>CM037843.1:25036199-26286199 GCA_021234535.1 Stichopus chloronotus
AAAAGGAACACAATTCAGAGTTACCGGAACTAAGGAATAAGGTCTGACATCAGAGAACAACAGCAACATGCCCAGTTGGGTGGTGTGAGGAAAGACTTCACAAACCAATTTAGAAGCAAAGTTTAAGCTGACACGTTTGATTACACGACGGTGCAAATGAACTGACGTATGAAATGTATGTCTTAGACCCATCTGACTGTAATAATGCACACAGTTTTACCTGTTTACAGTATTGACACATCTGAAGAAAAAAGATGATCCTATCAAAAATTGTTTTCTGTGGCACTGCTTCTTTGGCAACTGAACTTTAATAATATGAAAAATACGAAATATAACAAAATCTGCTGATTGTCAAAGAGGATCTCTCCTTCACTTGAAATGGCACACATTGTTATAACATGACAGCTTTGTTGTAAAATGCCACTGAAAGCAATATCAGCTAAATTTAATAGTCTGCAAGTGGATCAACGTTGAATGAATAATAGTAAACGATTGAAATGTGGCAACAGAAAGGTGCCACAAAAATATTATCTCCAGATGATGTATTGGAGTCAATGAAAGTTCAATAATATCACAAACAATATCCAAGGGTTTTCATGAGACGTTCTCAATCAAATCTGCAAACAAAATATGTACAAAGTTTACTTGGTACTTGGAAAAACTCCTACTAATTACATTCTGGTTTCAGACTGAATGGTGTAGTGTGATAAATTGTATTATTAAACACCTTATTAATTCCTCTAAATCTGATTGGAGGGTTGGTGGTCACACGCCATAATGTGATTCAGCAGTACCATCATTATTATGACATTCAACCGTGGGTTGGTACGTACTAAACCCATGATCATGTGTTAGTAGATGCTAATCCATGGCAATAGGTCAGCGATCCTTGCATTGTGGTACATCTGTGTACGCACATGTGAGGCAACTCAATATCTATCACTGCAACACTGTGCACATTACATAACGTACATAATAGTCAGGACATATCCTCTTGCCTTCATGAACCAAAGCCCAAAGCTTGAGGTGTTACATAAAACTGTGCCTCACTGAATAGAACGACCAATATTTCAATCATTGTACTCATGAAATTATTCATACTATTACACGAATGGAAAACATTCATTATTTGTACACCATACTCTCAAGATATTTGCAGAAGCAAGTCAACATGTGACATGTCTTTGTGGTAAATGAAGAAAATGGAGAGCAGGACAGATGGGTCACAACAACAAGCAAATTAAGATCAGACAGAAACACAAAAACATGACAAAACAAAAATTGTGAACCACAATGACTAACTATACAGTAATCTTTTAAAAGATACCTGAAATGGATCATTGAAAAGTTCATCAAGCAAGGGACCTTCTTCTGTAAATTTTGCAAAGTATTTGATAAGCTTCTGTGCTTCATCGTCCCGTGCCCTGGGGGTATTGACCCCTTCCAGTTGATCACCAAGATGGACAACTTTTGTGGCTACGCTGTTGATGCGGTCATCTAGCTCTTGGAAATGAACAAATGCCATCTGTAATGAAAAGGAATAACAGTTGAAGTATATTGAAGATTAGTAATGATGTTTCAAAATGGGGCTGCAGCGCAAAACACAGGAAACAAATTACTACGTGAATACCATACAGGATAAATTAAGTAATGATGAAAATAAGCCAACCAAAACACACTACAGGCAATTAATACTTACTTAAATCAAACATACGCCGCATGAATTTGCTAGAAACCAGCAATGCTGTTTCCGTTTAGGAAATCTAACATTACTTGTCAAAACTCTACAGTACATTAGTTGAAGTTGCCCAAATTGGTATACCAATTGGTATGGTTACACACTCTTTCTGCTCTCTTTCTTGCTTGGAAAGTGGTAGCTGCCATTCAGCAGTTTAAGAATGCAAAATTCATTCAAGTTAGTGACCGGCATTCAAGAATTATGGAACGTTCAAGATTGCTTGGCACCTTCCAATTTCACTTTTTGGCTCCCAATTATTTTGATTCTATTCAGAATTCAAACAGGTTTGCTCAAAAACTGTAATTAATCTGAGTTGACAGAGGTCTACTAAATTGACTGTGTAGTCCAATCTGTATTCAAAAGTCATAATTTTCCTAATTTTCCAAAAGTAATTCTTTACAATCTTAAAAAGGCAAGAGAAAATTCAAAGCTGTTTAGCACATCAGCAATAATAAAGTGGCCTAAATCTGAGTAGAGAGATAGCTTGGTAATTAGAGTGTCTGTCTTGCAATCTTTGGGTTCCTAGATCAAATCCTGAGGGACCCACATGGAAAATTTCTGGGGATTCAAATTTGGCTGGTTGAGTATAGGTAACATGTCAAAAGTTGGCTAGCAACAGCTGTTACAGCCAATGGCAAGGCTGCTGCAGCTGCTGGGTGTTGCTAAGGTAAACGCACTAACAAAGAGAATGTGGCTGCACTGGCTGCAGTCATTTTCCGACACATATATGAGGATACTGGATATAGTGGCTGCAGCAACCTCCCAGCCATATTTTCACAGTTCACAAAACAATTTTCAGTGGCACAGCCTACTGCACAGGCTGGCAAGGTCTTGTTGCTAAGGAGCTCTTTTTTTCTTAAACTGGACAACATCGGCTGCAGTGGCTGAGCCATAGTGTCTAAAGCTGTTACAGTGATGCTGAAGGGTTTATTTGGGTTCCTGAACTTCCTGTTGTCCAATTTAACAGTACTTAGGCCTAGTTCGCTTCGGGTTGCTCAGTACAGCTGATGAGCTGTGCAGGTTCTCCATGATTCCCAGCCTTTTGGAAAGTGGTTAAAAACTGAGGGGATACACTCTTCTCCATCAGATGGGAGTGTTACATAGAGGACCCTGGAGCAGTTTAGGGTTTGCATTGGTGATTGTCTCATGTCATCCCTGCCTCATTATCCTCCGGATACTTATCAAAAGAGTAGGCCA
This sequence comes from Stichopus chloronotus, assembly GCA_021234535.1. Lineage (NCBI taxonomy): Eukaryota > Metazoa > Echinodermata > Holothuroidea > Aspidochirotida > Stichopodidae > Stichopus > Stichopus chloronotus. The sequence continues at coordinate 25,039,135 of CM037843.1, forward strand.
ATATTTTCGATGTTAATCCACAATCAACATGGCATGGGGTACTTGATGAGCGAATATGGTGATCCCCTTGATGAGCTCCTTGATGAGTCCAGCGTCCTGATCCTCAAAACTTTTAAATTCTAAAATCTTTAGTCTTATCTGGCACCTTAAACTGAAGGAAGACATACAGCATACTTCGCCTCTTTTACAAACCTTGTTTGAATCCTGCAACTGTGATATTCTTTGACTGTGAGCTTTGGTTTCACTTTGAAGATCCTCCTCCAACCTCTTGATCTTTTCATCCATTCTCTCACTCATCTTTGCGAGCTGCTCGATGCTGTATTGGAATGATTCCAGCATTTTGTGAGGATCAAACATGGTTGGACCCTCCTTTCTGTCACCACCCAAGACACGCCAGGCCAACTGTTCCACATACTGCTGGGAATCAAACTCTGGATTCTGAAGTAAGGAAACATGATTAAAGTATTGGCATATCAGCTACTTGTAAATGGTATTCATATTTCATGAGCAGACAAAAAGTGAGCAAATGCTTATTCCAAACAAAGTTTGTAAATAAAGAGGTAAAAACGATGTGACCTTGGAATTCAGCAAAGGTCAGCCAGAATAGACACACTTCCTATAAGTGCAGCAGATATCATTCCTCGGACTTCAAAATATTCTGTCCCATAATGCATATGTGTAATCTGGTGACATCATGCCCCCACTAAGGTAAAGCTTGACCACACCAAAAAGTAAAACACCATGCACCATAACATGCAGGAAAAAAAATATACAGTACGCTAGCAAAAGTATACTTTCAGTCATTGTACATTCTAGATATAGTAGTTTTTATTTGAGTGTACATACATTCATTTAAAAGAAAAGACACAGGCAACATTCAAAATATAATCGCAAAGTCCATAATAATATGAAACTACATATCAACAACTTTCAACATGCTCCAAGTCTTCGTGTATAGATACAGATTGTTTGAAAGTTCAGCCAAATTTTTGAATAGGCTCACAGAGCCTATGATGTAGAAGTCACAGAGGAAGAAGGGACAACAAATCTATTGTGTGACTTTAATGACATCATACAGAGGGGAAAGTTGTAACCTTTGAAACCTGTTTTGACTACTGAGTTGGTCCTGTGATTCACTGTGAATCTTCTAAAGCCATGATCACCTCATGTACGAGAAATCCATTCCAAGCCCCCCCCCCCCCCCCGGGTGGATGTGAAGACATTTTTACTGAGAAATTAATGTGTTGATGCAAACCTTTTCTAAAAAATTTGAGTCCATTCCAAGCATCCCCTGAGCGAATCTGTGGATGCTCTGATGTGGAGTCAAAATATTCACCAAGATAAATGATGGCATACATCTTATTATTATTATTATTATATTATAATTATTTTTATATTATTTTATCTATTTCTGTAGGCAAACGCTGTCTTTCTGGTCAAAGAGTGATATTACTCAAACACCTGCCAGTGAAACAGGTCTGTTGTTAGATGGGACTCAGTATGCCATACTGATCTTGTCTCAGCAAGCAAACTAACAAAAAAAAAGAAAGAAGGATAGTACATCACTTTGGGGGAAGTAGCAAGGAAGAGGAAAAAGAAAGCATGGAGAACTTATGAGCAGACTGGTAGCTACCATGATCAAGTGAGGTACAAGACAGTGCTTGACACTGCTACCAGAATTGCAAGGTTGGCAAAGTGCAATTTTGAAGGTAAGTTGGCTCAGAATGTGGTAGATGATCCAAAGGCTTTCTACAAGTATCTTCATAGTAAAGCCAAGACTACAGATGTACTGTAATAGGTCCTTAGATGAAAATGGTTGTCTAATTCAGGATGACAGTGTTAATGCCAGACTGTTAAATGAGTTCACTATGGAAGATGTCAACAATCTTCCAGTTCTCAATGGTTCTAATGGTCTGAGTGGTACTCATGCATTATGTGATGTAGATGTTTCTCTAGAAGTGGTTTTCTGGAAGTTGCAGAACCTATGTCCTGACAAAATACCTAGCGTCGATGGTATCTATCATGTTTTGTTACGAAATCTTGCAAAAGTCGTTTCCATGCCTTCAAGTATTATTTGTAGCAAGATTTTATGGTGAAGTCAGATTCCTGTTCATTGGAAGCTAGCAAATGTGACTCCTCTGTGTAAAAAGGGTCCTAAGAATCAACCCAGTCGTTGTTATAGACCAGTCAGCTTGACTTCACATGTTTCTAAAGTGATGGAATCATCAAATATGAAGGAAAGCATTGTTGGTTATCTGGAGGGTTAGGGCAACAACACGATCGGCAATTCTCAGCAAAGCTTTAGGTCAAAAAGGTCTTGTCTTACCAACCTCCTTTACTTTCTGGACGTTGCTACTCAGAGGGTTGACAAAGGGCATTCTGCAGATATCTATTCAGATTTTCTAACAAAGTCTCTCACAAAGTTCCACATAAGCAGCTTATTTTAAAAGTCATAGTACATTGTATCAGTTCAGAAAGTGGCTGACTGGATTAAAAAAATGGACAATGGGTAGAAAAGAGTTGTATTAAATGGTAATATATCTGATGGGTTCCAGTGACTAGTGGTGTGCCGTAGGGCTCAGCATTAGGTCCTACTCTTTTCATACTTTACACTATTAATGACACCCATTTGAATAATTCAGTACTTAAGTTTGCAGATGATACTAATGTCTTTTCTGATGTCCATTCAATGGTTAAGTGACTGAGTTGCAACAGGACCTGGATACATTAAAAAAATGGTCTTGTGACTGGTGAATGTTATTTAATGCACAGAAGTGTGTCATCACTTTGGTCAAACAAAAGTTCATGCTAGTTCTCAAGTTGAAAACACTGAGTATGAGGAGGATTTAGGTTTGCTGATTGGAAATTCATTGAGCCCAAGTAGACAGTGTGCTAAGGCTATGAGCTCTGCCAACAAGGTACTTTGGTATTACTAATAGAACTGTAAAAGTAGTAGTAATTCTGTCTGCTTAATTGTATAAATCACTTGTCAGACTACACCTTGCACACTGCTTGCAGGCCGCACATTACTTCCAGAATGATATCGATAATATCGAAACGGTTCAACATCAAGCTGGAAAATTGATTCGAGATTAGTCCACTCTCAGTTACGAATGGAACACTAAATGGAACAATCTGGAACAGGAGGCTGTTACTGCTACAATGGGCAATGGATTCAAGAGGGTGATTCATCCTATTTTTCAGAAAAGAAGGGGGTTCTACATGAGCCAGCGATGGCTGTCAGTGTCCACCCTCGGTTCTTACCACCATTGACACTTAATGCCAATGGGCTCTGGAAAAACAGGCTACGTCAATCAGTTTAAGGTAACATGAACGTACTGTAGGCCAACAGAAGGGGCCTACCATAAATTATATTGCTAATCGTGAGTGCAGAGCATCATGGCAAGGAAGAGGCAAAAGAATGCAATCATGCAACACACTCCAAACATTCAACCTAAAATGACATAAATGAACTGTTTGTGAGTAAAAAGGTTTGTGTGGTGTGTTTTCCTGAGTAAGGTGGAAATATATGCTGGACGAGTGCTGGGCTCGGAAAACAAAGAAAATAAAATGAGTCAAGACTATGCATTCTTTGAACTTTATTTAGTGTCCTGCTCCTTGGCTCCCTCAAGGAGAACTAACGAAAAATCAACAATACCGAAACACATGTGGAAGAGAAACGCATTTGCATATCAAAACATTACAGGAACAGTCAGATTCTTCTTGCATAATCAAAATGTAACAGAAATAACAGAAGTACCAACAACTTGCATAACAAAGAGACTACATCAACAGTTCACATCATTACTATCAATCTTACACATTAGCTATGGCGCAGCTTAGCCCTAGCCTGGTCATGGTAGAAAAACAAAACTTTGACCAGTAAAGAGCAATAAATGTATTGAAAACTTGGATTTTCAGTTGTGATTTTCTAGGCTTTTAGGCACATAGGGTCAGAGTAACATTCCAAGTGATGGGAGGAGTACTGATCCCTTTTGTATCCCAGAATGCCTCAGTGGTAGTCTGCCAAGCATGGCTAGAAAAAGTGTAAATTTCCTGGAAAGCTAATCACAATCTAGTCGGATTTCCTGGCAGACCTAACATGGCTCCATAGGCAACATCCGATCGCGAAGCAATTGACATGGGGCAAGGGACCCACCATAGGGGCCCTTGTGGGATAGAGGGAAAAGGCCTGGTAGGGGTCCAGGGGGCAAAGCCCCTGGAAACTCAGCGATTTTAGCGCTATTGGACGTGTCCTAACCATTTGAAATTCATGCTAAATTCCAACTCTCTAAGTTGAAAAATGTTATTGTATCGGATGAAAATATTTTTGTTAGTTGCAGGCTTCAGAGTATTCCAAGGAACAGTGAAATAATTTTATTGTTTTGTCCATAGATCCAAGTCACTTTAAAATGTTTACACTTAAGATTTGAAGTAGCAGACTACTGGTTTCGTGAAGGGTTTTGATCATAGAAATATGCTTTCATATTTTTATTTTTGTGGGTTGTGATATGTCCGCTACTTGTCATTCTGCAGGAAGGCCTATGCTTATGCAGCTGCCTTTTTATTGACATTGAACATAGTTAAGGAGGTATACATAGAATCTTCTGGAGACATTTGCTAACATTGTTTTTTTCACATATGAAACTTGAAAAATATTGATCATGAGTAAAAATAAGGGCATTTCCTCACAAGAACAGTAATTTACTTCAATTCTTGTTAAAGACTGATGGTGGATGGACCATTCGGGATACACATTTAAAAGGATTTATTTATCACTTATTTTTGGACGTAACTATTTAGGAAACCACATGTATGATCTCTACCATACTGTGATCGAAAAAAGCATGGTATGTACAAGATAAGCAGGGAAGTAAAAGCGGTATGCCAAAATGATGTTTTGAAAATGTTTAAAACGGTCTTGGTTTTTCGACGTGTGCACTGCCCGTTGCTCACATTGCAAGCCGCATTAAATTCCAATGTGATTCATGTATCTAGGTGTTGGGTAGGTAGCTGACACTCACAAGTTCACATGGTTTGGTAAAACTGGCTTACACTACTGCGGCCTCTTTGTAAGCTGCGTCGATACACGGATATACCTGGGTATGAAATAGTCTGTGATAAGAGCTAACGGAAAATTCCAATCCACAAGCTCCAAGTTGTGTACAAGAAAAGCTGCCTACCTTATGGGGCATATTGCCCACAAGTTAGCATTTTAGAAAAAAGAAAAAAGTTGGCGACAATGAAAGATTAAAACTAAGTAACCATATTTACAATGCGCAAAAACAAAAACAGCGCCAGAGAATGAGGAACATTCTATACTACCATATACCTACAGTATCTGGATAAACAGTTGCAAGGCAAATGTGGCTAATTCTGGGTTGTTGATTATTTTTATTTTTTTAGAAAATCATGATTTAAATCAGTGATTTAAATCATGATTTTTCAATAAAAATCATGATTTAAATCATGATTTTAATTAGCTTGATTTAAATCAAACAACCCTGGGCTAATGATACATGTACTTTCCATCACGTAAGGTGAATAAGAGCAATAAAAGATGAGTAGATTACATGCACTTTTTCATCTTGTTACTAAAAATTGGATTGTGCTTGTTGGTAGAAAAATAAGTTACACCTTTCCCATAATTCACGCAAAAAAAATGCCTCATTGACCAAAGGCAGGAAAAATATGAGCTAAGTAAGACTTTTACACACAGTTTTGAGCCCATCCACCTATTCATTCTGATTCTGCAGTGTGTTCTACTTCCAAGCCAACCAGCACACCTTTCATGTTAACGTTACAAAGTTCCATTGCAAGTACATTCTATAAAGGCTGTAAGGCTGTAAAGGCAAAATTTCCCGGGAAGGAGCCTCCCAGCTGCTCGAACTTTTCCAGTCCTGCTACCATGGGTGCTGTTGGTAGGAATTTGGAATCTGTGACTACAACAAGGGTATCAGACAACTGAAACAGTTATTATAGGGTCTATGTCTACTTTTTGTGTCTTGTATTTTTTTTTTTTTTTTTGTTTCTACTTTTTTCATTAATCCCACATAGTTAAAGACATTTCGTGGAAAGGAACTGTGAAAACCTATGGAAAGAAACAAGAGAAGATAAGACTACAAAGGAAAGAGGTTAGAAGAGGATTCAAAGCACAGACATTAAGATAGCAGTCCTACAACAATCGTAGGCATAACCCACTACGCTACAAGGTTAGTGGGTGCTTGAGGATACATTTATACAATACATCCCAGATCCCCTCGCCTGCAAGTGTAATATATACCCTTACCCTATAATGATACAGTATAGTATATATACACTAACCCTATTTATACCCTATTTCTAGCAGTACCATGACATGAGTGCTCATTCAAGCATACCACTGTCTATTGTGTGCGTGTGGTAACTGATTCTAAATAAGAGCGGTGCTGTCGGTCAAATGTCCAGATTAGCATTGTAGCTTATACTGGCATGTGGTATGATTAATCGTCTCTACCAGGGATGTAGCCAGAGCAAAATAAGTGCCGGGCATTTTTGAATTGCTGTCTTAGGAGAGACGCGATCGCAAAGCAATCGCCCGTTCGCCATGGGGTCAAGGGGCCCGCCCTAGGGCCCCTAGTGGGGTCCAGGAGCAGAGCCACTGGTGGGGGTCCAGGGGGCAAAGCACCCAGAAGCTCTGCAATTTTACGTTTTGCAGGAGCGGTAAACTGCTTCAAATTCGTGCTCTTTTGCGAATAATTTTGACACGTAAATAAGGTCCGTCGGTCTTTAAAAAATTAGATATCGATATATCGATTTGAAAATATAGAAATTTCGCAAAATGGTGCATACACAATAAGGGGGAACATATGGGCAATAAACATCAGTGCTGCACAAGTTCGGTGACTAAATCAGTGACAAATGCGACCCAAATATTTGCCGATGTGATCATATGTCAAGTTTCCACATATGGGACCTAGAAATTCACTGACTAGTCACCACTCAGTAATAAATTCTAGGCTCAGGGTCCGGTTACTGTGTATTACATACAGCTTATTTAATTACATGTAATCCTTGAAAACTGTTTTGTTTTCTGAAGACTTCCTCCAGAAATAAAAGCAAATCCACCGCCACTACCAATTGTATACGCAAACAACATAACATGCACACTAGGAGGGCTATAGGTAGGGCCATCGATTTTCCGCAGTAAAAAAACATAAATTGAACCGAACGATGGAAATTCACGGAATTTACCAATTTTAGAAAAGCTTTTTACAATACGATATTTTGGCAGAAAAAAAGCTAAAATTAATGAAATACAGGCTACATGGTTTCCTGTACAGTCTTACATTTCTCGCATAAACTTTACAATCGATATATCAAAGAAGCTATCGCAACACTTTGCAAGCATAAAACGAAAGGCGACCCAAGCAGACCAGCTGCAGCTGGCTAAAACACCCGACTGAATCAACCGAACATTCCCCATGCACTCTAGCACTGACTACGGTATGCCTCGCCCTCGAAAACTTGAGGAGGGTAAGTTACTAACATTAATGCTACCGCTGCCTCAACAAAGCCGTCTTTCCACAAATTCAATCTTGAATCTCAATATTTTCAGCCTCTGGGACTAAAAAACAGTAGAATACATTTGACTGCTTATTAAAAAAACAACAGGACTTCTTTAATTTACAAATAGTCGTCTGTTTCACGGGCGATGAAACGAGCACATAGTCTCTGAGGTGGTTAGGCTATTCCCTATACATCTAACTACGCTAGGATATAATTACTGTAAGTTTTCGGAAGGCTTTGGGCAAGCCTTTGTATTTTTTCAAATGAGACCTTTCTGTCTATTTCAACTTCAAAAATGCATGTAATAAAGTTTGTTTTGCATGAAATATGCAACATTTTGTGAATTATTCAAATTTTGAAGTAATATGGAATTATTATGGATTTATTTTGATCGAACCTTCGTTACGCTGATGTTTTTATTTCTCAGTTTTAATTCTAATGCTACACTGTGTATATGGATTCTATATTTCCGTGCGCTTTTGTACACATGTGGAGCAATTCTCACACGATCGAGTAACTTGCAATCGCCATTATGTTTGAAACGGAAATTCACAGAAATGAAAGTTGAAAACGGAAAAACACGGAAATTTCCATTATGAAACGCCAAAAATCAGGGGCCCTATATGGAGACCATTCAAAACAACTACTGTATTGCATCCTACAGTACATCAATCGCTCGGAAGCGAGCAAATCTCTGTGCTGTTTTAATGGAGAATTTTCAGGTGTTGTTCGCCGGGTTAGAAGTGAATGAGCTGTCTATGCCACGCCCCCATGATGCCAATCTAGAATGACTGACAGGCGTGGAGTGACTGGGAGCCCATAGCCCAAGTTTATAATGTATACGAGTGGCAGGCAGACCTTACTTTCATAATTCGATGCAAGGCACGCTATATAGTCAGGATGTAAATGAACTCCGCCTACCTTCATCATTTACAGAGATTGAATTGACATTTGAGAACCCTCAGTGCCTGCGCATGCCAAGTAAAAAGCCTCTTGCTGCATTGATCAGTATTATGAGTGACTTAACGTCACGCATAGCCATTTGATTGTTCATGATTTTCCGGTTTTATAAATAGTGCTAGTATCATGCAACTAATTCTTTGATTATAAAGTTAGGCATCTATTGGCGATAGCCTAGGCGTCGTGCTCATGCCAATTTGGAGAGAAAATTCAGGGCGAGTTTATAGACTACTTCTGTGTTTTTTTGCCTGTTTTGAAAATCAGTGGTGGGTGGCAAAGACTGTATTAGCGCTAAGTGGTGGGCGGTGATTCCAAGTGCTGGGTACTGCCGCCCGCCGCCGCCCACCGTAGCAGCATCCCTGGGCTCCACATATATTACCTAGGCCTAGGCTATAGGTGGGCTATGCCGCATGTCAATTTAGTGAACATATCATTGTAAATAATATATAATTTATATTGTAAATAATATATGATACAGCCTATCCTTGGACCTTGGCCTAACAAGTTGCACTACCCCAGCCCAGGGGGCCAAAGATAATTACCCACAACAATAGCCTAGCCTAAAACTATGTCGCCTTACAACAACTTCATGTAGTTTGGTCTAACGCCCTAAGTTTTGTGCAGAAAGTAGGCCTAACGTTAGGCCTAGGCTTCTTAATCTTATTCTTAGTTCTTACTGCCTACGTACGTATGCAGCCTTGGCACTCAGACCTAATACAATTCATATGTATGATCGATAAAACATGACCCTTCAGTTTTGCTGTGATTTTCTACAAAACGAACGTGCGACACAATCACATTCATATGGGTGTCAGTCTACCTACCTCAAAGTCCCTTAACGCAGACATTTTGTCAGAGATCAAAGCATTTATATCATCTCAAATAGCAGCCTGGTTTGGACGACGTGGATGTGAACTTTCGTGCACCTGGCCAGAAAGATATAGCTGATATATTGCTAATGCCAAAGTCTAGTCCATTGCTATCCATATTACCTGCGACGATGGTACATAATTGGGACACATAATCGTTTTAGGAAAAAATAAACAGAAATAGGAAATTATGAACAATTCATACCATGTTGACCTTACACAGGGCAGTTACAAGAGCATCTTTTGTTAAAATTCTCTTACATACAATTTCTCTATACCGTGATTACCGGCATGGAAGTCACTGAAGTGATATCACCCACTGTCCTGTAGAGCTGGAAGGGGGGGGGGGGAGGGGGGAGGGAAGGTGGCGGATTTCAAGAGGAAGGTAAAAACTTGCAAAATATTTGTACGATAAAGGGTTTATATGCTGAGATGAGGAATTATTCGAAGTTACAGTCCGACATATACGTATACCTGACTAGTACTCGTTATAGGCTATACTTTTGATTAAGTAGGCTTAACTCACCATTTGGGGAAGAGGTCCATGCATAACTGTTGTTGGAGAAATATCCATAACATAGGCTAAAGTTACGTTGACCTTTGTGACTGAACTCGTTCAAGAGTCCATATCCCCATTACTGTACACATCTCTGTACAAAGCCTAGGACGATGTACAGTTAATCAAAATTTTCTAAAAAATATACTCTGACATGAGGTTTGTGTAGGCCTGTGTCTGAGAGGAACTTATTTCTCCATGGCAGCTGACACCCAGGTTTTATTTCTTTTCTTGATTGTACACACTGGCAGATCCAGTTCCTTTGTTTTGAAGAGGCCAAACTGGTCCAACAGGGAATCCCCTTTTTAAAAAGTGTGTATAACTGACTGAATACCCTTCGACAATGGTGTCTTTTCCTAAAGGCGGGGGGAGGGGGCATGAGAACTAGGGCGCCCATCATGACTTATATGCTAGAATTGGGGGAAACTATATCTAAGCTAGGCCCCATCGTGGGTTGGATACAACTATCCCCTGCTTAGATCGCCTTCACATGCTTCACACGTGCCCTTTTTGTCTCTTGTGGCGCTCCCAAAGACTTCGGGATGGGGGGGGGGGTGGGAAAAAGTTTGGTCAACCTTTGAGTGATCATTACCCCTCTTTCCCGCCTATCCCCAGTGATTCCATACCGTTATTTTAATTTTTTCTGAGCCGTATCTTACGTTATCTTTGTATATCCAGCTCCCTGGTTAGGCCCGTAATCCAGTCTCAAATATCTGTATTTTATTTGCCGGTATGCATATCATTGCCTGTAAACTACAGCAGCGCAGTGTAGCTTTCACAGAGAAGGATAAGCTTGTTTCAGAAAGTATCATTTCTGAAAAAAATAATAATTAGATGATGGTCTATTCAGCCCCCCCCCCCCCGTCCACCCTGGCGATAGTTCTCTTCAATTTGGATAGGTCAGTATATATGGCTCTCACAAGAAGTTGTTTTCTCACTTGTCTGTTAAGTGTGAATTGATGTGGGTTACGTCAAGTGGTCGCGAATTCTGTGATTTACGGTCATACTACATCCTACATCATGTATAGGCCCCATGACTGACTCCAAAAAAAGTGAGAACAAATATGTAGTCCCATAAATTATAATCATGTCAATACTAGAACTGCTGTAAGTGCAGTGAATTATAAGATACAGTCAGAACGTTGACTTGGTGAAAAAAAATTCATCATGCACACATTCAAGCGTTTCACATATGCACGTAGTCTGCCTATAAATGTTTTTGTAGTTTTGTATTATGTTTCATTCCAAAGTCATGAAAAAGTGCCATCACATTCTAATGTAAAAGTCCAATGACCCTTATTTCTTCTTCTTTCCTTTTTTTCCATTTTTTTTTTCCCATCTGATTTATTTACCAATAAGTGTTCGCAAACAATTTTTACAATGATCAAATATGCAAATATGGGAAAACAGGAAAATTAGAAAAAAGTTAATTATCCATTAATTACAACATAAATTATAGAAAAGAGATAATAGAGGTAGTGAACACATGAAAATGTATCACGTGTTTTTAGTATAGTAAAGTGCCCCGGAATTTTTTACTTTTTTCCCCAACAAACAAAAAAAAGGAAACTTTTAGTGATGATATGGTTAAATATGATGATGGAAAAATATGAATATGATGATATGGAAAAAATATTGAAGCTTATATTTATTTGAAGTAACATCGCAATTGTATATCAATAATAGACTAACATACCAATATTTACGTATAACCCATTGATATTTTTCAAGGAAGAGACGGGAACCTTGTTCCCCCGATGCCCAGATGCCCCCCCCCCCACTTGCTAAAGGGCAAGGGGCTGCTGCCGTTTGAGCCCCTGAGTGTAGTCCGTTAGCGATGTGCCTAGCATTGACCATTGTGAATGCCAAGTCCAATCATCCAGCATCGTCCAACAATCTTTATCGGTGCTAACTTGTGCAAAGTTCCAATGACCAGAACTTTACCTAATATATTTTGCAGAATGTGCTGTTTTTCATGTGGCCTCAAGGTCCTCGTTTTCATCAGGGGAGACACTTATCATCAGTTACGAACATTATCCCCCAACCGCATGGAATCTTTTCAATCCTTTCCAAATATTCGGTATTCAAATCCAAAAGTACTGCTTTAACCATCTTGAAAGGAAAGACTAGAAGGAATAAATATCCACGATGGCCCGGCCTGCCTGCCATTCGCAGGAGAGTCATTGTTTACTTAGACTGTACACTGTGCAGGGAGCAGTTGTAACGACTGTACGTGACATAACCACGGCGACGTTTTTAAGTATACACATTATACCATGCATAATTCTGACATGATACATCTAGCAACAATATAAAGTTAAGTTTGATTTATGATATGAGTGAGATTGTGTATACTCAAAGACTGTCTCCAACAGAACGAAAAGCATTTACAAGGAAAGTACAAATACCGTAAAGGTTGCTTATGTTATTCGTCGGTATGTTAACAGTTTACGTTAACTTTCACACACATTTTCTGAAGTGCATTCCCTGCAATCCGGTTTACTGTTTTTCTTGGGTATATAAACCAAAAAAATGTTTATGAAATAAAGAGAGAGGGAGAGAGTCGGAGAGGAAGTAAATCTCTCACTCGCTTTCAAAGTATGTACGGTATGTAACTGAACAAAGACGTACATTCATTTCCTGATAAAACAGAAATGATGCCCCAAGTGATCAATCCCCCTCAACTTTCGACAACATACAGCCTTGTAAGTTCACTTGAACTTTTCTTTCGTCCTCCAATTGGTGTTTTGGAAACTGAAAGTGCTGTATACGATAAGGGAAATATACGAACGAAATTGTGGTTAGGCCTATGTTACATTTCTGGGGAAAGACACACACGTGAATTACAGAGATTACTCTCGCTCATAATATGCCGCAAAGGCCGCCTCTATAACCATCTGACTTAAAATCCAAGGCAGGACGTTTGGAACTTCGCACCTGTGGTTGGTCATCAGCAATACACTCATTTATACTTCTTCACCATAGCTCATCAACGGTAGTTACTAGAGGAAAGCTTGACTAAGTCCTCTCATGTCAAAATCTTTTGCAACGGTTCCAACGAGGTTCCAACGAGTTCTTCGTGCAGATAAATAATCAGAGGAAATGCTAGGAAAGGCGGGTACTAGGGATGCGTATACTTTAATTGCCATTGGTAGTTACATAATATTCAAGAATGCCACCGCGAAGGTTACATAAATCATACAGCGTATTTAAAAAAAAGCTGATTATATGTCATATATATGACCACATCGGCACACTTTTATGAAAACAAATAAAACCATTAATGTGGTAGTAATGCAGAAAAAATGTTTGTTACACACCCTGCAAAGTTGGCAAGAGTTACACAAACTATAAACTGTTTCCTCTTAAGTGATGTAAGTAATTCACTACATGAACAATACATACATTTTGTTCAAGCTAAACAGAGTAGTCAATTGTCACAGAGCGATGATATATCAAAGTGCCCACACAAAAGATGCTTAGACATAAAATTGGACATGTGCAAGCTTATGTGTACGTGAAGTCTGTGGCCATTGATAATATAAGAGGACCTACTGTGAAATCATGAAACTTCCCCATCTACAGACATATCAGGGAGAGCTGTATGGTGTTATAAAGATGCACTGAGTTCCACACAAGGTTCAATGTACGCAAACTTCTGACATTTCACGGGTATTTAATAGTTGGTTTATCCATCGTCTGATGCAGGGGTGGCCAACCTTTCCGAGTCAGTCAAGGGCCACATCGCCATCTTCGAAGTTCGTTGTTTGCTGCACAGGGTGCAAGTAGAGTTCCTTTATAAAGAGAGTTTCGCCAACACAAATATGGATGCCATTTTGTTTCCATTTGCCTGCAGCTTGCATACACTGCAAGTGTAAGTTGCGCCATTTTGTTTCCACTTTTGAAACACGAACAACTCTCTCTGTAAGGGAACTAGTTGCAAACCCGCCTTTAACTATGTTTCTTTCCAGACGGCTTTCAAGACTTGTATTATGGATGAAAGGAAACGTTTATTTATTTATTATTTTCTTTATTTCATGGGGGTGAATTGGTTAGTCAAGCGGGCTAATCTTGCCAAGGCAAGGCAATGAAAAAAAAAAAAAACAAACAGGAACGTAAAACAAAACAATTAAACAGATATAATTAAAAGGAAAACGTAAAAGAAAAACAAATAATCTAAAACAAAATAAGAAATTAAGTCATAGGCAAGATAAGATAACAGGTGGGGAAACACACCCAAGGAAAGCACAATTAAAGAAGTAAAGGCTGAACACAAGAGAAATGTGTAAAATGTAAAATCGACTTAAAAAGCGTTAAATAGATCAGATAAAATAATTTATAACATTTTTTTTATTTTCTCCATATTTTATTTTCAACTCTCATTAATACCTTCCAAAAACATAATTCTTGCAATGAAATTAAGGAATCTAGAATTTATTAATTCTAAATGCAGTTTACTGTAAGTAACAAAGAAAAACATATTTATATCAAAGCAATAAGCGAGTAACAAGCGGATGGAGAAGAAGAGAAGAAGCCAGTGAAAGGAGAAAAGAAGAACACGACGATAGAAAAAACAGTAGAAAAAAAAAAACAAATCTTGTCACCAATGAATAACTGTATGTTGGTAAAACCAAATAATGTACAAGAACAGAACTGTAAACTTCATGAGGGACACACAAAGGTCATTCTTCAAACACATTTTTTGCCTAATTTCTTAAGCATATGGTATTCTACTTGAAGCTAATGGTTGAATTTATAATGGAATGCTGTGGCGTCTGGTATTTTTCCATTTACTTTACAATAAAAAATATGGTATAATACTTTGCATGAAGAATTTATCAACGTCAAACGTGTATTAAAAGATGACGCTTTTCTTACATGTTGGGGTAATTCATTCCATTCTTATGGTGCAACATAGTGAAAATCTTCCTCTCTGAAAAAAAAAAGTTGTTGCCGATGGTCAAGGAATAGGCAAATAGGCATACAAATTACTTCTGTAATGGAACACTAGTTCCTTCATATAAAGTTGACAAAGATCAATTAATGCTTTTTATATCAAACAGAGTAGTTTGCGTTCTAGTCGAGAATCCAGTGTATGCCATCCAAGCCTTTCAAAAAGATCACTTGACCTTTCCTCATATGAGGCACTTAATATAATTCACTTAATGTAACTCATTTGACACCATATTGGTTGCGACAAGTTTTCATATTGATATCTTCATTACTGCTCCCTTTTGTGAGTTTTTCTTATTTTCTTATTCTCTCTGATAATAATTTTTATTCAAAACTGGATTTGAAGGTCGTTATACCTTCCCCACCCCTCATTTGGCACCGTCGGAGGGCCGTGGGTTGGCCATACACCCTTAATTTAGGGGCTATGTATACAACCACGTACAGTTGCATCTCATCAAGTACACACCCTCGTCTACAATCATTACATCCTGTGTTCATTTACCACAACAATTTTACTGCCAGGTGTGGCAGGAAATTCCGTCCGTGACTACGGGATACTCCTTCCCAAGGTGTGCTTGTCCACGTGAAGGAGTATGTGTCCTACAGACACTTTCTCCACCCTTTATTTTGTCACAGTAGATTGTGTACTAGATCTAGAAGATCACCTATCGTTCTTGCCCTGCACACAGAGGACTTGTAGTATCCTCCCGCAACGGTTAGCTGCATATATGGCATACCAAGGGGACGAAAGTTAGAAAAACAGTACATACCCACACCGGCTTTGAATGTTACAGCGTTTAAACATCTGATGTTGTTTGCGTCTCTTACAAATCACCTTTTAGTACCCTTGATGATCGATGGCTCAAATTAAAAAAGAAATACCAGGAGGGAAACTGGGCCAGTTACATGTTATAAGTTTGTATATCTCAATGCAATGACCATTAACCTTAATGAATGGGCTGGTAAAAGGTATTAAACCTGGAGAGGGGAAAATTGGAGATTTAACCTCGATGAGTGTGTGCGGTGTTTCAAACGTCACCACGGGAAAATTGATGCGCTGGAAGATCGTGTGAAAGCGGATACCAGACAAGGTAATTTTCAAGACCGGTGTGGCAGTAAATGTTGTCCGTAGTTTTAAGGACGAATTTTCCATCCGAACAGATACTATCGTTTAAAGAAGAATTGCAATACTAAAGCAGTGTCTTTTCTCTGTATGACTACTAATTCGTTATATGGTATAACAAGAATGAGTAAAAATGTATATCTCTGCCAGCTTACAAAGCATCTAGACATATGTGGGATAATAAGGGGGGGGGGGGGGGCGTTGATTGACATTACAAGCATTACCACAAATTTAATAGTTTAATTCACCATGGTTGTGTAAAAACACCACATAAAGACATATGAATTATATGATCATCTATTTACGCAGTGGCTTGTTAATCGCAAATTTAAAATGAAGTGAGGTAGTATTGTTAAACGTTAACAGGTAAAATTCGCTTTTCTAAGTAATTTTTCTTGTTATTTGTTGTTGTCGTTTTTGTTTTTTCCTTTTTTGTATTTTTTTAAGGTGACAAGGTGGCAATTACCCTATACGGACAAATTGTCCCGTTTTAGAGTGTCCGGTCTTATAGGAAATACTGTTTACCGTACACAATTCCACCCGACGTAAACGTCCTACGGACACATTCTCAGTGAATCTCGTCCTTAGGACACCCAGACACTATCTCTTGTCACACCGATTCTGCCGTCTTTGCTTCCATTCGCATCGTACTAAATGTTTGGTTCACACGCACGCACGGATCTAATCATTGCAGTGTATGTAACGCGGATTTGTGGGTTAACTGTAACAAGTATGTTTAAATTAGATGCCATGTACAATGGGATGACAGTCAAATCACCCAAAATTCTCTTATGGAATGTTAGGCCAGGCGCGCACTGGACGGTCCGCTCATTCGACCAAAATCTTGCCATATATAGTATACACAGAGGTATGAATGTTTCAATTAAAAAAGAAGATGAAATATAGTGAAGTCCGTGACGAAGAAAAAAAACTTATCTGCTGCGTGACTACATTTTGATAGGCCTACAAAATTTTCTGCTAATTTGCAAGTGAAAAACGGCATCGTTATTGTATGCCCGCTCAATTGCAAAAAAAAAAAAAACAGAATGCCAAAACGCTTTGCGATTCCTTGCCACATGGCTATATTATAACAAACATGAATTTCCCACATGACAAGTAAAAAATCAATTACAGTAATTCTTCATGGTTTTTTCCTTTCCCTAATTTGCAACAGAGGATAGGCGATCTTTTATTCCACTGATGCACTGTGTTTGCTGAGCCCACCCAGCCCTAACAATGCTATTGTCGGCAATAATCCAACTATCTGACTGTCACCGGGCAGCCGTGTCGCTGATCAATAACATAATGAAGCCTACTCATTACAGAAAAAAATATTTGGCTTTCTGAATGATTATGTAACTAGTTAATACAACAGGAATCATTTACTCAGTATGACCAACCCACACACCAAGTATGAGGTCAGTCACCCTTCTGGAGATATTGTGTTTACAAGGTTTACACAGTTTGACCTCTGATGACCTTTGACCTCCAACAAAAACAATAGGGATAATCTGTTCAGTATGACCAAGTATGAAGTCAGCGAAGGTTAAACTTCTTGAGATACTGTGTTTATAAGGTTTTCACAATTTGACCTCTGGTGACCTCAAATGGCCTTTGATCTCCACAAAATGCAATAGAGATCATTTACTCAGCACGAACAAGCGACACACCATGTATGAGGTCAGTGAAGATTAATCTTCTCGAGATATTGTGTTTACAAAGTTTTTACAATTCTCCATTGGTGACCTAAAATGACCTTTGATCTCCACCAAAACAATAGGGATTATCTCCTCAGTACGTCCAACCCACACACCAAGTATGAGGTAAGTGAAGGTTTAGTTCTTGAGATATCGTGTTTAGAATATTTTCCATTTGACCTCTGGTGACCTCAAATGACCTTTGACCTCCGCAAAGAAGTAATAGAGATCATTTACTCAGTATGAAAAACCGACACACTAAGGATGAGGTCAGTGAAGGTTACCCTTCTTGAGATTTTGTGTTTGCAAGTTCTCACAGTTTGACCTCTGGTGACCTCATATGACCATTGACCTCCATCAAAAACAATAGGGATCATCTACTCAGTGTGTCCAACCCACACACCAAGTATGAGGTAAGTGAAGGCTACTCTTCTTCAGATATTGTGTTAACAAGGTTTTCACTTTAACTACTGGTGACCTCAAATGACCTTTGACCTCCACCACAAACAAAAGGGATTATCTACTCAGTATGACCAAGCCACACACCAGGTATTAAGTCAGTCGTTGCTACCCTTCTTGAGATATCATGTTTACAAGCAAAGCGTCAAATACACACATACACACACACGACATTACCATCGCATAGATTCCTGCTGACTTCGCCACGGAATTAAAAATCGGAATCCTTGGATGAGCTGGTGAAGTTTTATGGTATCTGGTATGGTAACAGCAAGAGGTCGGTTATGTCACTGACTTGGGGATAATTTCGTCTTTTTTTTTTCTTTTTTGCACCATAGGTGCTGTAGTGTAATACAATCGTTTTCTTATTGCTGGGCTAATGTCTAAAATGTAATTATATGGTATGTTACCATCTTGGCGTTCGATATAGTGACGTTGTTCTGGATAGAGCAAAGCCTAGAAGTTTGGAACATTGAAACAGCTAGTGATGTTTGAACTCCCTCCAATGACGTAACGATGTTCAACATTACTAGAGGTTTGAAAACTTTTCCAGAACTCTGTAAGTTATATGTTGTGCCGGCAATCAATTAGGGATTAATTTTTAATCCAGTGATCTGAAGACATCTCCTGTTTGACAGATCCTGTGCGCCGTACATATTTACCTTTTTAACCGTCATTATAATCATAGTCCATCGTTGACGCAACGAGTACGACTCAACTATATCATTTCCACATTCCTTTTTGGACTCTGCTTATTGCCTCTGTCTATCTATCCTAGGAACGTCGAACAAACGCCTTTGGATGTGGAGACGCTTGATCTTGAAAAGGAGAGACGTGCCATCACCGCACCGATGTCACTTCCTATATATAGGCTCGTTTAAGTGGAGCGCAACTAACCGAAAACGTGCTTCGAACACTGATTGGGCCTATATTCCCCATTGCCACACTCCTATCCAAGGCCACTCAATGTTATCACTCATACTAAGTTTAGGTTTACCTGGCTTAAATTAAGTTACAGGTAAGCATATGTAAATAGAGAGTGTTCACCGAAACAAAAACACTGAAAAATGGGGCTTTGACCCTTGCAACCCTGGTAAAGTATACATAAGACAATATGTTAACAGAATTCCCAGTATTCTTACTCCAACTCCCCACCCCGACCCCCCCCCCCCCACCGCCCACCTCTTCCTTGCATCTATAGGATCTGGCCGTACGATGTTGATGCGTCCTGATACAGATCTACTTCAAAGTTCGATGATAATGCGGTCTAGTCAATCATCAACAAATTGTCTGGAGAAATAAAATTATACAGTCTTGGCCGCTTGCAGCTAGCTCAGATGGCGTTCACCTTAACTTGACCAGAGGCTGTTGGTATGAACGTTATCACTTATAACCAGGGGCGTAGATCTGGTTGTGGGAACTGATGGGACTAAATTTCTGACGGTAATTTAGTATTTAGCAGGAAACCCTGAAGCGTGGGACTCAGAAATCCATTCACACGAACACGAGCGCACACGTACGCAGACTCACACACAGACACCCAAACACGCACACCGATTTTTCTTTTCACCGTGTTTGTGATGCTTTATGTTATAGATATTGCAGTCAAGGATTCCAAGTCACATCATATAGTTCACAAAGTTAGGTCCTAATGAAAGTTACGACAAAACTATATTTCTAACTCTGATCCATCGGTCCACGTGCATTGTCATGCGCCTTCTCATATTCAGAATTGCTATATTGCACTGCAGCGCAATTCTAACCATGCAGTATGTTGAATATCCCCACAAAACGACACAATGGCTCACACCTAAAACAACCACGGGTTCAGTATATATCATTATTGAGGACTGATGGGTCTTTACGTAACATCTAGCAGGCTCATTTAATGAAAGATGATGGTTATTTATAGAGTTACGAAGCTGTAATCACGTGTATTCGTATTCTGCCGTTAATTACCACTGTCTCAAGTTGTTGATATTATCAGTTTCTCCTGGGAAGATATCGCCTTGTAACTGTTGTGTTGTCATGGATACGGATCCGTGTCGCTATCGCTTTCCTAAGTTCGTGTTTTCTACCTTCGTCGTATGTTTTATACGCTCAACAACTGACCCATATTTCCCTATCTTGACACTTTTAAGTATTCCCCATATTTCTCCTTTATGATACAGGCCTAGTAGGTGACTATATGATTAGCTGTGAAATGCTTTTACGATATTGCCAGTGCATGGATAAACTGTGACATTTACAAACGCGATTTGCTCGCTGTTGTAGCGGTACGCACATCTGTCTGCGATCGAAAGTACCGTTCTTATTTAGTTTGGAATCATTATTTCCACGACAGCAATCGTGCTTACACTTACAGCTCGCTGACAGTTGACTGCTATGACAACTATGAAGCCCCCAAGCTGTATATGTAGAGAGATGCAACGCCATATAAAGTGGAGGCCGGATCCGAGTTTTCATCCAGGGTGGAGTCGATCGCCTTCACCAATGGAGCTACGTCGTAGCTCAGTCCTCCAACTATCTTACAATAAAACCCTATGACAGTTTCTTATCTTCCGATCCACCCTGAGTTGGGTTTACGTACTTACCCATTGTAATATATATATATACATAATAAAATAGCGATGAGTTTGAAATTTGCTATTTCGCCTTGACGATGTAAGGTGTATTCTTACGAAATATTGGCGTAATATATTTGATTCATCATGAATTTCAAACTCATCGCTATTTTGAGTTTTATTATTAGTATATGGACCTCTCCAATCTTTGTATATATACATATATATATATATATATATATATATATTACTTGTGGATGAAATAAATGGAAAGTGACTAGTAGGGCTAATACCTCCGGTCAACCTTCAGTGGTCGTGACTACTGATGATATTCATTTCCATATTTCAGTATATGGACTTAGAAATGAAGTACCGCTACGGCTACCTATTCGCCTCGTAATTAGCTCTCTTAGCCAGCCAAGTAAACCAGCTGTGCGAAATTAATTGTGTATGATAGTCAAATTTCAGTGAATGTGGAGACTGACACAGTTTACCAATGACTGTGCATGTGTTATACGTGCGTTTAATACGCAGTTCGACGAGGTTATTATTACTTGTCAAACGACCGGTATGTATTGATTAAAGCAAAACTGGAACAGCTGCTTTGATTCAGCAATTTTCTCTTTGTCTTCATAGTCTAGCTTGAATCAACAATATATACGGATAAAGAGCCAATACGGTACGCCAAGTCTGTGTATTAGTGTGGTACCATGGCGGCTTGTACAGTCACTGCGTAAATTAATCTCATTTGATTTGTAATAGATCTTGTTCCATCACGATGATGATGTTAATTTGTCTATCGCTTGCTACGCGTGTTGTTCGATAAACAATGGTACCTGTACATGGGCTATATCATTCATTGCGATTAACATTGATATAGCTATGTACAGCTATACTATAAAACCAACATTGAAATGACTCCCCCAAGCCCTTTTCTCATCCCTCCCCCCCCCCCCCCCCCCCCCACAACGAGTTAATGGAGACTAATTGTTACAGCATATCTCATCCTGCTACTGCTCTCTTCAATCAGCGGATACAGGTACATATTTACAAGTTGTGGATTTTCTTTTTTCGTTTATAGACTCTTTTTTTTTTCTTGTGACTTTAGGCAGTGAAGAACAAAAATCGTGGACGAAGTTACTTTCAATGTGTGTCAATATTTTGAGTGGGGAATGTCAGATTCTGATCTTTTAAAAGCATCTACTAGCTACAGAGTGACGTCTGCTGGAGGCAAAATATTCTTACAGTTTAATCGACTGACGTAGAAAAGGGCAAAGTTTAAAATCGCTCGAACACATGTACCGTGATTAAGTGTCTTTCGACAGCTTTCCAAGTTGATCAATGTGCAACTTTTCAACGGTACATACCATACAGGCTACAGTCGCTATTGAATGGCCGTTAACTCATTCCATTGCAAGTGACGTAGTAAAAGGCTTTGGTGGATCGAGAAACGCAAATCTCAATAAAACACCAAGAGGTAGATAAGACGTGAAACAACCGAACCGTTAACATTTTTTTTTAAAGAAAGACACAAATTCAAACGCACATGATGAACTTATACCTGTAAGCTAAATATCAAAGTATTCAAAATACCTAAATATTTAAAGGTATAGGAAACAGTCTAAGCCATGCAGGCATAATCTCCCTTTTAAAGACATATTTACTGACAATCGAAGGGTTTCTTGAACGAAAGAGAATAATTTTTCACTGCAGGTATTTCAAACCCCTTACCTAAGTCTTGTCCCCAACTAAAGATATTGCTCTTTGAAACTTTGAGGAATGACTTCTCTCTGGTCAAGAAAGATTCCCAGTTGTCTAAAAGTTATAAAACTGCCATCATGTAACAGTGGCAAATTGTTGCAAGAAGGCTTTATTTTTCTTTGAAATTGCAAATCTCATTTATCTGTGAAATTCGATACTAATGACATCAATTGTTGCTCCAGACTATATTTGTTCATACAAGGTTTTAAAAATTCCAAAGATGGAAAAGCGTTTTAAAAGGTTTTCAAAAGGTCATATATTGCAGAGTTTGAAAAACGTTTAGTAGATGTTTGTTGATGAGGCTGATTGGTTTCGCAATTGATTAAAGCTATTTACTTTGAGGGTGGGGGAGGGGTATGAGATGAATGATCGCCAGCGTAGGGGAGTTAAGGAGAGAGTGTCACTAGGTTAGCCCTAGGTTAGCTTCGCCTAAATTCGGTGCAATATTTTCATCTTTTGACACTCACTCACAGTTACACTTTTGCCGAGAAATCCTATAATATACATGTAGGTTACCGTAACCAAACTTTCATCAGGGAGTAGAATAATCAATTTTCATAAACTACCCAAAATGGAGGGAAAAGTGGTCCTTTTTTAGTGATTTGGGGTCAAAAACTCATTTATTATCCTCATTTTCCAAGCTACTGGCTTCTGCCTCGTTTTTATATTTTATAAGAATGTCTTAAATTTAGACTTACCTCGATCACGTCCTTCCCCCTTTCTCTTCTTTCTCTTTCGCTTTCTCCTTTTTTCCTCTTCGTTTTCTCCTTTTTTCCTCCTTTATTTTCGTTTTTTTTCTTTCCCTCTTCTCCTCCTTCTCTTTGCCCCTTTCTATTCCAAATGATAGGAGACTATTCCCCTTTCCTTTTTTTTTTTTGAATGACATAACTGCGCTTTGTTACTATTCCCCTTAGGTTTCGCACACGAAACTTTCTTGTTCGTTCACTCGAAAGAAACTGATTTTTTCAGCGAACTCATTAAACAGTTACCGGTTAAATAACAAATCCAGACCGACTGAGCAACCATACGTATTGAAGGCTATGGCAAACCGTGCATGGACAATTCCCCCCCCCCCCCCGACAGATCCCCCAAATAATCCCCCTTCGGACAAACCCCCCACCCCAACAACTGCCACCCAACTCAGAGATTTCTCACTCGGACAACTACCCAGACCAATTTCTGGAGGGAAAAGTTGGGAGGGTTGAAATTTAGGGGGCTGGGGATTGTCTGTTTGAAGTTGTCCTAGTAGAAAGTTATCTGCTGGAAATTGTCTGTGGAAACATATAGCGAGGCAAATGCCCAATTGTTCTAGGTACCTGGTTTAACGGTCGATAAACCAAGTACTATCGAATTTCCCCCTCACAGAAAACCTTTCAAACCAAGTTCATAAAAACCTTGGTTTATCGGTTGAACCCGCAGGTTTCTCGAATTATCGAGCATTTTGATTGCCATAGAACCCAACTTACGTATAGACAACCATAAAAGTTTCTGAAAGAGCACAGTAACATGAAGCGTAACATTGGAACCTGCCTCTCTGAGAGATATTAGAAACATGATGCGTTCGCATCTGTTGCACATTGTTGCTGCACTGGTCTGGAACTAAGCACTTCGTTCCCAGGAAGATAGAGAAAATGAACATGTACCGTTGTATATTAATAAGTTCTCAGAACTTCCGATTTTTTTTTATCTTTTGATACCGAACTAGGCGTAAGCTTCACAGGGAACTGATTTAATGGCACAGACTGAGCTCAGTCGGTACAGTTACTTTCATCTACCGTATTCATTGTACTTTTTAAGGTTGCAATGAAATAAAAAAGACTATATACGATATGATATGTTATACTGGTGAGTTTAAATTAAGACTGATTACGTCACCATACAGTTTTTGCCTGTATGAATTATTGGCTTACACCAAGTTATTCGTATGGGTTAGAGAAATATTATTAAAGAATAAGAGACAAAGAGAGACAAAGTGCAAATAACCTTCACGATTCTTATATGCCGTATATTACATCTTGCATGAGTGACCAATCATGTCCACCAACTCAAAATCCAAAGGCTATAGCTGAGAGCAATTCAAGAAAAGACAAGTTCCCGTATATGCGAGTGACTATTAATAACATACCGTAGAAGTCATGAGTAAATAGATTGCGTGTACAACTAGGCATATTTCAACAGAACGCTCATTGGTAGTTTTATCAGAACCTTTTAACTGAATCACAAAAGAGATATTAGTGAGCTCATACTGATTTATTTCTGTTGAAGCTCGAAAGAAGTGAATAGTACTTTCATTTTACAAAATATTACATTATGTTTTGGTGAAGAGAAAGAGGTCTCAAAGTGTTTGCACCGGGTACCCGACCGACAATGTCAGGATCTGAAATTGCTACCCGGATCCAAAGTTTCAGCAAGGTACATTGTAAGCGCGACAAAAAAAAAAGAAACTTTTTTCTTCTTCTTGTCTTCTCAGACCCAATCATTTCATTGAACAAAAAAAAAAAAAACAAACAAAAAACGGATGTATGCCTAAGACCAGCGGTTCTTAAACTTGGTAGAGCGGCGGACCCCTTATCTGTATATTTTGTGATCTGCGGACCCACGTGACTTTGCCCGTAAGCGTAGGTCACTGCAAGTCTTTAAAACAGTTTTAATGTCCTAAATCAGATGACATTCTAATCGAAGCTCTTCTATCTAATCTAAACTTCCCATAAATAAAGAATTAAATCTTTTATTCCCCGTGCTGTTCCTCAATATATTGGATACAGAACTGAAATACTGAGTTTATCAATGTATTATTGGTATTACTTTCTCTTGAGGCTAAGGCCTTCGCGGGCCCCCTGCGTAGTGGTCCCAGGGGTCCGCGAACCCCAGTTTAAGAACCGCTGCCTTAGAACATTTCATTGCCATACCCGTTAAAAAGACGCATGGTGTTAATAACATGCATAAGCAAAATGACGTATTATGACCTCACAAACAAGCTCGTAAACTAACGAAGTTACATCACATTCGGGTACACTGGTACCGACTGTGGACTGCGGGTACCCGACTACGAATATTTACCGAATGTTTCAAACGTTAGGCTTTCTCTACGTGGTAGCACTTACATGGGGGTTATGGCTGACATGGTGGTATTTCAATGCGGATGCATAGATTATTATTGAAAATAACATACTTGAAGAAAAAAAATTCACCTTAAAGCCCTCTTGCAGGGGGGGGGGGGGTGGGACACACCCACGTTTTGGGATTTGGAGGATTTTCTTTTTACAAAGGGCTATATTTTGTCTTTGCATTTTTATTGCAATACTCAAAGACATCTGAAACAATCAGGGGCTAAAAGAACAACGAATATTCACAGAGAAAATTGAGAATAATCACTCAATGTGAAAATCTTAAGAGACGATTGCTCTGTATATGCTAATCAATTTACCTACCGAAGGACCACCCCTCGGCTGATTGTTCAATCTTGATACAAGAGAAACTTTGGTTGCTTGCGTACCAGTCACTGAGAGGGATTATTACAGCATCTGCTGACAAGTAACAAAGACCTAACATTTTTGAGGCATGAGTTCGTGTCTTTTTCTTAGATGCACACCAGTGCTGTCCCTACTTATAAATTGTTTGAGAATATCTGATACAGACCACTATGATTGACCGTCATCTACGAGACAAGGGTCTTGTGAGATGAAACTACCAGGCTGAGAATGAATGAAGACCAGGGAGTGAAGTAAAATAGGCCTATCTAGAAATACGGACTGCCCTTGTGCAAAAACTGATAGCCAATGGCATTAAAACGGCTATATCGCTTTTCTCGGCCCACCGTAGCTTTTGAAAAATAATTTTGTAACAATAATTCATAAGCACACAGCTTCAGCACTGCAGAGTGCACATATCTGTTAGAATTACATGAAGAGGTCGTGTACCTGACGGCATACCAAATGATTAAGGTTCCTGTTTCAGGTACATTGACCAAACACGCAAAGGTTGACCTCTGCACCGGTGAATACCTTGAAGCCAAAGTTTGTCATTTCATTCGCAACGTTCTTAATGCCATCCGGCTCAGAGTAAAGCAAGTCTTATTACGTGGAAGGAGGATTTTCTTGGAGGAATGATAAGTAAACACAGTAAAAGTGTACTATATACGTGTGATTTTATCGTTCAGTGATCACCACAAGTTAAAGGAACATACCATGGCATACAGTGCACGACCTCTACATAACTACAATGGGTTGACTTTATCATTTAATAACAAAGCATGCGTAAGAAGGTACAGCCTGATCCAGTCTCATTCATGTTTGTAAACAAAACAAAACACGTCAAAAGAAAAAAAATATAGACGTCACAATGCAACTCTGGTTGGCTCTGCGTGAATACAACAGTGCAACTGCCGACCAATGACGTCATCATGAATCGTCTGGCAGGATACGCTAGACCACATCCGTACGGGGAATGCTCACCAGTTGAGTGTTAAAGGGAATGTACGTTAGGTCTTATCGTTCTCCGTTCCATCGTCTTTTACACGGCTATATATATCAACAGCAAATGACTGCAGAGACGACCACGTGATGAATACTAACTCACTACAAAAAGAGGAAAACTTCTGCCACTGTTCTATCCCACGAAAAAGAAAACCATAGCTATCCATGAACATCTCCTGTTGTATTTGTCGGCACATCTCCGTCATGAGCAGATTGGCGGTGCTGTTGTCCTTGGCAACGTCGGCCGGAAGCAGACCGTCGTAGGTGAGAAGAGATAAATTGGCACCAAAGACGATCATCATGCTGACGGCTTGCCTAAACCCGGTCGCTGCGGCTGCGTGAAGTGGAGAATGCCCCCTGATGTCCTGAATGTTACAGTCAGCACCGTGACAAAGGAGTATCTTGACGGTGTCGAGATTTCGGTTCGCAACCGCCTGGTGCAACGGTGTCATCATTTGGTGGTTGGTGGCATCCACATTTAAAATGTTTCCGTTTAGTTCTAAAAGTTTGCACAATTCCACATTGTCTTCTTGCCTGACTGCCGAATGAAAACGTACCTGTGTTGGGAATGATATGCGTTTCTCGATTCCGTCTTCGTTGTATTGATCTTCCAGCGGCGGTTTCGGTACCAGGGCCGCCGCGGCCTCCGCTGCAGCCACAGCACGCGCATTGTCCTGTTCTTTTAGTTCGCCGACCGATGCCGGGTAAGATCTGGGCCGAGTGCGTCGCGGCATCCATGCAAAACACTTTGTCTTTATAAAACTGGAAGTTCACAAATGAGGTAAAACAGCACATGAAACAAACACGTGTGTGCAAACCGGAGGGCAAGTTCCTTCCGTATACCACACCACGCAGGAACAGTGAACGAACTTGAATCTGAGAATGTATCCAGTGTCAAAGAATTGAGCGATGTAACGTTACAGAGATAGAGTATAACAAATGATGCCTCGTGACTAGAACACACTGAAGGCAAATTACGAAGGCCCTGTTGTTATCAAGTAGCACAAGGTGAAGCACTCCAGGTAGATAAAAAGCGGGTGCCCTTTAAACGGAATAAGCTAACTAGCACTCCCAAGTAAATGCCAGACGCCAGTATGACAACACCGTACATAAGAACACTCCCCTATTAATACGCAGCTGCCTGCATATTGACTGAATGTAAGCTGTATATATATAGTTCTATGGCCGGTGTCTCGACGATCAATGAACGAAACTCAGTCTACACATCTGTTGAAGTTTTCCTTTCGTGAGCTTCTTGATGAACTGTCTGCTGGGTGTTAGTATCAGCCGTTTTTATTTGATTCGATTTTACTGACCCAACTTTAAAGGTAGGACAAGTGTGCAGTAAGCTTGAGATGAGCAACTTGCTCTGGTGACTTTCCAAAATTAAAATTGATAATAAACTCTAAACCCAACAAGGCTTTTTAAAAGTCAAATTAATATTTTCCTCCCACGTATGGTCACTGTGCGTTGATGGTACTCAGTTGAAATGGATATTAAAAAAAGACCAAATTTAATTTAGCTGGTACTGACCTGCTGAATATCCGCTCGTTTCCTGAAGGAGCATTATTTAGATAATTCTGGATTGCGTAATATTAACAAATCGAAAAACACGAGTGACTGACTAGTAAATAATCCCTATCGCTGGTGCACGTGTCAATACATATGACATTGAACTTACCCAGAGAAAATAATTACGGTACGTACTTATGTACGTAGGTCTCTGCAGTGAAATATTCTCAAATCCCTAGTCGTTCCCCAAGCCAACTGCGTGCTTGACATACCGTTAAAATATTCAGTGCGTCAGTCCGTCGAGAGTCGCCGTGTTGCCAAAGGCATATCGAGAAGCGGGCCTAACGTGAAAATGATGGCAGTTTGTCAGTAAATTTGCAAAATATGCGTTATTATGCACCCAGTAGTAAAGTTTTAATATAAAGTATCAAACATATATCACTGCATGGAATTTGTAACTCACGGCCGTTCTCCTTTCATCGATAATTACAGAATTCCTTTTTTCGTCCGGATCAGGGCTACGTACTACGTTCCATGCATCGTTAGTCTAAATAACTAGAATAATCTAATTTTACGCTTCCACAGCTGACTAAATCTGTAAAATCCATTATAATGGATAACCGAAACTGCTTTTAAATTCTGGGAAGAAACTTTAATTAGGCAACAGTATCAGTCATAAATTAACCGTCAGTACCAAATAGACCGAGACAAAATTAAAATTGTCGTCCCACTTATTACGGACTGCTTGGATTTTTACGCTTTCCTGACACTCTTCATTACAGTATACCTCGGCGGAAACTCTACACTAAACATGGTCAGTTGCGTCTATTTTCAGTGGTTGATCGTTGGTATAAGAAATTATTTTCTCAGATTCTGTTGCACAAAATAATTCTATTGCTTTTATTTTTCACGGAAGCGGAGTGTAAAACTTAAAAAAAGGGTTTGCTCTCCTCCGTTTGACCAAAGATTAGTAAAACTAAAGTCTGATAGGCTCTGTAAAATTCGTTTCATTCCTGCCCTCACAGATCACTGATTCCCCGGTAGGTATATAGTTGGTGATTGGTCTGATCTGACAATGGCCACACCAAGTCGAGTTCGCTCGTGGATTCCTCAATTCCGACTTTCCTATTTGAGAAAATTTCCCCTTACTGAACAATTCCCTGTACGGAATGCCTCACAGCTCTGTTGAGGCAGGGAGGGTTGCAGATACTGTAGATATGTGGTGCAATCAACTGGTAAAGCCGCTTGAGATTATCTGGTCAGTGATTATGAGACCCAGTCACTTAATAATTCGAGAGGCATCTATCCGACCTCGTCGAGGTATAGATGAAGGTTTGAGATCCAAATACAGCAGGTGTGGTTTGTGGTGGCGCACATAAATCTATAGTTTGCTAAACACATCTGCTTTCATCCTCGGATATCATTATCGTAACAAGAAGAAGTGAAAAAATATTAAAACGAGCCCCACTTATAATCGACCGTAGCTCCTCCACGTCTGTTTTGATAATCTTGTTGGCAGTCTGATCGAATGATATCATAATATGACGTCACATCGACTGAAAGGCAGTGATAATCCGTGCTTGTCTCAATGAATGCATGTATTACTCCCTGACAACAAGCTGAATGACAAAACGACTGTTCCGATGTAAAACACAGGGGTTGTCCCGACTGCATGTAATAGGCTATTCTGAAATAACTCAACACTCAATCACATTTGCACAAACGACAGAGAAAGACACAGGCCTAATGGTCATCTTATGTAGTATAACCTGTACGACTGTGAGTTAAGTAAGTGAGCAAAGTTCCTCAACTCCAACCAAGGTGAGCGTTTCTGCACTTCAACCTCTGTCAAACGAAAAACTGGTTCTCGGCCTATCCTACAGTTGCCAACTTTCTGCCTTAAACACGAGTATACATATCGGCGGAAACGTGCAGGTACTATGTGTGCAGCCTTGACAATTGCAGTTCGTTACATGGAAAGAGCGTATACCATATTTGAACTTTGTTCGACTTCCCTGAAAAGCCTTTCTTTTTTTGTTGCCTGTTCTGCTTGTTGAGGTGAAACGAGTTGCGAGTGGCTGGGGATTTCTACAAAAAAGTGGAGTGTCATGGCTTGCCATTAACGGAATTTGATGATTGGCCTCTGCGACAGAAAGTTCACTGTATTTGTAACCTTATACTAAGCTTCGATG
The DNA here is from genome assembly GCA_021234535.1 of Stichopus chloronotus. Lineage (NCBI taxonomy): Eukaryota > Metazoa > Echinodermata > Holothuroidea > Aspidochirotida > Stichopodidae > Stichopus > Stichopus chloronotus. The sequence continues at coordinate 25,069,804 of CM037843.1, forward strand.
AGATCAAAGAAGTCTATTCACGGTCGCGGTAAGCGAAAGTCAAGGTGAATGACGGTTCTCGTATTGTACAAGCTGTACAGGGAACACAGTGACTTTCTACGGCGAATACAGTCAACCTTGGTCATGCACTTTGGCTGATGTAAGAATGTTTAATGTCGATATTAAGTCGAACGCTAAGGAAGGTAAATCACATAAAAGAGTTGCGTGAATTGCTTTCAAGATATAGCGATTTAACGATGGTCGCAAGAGGTCGTTTCATCATTGACACCATAATTATTACATATAACTATTTAGGTTATTAAACTGGAACAAGCTGAATTGAGATGATAGTATAACTTTCGAAACAATACACGGGTATATACCGCTGAGGGTGGAAAAGAAGTGACAGTTATGGACTACACACGAACAATGTTTTTCTGAAAAGGGAACAGTCTCGGGAAAGTAATCTCCGTGAAATGCGCAACATGTAGAAACTATTACTTATATTCCATATTTCTTACTATGGAATTATTTTGTTCTTAAAATGTTCTTCAAAAATGTTTAAATAATTGCCGGTCAATACATTTTTCCGTATTGATCAACTGGATACTGTATCGATCAGTTTTTACAAACGATCTACAGGGACGCTGCTACGTTAGGTGGACGATACTTCCCCCACCACCCTCCCCACCCACCAACCCCCCCCCCCAAAAAAAATCAGATCAAATTAGTTTTGAAGATAATTTAAAGGAACAAAAATTGAAAAATGAAAATAAAGTAGTATATACATGTAGTCAAAAATATAGTGATAATAGCCCCATTTTGCATCTGAAGAGGTTTGCAAAGGCAACACTTTTTTCTGCAGTACCTCCCTTGACCCTCCTTGGGACCACGATAAATAAACTTTGGTGTTCCCCAAAAAAACAAAAAACACCGTGACGGGCCAGTCCACCGACGGTTCCATATATAGTAGTTCATCTCCCAGCCATGTCTTCCCCTATAGTCGGAGCTAGGTCTCACCTCAATGTGAACATATATCATAATTATCAGATTGACCTGGCATGCAGAGTATATATTCACATACGGCAGGTACTACATGTTCTCATAATAGTTCTTTTATGGGTCTTGGCCAGGTTCATTTGTCCTATTATACGATCTCGATCCTCCTCTAGTCTTCAGTGGAGCCTTGCTTGTCAATCGTTCTAGTACAGTGTATGGTAGAAACTTACATCGAAAGCAAGTCTGTATAATCTTCGCATTTCCTATATGATTTATATTTGAAGGAAGACCGGAAAGATATCTTTTCTGATAACCCATGCAGCCTATAAACTCAGTAGTTTCCGTCCTACAATAAGAATGTTTTTCAAGTTCGTGTATAGGTTAATGCTCAGCACCTCTGTCAGTGGCAAGTGACGGCACTCAATCACCTGAGGTGATAGGATAGCCTACTTTGCTGAAGTCTTTCTCTTACATGTGGTTTAATTGTGTCGACAAAATACACCTTGTCACTGCAGAAACTATCCGAAGGTGCACTACTGGCAAAAATGGAACTTTCAGTACTTCACACTCTTTGGCCATTGAAGATACAGACGGAGGTCGGTGCACTTCTTGGGGTCTAATATGTACCTCTTAAAACGCGGGAACTGCCACTCCAGGGAGGACTAAGGTCACCCATATTTAGCACATGTCACTGTAGAAGTTTATTATTAGGCCCAGCCATTGGTTTATGTTTAAAAAATCAGTGTTTTGAGAGTGTGGAGTGTAATTTTTCGCGTGATTTTGGTACCTTCCCAATTTTAACGATTTTGGATTCTTTAAAAATATCCAGTAGTTTATTTTCTTAATTGAAATTCACCCTACTACCTTCAGTATTTCACACCTGCTGTTGAGAAGAACAACCCTTTCATGATTATGTATATTTACACGCATTGTGTTTCGGGATCGTCCCTGTAATAATACTTTGTGTAAACCATAGCGCTGTAATGTAAGTCAGTCATAAATTCTTCCATGTTAGAGTGGGAGAGATTGTCGTTCAGTTTGCAGACTTAATCCTGGCAAACTTCAAACATATACCATTTATTGGATAGTAATCTATGCATTCCCCGAAAATCTCTCCAATTTATCTTTTTTTATTGTTGTGGCCTTAACTTATCTCAAGAATACCGTCCCTCGTATCTACGGTAGCTTGTTGTGTTTGTCAAGAACATCCCAAGTGACTTAAAAAAAATTCCTTGTGTGTGGAAAGAAAAACTTTAACACAAAGATAAGATTATCATTGTTTGATCGCAAGTTTTTCTTTGTTTTCAATCTAAAAGCGAGATTGTTTTTAAATTTAATGCCGTGATTCAATAAAGGAAAATGCAAAAACTAGGCCAATTCTGAAAAGCAATGGCATAAAAACAGTAAAAAAAAGGAATCCATACTTGAAAAGTAAAAAAGTTCTTAATACGAGCAATAGGCCGCGACTACGTAATGAATGTGTAAGGGTACAGGTTTAACTGGTGTATAAAATATATTACTCAAGTTGTAACTTTCTTGATCGATATCGGGAATTGCGCGATTTAGTGAAACAATATTACACAGTATTCCTATAAAGTTTACAAGCTACATAGTGTATCTCACCTCACCTCGGCGTCAGCGATCAGATGTCTCGACCAACTGAATATTCCATACCAGCTACTTCCCATTTTTGCTCAAAGAAATGGTATAGTCAGGTTCAATGGAAACTGTCATCCACTGCGCTATCGTATTTTACACTTTTCGTCATGTTATATGAATTGGAAATAATATGGCAGAATTTATCATTTATTTTTCCAAATTGTCTGAGTGGTGCTATTAAAGGACAAATTTAACTTTTGAAAATGAAGTTTTAATCTCGTACTTTTTGCATGCGCACTCAATCACATAAAACTAGATCATTAGGCCTACAAGGGACGGAGCCGGATATCTGTGTATTAATTAGTCCGACAGATATGCATGCAACAAATAGCAATGTACAATGTTTCTTCATGGGGCAATATTGAAATTTGAAATGGCGGCCGAGCCATTGGTCAGACCTTTTGGATCAGGCAATTTTGAACTCTGCATGTCAAAATACCCCAGTTTCCAAATTTTCACACTTCCTACCCAAAGAGAACATTTTTTAAAGTATCAATCTTGCTGTAAGATACCAATCTTGCTGTAGTGTAAGGCACCAGAAGGCAAAGGAAGGCAACAGAACCGTTTATACGGCTCTGGAAGGCAAAGCTAAATAGCGCCATCTACTGGTCAGTGCCTCAGAGGGATTTTTAAAAAACTCTAGCCCCTGTCTAGTCTGTACACGTACGTACACGCACATACTAACACGGTCGCGTAACTGTATTTACGGTTTGGCCGGCTGTTGCACTCACATTTGATTTCACTTGAAAGTTCCATTTCACTCTTCTCTATGAGTACTCATTGACTAAAGATGCCGTCATCTAAACTAAGTGACTATGAAGTGATATCAAGTATCGGTAGTGGAACATTTGGAACTTGTAAGAAAATTCGCAGGAGAACCGATAGCAAGGTAACGTTATGATGAGTTATGCTAAAGTATAGGCTCATTCTAAAGTTAGTGCTACAGTAAGTAACAAAGAAGACAACTACAGTAGTAACCACAGTACAGACGTACACTGTACTGTACGTCTTAAGTAAAGTGACAGAGGTTACAGAACTACAGAACGTAAAGCTATCAATCATAAAGCCTAACGTTCGGTCAAGACTAGGGGAACTTACTGAACTATTGTCTGTTGCTTACATTTTTCTGGCATGGTTGACTCTGAGTCCAAACGTACAAGTTTAGGAAAAGGAAGTTGGTCAAATGTGCTAGTTGCTACAGTAAGGCCCACCAGGACTACACCAGTCTACTGAGTACTGTAACTTAGGCTAGATGGCTAGTAATACTACGACTATTGGGTAAACTAGGGAAAAATTAATGCATTTGCCTGATGCCTTTTTATTAGACATGACCAGTCTTGCCAGCTCTCACAGTTTCACTGTTTCTCATGGTTGAACATCGTCTCACTGTGAAAAATGTCAGATCTCACAGTGAAAATCAGTACTTGATGCAATGCAAGATGTTTCTGTAATGGCTAGGCTGAGACTCTTTGCTATTTAGACCAGGAACTTCTTGTTGTGTGTTTAACAATAAGGTCTGTTGGCTTGAATTTAGAATCCATGACCACATGCACACAATAGACAATGATATACACAAATGAACCCTTCCCTTACTTGTGGTCTACTAGTAGCACTGGTTGCATGGAAGTCTGCCAGAAAGATTTAGGGTGTCTAGGCCAAGGCTTAGAGGATTTGGTTAGGTTTCATGATCCAGGGTTAGGGGATATGGTTAGGGGATAGTAGATACTTATCTATAGTTTCTTAGTGTTGTAATACTGAATAAGCAAATTATGCATGAATATTAATAGTATTCAATTTCAATGACTAAGTTGGACTCTGTATTGTGTGTATCTTTGAACACCCAACGACCAAATGTGCTCTTATAGCATAGTGGGTTATTCATCAGGCTCATGATGTGACTGTTATCTTGGTATCCTCAGTTTGTATCCTCCTCTAACCTCTTTCCGTTGTAGGGTTAACTTCTCGTTTCTCTCACAGGATTTCACATTGGTTCCTTACACAGAACATGTACTTTGAGAGATTGAGGAGAAAAAAATACAACCCCCATGAAAAAGATAAAAAAAGCAGACATAGACCCTATGCAAACTGCTTTAGTTGTCTGATACCCTTGTTGACGTCACTTCCGGTAACAGATTCTAAATCTGTACTGGTCCCTTTAACTCAGACCAACATTAATGCATTCCATTCATTGCCCTTTTAACTAATTTATCTACGTCTTAGAGGTTGAACCGGGTGAAGAATACTTAGTATGTCGGTTGCCCATATTGAAAAGAAGGGCCTTATTGTTTTGGTGGGAGTCAAAGGTCATCTGAGTGTACAAGAGGTCAAACACTGAAAATCTTGACACAATAATCTCTAGGTGGGAATCATGAAACCTTTATACTTACTGTAGCATGACAATGCATTACATCAAGTAAAAGAACCTGTGTCATTATTGGTGGAGGTCAAAGGTCATCTAAGGTCACCAGAGGTCAAACATTGAAAACATTGTTAATGTAATATCTCAAGATAGGAATCATGGAAACTTTTGATAGGTAGCACCATTATGCATTACATCAACTAGATGAACGCTATTGTTTTAGGTAGTCAAAGGTCATTTGGGGTCAATAGGCATCACACAGTGTAAACACAATATCTCAGGAAGGTGAGTTTGGACAGATCTCCTATTTGGCATGTAGGTGTACCCTTGTGAGCACAAATCTCATATTTGATGCTGGGTGCAAGAGGCCTATGTGATTTTGTTAGAGGTAAAAGATAACAAAAAAAAAAGATTTTCGGGTTAACACATCCTCACTAAATGCAGTATGCTAGATTCAAAATAGTCATAACTGAATCATCAAAACCACAATGCCTTTGGGTTTTCTGGTGGAGGTTGCCAAGTTTGCATTATACAGGTTTAGCCTTGGTCTACATGAAATTTTACTAGGGCCATGGAGAAGTGATACTGGAGTGTCCTGGTGCACATTTTTGGAACAATAATAAGAGAAGGATGGAGTAATATTCACAGGGTGTCAAAAACTTGTACAGAATCCATGTTAGTTGGCTGCAGTAAGAGTGATATGGTACTGATTGATTTACAGTAGGGTCCAGTTAGACATTGGCCTAATGTATTTGCTTTTATTTGTTAAACTTTTTGACTTAAAAGTAAATGTTTTGTTTTGTGTCCCTCGTTCCGTGTTTTGTGTCTGTGTGTTCCAATGAATTTGTGTCCGTCATTCCGTGAACCAGTGCATTTAAAACTCCAATGGAACAATATCCATTGACCTATGTACGGTATGCAGGGTTGTGGTCAGCAGTGGTTGGATGTCGCCAGCATTCGAAGTAGCCAAACATCCAGCACCACAAAGAAACAATACATATTGCCAATCAACCATGACTAGCACATCTCAGCAACCACTTCTTTGTCAGAGCTCTCAATAACAATTTTTGTATTTTTCACTATGGCAGCCTTCATTTTCTACAAAATATCCCAATGATAATGTTCCCTTCTGCAGAGAAAGTTGTCGATGGGTCTACTAAAAGCAAGCTTTACAAACCATGATTTGTTTAGTGCCAAATCAATATTTACAATTAATTTACAAATAATACAACGAGAACATACGCTACATGTCTGTATTTTACTAAAAACATGGAAAATGGATACTTTATCTTTCAAAAATGTAATTCGTTCATTGTTTTTACACGTAGGTTCTCGTTTGGAAGGAGATTGACTATGGAACAATGACAGATGCAGAGAAGCAACTCCTCGTATCGGAGGTTAATCTGCTTCGAGGACTGAAACACCAGCATATCGTACGCTATTATGACAGAATTGTGGATCGACCAAGCACGACCATATACATCATTATGGAGTTTTGTGAAGGTGGAGATCTTGGCACACTGATTGCTAAATGTAGAAAAGACAGGTAATTGATGAAACCAGTACAGGCAAATTTGGAAATTTACGTTTCTCCCTGTTTGGTACCGTTCTTGTGTAGCTCTTGAGGCTACTGGATGTAAAAATACACCCTTCAAAATTGTGTTTGTTGGCGCAATTGGTACCAAATTACGTCAGGCGGAGAACTTGATACTGTATTTAAGTCTCCACTGCACTAGATGCATTTTTCAAGAAATCATGAATACCTGAATGGTACTGTAGCTCAACAGATTTACACTTTTGCTAAAAGACATTCTCAAGAGTCTACATTTAGTTTGTTTTTCATTTACAGAAAGTTTCTGGAAGAAGACTTCATCTGGAAAATCCTTAAGCAAGTCACTCTAGCACTTCAAGAGTGCCACAAGAGAGTTCAGGGTAAAGCAATCTTACACAGAGATCTGAAGCCAGCCAATGTATTCCTAGACCTGGAGCAAAATGTCAAGCTGGGAGACTTCGGACTAGCTAGAGTGCTTAACCACGAGACGAGTTTTGCCAAAACATTCGTTGGCACACCCTACTACATGTCACCAGTAAGTAAAGTTGGCAGGGCATGGATCTTTCCGTTAAGGTGCGAGTTGCGGGATTGGATAGAAGAGTGACCCATTGCTTTACAAGTGCAATAGGCATGGGATCCTGAGTACCATGGGATGTCCAGGGTAACTGATAAACAAATCTGAATGCTTGGAAGACTCCATTTCAGACTGGATGCAAGTTTTTTCTTGAACAGCTTGTGCCTGTCCTGTTCATTCAAAGGCATCATTTTCTTACAACTAACTCTTAATCTTTTCGTACCACCCCGTATGGACATTATTCACAATTTCCATTGTTTCCTTTATTTTTCAGGAACAAATGAATCATTCTTCTTACAATGAAAAGTCAGATATCTGGTCTCTAGGTTGCTTGCTGTACGAGTCATGCTCATTAAGGTTTGTCTGTGCAAACAATATTTTTTTCTTGTAAGACATGCATGCATTCATTATTTGAATGTTTCACAGGTTTCAATCACAGAATGTTCTTTTACAGACAGCGATACAGCTCTTTGCGATGGTTGAAGTGCTCTTGAATTGCATGGTTGTTCATTAAAGTAGAGATGTCATTTTATAGCTCATACCAGCATGCTGGTGTGAGCCATTGGGATCATACTACCTGTCTGCCTGCCCGCCTATCCATTCGATCCAATCCATCCATCTAATCTATCCAATGCAATCTATCAGTATCCACAATTGTTCAAAATGCTTCTCCTCCTACTTGCTCTCATGGATTTGTCTGAAACTTAGAAATAATGTTCCTTGGGTTGTGGACCATTTAGGGGGTTCAGGAGTTTTTGGTCTTAGGTTCCATGCAAGCCCTTTGGACTATTTTATGATATTCTACAAATTACTTCTGCTCCTACAGGTTTTATTGTATGATGCTGATAGTTTGCCGCAATAATGCTCTGTTAATGGTCCCTTCAGGGTGTTTAGGGATTTTTAGTCCAAGACCCCATGTGGGCCCAGTGGCCCATTATATGATATTCTGTTTGAAGTGCTGCTTCTCACACATTCTCCCATGGATTTATACTTAACTTGGACACAGTGTTCCTTGGGGGGTAGTTCATATGGGATGTACTAAAATCTTTCAGTCCAAGGTCCCATGTGGTCCATTTTAAGAAATTGTGCAAATTCTTTCTTCTGCTACAGATTTTCTTGTACAATGCTGATGGTTTGTCATAATGATACCCTGCTAGTGGTTATCACAGGGTATTCATGAAATTATAGTCTATGGTTCCATGTGGGCTCTATGGTCCATTTTATGATACTCTACAAAATGTTTCTCCTTCTACTTTTAAAGTACTCCTTTAAATGTTATACATCTCAAATATCGATTTCATACAAGAATGATAATTGAGTAAAGGGGCAGTGTCAGTTGGTGCACTACAGTAACTGAAGCTCTATATTGCCCTGTTGGTGTGTAGAAAGAAAGAGAGAGTGAAAGAGACATTGAAGGGGCACTTTGAATTGTTTCGTGAAATTTACTTGTAACTCTTAGCAAACCTTTCAACTTTGTGCCAAGTTTCCTTCACATACTGTATTGGCTTCTAATGAGAGATCATTGGTCAAACTAAGAGCTTCTCCATGTGTCACATGCAAATGACCACTAATGAGCAAGCACTTAATGATTTTATCTGGTTTTTGAAAATGTGGGACCATTCACCATCATACAGTAGTACTAATTCATATGCTCACAGCCAGTACAAACCATGGAGGAAAATCAATAAAAATAGACAGTTTTCACTAATATTGGACATGAATAGTGATGCTGCTTACTGCATAAGCATTGTTATTTGGTAGAAGCCGTCAAAATTTCATAAATTTATCTATAAAGATCAAACTTCTGCACTCGGTTGATGCTCTTGTTTATGGAATTCTGCACATTGTGCAATCCTTTAGTTTCTCTACACAGTGTTGATGATTTGGTATGGTAGTGATACTCCATTAGTGGCTTCTATGATTTGACATGATGATACATAAATGGTACCTTCAGGGTGTTGCGGTATGAGCTTCTACACCATCGGTGCTCTGGTTTATGTATATAAAGAGGTGAACTTTGTCGTTTGAGAACAAGCTGTCAGCATATTATGTTCACATCATGCAATAAACTAAACTACAATGTGCAAAGCACAAAGTATGCCAGCAATATCAGTTAAGTACAAATAAAACAGTGCCAATGAAAGTTCACATGTCGCTAATGATACTTAACAACTTTTCACTCCATCCTTTAATGCCCTGCATTACCGTAAGTTATTTCTGCAGTAATTTGTTGTTGTAATCAACAATTTGATGAATGAGTGCAAGTGATGCTGTAACAAATTTTGAGGTGTTTCAGTCATTGTTTCTTTTCAGTCCACCATTCACGGCACCCAACCAGAAGATTTTAGCGACACGTATAAGAGAAGGGAGATTTAAGAGGCTGCCATCTCAGTATTCAGATGTACTTAATGACATCATTTCGTCCATGCTCAGGGTCAATGTAAGTCATTCATCCGAAATTTGCATTTTGATCTCATCATTCTTATTTGGTATTGATGAAAAAGAAAGCAAAGAGTTTAACCCTTTCACAGCCAGTGTCCTTTACTTGAACACCAACCTTTTCAGCCAACTACATTAACTTGTGGAACATTGAAATTGTGTGTAATATTGTGTATGTGGCTGCAAATAGAAACTTTTAAGGGCACATAATATTACGTAAGTGGCTGCAAAACAGTTAACAGAGTTTGAAATGGATGTAAATATGAAACTAATAAGGAATGAATATTTCCTTTTTAAGAGCAAAAAGATAAAACCCATACTGGCAAGTATGTAATTCCTGGTTGATAAACTTGACAGGTCATCATGCTTAGGCTGTACTGTATCAAAGGAGATTACTGATCATGAAGTTGTAAAAAGGCTATACTTTTCTTGTAGTCTCACTAAATTTGACCTACAAATATCTGCCCAGGAAAGAATATGAAAAATAACTGACAAGTTGAAAAAAGTGCAGTTACGAATCAAATTCTCAATAATCACCTGAGTGTGATTTCCGTCATGTGAGGATAGTTTAAGGTTCTACTTTCTATGGTGTTTACTGCTAATAATCTAATGCAAAAAGCATGTTTATGACCCTTTGTATCATTGACTGGATCTGGTAAGTTTGACAGTAATATCATTGCTTTAATATTCCTGCAACATTTCACTTAGCAGCTCTGCAACCATCATCAAACAAAATGTGAGAATTGACTATTTTGTGATTTGGGCATTTCCAAGGGATGCAGGACTTTTGGAATTGCATCTAAAACAAAGGGTGCAATTTTAACAGCAGAATAGAATTTGACTGAGCTGCATAGTTTGGTTTATTTTCTTCCAGAAACCTTCTGGCACAGTGTCTGCTTGCTCTTTCAGTTTTGATCATTCCCCTAACTTTTGACTCTGTATAATAATTCACATAACCACCATCTTTAAATTCTACATACTGCTGGAAGAGACCTCATAGTGTTTCGTCTCCTAATTTTCATTTACACCATTTAGCCGATATTAAGACCGTCCATTGAGGAACTGCTCCACCATCCTAAGATTCAGACACCTACTGCCAAGCAAGAAGACAAGAGGCTCAGTCCAGTCACGAATGAAAGAGACCCAAAAGAGGATTTACACCGGAAGGAAGAACTACTCAGACTAAGAGAGCTTCAACTCAATGAGAGAGAACAGGAGCTAGATGCTAAAGAAAAACGACTGGAACTAAGAGAAAACATGGCCAGAGAAAAACTTAGCAGGTAAGGGAATGACCAAAAAAAAAGAGAGGAACCAAACTGTACTAATCTAAATGTATGCAATGCAATGACTTAAAATGAAGTGACATAGTGAGGTGTGGTTAATTTATTGCCACATATAATACAAATGCAAGGAAACAGTTTACATAAAATCACCTCAAAGTTTGTTACACAAACTGCAGCTGACTGCAACTAAGCTGATAGCAGCAGTTTCCTTATAATTGTGTCAAGTTGTGCTTTACACACAGGTTGTTATGAAAAGGTAAGTAAAGGGAATAAAAGGCACTTGTTTTACAGGAAAAAATCATGATTGTAGAATCAAATATGTGGACAGAGAATGATAGATTATTCCAAAGTTTGTCACAGACAGGAATTCAGTTATGTGTTACTCAAGAATAATTTGTAAACCCAAAATTCCAAAAATATGTAGAAATATGAAACTTTTGTAACTCATCATGTGCATTATATTTTGAGGTGTACTGTACCTAGTCAGACTGACTGGTCTTACAATGAGTTACTCTCTTTGTATGCTAAAGTCATGCCGAAGTTACCTTCTTTGTATGCCAAAAATAGTAGAAACTAAAGAGTGTAAGATTTCCTCTAAAGAGTGTAAAATTTCCGAAAAAAATATTAGTTATCCTAAGCTTTTGTATGGAAAATGTCATTACTTTTCCTTGGTTTATTCTGTTTTACTTTCTTCAATTCTTATTTCTGTACAAAACGAGGTTGGGAGATCATGAGATGGTGATGCCTGCCCACAGGCAGCCGGTTGGCCACCCCTGTCGTAAAGCAAAACAAATTTTGGACTTATTCACCCTGGGAAAGGCAGTCTTAATGAAACTCAGAGCATACACAAAGTCATTAAATTTAATTCGGCCAAAAAATTTTGACCTCAGTAATCTCAGTATTAGAAAGTGAATATTCATTTTGAAGTTACACAGAAAGGTTTCATTTTAATCAAATGTTTAATGTAAACAAGTCTATGCAGTTGCAACGTCATTTGGCAAAGTTGTTATGGCTGACATAATATCAATGAATATTCACTGACACCATTTGTTTTCTCCGTCACCGGTAGGGCGGAGTCACTGCTGAAGGATTACCATCAGATGAAAACAAACGACCGAGTCGTGGAGCTTCGCAAACAGACAGGTAGAGCATTCAGATTGTGTTCTCTTCCCACTGATGTGACCCACCAAGTACCCCTCAGGCCCCTTCCACCTCCTCCCTCCAAGCCTGTCCATAGATCCACACTACTGTCTTAATATCAGACCTTTTCATTTCAAAGAATACTTGGAAACGTTTTGTACTGGCATTTGAGTCTTCCTATGCAATCCTTGTTCTTCTGCAATTATGGGTTTTCCACCATAATAGATTTAATTTCTCTTAAATGTATTTCTGTTAAAATTTATCTTCTCTTCCAGTGCATCTTTTCTATCTACTGGCTGTCTTTCTTGCACATTTTTTTTTGGTTGGCAAAATAGAAAATCCAGAGCTTTAAAGTGGTTTCCACTTTTTACAGTAAACCTCCCAGTTGTTAAATTAATAACCGACTCAACATCTTGCGCAACTTTCCATGAACTGTTTCTTTTAACCTGGTTGATTCACTGCTGTAAATAGCAATTATTGGCATTCAAATCTTAGTAAAGATGAGTCACAAATGTGGACAGAAATAAACTGTAGCCGTCAGTCATCTGAATTAATAACTTGAGTGCATCGAAACCAATGTGTTTCCTTCTGTTGTGTTTATGTTTATATGTTTATCTTGTCATTTTGTATTCTCTACTTGAAAAGTTCCTGTCAGCATTATAGTTTTTTAAAAAAATTACAGTACTGTAGCCTCTCTCATGGTCTGTTCTTTACACACAATGAAGTACATCTAAGTTTCACTATACTTCTATTCATCGCTTGCATTTTACTGGACTTTGCAATATTTTTTTATTAGATAATTATTGTAAACCACAATCTTATAGATAAATCTTATTCACAGTATATAGTTACATCTTGTTTGCTCGATCTATCATTTTCTCCATCGTCAGAATAAACTGATGGTTCTATTTTGTATGTCGTTGCTGTTTGTGTTTGTCAGAAGTTTGTAGTTACTTGTAGTTGTACTGTTTGTGGCATTGTTTTTGGTATCCTTATTCTTAAATTATTTTTCTTTGGATGTAATCAGCACTAAGAAAATACATATACTTATTGCATACTAACTTTCTTAAGAAGCTCTTTAGTCTTTGAAGTGGTAAATTAAGGATGTCTTTATTCCTCTTGGTGTCCCCTCTCTCTTCTACCAAGACATAGATGTTATATTTGGAATACTTCTTTCAGTGTTTCAAAATATCTACTTGGGTCATAAGTACCATACATGAAGGAGTAAGGGAGTGTAGCTTTGATGCAGAAAATGAATCTACTTGAAACTTAGGTATCACCAATTGTCCCCTTAAATGAACCACTGATGAACTTGTATGCCACAGAGCTCTGCCATGACGCATTGCACTAACATCTCTCTCCGACCTTGTTGACGGTTTAAAGGACCCTTTAATTACAGTGACTGTAAAGCAACATCTATGACAGACAACTTGATCAGCTTCTTAGATCAATCCTTTTAATTTTCTTCATCCAAAGATCATAGAACTAGGATCAGCTATGAGTAGACAATGCCACTAGTTTAGTTACATTCACCTGCTTCTACCGTACAAACAGATAGCAGATCTATGAGAGAAAGAGATCAGTGATGTGACACTGCAACCTATGAGGAACCACAAGCAAATACCTGCTACTGCAGATGTTCACTGATGTCAACAATATACCGTCACCCATCCTTCCCACCTGCCTGTGATGAGTCTAAACATGAAATACTTTCACTTGACTGGGTTTTGTATCACCTAAACTTCCAGTGAATAGTTGTCTTGCATAATAATAGACTCTAAAATTTGTTTGCATGCTAAGGACAATTTGGTTATTTCCTGATAAACTAGCTTGGCTTGACAAATCATTTCATGGACTGTGTGTATGGGAGAAGAGGGCAGTGGAGGAGCAATATGGCAACCAAGAAAGGCTTGTGACTACACTGTCATTTCCACAGTATGTGGAAATCACTTTTTGGATGTACACATTGACTGGTTTTAAGGTCAGAATGAGCTGTGTTTATGTTTACAGTGAGTGTTTCACTTGAAACAAATCAAAACTCCCCTTTATATGGTTCTCTCCAGTCTGTTTAAGTCCTGACAGAAACCTAGTACAATATAAATGTTTGTAACATCAGGGAGCTGTAATTTTGAAGATGTACTAGAAACTCCTCCCTTTGTATTCAACTACTGTAGTTGCACCAAAGTCATCTGTTTTTTTTTTCACCACTTGAAAAAATTTCAATGGGCTTAAAAGGGTTAGGAACTTCATATAAAAGGGTTCATGTACTATGAGATAGTAGACAACATAAATTGACACCGGAAAGTTTGTCCATAGCTATAGCATTGCCAGCTGCTACTTTTTAAATTAGTGACAAACTTCCGGTGCCTTGCAACACATATCACAGTTACGCAATCTTATGTTGAGTCACTCGCTGAACACTGGTACACGTTCTCCAACCTACAAAAATTGATAAAATGCTACAATAAGTTTTAGTTATGACCCTTTCAATCATTTGCATGTGACAATGCTCAATGCCTTATTCATGTACACATCTGATTCTGAAGACACATTTTTTTGTTGTTGTGAAATACAGTAGTGGTCCTTACTTAACTGTTCGGCAACAATCTGCGGATTGGGAGCATTGTCCCTTTCATAGGGTATAATTAGGTGTGAAGAGAGGTTACTTGAATACCAACTAGAAATTGGATGTACCAAACAAAACTCAAAGGTGCCCTAAGTCGTTTACTCATCCCGTATGCATGTAGACATGTCTAACAGTGGAGAAAAATAGAATAAGTGTAAACTCTCAAATGATCTCTTCCTAAATTACAGCTCCCTGGTGACAGATACTAGTTAGTACACTTAACTGCCATAAATTGTGCTTGATGTAATCCTGTAAACTGTTTCTCTCCTTTTGTTTGGCAAATCCTCAGATTTCCACGATGAGATCCACCCCGCAGCACTCTGCGCTGCCCAGAGGGGCAAACGGAAAGTGCACTTTGTGGCTCAGGGTAAGGAAAATGACAGTCACCAGCTGAGAGACAGGACCAATAACGCAGACAACAGAAAAGACGAAGGGTTACAACAGAGACTCTACCATGCCAAGATCAGAAGTGCAGCCCTAAAACAAATTGAACAATCAGCAAAGTATAAAAGCAAGCAACTTCTTTCCATGCGTTGATTCCAATTCCCACGCTGAAAAGAACGTTTTGAAAACATGATCAGTGCTCTGTATTTTAACTTTGATAATTTTTTAGTCCACTGGGGAAAATGATTCTCTTTTAATTTATGAATAGAAAGCTGCCTTTGAAGAAGCCCTGAAGACATTTGTTATTGGAGAAATCAGCTTCAATCCTTTAACAGAGGTAGCTGCATGGGCAAAATCACTTGTCAAGTTTCAAAGATCTACCTCGACATAGACCAGAAATGACTACATCTGGGGAGATGAGCCAATACTACCCTGCCCTGTCAGGATTTGTGCTATTCTAACAAGAGAAGGTTCCCATTACATTTCATTTAAATAACAGATTGTTTTGTCAAGTCAATGGTTTGTCTCTTATATAACCAATTCCCTTGTATATTTTGTTCTAGTTCAATGTAGCTTTGTCTTACACCAAGTAGTACTTCATAAGATTCTGATAAGCTCACAGATTTTTTAAAATGCATTTCTTCACATCTTGTACAGTGATTAAGTCTTTGCAAACTCAATAAATAAGCTCAAAGATATAAGCTAAAAATATATTCTTTCTTTTCTGTGAAGTCTGTCTCAAGTAAAAGAACAAGGATTAATGAAAGGGTACAGTTACATGTATATTACTTATTTACTGCCACAGAAGAAAGCTTTTGATCACTGTCAAAGCGTCCATGGTTGCGACTGAGATTAGGGAGTAAACCTCCGGTGCATCACATTTCATGTTTGGTTGGTAAATGAATACATTCCTGAAAATGGAGCGTACAGATACTCGCACTGATATCACATAACAAACAAGGGAAACTTTCCTGAGGGAAACAAATGAACATTGAACACTATGCTAAGCATGTATAGATCAAATAGCAGAGATGCAATGTCCACATGTTAAATTTAGCAACTTGTCCTTGAAGGGGAAGCTTCGGTGTATCACTGCGATGTCAAATGCAACCAGTCTTTTGCATTCACACAAAATGTCATGCACTTGAGAGGTTAAAACTAAAGAATTTGTTTTCAGCTGCATGCTGAAAAGTGCATTTGGTCAAAACAGATTTACATCAAGTTTTAGACGTCATCTCACTGTAAATATAACACACCAGGTTAGCCACAATTACAGTATCATGAAACAATCACATTCAGCCATCAGTTGAAACTAGAGAAATTTCTGCTTGGAACTAGCTGCACTGAGTAAGTGCTTTAGAGACCGCTATCATATCAGAATGAACAATTTATCATGTCGACACCTCCAATTAAAATTGTTGGTAAACTTCATAAACATAGCCTTTATTTAGTCCCACATTGTATGAAATGACTGGAATACGTAATTGTACATGTACAGTATGCATTAGTTCTTGTTCCGTTCACTAGTCCCTCTCTGCCTCCTCGAGGGCTCTGTTTCCTCCCTAAGGTGGTGATGCCTTTGAAGAAGAAATACGACCATCTGACTTCACAGGTATCCTGATTTGGCTTCTCTCCAATCCTCTGAAATCAACTCTCACATCCCATGCAAAAGGCTCAGCATTTAAAAATTCTAAAGTACAGTGTTCCTACTTCCATGCATCTTCTCCAGGTTTGAGTTCTCTCTCAAAGAGTTTTGTCTTGTTCTTCAATCCGCTGTATCTTACAGATTGTTGTTTATCGATGTACATGCCGATAGCTGCAGCGGCGAATGGAACTGAAAGCCACCAGAACTCCCTCACCAAGTGGAGAACCATCTTGTCTTAACAGAAACACCTTCTGAAAATAAAACATAAAGATACAGAATAATTTTAAATCTCAACAGGGCTTCTCCAAACAGCATTCTTTCTTTGGAACTGTCTCTACTAGTCTACGGAGAGGGAGAAGGGGGGGGGGGGAATATCCGAGCTGTTCATGTGCTCCCAACTTTTTTACACCAGTGAGAAAAGATGGCAGAGTAAAGAAGGCTTTCACATCAAGTGTACTAGAATGTTCTGAGTTAACTGAGCACACTGTAGATTCAGTGGCCAAGAGAGAATGGGAAGGAGCATTGAAAGCAGAATGCACAAATGCATTGTGGTTTTGATGAATTCATTATAGGGATTTTTTCATGAATCTGACACATTGCGTATAATGCAAGTAAGTGTAATATGCTTGGTTATTGTAATACTACGGTAATAAACATCAGCAAATTGAGATGTTCAATGACATCTGCTGACCTAAAATGACTGATGCCGTAGGTATCCAGAAGAACATGCATAACTGCATACTACAGAGATATTGTATGCAAGAGCTTCACTAATATCAAACTTGTGCAAGCTTCCATTCTTGAGATACCGTGTCTACAAGGTTGTCTTGACTTGACCCCTGTTGACCTCAAATGACCTTTGACCTCCATAAAAAACAATACACTATTCACTAAAAACCAAAAATGAGAAATGTATCAGCTTCCCTTCTTGGGATATTGTGTGTACAAAGTTTTCAAGTATTGACCATTGCTGACCCCAAGTGACTTTCAACTTCCACTGTAAATGAGAAGGGCTTTGTACATCAGGGTGCACAGATACAAAGTCGAAATTTCAGAAAATCTGTTTCTTCGAACATGTTACAGTACTTACACTGTACAAGTCCTTGGTTCACCCACTGGTAGATTATTTAGTTCTGCTTGGAATAAGTTTTTGAGACAAGATCTAATAAACTAGGAAAAGTTAAAACTCAAAGGAGGTTGACTCCATGTTCTCTGCTTTACAGCATCTGTCATACCATATGATTGTAGAGTCAGGAGTATCATGACCCTGGAGATGCCAAGGCTTAGAGCAGATTTCATTGAAACTTTTTCAATCTTTACTGGCCTTATGAATGTGGATTGTGAGATATGTTTGAACGTACATGACGCAAACTCGTACTAGAGGCCATTCGCTCCTGCTAAACAAAGCTAACTGCTATCTGGAGGTGATGCCTAGAATGCCTTGCCTTCAGAAGCCGTATTTTAATGCAATTCTGTCAATGCCTTAGATTACTTAGTGACCAATTTCTAAGACAATTTTGGAAGTGGGGGATTACATTAAGTCATAGACTCCCTCATCAGCCACCTGACCCTCCAGGTTATACACAGGTTACATACAGTATGTACATTTTGTAACACAATTTCTTATACCCACTGATTCTATTCCAGGGTTTCAATTTTACCACAAGTGAAACATTTTACACAACAATTACGACAAACAAATTGAAACTCATTATATATGTTGCTAACGTAGGCCTACTATCATAGGCTGAGCAGACCTCCAGATCTTGTGGGGGGGTTACCCCCTGAACCCCCTGGATACAATCCCCCTCCATTCCATCTTTGGCTGGGTCGATGTAAGGATGTGGAGTCAAAATGAAATCTTTAAAAACCTTTATTAGTCCATTCCAAACATCTCGTGAGTGGATGCATAGGTGGGGTGACTGAAGTTGGGGCTGTTAGTAGCTTTGGCATAAACATGAAATTGTGATTTACAAATGAAATGGAAACAGTGGTCTTAACACAGCAGCGGGCTTTGCCTTTGGCCTTGCAACTGAACAATTGCTTTTTGAAGTTGTAAAGTTATTACAATTGCATATTCACAGCTTTTAAAACAACAACTGGTATGAACAGCAAGTTGGCATAACTTGTTATGTCTAATACTGTATATGGATAGCACCCCTTGTTACCATATACAGTACTGTATTAGTATGGTATACACAGCAAATACTGTGCAGTACTGTACCATGGTACAGTATTTTGGTCCATCAAAGCAAGAGATTTCCTACGCATTTCCAGTAGTACTTTTGTGCTCTTCTGTTCATCCCACACAGGTCCATAGACCACGCCCCTGATAACCTATGACTGACAGCTTTGAAATTATAGGCCTATCGTTGAAAGTCCATAGAGGTGTATCACTATAGGCCTTGCAATGATATTAACAGAATTTTTGGAATTTACATACGCTATCAAGTGGGCGCTAGTTAGCCTGATAATCAACTAGTAAAAGGTGATGCTATCTAGCATGACCTCAACAGATGAATACAGGTGAACACACATCACATCCATTAGCTATATTGCTAATCTGCACAATGCAAGCTTCATGTACTGCACTGATGAATTATGGGTTTGAAAAGGAATCATTGTTTACATGATCAGATTTTTGCGTAACGCGCAGCATGCACACATACCTGCATGCCGTACCTTCAGGGGTTTGAATTATTCCATGACTCTGCGGTTTGAAGTGCCCCAGTATGGATGCTTTTAAAGCTAGAGAGTTTTTATCCATGAAAAAGGAAGAATTAAATTTATATAGTTATCCCTTCGTGAGAGAGGAATTGTGGTCGGTACTGAGAAACACCACTGATCAGCTTGTAGAGCATATTTGGCCAAAAAGCTTGGACTAGCCGTGAAACAGAGTGATAAGTATGCAGAGGTTGTGATTGAGTGATTAGATAAGCAACAAAAATAGTGGTTGTTGAAGGGATGGTCCACCTACCACGGCCTGAATGTATTTCCTCTGGTTGGTTGACATCGGCAGAGAGTTTGCCAGTTGCCACTTTGCCACAAGAGCTCATAGTGATGGCTACTTTAGAACTGATAGGTGGTTTAACTTTGTAAATCTGAATGTTCAAGTAAAGTTTATGATAATTCTTTAATTTGTTGGATGTTAGTAGGACAAGCAGTCATCAGCCTAAATTCCAGAAGCACTGCTGTAGACTAGATATTAGAAAGCAGGGTTGGCAACACGACAGAAAATGTACAGATTTCCTGCTGACATCTGTGTAGGGGTGAAACCCCTTGTGGGGGTCCAGGGGCAAAGCCCCCAGAAGATTGGGGTCCTAGCATATCGAAGGGATAAAATTGTTTCACCTGAGCACAAAAAATATTACTGAAAACTCGTACAACATTTGAAAAATCAATCACGAAAGCTTAACGTTAGGCTATTTGCGTTGTTGCTATATATCGTACAGTACCTTTTTTGATGTGAAGAATAACTGTCACTTACAAAATGGCAGAAACAAGTGAAACTTGAGTACGATATTACGCTATATAAATATGCAATATCCCTAGAATAAATGTCTCTGTCGTGGCATTCTTCACTAAAAAGCTAGGCATCAGTCCAGTGGCAAATGATAAAATGCAACTTTTGTGTGGTAACGTTGCACAGAATCATAGACCACACTATGCACAGTCAACTACAAGCTGTACTACTTGCGAGCTCTGTGCGTTTGACTTAAGAAAATCCTGGCATGTTTTCAAGAAGAGTTGTTAACTGTAAAAATGTCAACAGCTGTCCCAAAATGGTAATGTCTGTATCAGTGTATCTTACATAAAATAGCTCATTTCACTGTTGATTCAAACATTAATTTTATAGGGGTCAATTTCTTTGCACGAATACTGCCACTTTATTTGACGACTTGCAGTTTGGTGTCTGGATGTTAACCCCAGTTTGACTAACTCAAAACACCTGTGACACTTAGCGCATTCATAACACTTTAATCCAGCCACCTGTTGCGGCTACAATGTTTGTACAGAACTTTTTTATCTCTGATAAATGCTACCACTAACAGAGAATCTGTCGTGCTGAGTTCAAAAAACCCACTAAAACCGACAGAGATGAAATTGAGCATGAGCACTGCGTGAATCATCTGTGGGCATTGGGGTTCATAGGGTGTGTTGGGCGACTGAAGTGTGCCTAAAAGTTAACTGGCGATAATTTCTGGTAACTTGCGAGGTTGTTGTGGATATACTGGACATCGTGGTTAGGCATAGAGACAACCTGCGCTGAGTATCGTATGCAATAACCATCCACAGAGCTTCTTTTCACTATTTTTTTCCCAACATGTTACCTTTCCTCCCTCCTTTGTTTTGTTTCTCTAAGGATTTCCAGGTTTTTTCACCCTTTTATAATTAAAAAAATGTGTGTCCAGACATGCAGGATTTCTCACAAGCATCACGGATTCCCCGGGAACCAGGTTCGGAAAGTTCGCAAGGTTTTCCAACCCTGTTAGAAAGTATTCTTTTAGTCAGCATATTATCACTGAATGGAACAATCTGCCACAGAAAACTGTCACTGCCACAACAGTCAAAGGATTCAAGAACATTATCGATCTTATTTTCAAGAACAGAAGGGGCTCTTCATAAGCCAGAGATGGCTCTCCGCCCCAGTTCTTACGACCCCAGCGACATCTAATGTGGCTGGACTCCGGTAAAAGGGTAAATAACTACTTGTAATTCCGAATGGGGTTCTAGTTTACTCTCCGGACCTGTTGGTTTTCCCCAGGCTAGATTTTGTTAGCTTCCTCCCATAGAAACTCCCCCTAAGCTCTACACTCAACCTGAATGTGTGTTTTGGTAAACGTAATACTGGATGATAGGGTGACCTGCGAACGCTCTTTTAAGGAAATTTATCATTCCAAGTTTGTGACAGTTCAACCTACAAAAGTCGGAACGTTTTCTTATGAGTCAGTATTGTCTCAAATGCATATATGTACTCATTGCAACCGAAAAGGGTGTCACCAAAGGTGACATTATCCTGCCTTCTTTAAGACAATACAAAAAAATTACTTTCCACAAGCTGCCTGTTGAGTGCTACTGCAGTTCACTTAGTGTGGAAATGACAAAAAATGGCGGTGTGCTTCACTATTTCAATCTGCCTAACCTAAGCTTTCAAAAGTTGCGGCTTGTGAATGTTAGGCTAGAGGTGCATTTGACGGGCCCGCGTAGTCGATGGCTACCTTAGAAAACCTAGAGTAGTGTCACCTTGTTAGCAACGTGTGTGGCGCTATTGAGCTCTTTGTCTTCCCAGCATGCATTGCATGTCTACACACTCGTCGATTAGCAATATAGCTTATGCATCTTCCCTCAGTTGTGCTGAAGAATGGCATTTGTATTCGATACCTAGTAACTTTAGGCTAGACGGGCAATATAGCCTTCTGCAATACTAAAGAGGCATGGATGTATAAAACTCACGCATCTAACATAAAAACCTTGGAATTTCTAGCTGTTGGAAATTCAGAATCCATATGAATCCAATACTCTTGCTTAAGCAAGTTTAAAGCTTTATTGTACTTCATTTTGACCCAATCTGCTAGAAATTGCACCTTGAAACCTGTTGTTTTAACCAATGTTTTCTTGAGTTTAGATACAATGTAAACCTGCCAAACTTTGTGCACTTTACTAAGGTATGCATGACGAATCATTGCATGACAAGTGTCTGTTTAAACAAATCCTGTGCAGAAACCTTCAGCTATAACCTGTGAACAAGCTAGCAACGAAAATGGTCATGAACGATGCCACTGAATGGTCAAAGTCATGATTTGGAAATTTGTAACATTAAGCGGAAATTGCACATAAAATAGGATGCTTTAAGCCTATTCCGCATAGCTTACTTCACCTGTGAAAATGCAGCACCGTGGGCTTGCTAATCAGGCAAGAACTGAAAGTGTTTCAGCTTTATTTTTTAAGTCATTATAAAGTACAACTGGCCTAGTCAAAACTTTGTCAAGCTGCTTAGACTTTTGCGTTTTCTGGCTTACTTTGTAGGAGTGCGCCAAGTTTGGTAGTGCACAAAGTTTGGTGTATGTACTACAGTAGGCGTATGTTGCAACTAGTACAGTCTGCAGTAATGCTCTCAAAATGTTAAGCTGGGCCGACTCTGCCTAATTTTGGCCCACGGTCAGTAACAAGTTAACGTTTAGGCCTAATGTTAATCTCCAAGTCTAAGGCCGGTTGGTGACAGGGATGCATAGGCTACGTTCAATCGGTAGTTGCCTAACGTCTTGGCTTGCAACAGATATTTCAATTTGAGTCTCATACAGCATGCAGTACATGAACAGAGATGGGCTATTGCAAAAAAACAAGTATCTCACCTGACGCTTTCACATACAATTCTAGAAAGGCGCTGACGTTTCGAAGGCCTAGCCGGGTTTTTCTCTTCTTACTTAGTCAAGTTATTGTAGGATGATACAACTTACTGTACAACTAGGAACATTACAATGCAGGTATAGGCCCCGTACATAAAGGTCTAGGCACGCAACACATATATGTAAATACAGAGGTCTGGACAGTCCATCTCTCAGAGCTGGCTCTATGGTTCAGCTTAACCAGTAACTAAATTGCAATGGCGCCACTACTACAAGTGTAACTGTTATGAACAGTTAAAAAGAAAAATTACAATGAAATATGAGGATTGATCACAAAAAAGCTTTTAATAGCACTATACACTGGCAATTCGGTGAAGCCTCGAAAACATGAACCAAATTGTGTGCGGTGCAGGCTAGTTTTGCCTGGTTACAGTAAATATAACTTATTTTTGGATTGAGCAGATATTTGAATAAAAAAAAAAACATTTCTATGCTAACACACTTTGTATTTTGTGGAAAAATGAAATATCATATTTTACATTTTGTACGTAAAATTACTGAAAAGTTATTTTGATCTGCAATAATTGCTATATTTTACTGAAAAATTTGACGGGGTTCTTAAATGAAAGAGCATTATTTTCATTGCAGGCATCTCAAACCCAATGTCAGTATCTTGTACCTAACTCAAGATATTTCTGTTTTTTAAAGATTTTCCTGGTCTAAAAATATTTCCAGCTGCCTCATGAGTACCAAAATGCTCTGTACCGGTAAATGAGTGGCGAATAACTACAAGAAGTATTTGGTTTCCTTGAAATTAAAGCTCTCGTTTAACCTTGAAATTTGACACTAGTGAAAATGCATGTACACTGGGTACATATTGTAGATTTACCTTAAAATATTATAGAAATTAAAGTCACATCTCTTAGACAATTGTAATGTTTCTTTAAGGACGTCCCACACCGTTGACCAGTATTCCATTTCTCTTGATGTATTTCAGCAGTAAAGCATATTTATCAGCTACAATGTGTAAATAGCCATTCAAATGTTCTAAACCAAGACCCCTGCATTGATTCTTGACCCCTTCTCATAGGGAAATCATTGCGCCCCGACACGGGGGCCCTTATAGATTCATCGTTACTCCCCTGATTGGAGGAATTGGGGAGGAAAAAAAACTCGTATGCTGTGTCGGGTGTTGTTTGTTTTACATTTCATCAAATATTGAAGGATGATAAAACGCCGGGTGTTGTCAGCCTTGCAAAGTTTTTTAGCCTATAACCGAATAGTTAGTGAGGGAGGTAGATCATCTTACAAACTGTGAGAAGTCACCATACGTTGAAGAAAGGACCTCTTTAAAATAGCCTATCATTTATTTTGCCTTTCATATGAATGCTGACTATGACACTTTTGGAGCACCCCCTACCTTTAAGCTATACCACTGAGAGAGGTGACACGTCTCGCAATTCTAACACTATGTCTATTGCGTGTAATTTTGGTATCTACGTGTAGTACGTAAATATGTATATAAGAAAGGTAAGAAAGGAGCACCTGCATTTGACGGGAAAGGCCGATGAAAGGACGTAATGATTAATAATATTAATTGAATTTAAAAATTAATAAAAGTAATAATAATTATAAAAAATAGCAACGGCATAACACGTAGGAAGGACATAATAACTCATCGAAATGACTAAATAAGTCCTCATAGGAAGAAGGAACGACTTTAATAAGTGGTAGAAACCCCAAAATAACTTACTGGAGCGCCATAATAAGTCATAGGAACGACTTGAAAAATAGTTACATGGCACCATCGGGCCTTCGTTGCTAATAGTATGTTCTGAACGACTAATTGAAATTACTTCATTTTATATAGTGACAAAATTAATGTTAAAATAAATACAATGGAGCATGAGTGATTTTGGTTTATTGTTTATGCTAAACTGGCTAACACCCCATCAGTCTTGCAATCCTAGTTTCACCTTTCATTTATTCTGTATCATCTATTTTTCTTTAAATTTTAAGTAGGGCAAAACTTAGAAGACAAATTTAAAGAACAATAGGTTGAGACAAAAAATAGTAAGAGAATTAGCACAAAGTATAATATATATACCGCATATGACAGTTGTTATGTTTAAGTTACCTGCAACTACAAAATATGGTCCAAAATACAGTTTTGTATGAAAAGAACAGATCTGTAAATAAAAGAAAAAGTAATATTCACAAACGTGGAGTTAAGTTTATATTCCTTAAATTATAAGTTGTTTTATTGCACAAAGCATTTGACTTCAAGGTGTAGAAGATGATCTGTATTTCCTTTAAAAGCTTTCGCTAGTCTTACAAATTCGCTCATGGCAGCTTTTAGACACAATTATTTTGTCTCCATTTAAAGTAGGCCTATTTAAACAATATTAATAATAACAATATAAGAAAATTTCTAATTTATGTCTTGTCTCATAAAGTCTACACAAAATGGTACCATACACCAGGATTGCATATAGCCTACTAGGGTGGACACAATATAGATATATTAAACACTCTTTCGTTTCACATTGGTGCACGAAGGTACGTTCCACACATGAGAAATGGACTAAAGGTCTCTCTTCTTTAATATTTAATAAACCCTTATGTTTCACATTTATATTTTCAAACACGATTTTTTTTTTACTTCTTTGGATTTAAAAGGAGAATCTTTTCGTTCAAACAAATTCAAAATTTTAGAAATATAATTTTGATATTCGTTTTGATCTTTCCTATGTACTAATGTTATAAGAAACAGAGGCATCGTCTACATGGGTGAACTTCTTCAATGTAATTAGTGAAAAGAAGAGCTGATAGAAGACCCCTTGAGGAACTATTCTGATGAAAGTCCATTTTGCAATTTCACTTATACCTGGACCATTTACAAGAACTGCAAGCCAGTGAAAAATTCACTGCTCTTTGACAAAACTGTGAGGGTCTTTATATAATCTATTTTGCATGAAAGTGTTAGAGATGCTTGAGAAATCTAATAAAAGGTCTTTTGACAATGATGTTTCCCTTTTATTAAACCCTTAAAATAAATCTCGTGCAAACAAAAGTATGCCATCGTTGGTTACATGCTCTCTTTTTGAAGACAAACTGATTTTTATCACCATGTTTGATGATACTTACAAAATGACCTGTGGAAATAGAATTTTCTTCTTGCAATCACACCGCTTAATACTTAAGAAATTAAGACAATATTGCTTATTTACTACTTGGCATAATTCGGGGACGCGGACACTCACGATGGAAGAGTAGTTATGGATGAATAATCGAGGATGGCAAATAGACGATTCTTCAGCCTATGTAAGTTATCATAGCTCCACCATTTGCTGAGAACTCCCTTTCAAGGCGAAACATGTAGACATTTGCAAGCGTCTGTACTGTGTAACTAGATGTTTTGCATTGTCTTCCATAATTCTGAACTTTTGTCTCTTGTAGAGTATTTGAATAAAGGTTTGGTTTATTAGCAACAGTATGGTCTAAATGTATAGATTTACCTTTTGAATATATGTGTCAACTTGTGCAGCCGGACAAGCCGATATGCATTGCGGCAAACAACGAACACATGCAGCACGAAGGACGCCGTCGAACTTCTATAATAGAACTCACAGACGGGTCGCCATTCATTCCATGAATACTTAATGAAAATATATTTTAGATATAGATTTCAGCAGAGGTAAGGGTTACTCCGCCAATTGTTCGTTCTAGAACGTAAACAAACAATCAGAAAATGTTCAAAAATTTGAACGGACTTTTGTATAGAGTAATACTTTCACTAATGTTGAGGAGAAGGGTTTTCCGTGGGTTTACCAGAAATACTGAAAGTGCCATAGCCTAAACGCATGAGTTAGCCTTCTTGCCGAACGTGGGAAGGAAGATTTCCAACAGTCTAAAGTACATTTTCATTCAAAACTTCCCCGATAACGCTCGCGCCAACAGACGATGACGCTCCACTTACATGGTCTCCCATAATAATTCTCAGCCCATCTCCAGTTCAAAATTAATTGTGCGTCTTTGTTGTTGAGTCATCACCTTATCTTCATATCATACTGAAAATTAGTTAAAAGTGATTCCGCCGCCTTGCCAAGACTTCTTATTAAGGCCCTGTCATTCATGTGTTAACCCCAACCCAATAAGGAAAGTCTAGTTACTCCCTGATCATATACTGTAGGCCTAACACTCTTGAATAATTATTGTTCCAAAACTTGGAGTGATCTTCCGAATGATATAAAGCTATGTAAATCGTATAAAACCTTTCAATGTAAAATTAAATCTTTTTTTTTTCTTTTTCTTTCTCTTCTTGTTGTTTTTGTTTGTTTGTGTGTGTGTGTGTGTTGTTTTTTTGTGTGTGTTTTCTGTTTCCTTCAAGGTCGTCAGCTGCCATAAACATATTACTGTTTTTTTTTTTTTTGTTCATTCCACTGCATTGTACGACTGCATCTTTCTTCTTCATATGCCTGTATTTATATATGTATGAACGAAAAACATGCAATAAAATTAAATATACATGTAGAGTGACAGGTAGTTGTTGATTATTTGGCTTGCCATATGCATTTGTACATTGCATCATCTGTGATCTATTTACGCGAGACACATGTGTATACAATACTCGATACGCAGAAATTAATCGCTGTGGAACAGTGCACTAACTGTATGGTTAAGTTCTACATAACTGCAATTATCGGCAGAATTATATGTACGTGTACAGCAGTATATTTTCTCAGCTCTTTGGACTGAAGACATCGTTCTGCACACTGGCCACTGGTAGCACTTCTCGCGGAAACAATCACAAGAAAAATTTGTTCTTTGTGCAGTGGTAAAGAATAAGAGAGGTGGGTGTGCAAACATTCAACAATTTTACTTGAGCTTCCACCTCGGTGGTAAAACAGAAAGAATGAGAGAGCCTACATGTAGCTACATTATAAGTATCATAGTTCATACCAGGGAGTTGCTATTTGTCAAATAGCAACTCCCTGATCATACCTAGCATTAGGCCTAGCCTGTCACGACCTAGTAGTAATCAAGTTACCTATGCCCAACTAAGTAAACGCCTAAGGGAGAGCGGGGTAATCATACAGAAACCTACACCCACCTGAGAAATCACGACCCACCCTATGGCTGATCCAATTGCCACAAAGTTTGAAGTGCAGCATAACAATCCCAACTCAATCACCCATGCCATGACTCTCACGATTTTGGTGAAAATTTGTCCAAGATTAGAGAAAAGATGGGCCTAGTACTAGGCCTAGGGACTCAAATTTAGAATCCGTGACCACACGTACACAATAGACAATGATATGCTTGGATGAGCACTCGTAGAACTGCAAGAAGTAGCGTACATATATAAGGTTAGCATTTATACATTTATATTTTAGGTTTAGCGTATATATGACAGGGTTATAGGACTGGAGATCGGGGATGTATTGCATTTATCCTCTACACCCAACAACCAAATTCACTTTTAATAGCAGAGTGGGTTATGCTTACAGACCTGTCAATTCTCCTGGTTTTAATGGGACATGCCTGGTTTTTGTCCACATCTCCTGCCCTCCAGCCTCCAGCCTCCAGGTCCATTTGTGACATTTCTAAAAATAGCCAAAACAGTCAGCACAAGGCTTATTAGAGTAGATAATTGGGTATAAATAATCATATAGACTAGTGCATTGAAAATCAGATGTTTACAAAGTTTTCAACTGTCATAGGTCAGGTAAGTAATAGTACTAATTTAGCTACAATGTACAGGCAAAAAGGCCTGCAAGGGCATCCTTCACGTTGCGTATGGGTTATGATTCTCTCCATGGCACTGTTTTCTGTTGAATATTACCAATCTCCCTCTTTTTCACTTATCTCCTTATTCTTTGGCTCTGAAAAATGTACATCTTCCTATTTTATGGTGAAACAGGTTGGCAGGTCTGTGCTTAGGACTTATGATGCAACTGTTACCTTATTGTCCTTGGTTTGAATCCTCTTCTAACCTTTGCAGGTTTAACTTCTCTCATTCTGTCACAGTTGTTCTTTCACAGAATGTCTGTAACTTTGTGAGATTAAGGAAAAAAACAACCAAACAAATCAAAGATAAAAGAGTAGACAAAAAAAAACTAACTGTGTACATATGACAGAAGGTGCAGCATAGTAAGTAAAAGCCAATTAGCTTTCTTTTGTATATTTGTAAAGCCAGTATTTAAATTTGTAAATATTTTTAAAATCTCTTTTTTCTCCTACAGAGCAGTAATATTTTGCAGCCGGCATCGATAGTTCCCTCTAAAGACGGTAGACATGGCAGACCAGTTGAGTGAAAATGTCAACGACCTTTCGGTTAAATCTGGAGGTGACCCAGAAGTTGATGAGGATGATCAAATTGTAAATCCTTGGGAGGTGGTTTCGAAATCAGAGAAAGGAGTTGATTATGATAAACTGATAAGTAAGTAGTTAAACATCCAATCATTATCACAGCCAAATTCCAGAGGCAAAGAAAAATGCAAACACAGATCAGTTGTTGGATTTATATTAAAGGTATTACTCATATATTTAATATGTGAGTAAGAACTTGAAAATATTTTGATCATTATGTAATACTAGCACAAGTTTTTTTTTTTTTTTTACAGTTGGTCTAAATCAATCTTTTTTTTTTTTTTTTCACCTTCGTTGATTGATCATCGTTTCTAAAGTGTTTTTCAATAGCAAATATTTACATGAGCATCCAAATGTTCATACAGTATCAAGCAACTTCTAATCGAAATGATTGTACATTAAGTAAGTTGTACATTAAACGACCTACATAAAATATCATAATGAAAGAAATGTTTACTTTTGCTTCTTTTAGATATCTGCTTTTCAACCTCTAATAGAAATTTTAGTTTATACGAAAATTCGTTAATATTAGGAATTTCGCCTTTTTGTTTGCATTGGAATATGTAATACTTTAAATGCAAAATAAGAAAATTGAAAGGATGTTTAATATATCTACAATAACCAAAGAAAATATCTTCTTTTGACAAAGTAAATTGACGATTCAAAAACCAATGTTCTACGTCTAAAATAAAAGAAGATACTATGTGGCAGCCCCAAAACAAATGATCTAATGTTTCTTCTTCTCTTTTACAAAAGGTACAAAGGGGACTTTCAACTAAGTTCATAAGAAATAATAATCTGTTCGTACCAAGAATACGGTGAATAAAACGATGCTGGAAAAACTGAATTTTAACTTCACGAACAGAATACCAGGGGCAGCGAAAAATCGATTCCCACGTTTTTTCGTCATATTGAAAAAAGTTATTCCATTTTGAGACTGCCTTTAAATTGCACCCTAAGTTTAAAATGTAATTATCATAGATGAATTTTGAAGCACGTAAAGTGACCCTAAACGTATGTAAGAGATGTTCGTTGTAATTGTCAATGATATCAGCATCTAAATTATACGCAACTTTCCAATGAACCGGTATCGCCTTTATAATACCCCAATATAGCGTAAAAGGACACCGCAGTAAATTATATTTATTTATAAAACCATTATAACAAATTGCCTTACCATCACGATTTAAAAGATCACGTATGTAAATAATTCCCTTTTCAAACAAAAAACGATAGAAAATAATGTTATTATTGACTTTAATACAAGAATTATTCCAAATAATTTGATTATCAAATTGAGTGTCTGGAACTTTAAACGACACACCTTGCCATGATTTAACAACATCAGCAATGAATTGATTTTTAATCATAACGTCCCCATTCTTACAGTTACAATTGAAAAGAAAACTTTTACCATATCGAGAGAGAAAATAATCAAAAAACAGCTTCCAGTAACCTGGTCTGTCATTAATATAACGATGAACCCATGTGCATTTTAAACCTGCAAGAAAGAAGTCAAGATGGATTACATTCATGCCCCCGCGCCTAATGGGATTAGTGATAGTCAGCCGACTAATTTTTTCTTGTTTGTTACCCCAAATAAAATTAAAAATTATTTGATTAAGCTTACGAATAAAAGTCTTTGGAGGATTTGGAAGAACAAGGAAAAGGAAAACAAGTTGAGAAAGACCGAACGTTTTAATAAGGATACTTCTACCAACAGGAGTAAGGTCCCTCATAGACCAAAGGTTAAGTGACTGTTTTAGCCGAGAGAGCTTGGGTGGAAAATTAAGAGTAAAAAGGTCCTCGCGATTAGTAGAAAAAGAAACCCCTAACAAAGTAACCGGACCTTTTGACCAAGTCACTGGAAGATCATTAATAAATGCTGGTTTACAGTTAACATAGGGACCTAACGGGAACAAAATCGACTTATCATAGTTAATCTTTAAACCAGAAACGACGTAAAAATTTTCAAGTGTACGAATAACTTCTTTGAGAGAATCGGCGGTATCATCCAAAAACAATGTCGTATCATCGGCATACTGTAAAAGTTTTACTTCATTATTAAAAATGCTAAGACCTCTAATAACATTGTTATGAAAAAT
The DNA here is from genome assembly GCA_021234535.1 of Stichopus chloronotus. Lineage (NCBI taxonomy): Eukaryota > Metazoa > Echinodermata > Holothuroidea > Aspidochirotida > Stichopodidae > Stichopus > Stichopus chloronotus. The sequence continues at coordinate 25,101,267 of CM037843.1, forward strand.
AACCTGAGCCAAAACCTCAGCACAAAGTAAGAAAAGGTAGGGGCTAAGTGGGCAACCCTGACGTACCCCCCTTCCTAAGATAAAGTCACCCGAAGAATACCCATTATTGAAAACTCGGCTGTAGCTTTTGTGGTGAAAAGTCTTGATCCAACGAATAAAATTATTACCAAACTTAAAAGCATGTAAAGTATTATACAAAAAGTTCCAGTCAATTTTATCAAAAGCTTTCTCAAAATCTAAGAGAAAAATGAAACCAGCTTTATCAAAAGTAGAACAATGCTCAATAAGATCAAGGGTAAATCTAATATTTTCACCTATAAACCTACCTTTAAGGAAACCAGTTTGTTGATGACCAATAAGGGAAGGCAAGACAAGCTTCATGCGATTAGCAAGAGCCTTAGCACCAATTTTGTAATCAGAATTAAGTAATGAAATAGGTCTAAGATTTTTCAGCATGGATGGATCCTTACCAGGTTTGGGGATAAGAGTAATTACACCACGTCTCTGCTCGGGGGAAAGTTCTCCAATAAAGAACGAAAAATTAAGGGAATCAACCAAAGATTGACCAACCAGATGCCAGAAATGTTTATAGAAATTAACACTAAGACCATCATTACCCGGAGATTTGTCTAGCGGCATACTATCAAGGGCAGCTTTACATTCTTCAAGAGTAAGAGGGCCGTCACAAAGGCGAGAATGCTCATCATCTAATGTTTTGTCAAGTTGTAAGGTATTAAAAAAGACATCTGAATTGTGATCACCCGCAGAATAAAGAGACCTGTAAAAAGATTCCAAAGCAGTTAAAATGTCTTTTTCTTTTGTCAAAGTTGTACCATCTTCCTGACAAATTTTTTGGATTAAAGTAGAGTTCCTGTTACGATTTTCTAAGTTCAAAAAATATTTAGTACTTTTTTCCCCCGACTCAACCCATCGAGCTCTTGAACGCACAAGAATACCCTTTAATTTATAGTCATACAATTGATGAAGTTTATTTTGTGCCTCCAATAAGGAGGAATTTGCTTCATCTGACCAATCAGAATACAAATCGTTTTCCAACGCAGAGATGTGGGAAATAAGCTGTTTTTCATACCTTCTCCTATCTGCGGCTAAATTTTTACTATAAGGCAAAGTTTCCGTACGTACAATATATTTAATAAAATCCCATCTAGATGAAGGATTAAGATTGCGAGTGGTTGCTAATTCTCTGGTTAATACCGTATTTAATAAATGCAAATAATTATCGTCACTTAATAGAGAATTATTAATCTTCCAAAACCCTGGGCCTCTCTTAACTGTGCCAATACCCAAAACCAATAAAACAAAAGAATGATCAGATCAAAAACCTGGAATAAGCCCATGTGAGCGTACATTCAATTTTAAGTGTCTAGAAATAAGAAAAAAAATCGAGACGGCAGAAAAGACCGGGAAAAATATTCGATTTCCACGTAAATTTCTTTAAAAAGGGGTTACACTCACGCCAAATGTCGATCAAATCATAGTAATCCATAAGTCTAAAACATTCCTCACGGGCTTTGTAATTAGTACGACGATTCCCTAGTTTCTTATCTAAGTCTAAATTCAAAACAAAATTAAAATCCCCCCCAAAGACAATATTCTCACCAGTAAAGGTATCCAATAGGCGAATGAAATTTTGGAAAAAGATCGGCTGATCTACGTTGGGTCCGTAAAGGCACACCAAAGTTAGAATGCATTCTGCAATATCTACATCAAGAATTATGTAACGGCCATCCACATGACAGTCAACTTTAATAACGTGAACATTTAAAGTGGGTTTAAAAAGAATGCAAACACCTTTGCTACGCACAGAACCATGGGAAAAGAAAATTTTCCCACCCCACTCGCTTCGCCAGTAATTTTCATCTCCCATGGCACTATGGGTTTCTTGTAACAGGATGACGTCAAATTTTTGAGCGTGAAGAAAGGCAAAAACCTGTCTACGTTTTGAGGACTGTCTTAAACCTCTAGCATTATATGTAACCAGTTTAAGGGACTCCATAAAGGATCACAAGAAGTCTGATCCATAAAAATATAAGCACACTGAAATGAGCTGTCAATAAGATAATAGCTAGAGGGTATATGTAGTAAACAATAATGTAAATTTTAATGTTGTTAAAACTTGAAATGAAGTTAAAGTGATCGTTGCTAACGAGTACCACACCTTTCGTTCTAAGAGATAGCGCAAAGATTATGATACATATATAATCTACCAAGTATTGAAGATCAATGTTGAAGTGAAAAAAGAAAGGAAAAAAGAGAAAAAGAGTCAAATCAACCAAACTTGCCGAGTCCTGCATGAGGCAAAAGTCCAGCCGACAAAAAGCGTAAACGAGGACGTGTGTGGCCCATAAATGAAAAGAAAATCAACGTCAAACAAATAAAGTTTCCAACGCAATTTAATACAATAATTAAGATGACTGAAATGGGTACGGACGACCATCCCTGGTTCTCCATCGACCCCCAGAAAAATGAAGGAAAGTACCATTTGCGAATAATCGGGATACCTCGTCTTTCCAACGTCGTTTTTCATTCAAATCTTTTACAGTTAAGTCCTCGACGATAAAAAAGCGCTCGTTGGCAAGGGATCTACGTGCATTCTTCATAAGAAATACTTTGTCTTTGTAATAAGTCAATTTGGCGATAATACTAGCACAAGTAAAACCAGCAATATTTTGACAAAGGATAGAGACAGAGCAAAACAAGAATGAGAAAAAAAAACAGGACCAAAGAGATATATATTGTTGAGACTATGCTTTTGAATCAGGTTGCAGATGTTGCCTTTAAGTATGATTATTAAGATGGTATTGTCACCACACAGTGTTGTCAGGTTTATGTTGAAATGTAAGACCTATAAAGTAATGATAATTAGAGGAATAAATATTTAAGGTTGGAGTCAATATCTTTCGGGATAACCAAAACAGTAAACATTTTAACTTTTTAATGCATTAGTCATGGTCTTTGCCAAAAAATTCTGTCACTTAGGAATGGATTGTTTTTGCTGGTTTTATAAAATGATGACGTATCTAACTCTGTATTAATCCCAGGAAGTAACATGAAATCGAAGTGATGATATGATATTTCCAAATGCTTTTGCTAGAGATTTGAAAGATCTTGTGTCTGGGATGGATAGGGTTGTCTTTAAAAGAAATCACCTTAACATTGTGTGATACCTTGACCATGGTTGCTATTAAACAATATCTTGGAGTTGGAGTTTAAAACTTGTGAGGGAATCATTTGGAGATGTTTCACAAATCTGGAGGAAAATTTCATCAGACCATAAAGTCTCTTTAGAATATCAAATCTTTTCACAAGTTAACTTTCCACCTCCAATGCTATGCAGTTATCACTTGACTTGAGCAACAACTAATCACTAAATTTGCTTTTAACTTATTGGCAAACATTGCGAATCGCTGTCCTATTTGTGCAGTGTGTGTTTTTGAGAGTTCAATCTACTTTCTACTTCACAGAGCGGTTTGGAAGTACAAAAATAGACCAAGCACTTCTTGACCGATTTGAAAAGGTTACAGGGCACAAACCACATCATATGCTTCGTAGAGGGATATTTTTCTCTCAAAGGTAAGTGGCATTTCAATTTTGTGTATTATCAAAGTTGATAACAATTCTTGTAAGAAAAGAGAATTTCCCTTTTGTTACTAGTAGAACACACACCATTGCACCTTCACAAAGTGATGTTCTTTTTCAAACAATATGATTATTTTGCAATGTGTGATCAAACTCAGTTATGATTTCTGCTTTTACGCACAAAGAGCAAATAGGCTGCTGACTTATTTTCGTAGATGTAAGGATACAATACTAGGACACGAAAGTGGGACATTGGTGTATGGAACAAACCCATGAGTGTGATTCTGTATTCAGTGCTACAATTTTTGGCAAAATATGTTTAAACATATATTAACATGTACAGCAACATGTTTGCTGAGACACTTAATGATGGTTACCACAATACTATAGTTGATCTATAATGTTTTGTTAGTTACCAAGACACTGAAGACAACAAAACTCAGTACTATATACCAAATGTGAATTCCAGTAGGATGTGACTAGCAGTAATTATTAAACTGTCAAACAAGTTGCAGTGATAAATTAATGTTTGCAGATTGTAGATCTTCACATCATGCAGTATAAAAAGTAAACCATTTTAGGACATATCCTGCCTTATTTATGTGTTACATCAATAGATAAATAGTTGTATGTTTTGTCTATTTTAATTTGGTTTACTACTTTCCATCCTATCCCTTTGTTTCTTTCAGAGATTTTCATTCTATACTCAGCTGTTATGAAGCAAAGAAGCCTTTCTTTCTGTACACAGGACGTGGACCATCTTCAGATGCTATGCACCTGGGACATCTCATCCCATTCATGTTCACAAAGTGAGGTTTGAATGCAAATATTAGTCTCATCAAGTTGTTTGATGACAGAAACATCTGACTAAATCAGTAAAGAAAATCATGGTTATGTATAATACTAGTGTTAATGGTGGCACCAAGGGGGAATGGGGGGCATTTGTCCCCCAGTCAGAACCTCTGCCCTTGTCTTACATGTGGGTGTGACAATGAGGTTGCTCTAGATACATACTGAATTTTATTGCACAGACAGCGTTGCAGTAGGAAATCGTTGGATTCAGGTGGCATATTCAGAACCAGACCTTTCCATTTCTGTGCTCAAGACGATCTAGTTGTTATGATTTGATGTTGAAACCGTGTGTCAGAAGTGTGGGTTACACCACATATCACTGCAGTGTTTGAATATATTTGAATCTTTTTTAATATATTTGAGTATATTTTACAGGATATTCTTGAATATATATTTCTGTGCAGTATTTGAATACCATTACCATCAGGTAATCGTATCTTGTTTATTAGACTCATCAGGAAACTACTCATCCCACTTCGTCAAATCTATTTTTTACATCCTGAATGCTGTACTGGAAATGAATTTTGATTTCTTCCTGAAGGCAGGCGGGGAATCTAAGCAATGGTGATGGCATGTGTGTGGAATGGGGGGGGATGGTCGTTGTGCATGTGCGTGTGTGTGAGACACCTTGGCTTAATATCTGTAGTGTAAAATAGTAAAATGAGGACTTCCACTATTTGTGGTCCATATAACTTTCCAGCAAGTATTAATTTTTCTACACTTCCCAGTATTAATTCATTTTCAGAGCAGTCCTTCTTTCATAGAGCAATGTTAGAGACAGTTGCTCATTACCCCAAGCTACATTTTTTGGCTGGGGAAAGCAAAATTCTCAATTGGTTCTGTTCTTTGATTGACAGCAAATTTGTACGCTGCACAGTAGTTCATATTACACAGCATATACAGGGGCCCATTGTTTTGATTACACATGTGGAGGAATTTAGAAATCCTGTGAGAGGGACTAGAAGTAGTGGTTGGGAGAATTATAACTGTCTGGGGTGATGAGTGTCCGTCTTCAAATACAATTCATCTGTTACTGTTGTAGATGGCTGCAAGATATCTTTGACGTACCTCTGGTCATTCAGATGACAGACTGACGAAAAATTCCTGTGGAAAGATCTAAAAGTAGAAGAGGCTCTACGACTGACGTACGAAAATGCAAAAGACATAATCGCCTTGGGATTTGATATGAACAAGACATTCATATTCTCAGACATGGAATACATAGGGTAAGCTGGAAGCTTTAACTTTGAAGACATCGTTTGAAATTTTGGTATCCTCTTATGGAAGTGGTAGCAGGGTTTTTTCTTTTTTTTAATTCTGTGGCACCAATTCCCATGTCAAATGTACTTTGCAATGTGCACTTCAATTTGTAGTTGAACCTTTGGTAATGTACACATTGTTTTGTGTCATTTAATTCATCATTTAATGTACCCTGCAGGATGTGACTACTAGTGTACCCTCTTTAGTACTCACTTATGATCTGCTAGTTTTAGCCTTTTTGCTGATGGTCTTCTTGTATGTTGCTTTCATTCAATTTGACAACTCTGAAAGCATTTCTCCCAATCAGACTGGGAAAGTAGTAATCGCTTTCTGCTGATTATCAAATTTGCAAAGGAAAATTAGCAATTTTGGTTATGCTGCTATTTTTACTTTTTTCATTCATTATTATTGTTTTTATTATTCTTTGTATTTTCCAACAGGTCATGTCCAGCATTCTACAGGAATATGCTCAAAATCCAGAAATGCGTTACCTTTAATCAAGTGAAAGGAATATTTGGCTTTGGGGACAGTGACTGTATTGGTAGGTTCATTCTATTAAGACATGGTAAACATGTCTCAAGATTGGTCATTTTGTCTTGTTGATCCTTCTGGGTAGAGGGAACTTATGGACTCTGCTGCATTTGCACCTGGGCTTCAAAATTTGACTTCTGCCTTTTTATGTACATGTCTCATAATTCTGCTGATCACACTTGTACTGGCTCTGTTAAAGACCATGTGATAGCCATTTAGAAAAGAGCTAGCTTTGTTCAGAAGTTGCAGAGTGAAACCCTGAATGGCAATCCATTAGAATTGTGTTTTTGTCTGTTACAGTACCATCTTTGTGAGATAAACCTATGGGTTATTCAAATATTGATGAAAATGCAAAACAGATGATGTGAATTGTTCCCCAGTGCAATCATTTTTTTGTTTGGCCTTGATATTTTATCTCTTAATTACTTAAATTCTGGGTTTCACTTTGGTGAGTAATATCACTACTTCCAAAGTAACACCCTTAGAAGATATAAAAGTATCAAATAGTCCTTGAAATAAAGTTAAATATTCAAAGGATAACACAAGAGGGCAATCCATTGAGTTGCAGTCTCATCCCTATGGTTGTCCATAATCATTGGCTCTGTTTGGATCAAATACCCAGCGCTTTGCATTATACAGGGTACACAAGTACTCGTAGCTTGGCGCAGTACACTCGGCCATGAGTGTAAATAACGTGCAAGTGTTGTGTAAATGTAGCAGTCATACATGCGCATCAAAGTACATATTCCCATGCAGATCACTTGTGCGTCTAAGTAATCCTTTGATTACCTTTATTTCTCAGATCAGCGCCCCGCCACTCTGGACGTTTTGTAATAGTTCTAAGAAACACGTCACAATCATTTGCATTACTCTATTTCCTTCCCTGCCAAATTCCTTGGCTTGTGTATACACAACAGGTTACAGTAAAACCATACTGACTATGGGTATTACCAAAGGCATGGAAAATAACATTGTTATTAGATGTAATTACTCAGTCCAAACATGGTTGCGTAGGTGGAAATATTAAGTCACATTGTATGAAAAAGCAAAGGTATAATACGTTATGTCGCGCTTTGTACTAGCAGAACCTATCGTACTGTATTATGTGTGTCGGAAAGAAAATTCCTATTTCAAAAGTTTGCATCCACAAGTCATCTAAGATTACAGTGTGGATGAAGGTCAAAGTTGGTAGATATGTAACCCATGATCTGAACTTGTGTCTCCCATCATAGTTTAAGTTTTGAATATCAGGGTCAAGGTCAAATTAGTGAAAGTCTTATATTTCCTGTTGGCCTATTTCTTAATCCATGATGGCTATTTCATGAGACCTTCAAATGTATGATCCATATACAAGATTCCATGTAAAATCGTGTTTGTATGTGTTTTGAGGTCAAGATCAGAGGTCAAAGGTCAAATTTGACTCGGAAAAGCGAGCATCTGGATCTCTTCCAAGGCCACATTGTCAGTGAAGGTCAACGTTGGTAGATATGTGACCCGTGGTCTGCAGTTGTGTCTGCCCACTAAAATTTAAGGTCCAGGTCATGTTGGCAAAATGTTTGAAAAAGTGAGTCACTGGTATCCTCCCAATCAACAAATCAAATAAAACTTGGTCGGTAGGTTTCTTAGTATGAAATGTAATTTCCATGAAGCTGATGTCATCATAGGTCAAACCCAAAACTCACAGTTATTACAGCATACAATACAGTGCAAGTGGTTTCTGGTAGTACTAGGCATCAACACAACTTGCCACACCTTGCTTTCCCATGTAATGTGACTTTGTATTTCAACCTATGAGGCCATGTTTTAGGCTGAGAAATTATGGTCGATAACAACGTCATTTTCCATGCTTTGGTCCCCATTCAGTACATTTTTTACAATTGTATATACTAGACAAGGAGTTGAGGTCTTTGCAGTGTGGTATGTTTTGACAGGAAAAATTAGAATCACACACATGATCATGATGTGTTTCTTAGAACTGTTACAAAACTGCCCAGAGTGACAGCTCTCTGATCTCAGGGATAAAGAAACTCTGAGGATTACTTTGACCCACATGGAATTTCTGCATGGAAGTACTTCAATATGCACACAACTGCCACAACGTAAACGTACGCACATCTGTTGCACATCCTTACGTTGAGCTTGGCCAGGTGTGTCTAGCTGAGTCTAGCCTGTGTATGTAGCATGTGTGATTGAGCTGGGCATGCGTTTGAAAGAGCGAATGATCAATTACAGGAAAAGATAGGGTTGGCACATTCATCTCCATGGATTGCCCTTTTGTTCCAAGTTGTTGTTGGCATATCAGCTAGGCCGTGTAGGTGTTAACCTCTTATGAAATCCAACATGACATTTCTGTGGAAGATTTGAGCATTGACTCAATTTTCACAGTGCTATGAAAGCAAATTTTTCTTTAAAAAAAGTGTTTTACATCACTTATATTTTCTTTCTCTTTCTGCTTCAGGTAAGATCAGTTTCCCTGCAATTCAAGCTGCACCTTCCTTTAGTAACTCATTTCCTGATATTTTTGGGCATTCAGATGCTGGAAAGATACCATGCCTTATACCATGTGCAATAGATCAAGTAAGTTTGTTTGTGCCTAACATATTTTTCATCTCTAACTTTGTTTCTTTCTCTCGTTAGTTATTTTCTCTTGTAAAAAGTTATTTTTTGTAGGATTTTGTGGAGCAATCTAGGTATGTTTCTCACATTGGTGATTGTTGGAAATAGGTTCAGCCATGTGCATTAGAGTCATTTGCTACAAGATGACAAAACTGTGAGCTCTTCAAAAGGTTTCACTCTTCATTCTGCTGATGAAATTTTTAACATCAGCTGCACCAAACTGGTAACAACAGAGACCCTCCGAGAAAGAGAAACATAGGAAGTAGCAGCTTTATTGTAGATAAAATTAACATTTGGTATTTCTTCTTATTATTATCACCTTTTCTTTCTTTCTTTTAAGGATCCTTATTTTAGGATGACTAGAGATGTTGCTCCAAGGCTAGGATACCCTAAGCCTGCCCTCATCCATTCAACATTTTTCCCAGCTCTCCAGGGTGCTCAGAGTAAGATGAGTGCCAGTGATCCAACTTCATCCATATTTCTGACAGATACACAAAAACAAATTAAGAGCAAGGTAAATTATTCATCATTGTCTAATCCATATCTATCATAACTACCTTTCTCAACATATTGTGAGCAAGTGGAACAAATAACCCAATTTTATGGCATCTGATAACAGCTACGTTCTTGCCACATCATCTACACAGATCAATAAATATGCCTTCTCTGGTGGCGGTGCTACTGTAGAGGAACACAGAGAGAAAGGTGGAAACTGTGAGGTGGATGTCTCCTACCAGTACCTCTCCTTCTTCTTGGAAGATGATAACAAACTGGAACAGATTCGACAGGTATAGTGTCCAATGATGGGTTGGGGTTACTGGTGCTGATGGGGTAGAGCATTGATGGTACTGAACAGATTCGAGTCAGATGATGGGTGGGAGTAACTGAAAACGTTTTTGTCATTCTTCTTTCAAATTCTGTCCTGTGGAATGCCTTCCCAAAAGATTCAGTTCAGTCAGTTCTTGTTTAGACTTTTGGCATTAAGGAAAAACAAAAACTTTTACCCAGGGTAATTTGCTCTACTTGGCATTATTTTGCCTGCACTGCACTGTCCTTTAATGAGGGTCATAATCAAGGATGGTAGGGGTGCTGCTCACCACAAACGTTTTGCCCTCACCCCACCACAGATTGTTTGGGGTTAAAAAATGATTAATATTATGTCACATACACCTGCCTTTCGTTTCTTTTTTTCTACATAGGAATCGGCTTTGCAACAGGTCTGTCTTTAGTACCATCAAGCATACCAATGATATATGTTAAATAATACCAAAATGACAGATGTTTTTAAATAGACTTTACATGTTTTTGCTGACATGGAACATTTCGTTATCATTTTTTTTCTTTGTTATTCTGCAGGACTACACATCTGGTAAGTTGCTAACAGGAGAAATCAAGAAGGAGCTCATCACAATCTTACAGAAACTGGTAGCCGATCATCAGGAGAGACGCAAAGATGTAACCATGGATGTGGTCAAGTCTTTTATGACACCTAGGCCTTTAAATGATAAGAAAGACAAGTAATGAAGGATTAATGATAAAGTGAAATAGGGTCAAATGTCTGGATAAAACCTTTTCATTCTTCAGATGTACTTGCCTTCTTGATGTGTGGCTTTTACCTTGGTTCAGCTTAGATCAACTTGGTTTAAGAGTGGTCTATCACAAAGATAAATGTTTATACCTATGCTGAACCAAAAGTTCTCATAAGCTCTCATACAGGCAAAACATTCCGTAAAATGGATGCATAAACACCTCATATGAGCATGCTGAAATGAAAGGACGTGTGAAATATGATTAAGAAACATAATGACAGATTACCAGACAGTTAAAAGTTTAGCCAAGTTCTGACCTGTCTTTGAAAACAAATGTTGTTCTCACTTTGTGGTGATTGGCTGGTTTTCAGAGGTGGTGGAAAGGAATCTGAGATAGCTTTGAGCTATAATGTGATATCAAATTTCATGTGAAGTTAAAAGATGAAAAAATGCTGATATTTAATAATATCTCAGATCTTACTAAATATGTGCAGGACACCATTTACAACACCTCCGTTATTGAGATACAATCATTAAATGAAAAAGAAGCTTCAGTTGAAAGTATGAAAGAGTCAAGCTACTTTCTTTTCTTTTTTTTTCTGGGGGACTCCTTTATTTTGAAACTAATAAATACTCAAAGTGTGTACTTCACCCTTTTTTTTTGCATTCTCAATAGCTGCTTTTACATATAATATGATGTGTAGGTAGCAGTAAATAGTCCCATCATACTTAATATTGCATCTTAAAATACGTGAAGTACAACTACCAGTCCAAAGTGCTTTTAACAATTGATATATGTATTTGTTTCCTTTTTTTTGCCAAAATTTTGGAAATCTGATCTTCAAACATTCTTGGTGGAAAACTTGAGCATTAATAATTTTTTTTTTTCTGTAATCTGCTCCTGTTGTTACTTCCCTATCGATGGTTTCCACATTTGGACAATTTTTGTAACTTGACAGGTCTGTATGTATACCTGTAACTTACCTTAGGATGTCAGAAAGAAATTCAAGTGACAGAAAGATTAAAAGAACTTAATGAAATAGCCAGTTTCCTCTGAAAAAAAAAATTCATCTTTCCATTAGCTGTGCACTCAGAGGCTGACTTGCCACAGTTCCTGGTCTGAAGGCTATAGTAAGGTATGAAATACGAAAAGAGTTTGGGTGCATTTAACTATTTTCCAAAATTTTCCATTGATACCAGGGGGCATTAATATGGTATTGCATCTTTCCGAGTTGAAACAGTTTCCAAAAATTGATTATGAATTGGTAATAATATTACTAGTAGACTGCTTGTTATGTAGTCTATAATATTGGTAGGCCTAGTCAGAAGTCACAAGGCAAATTGAAACAATTATTATTTGCAAATAAATCATTTAGACACACTTGGCAGTACTATGGTAATGAAAAGAAGCTTGTTAGAATACGTGTCACATTACACCTACATTAAATTTTGTTAAATTTGTATGGTAATTGTCCCATCCAATTTTCAATATTCTATGTATTCTATGTATGTTCAGATTGATTTCAAATCTGATAAATGCCATTGTGATAATAATTACATTATACCAGGGCCTCAACAAAGAACTTAAAGGGGAGGTGGCATCGATTTCAATCTATTACTTTAATTTGCTGAATCACTTCTTATCCCAACTGCTGGAGGTTGATCTGTAGCAAAGGTGTCTATATGCACATATCTCACTACAATCTTTATCCTAAAACTTCAAGGAGGTGAACATCTCCACATAGCTGAAAGCCACCACAGGTCTTTGTGAAATCTTTTTTTTTTTGGGGGGGGAGAGGGAAACAAGGGGAGTTTGTGATTACAGCTGCTTCTCTGGGATGCAATTCAGATATCTTTTTATGTTAGTGAAGGGTAAACATGTACAATAGCTAATATATCATGAATTTCAGCTATCAGAATTATCATGGTAATCATGATCACTCAGGCAGTTGTTATACACACTGTCACCTCGGTAAAAAACAAAAGAGAATAGATACTAGAGGAACCAAATATAAGACAGGACGCATATGTTAGGCAGCCCAGTAGGGTATACTATATTTACAGCCGTCTGTCATTAATACAATTTCATCCAGCTCGGCACCATCACACTCTAGTGGTTGGTCCAGCAAGTATACATCAACAGCTACGCCAGCGTCTAATATAGAGTACGCCGATGTACATACAACGTCTAAGACCAGGACGCTTTGGCTACGCCCATGACATCATTGACCTGTTAGAAATTAACAATGATAATTTCTAATATATGCTTCTTAGGAATATCTTCTGAACAGTCTCTTAAGTCTGACTTCTGACGTCGTAGAAGCGAGTGATCCAAATATTTAGAATTCTACATTTAGGTCAGAACATGGTCCCATGACCTTGGGAACACTATCAGTCAATTCTCTTTATGTCTGAGCTGCCCAACTTTTCTTAATATATTAAAGTATTAAAAATATGTACAAGGATAGTGAATTGTCTTAGCAGACAACTCAAGCTACTATCGTAATGGTAACTCCTAAGGCACCTCCACATGGTTTGACTTAGTTACTAGAATACAACGCATTCAATATTTGATAAAGCAACTTGGGTTAATGAATACATAACAATTATGACAGTTCTGCTCTTGTCAATATCATGAAAATAATGAGTCCTTTACAATTCACAGCATGTCCCATACCTAGCCGGTATAGGGGGGACTAATTCACAGAAATGGTGTGCAGTACGTACGTAGCTAATTAATTGTCTTAATTATACATTGCATGCAATGTAACACAATCTTACACACACAATAAACTCCTATTCCTGGAAGCAAACTTCCAGCCATTCAGGTTACTATACACATGACTCACTGAAGGTCTCTTTAACACAGTATTGCCATGGTAACCAAAGTTCTCTGTAGCAGAGGTTCCCCAAGGACATCCTTCTGCACATACAAACAAAGCCAGTGTACACAGAGGTACAACAGTAGGTGATCTCTAAGACCCCATCAACTGTGTACAGAGGGCTAACTCTCATTACGTCACTGAATGAGATTCGATTGGCTCAATGCATCAAATATAATACACTAATTGAGAGGAGACTCGTTGGAGTGCACTATGCCTTGAACATTCTAATGAGTCAATTTAGACACATCTTTACTCCAGATGCTGATTTAAACAGTGCGGCATCCTAACAATGAAGTAGGCAATTTACTTACAATTATAACAATATGGTTATACATTAATATCTACATGAATACGTGAACAGTCACAATATATGGTAAACAGGGACACCTCTGAGTGCAAACTGCCATCACAGAGGGGCAGCTCAATACTGTTATCCTGACAAAGGGTATAAGGTAATGGAATAAGTGCTCACCTGTTAGAAATTAACAATGATAATTTCTAATATATGCTTCTTAGGAATATCTTCTGAACAGTCTCTTAAGTCTGACTTCTGACGTCGTAGAAGCGAGTGATACAGGTTGCTGTTTGCACCCATGTTTTAAAGAGTTTCGGGGATACTATGTATCTACGTCAACAATTTTTATTCTGTTGTTAAGTTTTCTGTTTTATTAAGTTGCTTTCTCTGTCATGCATGATTTGCAACGTCTGTATTGCTCGTTTGTTTGTGTGTGTGTGCCCTCGTTTTCGGGTGGGATCGAGGACAGAAACAATATATTTTAGGTCCTCTGTTGAAAATTCAATAGATTTCTCCGGTCCTCTCAAGATGAACAATAGACAGTCTATTGTTAAGGTTAGGGTTGAGGAAGAAAAACCAATAGAAAGCACAATGAGGTCCTCGAAATGAATGGAAAACAAAGTTGTGTGTGTGTGTATGCTTCAAAGCTTGGGTCCCACATATCACATAGTTTACATGAAAGTAGGATTTACCTTCGGCAGTTACAAACTTTGTATTCAGAGTATGTGAATACACAAGCAGGTTAATCAGCTGATTGGTAGGAATTGATGCTCTTAACTACTTAACTACATTCCATTCATCTCAAATGTGACTGACTGCCCTTTACTGAGAGACAGGATTGAACTAAATGGGAGCGATTAGCGTACACCAAATCAAGCATGTTACAAGCATGCATGCTCAGAAGGAGGATGGGTCAAATGTACCAATGAGACAATTGCTCGTAGAGCAATGGTAGCAGTTCTCACTCAAACCTTTTAACTCATTCAAAAATTGAAACAATTAACTTCATTCTGTGATTAGATTATTTTTTTTTAGGTATGGTGGTAACTTCCATTCCACAATTTTGAATCTGGATTCTCGCATGACCTACATTCAGTCATGGAAAAGTAATTATGACTCAGTGTTCCATTTGGCATGATTGATATCCACAATGGCATGCTTAGTAAAAGCTGTAGGGGGGGGGGGGGATGGGAGGATCTCTCACCCAACAATTTCTATTTTCATTGATGGGAATGGCCCTACCATAGCCATAACATAGCATTCAATAGTGTAACCAAAAGCAGGGAACAGTTAAGCACTTCTTTTTGATGATCAAAGACCTATTTCTATTTGCAGGATGTAATTTTGGAATATTATTGGACTTTCAAACTTTGTGGTGCATTAACCCTCCCCCCCCCACATTTGCGTTTCTATGCCTCACCCCTGCCACCTAACCCATCAACCAGTGTCAGTCCGTTAGTGCCTCTTTCAAGTCCGATATGCAGATTTTCTTGGCCACATCAACACCCGCATGCATGTGTTACCTCATGTTGCTTCATTCTTTTCAGTTGGTCTTTCGTTGTTTTAAATGGCATCAGGGCCGTTTCCGGGGGGGAGCAGGGGGTTTTGACCAACATCACCCCCCCCCCCCACAAGCTCTGGAGTTCCGATCATCCTATGATAGAACTGTGGGCCTACGCCATGGCCACATATATACTGAGTTTGAATTTGTCACAATTGTTGCTTAAAATGTTCCATTTAATGTAAAATCAACCCCCCCCCCCCCTCCCACACTGAAAAACTGTATATGGGCCTGAGCATTGAATACTACTACCCATTACATGCCTGCAAATAATCTGTAGAAAGTGGATGGTAAAACCAGGTGCACCTACCTGGTAAAACCTTTGAAATAGCTCTGAGATGACTGGCGGAGGGTGCATGTCCGTGTACCTAGTGGCGTACCAGTGGAAGGGGAGGGGGGGGGGCGACTCCCTACCCCACAGAAATTTTGGGGACGCTATGGATGATGTTGCAAAATAAAGGAGAGCGAAAATAAACGGAAGAGAGGAGGGGGAATGATAAGTTGACCGAGTTGGGGAGAACTGGTAGGATTAAACTGGGTTCTGGAAATTCAATTTGCCATGATTCACAAGGGTGACGTTGAAAACTAACACGAAACAGATTAAAAACACAATTGGTGTTCACAGAGGTGTGAAATCATCGCTTCGAAGTTTCAATTGGCCATACATGCGACTCTTGCTTTTACGCAGTTTAAGCAGTATGCGGCTAGGCGAATCGCGTCAAAATTAGTCGTAATATTTCATGCAAGACCATGGCAATCCGCCTCCCCGAACTGTCAACCAAAATATCATGGATATCAACGATCGTGTGACATGAAACTGACATTTTGAAGTATTGGGTGGATTCAGCATTGAAAATATTAAGAATAGCCACAAATTCCATCAAAATTCGTCTAAAATTGACCAATTTACAGCAAAATTAGTGTCTCACATGCAGCTGTACCATGCATGAGTACACATTGGCTAAGTATGCAAATTTGTGCGTGAAGAGATGGTCTCCGATGATATGTTTTTTGTTAATCCTTTGTTTATGTAACCGTTATGTCAACGACATTTGAGAATTTTGCAGGTCGGAGCGTTTTATTTTGGAAACATCTATTTTCGTATTTTCGTAATATCGATGTCACGAGCCAATGTGAAACTGTTATTACGTAATTAAGAGGCAAAATATATAGGTTTAATAAAAGAAATACTGACACTGTGCAAAACTCCACGTCATCTGTTTTGCATTTTTTCTCAAACTTTGAAAAGTAATAATCTCGAAAACGGTAAAAGATATAAACAAATTCCAACGAATTTTCACGCAGACTTTTACATTGCAACTTCTGAATGAAGGGTGCTCTTTTCTAGAAGCATGTCACACAATCTTTGATGATGCCATTGATTCTAGAAACAAGTTCCTCTATTATTCCAGCCCTAACGCTGAATTTAAATAAAGAGATAAATAAACAAATCCCCCAGTACTATTGGGTCAAGGCCAATTAAAGCTATTACCAATACGAACCACTTTTCTGTCATATCACTATTTGAAAAGTATGGTACGTCAATACTACTATTTAAAGTATGTTCATTCTACTACTTAAAAGTAGGTCATTTTCATTTTTTTTTAAAGTTGGAAATGTTTCGCCACGGGAGCATGCAACAATTAAGGTCATGTATTGCTCGGTCGTCCCTTCCCCCTAAAATAAAAAGGGAAAAAATTCCAATCGGGTTTTGCGTCGCTTCGTTGAATTAGATGATGTTCAACCGCCTACCCCAATTTTCATTTTTATTTTCAAGCTTGAAATGGGCCATTATTAACCAAATGAGCAAGTGAGGTCTAAACATATGTTCAGCACTCCCTCCCCTAACTATTTACCAACTGTTCCAAACTTAAATGAAACAGGATGAATGTTACACTATAATTCTATATTTCACTGTTATCATCTCAACCCATCTGATATGTGTTATCATTTTTCATACATTGATATGTATTTCATTAGGCCTAATTGAGAAATTGCAGGCTTCGAACACTGGGGAAGTGCCGTTTCCGGCCATCTGAAGTGTTTTAGAAGCTACAATTTTTTTGTACGCCCCGCGTCAACTGATAGTGGAGCTTAACTAAGATACTTCTGACAACACTCAGCCCCCTCCAATACTTTTTTAACCATGGGTACAGGTGCCAAAGATAGTCAAGTTTGCACCATGATTGGAAATGAGGAGAAAGGAAAGGGCAAACATGATCCTTTGGAGGCATCGGAGAGGGGGGGGGGGCATCCCATTGGATCTCTCCTCATGCCTCCTATCTATGGACCGAGCGATTTGAAATCCTTGTTCAAGCCTTAGTAGGGCAACACCACTCCCTTTACAAAACTCTCCCAGGACCTTCCGTAAGGGTGGTCAAAAATAGGGACAATGAGTCGTTTTTGCCCACCCACAAGAAATCCTGGCAACGCCCTTGCGAGTACGACGCCTTGAAATTTAAAAATTAAAAATGTCTATGAATGATGCGCGTTTCATTCATTTAGGGGTACAGTCGTAATGATTACAATGCATACTAGAATGACCATCATTTTTGGATCAAGTATGGAATTAAAAAACTGACTGACCAGAAAAACATTTCATGTGGGAGTGATGTGCCGACGTTTACATGTCAAATGCAAACGTATATATGTAAAATGAAAAATATATATATTTTTCTCAGAGGGCGTTAACTTTGAAGATATATTTGATTCTCTCCCCTAACATTTTAACTTTTAAAGTACGTTGCAGTAGGCCATGTAACACTTGAATTACAACCCTGTTGAAGTTTTCAGTATGTTTTGTTTGGGTATCTCAGTGCCCCTTGAATTCCATTATTTCGTTGAATGCCACGGCAGTCATACCTTAGAAACCATAAGAGATAAATACCTCACACCTATGATTGCTTAAACAATGCAAAGATTATTTCAGCCCAAAAGTAAAAAAAAATACATTCAATATTAGTTTATTTTTCGAAGGAAAACTTGAGCGTTTTTAAGTTTTATTTTTTTACGTTACAAGTTGGTGCCTATTCAATAAAATGGCTCGTAGCAATTTTTAGCAGCGCTCCTGCAAGTTTTAGATGTGGTTATTTTCTCCGTTTTCGGGAGTTTCTTTACCACTTGAATTTTGCTCTGTATATAAAAATTATTATGTTTGCTATTTTTCTCTCTTTCTTTCACTTTTTGCTTGAAACATCAGTTCCTTGTAGGCCTACGTACCCCAAACTAGAAAGAAGTGTAGAAAATAAACTGCAATGAATTAAAGTGAAACGAAGTTAGTTCTTCGTTTAAGAAATTTGCTGTATATGATACAAAAACATAGTATGATGTTTTTTTTATCTGAACGTGATGGTATGTGTGTTCAAAGTGATCTTTAATAGAATTTTCTAGCCGGTCTGAAGATTGGCTAATGCTGTTCAACCTATAGACAAATGTCGGTAATGCACATTGGTCATGGGAATCTTGATTGGGTTCGGTGGTACTAGTATCCAAGCCTATTGAAAAAGATTTTGGCATTTTTGTAGATTCTTCTGTTAAGCCTCAGTACGGTGTGAATACTGTAAGCTTCTAGGAAAGAGACGGATATTTCTTCATAAGGACGTTGTTGTGAGTACAAGCAGTGGGTTAGGTATCCAGTGGCGACACCAGGATTTTAAAAGTGGGGGGGGGGGGCAAATGGACGGCAAAAGAAAATGTTGGGGGGAAACATTTTCACTCGTAGCGCGAAATCGAAGCCCCCAGAAGCTCTGAGGTTTTAGCAAATCTCTTGGTAGAAAATTAACTAGTCTCAGGATAGGTGTATGTTGATCCATAATGCATCATCGAAAGCAAAGATTCCAAATGCAAAGATTCCAAATTTTAATGCAAGCTAGGCTTATTTGGCTATTACTCTTCTTAGCTGACAACATGAAAAGTTGGAAAGCGACAATGTGTTTCAAAGCTACTCATTAGCAAGCTCTTGACACTTTTTACACTTTTCTTAAAACAGAAAGGTGAATGCAATATGTATACAGTATATTAACAGGGAATAGATATGTATCTGTTACACTTTAAGTTTACATATCGAGCATACCAGTTAGTATATAATGTATTAGAGGGATGTGTTCACAACTACAGCAAGAATTAAGTACTTTGAAAAGTTTGGGAATGATTCAAACAGGGAGGAAAATTATTTGCGAATTATTTTGCCTTGAAAACTCCTGAAAGGACACTATACTTCAGGAGCTGAGCGGGGGGGGGGGGGGGCAACTGGGGGAAGGCTCTGACTGGGGAACTCCCCCATAGACCCCCCCCCCCCCTTGGTGCCGCCCCTGTTAAGGTATCACGTACCTGGAATATGCTGTGCAGGCCGGCTTGAAGAAAAAAAAAACATATTTTGGAAAATGTTCAGAAAAAGAACTTCTAGACTGAAAAGTGAATTCCATGAGAGGTGTCGGTTACGATCATAGATTTAAAATAGGCCTACTTAATCTTACATTGCGCTTAGACGTTTTCAGGGTAAACTGCTTCAAGAAGGCTATTCAAAATTGGTCATGATGTTGATAATGTAGTTTTCAATGAAGTTTTTTTTTTTTTCATGGACGTCTAATCAAAGAGTTCCCGTGGCCAAAGGTTCAAGCTCCAAACGATGACGGATCTGTAGGCTAGATGTTAGTTAGAAAGTGCCCTTTCTTCTCACTAGTGACAGCTAGTGTTGTGGATGAACGGAATGATCTGCCGAAGTCTGTGGTGATGTCTTTGAGTGCTATTGTGACTATTAAAGTTTGGTTGTGTAGGAGATTCTGATTGTTACCGTATTGTTTTGAATTTAAGCCGAATATCTGAGTGCCTTAATACAAGGTCTGTTGATGAGGACCGTTGTCCTTCCTGACTTTACTCACAAAACTAAACCAAACAAACTCAGTGCTCACGCGGCAACTTTCAAAAGTACGAAGGCTCGTTGTTGCCATATAGTCAATATATATTATATGCTGGATTTTTTTCTCGAACTGTTTTGTTCGAGCTTCTGTTTTGTCGAAATTTTTTAAACCGGTGAGTATATTTTAATTTTTTTCTTTTCAAAAAAAAAGCCTTTAAAATGTATTCATCGAAACTGAAATGTTATGTTTCTCAAACAAAGAGTAGTATACATTGCAGTTAGTTCTCAAACAGTCAGAAGCACCAACATATTTATTTCTGGAAAAAAAAAAAGTTGCAGAAGCTCCAAAATAATGACTCACGCTCTGGGCATTGATTTGCTGTGTGTCGGTAACTTAGGTCGGTACCAACAGTACAGTTACAGTAACACTAACACTACAGGTCCACTCAGGCTGAAGCGAAACTATAGAAACTGACGAAATTGCAGCTGTAGTCTAGACGCAATTTTGGGATTCACTATTAGCAAAGTTAAATTTCTTGAGATTTCTTCTGAGAAAAGGTATGGTGTTTAAAAGATAGTTGTTGAGACTTATGCCTTCACCTAAACTGACGTTTTTGACAGATTTGACAAAACTAGTTCGCACCCTGTACCAGCTAGTGTACGTAGATACTTCCAACGTCACTTGGCTTTTCCAGTGTGCGTGGGTCAGTTTTGCGAAATAGTTGGTAACTACCGTAAACCGTAAAGGCGTAAACGATCAGACATTAGCTACGCCTAGGGTAGACCTAGTCTTTACTTTTCTTAGGCTGAATTTACAGAAATCGAACTGTATCACACGGACTATCGTTAAGTTGCCCAACTTAGTCCTGGTTAAATGGGTTGGTGATATGATGATTGATAATGATACTGTACCATCATGTGTGTTGTCAATTTGTGTGTGTGTCTAATACTGAGGGTATCATGAGTCAATAACCTAACAAACATTTTGATCTTAAAAATATTAAAATATGTAACTTTACGGTTGTATATGGGTCATTCTATAAAGTTCCGAGGGATACACTGCCATATTAGGACCACAAAGATTTTAAAAAGCCTGCATAAAACATTGTCCTTGAAGCACATTCAGTGATGTTGTTTGTGTAATGTCAACATACAGTACTGTATGTGTCAGTAATGTTTGTCAATTGTTGTGGTGAAGTTAAGCCGTGAGAACTGCATGTATGCTGAGAGCAAATGTGGTAGTGTTCAAGGGTCATTTCCTTTTTTTGTGACATTATTTACAGCTCATATTGCCATCACCACTGTCAAAGAGAAAATACTGTAAATGTAGTACCATATGAACCATACCAGTCTTTAGAAGACCTACAGTATGGTAATAACAAGTGCTTGCTATTAGTATTACATTCCACAAGTAAACTTGACATCTTCCTGATATCAAGATTGTACAATTATGCACTCGGAGTGTCATTCATGATGCCCATTTTAAGAAAACAA
The DNA here is from genome assembly GCA_021234535.1 of Stichopus chloronotus. NCBI lineage: Eukaryota > Metazoa > Echinodermata > Holothuroidea > Aspidochirotida > Stichopodidae > Stichopus > Stichopus chloronotus. The sequence continues at coordinate 25,122,748 of CM037843.1, forward strand.
CAGCTATATCCAACTGTAGGAACTATGTGAGAAAGAGGTTTAAACTGTCAGCTGTTTTGTTACAGTATAATAAAGACCAGCTTATGAAGTTCTAATGATGTGCAATATTTGCAACACTTCATGTGTTTGAAATATTGTGTCTAAAACCACAAAAACAAGTTTTGTGTTCACTGTTACAGTACTGTTTTTATACATGAATAATGTACTCACTCAAACTAAAGAAGGAGGTTTCTCAAATCAACAAAGAAGTGTGATGAATATTCGAAAGCACTTAGTGACTGTTAGGAATGAACCTTCGTACGGAATCATACTTTCCAGTACATTTGTAGCATCTGCCCTACAGGTCAAGAAAGGACCTAACTTTACACTAGAGGTTTTCATCAAGTGAGTTTTGACTCCAGTCACCCAATGTTTACAGACAATATCCATGTAATTGGCAAGTTTTAAAAAAAAGGGTTGAGATCAAAATTCCATTTGAAGGAAGAAATAGCAATTACCTTGCATTCACGAAGTGAAGTAATCATGGCATCTACAGTATGTTACATCTGAGTGGGCTGTTTAGTACTTCCAACTGGTGCATAATATTTTTTGGGAGTTACTGCCCATTAATATAACTTTGCCTACACCGTGAGATACTGTATGTAGTTAAAATGATACTTAGTCTAGTTACTGTACCTTGGTGCCTAGTTTAGTTGAGTAGCTGTTAAAGCTCATGTAACGTTTTATACAGAAATGGCAAAACTGAGCATTGATCTTGAAGTCTTAAGTATGGAAATTGAAAAATGGATCCATCAAATTCTGAAATTTTGTGTCTACTACAGTATTTGCAAAAATCAGTTTTATTGTGACCTACAATTACTTTTAATTCTGTCATTCTGTAAGAGCCAAATAAAATCACAGTACATACTTTCAAACACAGGTTGTGTTTCTATTAGTTTTATGGGAAGAACATGGATAGGTACATATTCATTGACTGTTGCATGATCCAAGGATGTAAAACTTCCCACACATTGAGTTGAAAGACCTTAGAAGTGAAACTTCATATTTGAAGTACTAATCTCTTGTATGTGAATGTATACAACTTCCAGGAATTTGTCACTGACTGTAGTTGGTATTTGAGAGCATATTGGTTGACTGTGGTTTCTTTGTTACATCTGCATCTTTTGACAATGTAATATCATTTGCTTACAGTGTAAAACTAAAATACTTATCATTTGCTAACAATGAACTTGCATTGGGTATACTGTTTGCATGTTGCAATAGACACATTCACTTTCTGTTTAAACCTGATTTAATAGACAGTGACAGAAAGACTTATCAAAAGTGAGAATTTTAGTCAAATTGCAGAAATTATTGCAGAGTGTTATAGGCTCAAATTGTGAAGCTAACTCTTAAACTGTGTATGAGTTATATTGCAGTTATGGGCTCACCAGAGATACAGAACAAAGCTATATTGAAAAAGACTCTTTTTAGGTTATATGGCAGCTATTCAGTTGTCAGCAGTGCATCTGAATTTTCAAACACACAGCATCGTACTGTAAGTTATGGACTTTGCTCCTTCTGATGTTTTGAAGATTAGCATTTATGAGCAGTCATCCTTTGGATCTAAATTGTGATTAACCTTACTTGAAATTTTGACATCTATGTCACAGTTTGTGCCCCAGCTTCATGGAATGATAGGTATATGTGCCTTTATTTTAATATCATTCTGCTTCAATTTGGTTGTGTTTGAAATGAGCACAATGCCTTGGAAATAGGTTTTGAATTTAAGGAGTCTGTACATAACACAGCACTTATGATGGAATCTTGAGTCAATCACTTCAGAATACTGTAAGATCTATCAAAATACTGTTTACCATCAAATTATTACATAACAATGTAAAAAGAAACCAATACATAATTGTTTTTTATTATCCAAATTTCGAACAAGAATTTCATCAAAAACATTCGGGTCTATATTTTGGTACAATTTGAATTGATAGTTGGCTATAAGTATGGTGGAACTGAAAAATTCGGCTGTGAGGAAAAAATGTACCCATGAAAATAAAAAATAACATCATATACCTGTTTTTGTGTTGCCTGGAAAGTGAATACGATGCAATTGGTGCATCCCTTTGTGTTAACAATGCCTCACTGGAGTTAAGAATGCAGTGATTGACTCAAAGTACTGATTGACTCAAGGAACAGTATGCCTAGTATAGCAAGTGCACCTAGAATGACACATCCCCTAAAATGACATACACCAAGCTCTTACTGAAACTGAATTACTTCAAACAAGCTAATCTATTTTATTGAAAGCACAGTGACATAATTCCCAATTAGTCTGCTGCTGACCAGTGTAGCCTGTCACACTTCTGCTTTTAGGTTTTTCAACTCTTGTCTTGCTAGGTTTTGTATCCTAATTTAAAATGTCACTTCAACAAATTTACAAAACAATTCAAAATTCACCTTGAAATAACACCATATCTCCAAAATAATGATTCACCTGCTAGACTAAAGTTTTACATGATAGATACAGTACATCCCTCATGGCATACTGTGTGCTACTCTGTCATTTGATTTTGGTGATCCCACCAAAATTGCAGTGTGCCAATTTAGGTGCATGAAACGAATCCTCACTGTAGATACTTTGTTTTCAAGTTGTGCTTAATTTCAAAATGAGAAGGGACAACACAGGAAATCTTTTCTTATTACAGTAATTAAATTTTTTAGGTACTGATTGTACATAATAGCTTTTTCATGGGTAACCTGGGTGACCCGAATGATGTTTTATTACCCGAATCCAAAATTACAACCCGATTCCTTCAATTCATGAAGTGAAAAACGACGCAACTTCTGTGGGAACACATTGTGTCAAATTACCAGATTTCACCTACCAAACATATCAAAAAGTTCAAGATGGAATTTTCTTCTGTTTTTCAAAAGAAATGTGTAGGTGGTCCTATTCATGAGAAGGTGTAGGCAAGTGTATGTAGTGTAGTAGTAAGATTCCTCCAAACAAATGTGACATACAGTACTGTGGAAATATCAATATAAACAATAACGCTACCACTTTGGTTGGATACCCGATGGGTATGAGGAAACATTACCTGATGCCTTGTTTTAATAATCGATGAAAATGCTAGTCCTAAAGCCCCTTCTAAATGAATATTTTGGATTTTCACCTTATAATCATCGATTAAATCCACCTGTTTGTCATTCTAGGTGCAACCACGCTATGTATATGTGTATAGTGGTATGTCATAGTGTATGCTTAATATCTATGTTTATTTGCAGAGTTGTTTTCCCCTTAAAAGCTCCTCTTTTCAAAATTTTTATTTTTTTATATTTTTTATTTTATTTTTCTGATACCATCTATGTAACAGTCAGGTGTAAACTATACCTTTTTCCTTTACAGAGTGTCAACCTGAAGATGGGACTTTTAACAATCCTTAAAAAGATGAAACAGAAAGAAAAGGAGATGAGATTATTGATGTTGTATCCTTTTACCTTATATGCTTTCCACATTAGTACAGTATATTTGCTGGAAATAATACTTTATGCAGGGAATGGTAAGTCACTAATTGATACCAATTTTCATGGTTCAGCTCCTTTTTTTCTTCTTTTTTTTTCCCCATTTTTAAGTCAGTTACCCACGATTTGCAAACCATCTTAATAGACTCATCATTTTCCACTGGAAGTGGTCCTTCACCTCAGCCAAGTCCAAATTATAGCATGTTTTACTAGTGTTTTTAAACAGAGCAGGCATATTACAGTACCCAATGTTTGCTTTTTTAGAATCATATACCAGTAGAGTTGTTGCTATAATCTATTCAGATATTGTGATTAACAAATTAACAATCAAGGAAACATTCAAGAAAACAACATGAAGTGAATTTGTACAGAATTTTGTCATGAGCCTTGCTCATAATGATGGGAACAGAAAAGAAATGTACAAGTAATACACTTGGTACCAACCTTCGTATCTTTTTTCAGTTGTATCATTATAATTTTTTTTGCCAAACATTGTACATTTTGCAAATGTCATTTATACAACCATACAACAATGAAAGTACCAAATTATGTAATGTCATGGTTGTTATATCTGCAAAAACATATGTACGTATGTGCTGAAGTCCTATCTGTAAGTATGAAATGCTTGGATCATGCATATCTTCAAATGCCCCCACCCCCATCCAGTCACTCTTCTAAGTAACTTGTGTTTGATTAGAAAAGCATCAGCTCCTGAAGAGAGCTTTTGAGAGGTTGTCTGCCTTACTGTACATCCTACTTGAATATGAAACCAATCTAAAAGAGAAAGGATGTCACCATCACCATCTGTGGCCATTCTCTCTCTATTATGACCCTTGGTCACATTTCATGAAGCTTTTGTTACAAAAGTATCTCAGTCAAGAGGTATATAAGTTCATGCATATATAGCACTAAAAGGAAGGTTTAAATCAACTAAAACATAGTTGCCGATATTTTGTATGAAGTAATCAAATCAAGTGGATTCACAATTTTGGGATTTTCTGTGTATCTTGTATTTTTGTATGGCACAAATGATGAAGGACTTCTTTAACCATAGAAACAACTCAGAGGACTAGACAATGCAGGGAAGACGACGATTCTGAAGAAGTTCAACGGTGAAGACATCAACACAATTTCACCAACCTTAGGGTTCAACATCAAGACACTGGAGCATAAAGGGTAATATACTAATTAATTAATTGATTTTTCTTCCTCTTGATTTTGTCATTTTGAATGTAAAGTCTAGCGTAGGCTGCTAGATGATGAACACTATCGTGTAAAATGCAAACAGGAAAAACACATATTTCTGTAAATTCATTTTTGTGATTATGCATTACGTTGATAGTCATTTTGTGAACAAAACAGCAGGTCTTTTTTTCTTTGCACGATTGCTCGTAGTAGTTTACAGAAAGTATGGTAATAAGATTTATTCCCACTGTCAAATGATCATTATTTGTTGGTTAAGTGATACCAACTCCTCTGTACTTTGTAGCTAGGAATCAACAAATATCGGGATTGGACATCCGGATCAGGCCAATGTTTACCACTATCAGTAAAACATCGGATCTGTGAAGTTTAGGAAATTCCATTTGTCTATGTTTGCCTGTGTTTGCTGAGGTTCATTGTCAGACAGTGTGAAAGCATCGCTAGCAAAATATCGGATTGGATATCTGGTGATTGTTGTGATGAAAACATCTGCCATCGGATCGGCTGCAAAGCATCACATAAGTTACCCCTAATTGTAACCAAAGTTACCAGAGTTACAGACAGGTTATGTGACATTAATTCTCTTTCTGTTAACCACCTTCAACTGTCTGTAGAAGACTGTTGATGTGTCTGTTAGTTTATCATGGTATAATTTCTTTTTTTCTTTTTCTTTTATCATGCCATTCTGCCCTTCTTCCATGGCAGTTTCAAATTGAATGTGTGGGATGTCGGAGGTCAGAAGTCTCTTAGGTCTTACTGGAGGAACTACTTTGAGAGCACAGACGGATTAATATGGGTAGTAGACAGCGCTGACAAAAGACGTTTAATGGACTGCAGAGAAGAACTAGCTGGCCTTCTGCTAGAAGAGGTAAGATTCATGCACTGTATGTCAGATATTATGGTGTAAGAGCATAAGCTTCATTTGGTTTATTCAACTCATTCTAATAAACTGCTCGAAATGCTCTTTGTTGTGAATAAATACGTGGAGTTCCTGCTAATAACAAGAGATCTTCATTTTAAACCAGAATGTGCTGTTGTGCCTGTTTTCAGAAATGCACCAAAGGACTGGCTATATTTTTAACAGTTGTAAAAAGCTATAACAACTACCTTAACTTGGTCTATTTGGTTCCAAAATTGCCAAATTTCCAAAGAAAATCTTTTGCATAAGAGTTTCGTTGTGGTTGTTGTCACGGAATCATATATGTATCACGTAACCCAGTTCTGGTAACTTATTAGCCGAAGAAACTAAACCAGTCTTTTCTCTACCATACATTAACACTCCAGTAAGTGAACTGAAACTAAAAGGAATGTGGAGTAGATATTGTTTTCCAGGTTGTTACCAAATGGAAGAAAAACTGGAAGACTAACTATTTGACTATTTTCTTATTATTTTGTGAAAGCAGCGCATCCCGCTTTGATTATATACCGACATAAGGTAAAGTTAGTATTAGGTATCAATGAGAAAAATGTGAATATATGTCTAATTGTGAGATCAAGAGTTTGGGTTATTTAGGTAGCTTATTGATTTAGATTAAGCTATCAAGAGGGCCATGCCTTCTCTATGATGAATACCTCAAGCCTCTGTCTTTTTGTTTTGCAGTGTCCTATCCTGAAATAAGTTAACTTCAATACTATAGAGGTTTTGCATGTGACATCATAATTAGCAACTGTTTTTATGCTGCCATACTGGATGGAATCAGTTTTTCGTGTAACAAGTACCAGGCTGTGCTGTTTCATTAGCACTGTGTGGTGATTATTATGATATTCTCATATTTTTCATTGTATAATCAGTCATAGAAGGTAAATGATTGTTAACTGTGTAGCTGTGGGCTGTATGAATAGGAGAGGCAAGAAGCCCAGGCTGACGTTCCACCTAGTTCCTGGAAATTAAAAAAGAAGCAGATGCATTGGTTATAAGTAGCAGTACATCACTGTATGGCATGGTGCAGCGTGCACGTATTTAAGCACATTGTTTTGTTTTCCATCCAATATGTGTTTCCATGGGGATTGAGATGTCACTGCAAAACCTCCATTTCAGAGACATGTAAACCAGATATTCCTTTCTCTCTAGACATGCCATGTTTCTATGATGAATATCATTTCTGTTAATTGAGCTGCTGATGCTTCAAGTACTATTGTACAGAGAGTAGTGAGTCCAAAAGAATGAGAATTACTCACAAAGTTGCAGTTAGCCAAAACATGCACCATTCTCACTGTTCACTGTATAGCCTGCACACACTCTGTCCATCCACAATTTTTGATTGATTTGTTTTACAGAGACTAGCTGGAGCAACTCTGCTTGTATTCGCTAACAAACAAGATCTCCCTGGTGCCTTACCAGCAGAAGAAATAAGGAAGGTGAGTTATTTTCAGTATTTAAAACAAATATTAAGTCTTCGAGAGTCATGTCATTTACTCTAGTTGTTTGAAATCGGGGAACATTATTTGATGAGTATGTATTCTAGCAATCATTTATAAAACAACCTTATTGGTTTTTGGTCTTTTATTGCTTTCTGACTGATGCTGCATACTAACTACTCTATACTAGTGATTTGCTCTTCTATCCGCACTCCTTTTCAGCATTTGGTGGTGGATAGGTAGGAGGTGGATAGGTAGGAGGAGGATTGGTAGGGGGTATTTTTAGTTCCTTCTCACAATTGGCTCAAGAGTCATGACATGATTACATTATAATATCCTCATGTAGGAGGGAAAATAAAATCTCAGTGACTGAATGCTCTCACTTTTCTGGCCTTTTAAAATCATCTTATTTTCCTCCTTGCATTTATTGTAGGCATACCACATTCCTCTTTTTATCTTTTTGTTTCGTTTGTTTTCGCAGACCCTCGGATTGGATGACATTAAGACTCACCACTGGATGATAATCGGCTGTAGTGCTGTTACAGGAGAGAATCTTTTAATTGGTATCGACTGGATGATAGGTGACATTGCTTCCAGGATATTCACTATGGACTGAAAGGGACTCTGCTAATAGGTAAATCATTCCAAAAGTTCTATACTCACCATACCTTTGCAGTCAGTCCTGAGTTGGAAGTGATTGTTTGCTATTTAATGTTCACAGGGCACTAAGCTTGGAGTTTCACCCCATATTTGGCACACAGAAGTCTGTGTTTTACTAGTATGTAACAACATAAGTGGCATAAAATGACTGGACTTTCACTCACTATGATGCATCACATTTGCACACGTCCACCATCTTGTTGTCATGGTCAGATCTAATTCTTCACGGATCACTCTGCCAGAGATTCCACAACATGGTGGTTAATGAACTGACCTTTCGTGTTTCACAGTGGGTGAGAGTGGCTGTTCAACAGCTCCCTACCTTTCGTTATTGCCACCTTTAGATTGTTCTTTAAATCGTCTGTGATGAAGGTAATGCTTGAATTTCATGTCATATCCTGAAGGATACAGAATGTCCAGGAAGGGTTGGCACTTTTTCCTTTAAGTTAAACTTACAGTTTTACGGTCAGTAATTTTCCTTTTCATTTTCCTTTTGATTTCAGCATTCCGTGTCGACATACCTCTGTAGTGATGTGACTCATTAGACCTGAGTCAGTCCTATTGTCAAGATAGGAGGATGTATTGACTGTGGAGGCTGGGAAGCCATTGCTAACATCTGCTTGGTTACATTTTAGTCTTCAAATCATCATACAAATCATCACCATGCTTTAAAATCTTTGAAATTGAAGGAGTGCTCTCAAAACTCTGCATCAAGGAGGACATCCTCCGGATCTAAGTCGTATGAGTATCTGCTATCTGACAAGTTTCAGATGCTTTACATAAAAGATGATGTGCAAACTTGTTGAACTGTTGAAAGAAGTCTTTAATACCTCTAATAACGATTTGAAATGTCAACATTTTTCTGCCAATTTATGTTAGACCTATGTAACATTTACAAATAATAGATTGTGTTCCATTTATTGAAGTTGTATACGATGCTGCAGCGTTAAGTCAATTAGCAAACCATTCACAGATGTTTATTATCTATCATAGTTAAGTTCTAACTATGCTATGAATGTAGCCAAATGTGTGTGATGTTAAAGAGACCTTAAAATAACAGGATTTGTTTTGGAGTAGGGAAGGGTGTGACTTGCAAGAATCCTGGTCGTTGGTTCAGTTGTTTCAAGTATCAACCCTTTCCCATATTTCTTGCCTCAAGTCAAGAAAAAAAAGGGATCTGGCAGAACAGCACAGCTACTCCTCTCCTACCCACCTCCTGCCCTCCATGCTGGCTGCTACCTCACACCAGGAGTAGCATCCTGATGATTAACATTCCAAAGTAGTGCAAACATGTGAGTGATCACTTACATAGGTCATTCTCCATTTAGCTTTGAAATTTGGCACAAGTGAACATTTAGATTGGGTATATTGTAGATTTACCTTCAAATATTACAGAAATTGAGGTCACATCTCATAGATTATCATAATGTTTCTTTGATGAGAGCCAGGATTGTTAAGAGTTACCAAGGATATTCAAGAAGTTTTGCCCTGCTGACATCACATATTTCTGAAAGTGCAATGAACCATTATGAAAGAGATATTTCTTTAAAAAATAACTCCCATAACTTAATAACTCAGTAACTTCCAAATAGAACATGCTATTGAGATATGGTTTTCACCAGTAAAGAGAGAAAAATATTCCTAATTTTGTATGGAATATTAATTGCCTTTAGGAAATTGACTAAACAAATTCATTTATTTTAATTAAACAGTCATTTCATGTTTATGCCACCTGCTCTGAAAATGTTGGTGGTAACACACCTAGGATCAAAGTAATGTTCTGAACAAGTCACATGTTTAAGGATTAGTTGACTTAAATGATGTTGCTCAGTAAAATCATACTGAATGGGAACCTCCGAATGAAGGAAAGAAATATCTTTGAACCAACCATCCAACTGATCCTCACTCAGTTTGGTGGGTCGCAAAGTATTAGAATTACTTTTGTTTCTCCATCTTAATGACACCTTGCTGCTTACACTCCAAATCATTAATGTTATGGGTTTCCAAAGCCTTGTGGAAGTTTTTCCATGTATGAACTACCACCTATATGGAAAGCTGACCAATTGATCATCCGTGGCAATTTCAATTTTCTGTATCGTAGCTTTTTTTTTTTTTTTGAACTGAACTAGAGGTCATTCAAGAGAGGGAAGAAAGAAAGGGAGTTCACATATTGTTTTGCATAATGTGTTCCTACCCCCCAAGTAACTCATGCCCTCCACTGGTAATCGTACAGAAAATTGTGTAAGAATTGTGGTTCATGAATAACAATTAGATCAAGGCAAATTTGGTTTTTGTACAGATGAATCTGTCATGGTCCCTTAACAAGCCACCCTGCACTGTGCCGTGGCTTTACTGTCGATCAGTATTTGTAGTGATAAGAATATAACTACATAAGTACATAATTGTGGTATGGGAAAAAAGTCTCAATGTCACAATAAAGATATGAACAAAATACTGTGTGTGATTGTATTGTATACTTATAATTGTATTTTGTACTCGATTCCTTGCCGAAGGCAGAAGGAATCCATGTGATGGTGATGTTGTATGTGTGTGTGTACGTCCCTGATGCTCTATCTTGTAAACAGGATATCGTAAGAAGGGAAGCTTGGGCAGATCTCATATTTGCATAGCTCTCAAGTTCCAAGAGGCTAGATGTGGGTCCACCTCTAATCTGTCCGATGGTGTATTGCCAGCCCAGGAGGGGGGTTCCCTTGTTTTTTCATTGTCTTGTTTTTTTTTCATTTAAGAAGTGTCTACACGCGAAATGGTAGCATCAAACCATTCAACACAATTTCTCTAGGTTACCTCCAAAAAACTGAATCAGTTCTGCAGGCCTACTGATTTTTTCTCTTTTTTTTTGTCTTTGCCTACTATGGAGATGTGAAATGCAGTTTTTTTTCAAAAGGAGGGGTGGGTCAGCGGGTTTAAGTGTTCAAATGCGGGTCAAACCCATAAAATGCTGGTCAGTTGGGAGGTATGCATTTGGTAAGCCGGTGAATGGAAGACCCCTATTGTTTTTGGTGGAGGTGAAAAGTCATTTGGGGTCAACAGAAGTCAAATTGTGGAAACCTTGTAAACATAGGCCTAATATCCCAGGGAGAGAAGCCTAGACAGATCTCATATTTGGTGTGTAGGTGTACCATATTGAACAGAAGACCGCTTTTGTTTTTGGTGGAGTCAAAGGTCATTTGGGGTCAACAGGGGCAAATTGTGAAAATCTTGTAGACACGATATCTCAAGAAGAGAAGCTTGGACAGATCTCATACAGTATATAATATGTGAGTGTACCCTATTAAGTAGAGGAACCCTATTGTTTTTTGGTAAAGGCCAAAGGTCATTTTGGGTCAACAGGGGTCAAATTGTAAAAAAAAATTGTAAGGACAATATCTTAAAAAGAGACTCGCTTGGACAGATGTCATATTTATCCTAATCACCACTGAATCATAGCCTCGACAAAACTGATCAACTGGACCACCTTGTGACACCTGATAACCAGCTCGTAAAGGAATACGACGTACACTTAGGCCTATATGATAAATCGACACAAGGCGACATAGTATTCTATATACAGGGACAACCGCTTCCCAGAAAAGCATATAACAGCACTGTGTAAATTTGTACACCCCATTTGTATATCAAGCGTGTATTTCTGGTGTCACGTTGAGTTTATGTACAATATTTGTCATATAATATAATTGAAGAATTCTTCAGACTGAAAAACAAATTCACCGTTTTTATACTTCCTCAACTTTACAGATTGTGTGATATTTTAGATGAATGACAATATCAGAGACAATTTTGGGATGGATGGGGAACGGGGTGAAGTCCCTCTCTTCAAATTCATTTCTTTGCCAATCGTTGCAAACTATCGTAGGTATAAAATATTCACACCTTACATCGATTTCTGAGATTTAGGCCTAATGTCTGCTTCTAAGTTGCCACATCATCAATCACTATGCCCCGCCCCCAGTCGCGATTGAATCCAAACGGCAAAACTGACCAACCTAACCCCATTGTAACACTAGACGAACTCAATTAGCAATACCGTACGATGCAAGGCCTCTTCGACCCTCTATATGCAGGGATAACTGCTTATTGAAAGCACATAACGGCACTATGCCAATGCGACACACCATTTGTACACCAAGTGTACACGCTGAGTGCGTGTAAAGAATTTGTCAAATAATGTACTTGTCAAATTCATCAGATTGAAAAATCCAAAATTTGTACTACATTAATTTTACAGATCTAATCAAATTTAAATTAATTAAAACATCTTTACACCACCTTAAGTAAGATTTACGTGGACGTTTTCCATCAACCTCGTGTACGCAGATTTGCTAACTATTAACTAATCACTTTTTAATAACATATTTACATAGAAATAAATGAGTCGGTTGACACAATGATAAATATGTCAAAGTAGGTTTGGCCTGGAGGAATTCATGGGACTAAGAATACCATAGTGCTCTAAGAAAAGAGTACGAACCTGAAAGGTATGAACAAATTCATTTAATGTGAAGAAATCACACCTGTGGGATACTAAGTCATTCACAAAATTTACTCCTCTGTCAATCCAGTGGCTGTAACAAATTGGCTTATTTCCGACTTAGAGAAGACTGTTGTTCCAGGGAGACTTAAAAGTGACTCCAAATAACTAACTGAATACGATTCATTCCGTGAGTAAGAATACATTAATTGAAAATTTTCTTTTCGAAAAGGTTTCAGAATTTTGGAACTTACAGAGTTGGGAAAATAATCGCCCATTATAAATAGATTAGCAAAGCCAATACAGTGATTTTTTTAAATCTTAGAAAAAAAGCATCTTTGTTGCTCCTTAAAATGCTAGCAAAACAACTTATTTCTAAGCTTGAACAATGAATAGCTCAAAGTATTGATCATCATTAGGCTACCATTTGAGTAATCTTTTATTAAACTGGATACGACTGACACGATCAGGTCAATTACGCAAAAGAAATCTAAAAAGCAGTGAAATGATCTCTATAACATAACCTTTTTTCCCAGGCAAAGGTAATGTCTGTTTAAACAAGTCAAGTACACAAGGAATGAAAAATTAACTCAGTTGGACGGTGAGGGGGAACAGGGAAACTGGAGTCACGAGTGTGATTGTTTATGATATTGAAAACTCAAGCAAACAACACAGTTGAAACAAGGTGTTCAAAAAGGTGTGAAATCTTTGATTCGATTTTCGAATGCGCTCTTGTTTTTATACGCTGTTGTTTTTATGGAGTATACGATCATGCGACTAGGGGATGCAATCCGCAGAAGAACGTTCGGCATATTTATTTCACGCAGGAAATTCGCCTCCCAGAACTGTCAATCGAAACCTTGGATATCAACAAATGCCAAAGGTTCTGAACACAATTTTCCTTTTCTTCAACCCTAATGCTGAATTAAAAAGAAAGTAAGCAAAAAAATCTGCAAGAACGTATTAACTAAGGCTATCTCCAAAAAGAACCAATATCCTTTCACATGATTATTTAAAAGTATGTCAATTCTACTATCTGAAAGTAGTCAACTCTAAGGCACATCATTTTCATTTAAAAAAAGTTGAAAATGTTTCACTACGGGTGCATGCAACAAGGTCGTGTGTTTTACCCTGTCGTTTCCCATTTAACACAAAAAGATTCAGGTTCTCTACTAACGTTGTAAATTACCACAAAAAAAGAGAGAAAAAATTGTCTGTAGCTATAACATTGACAGCCTCGCTATTCTTCAATTTTTGTTACTTCTGACACATTTTGACGCCGTAGACTAATGAAAGATGGATAGTAAGGCTTAGATGGTATACAGATTATTAACTCCATGATGGTAGTTTATCAAGTTAGTACATCGAGTAAGTTAGAGATTTGAACTGAGACATACCAAAACCTATCAATAGCATCGAATCACAATATGTCTGTTCCAGTACCGGTCTTCTATGTATGATCATGGAGCTATTACGTAATAGCCCTTATGCAAATTTTAGCATACGAAACGTGTGCAAAATGCCTGCAAACACTGTGTAACTCATGTGTAGTGGCTTTTGCATTATTCTAGCATGCGATTTGCTCACAATGAACATGCATGACATTGCTTGTGGCACCCTTCCTGCTCACTTTGAATAATTGCATACAATGTACTCACTATTGGCATGCTTCAGTATGCGTCAGTGTAAGTACATTGCACGCAACATTGTAAGCAGGAGTGGGCAGTTTGGACAGAAATTGTGTGCAGAATTGTGTGCAATTTGGGCTTAAAAGATTTCTAAAGTGAACGACAGCACGCGATTTGGACTAAGGAATTTTTATTGTCAGCGGAAGCGTGCAAATTGGGCTTAAAACAATCTCTGAACTAAAATCTCTCCGCTAAGTAATTTGCTTGTTTCATGTACAAGTGTAGGCTATGTTTATTGCTCTTTACCCAGTTCCGGGTTATCCTTTGTGTAACAAAAGGCAGTATTTGTTTTTTACTCCATAAGCAGTTATGCAATCAGTACGAATGATGTTGTGTCCACATTGAGTATTATTTCACGGTCAAAGAAATAACTAATGTACACACATGGCTATAATAACAGATTATATCATAATCAACTTACATGTTGAGGGGTCATGATTGAAAACATGCATGTTAAGTGTGTATTATGCCGAGATGAAATCAGTTCCTACCAAATCAAGCCATTGATTCCAACTTCAAATCGAACAATGGAAATGTCACACCTGTCCTTCCTATGCCAAAACCAGCTATCAACAGTTTTCTACACCGGCAAAACTGACTAATCGGCCAGACTGTTGGTTCATTGCACCATCAATCGTTTAATGTTGATATGGACATAACTGATGTAAGAAGTAGACATACAAAGAAGTGGAAGAGCATGAATGTCAAATATAAATTGGCCAACACTTGAAACTTCATCTACCAGAATATGAGACATCAAATGTCAATTGCATAGTTTTATAGTGAAGACACTGTGATGGTGATAAGTTAATTCATGGATGACAATATACAAACACTTTTGCTTTCGTGTTGACAGTTACAGCTACCGTGTTGACCAGATTTTTTTCTTCTTCTTGGCTTAGAAAGAATGTGTGCCATTAATCTTGTTGTGAAAATGCTCATATTGAAACATTGCAATAAAGCCTTTAAATAAGTTCTTTTTCAAATTGTTTCTTTTCCATCTTTTTGGTAATGTGCTGTATCAACGTCATAAATTCATTCTATCAGATATACCAAGTCTGCTTGCTCTCAATATCATCAGGGATGAATTACTCTCGGAAAAATGAATTATTTTCAGAAATAAGTTTATAGGTCAAAGCAGTTGCCCCTCTGACATATCCCTAAGATATCCGAAGAGATGATCGCTAGTAGTTACAGATAAAGGTTCAAGTTTTATTCCGTCCCTATAAGGGAAATTCACTGCTCGCAGTAATATAGTAAAATACAAGTACTACAAGAGGTTTTCAAAAACAAGAATAAATTGGCAAGGCTTTTCAAACGAATACGATTACATAAGAAGCTGTAATGGCAAGGAAGATAAGAAAAATGATAATACACTAGACGATGAACACAATAAGGAGGAAAAGATAACATATACTAATAAGATATACGACTAGCAGTAGAGTAGCCAGCGGGGGAGTCCTTTGGGTCGGAGTACCTTGTGAAATGCCCCCCCCCCCCACCCCATGAAAGGTAAAAGGACATAAGGCAAAATTTGTACAAGACAAAAACTACCTCTGATACAGTATATTTTAATTAAAAAAGATGCCGAGATTAAATTAGTTTTGATCTTGAAAAGTAGTCAAAATCGAAATGAAAGAGAAACCAAGCAATTGAAAACTGAACGAAAGTGGTAAAGTGTCATTTTATTTTCAGTTTTATTTTCATGTTTTTATTTTTCTTTTTTCATTTTTTACTCTCTCATTTTTCATTTTTTTTTTCAGTTTTTTACTTTTGAAAATAGCAAGAATTGCAAATTTTTGGTCTGATGCTGTAAAAGCAATTTTTTTAATAATTGAAAAAATAACAATGAACCATGAAGTTATGAGCAAATATATGGGCTTTGTTGATATGTTAACAATAAATTAAACAAGTTGGATCATACACAGTTTAATGGCTTAATAGACAACAGGTATTATGCAGCCAAAGACCCCAGATTGGGAAAGAAGCATGAAAGACGTGCGACGGACGCAGTTATATCGATGGGAAAGGGAAGTCTTTTATGACCAACCTACACTGAAACTCCAGCAGATCTCTTTGACATGCAACATAAATGATGATTACATGTTGTTACATCAATTAATTGCAAACCTATGAAATTCTCTTATCATCCCCTCTACACCCTTCGGAGTGGAAATAGGAATTTCCAAACGTCTGTTCTAAATAAATTTAAGACAATGTCAGATGAAACTCAAAATATCAGAGGGTCTGGGAAGTGCCATTAATTTCAATCTGAGAGGAATTTTTTCCCCAAATTTTTCTCTATACGCAACGTGTCAACTTAGGGTGGCGCCCAGTCCAGATGGTGTCACTGAACACATAGACCTAAAATTAAGGAGAATGAAATAAAACTAGTACAATTGACGATTAAAACGATCATTAAAAAGTCTAATACACCGCGGAATAGAGACGATTTCTATGTGTTTGTAGCTGGGTAAGTTTGCCTCATTCGACCGCTACAAGGAATTATGGCACTATCGGCAAGCAGGGAGGGTATGGGTTGGGGGGGGGGGAGGCGAACTGGTATCATTAAGAATAGAAGAGTGAACTGATCATGCCCTAGTATACCGCTGGCTTGTCTAATATAGATTCTTTATCTGTCACGTCTACATTCCCACCCCTACAACCAATACAATACAGCTAAACACTGTAAATCACCGAGTTATAAAAAAAAAAACAGATAAAAATTCGACCATTCATGTTAAACTTGTTTGGGGGACAACGCATCCTCGGATGTAATTTGGTC
Source organism: Stichopus chloronotus (assembly GCA_021234535.1). Lineage (NCBI taxonomy): Eukaryota > Metazoa > Echinodermata > Holothuroidea > Aspidochirotida > Stichopodidae > Stichopus > Stichopus chloronotus. Next base: position 25,139,444 of record CM037843.1, read on the forward strand.
ATGCCAAGCAAGCTGGTCACGTTAATATGAACAGGCACTTGTGATGTAGAAACACGTTTTTTGTTACCGCTGAGGGTATAGTATATTTCCTGAAATCAGTACCATTTCTTTTGTCTTATTTTTTCTTCAAAACTTCCGAATTACTGTTCTGTGTACCAGAATTAAGTTTGCCCCTGGACCCCCTATAGAAACTTTACCGGTTCTCAATCTTGCTATTCGCTCTTATGCTACACAAGCAGTCATTTTTGCCCTCAACAGATTCTTTTTCATCCATCCCAATTCTAACGTCCGAATGGCGACGCTAGGTAGAATATCTCTATAGCAACAAATTGCATCACATATGTTGTTGAGAACATTTCTTCATCTCAGTTGAAGTAAACTGTACCGTAAAGTCCCGTAAATTAAATATATACTTGATTTTTCTCAATCTAGAAGCAAGTGAGATTTACTTCATATGTATAGATAAATATGAAAATCAATAGTTGCTGATGAGATAAGCAACTCCGTAAACTAAACATTCAATAAATTGACATAAATTGACGTTAATGGTGTATTCATAACAATTACAGATGACAAAAATGTGATTCCGGTAACTAAGATGCTAATTGTATGATACATAAAGGTCTAGTAATAAATATAATGGCGTAATAATTTGGGAATCTGAAATTAATTGTGGGAGTTGAAATATATGCAAATAACCTTTTGGTGAAGATGCCAAATTCTGTCCCATGAAGTTCCCTGTCCATCATTAAAGTTCCACATTTACTCTCCACATTTAACAGGGAGGAAAGATCCTATGGTATAGATATTTCAATTTTAGAGGAAAATTAAATTATGTAATGATGTGACAAATTTATCTGATGTATTAATCTAGTATATTGATCTGATATATTGCTCTTGTATATTCATCTGGTATATTGATCCAATATATTGATCTAGTATATTGGTCTGGTGTATTGGCGTATTGCATCTGGTATATTGGTATGTTGATCTGATATATCGATTTGCAGGTATATTGTTCCGAGGGGAAGTGTTTGGTGAAACATCAACTCCCGAAGTTCTTCTTCCTAATCATTTTGTCTTTAGCTTATCTCTTTATTTGGCATATGAAAATGTTGATGTGGCATATGGAAATGTGGCATATGAAAATGAAGAAAATTTAGAAAAAAATGTTTACTTGCATACGTAATTACATAAATTACTGTGATACCTTATCCTGTTTGGATAATAAGTCAACACAGTTATAAGTCACACAATAAAGTCATCGCAATAAAAAGTCATCGGGCAAAATACATACTTATATTAGTGTGACAAAAAGGAAAAGATGGCCAATGTTTGATGACAGTTCAGACAATATTTAATCTGTCAATAGTGTGGATTGCGGCCATTCAATCAATTGTAATTAGGAATCCCTTTGACATTCAACAGCCAGTCAATTTATAACAGTAATGAGATGAATGGATTCATCACTTACGAAATGCCACATAGTGTGATATAATGTATCCATGGTGATAAAAAATACGAATAAAGAAAAAGGTATCAGTCAATTATAGGAAAAACTTGCAATGAATAAGGGAAAGGGTTTATCACCCAAGAAAATACTGCCAGTGCCGTGTCCTGGAGTTTATTCGCTCAATGAGTGAGGGGGGGGGGGTACGTGTCTCTCCTGTCCCCCACCCAAGTTGCCTAATTTGTACTTCAAGCTCACATGATAAGGCCTAGATCGAAGTTGCGCTTTTATCTATCATATTCCAATTTCAACATTGTCTTATTATTCTTATGAACACAAACCAAAATCAACCTTATCAACTTATTTGCCGATAAAATGATCGTATGTGGCACGTGGATGGGGCATACCGTTTGTAGCTTAAGTTCACATAAACGTAGGCTATCTGCCTAAGTGAAACGTAGGCCATCGTAAATCAGTACATACGGCTGGCTGATGTGTCTTATAATGCGTACTATGCGGACCGTCTCGGTGCTCCCTGACGGGGACGTGGCATACTGTGGGCTATGTGCGCATATATGTACATAGTCCTATGCGTAAACCTTCCTATCACGCTTTCAAAAGAGTATGCTTACGCCTTTTCCTCTCCGGCTGAGGATGTGCAGCTTCAACGTAACATACATGTCCACTTGTGAACTAAACGGTACACAAACTAACAAGTGTCACCACCAAAAGTGGTAATAGTTCATAAAAACGCACTTTAAACATTATCGACCACGTTAAAGAATCATCATGGGGACAGCGCTATAGTCTGAAAGAATAATTTTTTTTTAAGAAATAAAATGAAATGTGCTTATGGTGAAAATGTGGGGAATGCCCCCCCCCCCCATACGTAATCCCGCTTTTGAGTACACTACCCTAGTGATTCAAGAAACAAAAGTTGAATTCAAAGTCTTATCTATTCAAAGTTTTATGTATAGCCACTTTGAAAAGAGGTATCTGCAGTTTTAGCGGTCATTTTCTAGGTCATTAGATAAAATCACTAAAAAAAATGTTGACGAACCCGTTTGACAAATTAGCCAGCTTACACTGAAGTGAAGGTCAGTGGGAATCATAAACTCCTAAGTTTGTATTCTTGTATTTTAACTCTTAATGAAGTCGTTTGAGCAAAGAGAACATCAAAGAGGTTTGTTGTTTACTCATGGTTACGTTGTTACTTGCCATACAAGATGTTGCCATTACAACATTAATGGATGATAATTTTATTCAATCTAGGCTATATTCACTCGGTTTTTTTACAGTTCTGTGAAATTTACAAAAGGTCAGATTTCAAATAAGGGTGTGATATACCCTTTCGGTTGTTTGTTCAGAAGTTGTGATAAAATATTTTTATATTAAGATATCTTTTTAGACATTTTTTAAGATTCTGGTGATGAATACATTATTGAAATTGAGGTGTTTCCTTCCAAAGATGATTCAAACGTTATTATGCTAATCATTACCATTACACTGTGCAATCCCATGGACTAAGGCTTTTCAGGGCAATGAAATTACACAACACGTTTACGATTCTTTCTTCTATTAGAAGCATTTTATTCAATCATTCCAGTAAAACGTTTCACTGAATTTTTCAACAGTGACGTACACTCAGGTAACTTGTATTCCTTTTTAACTTGTCTATGATATGACAAAAACTGAAAAAAGGAGAGAAAAGTACCATTTTGCTATTTTTGGCTGTTATTTGAAATTAATGATGATTATGTTGCTATGTATAGTTGCATATAGGCCTATTATATGTTTGCAACCTAAAAAGATATCTAGGGTAAAAAAAAAACAACTTCCTGGAGTGTCTAATACTTATGTCGTTTTCATTACTGATGCAAAAGTACAGTAAGTGAAAATAAGTTACTCATATGCACGCAGTAAAGTTTTTGTTATGAGTATAAACTATACTATAGTAGCATTCATGTTGCAGATGGATTAGTGAATGTAAAGTTGACAAGAGCAAAAAAGACATCGACAATTGAGCACATACATAGACACATTGGTGTAACAAATCATGAATGCATCCTGGACTAAAAACCCATCTAATCTTTCATTTAGATTTGTTCAAATTTCAAAAAGGTAAAAAGTCATTTTAGAGAGACTGTCTGTAATTGATATCCATGGGAAAACCTTGGATGCATTCACGATTTGTATGCATGTAATCTGATAGTCTTATCATACTTTTCAATATAACCACATTCCTGTAGTAAACTGGAAGGACATGTCATCCATTCATTTTAGCTTTGAATGTCAGCAAAGGGCTATTGCAAATAAAACAAATGGTATAACAGTCAATCCAAATATACACATTACTTTGTGCACTTTACACATTACTATGTTACACTGTTACACACTTGCCCTAAGAAACACTTGTTAACCATTGACTTTGACGGAAATAAAAAAAAACTGTAACTCTTCATGTAATCAAATAAACTGTAAATTGAGACGGTTTAATTGTAAGAAAGTAAATTGTCCCTACTAGAAAAGTTGTACATTCAAAGACAAAATGAGTTTTATTAATCATTGAATAAAAAAGTCGCGAATTATGAAAACATGGATGCTTCCTGGATTAAAAACCCATCCAATCTTCCATTTATATATTTCCATATTTAAATTTGTTAAATTGACAAAAAGGTGAAATAATGTAACGAATCTGTGGAGAATACTTCAATAATGATAAACTCATGGGAAAACCGTGGATGCTTCTTCCATGTTTCATATGTACAGACAATCCAAATATACACATTACTTTTAGAGATTGTGCACTGTTACACACTTGTGCTACAAAATATTTGTTAACCATAACTCTGACGGAAATATGAGAAACTGTAACTCTTCATATATATAATCAAAGAAACTCTAACTGTTCATGTAATCCTTACCCCTCACACACACATCTTTGAAGATCAAATTCAACCTGAATTATACATTGATTGAGACGGTTAAATTGTGAGAAAGTAATATTTTGGCACGAAAAATGTTGTACATTCAAAGACAAAATGAGTATGATTAATCATGAAAACATGGTTGCTTAATGGATTAAAAACCCATGCAATCTTCTATTTATATATTTCCATATTTAGATTTTTTAAATTGTCAAAAGGTGTCAAATTTAATAATGACATAATTTGCCTATGACAATAATTGACATGACATAGGTCCCCTATCATTGAAAAATAATAAATAGCAACTGATATCATGATAACATTCTGGTTAATACTGACATGAAAACGGAAAGTCAGATGTTTATTTTTTGAGGTGAATGAAAACAATAAAACAGATGAAAAGTGTGAGTATCTGCTATAAAGAACATTTAGTAGAAACAATTTAAAATAGAAATTTGATAATGACATAATTTCCCTATGACAATAATTGACATGACACAGCTCGCCTATCTCTAAAAAATAATAGGTAGCAAATAATATCATAATAAAATTCTGCTTAATACTGACGTGAAAACGGAAAGTCAGATTTTTATTTTTTGAGGTGAATGAAAACAATAAAACAGATGAAAAGTGTGAGTATTTGCTATAAAAAACATTTAGTAGAAACAATTTAAAATAGAAATTTGATAATGACATAATTTCCCTATGACAATAATTGACATGACACAGCTCGCAAATCATTGAAAAAATAATAAATACCAAATAATATCATAATAAATATCTGGTTAATACTGATATGAAAATTGCTTTTCGGGTTGATGTTTTGGTATTTGTTTCGGGGAATGCTTTGGGGGTTGTTTTTGAGGATTGTTTTTTTAAATGGTTTAGGGGATTGCTTTTTGGGTTGATTTTTTTGGTATTTGTTTTGGGATTGGTCATTGGGTTGGTTTTAAGGTTGGTTTTTAGTTTGTTTTGGGGGTTGGTTTTGGGGTTAATTTTGTGTTTTTTGGGGTTTAAATTGGGGTTGGGGGCTATGTATGTATGTATGTATGTATGTATGTATGTATGTATGTATGTATGTATGTATGTATGCATGCATGCATGTATGTGATGTGATGTGTGTGTGTGTTGCGGTGTTCGCTGCCATGCTCGTCTCGCTACTCTTCGCGCTGTTCGTCGCGTGATCTCGCAAGAGTCGGGTCTTCTTCGTTCGCTTCTTCTTTTCTTCGTTTCGCTTCTTCATTTTTCTGAATCTTCATCCACCTGGTATCTACCTGCAAAGAAACATAAGCTGAAAGAAACAAAACGCAAATAACGATTAGTTGGTACCTGTAATACCTGTTATACCTGATGACACACTCCGTGTGGCATGTGCCGGCTGGGATGTCCTGCGTCTTCTTCCTGGTCTTATCCTGCGTCTATCTTCATTGTCGACGGGCGCCGTCTTTACCTGCAAAGAAACATAAGCTGAAAGAAACAAAACAAAAAGAACGATTAGTTGGTACCTGTAACTCAAACTCATACCTTATGCCACACTCCGTGTGGCATGTGCCGGCTGGGGTGTCCTGCGTCTTCTTCCTGGTCCTATCTTGCGTCTTTTTCCTCGTCATCCCGTGTGGTCCTCTTGGTCTCCGTGGCCTCCGTGTGCTCCCTTGTGGTCGTCCTGGTCGTCGCGGTTCTGGCTCTCTCCTGCGTCTTGTTTCCGTCGTCGTTAGCAACTCCACCACACAAAACCACCACATACCAATGCCATAATTCATGCCACCTGTCCCTGTTCCTGATAACAGCTGCTTCAGTAAGACGAAGATGTTGTCTCCTCACACTGACTGCTAAGGCGAATTGTTGTCACGACGAGAACTGTGGGATTTGTCTGATCTCTAGTTGAAAGCACCTAGCCAGGAATCAGACCATGCCCATTCTTCTAGTTGATACCTTCCTACCCAAGAACTCGAATCTCTTATCGGCAGCAGAGCAGAGGAAACATGTCTGGAACGAGCTCTGAAGCGGTACTCAAAGAGACAGAACTGCCGAAGACTTCATCCCTCTTCTCATCCCATCATAGCGTCCTTATTCAACTGCACCGAGGGAAGCATCGTTCAGAGGCGCCATCTGGACAATGCATCCGGCGATGCAGAGGGAGAAGAAAGCTAGCCCCCTAATTCCCACTGCATCAAATGATACATTGAACAGAGGCGCCATCTGAACAATGCACCCTTTAATGCAGGGGAAGTAGAAAGCCACCCCCTAAATTCCCCGCATCGAACGATGCATTGCACAGAGGCGCCATCTGGACAATGTATCATACAATGCAGGTTAATTAGGGAGAGTGATACGATGACAAGAAAGAATGAAGACTTTAGCGGTTCTGGCTCTCCAAGCATGCTCCAAAACTCATCCCAGAACACGCCTCTTCTGCTCAACTACTGACGAAAGAATCGAGATCTCAGATAGGTCGATACCCTGTAGAGGAACGGACATGGTCTGAAACTTGGCTAGGAGCGTCCAACTAGAGACCAGCCGAGTCCCACGGTTCCCGAAGTAACAACGGTTCGACTTAGCAGTTAGTACGAGGAGACAACTTTTTTGTCTCACTGAAGCGATTGCTACCAGGAACAGAGACAGATGACATAAACCAGAACATGACATGAGTGGCTCATATGGAAGAGCTGGTGGCTCCACCAGGACCGCTCCCGCATGGACTGTAGTGGCTGACGGCTCCCTGCGGATATAAACAAACGGAACTTTTAAACATAAACTTGTAAAATAATGCTTGGTGAAGTTCACTCTAAAACTGGATCGCTGCATGGTAAATGACATACAGGTGGATAAAATACATTAAACTTGCTCACCTATGTTGATATTTTCGAATTCCTGCCAATGTTGTACTAGAATGCGTAAGTTACACAATTGGCAATCACCAACTAAAATACACAAAGGGTCACATAGTTATATGTTGACTTTAACCATGAGAAAAATCAATATTTTAAAATAACCTTTTAAATAAATATTTTTCAATACGTATTTTAAGGTAGCTATTTTGCTTGGATTTCATGATCACACGATTACTAGTTACCAACTAAAATGTACGGAACTTGTTTGTATGTGTTGTTTCCAGACCATGATGGGCATGCACGAATTGTTAATTACCAACAAATACATACTAAACTTTTTTATGTATTTTCTTTCAGAAGAATGAGTATATGTTACATTTCCTGGATAAAACATCCGGCAAGAAATGTCATTGAAAATAAGTATTTTATATTGATAAAAGCAGTACGTATTGTCACTCTTTTGAATTTCCTTGCCCATTATTCCCACATTTTTTTTCTCAACACAAGAACCTAAAATTCAATATATGTTCATGTGCACCCAATCCTTAAGAAGATATCACACAATTTGTCAAGTCTTAAGACTTGTATCCCCCTAACATTTCCTAATATTTCTTTTAATGCTTTCTTTCTCTTAATGCTTTCTTTAATTGATGTGAAATAGTGAACATCATTAATCACCATAAGTAAGTTATTTTGAAGACATGATTTCACAAACTGCTTTCTTCCACGTATGTTGCTCAGAAAACACGCATGCACTAAGTGATGGTTACCAAATAAAACATTAAACTCACTTAGGTGCTGTATGTTCATTTAATTGAATGGGTACCCCATTTGATGTTTACCATGTGAAACATTTTCAGTCTGTTTCACGAGTAACTAAAATGTTTTAGACTTTCTTGCGTGTCTTGTTTCGAATGTATGCTAATTGATGTAAAAAATGTGACATTTTAACTTACTCACTTGAGTTGTTTAAAATGTGAAAGAATTATCCTTTATATAATTAAAATAAATTTACAATGAAAACACAAGTAAAATGAAATAAAAAACTTAGTTGTTTGTGCTATTTAGAATGCATGTACATGAATTGATGGTTATCCAACAGAAATCTCTTAAACTTCCTAATACACTGAGCTGGGACTGTAAAGGAGTTACTAGCTAAAACAGAAATATTTCAAGCTTGTTCACGCATATTCACTGAAGCACATATCCTTTGAAGCACAGGAATGTACCGTTGTCAACTTCATTTAATGTATTGCTTCCTTTTTTTACTTGACATGCAGAAGTAAACGAATCGATGGAAGTATGGGAACAGAGTGTTAATGTTTTGATTATTGCGTAGTACACCCGAGAAATTCAACACAAAATGTTCACAAGTGTGTTCGAATGTATAGAAATTATAGGCACAGAAAACAAAGAAATACATTAAAATTCCTGCTATAGGTGTGTATGTGACATCATTATTCGACTTACTCAAGTTGTTTTACATTCAACTTAGGCAGAACTAGGCAGCATCCTTCTCTGAATTTCAAAAGTGTGTCACTTTGATAGGACTCAATATCTCTGAATGAAATTTTGGAAAGATGTTTCTCAAACACTTCTGCTTCATTTTGATAAATATATACCCAGGGTTTGCTTCTTCTGATTACGTATGTTGCCTTCAATGTTGGTAGCAATTGAAACATTTGCAACCAACATACCTACGTTTTCTCAAATGCATGATTACAGAAGATGATGGTTTTACGTTGTTTGGAATGCATGACTACACGAATTGATAAGTACCAACTATGGTATATAACTCTTTTACGAATGTTGTTTCAAACATATGAGGACACAAAAGCAAGGAACTTTGTTCACGTATTTTGCAGTAAGAAATCATGAGTACACAAGAATTGATGGTTTCCAATTAAATTATTTAAACCTTCCTTTGCTGCTTATGTAAGTGCTTAGAATGTATGAATATAATCGATTCACCTATGTATGATGTTTGGAATGAACGAGTTCGCGAGTTGACGGTTACCCGACTTAACCCTTTTAAACTTCTGTACTGTAGGTATAGCGTAAAATTTATGACTGCATGAATTGATGGTTAACAACTTGATGATTTAACTCGCTTACGGGTATGTTGTTTATAATATATGAGCACACAAAATTATGTTTTCGCCCTACCAAATAAAGCATTTTCCAATTTGTTAACGTATATTGCTCAGAGAGCATAAGTACACATGAACTGATACTTGTCAACTAAGATATTGCGTACATGTATTTTTAGGAATGTATAAGTATAAACGATTCACTTATGAATGTTTTGTAAAATGAACGAGTATACGAGTTGATGGCTACCCATTAAACTCATTTAAACTTCGAAATGCACTTCCTTTGGAATGTGAGTACACACATCGATGACTACCAAACTTGTTCACGTAGGCCTTTATTGTTTTACATGTACAAGGACACGAATTGATGGTTACTAAGTGCAACATATCTTACCTTGTTTCTATGTTATTTTGAATCCATAACTAGAGATGAATAGATTTAGATACCGACTAAAATATATTAACCTTGATGAAGAATGTCGCCTCATATACGAACGGGCACAAAATGGTTACCGACTGAAATATTTTAACCAGAAATCTGAAATTATTTCCTATCAAATATTGCACAAATTGATAGTAACAAGTGAAACAGAGTCAAACGTCCTACGTACGTTGTTCACAAAAAATCAGTACAGAAATTAATGGTTATCAACCAAAATATTGTAAACTATTGTAAAAATGTTATAAACTTAATTATCTATGTTGCTTCGAATTTATGAGAGCACGGTATACGAATTTGAAACCAGCTGAAACCAGTACTTGAAACCAGCTGAGTCAGGTTGTTTAGAATGGATGAGTGGCCTACACACGTAGAATGGTTTGCAACAAAGACTTTGTAAACTTCTATGTTGCTTGGAATTATACGTACCAAAATATTTGAAATAAGCTGACTCACACTGTTTTAATGGATGAGCACATACAAATCGATGGTTTCCAACCACAATGTTTTAAACGTGATTTCATACGTGTATTGTTTAGAATGCACTAGTACGAGAAGTGATGGTTACCTATTCCCCCTTAACTAAAATGTTTTAGACTCGCTTGCGCGTCTTGTTTCAAATGCATGCATGTAAACGAATTTATGTAATAAAGCTTAAATATTTTATCTTACTCACTTGTGTTGTTTGGAATTTATTCGTGAAAGAACTAATGGTGATACAATTCGAATTTACTTAATAGTCTTGTTTAGAATGTACGAATAAACGAATTAATGCTTACGCAACTGAAATCCTTTAAACTTTCTAATACACTTAGCTTGGATTAGATGTGTAAATGGATTAATGATTAAAACCCTATAGGTATTGTTTACGATAATTGTAAAAACTAGCCTAAAACTTGTTTACGAATTTGAACTAAGTACACGAAGAGATGGTTATAACTGAGATGTTATGCCTTGCTCTCTTTGTTGTTCTGAATGCATAAATAGTAGGATGTCGACTTAGGTATACGAATTAACAATCACTAGCTAAATCATTATAAATTTGCTGGCATAAACTGTTTTATATGCATGCCGCACAAATTGCTGGTTACCAGATAAACTATTTCAAACTTGCTTAAGTATTTTATTTTGAATAAGACTACATGAAAACTCAAATTAAGTTTCACTCACAAAGTTGGTGGTTATCAACTAAAACCGGCAGCTAAAAGCAGCTTACGCACATTGTTTCAAATGCATGGATGTTCACTGTTACGGACTATACTATTTGGAATTTGTTGAAGTATGTTGTTTCGTGTTTTTATGTATACACTTTTACTAATTGTAATGACTTTAATACGAATTATCTCAAATATTTGCAGTCAGGTAAAACTACAATTCTGCGTAAATCAATCCTCAATATTAAATTTTGTCTGAGATTATTCATCCTGACAAACTTTGAACATTTTTGATGTGATCAAAAGTTGAGATTTACTTTTGCAGTAGTTCAGCTGTTTATTTTATATATTATATACTTATCAATCACATAACTTGATACGTAAACCTAACAATCTTCTCCATTCCATCTACCAAACAAAATACTCCTTTGGCGATTGATTGTCTGTTTAAGATGTTTACATTGTGTTTCAAATTCAAAATACCAAATGTAAACAGGTAAAAATTTCAATTGCCAAGAGTTTGTACATGACAACTATGTTCAAGAATCAAACACTTAGACAACTACCATTCTTGTTTCGAAAAAGCACGCAGCTAAATGATGCAATAGACAATTAATGTTAAGCATTAATGTTAAAGCAGACACTGACACAGAGTGTGAAGATTAAATGTAAAAGACTCATTAAGTCTCATTGAATCTTTCCCAGTTAATCCCCCCCCCCCCCCCAACACACACAATCAGCTGAAGAATAGTGACCAGACATATTAGAATGTATAAATTTCTGATCATACGTATTGCATTCATCTTTTTCAAGAAGTCCTGGGACTTACTTTTTCCCGAGAGATATGCTGCAACCTCAGAACTTTGCTCCTGGACCCCAACAGTGAATCTACGTTTCCATGTTGTTAGCTTAGAAGAATAACTTAACACATTAAAATTATTTGGCATCTTTGCACTGAATGTTGTGTCATGAACGGAAATATACCTGTAATGATATATGATTTTTCACTCAGATATATGCTAACGCCTCAAATTCAGAGGTTTTCTCCCCTAGGCTTTGCTCCCTGGACCCCAACAGAGGTCCTAAGACGAACACCTTTACTCCACTTAAAACATTTAGCAACAAACACCCTAAACTGGTTAATCATCTCCCTCTAACAGTTTCTTTCGCCCTCCACTTGCCCTGTCTCCAAAATCCTGGTGCCGTCACCTAAAATACATGGTACATTAGAGATTAATAACAGAAATCAGTGAACTAGTTTTGTATTTTAGTTTCACTTTTTACAACCTGTAATGATGCAAAGGACCTATCAAAATCACATGTGTAGGCAATGTTAACATAGCAATAAATTTAAATAAAAGATTACAAAGAGCTGTTAGGAGAAAACTCTAAAACGGTACTCACCATGCCAGCCACACAGACCCACTGACGCGGTTACGTAAGAGCAGCTGAGAATTCGCGCCTTTTGATATTTGCATATTTTTTTCTTTTCAGTTCAGTCAAGCGCAATGTTAATGCCTTAGATGACGTTTGACGTTTGAGCATGCGCATAGTAGACACGGAGGCTCTAGAGTGATGAAATTGGTCCTGGTTTCCTTTTTTTTCTCCCTATCAATAAGATTTTAAGCTTAGGATAACAAAAGGTGACGAGCAAGCAATACTGTTTTGTAGTCAATACTGTCTTGTTGTCATGGGACATATCTACCTAACATCTCTCCATACTTCAGAGGACAAAGTTGATAAACACAATTATTGTAGTCTATTTTAAGATAATCAGCTTTAGCTTACAGTAGTCAACTGTTTAACTTTTTTGAAAGAGTAGGTGTTTCGCTGGAACGTCATGTGCTTGTGGTTGCTTTCATTACACGGCTGATGTATCAGCAATATTCAAGTGGTTATGTTTGACACTGAAAGGATATGGTGCGATGGGGACTAAGATGATCCGAAGATCTAATCCACCTTAACCACCCTGTCCCTTTGAGAAAGGTATATGGGCTCATGTCAGTTATCACAGAGACTTGACACCTGAGTCATCATATATGGAAACCCTCAGTCTTTCAAAGAGGGGTAGATTCAGCTGACCCATGGCCCCGACACTATACTTCTATTCACACTTCTGAGTTTGTCTAACTGTTTATCTCACTGAACAAAGAGAAAGTCCAGGAGAATGGAGAAAAACATATATAGTTTGTATGGGAAGAATTGAAATTGGCACAAAGAGTGGCCTTTTGCATCCTTTTAAAATTTTTATTATGGGCCATCTCAGTTTCGGTCCTTAAATTAAAGATGGCCTCCAAGTTAAAATATGTCGACATGATTACATGAAACAAACTACTTTGAAAACAATAACAGCACCTAAATTTGAAAGAAATACGATTACAACGCGTTATCCAGATGGTCACAGGTATATAGACTTGTGCTCTCAAATACAATGACTAACCAACATTGCTGGCAAAAACAAAATGGCAGCCATTTTGAATTACAAAAAACAGCATGGTTCCCAAATACAAAATGTCTGCAAGGATAATAGTGTGGAATTAAAATTCCACGATGGTGAAAAACATTAAAGCAACCGACTTAATTGGAAACAAACGACATGAAATGCTCTGCCCAGATAAGAAAAGCTATAGGTGGTAAATTTTCAAACTCACGGCAAAACAATATCAAAATCAAGCTGGCTGTCAAACGCAAAATGGTCACCAAGATAATGAAAAACAATAAAAATGAGGCTGATCGGTTGAACACTAGTGTAACAAAGCGACGAAACGATTAAAATTGTGGGTAGACGGTCTCACACTATCCAATGTAATGAGGTCGAGAGAATTTTCCTTTTAGGGGAAGAGCTTTCGCCATAGCCTACATAAATGATTAATCTACCAGAATCTATACTTAATCTACTGAAACTTATCAATACCTCGACAAAATATCCGACACCTACTTCCCACCTTTAAAGGTTTCATCAAAGGAGAAGTGTCTCATTATGTGTACGTCTCTGTAACAATGAGAAGTATTTCGTATAAAAAGTGAAAAAGGGTTTCAAAGAGAAACTTCCACTGCGGAACTATACATTACGAAATGAAAAATTTGCCACCACCACTAAAGACATTTCTTTCGAAACAGTGAACATTACCTTATCACCAAACCCAAAGAACGGGAACCACCTCTATTTTTCAGACTACCATAATACTCCTATATTAAAATCCAGAACCTAAAAGAGGCAGGCTATTCTGAAACACTGAAATTTGATATCATAACACCCCTTTTATCCACATAAGCTTCAATTGTTGGTCAGGGGTGCAAGGGGGACAGAACTTGCTTTGGAATTTAAACGTTATAGTAACGGTTGCGTTCCCAGGAGTATTCGACAAGAATCAGAAGGAGTGGGGGGGGGGGGCTAACATGAAGGATTCATTAATTGACCACGGTGAGTGTAGACAGAGGGAGGGGGCAGAGATATGATGGTTTCCTAGGTTAAGTCTCATCCTAAGGTGAAAATATCTTTTAATGGATATACTTTATAAATTACAATTCATCCAGGTTTTGTTCATTTAGTTGCTATTACTCATGCAATGGTTATACAAAAAGGCGGACTGAAAGTTTCACAGTGAGCTGCATTTGATCAGGGAGGTTGCAATTGTATGGTGGACAACACAAAATGGTGCAATATTTTATGCTAGTATTTTATGCTAGCTTTGAACTGAATATATCTTCCGCAATTCCAACTTTTTAAGTAACAAGTTTACCCTTTATTTTGCTTTGTACTGCAGGTTTTTCTGTAATTTGGATGTGAAAGCAGGTGGGTTGAAGTATCTGTAGTGTGAAAATTGAGGCAATTGATGCAACGTTGACGATGTTATGGCCTTTTACAACTTGGCAGTTCGGCGGAGAAAAAAAAAAGTGCATAAACCTCTTCACTCACATCGAAAAGTTTGTTGACCTCAAGCGCAAAACGTAACCACCTAAGGTGAGGAAATTTAAAAGTACCATGAAAGTTCAATACGTTAGCTATTCATCATGTGTTAGTTCATATGTGGCGAAAACTTCTACAAGACTTTTAAGACCAGATTAATTTTACGATTTAGTGTGTCAGTCAATACGGCAAACATAGGTATGCTACCATAAAGAGTAGTCCTAAATTACTTCGCAGTAAACTAAATTACGTTGAACTAGCCTATAGACAGTTGAAATCGAAGACATCTAGTCACCATGTAGGTTGTTTCTTTCTCCTTTTTTTTTTGGGGGGGGTGGCTTAGGTCAGGAAAACAAGTGACTGCCAATGTTAGTTGTACATAACACAATGGTTGTATACTTTCACTCACCTACCTGTGAGATTTCAGTGCACTGACCATAATAACACCAGCGCATTCACTTTCAACCTGCTATAGCGCGGGGGCATAAATCAGTGTTCTCTATGGAACGCGACTCAAGCATGCTTCAAGCTACAGGGACACATAAAAGTTACAGTACGAATTATGTATGAAAATTTCTCACAATTTCTTATCCTAGGAAAATTTGAGGAGTGGGAAAGGAAATATTATTTCACCAAATTTGTAAAATTTCCCCCCCCCCCCCAAAAAAAATCCGGGTGAGAACTTGCCCTCCTGCCCCCATTGGCTACCCCACTGCCCCAGATGGCCAGAAAAGGCACTTTCCGGGTTTCCTAAACTGCATGTAGCAGTGGCGTAGCTTGGACGCACAAAGTCATCGATCCCCCAGTCTGCTTAAGAAAATAAATAGAAGAAAAGAGGAAAGAAAATGAAATGAAGATTCTGGTATCATCTCAACATATTAGTTGCTATTTATATATATTTATTTTTTTCCATTATTGCAAAATTGTAGACATGCGATCCCTATTTAAAGGCTGAGTACATGCAGCTTCAAACACCCGGGAAGTGCTGGTTTCTGGCCATCTGTTGAGATTGCAAAGCCAAAAATATTCTTGTACGCTCTGATCCAAACGATGATGGGTCTCCGATTAGTCCTGCAGACATTCAACCCCCCCCCCCCCCTTTATTTTTTAACAGATCTTCAGCTTATGACACTTTTAGGAGAAGTTTAAGCCAGATGTCCCCCTAGCTTTTAATAACAAATCAATGCGCATGATCCGTTGAAAATAGGTAATTACTACTTTGAACTTATACTTCCACCCAACAAACATTTTTTTTCAAATAGATTGATCTTTTCTTCTCTGACTTCTGTGCGAGAAAAATCCTTATTTCCGAGTGACGTGATTCACGTGGAATAGCTGGTGTTAGGCCTAGGCTTTATTGCGCACTAAGATAAGATTGCGCAAGGCACAAGCGCATCATTTCTTGAACACAATACTTTGTGATATTTGTTTGCAAAAGTTTAATCAAAAGTTTTGTTGTTGCAAGAACAAGAGCATTGTTTTTACATTAAAATGAGGTTCTTTGACATTGTATTCACCAAAACTGCATATCTTGTATGACTGCAATTAAGTTTCCGAGTTAAAGTCTCACATTTTTGAAGTACCCTCCGTGCCAACCTATGGTGGTGCCCCGCTTAGATAATAAATGGGACCCCACAAAACAAAGTCTTCAGCTTCCCTCCAAGACGGAAGAAATCAAAAGTTGGTAAGTCTTTTAGCTTCACCAAACAGTGCTTGGGAATGAAAAAAGTAGATGAGTTCTCTGACAAGAACCGGAGAAGATGTTGCACAACTTGGGAATAAGCAGATTATGCATATGTCTGTGTCTGTGAATGTCTGAATGCAATCCTTTATTGTATTTGTTTGATGAGGGTTAATCGAATATTTGTGGTTGCAAGAACAGGGGCATTTGTTTGTTTACTATTATGGTATTAACCCCATGTTCGTTTAAAGACCGTCGGTTAACCCTCAAAATGATCTAAAACTCGACGCAAGCAAAAATTTTACGGTTGCTTGCATATAGGTTCACAATCTAAGCGGAGAGCCACCATCGTTTGACGTGGAGAGCAACGGAAAAATTGGGCGATAATACCTCTCACATCGAAATGTCATTCTCGAGCACGTTTTTTCTTTTTATTTTACCCCTAACCCCTCGTTTTAAAATAAATTGGATTTAAACATGACTGGGGGAATGCGTCCCCATCAAAACTACCTACCCCCGACTCTTCTGACGGTGCCACTGCACTCAAGAAGGTAGGGTAAAAGCGTTAAAAGGCAAAATAGTTCAAAGGGGATAGCCTATTATAGCCCAATAGCAAAACCGGGAAAAAGAATAGCAGTAAAATAAGTAATAAAAATGAATAAGTAAATATGCCGACCATTCAGATCTGCTGGAGATTCTATCCCCTAGCCTCTCTATACTGCTTAATCAGCAACATGTAAGGCCAATCGAAACCGCCAATCAACGATTTCAGAGTAAATGATTCCTATAGTTTTTGGTTGAGGTCAAAGGTCATTTGAGGTCACCAGAGGTCAAACTGTAAAATCCTTGTAAACACAGTATCTCCGGAAGGGTAATCATGACTTATGTCACATTTGGTGTGTAAGTGAGTAATAATGAGCAAAAGATCCCTATTGGTTTTGGTGAAGATCGATGGTCATTTGAGGTCACCATAGGTCAAACTGTAAATACTTGTAAACGCAATTTCTCCAGGAGGGTAAACTTGACTGATGTCGTACTTGATGTGTGGACTTTATGTATTGAGTGGAAGACTCCTTTTGTCTTTTGGTGGAGGTCAAGGCCACTTTGAGGCTACCAGAGGTCAAAGGGCAAAACCCATGTTAACTCTTGCAGGTATTTCAAAAAGGAAACTGTGAGTGATCTCATACTTTGCATGTCCCTCACACATATTCAGTAGTTCAGTATATTAAGTAGTCAAAATCTTGCAAACACTTTATCTCAAGAAGGTTAATTGTGAGGGATATACTAAGTATGTGTATTGCCCATGTTGAATAGGTGGTTTCTATCAATTTTTGCACTTTTTGGACCCTAAAGGCTTATTAATATGGTGCTTCAAGAACAATAACTCTAAGTGATTTCATACTTGTCATGTGTATAATTCATGTTTGTTATAATATAACCATATGGTAGGAAACAACAAAGCCTTTTGGCTCTCTGGTTTACATCTTTATGCTACTTCTTATATTCCCTGAGTACTACACGCTTTTTCTGTTAAGAGCTCAGAATGAGACATAAATGTAATACTATTTTCGGTCACCATAACGTGGCAATACTGATTTAAACACTTTATTCTGCTAATATTGTTCTCGTTTCATTCCACTGACTGTTATTTTTGCATCGGATCCAGAAAGGAACATGGACACCCGCCTCTTCCAAGTTGGTGCTAACCAACTTCAGACAGAATTAAAACCTCCAAATCATGGTCAGGGTGATACATCCATATTTGAATCAAGTTTCAGACGGAAAGGTAATGCACAGACATGTTTTTTGTGTCTTTTTCTAAATGTTTAGATCAAACAGTTCATCCATATTAGTCATGGTAAAAGACTGTCCAAATTACAAACTGAGTTAAAGTCGATTCTCCCAACTTTCATGGCACATTATCCACGCGGCTCCGGCATATCTTGCGCCATCTTCGCATTTCGTTGGTATGGTTTTTCATAATTCCATATCGTACAAATGTTTCGAAGTGTTAGGTTTATAGAGTTTCCTTTTGGTGCTCTTTTTCTTTGGTTTCGTCCCCTTCTTCGTTCCTCCTTTCTTTGCCGGTGACTTATGTTTCGTTTTGTCATCTGAATCACCTTTTCTGGGTAGAGGAC
Organism: Stichopus chloronotus; assembly: GCA_021234535.1. Lineage (NCBI taxonomy): Eukaryota > Metazoa > Echinodermata > Holothuroidea > Aspidochirotida > Stichopodidae > Stichopus > Stichopus chloronotus. Next base: position 25,158,067 of record CM037843.1, read on the forward strand.
TCGGGGTCCGGGACCGTGGAGGCCCCATCGATTTGCTCAGCAAAAGTTCCTCCTTCGTCATATCATTTCCTTGATTAGAGAAATCCAGCGTTTGATCGAGGGATCTCATGGCGAGAGTCAGTTTCTCTGATTTATGGCCGTCTTGGTCCCATTGAGAGACATCTTTCTTGATGAGACTTTTCAAGGCAGATCGTCGATCGGGAGAGATCGGTCTCTTTAACTCTTTCACTTTGAGGTTGCTGAACTGTTCTGCTACAGGAGCATAGAGACGGTTCCTCCGGTTATCCTGCGCTATGATCATCTTCTGTTTTCTTTCTGTTCTCTGTTTCATCATCTCGTCGTTGTGGCCTTCCAGAAGTTCACTGTATTGATGCAGTGACATGAAGGGAGAAAGGGGAGGGTGGTGGCGTCGAGTATGTTGAGAGTGCAGGCGGGGGGGGGGGGGATTTGAGGACACAAAGAAAAGGAGCGAATGAGTTGTTTGAAGGAGAGTATTTGGCGTGTCGTGGTATGGAGAATTGAAAGGTTGGAGGATTACCCAAAAGTCGGAATGAAGGTGAGAGTGGTTTTCACAGATGAAGAGAAGTAAGTTTGATGAGTGAATGGAAAATTTAAGAAGAAGAGCGAATGACGATTACAAAAGTGAGAGAGGTGTTGTCACAAAAATATGACGTCATTAAGATAACAGTGACGACATATAGTATGTTACGAATAGGGGTTGTTAGATTTATGCAAGAGGATGAGTAAAGGAAAGAAAGACATGAAAAGGAATGATGAGAAAGAGGGGGATGGAAAAAAACAAGAAAAATTTATTTTTAGATTTTCATTTTCATAAACAAAGGATACATGCAAGAAAAATACTAGTATGGATAAACTTTGTGCAGAAATATAAAAAAAAAAATCACACTCCCATATTTTGCATTATTAGCTGTCCTGTTGCTCTGGAAACATTTCGTCGGTGAGAGATTCAATGGTGGGTCATAATCTATACATCTAGTAGCCATTCAATAAACCTGTTAAGACGGTTGAAATGCCAAAACTCTTTCATTCAAACATTTGTAAACGAATGATATTTTCACACATTTTTATGTCAACTTCGACGATATTTACATCAAAATTAAAGAATTGCTACATCTACTTTCTTGATCTCAAACTCGGAATCCATCGTGTGTTGATATCGGATGCTTACTAACAAAAGGCGAAACGTTTGACACTATGAATACTTCGAATGAACAGATGAAACTAACGACATGTGCATCAGATTCATGCATTTACGGGAGGTGGTTTCACGCCAAAGATGTGTGCATTCAAGATGTCTTGTATATGTAAGGAGTTTCAATATTGCAAAATTGTTATGACGTTATATGAATCGAGTCCTCGCAATTTTCTGTAATTACTGATTTTCATCATTTAATAATTAAACAGTTACGATATTTTACCTGAAGTCTATCTCTCCGCTGTTGTCTTTATCGAGTACTGCAACCAGTTCATTAAATTGTCTTGGTTTTAGGTTCATTCCGCTTGCCTGAGTGAAAGAAAGCCGGATCATCATCAAAACTGAAGTTAGATTTGCAGTTACAGTAGATCGATTTTGACTACGATTTTATCAAAATCATTAATGATGAGACAACCATTTACTTGTTTGACGGAGGACGTCATGTCTGAATGCTTCAACTGTCATCATGTTATTAATACGGAGCATAATACGGAGCATCACAGATCAATACAAAAGCGTCGCAGCAAACTCTGTGCAGTGTTTGGGTTCTCACGACACAGACCCACGGTTGGGTCCGAAAATTGAGGAGTGCCAGTCGGGCATTTACATGAGACAGTACATTTTGTTTCAGGTTTGTACGGAAGCGTAAAAGGGACGTACAAAAGAGAAAAAACCCATCTCGGCAAAATAGACAAAGTTTCGTTTCATTGACATTTTGACAATTTAATGAACTCGTCGAAAGGACAAAAGTCTCAAAAATTGCTATTTTGCCCACTTAAAAATTCTTATCGAAATGGTTTAATTCGTGAAATCGCCAATTTGCCAACTGATCAAAATGGTCTAATTCGGAAAATTGCCAAATTTTGGCGATATGAAGCATTTCGTCAAGATAGCAAATTTCAAACATGTCATTTTGCCAAGTTATGCCAACTCGTCAAAATTGCAAAATAAAGAAAATTGCCATTTGGCCAAGTTAGACCAGCTCTTCAAAATGGCCAAACTCACAGAATTGTCATTTAGCGGACTTTAAAGATTTCGTCAACAAAAAAAAATGTCATTTCGACCAGTTAGATCTTGGCAATATGACAATTTTCTGAATTTTGCCACTTTGACAAGGTGTTTCATCCCGGCAAAATGACAACTTTCCAAATTCGGCTATTGTGACAAGCCAATTTTAGGTTTGTTATTTTGATGAGTTAATTAAGTCGTCCAAATTTTTGGTCATTTTTCGAAAATTGTAGTTTGCCAGAGATGGATCTTTTTTCTTTTACATGTCCATTCTACGCTTCGGTAGGTTTAGCATTGGCGATCTGGGATGAGAAGGTGGTGCACAGCAAGTTGTCTGCTGGTGACAATAGGCTTATGAACAACCCATTCATTAGCCTTCCTTGATAATGAGGGTTTTTTTCCCTTGCCAAAGTGACATAATCATATAGTATCATTATTTTGAGTAGCAACTGATGATGAATGGCAACAACTTATGATGATGCACAGCTGTTGTTTTGCCACCCCCATTGACTAAGCGTCACCCCCCCCCCCCTTTAGTGAGTTAAAATTAACTGACCTCAATTCCTTTTTTGAACTCTTCCCTGGATACTGATAGATTTTTGTCTTTATCGTAAGCCCTGAAGAGATCCCAGACCCTAAGATTATTCTTCCTCAAGTAGTCCTGGACCACGGCCACTGGTGAGGGTTCCTCATCTGGTAGAACCTCGAACTGACCTATCGCCCCATGGTACGTCACGTTGAACTCTGGCCGTGATTTCTGGATGTTCTCCACGACTTCCATCACATTGCGATTAAGTACGATACCCTGAATCGACCAAAAATAAACGCTAAGTTAAGCATCAGTGATCTGCATGGCTGAAGGTACATATGCTTGTACCCTCCCCCTATTTTTTTCATCAAATTTTGTGGGCTACTACGAATAAAGTTATTTCAAAACCCAGGAATAGTCAAACTGTTGTTTCCAACAGTAGTAGATCCATATACTTTGGCGTTCAGTCTTTGATTTCGAAGAATCTGCAATTATCCACCACGTCATGTCTATTGAACGTAACGGAAATAGATTTAGTGTTGGGAAAAATTTCCGATGACAAGGGTTACTGTTACTTATTGTATTCTGGTTGTTGTTGACTATGCACAGTATATTCGACGCTCCGTATGCTATCGCCAATATTGAGAAGAAACTTTCCCTCGTTCACTCGTTTCCCACCTAGGCACCCCTCCCAACACTCATCCACCAAACACTGCCCTGCTCCATGTATATTCCTCTTCCTTACACTCCCGTGCCCTATAGACTTCACCAGTCTCTCAAAGTTAATTTACCGTAAGGTCCAGTTCCTGCAGACTGCTGTTTGTATTCTTTTCTATCGCCAGTAATAAAGCCATTGCACCAGCTGCCGTCAGTGGGTTTAGCGTCAACTACAGGTACACGTCAAAAACAAGAAGAAAAAGGTTGGCATACGCATTTTGTCTTGTTTAAATAATTCATGTTATGTCATGTTCTGATACACACCGATCACATGGATTTTCGGCATTCACTGAAGTACGCCGTCGATTAAATTATAAAAGAAACTCCAAAACTCCAGAAAATCAAGCAGAAAGAAAGGAACAAAAAAAAAGAACACTAATGAAAAAAAAAAAAAAAGATTTGGTAACGAAACTAGTATATATAAACATGCACACGAGTACATTGCTTGGGCCTTAACATGTCCGAACATATAGTCCGTAATGAACCGACTGATGAACCTGATGTGATCATTCTTGTCTACTCGTACAGACATTCTCAACTGATTTTTCAGGTGCCCTTTCAAACTTCCCCCCCGGTCACCCCTGGGAGGGCTACATTTAAGTCAAAATCTTTTGTCCTACATCTTTTTGTTCCAGACATTATTCTCTCACGTTTTCACACTGAGAGCACAACTTTTGCGTGTCAGCCACTCGAAGCACTGAGATTGATACAATATACTTCGACTTTCCATCTGTGTATATGTTGTGAATGTCCTAAATGTGGTTACTATAACAACTAGACTTCCTTATTGTTAATTTGGAAGTGATGACATATATTAAGATACATTAACCAATTCAGTGATTGATTGCTTTGAAAGAGTCAAGTACATTATTGTCGAACAAAGAGCACACAAGTCTGGAGACAAAACCGAAATCAAGCCAGACTATATGCATCCTTAAGTTCAACGATAGTTATAAGCTTCGGGTAATATTTAACATTGGAATTAATATAATGGAAGCAGTACGGTGATGACTGCAAATATACTGGTGTTCATGCAGTTTCTAGCTCTGGTGTAAACAGCTTATATGAAAAGCCACCGTACTTCTACAGCAGAAACATATGCATCAGCACAATACCATTACCGTATGTGATACTGTCACATATATAAAGTAAGACAGTCCTGTTAGGTTTTTATATTATACTAACTTATTGAAACTGTCAATACGCAACACTGCCTCCAGCTAGTTAAATATTATTAACATGAAAATGATCATGTAAATTGATTTTAGTAGATCAATGCACCACTTAATGTGTGGGTCATTCAGTCACGTGACTTTGGTACCGAAATATGTGTAACATGACAACGAACGTAAGAGCGCCACGGGAAATAACAAAAATGCCAAGATATAAGGGGAAAAAATAAAAAAAAAAAGGATCTGAAGGGTGAAAGGCCGCTAAAGTTGTTTAGTGACAAATTATTCAGAATAATCAGAATATTCAGACTTTCCCAAAATACGTGTCAGAAACGGAGAATATTCAATAATGACCACACAAGTCATTTTGCCATAAACGTAACGACCACTTGGTCCACAAAGATATTGAAATAGTAACGCATTTTACGATGAATAACGTTCTAGACAGTCTCATGAACAATTCATAATGAGGGTATGATGACGTAAAAGTCGCACAATAGTTTTGTTTTTCCTTGTTTCTGTGGGCCTTCTACGTCATTGGCTCCTATTAAAAAATTCTGACCGTTTCAAAAGATCCGTATCTATACGATAAGACTCGGGGCAGAGTAAATTTGTTGACATGTAATTTCATATTAACATGGACGTTATGAGAATACACTGAATATTTTCTGGCCAGTTCTTAACGTGATTGCTGGTATCCAGTAATAGTGGGCCAAATATAGTCCGGGAGTCAGCACACGTTATTCTTTTTTTTTTTTTGGGGGGGGGGGAGTTCAATCGTCACGGTATAACTTTTTTGACAAACAGGTATCGAACGAATTCCTTTCTAAATGACACTTGATAATGACGTTAATGATTTCCATCAGATGATAACAAAATGTGCAACAAACAGTATACACAGCTGATGATATCAGGCTTTTTGTGTATATGTCTTTAATTTGTGTCGTTGTCTTTGTTTGGGCGATTTATCCTCAATTTCATCTTTTGTCCCTCAAACTCACCTTCAACGTTGTCAATACGTCATTGACCTCGAGACCCTTTGACAAGACCAAAGCCCCTTCGTCTGTCACCCTGTTGTTACTGAGATCGACGTATTCTACAGAGCTGTTAAATTTCAAGGCCTCGGCCATGGCAAGAGCTCCTTCGTCTCCAAATCCATTCCAAGATAAATCCAATTTCTTCAGGGATATATTTTCCTGATAGGACAAAAGTACCAGCGACTTGGTCAAATTGAATTGTCTTTCTTTTTTAAAACAACATACATGGCAAGTGAAAAGCTTGCATGTTCATTTGAGGATATGATGTGTAGCTTATCCCATTTTCGAGTTTCGACCTGTGTTAACTAAGGTACGAATCCGTGATGTGACGTTGCAATAAATGTACATAAATATCTCATTAAAATTACGATAATCGAAGATGATGAAAAAAAATATTTGAAACTATATCACGCATTATATCCCTGATTGGTCCTTCTATCAATGCTTTCAATTAAAAGTGAACTTTTTTCGGCTTTTGACATAAAAGAGAAGAACGAATACATATCTCTTTATTCAAAAAGACCTATATATTCTGTTGAGCTAATAGTATAACATCGCTTACATTTTGGGATACATGTTTTGTGTAGTTGTACAGTTTGCTGAATTTCACGTCATGGCAGAGTCGACAAAGATATCGGATTTTGTAGGTTACATAAATAGCGTGAGATATCGATTTTTATGATCAATACTTGTTTCCAAAAATAATGTAGGCATTTTAGTTTGTTCAGTTATGTTTTGTTTGATATGCGAAATTATCTCTGAACAGTATTGCTGAACTGTAGTTTGCTTTGTTAAAACCCTACAAGAAGTATTCTTTCTTAAGTAATGTTGGTTTCTTAATTGCACCGTAGTTTAAAGTTACACTTCACGTGTACCTTCAATTCAAATGCAGTTTTCATATTCTCCCGTATATGATAAAATTCAGACTAAGAGATGTAAAGAAACGTTTTCTACTCAAAAGACATTTTTCTCACCGATAACGATATTACTTTCTTCACTAGAGTATACGTATTTCGCTTTCGCTGATAGTATATCGACAAAAATAATACATTTGTAAGACTTCTATACGCTGATGGAGATGAATTTCCTCAACATAACTCCGTCTGATAATAGTATCAGAGAGATGCACTTTTTTCCGGTGAGTTGAGGAACTTCTACGAACGAACCTGGTGTTGTCTGCTGCCAGTTTGGACACTATACTATTTACTGTTTGACGCTAAATAGAGAGGATTCTTGAGCAATTCTGCCTTGTTTAGAAAACATGACGATGTACTTTCTTGTTCAAGTCTTATTCTAGACAACTACAGAGGTTTTGCATATGACGTCATAATTAGCACCAGTTGTTACGCAACTGTACTGAATGGAATCAGTTCTTCGTGTAACTAGTAACGAGCCGTACTATTTCACTAACACTGCGTAGTGGTTAGTACAATATTTTCATATTTTTCATTGTATAAAGGGTCATAAAAGGCAAATGATCCTTAAATGCGTAGCCGAAGGCTGTACGAATAGGAGACGCCCGGGCTGACGTTCTACCGATTTCCTGCAAATGAAGAAAGAAGTAGAAACGTCGGTAACTATCAATACACCACCCTACGCAAGGACGTACGGTACGGCAAAGCATGCAAGCACTGGGCCACATTGTTTTATTTTTCCACCCAATAAGGCGTTTCCATGGGAACGTGAAACTGCAAAACCTCTATTGGTTGTTGTCCACTTTCATCTCATACATATTCATGTCACTTACCACCAGACCTCTGCATACAGCTATGGCTCCTTTTCGTCTTAAGTGATTCCAGCTCAGATCCAGGTACTCGATGCTTTCATTGGCCGCTGATGAACAATTTTAAGAAATATAAGATACAAATTGTACGGCACGTTGCTTTCGTGTGAAATATAATCGGGGGCGCCATACATGAGATATGAGTGTAAATTTAACCACCAGTCTAACTTCTCGAAACAGAAGTACTTGCATTTTCCCCTGAGTACTCACCAATTCCTTCTCCGAGGAGTTCTCCTCCAGTCTCTCCAAATTCGTTGTGACTCAATACAAGCTCTTTGATGATGTAATTATTCTAAAACAAAAAGAGAGAGAGAATGCCCAAGGCTTACGTCATAACCAACGGACAGACAGTTTGAACACTTTGAAGTTTGTTGCCTTGTGAATGATGTAAATAACTTCAATGATGCAAGTTACCTCAGTGATGATTATAATTTAGTTTACGTTCTCTCACCTTCATTGCATCTGTAAAGAACTTGGCGTCCCTGTCTTTGAATTCGTTTCCTCTGAGTTGAAGTTTCTTCAGGCAAGTATTTTGCTGCAACATTTCACCGATCGCCTTGGCACCTTTACTTCTCAATTTGTTCTCTGACATGTCCTACACAAATGAAACATAATGACCCATAAGCAGAAAGACCATACGGCCTATTACAAAAAAAAAAATAAATAAATAAAACAATTCAAGAAAGTAGTACAAAAAGTTCCCGGGGCAACGTATAACTCGTGGAATACAAATGAACGCTGAAACTTATTTCAGATGTATGCCTACTTTATTTAGACATGAATCCTGGCTGCAAGAGTCCGTCATTCGACACTTTTTTACGACATCGACGACGTACAAAATCAACCGTTGCGATGAATTTGACCACGAATCACATAATATCGGCTTAAAACTGTGCAGTGTGCTAAAATCAGTGCAATGGCACTGACGAGCCGATCCTTACACAATGCAGGAAATGTGGACACTGGAAACTTGAGCCTTTCTCATGCATCGGACAAGGATATTACACCCGATACAAGTCACTTAATTAGTAACGAAATGAACAATATTTTGAAAAATTGTAAATTTAGGCCTACACTGTGTGCGCTCACCCTACTACAACCAAACGTCACCCTACCTTTTAAGGGCACAAAAGAAAGAGCCTCCCGTCACTTAATTATTCCCCTTGCAACTACAACCTACATACAACATGCAGTAAACCTGTATACATAAGTAATGGCGGAGTGGCCGCGGAAGCCGGGGGAGGGGGTGGGAGGTTGGGGGTGGGGCACGTTTCTCTATGAAGTGGTAGTGGGGGCGCCGCATGAGTGAAAGGATATCTGTTTCGCCTGGGAAGGATTTCCAGTGGTCTAGCGAGTATTTTCATCCAATCACTTTCTGGTACACTCAGCGACAGAGATGGTGACACTCTGCTTAGTATTTCCACAATTCTATATAGCTAGCCCATACATGTGATGACAGGCTCCACTTCAGCCTCGACACTCCCCGGAAAGATGCATACCCGCCGCTACTGCATTCCTGACCATTTAGATCATGCCCTTGTGTTCCGTTTTTTCATATCTGTACTTACTAGATTTGTTATGTAACAATTCTCTTTTAACATTTCTGCAACATAAGCTCCTCCATCTCCTTCTATCCAATTGTCTTCCAGATCAAGGGTCGTGACTGATGTATTTGTCTAACCGAACAACAAACAGAAATATCGGTTTAAAAGAAAAGGGGAAAAAAGGAGAATATTTTGTTTCTTTTACAAATTGTACGGTACAGTACATGTTATAGGCATGCATGCCGCCGCAACGTAAATTGTTTCACATAAAGATACTCTAGCTGTAGGTGAATCTGTCCCAAAGAAATGGATTTGTACGTTCGAATATGACGTCACACATTTAGTTCTTTGTTTGGCTGAGGGTGCTTCGCATCCCTTACACCAATTTACTGAATCAGCTCATGACTTATAAACATATGTTTTTATAGTCCGAAAATGGGAAAGGCAGTAAAATACGAATTGTCTCTTTCTCACTGCGTGGCTCCAGTATATTTTAATGGGGGGGGGGGGGGTGTGATGAGATGGGTGATTGCCAGTCAAAGGGGGGTTCCCCTCTTTTTTTTGAGAGAGAGAGAATTTTTTCACCTATACAACGAGGCCATGCACAACATTTCAGTAGTGCAATCTCAGTTTTGCATCCTTTGAAGTCACATTTTTTCCTGAGAAATCTTAGTTTCCAGAAAAGCGTTTCCAACAATTTTTACTTTTCTGGTGATACAGCTTTTTTTTTGTTCTTGCTCACAATAGATTGCAGTACAAAGTGGTACTAGTCTTTGCACCTCTACTTCATGTAAATGATAGCCACCTTGACGGAAGAAAATGACTGGCATAAAATGGTATTGTGATATATGTGAATGAAAACATAGGGTGAGTGATGGTTGACCTGAGGGAAAAAAATTCAGTTTCTGAGTGACCATAGATCCAATTTGGTGCAATATTTGGCATTTGTATAAGTCATATTTTTGCTCAAGAAAAGTTCAAAAGTCTTTACTTTCTAACGACAAGAGTTTTATTTTCTTGCAAAATTTTCAACTACGTACCAAGTGAACCTAGACGCAATCTGGTGAATACTTTGCATTTATTGCAGTCACGTTTTTTCCCAGAAATCTCAAGTTACAGAAAAGTTATTACTTTCTGACGATTACAGTTTGTTTTTACTTAGTTTGCTACAACTGTAGATGATTGCATAACAAAGTAGAGGTAGTTCTTGTACCGATAACTTTTATGACATGATAGTCATCTTGATGAGGAAAAAATGTCACACAATAATATTTTGATAGGTGGGTGGAGGGGTGAAATGAGTGATGGTTGACCTGGGAAAGGGTTGTAAGGGAGGGGGGTCCCCATTCCTCCTTGTGAGAAATTTTTCATCAACTATAGATAACCTTAGATACAATTTAGTGCTGCAATACTTGTCGCCTTTTCAAAGTCAGAAAATGTGCTAGAATAAGATATCAGAAATCCTAACTGATATGTCAGATTTTCTGACTATCGTCCCCCCTAGACTTGAAATATGAAAAATTCAAATGTATTTCAGATTTATTGACAAAACCTGTCAATAACCACGTAACCAGTTAGATACAATCTGGTGTCACATTTTTTATCTTTTGATGTAAAAAATGTGCGCTAGACTGAGAAATGAAAAATTCCAACTGGTCTTCCTCAAGTATCAGGCGGCAAATACTGCAAATCCTCTGAACTAAATTCAGCAAACGCAGTTTTTAAATGTGCTACAAATGCCATTCATGCATTAGATGTATACATACCACCAATGCCATGGATATAGCTTTAGTTCCTTGGGGACCAAGACCGTGATGTTTCATATTAACCACCGGTGACGAGATGTGACGTAGGAACGTGGACGCTGGAACGACGCCAATGTCCTTACAGGCCTTCATGTACATGTTCTTACCTGTGGCGTCATAAACCTGTGGCTTGATATCTTCTGTATATGCATAGAGATATCAATGGAAATGAAGACATATTTGAGCCAGTAGTGTGCAACACATCATTTTGGACTTATGAATTCTAGTAATAAATACTAATTGACCAGCAGGTTGGATTCAGTGACGGGTTCAAGTGATTCATTAGAAAAGTGGGAGAATCTGCAACACTCCTGGTTTCCAGTGAGTTATAATATGCAGAAAAAGTCAGTAGTAAGTTCTCGGGTAGGCATAATTTCATAATTGAATTAATACTATGATTATTCCTTATGAGCTGCAAAAGCAATACCCAGATACACGATATGATAATATTTTACTGTTGACTGAGATCTTTCATGCATAAAACAAAGGGCTGCTGGTGTAGATGGGATGTCACAAACATCGTTTCATACCTTAAAATTACATTTAAAATACAAACAAAATGGCGTCACTACTACGCGACTTATATCTATTCTGCTCTGTGCGTCTGCGATAAGCCTTTAAGCGTACTTGAAGCAGCACTCTATATTACAGAGATATTCACGGAGAGCGCACTGATACCCTCATTTATTAACGTTCACGGGATGGAAACAACAGTTTGCTTGGATACTTTGGTTCTTCTGACTCCACCCTACCCCCCCCCCTCACTCCCTCCCTCCCACCTCACCAACCGAACCCTAAATATAGTAACATGACCGTCTGTGAATCCAAGATCTATTTTTTAGTGATCTACATTTCTTTGGGACTTTGAATAATGCAAGTTTATAAGTAATCTACCAACATCTAAACATACGTAATTACATACCTTCAGTTTCTAGGTCGGTATCCCATCCGCTATCGCTGTCTTCTCCACCATCTCCATCCTCCTGAAAACGGTCGTCTGGTCCAACAGCAGCAGATCTGATACTCTCTGATGATCCATGGCCAGATTCCGTATTTTCGTCGGAAGTGATCGGCCTCAGAATCCTTCTCGTCTCGAGATGTTTGGACAGACCGGAGTCCCCTTGGGGGCCGAGGACGTCCGAAGTATCGCTCGACAAGGCCTCGGTCACTGTGTCCTCCGAATACTGGAACGAAGAAATAGAACATATCGAAATATAACAGCAATTGTAAAGTTTATACATTACATCATACAAAAAATATCACTTGAAATGCAACATTGTGTATGTGATGTGTTTATTGCAACAATTCTCTCCTGAACTTTTTCATAGGATCAGTCCGGCTACTGCAATTATCAGGCAAAATCCTGACACAGGGTACATAAAACAAAGACAACAAAAATGGCCTGCATATAAGAAAAGAACTCCAAACATTCGTTGTCTGTGGTGTATAAATTGCCATCGGTAGGCTATAACTAGTTTTTCGTCGTAACAACACAGAAAATCTAAAAGTTAGGTATAACTCCAAATGGTAATCCGTTTCATATTGTACCAGACTAAGGTATACGTCCTGTTCAGTAGCCATGCACACTTTTGAAGGGTGGCGTATCATGCATGCATTTATCATGCTCATCTTGAAAAGAACGGACTCCAAAGGCCTTTAACATACATCCAATTTTTTTTTCACATTAAAAATGACGAATTTTGGAAATTAACGTTCAGTGAAGGAAAATACGTAACGCTTTCACATATATGAAGCATCGTGAAATAAATGCACTTTCTGACTATAAACACAGTATGCCTTATAGCGAGCTGTTGACTGCCTGTCTTCGTCACAAAGAATATACCAGCTTACAGTTACCAATTAATTTATCTGACTTTTCCATGGTAAAATAAAATTACTAAACCTACTTCACTCAGGGCGATATCTGGGACAAGTTTCGATGACGCGATGCTACTAGTCGTTTCGTCTTCGCTCATTTTGCGACGGATATGTTTAGATATTACTTCCTTTTTTTCGTTTTCTAGCTGTTCCTTTGGATCTGCGCTTTGTACAATTCACACATGAGACGAAGTTGCTTTCAGCAGTTCAGAATTAAAGCCCTTTGGCCCATAGGTCAGCGATGATTTTGTACAATCAAGTCCTTAAGTTGTTTGCCTTTGTGACCCTTAACGTTTGCATTGCTTCTGTTCAAATTAACTTAACAAGTCATAATACAGGCTTAGCATAGCAACGTGAGTTTCTAACGACGCTGATTTCAAACTGTTTGACTACAAAACTTCACACGCGTCCCAATACTGTGTTTCTTGGTGTTCGGTTATAACCAGTGGAAGTAGCCTACTTCACCGGTCATAATACTGAGGAGATACAGTTCTCAGTAGACGATGCTTCTTCTTCAGATGTGAAAGAAACACTCTCAATTTAGCAACGTAAGAAAAAAAAAACAACAGCAACTGAGACAACAGCCTAGAAAATCGATACCAAGTGAACATTGGTAGAAACTGTTGATTATACCGCACGATTTATATAATTCATTTCCTTCGCTGGTTTCTGCTTAGCAACAGAAGATTGTAGGCTATAGGCCCACTGTACAGTATATTGGCTTGAGTGCTTGATCACAATTGTACGTAGTATTGCGGGCAACAAAAAAAAAAAAAAAACATATAGAGGAGAAAAGTGCTTTTAAAGACTAAGAGAAGAAAGGGAACGGTTTAGATTTTAACAGGTTTGACTTTTACCTCAACGAAAAGATCATTGCTGTATTACTTGGCATGTACGAATTGGAGCGATTCACGAAACACAGCCTCAATCGTTCATACTAAATTTAATCGTTAACATTTGCAAACTGAGAACATTGTGAGCAAAATATTAAATATGTGAGAAAGGTATGACAAAAACAGAAGACAATGACAGCGAATCAAGCTGCAAAAGTGTTCTTAATGCATCTTATGTAGGCTACTATATTTGCAGCCGGGGGGCAGTTGTATACTGTAGCTCTACTATAGTAACCGAGAGCAGGAAGATTCAAACCGTACTCAACGATACTAATTATTACATCATTCATTTGGAATTATAAATTACATAATTCTGTAACTTCTGCATGCATGATTCATCCTGGTTCTTTAAACATAGTCTGTGATTAATCTCCCCCCCCCCCCCCCCCCTCTGAAATTTGTAAGAATGTCGAGTATCAAAGTTGTCAATTTTTTAAGACTTTTCTCTGCAATGAATGAAATCGACGTTAGGTCATCCAAAAAGTACTTGCATTTATTTAAAAGAAATACACCTTCTGCTGTCATTAAATAGAGGGGAGAAATACCGATGCATGCCTACTTAAGTAAAGTACGAAAACTTATACAGCTTAGGAGAAACCCTATGGCTGCCCCCCCCCCAACCCACCCTTCATGGTTTAAATGTATTTGGACATTACTTTTGTTCATATCACTGGTGAACGACATCATTTCTATCTTTATCATGCGGCGCTTGAGAATAGCTGTTTATGTTTAATGTAACTTTCACTGCATGGTTTGTCTGGCAGTCTCGTCTGTACCGACAACACAGATACAACTACAGTATATTTACCTACAGATGCGATATAACAAATCAATTGAAGAAGACGCGCTATTGGATTTCACTTGTTTGTTCATTCATCGATTAATTTAATCAATAAATACGTGGTGACGTTTGACCATGTACTTTGCAGCCCTAATTAAGTCTTTGACATTGTCTCTATTGTGTAAGTTGATCTATTTCAAGGTTATGCTGCTAATCACAAAGGGGATGCTCTAAATGCACACGACTCCCTTTACTCTTCACTCATATATGGGCATGGTGTCGAAACATTAGAACAGACATCGGGTCCTGACATTGCGACGATTACAAGGTGGGGGAGGTATGTGGGAGAAGAAATGTGGTACGAAACCTTGAAAAAGGAACTCTTCCTTAAATTTCATACTCTATAAAAAAAAAAAAAAAAAACAGTGGGGGATTGGCCTTCGAAAGTAAGGGATATAGTTAATTTCTCAGCAATCAAACTTCGGTCACTGCTTTATGAAATGCTGCAACTTGAAATGCTGCAACTTCTCAACCGTAACTCCCGAACAGTTTTCAGAGTATTTGCCTATGAAATGTGACAAGATCTTGTTTAAATTTATGTCATTATTTAATATCAAATGCCTTGGATGAAAATGTGCGTGACACCATTTTAGCAGTGTGCATGGCACATGAATGTAAAGTGTATTGACAATACTAATAACATTTTTTTGTGACATCACAGATGGCGATTTGGCACCATGATATCATGCCAGTGTAACACAATGTAAAGCACTATATGTGTGATATATCAGTATATTATGGAGGTAGTGTGACACCATACATAACACTGTGTGTGATGTCATGGATGGCAGTGTTACACCATACACTATACCTATATATAACAAAGACAACCGCACCTACCGGACTACCACTCTGCATATGAATTACTTGTGGTGGACATGACAAATTACCGTACTGAATGTATTTCAAGGAAATAAAGTTCAGTACAATCGTCCAGGCAAACCGCGGTGCAACTTAACCGTAACACAAATTGTTCATGTTAAAGAGATTGTGCCACTGAAGACTGAATGTTCATATATTAAGGAAATGTTTCTCTTTTTAGTGATAAGAATCATATCTCAATATCATGTTTTCGTTTGGAAGTAATGGATTTTTGGAGGAGATATGTCTATTGTTACAGGGTTACGCTGCATTATGGGAAATCAGTGATGACACACCGATACAACTTCGTAGATATCCTATGTATTCCTTTAAAATTTTGACTGCCTCCGAAGAAGTATTACAATAGTTTAAGAGATGTAACAATAATTGTTTATTCATGCTTAATAAGAACACCTATCGACAGATTTCCGGTACAGTCAGGAGACCGTATTTTATACTTGGATACTTTGAGAGTAAAATCACTGACGTGTGGATGCAATAAACCGTAGATCGACAGCGTTCTGACGGTCTGATATATTTCATGCCATGATAGTAAAACAATATTTGCACAATAGTGCCACGTTAATCGTGTTGCATATACTCGGGGTTCGTTTTCAATAAAAAAAAAAATGCGTTTATTTACAAACTCAAAATTTTCTTTCGTTTTTCTTTTTTCATCAAAATTTTGCGGTGTATGAATGGATTAAGTGAGTCAACGCTGGACATGTGCTTTAGAAGATGATAATGCACTCTCGAGGGTTCATGCCTTCGTCCGGGATGCACTCGGCAGTCGGAAGCTCGGACTGCTCCCTCGTGCATCGCTTGCATTCAGTATCTAAGATGGTACATTACCTGTATTTTCTCCAGTTAATGTACGATTCAGCGTTTACAAACATTTAAGTTATAGCATTATAACAGGTCAGTCTACAATAATATACAATATATATATGTTATTGTTCTATATATATATATGTTATTGTTCTGTTTGTATGAATTGTCCAAAAAAATCATGTGAAAGTCAGCAGCCTGACTGGCCGGAACTGGTGGTGCGGTGTACTTCAACGATTGCGGGTGAATCATATTCTAAGATTCAGTAATTAACGCTTATAAATTTCTGCTCGTCTACTTCAGTTCAAAACGTTGATCTTCAGTTGACGTCACAACAGAGTCCCCGTGACTAGCTCCACTAGACATACGTCACATGGAAACAGGAGATAATTATGTGCCAATTCAGTGGTAAGTTTACTGCATCTATTCGCTTAAGCTAAGCCTTGCCAAAATTATTAGTGGTTTCCTAAAATGAATGACGGCACTGGGGAGGTACATAATGTCATTAAAATCAATTCTGTCATTGATTGTCGTACCATCTTTAACAGTAACTTCTTGACAGAAAGAGATAATAAACTTTCCTCGATCTTTTTTAACTCTTTTGTGTAAAGGAAAAGTGCAAAACACTGGTTCTCACTTCTTGTCATCTGAATGGGACTATTAGAATCGAGTAACCGGTGTCCCATTCAGTTCTATCGATTTGATTTTAAGTGTAGGTATGGTGATATAGTTGCAGGGCTTCTGGCAGTTATCGCACTGAAGAAAGCAATGATACACCCTTCAAGACGCGGCTGTCAAATAGACCTAACCTGAATTTTCTAGGCAACAGGACTGCCCCAGTCAGGCCTAGTCAGCTTGTGGTTTTGCTGCATGGTTGCTTTAATATTAACCTATCGATGTAACATTAAATGTTTTCATTGGATCAGAAATATTTTATTCGTTATGATATTGTAGAAAGTAGAATCAAACTTTCCGATTTGTCAAATCACGTTGTTGCCTTACTTTGTTATTTCGCCAGCCCAAATGACGATTTGCCAAATAATTAAATGATGCAATTGACTGTAGGTCCATAAAGGTGTCTATCAATTCAATTATATAAAATTGGGATTTTTCATACATTTATTTCGTCGCGGTCTTATTTTTCTCTTTCCGGATCAACTAATATAATATCGCAGCAATATATACTAGCATAGCGACAGACAACATGCACAGTCTACTCTTACAATACAATAAAATCATTACCGTAACTTATGACAAGAGCCGACACCAAATTTCTGGAAAGCTAGGGTACTGAACACACACACAATTTAAGTGCCCCACCCACACTTTCTTGTTGAGGCCCAATACTTTTCTTTGATGTGAGTGTGTGCCTTTGCATGAACAGACGGGAGTCTAAGCACACTGAACTATGGCAGTCACCAGCAGGACTTTATGTTCTCAATATAAATATTTTCTGAGTGACTGGAGACATAGGCAGTAATGACTCCCTGTTGAGATGTATGCCACTCCGAAATAGCCAGCTTGGTAATACCGACCCCATGATGTAACCTATACTTGTTGATAAATAATCGTGTTGTTTTCTTACATGTCATGACTTTACATAATAAGACTCTAATAATTCTTAAAACTTACCCCTTTATTTATGGAGCACGCCGATGTTTCATCAAATTTAACTGATCCTGTTGATGTCTTCTTCTCCATGATAAAAGTAGGTACACTAACGCCTTATCAACTCCATTACGGTTAAAGGTCGAACTAATCCGATGTATGCAACAGCCTAAACCTTATTCATTCAAAAAGCCACCGTGTTTTCTTTTACTCTTTTGTCAAGTTCGCAAGACGCGATGCGTACTCGTGCGTGACACCTTTAGATATGAGACTGAAAGGCGCGTCGCCATGACGACGGGGACACAACCACACAGTATCAAAATGGGAGTTGGGTTTTGGCTGGGCGCTCTGACGTTACGTCGATTGGTAATGAGCCTATAACACTTTTTATCTCATTGCCCAGAATAGAGTTGAAGAAATCAGCCATCAACTTACAACAAAAGATGAATTATTTTATCCTCGAAGAAATTCCATGATCTTCGAGTTTACAGTAGCCTCCTGCTTGGCAGTCTGCCTCATTAGGTAATCTAACACCATTAGTATTTAGGTAATGTACGTTTACGGAAAACAATTCACTGAACAGCCATTCATGATGTGGTTAAAAGGATGTATTTTAATTTTTGTTTATTCTCAAATATATTTCTGTGAAGACGGGTTTTCTCAGTTGGTCGGACTTGGGGTTATTCTCATTATAGTAAACAAACTTTGATTAATCCTCAACAACAAATTACTGTATTCAGAAATTCACAGACATAGCCATACCATTCCGTCTAACCTGCTCCCCCAAATTACACACCGTCTACTATGGGTCTTGTCAGTAAACATCTTTCTTCATTACTACATAATAGTCTTGTGAAGTCGCCAAAACAAACAGATCACCAACTTTCGACTTGGGGACTGAAGCCGCCTTATGGGAGGCACTCCCGTTTACTACCTAGCTGAGCACCACCATAGGACGCGGAGCGTACCTAGAGAGGATGAAAATCAAAATCGTCCCAGGTCTCCGGAAGTGGCACTTGCCAGTCTTAAATGCAGACATACAGCAACAAAAAATGCAATTTTGGTGAAAAAATGTAAAGTAAGTGGGGTTAATCTACAAACAACTAAACAATGCCCTTGCAACCACAAACTTTCGATTAACCTTCATTAAACAAATATCACAAATTACTGCCTTCAGAAAATGGTGGCCTTTGTGCCTTGAATAATAAAGCCCCAAACCAGCTATTCCATGTGGATCAGAAAACTGAGAATTTTCTTCCTCAGAAATCAGGGGAATGATCAAATTTAATCAGTTGGAGCACTCTTCAAAACAATTGTTCGTTTGGTGCATGGACTTATTGAAGTGACCTATTTCAAGTCCTCCGAATATCTATCCCGGAAATCATTCGTCCAGAAATCCTGACGATTGAGCAAATAAACAATAAATATCTATGATAAGTATGTCTAAATCTATCCGAATTACACTAAAACTACGCAAAGTGGAGTTATCATGAAGAATTGAAATGGATTCATATTTCACATCCAGAGTTTATCATTATCAAGGTGAGAAGTCCAGTCATTTTTTCCCCAGATTGACAGTGGGATGGTTTGGGGGCACTTGGAGAACGACGATTTTGTGTGGGGTGGTGCCCCCAAGAACCTCGTATAGCTATGCCACTACAAAATTCTCTTGCAGTAAATACCTGTCGTTGAAGTTACTGAGAGACTTTTCCTTTCCCCGAAATCATTGTAATAGGTATTTCTTTCAATTTGGTTTGCAATGTAATGAAGAGAAAAGAAAAGGAAAACTAGAAATGGAATAAAAATAGTGGCGTAGCCGATGGGGACAAATTTTTGGAAAATTTTGGGAAAAGTGGAGAAATCTGGAAAACAATATTTCCTTTCCCATTTTCAAAATTTTTCTACGATAAGACATTGTGAGACATTTCCATGCATATTTTGTATTTTAATGCAACATAGGTAAATTTCAACAGATTTTGTGTGTTAATGAAACATGAACCATGACGGGGTAGCGTTCCACAGAAATACCCCCCAGAAGCAGGTTGAAAGTTCATGAACTGTTGTTATGGTGATATTGGTTAGTGAGTAGTAGGCCTACAACTAACATTGACAGGCACTTTTTCGTGACCAAAAGTAAAAAGCAAAGTAACCCATATTTATAGGTTATTTAAGCTGGCTTCGATTACAATTGTCAACAGAAATATTTACTTAAACATCATTCAGTCAACTCCGAAGTAACCTACAGGCATGGCAACTGTTATCGTTCATGCCTCTGAGTTTCACGGTGCTTGGAAAAATTATCGGTGTGCCGGAAAATACGTAGTGTACTTAGTCTCGACTAAATACTGTTGGGCCAGGATCTTTCCGACGGACATTGCTTTCGCTGTGACAGAGGGGACAGAACCGGGGAAATGATATACCAATATTTTCAAAACTGCGCTGTTTAATCACATTGTCATTCTGAATTAGGCATACTGTGATAAGGTCTAAAATGAATATTTCACCTGCAATGCAAAGCAACATTAAAAGAGAGAGAGAGAAAGAAAAAAAAATAAAATCATTACTAAAAAGTAGAAATTCCTGGCGCAATATTCATTTCAAATCCAACATTAAATATAGCACCATTTTGCATCTAGTCCACCCTACATAATAAAAAAGAATTATAGTCCTTAGACCCCTTCCCCAGGATAGCTATCATTCATTAAGTCAATCATATCGCAACTGCACACTGATATACAGGCTCAGACCTGCTTATGCCCCGTCTAGGCCACTTTTATTTTCAAGATAAAGCCATACCCATGTAACCTTAAAAAAAATTGGGAAAAGCTTCATATTTTTGCCCCCCCCCCCCTTGAAAAAAATCCTAGCTACGTCACTGGTTAAAGCAACAACAACGAGTGACAAATACTTATGGCGGATATTCATCTTTGCATTTCCTCTGATGCAACCAGGACCCTCGTAAGGATGGTTACGAGTGAAATTTCTTAAGAACTTTCAAATAAATCTAAACGGAGTTAAATTTCACTGACCATGGAAGATCAGGTGAAACCTTATTTGAACTTGAATCGTCCCTCACTTATGTCTGCGTGATCAACTTTGAAGAAAGGCCATTTCAATGGCAAAAGTAGATACCAGGAAGATATTAACATTTTGTCCAATAATTTTTTTCTATTTTTTAATATTAACACATAGTAGACCTTGAAACGTAATAAGTCAGACAAAATTCTTTAAGCATAATTTCAAGTAATCTGTTTCAGGCTGGGTGTCAATAACAAATTGAATAAAGGTGGATGGAAAAGATAGCAGGTAGGGACAGTATGCGTGATGGCAGTAATGTAAAGTGAGGGTCAAAGAGAGTGAACAATAACTGGACATTTCTGCTAGCCAAATATGGCGTCAATTTGTATCAAATAACCCTTAATTTTACTATCATTCACGAAACTGGTATGGCTATGGAATTTCCTCATGACACACAAGAATCTAAAACAGCCAGCAGACATTGCTTACAGTACAAATCTTGGTTAAATGCAGGCAACACAAACTACACTGTCTTTCATATTGTTCTGCCATAAAATTCAAATAAGCGAATCAATTACTTTGAATATACTCGGTAGATTTCCAATAAGCTAGATGGCTTAGGAATGAATATTGCAGAACTGAATGGCATGTAATCTAAACGATTTAAAGGAACACACTGAGGATGTTACTCGATAAATTTATGAAGATTTAGAAAGGACAACCAGATGGCAATGCTAATAAATAGCGTAATTAATTAAGTTTCACATTCACTGGTTATGGAAACTGTTTTTTTACCCAGGCATGCACTGCAGGCTGTGTGCCTATGAATTAGTGCTAATGTGAAAAAGTGTCTGTTTACAAATTTTCAAAAACCAAGGTTAATCTTTAATTATTCACTCACTAATGATCATTAGTATACAGCAAATGGGGATTTTCTTAGTTTGACCATTTGTCACTAGTATGTGAATTTCACAAAGCAACTCCATGAAGCCGATTCAGTGTCTGTTTAATAACAATCAGAACACCATGCACATTGTTTAATTGAACTTGCTTGACAAATTATAAGACTTCTGCTGGATGAAGGTTTCTTAATCTTCCTCAAAGCTGGAGACGGATTCGTCTGAATCTGAACTGGCGTCACCTTGTGTCCCCAAGTTCAATAACTGTGTTCTGTAATCGAATAAATGGAATCCTTTGGTGCTCAAATGATTGATATCACGTCTATCAGATGGGATCAAACTCCTCTTTCGTCTTCTCTGAGAGGCTTTGTCCACTCTCTTCCAGGATTCGAGAGACGAGCGACGAGAATCAACGGACGTTCTCCTGATGTCCATCGATTTACGCCGTCCATCCACCGACGATCTACGGGAGTTAGAGGACGATCCACTCTTTCCCTTTGACGAATGCCCTTTTCCGCCTTTGCCGACGAGGGACGATTTTGAGGCAAGCTTTCCGACAGCCAATCCAAGCAAGTAAAATTTGTTTTTTGGTTTATTCTTTATTTCCGTATCTGAAGTTAAAGATGGTCGCTTCTCCGCTTGAAAAGATGAAGCTTCCGAAGACCTCCGTCTTTGTGAGTTTCTTTCACTCCAAGGTACGCTCTGAGTATTCAACAAGGAGGATGAGTTCTTATCTACCTCTGGTATTGCGGGTAACTGTGGTACCAGGGACACGTGGCTTGTCTTTCTAAACTGACCTTTCATATGAATGTCAGCGCCAGTGGTCATTGTTCCAAACTGACGATCGGACGATCGTTGAAAGTGTCCGTATTTATCGTAACCGTTGAAACCGGAAAGGTTTCCACGTGACGTCATGGTGGAGCTCGCACCTCCAGGTGGTTTCCAACTGCAAGCGACTTGTTTCATTCTCGATATTCTGCGCTGTATTTGGTCGTACTCCATCGAGCGTTTCGCCACCGTTCTCCGGCGGCTCTCTTCTAACCAGTCGTCTACGTCACGTGACCTATTCTTAACTTTTTGGATATCCTTGAGAATCCGTTTCTGTTGGCATGAAATGGCGACGATCTCCTTGGATTCCATTCTCTTGAGGGTGGAAACATTTTGATTCAGCAATTTCTTTGCAGCGGTGTTATTGCGAGAGGCTTGGAGTTGGGTGTGACTGCTGAGGGTATGAACCGAATCCGAAGTGAGCTCCCCGTTGAATGAATTATGAAGTTGCATATTCATGATTGACGTCATATTATAGAAAAAATAACTGATTAAATTGTGATGTATTTATCTTCTTTTCCGCAAACGATTTTGATTTAACGTGAAAAACGTTCGCTTCGTAAACCTTCAAGTCTTATATATTTGTCCGACAGTAGCAAAATGCCAGAAAGGTAACAGGGTGATATTATCGTAGAGTGTAGTTTCCTTGGAATACACAGACCTGATGTCTATTGTGGAGCGTATACTCTCCCTAGCTAGTAGTGATTTCTGCTCGCTATTTCATTTTTTTTCTCTCAAGATTATTTGAAAAAAGTAACTTTGAATTCATGGGCGAGCAAACTGTTCTCACGATGCAAAATTCATGATATCGCATCCTCTTACTCCAGTCGTAAGAAATTGACAAGCTGGAGTCAGATGTAGCTTTTGATCCTGCACTTGGGTAGAGAAGCTTGAAATTATTCAAAGCTGAGATGACTTAAAAAATAATGAGTAATTGCTTTCGTTTCCCAACAAAACTACAATCAGCCAGTCAGTGAACTGAACCGGATGCACAAGAATCGTTTCGTCGTAAAAATACAAAAATAGAGACTAGGGTGAGAATAGGCAAGAGGTAGTACCTGTAAGAAAATTATAAGGATAGGTCATGGCGATAACCGGTCACTGTGTAGTTATCGCAATAAACTTCGTGATATTTTAGGGTACAAAAAACGGAAATTTCATTGAACGTATTTCAAGACACTGATTTTCACCGGTGCCATGTGTGAGGTGATCAAGCGTTGTTATAAGGCTTCGGTAGCCTTATAATTTGGTTTATAGTCAGGTCAGACACATTTTGTCCAATTGAAACTGGAATCCATGCAAAAGAAGTGTGTTAGCCTATGGAATATTATAAATCTTGCCGGCCACGTTGTCGATCTTCTGCTGAATGATTTTAGTGTTATATGTCTCTCTATACTGACACTACCAATCCCTTCAAGTTGTTTGGCAGTCTCAAGAGGAGTGTAATCATTTAAGGAGTGTCCGAACCAGAAGGTGCATGGAGATTCGGACAATCATCGGACTAACTACTCAAGTTCCGGAACGCCATGACGTCAAGTTTGGCTTGGAGTTTTGAAACTCCAGTGAAAATAAATCGTAATTACTTATTTGATGACGTTAAGCAATAAGTTTATCAACATTCCACAAAACTGATCACAATTCATCAAAAACAATGTTGAATGATTGCCAGGATTGACTGAAAATAAAATACCGTCCACCAACGATGACGCGAAAGCTACTTTTGACGATTTCGGCACACGATGGTGCTGAGGAAACATTGAAATTTTACTCTGAAATCTTGAGTCTGTTTCGTCTTTAATTTCGTGAATAGATTGGATACCAGTTTCAGGCATTGTTCTCTGATTGTTGTCTTTTGTTGTCAAGGACACGGCTTTCTTGTCTATTATTTAGGTACACTGTTACTTTGTAGTGACCCCTTCATCTAGTGGTGGGTGTCTATTTAACTTTCTCTTCTGGTTCAATGAGAAGTATCCTAACAGGTTAGGTCTATAGAATCAGTAGGATCGGCCTCTTGTTACTGAGAACTTCGTCAATATAGGTAGGCTCTCTTATGAATGCAACCTTCGTCAATGTTGGTATAGCTTTTACTGAGCAAACATGTTCATACATTTTCTCAGCTGGGCGCGAATTTAAAGAATTATGTGGTTAAGACTTTTAGGTACAACGAGTCAGTCACCGTTGGTGAGGGCCCATTGGAAGTTGCGGTATGTGCAAACCATCAGAAGCGCCATGATGAAGGAGAATTAGGTTTACGGCCGTGATGTGTGATTTGGGTCGGCTTTGACTCTTGGTCCTTCCTCATCTCAGTCCCATGAGCACATTTCCTCCTCCAGAATATACGAGTGGGTCGGGTTCATTAACGTAACAGTTATCACCCTGGTATAAGTATAATATACCAAAATCGATAACGGTTGATCTAGTACTTGAAACGGTTCCTTTGCAACCTCCCCTAACTCTCCCTTAACCCTGCACCCGTTCCTGAAGGAATTACCAGGCAGTGAGTTCTCCCAGGTGGAATTCTCTGAGTTGGAAATCTTTCGAGTGGGAATTCCCAAGGGGAGGTTGTACGAGGAGTTTTTTTGGGGGGGAGTGCGGGGGGGGGGTTGTGAGGGTGGTTTTGTGGGGGGTGAGTTTTCAGTTCACGCTTGAAATATCTAACGACCTGGAAATATTCACCTCCACATGAGCGTCCAAACTCTCTATGTCATCGAACAAATTTCAAGAAAACGTACATGGCCCAACGTACATGGCCCAACGTACATGGCCCAACGTACATGGCCCAACGTACATGGCCCAACGTACATGGCCCAACGTACATGGCCATAGCACTTTAAAGTCCTCGCGGCATCAAGTGTACAAAGGGGGAATCCCCAAATCATCACGCATACAGGCGGGAAGGGATGCCTCCTTCTGAGGTGTGCACGTAGGTCAATATGGCTTTACATTATCTTTTGGCGTAATAATCAAATGACTTCCAAGAAGAATATGTGGTAATGTGATGGACGTTGACATACTTGATTTGGGACCAAACCCCTGCATTCCACAAAGGTTACGAGAACCAACCGCGGGCGAAGCCAGAAATTTATCAAGAGGGGGGGGGGGGGGGAGTAGCCTGTAGAAGACTATCTAATCATAGCGTCCCCATAGATTGGCGTGAAGCGTTATAAAAAAGTTTGGCTAAAATACCTCCCAGATCGCCGGTAAATGACACTTTCCAAGATTTTGGAGGCAAAAAAAAAAAAAAAATCGTAGGTCTACCGAGAGAAATAGGGGAAATACAAGCAATATAAACTCCCTAAAAAATGCTTGGGGTTGGGCCCCCCCTCCTTACACATTCATTCTCCTTTACAGTTAAAAGTTGGACTTGCAAATGAAACTCTTTACATTCAACTGATCGGTTCAAAAATGTAAATTAAAAGAATATCATCTTGATCAAATTTTATTACATTCAAGAAGGATATATAGTTGCTATACAATCAAGGTATCTTACATTGTTTTTCATGTATTTAACTTCATTCATGTTCCATAAGATCTCTCCGACTTTTTTTTGTTAATATATGGTAAAAGGAATTTTCAATGCATGATCATCTGATCACATCACTGATGACAGAAAATTTTGCTGAGGTAGGAAGAGCACCTGCGAATAGTCTGTATTTTTTTTTTTTTTTTCACTATTTGTTTTCTTGCAAGCAAACAAACAATTTTATTTCTAAAAAGAGTACTAGCTTCCCTACCAAAAGAACCATCCAAAACTTGACGGACAGATGAGAAGAAAATTCTCCTGCAACCGATCCACGATATGAATGGAGACTATGTGCTCTTGGAGAATTGGGTTCATATAAACTACAGAAGTTGTGATTTAGTACAACGGTAAGGGTGTATTCTTAATGGTTGGATGGTTCAATTGGGGAGGATGGGTTGATATACCAACTGATAAATAATCATCAATTGTCGCTTCAGTCAACGAAACAAGCAAGACCAGCAAATTTTACCAACATAGAGATATATGGAAACAAAAAGATGAATACAGAATAGCACAGATACCACAAGCAACGATAAAACAAGACATACATTTTCCGATTATCAATTTTGCTTTTATTTTTCTTAAGACAAGCAGAGAAGCTACATTCACTACACTTACTTATTGAACACATTTCATAGAAACATATAAAAATTTGGTTTTCAAAATATTGCACCCTATATCTTGCAGAAAAAGGGGGAAGGGGAAGCAAAAACGACAAAAAAAAAAGGACAAACAACTATCAATATTATACAACGATATCATAGAAGTTAACATTCAAAGCAGGATTTCACAATAGGAAAAAAGAAGAAGAAAAAAGTAGAGTGAAACCTAGCAGGTAACGAAAGAATCAAAATACATAATTATTGGTTGCACCTTAGAGCTAATTCACTAACATATACATGGATGGTAATGTTCACGAAGATTCATTTCAGAATAATAAATTTTAGACATTTTAGAAGAGAACACAAACAATCGATATTTTCATGAAAAACAGATTGTCTTCATCTGTGTAATTTCAAGGAACAAAATTAATAGGTGAATGTGTCAAGGATTGCCTAATCAACACAGAATGAGATATTACATATTTAAGAATTACATGTGCTGGATTTCAAATTATCATCATTACCTTTAACAATGGAGAGCAATATTTTGTTTTTTTTTTTTTTTCATCTTTTTTCTTCATCATCAAAACAGTTGCTGCCCAGTCTCATGTTGGAAACATTTTTTTAAGTTATCAAGTCTTCTAACTGATAAACGACACCATGAGAGCAAATAGCAAAATATATTTATACCAAAGAATATAGCCGCAAATGTTTGTTCATTGTTCACAAAGTCAATGAAATCCCATAGACTCTCAGCGTTCCCATGTCACAAAGAGGTCAGTAGTATACTAATTACAGCTGTGGACCAATTACATTTTTTTTTATCATACAGACGTTACTCGTAGCAAACTGTGAGGCAATGTGGCAAGCATTAATTCGATGAGCAGCAGGACAGGTCGGTTAAAGTCTCTTAGAACAAATTAATCATGGACAACACCATAAACGTACAACAGAAACAGAAATGTGCAATGCAAATTTACAAGAAGGCAGAACAAATACTTGGTAAAGAGAACAATGGCTACCACAATGAAGCAAACACGCAGCTCTTGGAGTAAAATTTCAGGTTGAAGTTGATCCCCAAAACTATCTACCCAAATGTTCTATGAACCATATCAACCTAAAAGCTATCAATAATGAGGAACAAGAAAGTTTACATCAAAGCATTCAAATTTCTCATGGAAAAGAACAAAAAAAAAATTGCAACAAATTTGTTCAAAACAGTTGTAAGTCAAGTGCAAATTTACTGTTCATCTGACTATGTGAGAGTAACTGACTGATGCAACTAACCACAAGAAAATGCATCTCTATGACACCAGTGGTAGGGATAAGAAATACATCCCCGACAGTTTAGTTGCAGTAGAGGTGTATCACTTTTGTGGCTTCTCAGCGGGAACAAAATGTTGCAAAGTGGTTGCTCATCCTCGCAGCTACCAACCGCATTTCCAACGGAGTTGAGGACGCTGAAGAATGCATCTTCATCAGCTTAGCGGCCATTGAAAACATATTCTGTTAAGAGTGCAAAGCACAGAATGAAATGGGCACACTTGGATTCACTACTACCATTTGACATTCCTATTAATGAGAAAAACAGAAAGGACTGAAACCATGCCACAGATGTGAAAACAAATAGCAAGATGAATTGGGCGGTTGAGGCTGAGAAGAAATTGTAAAAGAAAGAAACATGCTGTACATAAAACTTATACTGAATCAGAAACATATGTTACAGACTGTATTTCCAGTTAACTTTCTTGCTCTTACCAATTTGGCAGCTAAACTTTTCATGAAAAGTTTACCCGACACATTCAGGCAAGTAACAGCACAAACTTGAAACAAAAGTGAACATCAGATTAGTGATATATATAAGTGAGATAAACTGCAAGTGAGCATGAATTTTATCTTCTTTCCCCTTCAAAGTGTGGTACAAGACTAAACATAAACCAAGTTAACAAAAACACTGAACAAAAGCAGGTGAAGTGAAAAGTAAACTGAAAACAAAAGCAGCTTAATACCTTTTAGTATGAAATTATCTATGAGCAGTTACATTTCTTTCCTTCTCCAACATTCTTAAAAAAAAATTAAATTCACCAAGAAAAGTTATGACAAAAAGGAAACACTTCTTCCTCTTAATTCAAATTTTGGAGGAATGTTTGCGTTTAAACTTCTTAAGAAAACGTTAACTTGGTTTCGTTAAAACATACACAGACAAAACACACCTTGAGGTTATAAACCACATCAAAATGAGACTGTGCAACACAACGCATGATATCATTAGCAGATTTGACCAATTACATCAGTCGATGAATAGATAAATATGAGTATATGCTTGGTATAGCAATAAAGGGCAGGATATGATGCATAATGAGAAAACCTCCATTTGCATAAAAACTTAAAAACTAAAAAAGGAAAAGAAACAGTTGCATGTGAAACCCTGGAGATTGGTAATAAAACATTTCTGTAAAATGAAGATGTTTGACTAATAAAATGAAAAGAGAGTCAGATCAGATACACATTGATTTATTACTGCTGTACCATGAAACATCAGACCTATATGTAAATATGAATTAATGGAACCTACATTTTTCCACATTTGATGGTGTCTACTAGTGTTTGCATCGAGCACCCAGGTACTCAACCAATGATGTAAAGACCCGATTCTGACAATTGTTACTCGGATCCAAAGTTTCGTCAACGTAGACTGTATGTGAGACGAAAATTCAGTGTATATCTAGGAATAACTTCATTGTCATGCCACTATGTAAGATACTTGATGTTACATTATCTTACAAAGCAAAATGCCCTATTATGACTTCATGGCGGACTCCAACTCAAAGTTATATTTTCAGGTACCCAGGTACCCGATTGACTGTGAAAGTCCTGCAGCGGGGTCCAAATGTTGAACTTGGTGCAAACACTGGTGTACAACTAAAGACATTTTGCAAGTGATCAAGGACTGGCAGTCTTCTTTTCTTATATAAGATAATTTGGATTCAGAATGGTGTAACTATGACAAAACAAGAAGCATAATTTGGTATTTTGGTCTTTGTTATCAGCACCAGTTCCTCCTTGTTGTGAGAATAACAACTGATCAGAGGAACATAGTACTTGGCGTAGCTGGTATCTCATTTAAATTAAAATTCTGCTAATCTAAGACTCATCCTAAAAACACTGACATGATGCCACGGTCATGAAAGGCCAGGTGTTTTCTAAGCAAACAGATATACGGCTGTTCTCTGTGATGTATAAGGGTAGACAATACTCTTGAACAACGACAGCAGATGAACTCAGTATGGATGGATCTACGAACTGCTCATATCATACCTTTCTGAGGTACAGGAAATAATTTCCTTTACCATTTGGTAAAATAACTTTTCAAGACCTTGTTTCAGTGACTACCACTAAAAGTAAATGAGAGGTGACAAAACTTGTCCCTACACATAAACAACTATCACAAATATAAAATTCTTCAAGATGACTAACTTTCAACTACTATAAGATTACTGCCGACTAAGGTGATTCAGCCTATTATCTTAGATGTATAAAAGTTGAAATTTTACTGCTGTGAGACAGTTGAAATCTTAGATGAACATTTTCCTTTAAATAAAAATATATTCTCTTGGAGTAGGAGGAAGCATTGGAGGTAACATAGCTACACATAGTACCAACAAACAACAGTATATTGTTGTCATAGCTAAACATAGTACCAACAAACAACAGTATACTGTTGTCACAGCTACACATGGTACCAACAAATGGCAGTATACTGTTGTCGTAGCTACACATAGTACCAACAAACAACAGTATACTGTTGTCATAGCTACTCATAGTACCAACAAACAACAGTATACTGTTATCATAGCTACTCATAGTACCAATAAACAACTGTGCACTGTTGTCATAGCTACTCATAGTACCAATAAACAAGTTACTGTTGTCATAGTTACACATAGTGCCAAAAAACAACAGTTCCTGTTGTCATAGCTGACCATAGTACCAATAAACAATAGTTATTGTTGTCAAAACTACATTTAGTGTAAACAAACAACAGTTATTATTGTCATAGCTGCACATTGTGCCAATAAACAACAGTTACAGATGTCACCATGATAGCTACGCATAGAACTAATAAACAACACTTACTGTTGTCATAGCTTATCATAGTACCAATAAACAACAGCTGCAGCAATTGTCATAACTACAACATTGCACCAACAAACAACTAATGACTGTTGTCACAGCTACACCCTACCCCTGTCACAATGCTCTTCAGAGAGAATTGCAACTGACTGCCCCATTTGACAACATTGCTTAATACTGCACACCATTCAAGTAAGAAATAAGCAGAGGGTTTCAAACAAAACAAGAAAATGCACACATGGCATCACTGCAGCAGCAGACACACTTGTTGCTTTGGGCCATTATGGACGACATGCATGTTGAGAGCGGTGTAAAATAATGTCTAATTAGCATATAGTACTGAATATTTAAATGTGTATTATCTACATAATCGGCATGAGAGAGTAAAACAATGAAGAGAATTTCTTAGTCATTAATATATAAACATTGATAAGTACTTGTTTTTAAAGTGAGAATTAAAAGTGTCTCTGACTCTGTTTACTATTATTTTGAAACTCTGGTCATGGTGTCTGCCTTTGAAACAGATGCCAGTCTGCTATAATGTTGTGTAAAAACTATTATAAACATTTAAGGAATCTATTTACAATGATTCACAGGTACAAACATAAATTGAACCCAAACAAATTTCTAGGAATACCATGAAATTAGGAAACTACAGACAATAGATCTACACATTTCCTACACATTTGAAACAGAGACCCATTCCAAAGTATACATATACATGACACCACTTCAAAGAGAAACCTAAAATGTAATATTATGCTTTGCAGCCCATTGGAGAGTAATATATTTTTTTTCTTAATTTGTGATCACAATCCTTTTTCTTTTTTTTTTTCATTTTTTTCTCATCTAGGTAATGCTTACAGCTGACTCCAAGATAATGATGATGGTTCAAAAAGATACTCATATACAATTAAGAGAGAAAATGTGGTAAGAAGAGAAGGAATGGAAAATAACTTTGGAATGTATTTTTAAATATCAAAACTTTGAGAGAAAATAGATTTTCACAATTTGATCTTGACAGGTATATTAGGAGAGACACTCCTTTTAATTTTTTCATCTCTGTCTGTATTTTCAGCTGGGTGTGATTTCCTCCTCCTATGATGAAAGAATCGGTGAGGCAAACAGTGATCCCATTCTGGGTCTTGAACCTCCCCATCAATTAGAGAAAACCAAATCCAGAAGAGCCTTCACTGATGGCCAAACTCAGCAGCCTGTGGAACTGTTCAGGATTTTCATAAGTAGGCAGGCAAAGCTGGTTGAAGCTGCAAGAAGGAATAGAAAAGAAATTTGTCAAAGACAGACAGACAGACAGATGAGGTGAGGCCAGTCACTAAATTATCCCGGTGATACATCCTAAACCTTCGAAACAGTGTGACAGAACAGGGCAGATAATGCTTGAGTAGCGCCCTTCATTATGATAGTTTCTGATGTCATGACAGAAATTTGTTGACAGAACAAAAGAACATACTTCTGTCACAGAGGGGTCGATAAACCTTCATTATTTGATGCCACCATGATTAAAGCTTCAAAACAGAGCAAAATAGCAGAGCTTAATCTATCAGTCCCGATGGACATGATGTCTTTTTTTATAACATCTTGTGAAATATATTGCCAAAGCTTAGAAACATAACAATTCAACAGACACAAAATAAATTTGACATTGACAGTGGACCTGATGCCCTTAATTATGATATCTGGTGATATTGTTTACAGCCACTGCATTTATAACTGGAGGAACTTTTCCTTAACTCCGGGGCACTACTACAGTACCACCTAGTAACCATGAGAGTGTTTCTTTAAGCAAACTTGCACAATCTGTAGGACTGAAGACACAAACAGTTCTAGCCAACTGCAACAGATAACACAATTAAAGTGAATTCATTGCACACTGTCAACATTACAAAAAAGAATTGTTCCCATGCCTGCCGTTATACAACATATTTCGTACAGGAACATACCAAGTATGGGCAGTGGGCAGGTTACCGTGGGCTGGCACTGACATTATCTGGAAGGTTGGTTTCAGCTGGGAGAACCCTTCTGTTGGCAGTTGAGAGGAACCAGTGGTGAACTGTAGAAGTCTGGTGAGCTCCTCTTGAGTAAAACTAGAAATAATATCCCAAAACCACTCCACCGTCTTTCCAAAGGGAGAAAGAGAAGAAATGACAAAATTGACATCAAGCCTCATACGATAGTTTCATTGTCATAAAAGTGTTTATAGAAGCATCTTCATAGTATGAGAAAGGAAATGGGAGAGACATTGAAAAATTTAATTCCAAAAATGAAAATCAAACAAAACACAAGGTAAGTGAACTTAATGGTCTAGAAGCTCTTAATCTACTAAAATGTGCCTTCTCACTGTAGTTATTTTCTCTCCGAAATATAAAGGATATCAAATTGCCAAATGAAATTGCAAATGCCGCGATCATCATAATGAGTAATGCTGTTACATCTACCATCACAACATTTTTTCAAAATGAAATTCACCCTATTTATGATTTGTTTGTTCCAAAATCATTCCACTGTTTTCTCTTTTTTTTTTCGTTTGTTTAAAGAGCAAAGGACAACACCTCCTTTTGTCAGTCAAATTCTCTGACAAACCCAGCCTCAGGATTTAACAGAATTGCTGGATATCCAAAAAAATAAATACTCCATCCTAGGCCCAAACAGTCTATTGTTATCAACTCTCCCAGAGGTGCCTCAAGTATGTTTGTGATGTCTTAATAGCAAGGTTGAATAATTTTAAGCGACGACATAAGTCAAAGCAAACGTGTTACAGATAATATGGTTTGTTTCTGTCAGGAAAGGAAAATAAAATAAAGGGGGACAATAAAGGAGGTAACAGACAGTCTGTTAACCTGTAAGAATCTAGGATTGCTGCCAACCACAACGTGGTTCTCTTTGAGATCATCGATGCTGAATTTACAGGCTCCGCAGAGAAGCATCTCCAACTCATTCTCATCAAAGATGCTCAGAAGATGATCTGGTATCAGATCATTTAATCCTGGATGGCAGAGAAACACAAATGACAAAATGAAAAGCACTTCCAGAGTCCTTGTAAAATGTGAGCATTTGATTTCTTTTAAAGTCAGCCTCAGATCATAACTATATAGCAAGGATATTAAAATGACAAGCATTATTGTAGCATTAAAAAGCATTAAAACCATTATCATAGCAAGGACAGTTGAATTAAAAGCTCATAAAAAGGAATAGGATAAGCTACAAACCTGTGCATCCATTGAGAACCTTCATATTTACTGAAACTCCTGGAATTACTTCCACATATGCAACACGTTTCGTAATACCATCATTTATTTAATGACTTATCATATATGCAACACCTTTTGTGATATTATTCCCCTATTTAGTGAACTCACAATGACATGGGTTTTGCTGTCAGAAGTCTCAGAGATTTAAAATGGCTTCCATCTTCTGAATTATTCAAAAAGAGTTAGCAACAGACCAGAATCATTATTCTCCTCAGGTCCTCCCATCTCATCCTTGATGGGGATGTTTGAGACTCTTTGCTAGTGTGTTTGTGGTTTCAAGCATGTACTTAATAATTTTCGGGCATTGGTGTGCACTCCAAGATGTTCTGTCTGGCCTGACTGTGAGTGTATACAGTATGATGGAAACAACTACTTGTCTTTCTTACCTTTGAGGAAATGTTCAATTTCATCTTGTACACAGTTAGATAGTTTGTGTTGGGCAAGGAGGTCTAAATATTGCAACTTGTTTTCATTTGTAACGGCCACTTCATTGCCATTGTTGATTAATTCCACAGTCTAAGAACACAACAAAGAAAAGAACATGAAATCTTCTTATCGTGTTACATTATCACTTCATTTATCTCTTGACCCTCAAATGGATCATAACGAATTTGCAAATCATCAATACAGTATTATATTTCTTGTTGTTACTTCATGGCAATGTAAATAAATTCACTTTTCAAAAAATAAAGTTAAAAAAAAAAAGGAGAACAGGTAATGGTGACCTTTTGATGCAAATGACTTGACACAAAATGTTTCTTTCAAGCTAAAAATAAACACCAACATTAAAACAGGGCACAAATTGATCCAAAAATTTCAACACAATGTGACGATCAAACTTAACATGACTTGATTATATCTTTTCCAAATGTCTTTATTAATTCCATAAACATTAACTATAAACCTTTTTTCTTTCTGCAACAAAATCTTTTTCTTTTTGCAAAAATGAACATGGGTGAATGTCTTTCTCTTTTTATTCAGTGACTCAACATGAGTAAGTAAGCTTTAATGATACTTAACAAAAAGACAACCGGTACAATTACAGAAGATCACTAATGACCGTACTTCGACTATAACCAGTTTTGTCAACACATTTTAAAATATGCAGAAGTTGGAATATAGTTGTATGTCTGAGAAGCCTGAAAGTACTAGTAAAATCTCAGCAACATTTGCAGGGTTTTACAATCACGTCATTTTTCTTCGATTATAATTAATATTTTGACAATTTTTCATGATAGCTTTCAGTGTTTCACAACTAATTTTGATTTTTCATGATTATTTTCGATATTTCACAATGGTCTTCAAGTTTTACGGAATCAACAATTTTTTTTAAAATGTTTCGAGAATCACCTTGAAACCAAAAATTACCAGTTTCGATTTATAACCAGTTCAATGCAAACGTACACAAAGCCGACATCGACCAACATTTCTCTTTCAAAACTGCCACCGTTTTGTACTACTCACCTTCACAAATCTTCCATTGTTATCGTACTGATCCTCCGCGAAGCAGAGGTCCATGTCTGTTATGTCATTCTCAAGAATGAACTTAACTTTAGTCTTGTAGTACTCTGGATCATCAGTTTCAAAAAACTGGCAAGAAAATGAAAATTAAAAAAATAAACAAATCCTGAATAAAGCTGTTCAAATTATCTTTTGCCAGACAGCATTTCACAAAGTTTAATCTGTGACGCTGATCGCTTGTATTGTGTATCTTTTCACACAGCAGTACTGGTTAGTCTGTGGTTCTATTACCGTTGATAATGTGAGATGTTTTACAATCACGAAAATAAAGACCCGAGGCTTACGTGATGAGTTATACGCAATCCGATGATTTGGGCGAGAAACGACCTGGTGAAGGTAGCCCTGATGTAGAGTCTGTTCGAACTCCCTTGAGATGAATCGTACAGGCACTTCCCGACCAGTTTACCGGCAAATTCAAAGAACTTGAGTTTTGAGTATTCATCAGGCCGATCTGGGTTTGGATGAACCTGTAACCAGAAAAGAAGGCAGTTCACTGGATGGATTTATAATGATATCTGCTTGATGACACTTTGGCAAGTTTTCACAGAAAATTGGAATAGATTCTGATAAAATGCTTGGCATTGCTAAAATAACCATGTGTGATGAAGTGACAAATAGTTAAACATCTATCTTTTAGGGTTTCTGATAACTACTTATTGTAGTGGGCTGCTCTACAATCTTTCCATTATCGGTCCAATGTCAAATTCTTTTGTTGTGATTTGTAAGGCTCATAACAGCTATCCTCCGCATATCATAACTTAGTTCATACAAATATGCACGTCCGACATATCAACAATAGCAGTAAGTGAGATCTATGGCCGTCTTCAATCCAAAATCTACTAACCAAAAGCAAATGCCACAACTGCAAGAATGACTCAAGGAGTTATAGTGATGAGAGAGAACTGTGGATAAATTTCCAGAAAATGCCACGAAATGTGGTTTGGCCTTTTTCCAATGAGGTGATAAACCTTGAATATCAATCCTTGTTTATAAATTGGTGCGCAATACAGTGCCATTGTGTTAAATATGGTGTCACAGAATCATCACAGAATGTCACAGAACTGCTTCACTGATTTTTAGTGGGTACAACATGACGTCCTTGTACAGAATCATGTCCTGCTCTTATGTTCCATTTCAGTGGTGAAACAGAAAGCCAGTTTTGGCAAATATAGGCCTACAGCAGTACTGGAGTGCTATTTATAAATCAGAGCAGTACAGTCTCGTGCGACATATACAATAAAGATAAGCGTCAGCAGTTTTACAACGTTATGAGAGATATCCAATAGGAATTTTTTATTCCTAAGATTCTGCATATTTGTGGGCAAATGCAGTTCTAGTTGCTTTTGTGTTTAAATGTAATGAACAAGAATTAAATTCTGCAGGAGTACAATATAACCACATGCATTAAGTACATGCAATGATCCATTGTGTTGATAGTTCACGTGACAAACTGAGACCATTTCAAAGATGGAACATCCTTCCCAGCCCTCCAACAGTTACTAGAAACCAAGATGTCAAAACTTACTTCCACATAGCCCAAACAGACCTCAGTGGTGGACAAAGCACAGCCACCCTCCCTCCCCCCCCCCCCCCCCCGACATGTCACAACCTATCAAGACTATCCTGGAATGGGAAACTTAAATTGTGATTCCACCATGCATTGTTAAATGTCACAAAAACTCAATGATTTTGTCGTTGTTGTGACACGATAACTACAGTAACAAAGAGGTTGTGTTGTTTGCTTCACATCATGAACTGGTGAAGAATGAAGCAGGAAATTTTTCATATACATAACAGACAGGCAATGAGGACAGAATCCTCCGAAACAATGGCCGTTATAAAGAGACCACTGTGGCAGAGTTGATCACCAATATAAATAAATTGATATTTAATGATAACCTTAGATTTTGAGACAAACCCTCCCTGCCTGACGATGGAAGGTAATGAGACATTTAGTAATTGAATGGCCAACATAAAGAGCACAGCAGAAGAGCTGTCGATCAATATATCAATTAGTAGTCTCTTTTCCACCTCACAGAAGACCTGAAGAATGGAAGGAGACAAAAGGTGAAACCTTACCAGGCCTTGGTGATCCTCACTTTGAAGACGCCTGAAGAAGGGTCCTTCTGGAGAGAAGAGGGCCGTGCACAGGAGTTCCACCCATTCTCTGGTTAGGCCACCCCAGTCAAGACCTGACAAATGAAGAGCACAATAGATGTTTGATTTGAAAGGATCTTTTGTTTTTCATTTCCTCTCTCTCTCTTTGCAGAGAGTGTGGTCACGGGTGGGAAGTGACCCACTACATGTGGACAAGGAAACCGATAAGCTGGACCAAATTAGTTACTATCTGACTTAGTCTGAAAAGGAACAGAAAATTCATAAAAAACATACAAAATTTACACCGCAACAATGGGCATTTGTCAACATGGTGAGACTAACCTTCTTCACCTGCGAAGTTCACTTCAAACCTCTTACACCAGTCTGTGGTCGATAAGTGCTTTGTGGCTTTCATGGACTGCAAGCAAAAAAAAAATAAATGTGCAGTTATTATGTTGTGATGCAATTCAAGTCTCAACAAAATACTCCTGAAAGAGTATTTCTGCAGATCTTTTGCTGTATATTTAGCTTTGTGTTTTTGTTTTTTCAAAAATATGAGATTGACTACATAACAAGACAGGAAGGTTGTTGCAAAAAATGTCCAGCGGATGTCTATCTTGCCTTTGCTTTTCTTTCTTTAGTGATGTACAACTCAACACGGAAGATATTGAAATGTACAGCAGAGCATGCTGTCAGCATGCCTCTACTAAAGTGATAAAAATGGTTACCTTTTAGACAGGAATTTGACTCAAGTTCACAGCTGTAATATCCTAATTGCTTTCAATAAAATCTTTGACAATCCAAGGAGGATCTCATAGCCTACTGAAAGTCAACATGCATGCACATATTTTGGGCTGTTTGCTTATCTGTCTGCTTATCTGTCTGTCATGCAGTCAGTCAGTCAGGCAGTCAGTCAGTCAACAAGCCAGTCAGTCAATCGTTTGCTTCACCTGCCCATACTTATATACACAAATGCAAAAACAAGAAAAAGATTAAATATGCAGAAATAAGTATTACTTACACTCTCTAAAATATTACTTCTTTCAACATATATTGCCTGGGAACTCTTTTTCTTGGAATGAAGTTGAGCAATTTCATCAAAGAAGCATTTCTGTTTGTCTTTAAACATCTCAGAACCACCTAAAAGTGACAAAAATACACCCATTTACCTCATTCAACATTTTTTCAAGGCAACTCACAGTTTCCTGCAGAATATTGCGCTCATAACGAGATGGAACGATTGAACTTAACCTTGACTGTTATACATCCCACACCAACTGTGGTATTACGTCATCATCGAATAACGCAGGACCAAATATCAGACTGTGATACGAGTGTCAGCGAATGAGAAATAATAATGTGAATGAGGGTTGGGTGGGGGCAAGGGATGGGGGGGTGAGGTTGAAAAGAGAAGAGCATTAGAAAAACAAAGGAGAAAATTTAGGTTTTATTGCTGCCGTGATTTGAAAACTTTCTCAATCAAATGTTAGTCAACAACAAAAACAAGACACTGATGCTGGTCATGGAGACCATGTGATTACTATTCTCACCTATGTTTGAAAGAAGGAATTTAGTAAAAGCAGCTGCAAGAAGATCTCTATCTTTGGAAGCCATTGCGATAGGTTCCTGTCCACCGTCATCAACACTGAAGTCTAAGTATTCTGGATCCTTCAGATTGGGACCCTCAAACTGAAACTGATCAAAGTCATCAAAGAAAACAAATAATTACTGCAAACGACTTTATTTAGGGCGATTTGAAAATGCAAATTAAAATTTTTGGTGGCAATGTTCCAAAATAGCATGCATACTGCACTTTGTGGTGCTGGACATCAAAGTCACAGAATAAAGTTACTTTAAAAATGGACTGCTACAAATAAGCACGCTAAAGTTTGAATGTGTCATTCTAAAAATGTGCCACTGGGCTAAGATTCTTAAACAAAGATTCATTCCTTCAAGCATTGCATTCACTCAACAGACAGTAAAACATGTCAGATGGAATCAGTCAGGCTGATTCACAGAGCTTAAAGGGAAGTAGGGCGTTTAGAATACACCATCATAGCATACAAAGAAAGTAGCTTTAAAATTGTTCAACCATTCAGCCTCATCAATAAAGATCTTCAAAAGCTTCATCCCCTCAAAACAGCATGCATGTGATGAGTAACGGAAGATGCATCGTCTGAATTTTGGAAAGTTTGGGTGAACAAATTGTTGAGCAAGAAATAGTTGAAAATTTCTCTGTGAGAAACTTATTTCTTGAAAAGAAGGCTAGTCTCGTTCTTATTTTGAATGATCTATCAATCCATGTTCACAAACACTGGTTTAAAAATTGCTGTCTGTATTAAAATGAAACATCCTATTTCCCTTTTAGGTCATTTTATGACCACAGCAGGGCAAAAGGTATTCCTAGCTCTTTATGGAGTTATACAAAAGATCTTTAGTGATCCATGTGACAGATTCAATATTAAGTATGTGCGAGTATCTACTCATACCAGTTTGCATAACTCTCCTTGTCAAATTATGACAGTTGTTGGTTTAAGGTTTCCAGGAACACAAAACAGGGTTCACCATAACACACATCCTTGAGTTGTTCAACATTTCTTGCAGAACTTTTGCTGAGAACTACCTGTCATGGTGCAGGTTTCATAGGCTGGGCAAATGATGAAAGGCTTCTTTAACCCACAAAACCCAAACTCATTTCAATAATATCACATCACAGAAGCTAACCTTTTGCACAATCTCTTATAAATGACTTTTCTATCCACCAATGTTACAAATGGAAAGAGACATAATACAAGCTTTGATTGACCTTGGGACAAGAATGTGCACATAGTTTGATAGCACATAAAAATTAATCAAAGAAAAAAACAAAAAGATATGAAACTTACCTTTGTTGCTGGACATACTCTAAAAGTGAATAACCTTTTTGGAATAAACTTCAAATAGAACTCTTTCACAGTTAACTGTTTCGGTGAAATGTAGCAGACCACCTTCTTGGGTTTGCGTAACTTCTCTTGCTTACATGCAAGCAGCATACACTCAAAGTGAGCATCGCCATTTTTCTTCTCAATGCATTTTGTGACTTTCTCTGCATCAGATTCTGTGGGGATATCATAAGATGGGTAGAGCAATTGATAACTATAACAATTGTTTTCTGCATTCAATGGTCGTAGCTTTTAAGCCTTACTCTGCACTTTAAAAAAACGACAAAATGATTTTTGGAACATGGCATACTCAAACAGAACAATTTCTCTGCGGGAAGAACAGGGCATATTGTCGTGTACATCACAACTAGAGACTTGAATTCTAGAACTGGTATCATGGATTAATCAGCGTTTAGTTTTTAACTTTTGTCATGACATAACAGTGCATCACTGGATAACCATATGCGTAACATCCATAAAATGTGAAGGAAAAACATCTTATGAAACAATACATAAACATAAACACAATGCTTATCCAGGACAATGATACAGATGTGAGACAGAAATTTGTCTGTACAATTGTCAATACTTGATGGATTTCCTTGGAATTTGTGACTATTTTCAACATTTTCAATGATTAAATACACCCAATAGTTTCAAAATGTCATTATCACGTCACACGACCTTCAACAATTTCCGTATTATGAACAGACTAAATGAATAAAGAAAAAGTGAAAGATTTAACGGTAGTCAGGTGCCATTATTCTCATATACAGTCGCCAAAATAGTAGGTCTGGGATTCAAACCTGACAAAATTTTGTGGAAGAGTCCTGTTAAGTGATCAACCAGTTATAGTACATCAAACATGAACTGTTCAAGCTATGGAAGTGTTTAACATGTGAACCTAACAATTTCTGTACTTTGACAGGCACAATGAATTAAAAATATGAGAAAGATTTAGAGGGAACCATTTGCTACTATTGTCATAAACAGTGGCAAAAATAACAGGTGAGGGATAAAAGCAGAATTTTTTTTTTTCTTCTAACAAAGGTTACCCACATACCAGAGTTATGCAAATTTAAAATGCCCTGTGCATTAATATGCCAATAAAACTCAAAACCAAGGAATAGTATCACCGAAGGTCTTTGAATGCTCAAGCAACAAAACAAACAATTCTCTTTTGTCTAAAGATTTGTTTCTTATTGCCTCTTCTATTTCGAACAACTTTGACTGAATCACCAGACATAACTTGCAGCAGCAATTCACAGCAAAAGAAGAAACTTTATGTTCAGTGCGACATTCTACAGAACTACAAATCCTGAAGTCACCAGAGGTATCGAGTCAACTAGGCAAACCAGACCATAAACACCCATGAGAACTAACCGCTCAAGACCAAGAGGGTAAAATTTCCATTTCTGATTGGTTCCCCCTGGTAGGTGATTGACGCTTGGTAGCAACCAGGTCTTTTGACATTCATCGTCAGTGTAATGTAATTGTTATTCATGGCAGGTTTGAACTTTGCACAAGATGAAAGACTTGGTGAGGACTGCCCTTCATTCTGACAAGAAAAAAAACAGGAAAAAGAAAATGACAAATTTATCAACAGCACATGTGTCATTTTGTAGTGAATCACTCCAAAAATGCTGACGTATGTACCAGATATAACACTTTGAGTTTATGTTAGAACATAATATGACACAATTACATGCTGCATTTACATAGCGATTGAAATGAGACATCAAATACAAGGTACCAAGCTACCAACAACTGATTCTTGCATAAAACTTCAAATCGCGAAATATCTCCCAAATGTAAATTTGCTTTGATATCATTTGCACTTAACACTGAAAACTTTTTTTTAGTAACAATGACACTATCTTTTAAATTCAAAGGTTCTTAAACAACAGACCAGGTGGTATGCCTTCCCCGTGTTTGTTTGTTGATTACAATGTCCAAGATCGTAAAGATACGTAACTTACACTGAGTGGACTTGAACTGTAACATAACCTACTACCAATTGTACAGAAGTACCCTTCTAATAATGAATCCTGTGAATCCTAACATAAGCATTCTGTGCTGTCTAGGTAAGGACACTACAATGGTAGCATATAACATTTTTTGTTCACTGTCAAAACTGCCTTTTGTACCTGAAGGAGGCTTGGGACATAGAGATATAGGATTACCTTTGTAATTTTAAACTGAAATTCTGTAGCAGCACCAGATCTCTTCAGAGAATCCAGAGAACAGACATTGTCAAAGATGTCTCTGACCTCTACCTGCAAGGACTGTTCTTCGTTTTGTGTGACGACAGCCACGGAAGAGTGGTGGACAAGACCGGTCTTCTTAGGGTCAGGTGCTCCTGATGAGAGTACAGCATGTCATGGTTTAATATTGAAATAATATGTCTCAGTAGAAGCAACGGATGTAAAAACTTTAATGCAAGGCTTTCCAAGTGCAACCACTGTGGACCAAAACTAAACAGCTCTGAATAATGTATGCCTTGCCTTGCAAGTTTCACTTCTTGAGAAAACTGCCGAAACTAACCCAGAATACGACCATGACAATGACCCTCTTAGCAAACAATAGAGACCATCTTTGCTGAGAGGGCCGCACCAGATCCAAAGATGACCAAACCATTACAGTACAGTAAATCATATGGTGTTACATTTTCAACAAAGGTTACCAGATAGTGATTCTGCAAACCCTCTGACTTTTGACCTTCATTGTGATGAGGAAGATCCTGTTTAACAAAGAGTAATCCACATAAAACATATAAAGTTACAACTATTATTTCTTGGTGTAACATGAAGGCTAAAGATACCAGCCTTCCTCCCTTGGTATCACTGGGGTATCCTGTTTGTAAGCAAAGGTATCACACACACACGTGCACCCGGACACACACACATCTTAGTCTTTGGCAGAGATTTGATAAGTGTGTAGGAAATGATACGAATGTCAAGACATTAGCAACAAAAAACAACTAGGACAGCAATGCCACTGTAGCTCACACAATTGAACTGAGGGTTTTAGCCCTATGTTCTGACACATTTTTGTTCCCACACCCCATGTTCTGACACTCAATGTTACAACACATTCATTACATCAGGCACCATTTTGGGTCCCAGCTATGATGCTCAGTGTAGTAATGACGCATTGATCAGCCGCTGCTGTTGGAATTTAAATGTACATGTTGAAATATAAGGGTGTCGGAACATAGGAGTGTCGAAACTTAGGACAGTCACTGAACTAAGTAGAGGTAATCTTTGTTTGTGGCATTGCAAAATGAAAGTACAGTACTTGGAAGGTGACAAAATGTTACATGCAAAAAGCAGCTGGTTGACACACTATCAAGCCTATGACGTTATCATATGCCAGTGTAGTATATTAATTTCGATATGTGATGTTGAAAAATGGTATTAGGTGTACCAGCTATGGTCTGTAGAGAAGGGTAAATCTACTTTAGGCTGTGTGATATGTAAGGATGCAATGGATAATGTTTAGATCCCGTTAGAGCTGGCTTTGGCTGGATCTAAATTGAAATGTGCACTGGACTAGATTTTTGCAATGGTTGTAAAATTAGAATATACATGGCTTGTACGTTTGAGCGTTATACATTTTTTTTTTTGCTGTTCTCTGTGCATGTTCAAACCTTACTATGGGCA
Source organism: Stichopus chloronotus (assembly GCA_021234535.1). Lineage (NCBI taxonomy): Eukaryota > Metazoa > Echinodermata > Holothuroidea > Aspidochirotida > Stichopodidae > Stichopus > Stichopus chloronotus. The sequence continues at coordinate 25,202,261 of CM037843.1, forward strand.
GTATTTAAGATAATCCAAGTCAATGGACACATTGTAAAAACACTGCAGTGTTGATGATGCAACAAATCAACTCTGTTTATCAACCTGTCTTAAAGAGTTTACAATGATCAGTTAACCACAGGCTTCACTAACTTAATTTGCATGTCAATTTACTAGTATCGGAATGTGATATCGATAGGTGATAGTTCAGTTGGACTTGATGACCCACAGGGCAGATAGGCTGGCCAGCCCGACCGTAAAATTTGATTATTGTTTTCTAGAGTGACCACAGAAAAGCTCTCCAGCTAAACCCGTTCCGTTAGAGAGCCGTGTGCAAAAAAGCAACCAAAAATCCAATTTTCCTCCAAAAATTACATTGCAACTCACCTATAAATTAAGCCAGTTGAAATGTAATTAGGTGGAAAAAAATACATCTATCCCAAAAAACACACTGAAAAAATTTCAGACAAATATCTCAAAAAATGACGAAAGAGAAGGCTTTTGAAAAAAACTTGACGACATCAGACTCATTCTAATACCTCACACACTTGGTGTGTGAGCTAAAAATCAATTTCCAATACATTCTTTTAGTTTTTGAAATATCATCTGGTATAGTGTAAAGTTCACCACCATGGAGGCTCTGTGTGACATGTATATGCCAAAAATTCTAACCTGCTAAGAATTTTTTCTTGAATGGACTTCCCTTGATGTGGATGTGCATTACAGTCACACTGATGCTGTAAATGCCGGCTCTCTTGACCGTGAAGGCGTGCACGGTTACCTCGTTGTTATTTGGTTCAGGACTGAATTCCAATGAATGGGGGATTGGGCCTTGGGGGGACAAGATTTCCACCGTGATCTTGTCCCTCTTGGAGACTGGGCATTTGAATCCATTCCTTTGGTAAAACTGAAAGTGTAGAAAATAATTGTACGCAAACAAACGGTAAGAAGGTGTGTAAACACAAAATTGGCTGTGACATTCATATCAGTTTTTGTAAACAAACCTTCGCCCAAGATAAAACAGTTTATACTATGTGACCTTTGAACCCACTGTATGATGCTTGAATGCCTTCATAAAGTTTGACAAGGCAAGACTGGTTAGACTTCCGCTGTAAAACAACTTTGACCGTAGTAGACTGCATTGTGCTCGCTGAACCACTTCAAGTGATAGATCCAATGAAACTTTACGACTCACACATAAAGGGCCGCTTTCGTTTTGCAAAAATGTCTACATCACTAATAAATGTAGTGATACCATCCAACACAAACACACTGAAGTGTAGAAAAATATGGTGATAACATATTCATGCTTTTCGATGTATAAAAGACAATTGAGTCGTTTACCTCTAACCCTAACAGGACACCAAACTTTCATGATTTGTTGCTAAAGATAACACATTAATCTCAAAGATCCCTTCAAGGACTTCATCTATGTGGCATCCACATATCAACCATAAACCACTCAGTCCCAAGCCTACAGTACAGTGCACAACTTTAGGGCACACTGAAACCCCATCCCCTCCACCACCCCTCTTACTCAAATACAAATCCACATGTTTTCACACTTATGCAATGGAAAATTGCTTGGCACTTGTGATCCCCCTTCAGTAACCTTCCAATTTGCTATGTTTTACACAGTGCAAACGTTTCAGAAATAGAGATTTCCACATTCCAATTAACATATTTCTGCAAACACTGACAAAAGCCACATTAGATGATTGGTTATGTTATTACACAACGCTACCCAGAATGCATCACTCTCTGAACAATGCACCAGTCACACAGAAACCTTGTGCAAACCCCTCATTCTTCAACTATTGATAGAGTTTGTTACACATTTTGACTTTTTATAATGCAACTACCATTCTTTGCTCAAAACCTCAAAGAAATTTGCAAGAATAATGACAGAACCAACAATCCCATAGGAAATCTTGTCAGCAAGCCCACAGTTGAATATCCTTTGTCAATTCCAGTACTGTAGCACTGGCTGAAAATAGAGCATGAATAGAACATAAATCTGTGCTGCTTACCTTGATGATAAATTTCATATTTCCACCGACAAGCATGTTTTCTTTCATGGCCCATTCCACTTCCGTCCTGTTGGTGTCTAACACACTACCAGACAATATAGTCAGGTAGTCTGGTTTCTCAGATTGGTACTTAGATACCGCAGCGTTGTTCCCTCGCACCCACAAGAAGAAGACACCTCCGACGATTATTGCTACGATAACTTTGGCTGAAAAAGTTATGAACATTGCAAAAAGCCAAGATTAATAACTTTCTGGTATGCATTTCACTTCACAAAATAGGCTTAAAGCCTACACTTTACCATCTATAATTGCTCTTGAATAAAAGATTTTGATGAGGAGTGGAAGGAGGGTGAAAATGTTTAGCAAAAGTTAGTTCGTCCATGTTACAGTTATGTAATGCAAGTTGCAAGATAAAAAGTTTTGTACACTTTGTAGTAACATTTAAACAATATTTCAAATCTTGCATAAAATTCTTCGATCATGAAAGCTGTCAATCACAGAAAAAAAAGTTGATAAGATTAGGGGCAGTGTTTCTGCTAAGAGCTATGACGCCATTTTAACACACTGACTTGGCAATTTGACACACTGATGTTCATGAGCACAGTGCACAGTCACATGCCATTAAAATTTATGGTGAGCCAATTTTGCTTGCAGTTCATTATTTTGAACCAGTGGATTTTGCCAAAATACTGGTTTAGAGCTAGTGTGCATAGTTCAAAGATGAATTCAGTGATAGAAGGTTCCTCAATGTGACACCAGTGCTGACTTTGGGTAAAATGCTAGATAGTGGAGCTGTAAATTTTACAGATTAGTCAAACAATGTTAATTGATGCCTATGATGAAGCACATCTAGCAGAACTTGACAAAAGAAGGGAAATGCTGCAAAACTGGAAGGCATTACGTTCTCACTGACTGAAGATCTTGTAGTGCCGCTATTGCACTATTTGTTATGCTGAACCAGCAAGTTCACTTTTGGCAGCTTCGCGAAGTATTGCCGATAGAATTGCTTTGCACCACAAAATTTAAGCGGCTTTTGTCATGCAAATTTGCGAAAAGGAGAAGAAGGGGAGAAGAAAAAGCCTGAAGAGACTGGGTGAGAGCCTCGCCAGCCAGCCACACACCTGTCCAGGGAAGTACCGTCACAGCTCCTGAAGGTGAGTTACAAGTTTTTATATCTTCAGAACTCATAATCAAACAGTAATCTTTTTTATTGGCTACTTACGTCGTGAAGTCAGGAGCCAAACTGTAAAGTTCCAAATCTTTCTGGAGTTTGAGAAGTTAAGCTTGTATGTTTTTCTGCTATCCTGGAGAGCTTTCACCTTCTTTTGAAACCTGGGAAGTTCTTCATCTGCTGATAGTGGTAACTTTCCTTTCACTTTGGCAGTGTTGTGAATGTTGCTGTGCAAGTCACTTAATGTCCAAATATCCAATGAGTGGAGTCTAGCCACATGGGGAAACCAACAACATCAGAACAAAAATAATGTCGGTTTTTATTTTGCATCTAAAGAGTAAACATAATTATGCTATACTTAATGTAGACATTCTATCACAACAATTTTAAGCCTTGATCTAGAGTTTAATGGACATATGGCAGGAGAAATGTGGATACCCCAGATAGAATGTATAAACTAGAGTCCCAATGGTGCAGATGCTCATATCTGAATACCCTGAGGGTACCATCAGTATAATGTGCATCATATCATAATCATAGGAACCACTAGAGGTATCATTGTATTGGATCACCAACATATTGCATGTACAAGAGAATAAGTGAGACTTCATAATTTGCAGAATATCATAAACTAGAGCACAAACAGTGCAGAAGTTGGATCTTTGTCAATAATTTTATGATACATTTAAAGGGCACTACCAAATTACAGTGCTTGTAATTGCATCAATACTCAAGTTTGACATCTAATAGTTATGAAACTGTCATTTTTGTACATTGTCATTTTCTACCCCATTTGTACTAGCTGTGGGTACATGAATTAGCACTAACGTGGGAAATGGTTGCAAATTTTCCAAAACCAATTTAAATCATTAACGACTAGCTCATTAAAGTTCATTTGCATGTGTCACATGGGAACTATATTAGCTTGACCACTGATCTGCCAGTAGAACCCGATATAGGAGACTTGACACAAAGTTGACCGGTTCAGGAAGGTTTACTAAATAAATCAAAGTGTTCCTTTAATGTCTACACCTACATGTGTACCTAGTTTAAATTAGGACATAATCTGTCCCATTAGCCCATTGCTCAATTATAATTCATGCACATAGGGATATTTGAGATGTTGTAGGACATTTAAAGGGGCACCTTAAAAAAAGGAGAGATCTTTTGCAGGACTTCACAAACTGGGCCATACAAACTCATGTACACCCCAAGATAGACCACTAACAGAGTATCATTATGACAAACCATCAGCATTGCACAAGAGAATCTGTAGGAGGAGATGCATTTTGCAGAATTTCATAAAATGGGCCACAGGGTCCACATGGGACCTTGGACCGGGCAGTTCTGAATACCCTAGATTTGCCTACCAGCAGGAAACGTTTTGTCTAAGTTACATACAAATCCATCAAAGCATGTGCAAAAGCAGCATTTACTGTTGAACAGAATTTCATAAAGACTAAAAACCCCTGAACACCATGAATGTACCACTAATAGAGTATTATTGTGACAAACCATCAACATGGTACAAGACAATCTGTAGGAGGAGAAACATTTTGCAGAATTTCTAAAATGGGCCACAGGGCCCACATGAGACCTGAGACCAAAAAGTTTTGAACACCCCAAATTGTCCACCACCTATGGAGCATTGTGTCCATGTTTCATGCGAATGCATGGAGGAGAAGCATTCTGAACAATTGGGAACAGATAGAGAGATAGACAGAAAGACAAACATAGACAGAAAGACAGAGTGATGCTGTAACATTACAATAGTTCACACCAGCTATCTGGTATGAGCTAAAAAAAAATGATAAGATGTTTCTTACAAAGTTGCAATACCTACTATTCCTCCATCTAGAAAAAGAGACATTCTATCTCACTTGCAAAAAAAGAGAGACATATCAGTAGTGCATTCAACATAAATCAGGGTATGCATAGCAAAACTTTCCCATCCAAGTGGAGAAAAGTGTATGTGAAAGCATAACTTTTGAAATTCATCTAACAACAAGACAAGAGAGGTTCTTTCACTTACAGTATTTATAACAATATGATAGGCCCCTTTCCTCTCCATGTACGATCAGTTACTTAAGAGTAATCTATAGCAGAATTCAGACAGTTTTTCCAAATCCCCTAAGCCACTTTAACACAAATTGACCACAAGTTGATGCAATGAATTGATGCAAATTGATGCACTGATGTTTGTGAGCATAGTGCACTGTTATATGCTGCTGAAATTTATGAGGTGTCAATTCTGCTCTTAATTCACTTGTGACCAGATGAATATACTGTCTTAGAGGAAACAATGGACAAAAATCGAATGGTTTGTAATCTTACGGTTGGAGAAGGTGCGTGTACATGTTATCCTCCAACCACTGCTTTAAAAGTAGTTCCTCTCGAAGGTTTGCCTGTGCCTTCTCTAGTCTTTCCAGCTTCTGCTCAGGAACATCACGAAAAGCCTTCCTATTCCTCACATCTAAAACTGAATACTCTTCTAACGTAAAACATCCTAAAAAGAGAAACGAGGACAGCCACAGCATCAATGGACCCAAAATACTTTGATCTTGTCCACTAAATAACTTCAGCAATGTACAGACCAGATGTTTAGAACTACACATTATTCCTTCTGACAGTAACAATTTTATATTACTGTATTAATTTCATGGCCCGGTTTCATTTTCTGTCACTGACTGTGTTGTGGCAACAGTAACTCATGTCTGTGTACTCTATTTTTTAACATCAATGTGCTATAGAAACATAACTATGGTGACATTTAAATGTTTGCAATATACCAATGAAAGAAAACAAAAGTATTTTAAATTGTCAGGTAAAAATTCCATTTCAATTATATTCTTATTAACTTTAGATATTGTGGCTAAAATGCACATTATTTTGCCAGAGGAAGTCTTCAAATAAGTAAGCCATCATGGTGGAGGACGGCAACATGCAATAATTAGGGCTGATGTTCTTGACAGCTAAATAGTGTTAATTCTCTTTAATAATTTTAAATATTGCAATCAATTTATTTGTCCTTGACAATGACATCAGTATGGATGAATCTGTTCTTTCTCAAAATGCAGTCTATGTTCAGAGCATTAGTTTTCTTCTGCTTGACAAACCAACTTTTCATACATTGTGAAACAATACAAAGAGATCTTCAGACTACTCGCTCAGATGAGATAGCACACTGACAGGTGTAAAGGTGCAAATCATAGGCTGGACTCCAACATTACACATTACATGCAGCTACCGCTAATTCCATAATGTGAATTGCTTGTTCATTTGTGAACATATGCAAGACGAGAATCACACTCACTTGATTTCTCAAATTTCGGTCTAAATTCATAAAGACCATGCCGGCTCATCCACATGTTGTAATCTTGCAAGGAGTTCCAACTGACTGAAGCATACCAGGCAAAGAGCACCAACCCTCCGATGACCAACAACTTTGTCCTGGTCTGATCCATCATCTTTGTAATAGCTACTGGTTCCTTAACCTCCAAACAAGTGAAAAGTCTCCTTTGAACTTGAAAAATAACAGCCACCAGCCCACCACCACTGATCCTAAAATACTGTAGATGAGAAAAGATTTGCTCTGTGAAGTTTGAATCAGCTCTTCACTTGGTGCAATACACTACATAGAAAGTGATTCTTAACATGGTGAACATAAGCTAGGCTAAGTTCTTTGCAATAAAACAAAAAATGAATGATTAGACTTTTTCCAAAGGGTTTTATATTTGCCTCAAGATTCTCTGCTTGAAAGAAAAGAGGACTGCAGATCAATGCACAGGGCATTGATAAATGTACACTGCAATTCTAGGCCCAAACAGTCAAATGGAGAAGTTGGGGTGACCAAAATAGGGAGAGATGAATGAACTGAACAGATGATGCAGTCCATTTTAGTGAGACACAGAAATCTTCAGATACTGTAGGAAACTGAGCAGCTATGGATTACAGTATGGCAAAACAGGAAAATGATGGAGTAGTTTAGTGACAAAATGATCCTGGTAGATTAAAGGGAAATAGGGCATTTAGAATATACCAATGTGGCATACAAAGAAAATAGCTTTAATCATTTTTTTAATCCATTTAGTCTCATCACTGATCATCTTCAAAAGCTGCAACTCCTAAAAATATCATGTACATTATGAGTAACGGAAGATGCATCATTCGAATTTTGAAAAGTTTGGGTAAACAAATTATTGTTGAGCAACAAATAACTGAATTTCTATCTGTGAGAAAGTTATTTCTTGAAAAGAACACCGCTGTCCTTCCTTATTGTGAATAGTCTGTCATTCTACAGTATGCCCACAAATATTGGATTTAAAAATATGGTTGTTTTCTGTAAAACAAACGCCTTATTTCCCTTTAAGTATATGATCAGTTGGAATAGGAATTTTCTTGAACTATATAGTTAATGGTGCACCACTTAGGCCTTGCACATAACTGTTTGCACTACCTGTGTTGGTCAGTTTGTTCCATATGTGAAGGGAGCTTCACATCTACCCTGCATAGTCGAGTTTTTTTGATCAGCTTAACACTATGAAAAAAACTAACGTCTTCTGGCTTTGGAGACAAAGTCCTTCCAACTCGGCAGAAATCGTACACAACATTCACTTACACAGTTCTAAAGCGACTGGCTGGAGCAGGGCTTTTAAGCACTGCTATCATTGTACGTACTGTAGCTGTGTAGATCGTTAGTGAACAAATAATGTGACTAATACTCTTTAACCATCACCGGCAGGCTCTTCGAGGAGGCAGCCTCATAGCGGCAGCAGTCATAGAGGTGCTATGCAAGCTACTGTACTTCACATCTAGATCTATAGACACTGTGGTCTTGTTAGGTCACACTTCCTCATATCTGTCTTCAAAAGTCACATCCCACTTTTCTAAGAGAAATATCGAAACCCTAGCCACAAGGTATTACATGTATTGTTTTTGATTTGGTTCAAACCTTTAAACTGAAACCATAAAAACACGCTGACGATAGGTCAGCTTACAATATCGCTGAAAGTTGGGTTGATGCATCGTACTGGAAATTACATCCTTTCATACAAAAAAGTTTTGCATACAGAAATTATTATATATTTTAAGAGGGAAAAGAGAAAGACTGAGGACTCTCAACAGGGGTTGGGCCAGGTGAGGGTAGGGGCCTCTTCGAGGAGGCAGCCACATAGCGGCAGCAGTCATAGAGGTGCTATGCAAGCTACTGTACTTCAGATTTAGATAGACACTGTAGTCCTGTTAGGTCACACTTTCTCATATCAGTCTTCAAAAGTCGCATCCCACTTTTCTAAGAGAAATATCGAAACCCTAGCCACAAGGTATTACATGTATTGTCTTTGATTTGGTTCAAACCTTTAAACTTAGAAACAATAAAAACACACCGACTATAGGTCAGCCTACAATATCGCTGAAAGTTGGGGTGATGCATCATACTGGAAATAACATCCTTTCATACAAAAAAGTTTCGCATACAGAAATTATTACATATCTTTAGGGGGAAAAGAGAAAGACTGAAGACTCCGAACAGGGGTTGGGCCAGGTGAGGGTAGGGGGCCCTCCACCTCAGTGAATGCTTCCGGGACCAGTCGTGGAGTCTTTGTCGATACGATACAGAATGCAGTCCGCTGCAAAGGCCTGTTTTCGCTCTCTAGAGGGAATTTTCCTGATGAGAACCAAAGATTTTCGGCACGCTATGCACGCTGCAACTTGGACTTGAGTCCCTTCAGTAATCACCCCTACTTCCTTCAGTACCACAACTACCTTCAGTAGTTAGCACTAAAACTATGTCTCTTGACCTCTATTATACTTTATGAAATGGCAGGAAACAAGCACTGTTAACTTTCTCGATCATCTCAAGCAACCTTCTTGACCAAGCCACTGGCCTCATAACTTTAAACTTACTGTACTGTCAATGTATGTGACCCACTGCAGCTTGCCACACACAGAGGACAACATCTCTGAACTCTATGTCATTGACATTTCAAATTTTGCAAAATCTGAAACAAAAGAAACCTGATCAATGAGGACTCTAAAGCAAATTTAAGGCATTCTTAATAATTGCTGATGGCTAATTCCGGAGGCTAGCCCCCTAGAGTACAACTGCAGAATGCAACGCCCCACTCCAACTTTGAATCGTTCTCAAAAGAATGTCTCTTTTGAATGCATTTTGACAATGAGCAATGCTATTGTTTGTCTCTCAATTTCAGGAGGGATGTTGCATTCTACTATTGATCCCCCTGGATGGTCACCACCAGGACTCTGACCCTGGACCCCACCGAGGGCACTAACATGGCCCCTGGGTCCCAAACGTGCACACTCACAATTCGTGCACCATGGTGCACCGAAGGTGCAAGTCAAGGGAATCACAGGTTGTGCCCCCCACCTCCAAAATCCTGCACATGCTACAGTTGTAAGGGACCTTCTAAAAGGCGGGGTGCCGGTATTCTAAAATTGCACCACACTCAGTAACACTTAGGCCTAGGCCTACATAAATTACAGGTGTAACTAGGGTAAAGCCAGAGCTAGTCCTATGGCTGAACAGCTACAGTACAGACTACCTTACAGTACTGGATGTGTAAATCTGGAATGTACTTGCGGCCTAAGAACAAGTTTATGCACTTCTGTTAAGGTAGTGTTACTGTTAGGCTAGTCTATGTTGGGCCTAACCAGTTGGATAGGTAACTTAGCGGTCTAAAGCAGTGGCTAGCCCTGGCTCAGGTTAGAGTAGGCTTCCAGCCGTTAGGATTAACTCTCAAATTCACCTCAAATATTTTTGTTAAAACTAATGTTACTAACTTAGTGGTGCAGACTGCGATATGATATCTTCTGAGTTTGCCAAAAGTTTCTTTTTTCCAGCATTTTGTCGCAACTTAATCCATGGTATTAGTTCCAGTGTGGTATTTCGCTAAACCAAAAGGGTATTTCCCAGTTTAAGAAACCGCAGTGCAGTGGCGTCTAGGCAAGGTCATTGGTAGCGTCTTCCTAGGCTTCCGTACTCAGAAGTTATTGCAATGTAGTTTCTTGACATGCAAGGAAACTAACGTGCGAAACAGACATGACAGGTGTCGTTTCCAGAGTTGATAACGTGAATCAATTGTATCATCAATTGTAAAATAGCGCCACACCATATTGCGCAATCGATCAAAGCAATGTTATTAGTCCCATGCATACACGTTACAAAAACAACACATGTGCGTATATGCTCAGTGTGGGTACGTCCAGACATTGTGTCGAAATTGAAACAGAAATTCACATTTGTTCATTAAAATGGTAAGTTCTTTTTGTACCTCTGAAATTGATAGATTTAGGCCAGTATATGGCACTCACTTGCTTAAGATTCTTATTTGTCTTTTCTATTGAAGGGTAAGGACCAGAGGACCCGTAAATATGCTGCAATGAAGCGGATGATTTCTCTACGAGACTCACGAATGTAAGTAAAATGGAGCCTATTGACAATATTTATGATGAAGGTTCTCACAGTTCATTGTACATCGTACCTACTAAGTACTAGTATTACGAGGCCTGTACATCGTGCTACTCGTTTTCCATTTTGGATGTAGTCACTGTGGTGCTCTTTTCTGCTGTATCAGCAGTGTTTGTGTACTGCTGCAGTCGTATATACTATGAGTTGTTACTTCATTTTCCTACTGCAGGAGAATGACTATGTCTGTATTATTATCTGTGTTTACAATTACATACACTCAAATAATGTTGTAAGCTACTTGCTTCATTCCTACAAAATAGATAACAACAAGTGCATAAGTTTAGAAAACTTTTAACAGAAAGTTTACAGTGTCAATTTTGGCCAAGCGATACCTCCAGGATATATGTTTCTCCATGGAATTACTAGTCAGGAGAAAAAGAGCTTAGGGCCTTGTACTATTTATTTACTGCAGGGTTGTTTTAGATCAAGGCAATTAGTTGATTTTATTGACTACTGTAGATCATGATTTAAATCATTGATTTGTTTGATTATAATCCAGCATATTGTTTGATACCACTTATTTAAATCATTATTTTTTTAAGAAATGAGAAGTCACCAACTGTGATTGATTTACTAGCACTTTAGTGAATGACCAGCAGAAACTGTCTTGCATGAAAAATCATTGACTGTGATTACTTCTAAATTCACTTCTTAAGAAGTAACCTGGACTGCACACAATTGCTCTAGCATGTCCAAATGATGCAATGTACCATAACAATTCATGTTTATTTTGATGCATATAAATATACAATATAATCCCAGACTCTAACTGTGCACATTAATACCCAAGACTGGACTATGAAACTAGTACAAGGTCTGCCTTTTACCTTCAAAGTGCTATGTTATTTGCAATTTTACAGTAAGAAGGAAAACAGAAAACCAGCAAAGAAGCCATCACAACCTAAAGAAGACCATAGAATCAAGAAGCATGAAGTACCAAAATATTCATCTGCACTGTTCTTTAAATACAACACCCAGCTTGGTCCTCCATTCTACGTTCTGCTAGACACAAATTTTATAAATTTTTCCATTAAAAACAAGATAGACATTTTTCAAGGCTTGATGGACTGCCTGTATGCAAAATGTAAGTAGAATTGTATTGTATGTTATGAATAAAGTAATTTATAGATCTACGTACTATGCTCTTTCTCCATACTATGTCTAGGCATTCAGAAAAGCTGTTTTACTCTAAACATCGGTTGTTATCGTAAAAACACGTCAGAAAACCCTACAAAGCCCTGTTGAGCTTGTTTACAAGGAAGATGATTTCAGTTTTCATCTTACCTAATGTATATGCCAAATGTATGAACAACTATGATTTGCTGCAGTATGCTATATGATGAATATGAATCATGCCCGTTGGGCATCAGAGGCATCAAGATATTACCAGTTGATCAAATGCCTCATTGCCTCAAAGATCACCCTCATGTAACTTATTGTTTCACTTCTTTAGAATCTACAGGCTGTGTATGTGAGTGCTTATTTATCCTTAATGGCCCAATCTTATGCAATCATTTTCTTTTACTCAAACTGACTTCTGCTTCCAATGCATCATAAGAACAGCACATAGCTACAGTACAAACAGATCAGGTTTAAGGTGAAGTTATGTAGATTGTAATATTTCACCAGTTGTTTCTGACATTGATATATTCACGTATGGTATGAATATGTTTGGTTGATCATTACGGCAATTTCAACACCATTTCATGTTTTACAAGGAAGTATTCTTCATTGGGTTGGACCTTGGAACCATAATACCATAAAACAATACTGAAGATGACATCAGTTTAATTGGGAATAAAACTTGGCAACATGGGTTTCTTTTCTTTTGTTGAATTATTTCAGGCGTACCATGTGTAACAGATTGTGTGGTAGGTGAATTAGAAAAGCTTGGAAGAAAGTTCAACGTCGCTCTCCGACTAATGAAAGATGAAAGGATCGAAAGGTTGCCCTGTATTCACAAAGGCACGTATGCCGATGATTGCCTCGTGGACAGAGTCACTCAGGTAAGTAGTACTACAAAGTGTTTAAAGGAAGATAGATTTGGTCCCTGTGAGATTTAAGGTACATTTTTGTGCAGTTCTTCCAAATGACCAGTAAAGTGAACAGAAAACGAGGAAGAGAATGAGGAACAGCTGAATCCAGAACTCTTAAATAAGTCTAGCAGAGACACAGTTTGAATTTGAAATGTGTGTCTCACTCATGAGAAAAACTTGAACTATGAATGCTGTTTCCCATTGATTAAGAGATGTTTTCATCAGTAATTAACTTGTCAAGTCAGCTTCTGTTTTGTGTGGGTTGTATTTTTATGTCCTATTTGCATCAACATAGAAATGTAAAATCCTTAAAGGAAAATGAGTTCTTGTAGAAGAAAAGTAATTTTGCATAATATTTTCCTGAATTTGTTATGCAAATAATTCTCTCTCTGGAAGTGTTAATATATGACAAGGAATGTCCTCTTCTGATGGAAATGTTTATTTGATTTCACTGAACTATGAAAGCAGAGCCTGCAGAACTCACAAATTTTGAAGGTATTTCTCTTACTCAGCATAAATGCTATATTGTTGGAACATGTGACAGAGACTTGAAGAGGAGAATAAGAAAAATTCCAGGAGTACCAATCATGTTCATCACAAAGCGGCGGTGAGTTTCCTGTGTGTTACAGTTTTGAATTGGGAGTTAAGAATATTCCACTGTCATGGCAGGTAGCTTCCCCAGCAACTCTTGTGTTTTTATTCCTTGTCAACAGCAGGCAAGGAATCCTTGCTGTCATGATGGACGTGTGTGTGTGATGCCTTGGCTTGTAAACAGGTATCTCAGGAAGGGACATTTGCCTGAACTTAAAAAGTTAATGTGTAGGTAGTCTATTGTGAGTAGATGATCCCTATTGTTTTTCCTATATGTCAAAGGTCATTTGAATTCTGAATTTGATTCCATTCATAAATTTTTTTACAACAGTAAATTATCGGCAGATATGAAGGTTATTTGGCCATAACACATCCAAAAGTAGTGTGGTGCTTTTCCTTCGTGCTATAGCTCTCCTGCCCCACCCCACCCTTCTTTCTCCTCAGGTTTAATCTACCCTCAGTGAATAATTCTTTAAGTTCTATAGTCTGCTATGCTGGCATTATTTTGCATGTTTGTAAAGAGTATCTGGACACTTTTTTTTTCATGTAAAAGGCAGCTTTGTCAAGCAGATGTAGGTTGCATTCCTCAGATCATTACCATATGTTTGTCTTGCTTTTTTTCTCCTCCACAAAATTGGCTCCTGTTGCAAAATGGCAGCTCTTTAGTGACAACTTGCTGCCATTTAGGAATTCCAGTTACAATCTTATCTGCTTGAACTGACCCTCTGAAGCTCTCCAAAAGCTAAGACTGAGCACATTTAAACAGGGTCAAGTCAAAGACAGGCTCTCTGATTTGACTTCCAAATAAATGAAGCTGGTGATCGATTGTACTCTCAAGAGTATTTGTGAGTTTCTGAGGCAGGAAGATTTCTTTCTCTTTTTTTTAGTTGCCTGAGGTAGGCAAGAACTCTGTGCGATGGTGATGATACATGTGTACATGTAAGAGTGTGTTTGTGTGTATGCATATGTGATGTCTTGGATTGTAAACAGACTATCTGAAGAAGGGAAATGTGTTTGAACTTCAAAATTGCTGTGTAGATTCCATTATGAGTAGATGATGATTGTTTTTCATGACGATCTAACGTCATTAGGTTGTAGATGCAATGTCTCAAAATAGTTATGCATTGTCTTTTGTTGTTCTTGAATATTGGCAAGGAATCTCAAAGCCTTTGGACTTCTGGTTGTCTTATTCTGCAGACTGACATTCATCAGGCACTGTAATTATGCAGTTTGCCATATAAGTGCCTTCACTTACTTTTTCCCCAATAATGAATATTAATTACTGAATAATTAAGATATATGCTTGATTCCCCCAAAATATCAAACAATTTACTTCTTTTGTATTAATCACATGCAACTTTTTTTTTTTTTTTCAAATTCAACAAATTACAGATGTGATGTTTATTTATGAGCTATGGTAAAATAAATTCATCCGCAGATAATCCTCTCTAGTTTTGAATCGGTATCACACTCATGCATACAGTACACTCATTGTATGTACAAGTGAGGTGGATGAACAACTAGCTCTAGTTTGGAACTTCAGAACCTGATCCTTTTATTCAAGAAACTAGTTAAATATAGTATGTGCATTGGAGTCAGTGCAAGACTGAATGTCAAGTTGTACTACCTTGACAATCTATTTTAGCAATCTAAAATATTTTCTTCATTTTTCAGGTACACCATTGAGAGAATGCCAGATGCATTTGGTGCTCCGAAAGTTTAGCACATAAGAACATGCCAATAGTGTTCAGGTATTTGATGCCAAGATGCTGGATGGACACAATCTGCTGACCCATAGCAGAGGATGGACATACTCGGCGGTACTAGATGCTGCGATGATTTTACAGTGGATGGTGTAATACATGTCCCTGGTACTACAGAATTGTTAATGTGGAACATGTAGGGACTGTTTAGAGGAAATGGCTCAAATTTCTTGTATTACAGTCATGAAATAAATTTTCATAAAGTCTGACTGGGTGCTCTTGGAATTTTCAACAAAGCACTCCATACTGTTTGCAGCTCTGTGTGCGTATTAAAGCAACTTATCCCCATTATGTGTGGAGAGCCAGAAAAAAAATTGATCAATCTATACTTGTTTGCATGATGCATCTCTCTTTTTGAGGTCACTTTGTAGTCTGGCTCTTGTACTACTTACTAGCTGCTTGGCTGCCATTGAAACTAGGATTGTGACTTATGGCAATTACTAGGTGATAATCCTCAGAGGCAGACGAATAGTAGAAGGGGGGGGGGGGGCTGCCCTAACAATTTGTTGCTCTTCCTAAAAACTACATGTGCAAGTGGGTTTGCCCCCTTCTGACCTCACCTAGGACTCTAACCTGGCTAAGTGTCTGCTCTTAGGTGACAATCATGTGATAAACTATAGTTGTTTAATAATCATGACATGAAATGTCCCATTACAGAAATGCACACAAATCTCTAAATACCTGATATGTGACCCTTTGGTTGTGTTTTTAAAACTGCAGACTGGAAATGAGAACAATTGATGAGTGAACTCAAAGAATAAACACTACATGCATTTTTACTTGACTAAAAAAATTCTGTTAAAATCTTTAAGTGGAATTTCTTGACCCGATGGTGGTAGTTGAGAAAGATGAGTTAGAATCACATGTATCCTGTTATTGGACAGCCAGCTTTAAATGACCTGGAATAAAAGCTGGCAAACTGAAACTTTTAGAGACATTTACAAACCCCTGTGATCCTTGTCTGTTTCAAAATGTATCCAACCTTGCAAGTTACGTTTTTGCAACTACGCTAATACATGATGCTTATGTTGTGTTTCATGTCCTCCTTGATACTACAGTCATGTTATCTACTGCCTCTAGTTTTTTTTTTTTTGTAAGCTTATATTTGCATCAGTAATGTCATCCAATCAAGTTTTGTATGGTAGTCTATGCCCATCATGTTGTAATACAGTGGAGTTGCTGTAGTTTATAAAAAGAATGTTAACTGGTTAATGTACTTTCAGTAAGTATAGGTGACGGTGGAGAGAACACTCAGGGGTTTGGGTTCATTGATTGGTTTTGTATCTCCAAAAATGGATTGCATAAAGGTAGATTCTCATTGAATTCTCTTTGCATATTTGTAAATATACATGAAAAGTTTTGTTTTTGTATTAAAATCTATAAATAAAGATTCGATATCAACTTGTTCCACTGCTTTGTTATTTGTGTGGACCAATAGGAAGCTTGTCAACTAAGTTTCACAAAATGTTAGGGAGTGATTCACAAACAGAATGTTGAGTGTCACCACTTACTCTTTAATGACCCATTTCGTTTGAGCTGATACCAGAATCAACTTTGGTGTGATACCTTAAGAACAACAGCTCACAGAAGTGAAAAAAAAGGTTTGTCGTATATCGCAAAATTTTATTAAAAACAATTTACATATAGTACACAGTACTCAGTAGTTGAACAGACGTCAGTAATGTTGCACAGTTATAAACAAGAAGCAGCAATGAACACTGCCAGAGTGGGAGCATGATTCCCAACTAATACAAGCCAAAATCACATCTTTTATGAGAACAGCAGCTTTCTTGGTGGCAGATCCTGTACAAGAACTGCCTTAATGATAAACAGTACCAGCTATTTTCTGAAATTGCTTCTGAAATAGCTTGCTGTTTTATCCAGGATTTCTCAGAGATCTTTGGTCAGTACATGCGCAGATTTTATTGCAGAAGTAAGGTACAATAAAAGCCCTGCCCTTAAACGTCATGTGACATGAAAGTGACATTTTGGAGTATGGTTTTGGGTGTATTAATCTTTAACAAGTGTAGGCAACAGCCACAAAATTCATACAAGCACTGAAAACTCTATAGGCAGATTCCTGTCTCACCCAGGTTCGCATCATGAAAAACATCGGATTTCCATGCAAATTTGTGACGTGCCTCCAAGATGGACTTCTATGTCTTACTTCATCCGTTGTTTACTTGACCTTTCTTTCAGGGACAATTGAAAATTTGATACTCAAAGGGTTTTATTTTGGAAGCATATATTTTCTTCAAAGATAATGATATCTCTTACCAATGTCAAACCCATACATGATAGTCCTAACAAAAGAAATACTGACACTGTGCAACAATCCACCCCATCTGTTTTGCATCTTCATCAAACTTGGTAAAGCCGTTTCTCAAAAATGGTAATACGTATGAAAACAATTCCAATTGATCATCATTCAGGGTTCCAATCTGCAACTTTTAAATGAAGCCAACTCTTTAGGTGCATGCCACACGACCTTCACAGTATGAATCCTACACGTGAGAAACCAACACTGGGAACAACCTCAGGGACTATGGACTGAAGGGACCAGCAGTGGCATAGGTGAGCAGTCATGGCCTCCGGCAGCAGTTTTTCGGGAGGTGCCGCATGAGTGAAAGGGCACCTTGAAAGATTGCTAGCAATCTAGGAGGTATTCTTATGAAAAATTTTCTGCACCACCCCAATGGTGGCACTCCACTTAAATGTTCTTCCCATAATTTCACTTTTCATGTCAGTAATGATGGGCATGACTTGAAGAGTTTTGCCCCCCCCCCCCAGGAGGGATGCAACCATGCTGCCACTTGGGGGACTGAAGGTTTGCACCATCTTTTGGTAGTCGGGCGACTTCCAACACAATCAGCTCAATTTTTAGACTGTTTTGCCAATGTTTACAAGGTCATGATTTCATGTCAGTTATTTTAAGCAAGGTGTTGTTAACTAATACTGTTGGCGCTCCATTTGAGGTGTCGATAAGTTTCACGGTTGACTTTGGCACACGTTTCTTCTTCCACCTCTTGTTCGGGGTGCGGCTTTCGTCATCACCAGAACTGTACCCACTGATTCCTTTCCTGTCACTGACAACCAGTTCTTTGTATCCTGTGCTCTCGTCCATTTCTCTACTCATCTCCAATCTTGGGAGATCTCCCATAACTATTTCTGCAGTTGTGTTTATGATGCAATATAACAGGTGTCCTCCAATAACCTTGGTGAAACAGTAATTGAGGGAGAAATTAGAAAATGATTGAAAGAATGCTTTATCTTGAAACATTGCAACAGTTTATGTGGATTGTTTTGAACAATTATTCTGCCTTAGGATGAGAGGGTAGAATTTTCAAATTATTCTGATGACCCAGATGGTATGAACCTTTTTTTCACAATCAAAAAGTTGAACGACTTTGTGATTCCTTGCCAATATTTACGAAGAACAAGAAAATTCTCTACATAACAAATTTTTAAATTCAAACACCTTATCCATCTTGAGATACTATGCTTATGTCTTTTGTCACTGTGTGTACAAGCAGTCTTAATGTTTACACAGTTTGACCTCTGGTGACCTCAAATATCCTTTGACTAACACCAAAAGCAATAGGAGTCCTCAACTGAATATGGCCCTTCTTGAGGTACACTGCCCTGTCTAGGACGAAATCCTTGAGTCCACAAGGCATAGCCCGAGTCTTTGAATTTTGAGTCCGAGTCTTTGAACATCAGGACTTAAGGCAGGTCTCGGGTCCAATCTCGAGTCCTCCAGCATGATAAACAGGTCTGTACGACACCACAATAGCTACCCCTTCTGAACTCTACACAATGAACCACACACTGCTGAAGTCCTTTAACATATATTCTGTTCTTCCTGGCATACAGCTCTAAATGACATGTAACTTGCTTGTCAGAGAATTATTTCCCTTGGAACAGGTGACATCATTTTCCTCATTCAGAATTTGGAATGAGTAGTTCTGTAGTTAACTTTTCTCATGCAATCAGCTGCATATTAATCTTCTGATGACTACTACACTGTACAGTAACTTTATCATGCACAATGTTCACAGTAGTACTGTAAGGTAAAGCATGCTGTGACATGACAGATACACAACTGCAAAAACACCGAACTATGTTATTGAATTGTAAAGTTTCACTGGCAGCAGAGAAAGGTTCAATGTTCAGTAACAGCTAGAAAGACCATAGGCTTGAAATTTGCTGACCTCAGAAAATATTTCTGACATCAGCATCAGAATGAGCTAATTATTGGGATACATTGTCATGTAAGTTTGATTAGTTATGCAAAACAACATATGCTCACATAAAACACAAGATATAAGGGCAACCCCCCAAAAAAGACAAAGACAAAGGTTGTAATTTGTTTTTGATTTGATGGTGGCCATATACAAAGACAATTTACAACTCACAATACAGAGTAATTGGAGATGGAGGGTACCAAAGAAAAGAACAAGAGGAAGAACATCAGAGAAATTTGAGGCAAGCCAAAATAAAAAGAAACTTGTGAGTGCAAAGATACGCCACGCCAAGGCTACCTCGGAGATCATAGGAAAAGAAAAAACAGATGAACGATTGCAACTTACCTTTCCCTCAGCATCAGAAAGACAAATGTGCAGATGGCCACCATCAGAAAGAGTTCCATTTAATGAGAGAATTTCATGAGGTGTTGTTAGGGAAATGGTCTGCAATTGTACAAAAGTCAATGTAAACATGAAAAGTCAAAAGTGTTGATGCCTTATTACGCGTGTGGATAAACAAAGCCAGATGAATGGTCAGATGCTAAAGGATGCTTTAATTGCTCCATACGGTCCAAGTCTATTACTTCTTTTGGAAAACCATGAAGCCATGCAAACTGGAATTACCAATTGAAACTTCATACATTATGTACTTTACTGGTTATGCTAAGATGCTATTGATTGCCTATAAAGAATGATAGCAGGGAATCACTAAAAAATCCATCTGGAGATGACAGCAAGAACACTTTTACTAAAAATACATAAGCAAGTTCATAGCTGGGGTCAAATATTTCTAACCAACCAGGTTAATGCTCTATTGAGACAAAGAAAAAGGATGAAAAGAATATGAACTGAAGACTCTGGACTCACAGTGGTTGAGTCAGCCATTCGAAGTTGAGCCTCTGTTACACTTCCGACACAAGACAAGATGAAGGCGCTACGCAAGTCATAACGATTGATGTAGCACTGCAATGCAAATCTGAGCTCTTCTCCAGGTTTAACTCTCATTGTGTGACAATCCATGGGACTGCATCTATATGCTGGTATTTTCCTGCTACTCGAATCATCTGCTTTGGAATTTGCTGCTCTTTCTAATTAAGAAAAAGCAACATTCATTCCATGAACAAAACACAAGTGGAATATGACAATGATTTGCTAAAGCTAACTGGGTGGTGCTACATACAGTACCAAAAGCAACTAAAGAAATTGCATCAGAGCACGTTCTTTGCTGTCAAACACAAAAGAAATAAATACAGTGGCATTATGTCAAAGTTGGACATGGTGTGTGACTTTTAAGATGACTGCAAAATTTTTGTATGATTTTTTTTTTCTCCAGACACTTCAGAGCCTGCTCTACTATCTTCAAGTATCCACAAAACTTTAGTCGGTGTACCCCTCCATAATTAACAACAAAATTGCACCTTCAAGGTCACAGCTATTTATCTGCATAATAACTTAAGTCAATAGCAATTACTGCACAAGCTGAGCAACACATCAAATGCAAGAACTTGTGTCTATTTATCCCTGGCACTTGATGATGTATATACCCTCTGTCTTGACATCATTCTAGGAACACAACACTTAATAGAAAATACCAATGCTAGAAATGCTGTATGTCACTGCTCACTAGTCCTTCACTTATTTGTGGTGATAATACCACCCTCCTTCCATCTGCTCTTTCATCCACCATAGGCTTTACTTTTTTCAATTTATGGTATCAAAACAAAAATTACAGCTTCTGCAAATCTGATTATTACTTTGCAGTGAGGACTTACTTTTCCGTCTCTTCCTCAGGGGAGATTTAGTTGGAGAAGAGAGTTCAGAATTTTCAAAAATGGATGGTACTGCATCAGGTGTAAGCCTCTGCCTCTGCTTAGGATTGACAAACATTTCATCTTCAAAGTGTTGACTGCACAATGCATAGTTTTCTGACAATTCCTCTGGTGTTTTTGTGTTAAGCTCTGGTCTCTGAACCTTCCTTATCCACTGCAGACATCTATAAAGAAATTGTTAAGCAGATAGCATTCAGAAGTGACATTCTTCAGGAGAAGTGTGAAATTTCACTAACGTTTTAACCGGGGCTTAGGCAGGCACTTATGCAGCCATGATTGGCGGTCTAACCAACACCAAACATGGCCCAAATTCCTTGGCAATGTTTCCTTTTATTTCACAGGCTTGAAAAATGAAGAGCAAAAGAAAATGCCTTCATCAGACATGAAACACAGGGATGACCATAGATTAAGGTCCAAAGTTCCAATTGCTATTAAAAGACAATTTTACATGGATATAGAGATTTCACACACTGTTCATGATCCCACTGCAACAATTCAGTAATTATTTTATTTTGGTTTACTGTGAAATATCATGTGGGCCAAATAATGACCATTTCACCTAAGGAAGGAGGCATAGGACAAATTCTGGCAAAATCACTGAACTCAAAGCATTTTGAAAGAGTACAGCTTGGTTTTCCTACATCACACACTAGGCTAGCCCTCGGAGCCCAATCCTACCTAAGACTGTGACTGTCGTATGATCCTCTCTGTAGATTATGGGATGGCAAATGTAAATAATGTTGCTAATCATTTGACAATCAATCATGCTCTTTCCAATGCAAGACTCTGCTCCTGATGCTACATACAGTACAAGAATCCTGAACAAACTATCTTCACAAAAACATTCAGTTAGTGTGAAGGTACTTGGACCTGAGAATTCACTTTATTGTGCATCAATGGTGTATATACTTTCCTGCTCTTAACAAAACTTGAAACCGTCATGTGCATGACCCCTAAAGTTCGTAACCCCAAACTACATTTTCTCAGAGAAATGATACGATTTCTCTGAAAAAAAAATTGTGCCTACAGTATATGCAGGGATGTGCCTATGCCAGGTGGCACTGGGTGTTACTACCCATCACATGATAGGCAACAATTATATGTGGATCTTTCCCAGCAATGAATTACCCCAGTGGGTAAACAAGGTGATTGAAAACAAATATAGCCTCACACATCTAAACAGGTTATTTATCAAATGAAGCGACTATACAATGCCCCTTTTTATCCAAGTTACTGTCATGCTTTTGACTGATCCATCTACAAAAAGGTCTTAAGCCATAGAACTCTTACTGGTTGTTCAGACCTCTATTTTGCTCCACCCACTCTCCTACCCAACTTCATTCATACACACTCAAAATTTTGTTGTCACAGTTGGCAAATGTTTACAGTTGGCCACAACAGACATACTGATTTAACATTAACATTAAATCCATTTAATGTTTACATTGAACATCTTAATGTTTACATTGAACATCTAATGTCAACATTGAATAGATTCAATACATGGTACCATGTTAGCATTAAACATTTAATGCTGGCAGTAATGTGATATAATGTTTCAATTAATTTAATGTTAACATTCACTATTTAATGCTAACATTATTTTGACTTCACATTGACATTAAATATTTACTGGTGACATTGACTCGTTTGACCAATGACAGCACTGCATACAATTACCTTCAATCCATCACATTTTCTTTCACATTTTCTTTCACAAATTTTTAGACATTGTCCGAACATTGCAATCCAATTGCTAATGCTAGTGCTACAAACGATGTAACGTTATGTTTTGCAATTCCAACAGGGGAAATGGAAAACAAGCACCAGTTTCAAATTTATTCAATACAGTAGGCCTACCAGCTATTCTGCAAGATTTGTAAGTCTTGCCGCAATGCTGTAAATCAACTCATTTCTTAATCAGTTTACACTAGCTCAACTTCAATGTATGTGGTTATAAATCTTAAAAGTCATCTACCTCTCTTTGAAAGCCTCTGATGAACTCTCTCAATTGGAATACATTGAGTCTATCAAATCTTGGGCTTTCAATCTTGGAGTTGGATCTAAGCCAGGCTCATGTATAGGCTAAGATAGTATTTGCTATTCAGTGCTCATTTAGTGAGTAAACCAAGTGACCAAACAGCATAGCAGGCCAGCTGACCAGCACATAAGTGGCTTGCATACATAGCACATACACACCATCCTAAAAAGAAAACTTACTAAAAGAGAATGTGATTGGCTTGCTCTAGCAGCAGCCATAATACCAATGGGCATCACTTGCCAATTAGTCAATTTGGTGTAGACATTAAAGGAGAATGAAAGTCAGAACGTTGTACAATAAAACATCACTGTCAAATGAAAGACTAACATGTGGTGATCACCATCACCAAATTTCATGTGCATATGTTGTTTACTTTTTAAGATATTGCAATTTGAAAGTTCATAAAAATCAATCAGGATGCTGCCATGCTGAGATTGTGATGTTATAACCTGACCACGTGTTATTGAAAAGCTTTTGTTTTTCTTTATAATTTATTGACAAATAGTTTTAACAGGTATGTATCTATTTAAATCAAAGTATGAATAATTTGATCATTGCATGATACACCTCAGTAATTCAACACAAAGTTGCGTACAGTGTACATGCATTCATGGAAATTACGAGAAACGAAAACAAAGAAATACATTAAACTCCTGCCATCAGGGGTTATGTGACATCATAGTTTGACTTACTCAAGTCTGTTCACATTCAACTGAGACAAAGATGGCAACACCCTTCTCTAGATTTCAAAAGTACATAACTTGGGAAGGGAAGAATATTTTTTAATGAAACTTTGACAAGTGTTTTGTCGAACCCTTCAGCTTCATATTTTATAAAGATATTCCCAGGGTTTCATTCTCCTTTAAGTTGATTTAATGTAGACAGCATACATTAATGTCACCATATAATTGATTTAATGTCAACATTAAATCAATTAAATGCCAGCAAATCGACTTAAAACTGATACTTAATATTTTAATGTCAACATTAATTGAATTTCATGTTAAAAGAAATGTGACATGAAAAATAGAAAAACACATTTTGAAGTACTGACTGACTTGACCACTAAAAACGTTGGAAACAGTCTCAATTTTCATGAACATATACCAAATGATGTCCATTTTTCAAAACAATTTTGTTTGTTAGCTTTTAATTTAAACTTACAACTGCATCATGAATAAACAAAAGCCAATATGCAAATTTGTGACATCCAAGGAAGGACTGACCTGCTAAAAATTATGTTATCCTTTGTTAAATAAGTACCTTTACTTCAAGGACACTTCCAAATTTTGATATGCACTTAGGATTTTACTATGGAAGCTTGCATTGTCTTCTTTAAATATATTGCTAACACTTGCCAATGTGAAATCCAGAAAGAAAGACCTTACAAAAGAATTAAAAGCATCATTGAACGAGATCAAAGTGCATTACTGTAACTTGTAACTATTATAGTTGTGCTGGGCTCAAATTTAGAATCCATGACCACACGCACACCTAGGGTTGGAAAACTTTGGCATGAGGACCTTCCAAACCTGGTTCACAGGAAATCCGCAATGCTTGAGGGAAATCCTGCAAGTAAGGACACATTTTTTTTTTTTTTAATAAAAAACAACAGGGAAAATACCGGCTCTTTCCCTTCTCAGGTTTACTGTAACTTCTGTCATTTCTCTCCCCAGGTTTTCACGAGAATGTCTACAACTTACAACTTTGTGAGACAAAACAAGAAGGCCAAAAAAAGAGATCTCTGCAAACAATAAAAAAATGAAAGAGTAGCCTAGACATAGACCCAACTATTAACTATTTTAGTTGTCTAATACCCCTGTTGACATCACTTGTGGTCACGGACTCTAAATTCGCCCAAGCCTATTCCAATCATTCATTGATGCTGTTATAGGTTTAGGCTAGGCCTAACTTTGAAGTGCGTACACATACTAACTACTAATAGTAATACTACGGGAATTTCTGTGTTATTGTACTTTTAGCCTAACCTAACTTACTACTTAGTAATACTGATACTGTGATAACTGACCTTTTGCGATCTTTCGGGAAGCTAAAGAAGTGAATCGGCGGATTCGAAGATGGTTTGCTCGTACACTTAAAACTAATACAAGATTGTGCGACGCCGGTAACCTTTGAGCGAGTAGTTCTCATAGATGATTTAGGAGACTGTGACAACACAGGAGATTCTTCTTCGTTTTCTTCAGTTAAGTCTTTTTGTGTTGGGTCGTCTATGGAGGTCGCCATTTTGTTTTCCTCAATTGTCTGACCTGTTTTCCTCTGTCGTTGCAACAGTCTCTCTTCGATTTCTATTTTTGTTTTTACTGCCTTAATTTTTTAATGAGTAGAAGAAAAAATCTACAATTAATTTAAATTCAACCGAAGTGTCGTAACATAGGAAGGTCACTCCATGGTTATTGTAAATTACAGTCGAAACGAATGAATTATGTTACACGGTTACACATTTCAAAAATGACATCACTGTAAACAGATGAATCATCCACAGTTCGCGTACACATGTGTACCAAAGAGATCAGTCATTGATGCACAGCATCTATTGCATCGCAGTTCGCACCGCGGTGCACAGTACCAGGTCCGTCTAATGTCGAGGTAGAAATCACAACTTGTCCTGTTGACAAGAGCCTGAGAAGTGAGAGGTGCATAAGAAAGTCAACTGGAGCTCGAAAAACTGTTGAGCCGGCTATGGAAGAACTTCAAGTTCAACAGACCAACATGCTACATAGGCGCATATGTAGTGGCGACGATATTGGTACTATAAAATTTGTTGGTGAGGTTTCTCCAGCAACAGGTAAATAACCACACAAAAACCCAGGCTCCACAGTATAACTAGGTAATGTATTGTGAGCCTCTTTCTTGCTAGTCATACTCAGAGATACTCAGTGTCAAAAGCTAAGGCCAATTTGTGTTAATTTATTTGTGTTAACTTGTATTATGTTGTGGTACACCTAGTCTTGCTAACTATAAACAATTATGCAATAAGTCATCAGCTGTTGAAAAATGGTGTACTTTCTCAAGTTTTCTTCAAGTTTATATTTTCTCCATAAGTTATCATTTGGGTACGAATTTAGAATCCATGACCATGTCCCCGATCCCCTAGCCCTGTAATATAGACATACCCAAACCCTATAGTATGTATACACTGACAGGAATGTGGTCACGAATTCTAAATTCGAGCCATGATTTGCAAGTAGCTACTGCGTTTCAAATAACTGCCAAATCTCAAGAGTGGCAAGAAATAAAAATTTGCACTTTTTTATAATTGTTTTACCTATACAGTGGCATCCCGAAGTGCGAGTGGGAGGGAAGCAGGGCATGTGCCCTGTGCTGGAACATCTTGTGCAGATATCCCCTGTACTGAGATTTTGGATATTGAAAATTATTGAATAAATTTCCTACAGTCAGAATACTAGACTCCCACAGCACCAGGTTTCAGATGTTCTTCTTAGGACGAAGAAGTCAGCAATTTGTTTTACCTGTACATGATAATCCCAAGTCCTGGTAGTGGTAATTTCACCCCCAAACCCGTGCTACTGCAACAGGTGTCAATATATACTGTGTTAGCGCAGATCTGACTTGCATAGGATTATCATTCTCAAACTGAAAGTGGGACATAACATCCTTTCCAAAATTGGACAAACCCGATTAATCATGACAGACAGCAATGTGGACAAGATTACTCTCTGATATAAAAAAAAAAATGAATGTATTTTGTTTCGTATGCACTGTGCAAATGCTTGCTGATTGTGGTGTAACCTCAGTGCCAGAAATTTCAGTGTGACTGTTACTGAGCATTCTGTATTTCCTTCTTTGAGAAAAAGCAATTCTAATATCAGTAATATTTTGAAAGAGAAATGTGTGAAACAAATTATATGCTCCTTTAGTCCCATGTGACTGACATTCACTCAGTTTGTGGGCTCATGAGAATTCCATCTTAACTGAAATTCCACAATTCAACAATGCATATTTTGCTGGTTTTAACGATAGGAAGGGGCCCACATGTTCACACAGAAATTTTTATACAAATAAAGGCACATGGAAGCACTAGTCACACGGAAATATTCGTATGAACAAAGTCATCTGGAAGCACTATTCACACAAACAGTTTTGTACATAAGAGCACTTGGAAGCATCAAGCTATTTATACAAAATTTCTGTATTAGTTAAGGCAGTAGGCCTATCATACTGTATAAAAAGTTTGGTATCAATGATGGACAGTGGGAGCCACTATTCATACAAAAATTTTGGTATCAATAAAGTTTGTTGGAAGCTAAGACCTGTAAGGGAGCGGTCTGCAATGTGGCATACAGTATATACCAGACCTACGCATGCGCACACTATATACCTCTAGTTCCAAGAGAGCATCCCTGTTCGTTGGTAGACAGCCAGACAGATAGTAAATCAGAAAGTGGACAGTTGCAATACTCCAACAGGAGACAAATTACTACTTAAGTCATACCTGTGGTCATCACTCCAAAGGCACTGTATATCTTAAGAGTGGGGTATAAAAATTATCTGTTGGGTGAATGCTCTTTGATTGACAGCATTTTTTTTAATTTAAACATGCAGAGTAAGGGTAGCTCACATTCCATATAGTGAAGTCAGAGTGCTTGGATCACACATTACAGCCTTGTATCATATGTGCACAAGGATATAGCCTTAGGTGATAAAATAATTTTGTGTCTGCACAAGGAGGAGCTTTGTATATTTATGGAAGGAGCTATATGTTTCATAGTTTCAATGTGCCACAAAATGAGTTGTAAAAATCCAAGCAAGTTGTGTACCCAAAAGATTAAGAAAGTGATAGGGATTTTAAATAATTTAATGAAAAAAGTTAACTCCGAAAAGATTACAGTAGTGACTTTTTACATTTTAATTGAAAAACAAGTTTTAAAGTGAACAACAAACATTGGAAAATGACTGTAAGATTACTTTTTTTGTACAGTATGGTAAGCTTAGCCTACTGTTGCTCTAAATGAAGCTCTATGAATTACCCTACTGCAGTTAAAATGACAGTAATCAGTTCATCATTTGATGTTCATCTAATTGGGCAAATTTATATATGGCATGTTAATATGAGATCTGGATGTGCATACACACTGAGGTGAGATCAGATATGTAAAATGTCTCAGCCATCGAAATGAAATAAAAATAATATGGTACTGTACTTGGGATGAAAGCAATGATGAAAGTAAACATAAAAAGTTTGAAAAATGATTGTGCATCAACAGTTTTATTAATGCACAAAAATGAGAAAATGGTAAACGACAAAACTGATAACACGTTTGGATGGCATACAGTGTTAAGGCATTGAATACCAAACTGGACATGTTCTTAAAGTCTTAACATCTGTTATGTGCAATAACACTGATCATCCAAGGACAGAATAACTCCATAAAACATCAACTTCTTGTCTAGAATGTACCAACATTTCAAGTGTCACTAGTTGCTTGATGTAACTATAAAAAAGTACTGTAACTTGGAATGAAGTAGAGCAATGATAAAAGAAGATGTTTCACTTGTCAAATTTACGAGAGACAAGGCTCTGTACATACAAATGTAGCAAGCGCCACAAATTGGTTTTTGTCGTGTGAATCATGACTACAGGTACAGCATATGCTTATTTACATGAAAATTTCCTTGTGAATAGTGATAGTCACAACATTGTTGGTAAGTGTTATGAGTGTTGGGTTATGTTGAGTTATGAGTGTTGGTAAGTGTTATTGCAGTTGTTCAATACAGACGTAACATTACTGGCAGTTATCCAAGTTTGCTTTTTAGATGACTTCCATACATCACAACTACTGTAAAACCCAAGATTTTCTGCTGACTTTACCCTCTTAGGTAGTCCCTTGGACCCCAGCCCATAATGGCCATTGGTGCCATGATTAGTGAGTGGCATTTACCCCAGGGCTGTGCAATTACTGTCCCCCTACCTCCCCCCAATATGAAAAGTCTGGTAACACCACTGCACTTATCTTAACATGCTGTGCTATGCTTGAAACATTTTGTTGTTTCAGTGAAATTGTAATCTTTGTTATCAAGATACATGTGTCTGTGTGTATGAGTTTGTGATGCCTTGCTTGTAAACAGTAGGTGTACCTCAGTGAGTAAAAGAAGCCTATAGTTTTTGGTGGGGGGTCAGACGTCATCAATTGGTCAACAGGAGGAAAATTGTGAAAGCCTTAAACGCTGTATCTCCAGAAGGGAAGCTTTGACATGCATGTCATATTGAGTGTGTTGGTGTACCACATTGAGTACATGAACCTATTGTTTCCGGTGGGCATCAGAGGTACTTTGGGGTCAAGAGGGGTCAAACTGTGAAAACCATGTGAACACGATATCACAAGAAGGGAAGTTTGGACGTATGTCATATTTAGTATGTATGTCTACGGCACTGAGTGGAAAGACCCTGTCATTTTGGTGGGGGTTATATGTCATTTGGGGGCAACAGGGGTTGAATTGTAAAAACCATGTAAACATGATTTAGCAAGAAGGGAAACTTTTGTATGTATGTCATGTTTAGTACAGTATGTAGATGTACCACATTGAGTACAAAAAAGTCTGTTGCTTTTGGTGGAGGTCAAAGTCATTTGGGGTCAGCAGATGTCAAATAGTAAACCCAGTATATCGCAAGAAAGAAAGTGTGCAGGCTCATATTCTGTTAAATCTGTGTCCTAATTATAAAGTATACCCCTCCCACATCTTGATTTTGTTTATTTCCTCACTGTTGTCAACTTAGGACAGTTGACATGTTGGTATATGGATATAGCCACCCAGGGGATAATGCTAACACTACTGCTCATACCATCTAGTGGTTATACACTCACTAACACTCTGCTGTAGTTCAACGTGCTACTTGACATTTCTAGTTTGCTCCATCATTTGCATGCATGCTGTGCATTGATATAGCGGGACAGACCAGCTTGTGCACATGTACCGGTCTGTCATATCAGATTCAACCAGATTTGGCTTTAAAGGATTTGCTGTTACTTTTTGACATGTTACATTTGCATGTATGATGAGAAATTGATAATACTTTGGGGTCAAGTTCTGCAATGATAACAGTGTTGCAGCTTGTATCTCCTGCCCCAACCAATTACCCTCCCTGCTTTCTCCCCCCCCCCTCTCCAGAAGAAAAAAGAAACATCACGTTTACTAAATGTACCTTTAATCCCCATTTCCAGCTTTCAAATCTCATAGAACATCACTACCTAAAGTTTGTACCACTATGCAGTGCCTACAATATGCTGCATGACGTGTTTTCATTGAAATTGTGAGAAAATTGTGTTCATAATCCATATATTCATTATATAGATTGTGCAAAATTCTTATTAATGAACATGCAGGGACTTTTGAAATGACCTACATCTTTTCTCTGGTTTCAGGCATTTGGCTTGGGGTAGAGTGGGATGACCCACAGCGAGGGAGACATGATGGATCCAGAAATGGAATACAGTATTTCAAGTGCAGGTATATTAGTTCTGTACAATTGTGTGTTCATTTTTGCTCTTCTTTTTATTTCTCAGGGGTGGGATGTTATCTTTCTCCTTGACCTTATTTTAACCCATGCAGATAATTACTACTTATGTGTTGTGACTTGCAAAGAAATTCAGATGTAAAAGTTCCAACTATGTTAAATGAAAGTTGTGAGCCAATCAACGTCAATGTTGGTGCCTTCTATATGCGTAATAATTTCATGTATATAATCATTTACATAATTTTTGTTTTCTTTTTCATGTCCTACGTCCTTTTTCTGTCATATTTTAGAGATTTTAGATATGAATTAATCGAGAAAGTCAAATGCCAATGCAATGGCAGTGGGAGGACTTGATCTTGATCAACGATAGTCATATCACATATCTATAATCAAGGAATAATTTATCCAATATCACATCTCATTTTGCTACACATGTGTACAGTTGCTTTTGCACATGCAACATAAGGGCGTTCACAGATTTTGCAACAAAATTCCCATCAGAGACTTGCAAACTACTATGCAAATTTTGGAAACTAAATTATTCCCCATTTAATCCCAACCACTCGACCATCACGCATCTTAGACACATGTTAAACGTAGACCTGTTTGCTGCTACTTTGTCGTGTACATGTTACATAATCTAACCTCTTAAAAAGTTTTAACTTGTGTGTGCTTGTCGTTTCTTGACCTTTCATGTCAAGTTGAATTGGCTCATCTAAAGTGATTCCAGATCTATGTGATGATATCTTCCAATTTCTTTCACACTCTGACCTGCCTACCTAGAACAAGACTTGCATACAGGTCTAGTAAGACTAGCTAGGTATGCCGTTTGTACATGGAATCTAACAGTCCATCTCTTTCTTTGATTTAACACTTGAAGCCATCCAACAGGAGGCTCATTTTTGCGACCAAACAAGGCAGATTTTGGACGGGATATTGTCCGTGCTTTCAAAGAGAAATACATTCCAAATGATATGGAGACTGGCGATATTGATGAAAAGATCATGAGTCTGGGATCTAGGACTGTTGAGATGGTCGGTGCTCAGAAGATTGCCACCAGGCAAAGGTACGTAAAAAAAAGGAAGAAGCTATGTGAAGAAACATAGTCTTATTCCATGTGTCTGTATTTTGTGATGATGAATTCTGCAAGGCAAGTAAGCTTGATACCTGAGCACAGAAGAAGGACAGTGTCTTGTACCAAATGTTCTGAAAAAGTTTTAGAGCAGTAATTTGTGTCTGTATCTGTGATTTTACCAACTGCAGTGACTGTAAGAGATCATGTCCAAAGAAATCATGAGCTTATCTAGCCAAGTCCTATTTGAAAAATGAATTAAAGTCTAGACAGTACAACTTTCTGCTTTGCCTTTTGGAAGTTACTTTCTGTTACAAAGTTGGAATAAATCCACCCATGTTATGAACATTTACAAAGTTAGGTTGTCAAATAATAGCATAGCACCAGTTGGTTGCTTTCCCATTTCACTGGTGTACACACTAGTGTTTGTACATGTTTGGAACATTGATGCAACACAGAAGAAGATTACCTGTGAAAGAAACTATTATTAATGTTGCTCGTAAATTAACATTACATCAGTTGTTGGTTGAGTTTGAAACATCACATGTGATTAATATCAATGAAGTGAATTGCCTAGCAGTTGCTTTAGAATCAAGCTTATTATCTTAATTACTTGGTAATTAACATTCATTCGTTTGAGAAAGTTAGTGAATGTCTTTGTTTGATAGTTATGCTGCAAACTACATGGACATGACAAAATTGGGTAAAATAGGTTTGCAATGTACAATGCTGCTTTGTAGATGAAAATCTGGTACCATCAAGACACAATATTCTTGGTTGCCCTTTCAGCAGGATTGATTCACCATAGGATCACTGGAACTGTGCATGTCCTATAAGTTTTATCTTCATCATTAATCAGCTATTCAACATGTCAATGCCAATTATGTTATCTTCTATCAGTGCCTTTGACAGAAAAGAACTATGACCTGTAAGGACAAAAATATAGCGAGAGGAATCATTTTGCTTTCATCTTTTCTTTAGTTAGAAAACAACAAGATCAACTCTGTTGTCTTGCTGTGCATTCTGGTTGTTTGACATCCTAGCGACACCTTAGTCCTTACAGATGTTACCAAAAGGTTTTGCTGCGCTCGCTCTAAACTCAAGTTGACATTAATGTACTAACACAGTATCAAGTAAGATTGTGACACAAATGTAGAATAATGTTTGGAGGGTGGAATTTCACAACCTGCTCAAATTTGTGAAAAAGCAGAGATATCTTCAGGATAAAGCATGCTAAATTCGTGGCCGATGTAGCAGATTTTAGATTTATGTAAGAAAATTGGGAAAGATGATGGCAGAGTTCAGAGTCCTTTCCTTGATTTTCCACTCTTTGAGAGCATTTGAAGGGAAGAAGTACAGTGGCTTTGTGTTTAAAGTGCATGTTTCATTATTGTGTCTGTTGTGCGCCATACCTATAGATGGACAGTGTAATTAACCTTTGTTTTTTTTTTGTTTCAAATGGAAGTTGTTTCATATCAATCATTGATTGTTTTTCTTTGTTGATTGGCAGGAAGATTACTCATTTTTCTGCAAGTCTAATAGCTCTTGCTTTTGTTTCACTTTGCTCTGCAGCTCATTTGATAATCTGACTGAGGTCAATCTTAGACAACAAAGAGTCAGCACTGCAGGAGAGTCCAGTCTTCAGGCACCAAGTATCCTTTTTGCAGAGTGCTGCTGCTGCTGCTGTGTCTGTAGATATTGACCCCAATGTCAGATTCTTGTCTCCATTTTAGGAATGATGAAGTTTTGAATGTTGAAAACATTCCAAAATATTCAATATATTGAAAACGTGGTCTCCACGTCCATCTCCTCAAAGTCTCTGAAAGTAAGAAAAAGTCAAAGAAACTGTGAGCAGCAAATCTTTAATGAAGGATGAGATGAAATACGTAGGAGGGGCAAGTAAATGATGATGATGATGATGATGATGACATAGGTTGTTTGTCATCTCAGATATAATCCTTTAGGTACCACATTGAGAGAGTAAATTCTGATGGCACAAATAGTCATGCTCTCAGATTGCTTGATGAAAACTCCATTTGCGTATCATCTTGTTCACTCTAGGTAAACATGTTTCAAATGTGATTTATTTGTTTGTATGTGCTATGTATGAAGTTATTGTGAATTGTTGTGGAATGTCTAGCTCAAATTGAATCAGTCTTTGGTGAGTATAAATGTTGATGGCTCTCACTTGTTCTACCTGGTCAGCATATGACCATGGCTTTTCATTTCATTCTCCCGATGTACCGCTAACATTGGTTTGAACCTTTACAACAAAATGGCAGATGTGAAAGGTTTAAATATATCGAAGAATCTTATCTCGTCCTGGGAGGAGCTTTCAA
Source organism: Stichopus chloronotus (assembly GCA_021234535.1). NCBI lineage: Eukaryota > Metazoa > Echinodermata > Holothuroidea > Aspidochirotida > Stichopodidae > Stichopus > Stichopus chloronotus. The sequence goes on from CM037843.1 coordinate 25,236,337, forward strand.
AGATTACAAGACAGCTGAAGAAACTTCAGCTTCTAGACATAAGGTTGGTCTATTGCTTGTTTTTCTGCCCTCAAATAGGTAGTAGTATGTTTACTCCATTCACATGGAGGGAAACAGCCTGGAAAAGTAAGAATGAAGGGAACAACTTCCGCAGTCTTGTTGACAACAACAGATCTGCAGAAGTTCAAAAATATGTTGATCCCACAGTTGATTGTCCATGCCTTGCAAGAGGCACGACTCTTTTGTTCGGCAGTTCAAGTTTGTTTGTGTATGATACATTCAGTATCTTCAGTTCTGTATCGTTGGAAGTTTCTGGACATGGTATAGCTTTAATATTAATAATTGTGGCCCTATCATATCAAATGCTGTGATCGTACAAGAGACAATGTAAGAGTATGTTGCAGGGAAATTGATCGTAACTTGGATTCAGATGCCGTTGAGATGCGGTAAACAAAGAAACAGATTAATTCAGAAAAGTAAACATTAGGGTCCTTGAATTCAGGTCACTAATTTTAGTAAAGGATTAATTAATATCACCACCTTACTGCTAGAAACAGTCAAGAAAAGCAACATGAAAAAAGTGATGAGTCTCTGAGGTGGTAATTTTCGTCCTTTTCTTCCTTTGCTTTTAAAGTGAAAACAGGTTGGTTTTACCTCCAGAACCAGCAGCACTACTACCTCATTTTGCGTCACTTCAGGAGCTCTTATTGAACAGAGTACCAATGTCATGGCAACAGGTAAGAGCATTATTTATAAGAATGATTTTAGTTTGTCATGGTAACCTATCCTGGTCACTTGAAGGAATGAAAAATGCAGCAGTTACATGTGTGCATCATGTCTATAAAGGAAAGAGAATCTAAGACTGTAAAGTGTTGTATTGAAAGAGAAGGAAACCCTGGAAATATATTTATGAAAATGAAGAAGTGTTTGACATAATCTTCCCAAAGTTTCATTCAGAAATATTGTTTCCTTTCTAAGTTACACACTTTTGGAATCCAGAGAAGGGAGCTGCAATTTTTGCCTAAGTTGACTGTAAAGCTGCTTGAGTCAAATTATGATGTTACATAACCACTGATAGCAGAAATTTTAATGAATTTTTCCGTTGATCTATAATTTCCGTTAATTTGCACATGCTTGTACACACTTTATCTTGAATTGCTGAGGTTCATCATGCAATAATCAAATTATTAATACTCTGATTTGAATCTGTGCATTACTGTTAAAGATATTTGACAATGAATATAAAGAAAAACAAAAGCTTTTCAGTCACGTGTAGTAAAGTTATGTCATTGCAGTCTCAGAATGGCTGCTTACCGATGAAATTTATGAACATTCAAATTGCGCTATCTTTTAAAGAAAAGAAGATATTTACTTGAAATTTGGTGAAGGTGTTCATGGTATGTTAGTCTTTCATTTAACATTTTCAAAAGTCCTAACTTTCCTCCTTCTTAGTATCTCAATTATGTGGTGGTAAAAATCATTCAGAGATTGTATTTAAGTCCGAATAGACTATTTTGACAAAGGAGCAGTATTCAAGTTTTTTGCAAACTTCGTTGCATGTCCTGATGTTATTCTGACTCATTAGAGGTTGACCCTCAGTAATCTTGATATTGAAGGAGTTGTACACAACTACCAAGGCCATTGATAATATTCATCAACACTAACATATACTTTATATGTTCAGTGATTCCATGTAGATGTTATCAACAATATTATGCAATCTGTAAGTATATGAAGACCCTCACCAGGTAACTGGTGACTATAACAACCAAGGTAATGTTTGAGGTATTTTTAGCAAATCTTACCATTTATTTCACACTGTTTTTGGTTATATATCCTTCAATATCTGTTTGTAGCAGACCCGGTTAGACTAGAAACAACAACTGTCTGTATCAGATCTCATGATTAGACTAGTATTTGGTATTTATAGTAGTATATTTGACTAGTATTTAAGTATTTGGTTTTCTTTTATTATTTTGTTCCATTCAGCTTCTTGACTGTGCAGTTATGTGGCCTTCTTTGAAGAAATTATCTGTCTGTTTCAACCACCTTTCACCTCTGGACAGGTTTGATTTTTGAAGTCTGTTGATCCATTCATTACACCCAGTGTGCTAGTTTGTATTACTCAAATTGTGTTTTCCATATTTTCACGTAAATGTTGATGTCATGGGCTTGTGTAACAAGAGATGGCAATAAGTTCACTGAAAAGGCGACTATGCCAAGATTTCAAAATGATTTCTTAAAGAGAAAAAAAGTGCTTGGCATTTGAAAGTTTACATGGTGGGTAATATAAAGCCCACCTACAGGTATGGATACTCTTTAGCTGTAAACCATATAAAGAATACATTTAAATTTTCCAAAACCACCATCTCTCTGAGGTCACCTTGAAGCACCCTTCAATTGTCTTTATTTTTTTTTTTATACATGATTATCTTTCATGTTTGAACAGAGAAAGTAATTTACAGTCATATTCTTCACAGAGAACCAAAGATGTGCTTGCAGGAGCTTGAGCTGTTAAACATGGAAGGGAATGAGATCAGTAGCTGGAAGGAAATTCTGTATGTCGGTAAACTTCCAAAGTAAGTAACTCATTGAAAAATGGTGGCTGGATTATCCCTCTCAAATGGAGTGTAACTACTAGAAAAGAGAAGGTGTTTGATAAAATGTAACCGGAAGAAAATGAAGGGTGTTTGACATAAAAATCTAGTTAAGCAAACACGTAAATATCTGCATGAAGTATTTTGATATGAACAGAAGTTGCTGTTGTTCTGAAAGTGTTATTTTACCAAATCTAACAAAATCTCCCAATGCATTTTGGCATGTTCCTGGCAGCAACTGCTACAGATCCTCAGGTAAATCTGTCCAAAACTGCAGTATTTGTCAGCTTTTATTGATCACTTTCAAATGATTTACGCCTCCAATTAGTTCACTTGGATATCAGAATAACTGTTAAGTTTATTGATCTTAGGTTATACATAATATGTTCCAATAGCAGATTTTTCTCTCTCGATGGATGGCATAGAAAAGTTTTATCTGGAAGCAGTTGTAATTAAAACATTTTGAAGATTGGAACTGTTACTCTCAACCACTTTGAATTGCACGAGAATCACAATTTCTTTCCTCATTGACCATCACTGGTATGAATGATGACTGTCTGTATCATTTGCTTGTTGGCTTGCTATTAAAACACACAACTGTACATCAATTAATGATGAATTTCACAGTGAAATCCACCATGTGGAAATAAAAAGTTGTAATGATTTGATCTCATGGATGCAATATTGTGGATGCAATATTGTATGGAAACAATGGATTCACAATTTGTTTTTGTGTGTCTGCTTTCTTTCTCTAGATTACAGACCTTAATTCTTAATTCCAACAAGGTGCCAGAGATTTATTTCAAAGATGCAAAACCGTGTGAACACACACACTACTTTCCACAGCTGAAGTCGATATCTTTAAATCACAACGACATAAGTGAGGTAAGAGATGGTTTTATCCCTTAACCTCGTGACACAACCAATAAAAATCCTCCATCTTTTATCGATGAAATAGAATTAGCAGTTGTGTCTTACATACTGATTTGTCTTCGAACAAGTTACTGAAATTACTTTGCGATGATCTCATTTACATAATCTGTTCGCAATGCAATACTTATGTCCCTTCCTTTCCTTTCCTTCCCCTCCTTTCCTTCATTTCCTTCTCCCACCCTCCCCTTTTCATCAGGGATTTTTTGGCATGTTGAAGTTATGTGGTCATTTCTTTGTATCTTGCAGTGGAAAAGTATCGCTGAACTTAACAAGTTGCAATCTCTAGAAGAACTGTTTTTCAAATTCAACCCGCTCACGAAAGATGTACCAAACACAGACATACGTGGGAAGTTAATCGCCAAGTTACGAAACCTGAAAAAGTCCAATAATTCAGAGGTAAGGCAGATGTTTGTTGTGACATTTTTTTTTTTTTCTATTTTTGAAGGAATATATGGACATTATGCGATATGTTAATTTTTTTCCTTTTTGCACAGAAATGCTTTTCTGTTTTTCAGCTTTCTGAAAGGAGTCTTGAAAGTCATGCATTCTATTGAGGTTTTCAACATGTTCATGCTTCCTTGTGCCACATGAACGGTATTTCTGGATGGCAAAATGTTCATACATGGACTGACCTGTTGTGCAATAATTTAGTTTGTGTAAGAATTTATACCTTCATGCTGTAAATATTCTTGAGAAAAGCAGTCTCATTTCATATTATTGAACTCACTGGAGTGAATGGTTCAGCAGCAACACAGTGTTGCCTGTGTGTACCTTTGCCTAGCAGTGATCTGCAGACAGTTGTAACGTCAGTGCACGACCTCTGTACTAACTTCAAGGGATGAAACAACCAGGTTTGTATCGTAGTTTGCGACCCATGACCCAGACCCAGTTGTTTTTTTATTTTCATGCATGCTCCTCAACATTTGCCAATTGATGTTTTCTCCGTTCCTACCTGAAAAGGTTGAATTCTCTATGGAATTGTTTGACGGCAAAGCCGTAACACTTTGCTTATGGCAGATATTTGAGTGAGTTAAATTTACAACTTATTCACACCGCAAATATATTATTTCGCGTAGTCGTAGTCTGTATAAACTTGAAGATAAATTTTAAATTACACTGTGACAATGACACAGTCTTGCCACTTAACTCAAATTGAGACACAAAGTGCATTCCAAATGTTTGCAAATTACAGTTTGAAATATATTACCTGTGTAGAAAGTTTTACACAAGGGTACACTGTATGGTAGTGTACTGATCTTGCTTGTGTTCATACAAGCTTACTGCAGTTTAGTGAGAGGCCAATGGGGTATTAATATTTATAACACTTGTAATTGAGCAATATAGAAGTCAAACCAACTTAGGTTTAGGTAACTCAATTGGCAGTTTTACCAAATGTATAAATTACTGAGATGAATGTTTTGAGTCCTGTCCACACAAAGTTTCTTCACCCCCTCTTACTTTCTTTCAACCATTTCTAAGTAGGGACAAATTGATTTAAAACACTTTTCTCTTTCATTGACGTAGGTTTGGCGTGGAGAGAGGAGAGGAGCCGAAATAGATTATTTAAAGCAACATTGTAATGAATGGCTGGAAAGCGGGGGCAGCAGAGATGCTGACAAGAGCAACCCAAGTGAAGCATTCTTGACTTTACATCCCACGTACGAAAAGCTAGTTGAAGGTGAGATGCTAAGTGCAATATGGAATTTGCATCCCACATATTCTTGACCCTTACCACATGAATGTGCTCTGACAAATGGATGCAAGGGTCACAAACCACTGAACATTGTTGTCAAAATTTTTGTCAAAAATATTTTAGCCAGAGCTGCATAAGAAATGCTTGACTCAAATGCTGTGGCTAGTGCAGCAATCCTGTGCATTAAATTTGTTTTGCCGCATGGGGAAGGGAAATGTAATGCTGATTCATTCGGCTCATACAGTTTTCTTTTCATTAATGTGTCAGTTTATCAACAGATGGTTCACTGCTTTAGAAACTGTTTTGCTCACTAGTTGGAACCAGCAAAAACTCAGTGAATGCCCTCAGCACTCACGTTAGTTGTTCTGAGACCTCTACAAATTTGATCATAAACTCCAAGTTTAATTTGCTTTCTCTATGTGAAATAATCATGCTCATACCAGCAAAGAGGCCACTAAAATTGATTTTCCTTTCTACTGCTTTCAAAGAACATGTACTCCTCTGTTAAAGTGGTTATGCAAATGTTGGGTTGGGCTGTCATCAACATGACTCTGGTAGAGTTCCTTACTTTTCAATCGTTTGTGAACAATCGTAATTCCAGAAATCAGACTCACTGTGCATTTCATTAAGTTGCATTTATAGTTTACTGTAAATGAAAGATTGCTACATTCTCTTTCAAATATTTTAAGATTCATAAATATATCTATTTGTGACAATTATTTATGAACTATTGAATAATTGCAATTTGAGTGACAGCTTAAAATAAAATTGAAGAAAGTATTTGTATCTTTTGACTACAGTTTATGGTCCCCCGGAGGATGGTGAGACAGCAGTCGAAGCTAAAGACCTAAAGAGTACCCTGATAGAAGTATTCATAAAATGCCCACAAGATTCATCCAAGAAACAACTGAAGAAAAAGCTTCCAGGTACTACATATACTTGCAATGATGTATCAAGTATAATCAAATGTGGTGGTTTCATTCATGTGTAACTTACATTCTTTTTTGGGTAAGATACCTTGACCTGTAATACACAAATATTAAAAAGTGAGAATGGCTTATACTTCAATCTTTGCGTATATGTAGCCCGAACAGAGTGATTAGTTTTAAGTTCAAGATATATTTATCTCTGTTGTTTGATAATTATACAACAGTCTGAAACATTGCAACAAGTCTAGTATGTTGTCTGAGATCATTCCTTCAAAGTCAGAAAATTGACATCATCAACTTTCAGATTTCAAGTAATTCTTTGGCGATTGATCAAAAGAATGTGCCAACTCTAGTAAATTTGACAAAGTTATATGAAACATTATGATATTAACTACAGATCTCATAACCAAGGCTGTCAGCCACATTGATAGCATGTTTAGGTCAGATTCCGGAAAATTGTACCCCTCCACATGTAACCTAATAAACTTACAAAGGTGTCAAGTGTAATTACATTTATGATTTCTTCTGTTAGCCGTCAGTCTGGTGGAAGTTTTTTTTTTTCCTGCACGTTTTTTCTATTCAAGGTCATTTGTGGTCAATAGTCTGACTGCATCCATAACACAGCAGTATTTCAAGTTTTAAATGCGCCATCTGTGTGCATGGTATGTAGATGGTTCACATTCTTCCAGAATCTGTATTTGTAGGAAATGTCTGAAAATACCCATAGAAGGGCTCTTCTCTGAGTTTAAGTTTCACCTGTCAAGACTTTACACATATACACAGAGCTGAACATAATTGGGCAAGAATAAAAGCATACCCAAAGGGGAGCCTCTTTTACCATAACCTGGTCTGTCTGCAGGTGCATAGGTACGTATTTATATTGCAGTTAGCACCATTTGTCACTCACACATGTTGACCTTGGTTGATAATCCACAAATGGTTTGTACAACCTGTGGAACGGATTAATGGTTGCAAAATTTCTTGGCTTTTTGATTCCTGGCAGAAGGCATTGCAATGGTGATGTCGTGTGTGTGTGACGCCTTGCATGTAAACACGATATCTTAAGAAGGTTAACCTTGACTGATCCCATACTTGGTGTGTGGGTTGGTCATATTGAGTAGATGATCCCTATTGTTTGTGGTGTAAGTCAAAGGTCATTTGAGGCCACCAGCGGTCAAATTGTGAAACCTTTGCAAATACTATATAAACACTATATCTCTTGAAGTATAGCCATTACTAATGTTGTACTTCTTGTGTGGGTTGGTCACATTAAGTAGATGATCCCTACTGTTTTTTGTAGAGGTCAAAGGTTGTTTGAGGTCACCAGAGGTCAAAATGTGAAAACCTTGTACACAATAGCTTAAGAAGGGTCATTGAGACTAAAATCATACTTAGTGTGTAATTGTTCATAATGAGTAGATGATCTTTACTGTCTTTGGTGAAGGTCAAAGGTCATTTTAGGTCATCAGAGGTCAGAAAACATATATGCTTAGTACACACTCTAGAATGATGAAGTATTTGAGTTTCAAAATTGGTATGTACATGTTTTACCGCGGTCTTCATGATTATTGACAAGGAATCACAAAGTCCATTGACTTTCTTGCTAACTTAGGTTTTTAGGGTCACAAACAAGTGATCCCTCTTTTCACACAAAGTTAATTTGAGGTCAGCTGATGTCAAACTCTGAAAGTAATTTACAAGATTCTGGTACCTCAGTATACATCTATTAATGGAAGACCCTTGCACACATATTGTCAGCAAGTGTTTTTCTTGTTACCCAAACTTCCTTCTCAAACTGGCAAGGAGTTTCTAAGTTACTGTTTATCTCTTGGTTCTTTAGGTGCAATGGAACTGCAAAAGTTGAAGAGTTTGGTTCAGAAAATATACAAAATAGATGTCTGTGACCAGAAAATCTCCTACACAAGAAAAGAGGTTTGTGCTACTTTTAACTTAGTTTCTTTTTAAATACTTGTTCAACTGTTTATTGCTTTTGAACATATATATGCAGTCAAGATTTTAGATAAGTTAAGTTTGTAGGGTGTTAGTTAACAGTGGAATTGACATCTCAAGCCTTAGTCACATAAGTGCAATCTAACATGGGATTCAACTTAAATCGCAAAACTTGAATTGCTGTTAAAGAAACAAATGCATAATATCAACTACAAAACCAATTCACTCACTCCAGACAACCAGGACTGTAAAAAATTGTGACACTAGTCTATCTGAACAGCTTTTATGATCAATTTAACGTGCATTAAGTTGAAGGCTGAACCATTCATTGAATCATGCTAGTGTGACCTAGGCTTTAGTCATGTAATTTTAATTTTTAATTTTTTAAATTTAATTTTCTGTCTAGTGAAACCAATAATTTGATGACAAATTATATTACTTTTTCAGTAGAGGAGTAACGTTATACAGAGGGTGAGGAGAAAATATTTTGTCCATGTCGCCATTGGTCCTAAACAATAACAATCAAATACAGGAAAACAATCAGTCTTCTGAGAACTGACTGGTTTCAAACGTTGTTTGCTTTTATCGCAGGATGACTGTGAGATCGAAATGGACAATGATCAAAGGCCTATTGGTTTCTTTGGCATTGAAATCGGAGACACAATACTTGTCAAGTACTGACAGAAGCGACAACAGCATTGCCGGTACTGGGCAGAAGTTGCTTAACGTGCCACAGTCCTGTGGATCAGGGAAATTCCTCTATAATGGTGTATATTTAAATTGAAGTATTGCATTTTTTATGTGCTGCTTTGAATTTGAAAATAAGCGACAGATTTTGCAGAGTGAAATTTTGCAGAGAGCACCCAGTATATTTATCATTTTAGTTGATATGTGCATCAGTCATAGTTGCTGTACTGATAAGTTACATGTACTTGTAAGTGTTACTTAATGTATGGATTCATTGAGAGATATATGACTTTACTACTTGTAAGTTATTTTAGGTCTATGCATTTATTGAGAAATGCATGGTCACCCTAGTGTCTGAAAAATTACTTAGCAGTTGGTGAGTACCATAGACAAACATGAAAAGCTTGCATTTAAGCTTCTGGGAGAGAGAAATTTGAGCTTCCATCTCATGTCCAGCTACTGCTCCCATTTCAAACTAATGGGGAATCCAATTCAAGAAACATTAATCACATCTGTTCTACAGTCTTGCCGTAGCAAGGCAAGTTTTGTTCTATAGATTCGTGATCATGACCCCATGACCAAAACATTAACCTATGATGGGCAACATAAAATTATGTCACTTCACTTTTAGTTTACTAGCATGATCATTTCATGTGGTTTGAAGTCATCATTATTCTTACAGTTGCAATGGAACAACATAAAGGAGCATTTTCTTCTTGTTTCATGTTAGCCTTATGAATTGTTGTACTAAAATGCTATTTTTGTAGATCAATGGACATCAGTGCTCAGCAAAGATCAAAATATGATAATGGTGTGTATGTAATTCAGCAGTAATGACACTATCTAAGTGGAGCACCACCATCGGTTGGTGCGTAGTGTGCCGAGAAAATTTTTGAATCAAAATGCCTCTCAGATTGCAGGAAATGGCACTTCCCAGTCTCTCTGGTGTTGTGAGTTCCAGCTAACATTTTCTTTACACTGACCACAGTTTGCACTCTGGGGGATGGAAGTACTACCTTGGAGGTAAAACTTCCAAGCCATATGGTCGATGCCAAGGACTTTTGGATAAGTAGGCTTCTGCATTGTACGTTCGTGAAGTTTTCAAAACTTCTGTCATATAAAGATTTTAAAACTTCTCTATTGTCAGTAACCTTTTTCCATGCAAATGCTAAAAATCCATACTTTCAATGACAGTTTGGTAAGTTATCTTATAAAAATTTTGGCCTATATTTTTTTACCTTCAAATTTCACTTGGGGGAAGCAGGGGGCAAGACATTTGACAGGGGGGGGGTTGAGAACGGAATTCATTGTATTAAGGTATGGCCAACAACAAACTACAATTAACTGTTGTCCTTCGCAATTCTCTCATGTCAAATAAATTATACCGAAGTGAGTAACCAGTGAACGGTTCTCTGAGTTTGTACTGGTTTTACAGTTACTAAATTTGCCATGTATGATGTGGACTTTGTAACAGCTGCTGTGTGTGTTCTTAAAAAACTCTATTAAATGTATATGAGAATGTAAGTTTATTACAAAATTAAATGAAAAGAAATTTGTTGTGTATTCATTTGTGATTGAGACCACAAGCAGGACAGAAATGACAATAAACAAAATTCTAGAGGTGAATCTAAAGTCTCATTACCAGTTTGGAATACAAGTTGACAAAGGTGACATTTCATACTCCAAATTTCCTTTGGATAAGAGGTTTTATGGAAGGAAAAGCTCTCACACATGAGAGTATGTTGCAATTCAGTTCACTGTGTATCATGAATAATATTCTGGAGAAATATTTCAATGGCATGAACACATTGCAAGTTCACAGAAGTGAATAGTTGTTTAGCAGTCATCAACAGACTATGATCTGTGAGAATGACTACGATGTGTGTGAGAGAATGCAATTGCACTCTCAGTTGTTTGATATTTATTTGCATTTACATAAAAGTTATGTAAACATACTGAGTACAATACAACCAACAATTAGAGGCAATTTGTTTAGTATCATTCAAACACACCAAAAAAACTTGTGTGTCTACAGACTTTACTCATCATTGCAGGCTCAACAACATTAATTTCATCAGGCTGACAGCTGGAAATCAAGCAACCTATCAACAAGGAGACTTTACACCTGTAGTCCTTTAAAACTGATGAAATTCTTTTGACTTGACACTTAAATGATTAAATATGCATATCAGTGTCATAACAGATGTTTCTGAGCAAAATGTAGAAACATTTGAACAAATAAACCTGTTGCACCTCTTTACATACAAAGTTTGTAACACTATGAAAATTAGTGTGCAGCTAACTGAAATTATCTTTCACAAATTCAGAGAAAATAAAAAATAGTGTGCAGCAAAGTTTAAAGCATCTGTTACTACTACTTCCCCAGCATTGATTTGTCCCAGAAATACATTGCTGACCCCATCTTTACTATACCCATCCTAACAAGTTTACTGGCTACCAGTCAAATTTTTCCCAAGAAACCCATGTTTTCACTACCTTTTCATCTTTTTTTTTTTTAAGAATCCACTTAGTCCAAAATTATTAGCAATTCACATTTCCCTGGAACTGGTACATCTCTTTATGTTATCCATCAGATAACCAGTCAAAAGATGCAACTGATGACCATTCATGAGTTTCTTGCATCTGCCAATCTTAAGGTTCAAGGCAATTCCTGGCCCACATCTTTACCAACCATTCTACTTTTCCTGTTGTACTAATGTTCTTATCCATCTCGAGTCATTTAACACATACCATGACCACCCTATTCAATATTTAGTGGGATCCATTAAAATTTTGCAGATCTACATCTACACCAGTCATTTCTCAGTTTTGTATATTCATTAGAAGTTGCTGTAGTTCCAAGCTATTACTGACCCACGTATAGATCACTTGTTGATTATCATCAGCTTCATGGCATTCCTGATCCAGCTTGTTACTGCCCCTCCACATTTTTGCCCCCATCCTTCCTTCCATTTCAAGCCATAGCGTTACCACTAAGTCAACATTTTCTGAGATATGTCATCACATTGGATCAGGATACTGCTGATCCACATCACCATTGCTGGATCCACTTCACCGTTGCTAAGGCGTCTTCATTCTTTCATCAGTCAGTACAAAAAGTTCCAACCTATTGCTGACCCATGGCCTTGCCACACTGTCATCATTCCTCTAATCCATCCTTTTGTTGCTGGCAGGATGTGGCTGTCCATATCATCATTTCTACCATTAACCATTCATCCTTATTTTTTCATCTGTCAGCCTTCATACTTGCAAGCTATTCCTGATCAATAGCTTCACCATTTGGTCATCATTTTCTGAGATCTGCCATCTCACCAGTCAACGGATGTTGGAGATCCACATCTTTAGTCATCATTTTTTTCCATCCATCAGTCTTAAGGGTTCCAAGATGTTACTGATACATGTTTCCACGATGCATCCACCAATGACGATCTCTTCTAAGATCATGTGAACTTTATCCAAATTGTACATGATCTGAAATTTGTTTTGTCAAGGTGAATTTCATATCAAGGCACTCGGTAGTTCATTGGGCATTATCGATATCAAGGGATGGTCAAAATGAACTTATGATGTCACTTGCCCTACACTGCTAAACTTCAAATAAAATGTATAGCACATACAAGTCTAAATCACAATAAGGCATCCGGTATATCTTTGTGCTGACAGAGAAAATGTTCACCCTGACTTTGCCATAGATAACACTTCAGTCACAAGCTGCACCCATAAGTACAAAAGTTGGCTTGTTCGAAGCAGCAAATCAAGCAATCTTTGCATGCAGAATTTTTAGGATGGATACCAAACATTGTCCAGGTTTGCAAAATTTTAAAAGAAGAATTTGGATGTACCGTAATTTCAATACATGTTCAGATGACCACAGGATTATGGTTGCAAGAAGAATCAAACACTTTCCAATATTACAAGGCATCAAGCTATGCTTCGTGTTTACAGCTGGATTGCATTCATGGATCTTGACCAAGGCAAACTGTGTGGTATTCAAAAATGTCAATGCCTTCTTTTTTATTAACAGAGATACACTTCAATATCACTTTCATGCTGACTTTGAGAAACCGTCACAAACTCAAGAGATACAAATTTGAAATTAACTCAAACATGGCAACGTATCATGATAATCAGTAAAGGAGACAATGGTTGTCTTTTTTTTTTCTGAACCATTTTCATTTATCCAGAACAGTCACTTTGAGTACTTTCCCATGCAGTACGATTACATGGACTTTCAAGGATACAGCTAATGAACAAGGGCCATTGTTGTGCCCTGTGGATTAACAAACCTTAATATTTATTTTTGGTTTGGTCATCGCACTGCTGGAGATGCTGCGATCATTTTCCCGTCACATCATGCAAAGATCTAAATCACAATGACTCACAAAAGACAGTTGGTATTTACTGAATAAGTCTGTGATGAATGAAAATAATTTTCTCAATGCTGATATTTCATGAGAAAAAAAAAACAGAGACTCTTTTCTTGTTCATTATTTACTCAGTGAAAGGATACATCAATTTCAGTCTGAAAAGAGAAAAAGGAAAAAAATAACTTATTGAAAAGCAGTGAGTGGTTAGTCTTAGTCAAATAGTAACTGCTTGAAATGGTGCAGATGGATCAGGGATTGTGCAGTGCATCGTTCATGCATTGCATATATGTGTACTACACAATTCCCTTTAATGGTGCTGTGAACTAGTGCTAACAAATAGTGTAAAGTCAACTTGAACAAACACAGTTGAAGAGTATGTTTGAAGAAGTATGTGGCATGCAGTGAGAAGGGCGCTGGCTTCATTCAGAAGTTGCAGATAGAAAGTAACCCTGACAGACAATCCTTTGGAATCGTGTCTATATCTACTGTTTAAAGAGAGGAGGCTTTGCAAAGTTTGTTGACAATTCAAAACTGATGCTGTGGAGTTTTACACTGTATCAGTATTTCTTTTGCTAGGCCTATATATTGTCTCTTAATTACTGGTTTTCATGGAAGTGATATCAGTATTTCCTAAAGAACCCAATTAATGCTTCCAAATTAAAACCCTCAGGGCATATAAAATCTTATATTGTCCTTGAAATAACGATAAATAACAAAGGATAACATCAGACACATCCTTTGAGTAGCTCCCTTGGCATCACAGATTTGCCTATTTGGCTGATGTTCATTCATGATGCAATTGCAAAACAGAAATTTGTTTCTAAAATGGTCAATGTTTGATGAATTTTGATAAAAACTGTAGCTATTTTCACTGTTTTTAATGTTAAATTCAGTCACTACTCCAAACACATTTTGCATGTGACATGTACTTATAAACTACTATAAACGGAATTCAACTTACAAAGAAATACATCACAGAGAAAAACTTCTCCAGTTTATCAACTGCGCAGGGTAAAGTTTGTAATGGATGGTGAGATGCAACAAAGAAATACTTTGAGTAGTATGTCTTTAATTTATGAAAATGAGATTATACCACATAAATTTTATAACTGGATGGTGACAGTTTATAATTTGGTGTAGTTTATGCTTAGTGCAGTATATACTTGGACAGTAAAGTTTAAGGTATAGAATAAGGTATAGGGCTTTTGACATATGCAAATGATCCAAATGGACATAGAACTATAGATTACATGGAATTTTCATCACTTTCTGCAGACTTTGGCAATTTGCATTAGGTGTACCCATGTCCAGCAAGTTACACATCCTGAAACTGGACAACTGTGGTAAATGCCAGAATGCACCAAAAAGGTGAAAAATAATTTTCAAGCATAGCTACTGGAAATGTTATAGCAATGAACAAAATTTCCCAATGTAATTGATGATGTAGCAGACATGTTAAGTTTTTAATACCTTTTAAGCTCATTGAATCAGTGAGTCAGGAACAAAGTAGATGTCTTTGACAGCAACTTAGCAGGTTCATCGGAAGGTATTAGATGTATCTCCTAAATTGTACCGCCCTGATCCAATGGAGTACCAACAAAAAGGCTTTTTCAAACACAAAGGGTCTGAAGTTTAATGCCATTCATGGATAAAATGTACAGTATAATTTCAAAGTTCAAGCTCAAGTCTGCAGCACATGTTCCCCCAATGGTAACTTGCCAGGGTTGTACCACAAAGGAGGAAAACTGCTATACCTACCACTGGTGAAAAGTAAGTGTGAAGGGTCTCCATGAACAGCTGAATAAACTCTAACTATCGACACTTGATTCTGATGAAAAAATTAAAATATATTTGGCTTGTTCATTATATCTACCTACAGTACATCAAATATGGATGGGACATGGAAATATGATACAATGCATATGATATTTATGAACAACTTTGACCAACTCCACACAATCTCCACTGGAAAATGTTGAAATGAAGGTCTGTAGCATTAGGTGCAAAGTTTCCGCACTCTGCTGTAAAATGTTTTCATGGATTTCACAGGTCCACAGTACCAACTGGATAATTTTATCATCTGCCCAAAGGGAGACAATCAATGCAAGCTATGTTTTAATCAGAGAGCACTTTTACCGAGATGGAATGTCTGCAATATACCATGAAACTTCCTGAAGACAGCGGTCTGTACTACGAGTCTAATAACGTACAAGAGAGTCTCGATGTAATTCAACCACAGGTCTTATTCACATAAATTTTTGGGCTGGTCACTGTACAGTATATCCCAAAGGAAACTGAAAATCACAGGCTAACAAAGTCACCAAGTTCAGTCTTATTGAGAACACATTAGGGTTGCTTTTAGTGTGAGAAAAAAAAAATCAATCCAAAAAAGATAATCAGTAGTTTGATTATGCTCATAGTGCAAAGACAAAACATGAGAAATCTGTCCCTGGGCACAAAGATACACAGTTTGCCTACTTAAACTGGTGAATTCCCCCCCCCCCCCCCAGTCACCTCATAGCAATTATCATGGTCAATACAAAACTGGATAATCATCCATTAACATATCAACAATAGTCTCAACTTTAGTTATTTCAGTTCAAATTGGTTAATGACAAACCCCAGCAAAGTAGGTTCCGATGATGCAGGCCGTTTGCGTAGAGAGTTTAGAAGGTCACTTTGTTCCTATTGTGAATGTACTTTACACAATTCACCAGAAAACAAAAGTAAGTGTAGTGCTTCCCTCAATTCATCTCTTGTCAAATACAGCAGCTCGAAGTAGCAACGAAAATCCACGCTACAGTCATTCAAAAACTGCATGCATTGTTTTTTTGATGATATCACAAGACAGATTTATGAGAAACAAATTGGGGATAAAGACAGATGTAAAGGATGAGTTGTTGCTTTTATTTTAAAGTTTCTGCTCCCCCGAAGGGTTTCATAAACACAGGATTATCATCTGGTCTTAATGGCATTGAATAACATACATACTGTAATCTTTAACCAAGTACAGTATTTAAACACTGGTACAGACAAGAGCCCAAGGGCACTATGGTTCCTTGCACAGATGGAGAGCACATAATGTAAATTATGAAGTAAAAGGAAGCATATTGCATTACTTTGTACGATAGCCCATATGGTCCATTTCTGACCATGAACTCTCACTTTTGTAACATTAAATTTGTAGAGAGAAAAACATATTTCATGCTTTTATAAAATGGCCCATTTCAGACATTAGATCCCAACCATGACAAACATGCACCCACATGGAACCACTTCCATAGCACTAATGTGACCATCAACAGTGTAATACATGTAATCTGTAAGAGAAGAAGTATTTTGCATGATTTCACAACAGACTATGGGCACTATGGTTCCTTGTACTTGAAATACACATACTGTAAAATGATATGCCTGAATTCATAAATATCAAAAAAGCCATTTCAATTAATGCAATGATTTGCAGATGTTGATTTAGAACTGCAATATACAGTAATACCCCATTCATTTTACAAAACACAAACAGCTGTAGATCTCTGCAAATTGCAATAAGGCTTATGACATCTATGCCCCTTTAAAGTCCATCAACCTGACAACATGCCCTGGAGGGAACTCCTGGGTCTACCTGTAGTTTAAACTGGTAAGAACACCAACTGACTTATTTTCTTTCACTGTGTTCTGCCCTCTTCACTAATTGAAAAGACACATGAATGAACACATTAGCACTCAGGCACGAGGAGGTAAACTGATCCAGCCAAAACTTGTCTGGTGTGACCACCTACAGTACTGCATAACAGCACATTGCTGCTTCCTCATTTGATCAAGAAACTGCTTACTCAAGCAGTACTTCCATGATGCACTGGAGGGGGACTGATGGAACATATGAGTATCCATAGCAAAACAAGGTTTTCAGACTTATGCCCCCAGTTCCCCCAGATGACCTTTGACCTCCACCGAAAACAATAGGGCACACCTTCTCAATATGGCAAACCTACATACCAAGTTTGACTTTCATCTGACTTTCCCTTATTGAGTAACAGCGTACCCAAGCAAAACAGACTTTTGCCCCCAGTCCCCCAGATGACCTTTGACCTCCACCAAAAACGATAGGGCGCACCTTCCCAATATGGCTACCCTACATACCAAGTTTGACTTTCATCTGACTTTCCCTTATTGAGTTACAGCATACCCCAGCAAAACAGACTTTTGTCCCTAGTTCCCCCAGATGACCTTTGACCTCCACCAAAAACAATAGGGCACACCTTCTCAATATGGCAAACCTACATACCAAGTTTGACTTCTATCTGACTTTCCCCTATTGAGTTAGAGCGGTCCTAAGCAAGTGTCACAGATGCACACACACACACACACACACACACATGCCAACCTGACTGCATAGGTTCCTTTGCTGACGCAAGGAACCAAAAATCAAGTACAAATTGCTGAAAATATAATATATATATACCTCATCTGTGTCTGTTCCCACCACAATGTAGATGTTTTGGTACAGTCTGTAAACTATTCTGGAATCTTGGTAGTCAAAAAAGGAACACTGCAGAAAGAAGGGAAAGGAAAAACACAAATTAGATATAACAGACAAAATAGAAGTGTGATGGACTTGCATATTCATTTGTCTGAGCACATGTGAACTTAGATCGGAATGCAGACCAGCTGAATTCCAGTGCATTGTATGGCAAGCCTGTATTGGAATTATCTGGTCAGTGGTCACTCAGCTCTGAGACCTCTCTGGGTGAACACACAACACAACCGTTATGTTATAGGCTACACATCCGTCAGACTCTTTGCTTCTTCCGTTTTTTTGCGTTCCTGCCATGGGTGCGGCTTAGAGACCTCAAGGAGGTATATTTGAGAGTTTTGGTTTCTTGTAAATGCTTACGCCTAATGTTTCTTTATGACATTGTAAATTCATGGGTGTATCTGTATGCGAATTTTGACGTTAAGAATTAATGGGCATGAGGTAATGACGAAATACTTTATATTTGGGGTTGAAAACGGGCAATTTTCTGAGTATAATTCGTATGTCATTTTTGTATATTATGTACCATATTCTGTATATTTTGTATGTTAATTACTTGTTTGTATATCAGTTAAATGTTTTGGCACAGCATTTTGTATGTTTTGTATAAACGTTACTTTGTACTTATCACTCGTATGTATGTTTTCACAGTTTTCACCGGAGGTCACCTCAATAAAAGAGCACCTGCAGAAAGGAAACCCTTGGGTAGTCTTCTTTTTTGCGTTTGCGAGTACTACCATTACAAGAAGTGACATGAGGGAATTCTGAAAATACACTGACAATTTAATCTGAAAATATGTTACAGGTATGTGTTTCGATCATCATGAAGATAATTGAAAGTGGTCATTAGAAATTCAGTAGACATTGTTAATAACAATAATGCCCAGCATGAACCAAACTCAAGCCAACACCTCAAAGTTTTGTACTTTGAAGTGTATAACCTACTTGTACATACTGTATGGCACTCATACAGAACTGATGGGGAAATTAATCACTTTATTATTCTGTTTTGCACCTGCTGTGAAATAGGATACAAAATACACAGTAAGGAAAAACAAGGATATGTAAGGTGTCCATTCCCTGATGACAGTAAAGGAAGATACAGTAATCCTAGCTTCTATGTAACAGGAATGCTACCGTGAGTTGGCACCTAGAGTACAAGAAACTTTACAATCACTACAGAGTTCCCAGATAGCCAAAAATGTCATTTCCCAGATGGTCCTATGGTGCATATTATTGGGAAGGTTTACTTAAATAGAATAATAATAATGATGATAATAATAGTAACAAAATAGATTATATGACACCATTCCAGAAAGAACTGCTCATGGTGCTTAGAAATAGAAAGGATTAACAAGTAAAATGGCAACAAAGTAAGTCAGCCGTTTTAGGTTTGAACACACCCTGGGATTGTCCTAGTGACTACTTCCAAAGGCTAGCAGCAAAATAAGAAAAACTGCTGTGGTATCCATTCTAAACGAGGTTTAGGAGCAAACAGAAAAATTTGTTTGAAGAACAAAGAGCACGAAAAGGATCATGACTAGAAGCAAGATATGCAGACTGTGAGAGCTGGTGCGCATGAAAGTAAGTAAAAGAGAATGGAGGAATATTCAACATCCAGAGTCATGTGAAACCGAAAAGAGGACAGGGGTGGTCAAAAGCCTGACTATTTGGCGGAAAGTCAAACAAAGGGCCATTCTAAGGGTACAACTTTATGGTATACTTGTTTGTCAATTCATCTAACTGGAACTTATACATACTGCAAGAGGTCCATCACACTCAATCTTATCGAAGTACTGTAGGTAGGAAAAAGCTCTTGTGATGCAGATTAACTAATAAAAATAGACACCATCTTTTCCAGTCAACCTTTACACACCTGATCACATGATCTCTGGCGTATCCGTCTCGAAAGATCAGCTTCAAGAACAGGACATTCCTTCAGGTCAATGTTCTCGAAGTAGTGAGAGACCCTGGTCTGGCCTTTTTTGGTGATCATTAACACAAACTTTATCATGATGATCATACGTTTCTTGTCCAGTGAATTCACTACACTGGTCGATCTGGATCATGCTGGAGTGATAAAAAAAAATCAGCAAAGTTCATTCTGCGACAGTTCACCTGCATTTCAGAAGAAACACTGAAACAAAGTTATGGGTAAACTGAATATGTTACTGGTCAATGTACAAAGTACACAAACAGTGAAACTGGACTTGATATCAAATGAGAAAAGACTACCAAAATCAAATGCTCCTGCGGGTTCATGGAGAAAAGCAGCAACTCTGAACACAGCTACTTAAACTATTTGATGGATCACCTCCTCATAATGACACTTCCCATTTAAAGGGGAAATCAGGGTTTATTTTCACAATTTAATTCACTACAATTCCCCACCGGTATTGTACAGTGAGTTATAACTAATGAATATGATCAAGATTATCTCAAAACATGTGGACATTCTCGAGAAACGAGTCAAATTCGCAAAAAATCAGTCGAGAACTCCGAAAGTCTGTAACATTCATATTCATTGATCAAATATGAATATTCAATACTATCACCTTTTCAAGGAATGAGGAGGTGGGGCTTCCTGTTTAGTACAGTAAACGAAACATCAAACGAAGTCGCGGCGTGAGTGAACAGCTGTATGGTTTGCCTATACGAGTAATTTCCATTCACGAAGACTTACAGCATGGGAACTGTAAACATTCGGTTATGTTTATTCACATGTCATCTCAGTCTAAGGTGGTGATTGGTCATCGTGTAGAGGAGGCTGTCTTGTCTTGTACATGAAGGTTTATTTTTTGTACCCGACAAATATTAAGAGTTCTCATTCAACAGTAATTGATGCAATAATTACTGTTTCTTCTACCTACAAACACCTCCCAACGTCTCTATACTTCTCTGAACAATCAGTTTAGAAAGAAAAATCAATTAAAGGTGAATTTTCTCAGTCAAACCCTGATTTCCCCATTAACTAAAGTATAAACACAGTATTAAGGTATTGTAAATATTCAACAAGTTTCCAGTCTTAGAAATTACATTTTTCACAGTAATGGGTCAGACACCAGAAATCCAGACTTCTTGATACAAATGCTGTCTTCATGGTTATTGTTGTTGCACCTAGTTCTCAAAAATACACATAATGTGCCAAAATCATGTTCCAAGAAGATTTTTTCTGCTTAATAGAAAAAGATGTAATATCCAGATATACCATAACGGTATATTAAGAAGGCATAAACATATATATTATGTAAGGATTGGCTGATTGTTGTATCCTGAGGGTGAATATTTTTGAAGACTAGATGAGGTTGTTGAGTGCATGTGTTTAACAGATATTTGTTTCTTTATCATGGCATTTAAAGTCTGCACCTTCCACTCTACTACATCTTCAGCTGTTATTGACTCTTAATGTCAACCTCAAAGAACTATAATGAAATAATCAATCATAAGCAACAGATATGAGCAATCAGAATGTCTGTCACCAAATTTTTCCATGGTTCTGTTGGTAATTGTTGTACATTGGATTGGCTCAGGCACACTCTTGACAGCTATGACATCTTTTACATTTTCGCTCATAGATACTGTATGTCTTTGTGAGCTTGAGTCCACAATAATTTGTACACATTCTCTGCCTACTCTTCATAATGTTCCTTGATGGCCTTTGGGTGCAAGCTGAAAACTTGTGATCTGAGAGATAGGGAATTACAGTACAATGTGATACTCCTCCCAATACCAGATGAACAAGGACTTTGTCAGTTCAAATCTCACATGCATACAGTTCTTTCCAGAATCTCCCTCAACTTATCCATTTGCATACATTCTCTTACTTTTGAAAAATCTGGGTCTACAGAAGATCCTTTTTCTGTTTCTTGTACTGGAATAGCAACTGGTGATGCGTTGCTTGCAACAAACTGAATGTACCTACCCTTCAGCTTTATTTTTACTATCTACACTTTTCCAGTAAGCAATCTTGTTGACCTACCTGTTACATTACTATGTCCTAGACTACAGTATATCTGATCTTGAAGTCATATATGCCTGTAGCCTCAAAAACCATTGCTCAATTTGAAAGGACAGTTTTGCCCATGTAGAATAAAGAGTGTAGAGGTTTATGATCAACTAGTAAATCAAATGAAGTACCATACAAGTACATGTAAAATCTTTTTCAGACAACCACACAATTTCCAGTGCCCCCATCTCTGTATGAGGATATCACCTATAAATCTAAGTTAGACTTCTACTGGCATATACTGTACGATTCTAGGCTGACTTGTATGTATCTAAACTAACATAGTCCCAAAACCAACATGGCTTGCATCTGTTATCAATTGTATCTTAGCTTTGGGGTGAAAATAACTAAACATTTTTTAAGCCTTTTGAAGTCCTTTGTCAGGGCATCCTTTCAAATTGCAAAAATGTCATTTTGATCGGACCCCCACTCAAATTACCCCCTTGTTAGACAAACACCTGAGTTTCCTGGGAAATACTGAATGATGCCCAAAAAAATATGTACTTCATTTACATTTTGGGATGTGTGTGCATTTCTAATAGCTTCCACTTCCTCTTTGCTACGGACCAACTCCCCCTTTTGAAAGATCATGTCCATAAACATGAACTTTTCAAGACTGAATTGGTGTTTCTACTTGTTAAGTATTAAACCCACATTGGCAATACAATCTAACACCTTACTAAACCTTTAAATCATGTTCCTCCTTGGTTTTACCACACACAATGACATCATCAGCAATATTGTTGGCTCCATCAGAGCCTGCAATATCTTGTTGTACGATATAAGCTGATTTACCTCTGGTGTCAATCACACATACCGAACATTAATCTCTTATATCTGAACAATTCCATATGAGTCACAAATATTGTAACCTGTCATAAATCTTCTCCAAGTTGATGAAAACCTAACTTAAGGTCCAGTTTTGAAAACATGACATTGTCTTTCATCTCCTACAGAGCTGTTCCAATTGCTGAAGCAGGGTATCTTTCTCAGACCATTGCTTCATTACAGCTGGCACATGTGGACACCTAAGAGAGTGTCGATCGCCATCAGATTCTGGGACTATCACTACAGGAATAACCCAGAGAGTAGGCCCTTTGACCTCCTTGATGATGGCTTGTTTGACAACTTCCTTTTGTTTCCTCTCTACTTTTGGACACAGACTAAATGGAAATCTTCTTGCATTTTGGGCAACATGATTATTGCATTCATCAATATTGGTATCCTTTGAGCAATTACCAAGACCTTCAAAACACTGCAGGTACTGTGTTAGAATGTCGTCCGTGCAGAGAGTACAGTATAGTACATTCCCCTATTCTTGTGCATCCCATATTTTTGTGAATTTCATCATAAGCTCTTTTTGTGCATGGCAACGGATACCTGCAGGAGACATTTTAGTACTATGCTAACCCATTCTATTTTCCTTCAAAATGACCTTATTTAAGGTGAATATGCTTCACTTGAACCCATGAAATGATACCTTTACAATATGAGCATGTTCCCATAGTTTTGGTATTACGACAGAAGAGGCCTAGCCTAGCTACTGAAATCGTCGAATGAAATCGCTGTATTTTTCCTTGCATGTCCTTCTGTCCACAGCCTTATATTTCTCCTAGTAGCAGAAAGGTTCAAGCATACTTAATGTGTGCAGTTCGGAGGTCACTTTGGTACTTTTTTGAGCTAAAAAGGATGCAAATCATTACGGTACACAAAACTATGGGAACTAATGCACTGTTTACAGGGTAATGAGTTGTTAACTTCATTGTCCCTCAAACATTTTAGAATCAACTGCAAGTTTCAACTCAAACAGGTAAGAAAAGCCGTCAAAAAGTGTCAGCCTACATGTGCTTTTCCATGGCATTCTATCTTCAACTGGCGAATTGCAGGTTATTTTCCAACTTTGTTGCACAATAATAGGGGCTTCCATGCTACCATTTGCATTAACTGTTCACATTTAGACCAATTATCAGGACACTTAGTACAATGATACTGTCCTTGCCTAACAATGGACATTCTTTTCCATCAATCACATAAAACGTCCTTTCTGTCACTGCATCAAGGACCTTAGCATTTGCTCTGCATTTCCCTCTGACTTTCAGTAGCTTTCCTACACTGTATTAAGGAATGATTTTCATTTTGTCACATTTTATTGTGCTTTTCTTTAAGCCATCCCATGTCTTCTTACAGGTCAACATTGCTACAGAGTGATATTGAATCAATGAAAATATGTGTGACAACAGTGCATATTTATAGTGATGATAGCATTGCTTGCTTCTTGCTGTCGCAATTAATGCAAATGTAAATTCTTTCTCTAGGCTTAACAGGTTAACAAAGTCTCTGACAAAATTACTTTCTACTGCTCTACTGTTTTTTTTTTTCCTTTGATACACTCCTTTCATTTGCAGATCTTGGCGAAGTGCTTGATTAAGGACACTTAAAATCTCATGCTGAGTGTCCTTACTGACAAGCTCAAAATATACTGTGTCCTCATTTCCCTAGTCTCCTTTTTCGTTGGGATAACAGACCCAAGAATTCTGGATTTAGGTCTGCTTCTATCTGCTTCGTTTATAACCTGATAAATGCTTTGTGCTTGAGTGTTGTTTGAATGTGAGTCTACAGTAGTTCCATTGTTCTCACCTGCCTTTCAACCATTCCATGGTTCCTGCAATTTCTTGCAACTCCAGTAATTTGAGATCTGTCCCTATCAAGAACAATTTGCATCTCAGTGTCGATGATTTACTAATATCGATAACATGGTCACATACCTGACCATACATCTTTTCACCAAAAGTCGTAGTTTCCCTGCTTCTTGCATAAGCTGTGAAACAAATGGAGTTTCTTGCCATATTTGACATAAACTATGTCTCTCATAGGGCACATTTATTTTTGAACTGAAAAAGTCATCTAATGCCAAGTGTTCACTCTGAGGTGCGGGATTGCGTGAATCCCTCATTTGTCTCCTGAATCCTGAGCAAAGATAAATCTCAAGTGAAAGAATCGTGCACACTTTTCCACAGCTGAGGTCGTAGGTACAAATAAAAATCCTCACAATAAATTGCAATAGAATCTTTACCAAGGGATAACTCCCTCCTTGATTTTGAAATCCCTCCCAAAAATTTTATAAACATGTATTACCCCCCCCCCCTTCCGCTTCAGTTCCTTAGGACAAACACTGCTAAAGCCGTCATCATAAACTCCTACCTACTTAGCAATGTTTATGTTCGGCCAGATGCACTGTGGGCTGGCTTTGTACTGGTAACATTTCATAAAAGTCTTGTATTTCCATGCCTGCAGTGTGCAGAAGTATGAAGTGCCAATCTATGCAAAATAATCCCTTTACCTTGTCGACATAAGCTAGCTGTATCCCAAAAGTGGATATTTTGTTATTATTTACCAGGAAAAGACAACCATGGCTGCCATGACATTGGCTTGACCAAAGAAACGTCAGACCAGAGATCACTATATTAATGACATAATATACAACTTTGTAACCATCACAAAAGTTGTCTGGTTTTAGCAAAATTTGAAAGACTAAGCTTTTGAAACGTGACCTAAAACAAAGAATGGATGGATGCCTATAACAAGGCCTGAGAAGTGCGGTTCCCTGCAATCTGGGAGGCTTTTTTCTGAAAGGCAAAAATTTCTTGATACGCTATATGCACCAGTGATGGTGGCACTCCGCTTTGATGGTAAAACATACATTAACCCCCTCACTCCCCCCAAAAAAGAACTGTGCCTGGCTATGACACATTTAATGGAGTAACTATACAATAGCCAGCTGCCATACGAAAACACCATTTAAAATTGATTGGCTACACTGATAAACTGTCAGACCTCTGCGTGACATGTTGGGCAGAACAAATTATAATAAGAATGACTCACTACAGAGTATGAGGCTAGACTATGTTGAAAGTCAAAAAAAGAAAATTTCAATAAAATGGCTTTCCTTTTCGTTCTTTACTGGCTCCATCATGAAAGTATTTTTTTGCTCTAATTTAGCATACGTGACCACATGCAGACACGTGGCACACATTATACCGCGATATGCTTGAATGAGCACTGCACTGCCAACAATAGCGTATACATACTATAGGGTTAATTTTTTAATGTTGGTATAGGCCTATATATATATTACAACAGGGCTAGGGGATCGGGGATGTATTGTGTAAATATATCTTTGAACACCCATCAGCCGAATTCTCTCTCATAGTGCAGTAGGTTGAGATAGGACTGTTATGCAAGCTGTTACTCTACCCGTGTTGGTTCGACTCCTCCACTAACCTCTTTCCTTTTGCAGGTGTAACTTCTGTCGTTTCTCTCCACAGGTTTTCAAAGGATGTCAACAACTTTGTGAGATAGGAATTAAACACAAATCTCAAAAAAAAAAAAAATCAAAAGTCTACTTAAAAAAGTAGACCCCTATAGCCACTATTACAGTTGTCTGATAACTTGTTACGGTCACAGATTCTAAATTTGTACCCTTTTTCTAATGATACTCTAATGAACTTAAGACAATTGAGTTCAATATTTTTTTCTAAATGCAATGCCTTACCTTTTAGTGGCTACACTGGCTTCATTGTGACGTTTTGTTATTGTGTTCATGTGACTTAGTAGCCACTACACTATGGACTTAGCTGTGATAGGGAGGTCTTCTAAGGCTTTACCCATGTAACCATAGCACAACTCAGTAGTTGGCAGTGGTTACTACAAGCTTACAGTTACACTTGCACTTCAGAAGTAACAACTGATATAGGCCTAACTTAGTTAACCTTTCACGAAAGCCTTTGAACAAGCCAGCCACAGAAAAATCAAATGCTAAGTTCGCGTCAAAAGGAACCCATTTGCTCATTGTAGACGTGAGGAAGACATATTTATTGTTCGGTCCCGATTAATGAACTCGGGAGAAAAGTATGAAATTCAGCCTAATTTAAAGTAAACAATTACAAAATACAAAAAATGTT
Organism: Stichopus chloronotus; assembly: GCA_021234535.1. NCBI lineage: Eukaryota > Metazoa > Echinodermata > Holothuroidea > Aspidochirotida > Stichopodidae > Stichopus > Stichopus chloronotus. The sequence goes on from CM037843.1 coordinate 25,263,018, forward strand.
TGTTTTGCACATTTTTACATTTTGAAATGACTGACTGACTGCATGACTTTCAGTCTTAGCTTACCGAGGTTCACCGGTGCAAGGATGACACATTGACAGAGAAAGCAGCATTATTACCTCAGATGACCTGTAGGTCGCAGAGACTCTCAAATATTTTGATGTTGTCACAATAAATTGTTTCGAATATTACTCAGTCACTGGGAATTATCACGCGTTGCATCGCAATGATCCGGCCGAACTGTCACGTCAAGTAAATGCACACGGTGCACACATGTCTGCATGTAGATGCAGACTGACTGACTGATGTAAACATTACACTTACTAAAGTCGAAAAAGATAAGTAAAGGTCAGAGTTGAACTCTTGTAGTTCCTTTCTCAGTGAATGATTAGATCCCTTTTAAAAAAAAATTATTTATAATCTTGAAAATCATAACTTATTATTTGTTTGAACTAAAATTTAATTTGAATAAATAAAGCCAGTTCTGATCTTTAAGATTCACATAGTTCATCGAAAAAGAGAACAAATAATTGATTTATTGGCAAATCGGCAACCTTTGGCTAAAATTTCGCGACCCGAAGTACATAAAATGGCGACGAGGATATCAAGATGATGATGGATAACGTCGGAGGACCAGCCCAAAACCACATCGGTCAGATTAATTCTGCCAATTCTTCGAACTTTAACAGTGTACAGAATAAATCAGAAGAAGGACATTCTCGACCAAATTATACAATCCCCGGAATCTTACATTTTATTCAACATGAGTGGACTCGCTTCGAGATGGAACGCGCCCAGTGGGAAGTGGAACGGGCAGAGTTTCAGGTATGCAACAGTGTAGCCCAATCAGTCAACACACACTGTTACACACATATTCACATTCGAGGTAGTAAGTTAGTTTGTGCACCCCATACTGCCTGCGACATAGTCCGCCTACACTGTGATACTAGTAGTACAGTATTAATGCAATTCATAAGCCTAGGCCTGTCAATACTATTACTAATTCTTACATTCACATGGAAACATCTCGAAACATTAGTAAATTGATTGCTGGTATTGCCCTACACTACAGAACAGCATCGAACCATTGAATTACTTTGAAGTTTGACACAACAATCTAGGCCTAACAGTACTAATATTTAGGGCTATATCAGCCTAAGTGAATTAACAGCCTTTGCCCTTACTTAGGCCATAACTCAGAAGTATGTTGGACAAATTAATTGTATTTTTTAGGTACATCATTAATGGTCGAATTTGAAAGCATTCACATGCACAGTGGGTGAAAAACCTCTCTTACTGGCACAAAGGTAACACGTGTGAAACCTAAACATAACCCTTAACACAACGCTAATAATATAACATTAACAGTCACTGATTGGATAAAATCACTAAATCACTATTGGCGCAACTTTAGAATCCGTACCATATGAACGTGCTCGCTAGCTTCGATTCGATTGTTCGATTCGGTCCACTGCCATCCTTGACTAGTGAATGATGAATGGATTGCCTAACTAGCATCGGTAAACAGGGCTAGGGGATCGGGTTAGGCGTCATGATTCAGGGTTAGGGAATAGGGTTAGGGGATTGATACTTATTTATAGTATATGAATATATATATACTGTTATATGACTACGTTGGATTACGCGTTTGTGAATTGTATGCATTTTCGAAGGATATTGTTTGGGTCATTTCACAAGTGACATCAGGAGCAAAGTCTCATAGCGATATTGCTTGATGATATCGTGGTTTCACAACAACACAAGAACTAGAAAATTGTTGTTTCAAAGACAGCCTTGTTAGGCCATTTGATTAGACTTTAAAATAGCCTTTATTACCAAATCATTCTTAACTCTATTCACACTACCAGCAAGAACCACATACTTAGGTAGGCCTGATGCCTTCTAATCATTTGCAATCCTGGAGAAAAGAAATTTTTGGAAGTGAAGATGAACCCTTCCCTGAAACCAGTGCTGGGCAATCGATTAGGGATCATATATGCACTCAGTGTGTGACTGTATCCCTCTCTTGAAAAACTGTTGAAAACACTGTAAAGATTTATTACTCATAAGTCTAATATAAGAAGCAACATACAGTACAAATATCAGTGAACAGTTCATATACCATGTACAGTACATATTATTAAGGAACCAAAATGTACAATAACTGCCACTAGCCACTAGGACTAGTATCTCCAGTCTCAGCACTCTTTGAAGCTTACAGGAGAAGGAAACCCTGGAAATGCAAATGAAGCAGAAGTGGTGGAAAAACATCTTCCCAAAGTTTAAATTAATTCGTCAGTAAGGTTTCCTTTTCAAGTTAAACACCTTTAAAATTCAGAGAAGGATGCTTCCATATTTGGTTTTTAAGTTGAATGTAAACCCACTTGAGTAAGTTGAATTGTGATGTCACATAACCACTGAGAACAGGAATTTAATGTACTATTTTTCTGTGTTTTCTTTACGTGTAATTTACTTAAATCTGCACACACTTGTAGACATTTTTTGCTGAATTACGGAGATATATCATGCAATAATCAAATCAATACTATGATTTTAATCTATGCATAACTGTTAAACATATAATATTGATGGTGAAATGTAGAGAAAAACAAAAGCTTTTCAATCACATTTTGTCAGGTTGTGTCATCACAATCTCAGAATAGCATTCAAAATGCAATATCTTTGAACGTAAACAACATACTTAATGAAATTTGGTGATGGTGTTTACCAATGTTAGTCTCTCATTCAACATTGTCAGAAGTCCTGACTTTCCTTCTCGTAAATCAGAGAAACCAGTATTAACTTATTTTACTATTATTTTCTTATTGCTATTATTTACATATTTTACTATTATATTTTACTTTATATGTTGCATTCAGGCTTTCTAGCTCTATAAACATGCTATAGGAAATATAGGGATTTTTCATTACAAAATAGGGATTTATAGGAACAGTAGTGTTTTGTAGTAGCAAATGTAGGGTTTTATGGGACTTTTTATACCAACATTTATCTTGATTGGCATAGCAGATTTACGCATCAACCAGGTCTATGTCTGCTATTTTGTCTTGTCTACGTAACTCACAACTGTAGACATGACTGTATAGAGTCCCAACTGCTACATACTCCCAATATGCTCAGGTCTCTTTTGCTCTCTTTTGTGTGCCATGAAAATATATTTTGGAATATTGTTAGAATTGGTCATAAAAATGTTAAAATTAGCCACAAGTTTCATGAAAATGCTTCAAATATTGACCAATTTACAAATTCTTTTCACAATTGCTCCCTGGATAACTATAAGCTAAATTTGCCCTGGTGTTCCAGTGACACCACTGACCACTAAGGAGGAATGTGTCATCATCAATTGATTGTGCAGTATTACTAACTTGTCTGCCAACACCAGGGATGACACCATTCTTGGACTCATGGAAATACCAGAAAAGAGACAGCAGGAAACCAAAATGTAGGGCTTATATGGCAAATTTGGCAAAAAGGTGTGATTTATAGGGAGAACAAGATATGCTGTATACTGTAGGGAGTTATAAGAATTACAGGGGCAGTAGAAAGCCTGCACAATTGATCAAGTTGACAGCTGTTGTTTTACTAAACTTGTGTTTAATTTAAACTCAACCAGTTGTGTATAGTGGCTGAGTGGACAGAATGTGCAAGTAATAAATTCCTGCTTGTACCAACACAGAACGAAGTCTATCAAAGGGGAGATCTTGAATGTCCTGCATGTATTAATTAGGCTACATTAATTAGGCTGCCCTGCTGGAGCTTGCAACAAAGCAGAAAACTAAGCTGTAGTCACTCCAGCGGAAGAAACAAACACTGAATGTTATTGTTTAATACAGGTAGCTTCTACTTCTTTTGCACTTCTGTTGTAAATTGAACTTGAATGTACTGTAATCATAATAAAATCATGGTTACGATTGCTTTGCCCTCGTAATTAATTACGATTTCAATTACTTTTCAATTTTTGCAACAGTGATGGATTATGATAACTGTGAAAAATGTAATTGATTGTAATCAATTACGATTACTCCAAGCCTGTCTGCCTGCCAACCAGTTATTATCAAAAGTTCTGTCTGACCTGAAGCAGACTTCTCACTCAAAGTAGTCGCAGTATCAGTGGGTTTGTAGTATTGCAGTAGCTTTTAAGTGGAATGATGCAATCAGTGCTAAGGCAGATATGTGCAACAGCTGCAGGTTACCACCAACTTGTGCTGCAGAGTTGCTGTAGTTGTAACCATCATTAAAGTAGTCACCTGGATCTCTTGATGACCACATCATAGTCAGGATACTCAGGGTAGTGGTAATAATGGTATCATATCATGCCTCTCATGTGGCAGTGAATGTCTTCATTTGATGTATTGTGCAAATGCTGGTGTAAACAGATAGGATAGGGATCTACAGGACCAATGGAGGTTGACCTGACTTTGGTCCTCAAGCTGAAAAATGCTGCTGGTGATGATGTTCATCTTGCAGTGCCCTTACCCGGTTTGTTGCTGTACATGTACAATGATCATCGCTCTACACTACTGTGCCTTACACTGGGCAAGTCTTACAAGAAATGTGTCCCATTCCATAAGATGGAAGTGTGATAAGCATGTCATAAACATGTACCGTACTGTAGGCCAAGTCATCAGTGCACTTTATACCTGACTGTATGAGCCTACTTTAAACTTGCAGTTTGATGGAGTTCAAGTACTGAAGGAAACATGGTTTGAAGTCTCAACCACATTGTTGTATTTTAACTGTGCAGTTTCTGCAGTTCATTACCCCATCATATTGCCCATTTCTTGTGCACACACAATATGTATGAAATCTTACAGATTTTTTTTGTCAAGGTTTTAATTTTTCCCATATCTCTAAGTGGAAAGTTTTCTTTCATGAGCATACAATTTAGAAGCAAGTATTGGACAATAGTAGTTGACATACTTTTTACATGAAGCACTGCAAGTACTACCATGTACTTTCATAGTTTAAAACAGAACATTTCAGACTTGCCAACCTCAAAAATGGCAAAACTTCAGTCTCTCACAAGAAAAATCACATCTAAAACCTAGGGGTTTTAAAAAGCTTAGAGGTTATGAAAGTGTTTCCTAAGCTAGGAAGATTTGACTTCTTTTTCTTCATTTTCTTACAAACGCAAGTTGCTAAATTAGTCAGTTTTCTGACAACAGTACAGCTGTGATCCAATAATAACTTCAAACAACAGCAAAGGAATGCATTACTTGGTATAAATGAGGAAACATCTCGCATTGCATTTAGAGGGAAATAGGGCGTTTAGAATACACCACCATGGCGTACAAAGAAAATAGCTTTAACCTTTGTTAAACCATTCAGTCTCATCAATAAACATCTGTCAAAGCTTCATCTCCTCAAAACATTATGCATGTGGTGAGTAATGGAAGATGCATCATTTGAATTTTGGAAAGTTTGAGTGAACAAATTATTGTTGAGCAACAAATAACTGAATTTCTCTATGTGAGAATCGTATTCCTTGAAAAGAAGGCTTCTGTCCTTCCTTATTTTGAATAATCTATCATTCTACATCCACAAATATTGATTTAAAAATATGGTTGTTTTCTGTAAAACAAATGCCCTATTTCCCTTTAAGTGATTTTCACAGTGAGATCTAACTTTTCACTATCAGACGATGTCGAAACTGTGAGACTCGTTGTGAAACTGTGAGAATTGGCAAGTCTGACATTTGGAACATTTACAGTATGATCAAATTTGTGCACAATATTGTTCAAATCATAATCACAGCATACAATAGGAATGTAATACAGTATTCACAATCAGCATCAGTAGACATGATAGGAGTCAAGGTCATGGAGATCAATCATGGTTACAAATGTACAGGCATCATCATCATCAGTGTCTGATTTAATCATTTTTATATAAATGGCAGTCCACCAAGGTTTTTACTACAAAGTCTAGTTAAAGATGTGAAATTTAATATTCTGCACTATTTGCCTGAACATTGTAAAAAGGTATAAAACTTGTATCATTGATGTATCATGACATGATCACATGCCACCAGCATGAAAAACAGAAGTAACCCATACCTGGATCCCTGAGGCCACCAAGATTTGTTATAGAACAACAAATTTGTTCTACAAATTTTTTCTTGTTCCAGTGAGCAGAAACTGCTTATCTCTATACTGGTGTACAGGAGGTAACTGCTTTCTTACTTAAATACTGTGATCATATCATTGTTCATCAACCAATCCACTGCACAGTAAGAGGACTGGGCTGAGTAGGTGATATATTTGGATAATGTAAGTGTTGTGATGTTTCTAAGATACTTATCTTGTATAGTGTCTGTGTATTGTTGTGCTGGTTTGGGCCATACAGTATTAGGAGACTATTGCCAGGTGAATAAAACAATAAATTTTTGGGTAAACTTTCATTGTCCAAAAGAAGGAAATTTTGTTGAATATAAATACATTGTGAAGTCCTAGATACACAATTACACATGGCTGTGTCCAGGGTTGTCACCATGCCGGGTGGTGCTACCCAGCTCTCAAAGTCGCCGCCCAGCACTCGCCGTCAATTTCAGCATCACCGCCCGGCACAAATTTCGTACCTTAACTGAATAAAATTGTTAGATTTCTTTAGAATTCTGAGTGATTATCCTTTCTTTTTTACCACAAAACAGTAAAGTAAGCTTAGACATTTCTGCACTGGTCGAAACCAAAGTACCGAATTCATAATTTATAATCTAGAGTGCACCATTTTACATCTAAGCACTCTCCAACCCGCAAAAGTTTTTGAAACGGGAGGTCCGCTAGACCCTTCCCCCAGGGTGGGGATCACGAATTACCTGGCTCTCAAAATGGTCTGGTGACAACCCTGGCTGTGGCTATCACATGTATGCTTGAAGTCAGCCATATTTGGTCAGTCTGAGAACTGAATTACTGTACCTTGTAAAGATAGTAATTCAAAGGAGTTGTGCTGTACCAGAGAGATTTACAGCGTAGTTTCATTATCATGACATGATTTAATAATTTTAGCAAAAGCACCTTGCAGTCAATAATATGTTCAGTTGTTTTGTGTTTTCACCCTTTTGAAATGTTTGGTAACTTACCGGAGAAACATTAACCTTAATATATCACACCTATGAATGTATTTATGTAACCTCGAAAATATTTCCATGCATACTGGTGATAAATTGATTAATTTAATACTTTAAAGTATGGTAAAAATTGTGTAGATTCTAGTTTTAAATAAAATTCAATTTAATTCTATTGTATGGTGTTAAGTTGTGGCAAATGCCATTTCCATTTGCAGTCCATAGTGCAGCATCTGCCGTGCTGTGAATTGCTCCATCCATTTGACTTTGTAATGCAGAAACTGTTTATTCAAGCACTGTTACTTTCAGAGTTAATGCATTATGTACAATGATGCATTAATACTTGGATATGCCGATTGTTGTAACACCAAAGTATGTTTGTCGTGGTAAGCTGATCCTCAAAGCTTTCAGCATTCATTTGAAGGATTGAATTGTGATGCAGTATATCGGAAAACGTTTCGTATTAAGAGGCTGCACTCTCTGCACTTGACACTAATTGTAGGAGGTCACCAAAGGGCTATAGTGTAGAATATGTAAACTTGAAAGGAGCTTTACGTAGCTTTTTATGAAACCAAAGAAGAATTTTAGTGGTCATTCCAGCATCTGAGATGCATAAAAGCAAGGGACAACCAAACTCTGTGGTAAGGGTTGCCCTTTTGACAGTCAGAAGTGCCAGGGCTTTGGGTAGATCTTTGCAAATCTTTTGGATGTCAGCAATACTGTAGGTAATTTTGGGCCTCTGAATCGGTCTAGTGATGGGACTCATGCAAGACTCTACTTTATGGTGGTACTGTCAAAAAGTTCTGTCTATGGTATGACGAAGGTTTCGTTATGGAAATTTATCAGCACTTGGGTAACTTTAACAAAATTTTCAAGGACAAGTATATTTGAGCCTTTTTGTTTCCTCCATATCGTAAAATGCTGAAATTGCTGGGAGTCCGCACTGGGTGATGGTTGGCATAGAAAACTGTATTGCTCAGTGAATGTTCACAATGAATTCTCCGAATAAACAACTTGAGTTGACAGATGCATGTCATGAGTGTTTGACTTTGAAATTCTGCATTTAGTAATCTACAGTACAGTACTTAGCGATGATAGCTAGCTGCTATACAGTATGTTTTTCTACTATATGTGAACTATACGGTTACTATTCGGTGTATGTAAATTAGTCTTTCCTTGGTTATTTTTTGTAATCCCTTTTGGTAGTCAAGATGAGTTTATCAGTAATTTATATAATTAGTCGTCTGTAGGATGTTATCCACATCTGTGTTTCCAGTGTGGGTGGTTTCCTAATGAGATTTGCAAGTAAGACCCATTGATCTGCAAATGCAGTCAGTGTCACTTGTGGAGTCTGTTAAACTGAATGTGACTGGTTTACCATTACGTAGCAATTACAATGGATTGTTTTATTGGTTTGCAAAATTCCGTGGGGTGGAATTTGGATGAATATTTAATACAAAGATTTTTCTCAAGTTTGGTAACAATATATTGACTCAAAATGGGAAACTGTGTTCTGTATCTGTACTGTAGGAGCATGGTGGTAATCTATATTGATGGCTTCTTATGAAAAAGAAGTATTCGTGTCTGAACTTTTGAATGGAACTTATCAAGCTAAAATGAGGTTAGGGATAAGAGGGCAAATTATGTCAAAGAAAGAAATGTCTTAAGAGGCTTGATTACTGTATGTTTATAGATTTTTAATGAATCATGTAAATTTTTTCAAATTTTATCTAAATGAAACAGTTCTGCCAAAAGTGCAAAAATTTAAAATTGTTCCTTCTTTTATACACTGGAATTTACAGTACAGTACACATACAATCCTCTACTTCAAAAATAGATATTTGTGACAGAGTTAATAAGTAATCAGATGGTGAATTCAGCAGATATAGTGTGCTCTACTTTTTTCTGGGAGGGGGGAAAAAATGTGATTGAAAAATTACATGTACATACAATAGAAGTAAACCATGTGGCACACAGCAACTTACAAATTTACTGCTTGAACAGCATCAATATAAATGCACCAAAGCTTTCTTAAGTTAGAAACCTTCACTGCACATCATGCCACTAGAATAAACTTACAGATCATGTCCCCACAAGCAGTGCGTGCATTTTACAGTAATTGCAAGCTGAAGTCCATCCTTCAATCGTAGCCTGGGCGCACACCAAAAGTGCCAGGAGATCTAGCATGTGTATTCACCAGGAAGGAAGTTCAAGCTGGGACTGTACTTCATATTGAGTGTATTACCTGTCACCTTCACTTACACACTTTGAACAGTTTACACACCCCAAATAAAAGATCATAGTACCAAAGAAATCAATAGTGAATGGCTTATTGGCTCTGAATCTTTGGCAGGCAACTGCTTACATTACCAACAAGTGTACTGTATTTGCATCTTTAGTAGTGACACACATGTTGATTAAGCACTGACAGAGCTTTGCAACTTCTGCTAAGTATCAACCCAAAATTTAGCAGATCCACTGAAATTTCCCATTATCAAGCATCACAAAGTCAGTCTAGAATCTCTTTTTGAACATTCCAATTTCATAGATAAAAATAAGAATGAAAGATATTACAGTAAATGAACTAGACCAAATTTTGCCTTGTTTTATCTTCCTCAGAAGCCCATACAGTACTCTTAAACAGTGCTATTGAGCAAAGTCAATGCGTTTGTAACAACAGACCACTCTGAGAAACATTCATGGTTTTCTTTCTCAATCACAGCAACCATTGCCTCTTATATTCTTTGTATCCACTCTGTAATAAGTTACATTCATCAGAGTGTTAAAGCCTTGCCGTAGTAGCCTTGCCATCGAAGTTGTTCATTCCAGATTGTATCACTTTTCCCATACATTGTCACAATGTGCATTAAACTGTGTCATGTGTAGCAAGGCTGCACTGTTGACAATGACTTGAAGTATTGAGAGGTGAGAGAAATTGTTCTCTCAAAAAAAAAAAAAAACATCTTCATTTTGTGTAAGGACACTAAATTCAATTTGGAATTTTAGCTATATACTGATATGCAGTAAATACTAGTGATCACTTCTCAAAGTGGTCTCCACCACCCTGTAGAAAGTGTTGGGAAGGGAAGTCTCAGGTGGGCACTACAGAGCCCACTGGGATGGGAGGGGGCATTGTTATTGATTTGGGTTCCCTGGTCGGTGATGCCTTCTCATCATGAAGATTTGATGTCTCATTTACTCACTTGGATGAAACCAGACTTTTGTGATGTGGCTTTGTACTGTAGCACCAACCTTACCCTTTCTGTGAACTGAAATGCAGTACATCTGGCCTCTCCATACCAGTTTCACAGTATGCCTGCATTCTGTATGTTTGTGTCAGTCTTGCAAATGGAAGAAAAGATTGAGAAAAAAAATTGTGGAACATCTAACTTTGAATAGTACTTTAGTACAGTAGGTCATGAAGGTAGATGTTGAGCACATTAGGATTAGTCTGAGATTGCGGAAGGGGTTTTGTTTGAGAACCACTGAATACAATATTGGAAATGATCAAAGTACCTTCTAAAGTTAAACCTTGCAGAATGAACAGAACTCTGAGAGCAAGGAACCTCGGCTTTCTATCGAAACATGTGGCTAGCAATGATGAAAATAAATTTGTGAAGCCATCTGAGATTAACATTGTTATTGAAGTGAAGATTACTTCCACATGCTTCCATTAAGTACTACAGACCTGTATACTGTACATGATCTCATGTCTGATCGCAGTGTAATTCCCTAATTCCTTTACTTCTCTCCCTCTCTGTCTCTCATCTCTCTCTGTGTACCACAATGCACATGACTCATACAATGTTGGTAACCTTAGCAGATTCAACACATGACAGCACTGGCCTTACTTGGTGTCTACACAGAGCTTTGACACTATGATCTGGTCGATGTGTTTGTGATGTGTCATAAAAAGTCATGGAAATCATTTCCAATTAAAAAAAAGAAAGCTTTTCTAACAAAAATGTAGCTGAGGAGGTAGTTACTGGTCTCGTTCATGAAGTGTGAGTGTTGGGAAGTTGGCAGGTAGTAGCTGTGGCTTCAAATGTGATTTGGAAAAAATAAAGCTACTGTAAATGTAGCATTGATAGAGTTGAACCATTTTGGGTATGCTGATTTAAGAGAGTACACTGTAGAAATGTTCAATCAGGAAATTGAGTTTGTAGCGAAATTTAAAAAGTATACACAAGAAGGACAAAGATACTGTATTGTAGCACATGTAGAAATATAGTACAAGTGACTGACAGTGGCTGTTTTCATCGCATCCTTTAATATGTAAATACTTTTAAATACTTTCTGCATCTGGCTTGCTGTCAAAATATCTTGTATCTGAAGTGAGGAAATCCGTGGTTTATTTCAATTTATGTTTAAAGAATATTCATTTCTAAGAGTAGCAGAAAAATCAAATTTACCATTTTTACTCTTAAAATTTCAGAACAATTTTTTTCAGATTGATCTTTTGTTTGACGTTTTGCCAAGGGCTAAAGAAATCTAGGTGATGGTTTGCATGCGGAGGTTCGTGCGTGGAATGAATTTGCCAGTTAACGTAATACATTAACTCACGAAGCAAAAATCAGCTAATTCTTTGACCTGGAAGGTAAGCCTAGATGCTAGTGAGAATTGCTATTGCCTTGCAGCAGTAGTGGTTATTTGAGGTCACTAAATGGCAATACCTACAGTACTGTATGTATTATCCAACTTGTAGGAGAAAATCAGTGAAATGAGCTAGACATTCCTCTTGTTGTGTCAGTGTTGACAGTTGACCATTGATATTAAAGGTCATTTCAATCCAACATGGTTTAAAGGGAAATAGGGTGTTTTCAATGCACCAACGTGGCATACAATTCAGCTTTAATCATTGTTAAACCATTCAGGCTAAACATCAAACATCTACAACAAAAAAAATAAAATTGTGCATAAGCATGTATTGAGTTTTATATTTTCCAGGTGTGCAACAAATCACACTTCTGAAGAAATTGAGGAGTGTAATAGTTGTGCTGTTTTGCAAAACTTTCATAGATTGCCTGTTTCCCCATTTTTCTTCTAGGTGTATAAAAAAAACCCCACTTCTGATAGTGATTTGAGGCGGGTGATGGTTTGCAATAGCACTCACACTCCTCAGAATTCAAAGCCTGCATAAGATGAGTTTTGGATGATGCATCATTTGAAAGTTTGGGAGAACAATTATCCTTGAACAACAAATAATTTTTATCTTTGAGAAACTCATTTCTTGAAAAAGTCCACTGTCATTCCTTATTTTGAATCATCTGTCATTTTGTGTCCACAAATATCGGTTTTAAACATACAATTTTTTTTTTGAAACAAATGCCTTATTTCCTTTACAGTCTTAAAGGTGAAAACCGTGTGCATATGGCATTTCAAAAAGTGTTTTTTCATCTGCAATTGTGATATGAAGGTAGCCAAGTTTGGTTGGTAGAATACAGCAAATTGAGATAAGCTTACCTATTTTTCTTGGAAAGTTGAAAGTTGACAATTGTGACAATAGATGAATGCCATCATTTGGCCCCATATGAAGTTTCACATTGCCCAGTATTGAATACACCTTTGTTAAGATACATCAGTACATCTTTTTGCTGACATTGTGACAGCACTATAATGAGTGAAAAAATATATGTGTCACAGTAATGTATCTGCATTATGCCTGTTTTTTGTCTCTCGTCACATGGTGATGTACTGCCTGATCTATGCAAAGCAAATTGAAATGCTTGGGTGCAATTAAAGTCCTCCCAGTCAGTCAGTCAGTCAGTACATGGGGCTTCCCTTGTGGTATCCACATGTTCCACACATGCACTAAAGCATGTGTGGTCATTACCAAATGCATCTCTACAGTGAACACACTGGGATGAGCTCTGTCCCCATACCCTGCATGCCTCTTGTGTGTTGTGGAATTTCATTGAGTGTACAGAATGGAATTACAATGATGGTTCTTAAATAACATTTTCTGTAGGCTACACATGCACTCCACATCAGTGGTAGTCAGTTACAGTATTTGTGGTGTGTCATTTAACGCTTTCAAGTGCAGACCTAGTCACTTTCAGAGAACGGATATTGGGCTGTCAAGCAAGTTGAGTTGGACTTGGACTGGTCTTGTCACTATATGTTTTGAATCATTAGCCATACATTTGTTTTCTACCACTACATAACTTGGCTACTTAGGTTTTGTAGTATATGGTGACCATTTTAGAATCCTGGCTAAATGACATCATTCTCTGGTCTTACTTCTCAGAGCAACAAAACCCTAAAGTAGTCAGCATTGAGTTTGTGTGTCAGATACTGTGTAGGAATAACTTGTTTGATGACTGTATAAAGACATTTTCTGCATGTCAGTGTTAAATGTATTTAATGCCTTTATCAGAAATGGATCCACACCCGCAGATCACCTGATCTTATTCTGGCAGGCGTCTGCAAGTTGTCCAAGATCATGCTTTATCAGGGATAATTTGGAAGCTTTTCCACTCCCTGCATACAAACCAGTTCACTTATGTGATGTCACCTCTGAGAAAAACATCAACCTTCCTAAACAGAAACTTCCTTGTGTATACTTTGTTCCTCGTTTGAGTTGATCCTCAGAAACGTAACAGCATATTGCCGGTTTCAAGTTCTGATGACAAGTCCAGAAGCAGTGAGGTCTACAGTAATGAGCAGGATGACTTGATTATCAAAATACAAGCAAACTTCTTTGACTGGAGGCTATGATATTGTCATATACACTGCCATATTGGTTTTAATGTAGCATGGCTGCAGGGTAGTGCAGAAGAGGAGCTTCTAACTCTGGATTTCAGAGTAGGCCTACACCTTAATGACCTTAACTGGAAGTACTCAAGCACATATATGTGAAAGTGTGATGGATGCCTGGGCTGTTTTCATGTAAACAAGTTCATGCAAAAGGATTACTCTTGTCTTAAAGATGTAGTTGTGAAAAAGACCTTTGCACACCTTTTATGCAGTCTTACTTCGTATAAATCCTTAGGCATCATCCTGTAAAGAGTATGAGTAGAATCTGGCTTGACAGTTCTATAATCAGTAAATTTCCTAGTCAGTGACTTTCTGTAAGAGTGGGATGCACACTTCAGGAAAGTTTGACATAAAACTGTCACGATTGTAGTAGTATCAACTATTTTGTGTGAAAATTTTGGCTGATAAATCAGTCTGTTCCATTCATTATCTTTTGGGGCAAGACTGCACAGAATGGTGTGCATGGTCATTTTCAAAAATATCAATCCTCCTTTGAACTGAAGTCTTGTAAGTGTACAGTATGGGATTACCACTGATAGTGAAAGTCTTCCAAGTAGGCCCCTAATTCGAGTAGGAATGTATATTTTCCAACTTACAAGTCACTGTTTCCATTCCCAAGGATTGAAATTCTACTCTTTACATGCAAAGGAAAATTCTATGGTTTTCCATTGTTTTGCTATTAATGGCAACATATGTCAGGTGATGGCAATGTTTTTAATATTCCTGATACAGGGGCACAAAGCTTGTCTATGTGTCAAATGCATTAAACTGTACTGTTAACTGGATCTCTCTTCTTTTTTTTTCATGGGCACTTTGTAATACTATTGTTGAAGTGATTTGATTCACAAACTTTTGTTAGTGACAAACTACAAATGATTTATAAACAGCATGATAAAGAATAAAACCTTCCACATCTTAGGCAAATGCAACTAGCTGTTGCATGAATTTTGTGTTTGCTGTTGATGTAAATCAAGGCTGAGGAAAATATATGTACATGGAAGAGGTGATCACTCTGTCAGTCCATAAATTGTCAGGTTGGCGCTGGATAAAACTACGTAGATCTTCTGATATTCACTTTCAGTGCAGCCATGGAACTTTGTGTGATAGCTCCATAGTATACAGTAGCTCATAAATAGTGAATAGAACATATATACTAGATCCTGAATGCCTCTTAAAGCACCCCAAATTGCCCATATGACAGTTGACATGGCCTGATTTCTTTTATCCCTTGGAACGCGGTCTCATTAAACCACACAGGGTTAGTGCCTAAAGATAGCAGCATAGGCATTTTCTGACCAGATCGTAGGACTTTGGCATCACAGAAATTTGCATCTCACATGATGTTAAAGGACATATATGACTGGAGCTTTGCTGTTAAAAGATCTTTCTGAAAGTTTGAAATCTGCTGACCACCTAGTTTAGTGAGTTGACAGGGAATGAGAACTATAAAAAAGACAAAAATACTTACAGTACCATGTGAAAATGGTCACTGAAATGTAGCAGATTTGACAGAGTCTATAGTTTCATTGTGATCCCATGATCCTATTATTTCACAAAATTGTCCTTAACTTCCTTTGATGTTTAGATCGCAATGACATACTATACAGTAGTCAGTGAGAAACTTTCAGATTTTGTGTGCAATTTGTGTTCGATACTTACTGATTACTGACAAGTACCTAAGACCTAACCAAAGAAGGATATTTGACTTGCTCTAGGCAACAGCAATTTCATCCTTTCTTGAAACTGTGTGGTTCTTCGTAATCCTTGCTGTTTCATATGGAGTTGCCTGTTCTGCATGTACGGTATACAGTATATAGCACTTACAGACACTCTAGTTTGACAGAATTGTTTTTCCTTTATCTCGAATTCTCATTGACTCAACCAAGGGATAAAGTGTAAAGTTTGCTTTTCAGTAAGTGTTGTTTACGTTCATCTCGGGGACATGTCTTGCTGTGTGTGTACATGATACATAGTGCTGCTCCAAGACGTACAGTAGGTGTTTGCACATGTAAATGGAATTTTGATGTAAATGTGTAGTTCTAAGAGTCATTTTATGGACAATTCCCTCTCCTTCGGTGATTTCCCAGTTGTCGGTTTGATTCTGCTTTGAAGTGGCCCCCGCTGAAAATAGAAATCAATAAATGATCATACTGTGATTTCCATTTCAAAGTTCTACTTTGCCACTCATTTCTTTCTTTTTTCTTCCCACAAGGCCCCTTTAAAATCAAATGTTTGGGAATTCGTCTATCATAGCTTTTGTAACTTAATTTCCTTGAACATCACTAGCCTTCTTACATGGTGCATGTGCAAGGTCAATGTACTTTTTTGAAAAACTGGCTTTGATTAGAAAACTGTTTTTAGTGGCTGCAGACACTGGTTTCTGGTGTAGGATTTAACTGTCACAGCCTTGATTGTAATACTTTCTGTTCATTGTTTCCACCAGTGTCTTGACACATACTGTAGTATCTGTACTGCCTATTGTTTGCCTCCAAGAATGGTAGTGTGCCTTCAAACAAGTGATGTTAGGTATAGTTCACTCTGTGTTAGATATCACAGTGCATGTATCACTTACAGTATTGACTGTCACTGGCGAATGAATTCTATACCATACCTGTAGTGAGCCCTAAGTGTTGATGTCCAACTGAGCACAGCTATGGGAACATTACAGGAGGGCTCAAAGTTACAGTCTGTTCATAATTATGATGGTACAAAAGAGTTGCCAAGAACTTAGATTACAATATGTAATGTCATAAGTCTGTATACTGTACTTTGTTATGTATTTTTGTGCCTGTATAAGTGTAGCAGGAGGTTATAGCTTCAACTTTTTAATTCTCTCCTCCCTGAAAGAGAGAGCTGGTCTGCTACACGATTACTGCACTGAGCAGTTAGAGATATCTTTCATTCACATCACATCAGTCACTTTGTAAAGGAATATTTCACTGACAAGTGAAGGGATTCTAAAGTAAAAAGAAGAATATTTTTCAGTATGCATTTCAAACCTCATGTCATTATTTTGTTCCTCACTCAAGAAACTGCTGTTGGAAGAAAGATGCCATTGGTCAAGAGACATTTCCAGTTGCATCAAAGAGTAAACAAAAACACTATCTTTCCACCTTGCTTGTTTTTTTTTTTTTTTTAACTGAAGTGAGTGAAGTCCTTATTTAATCATGAAATTTCACACAAGTGAGGAATTTAGATTGGGTTTATCTTAGATGTACTGTAAAATTGTGAAAATTCAAGGTCGTGTGACATGAAAATTTTGGAGTATTGGGTGCTATATATCATTGCAATTGTTGAAAGTAGCCACAATGTTCAAAATCCATTAAAGATGGACAGTTTTACAGGCAAATTAGTATATCATGGCTGCATCACGAATAAACATTGGCTAAGTATGCAACTTTGTGACGTCAAGAGATGGACTCCTATAATATGTCTTCTGTAAATCCTTTGTTTACTCAATGTTTATTTCAAGGACATTTGAGAATTTTAAATACCCAGAGGGTTTCATGTATTTTTTTCTTCTAAAATATTGGTGTCACTTATCTCTGTGAAACTCAGTATTTAAGAGGCATCTAGTCTAACAAGATAAATACTGACACTGTGCAACACTCAACATCATCTGTTTTGCATTTTTATCAAACTTTAAAAAGTCATATCTCAAAAACGATAACAGATACGAACAAAATTCCAACGGAAATTTCCACTCAGGACTTTACTTTGCAACTTCTGTATGAATCTAGCTTTTTCCTAGATGCATGTCACACAACTTTTAAGGTCACATCTCTTTTAACTATCATAATGTTCTTTTAAGACAATCAACACAATGAAGAAATGCAAAGGGCGTTCAAGTAGTTGTGCCTGTGTGATAAATTTCTCATTGTGTCATTTTGAAAAAGATGTTTCTTAATTTCCAAAGACAACATGTTGAGGTATGGTTTTCGCCAATAAAAAGGGATATTCCTAATTTATGTGACATATCAATTATCTTCAGTGGCCGATATCCCTTCATTACGGTGACCCTATTTTTTATTTTGTCAGGCTCGTATTGCGTTCCTTCAAGGAGAGAGGAAAGGCCAGGAGAACCTGAAACGGGATCTAGTGAGAAGAATAAAGATGTTAGAGTATGCCTTGCGACAAGAGAGGTACGTACAGTCAATGCAGTAGTTCGCTCTTGACCTGCGTCAGCAACACTGGGGGACCTTTGACCACCAAGCAAATAGCCATCCACAGTACCATGAGAATGGTGGGGCACTATAGTTTGATTAGCGTCCAGATTGCTATTTGGGTGGTGTTCAAACTGGTCACCAAACAAGGTACATTTGGTGTATGTATGTCAGGGTAGAGATGGTAGGTAGTATCGTACTTCTGGATATATGCTGCTACAGATTTGGATTAGGTTGGACAGCAGTGCCCTGGATGTCACTGGATATGAACCATAAGCATTTAGTACGACAAGTAGTGTAGTAAAGGAAGTAGTCATTTGATACAGGTTGTCAATTGCTTCAGTAAGACTGTTGAGATTGACACAATACAAAGCCAAGTTCAAGTGCCATTGAACTTAACATGTCTTTTCTCCTGTTGCCTTTCCGTCTTCCTGTTTTTTTTTTTTTTTAACAGTATGACTGACCTCTAAATTTTGTCTTTTACATCCTTGATGAAACACTACACAAATATTTTTCACACAGTCCCTCATTGTTGCTGAATTCTTTTCAGGATCCAAGAAGAGTGAATTTAATGCATAGACACACACAAATTTGCCCTTTGTAACCGTCCATGTAGTTTTAATTTCTTTTCCGCCGAGTCATTTCCAATACATTGCACAAAAAATTCCAATATTAAGTAACCCCACTAATCTTGTATGCTTGTCTCCAAAATTCTCATAGACTGTGATCCATCTTGTGTGCAGTTGTGATGAACCCTCTGAGTACATGAAACACTCAAGACAGTAAACTTTTGTTTCTTTTAAATTTCCAAACCAGGTGGCTTTGAGGGATATAAATGCATTAGTGTGAATGTAGGCTACAGTAAGTGTATCAGCACCAGTAGTGAAAAAAATCATTTTTTAGACCAAAGACCTAGTGCTGTTAGTTGCAAGTTTGTGTTCATCACTGTTCAACAGCATGAAATCCACCTTCAAATAAGAACTTGTTTATTCTTCTGAATTGAGACACATTAGGTGCTGCAGTAATCACATGAAAAAATGCATTCACAGTAATGTCTGTATTACTAGTATTTGTGTTCTTAAATAGAAAACCTTAACTCCAAAGTTGATTAAAGCCCAGTGCTGCTCCATCTGTAAGCAAGATTAAATTAGTGCCATACTCATTTGTGGTGGACTGTTTGTATTCATGTACTCTCCTTTCGTGTTAAGTCTTTTCCTTTTTTCAAATTTTAATGACGTCTTCACTGCGTTCCTGATTAGTTACACTCTGGTCTTGGCAGCTCGTATTCTGATGTCACCGCACGGGATGTTCTCACTTACAAATCTGTCATAAAAGCTGATAGCAGGCTCGACTCACTGTAATTAACCATCCATAACCTTGTTTGTTGTCTGTCATTCCCTCAGAGAGTGGTACGGTCAGGTTTGGAAGGCTTTTAGCTAAGAAATCCAAGTCAGTCAGAGAAACAAAAACTCTGAGAGTGCTGAGAATGTTGTCCGGCTACATTTCACCATCCTAAGTAATTTGAAACCCGTCGCTTGTTGTTGTTTGTAAGTGAAATGTGCTGAAATTTGACCATTTTAGATCTACTGTACTGTAGCTCCTGTAGTTTGAATGTAGAGAAAAAGTTAAGTATGTATAGGAAACCATCTATTCAGGTCTCACCTTCCTTCTGGAATAGTTTGTCTAAACACGTTCTATTTTTATGGTTAATTGCATGCACTTAATGTAGAGTTATTCTTTCATTCTCTTCCTCTTCTTCTGTTTTGCAGGGCAAAATTCCAACGATTGAAATCTGGCCATGAAACTCGTGAAGAAATCAAACCTCCTACATTTGATGGAGGTAAAGTATGATAGAAGTAATTTAACATTGAGCTGCTTTTATACAGAGTATCAGAGTGGTAACAAAATAAAACACAGAAAAATTTGTAAATAGAAATATAGAAAAGTAATTAATTCTTAAGTTACTTTGAAATTTTCCAGCAGTAGGATAGATGAATTAAAAGTTTTGATCATCCAAAGATCCAAACTTCAAAGTAATTTATAGCTGGAACAGAGCTCTTGCAAGTTGAAGTTTACAGTATGTCTGTGCTTTGTTCCTCACTGTTCTTCATGTATGCAGCTGTTCCAAAGCACTGCACCGCAAGGTGCAATATCAGTGTGAGGACAAGGTAAGTTAGAAACAAGAAAATTTGTGCAAGCAAGTAAACTGTAGAGGATGTTAAAGGTATTTGGTGATGGCATTTGCAGAATTTGTGATTTGTACTGTTCTCTCCTTCTCTGAAAAAAGTATCAGCACTACTTCTTTGCTACTTTGTTATTTAAAGATCTTGAGCTTAATCAGAGGGTTCACTGTGATACTGCTGACAGTAATATTAATTGTTCATTAAAAAGATTGAATATGTGTGGCTGTTTTATAGTGTGTCATGTGTTTAAAATTTGTGAACTTAGAAGTAAATTGTAATTCTTCAAACAGTTGCACATGCACTCACCCTGCCATTGAAATTCTTCGAAGGCCACATGTTGTATGCCCTTTGTTAGACCGCTAACTGCAGTGTGTGTGAGAGCACTGCTAGACGTTTAATTGAATAGCTATTAACTGAAGATGTTATCTTCCACGAATTAAACTTGATAAGGAAGCCTTTCATCAGTGGCATTATGAAAAGGAAAGGATGAATTCCAAAATGAACTTGAACAGCAAATCAAGTTGTTCCCATGACATGTTATAATGACTATTGCCTTTGACAGACAGATTTTAATAAGGCGTTGATATGAATTTCAGAAATGCCACCTCTCAGTCTGTTATGATATCATTGTTCAGTTCATGACTGTTGCAGCACATATCTGTTGTCCAGTGCCAACTGGGCCAAAGTTGTTGCTCATGACGAGGCAATGTAAATCTTTTGCTTTTTTTAAATTTACTGATATTTGTCTCTCAGATATGATGAAAACTCTTTCATTATTGTAGTTAATGACAGAAGCTGCCACAAAAAAAGTTGTAGAGTTTTGTTCCCTGTTTATTGAGGAATTTAATTGAGGAACAATTGAGTGTTGTAGCATTACAGCATCTCAGAAACACGTTTTGCAAATTTCCACAATTTTCACGGTGATCTGAAGGTAATATGTACCAAGCTGAAAGTTATTTGTACATAAAAACGAAAAACTACCAACATAGTTTATATTTTCGTCATTTTTGCAGACGAGTGATTTGGTTACTCTCCCTTAGTCCTCGCATGAAGGAGACAGTTGAGCATCAGTAACACAGCAAATCCTCTTTCCATTGTTTTTGAACTCTAGTTGAATAGACTTTGATCAAATTAGTACTTTAATTGTGTATCCTTTGCTCAGATGTTTCACTTCTCTCTTTGCCATATCTTCCTTTCTTCCAACAGTCACCACTAACCTCAACTGCCAATCTTACATCCACTTTGATTTTTTCTTCCGTTTCCATTCTGCTTGACCAGTTCTTTACTCAGTGAAAAACATTGAAATCTGTTTAAGTTAGTGAAGCTTAAATTCTCTCCCAGTTATCTCTGTGGTATGTTCTGTTTGGAGCTTATGGATTTTTAAGCAGATGTTTAAGTCACAGTGTTGCATTGCATTATCTGAAATCTGTGATGTCATTACAGGCCCTTAATTGAATAGTTATATTTCATTAAAAAGCTCAAATGGTTCCAAAAAATGTTATGCTAAGAATTCTGAACTTTGTTGACCTCATGAGTCATATTGCCTGCATCATGCAAAAGTTTATCAGCAGAAATTGACCTAAATATTCTTTATTGTCACATGTTCAAAAAACACTACTTAATATGAAGTTTTCCTCAAAAGTACTACATATCTCGCTCTTGAGGGAAGGGTTAACTTTAAAACATGATTTGGTGTTGACGTTATCATTTGCCTCGCATAATTTTGCAGGATGCATGTGACTCCCTCAGTTGAAAGAAGATCTCATAGAAAGCTTTATAAAGTCATCCCCTATGACCTGCTTCAATTGGGTATCTTTGTTTATAATAATGCTGCATCCTTGTGAGGTATTCAAGCTTTCAAGCTTTGGACATTTCCAAATCTAAGACTCTGGAAAAGGTTATGCATGCAATGATTCGATTGTTCTGGTCAAAAATTGTACTCTAACAAATTGATGAGAAATTGTTGTTGTTGAATGTGTATTCACCAGTGTTCATCTAAGCTTGAGTATGATTTAATAACGATGTCAATTGGGCCATTAGCTACAAAATTTTTGCCAGATTTAGCAGATATAGACTAATTACAATTTGCTTTGACAGAGTTGGACAATTTTGTTGAAAATGTGCACTGTTGCAAAGATTCTCCCTCCGTAGTCAGTGTTTTCGAACAACGTAGAAACAGCACGGCCGTTCCTTGTTGTCACGACATTCTGATGTATACCCGACAGCAAACTCTCCATGCAAGTCTATTTCTGTATGTTACTGCTAGTCTTCTGCTAAACAGATAAAGCTGCATAGGCAAATCTCCCGTACCTGACTCACCTATGTCACGAAGGAACAAAGTATTTAGGAAAATGAAATGACATTTTGCGTAATTGATGATGCTGTGTACAACATAAGCACATGATTTTTTTTTTTTTCAGTTTTGTCATAACTGCTGAACATATACACTGAGTGAAGGTTGTTCTATTTACTGCTGAGTTTGTGTGCCAGCTCACATGAAGGTTGTAACAGTTTGGCAGGTTTAATCCTTAAATTTGAATTTGGGGTAGATTTTTTAATCAGGAGGAGAAAGGCTTTTAACTTTTCGTTACGTGTACACGTTAAATTTGGGGAAAGCTTTAATTAATTAAATGGATAGTATTGAGATTACATTGTATAGCTGTGATTAATAGCCAAAGTTGTGTTTCAGTGATGTGTACACCACATGGATGGGTCATAGAGAAGACGACTTGCTACAGAAAGAACTTAGTTCGATAACAAGTCACAGTACAAGTGGTGCACATTTGAACTCTGTCATCATCATTGATTCAGAGAGGTATACCGCAGGTACTTCCTGTACATGATCATCGGCATTTATTTAATTACTGTGCTGGAGAACCATATTTTCATTAACTAGAGTACTCGTACCAGATTCTGAGTCTTGAATTTTGAAATTAGCCAAAGTTAGAAAAGTCCTTCACTTGGCATTGTTGAATTAAAGCCTGTAAATACTTCAGCACATTACTGTGTAGCAATTTTTAAACCGCAAAAGTAGTGATTGGTTTTTTTTGATACGCTGACAGCACATCTCCAGTGCACTCATGTGTGCTATCAGAGCTCAAAAAAGAACAAAATGGCAGTGGCACTCAATGCTGAACTTGTCTGGAAAATTTGAGGTAGTGCCAACAGCTGTGTTTATTTATTCTGCAAAGGTACTGCCGACTTTTTCTAATTTTTCTTTTGTTGGAGAATGGGGGTTGAAAGTTGAAATACATCAGTGAAGAGAAAGTGTCAGTGTGACAGTAATATGGAGTCATTTTTAACTTGGCTCCACTCTAGTAGTTGCTTACAAATTTGATTGAGCTCCAACAATCATCAGCAACGTGATTCGTGCCCTATAATCTTCATTGAATGTATTAAATGGAGACAAGGTGTTTTGCTTTAGAGAGAAAAAAAAAATCATATTTTTAAAGACAATATTTGTGGAAACAGAATGATAAGATGATAGAAAATAAGGATGTTGGCCTTCATTACACAAAACAAGTTTTTAACTTTCAAAATATTGCTCAAGAACAATGTGTTCACTCAAACTTACAAAAATTCAAGTGATGCATCATCTGTAACTCATCTTGTAAAAAATGTTTTGAGAAAATGATGATTCTGTAGATATTTATTGATGAGCCTGAATGATTTAAGGGTAATTTAAGCTACTGTCTTTTCATGCCATGTTGGTGCATTGTAAATGCCCTATTTCCCTTTAGAGTTTGTCCCAATCACAGCATGTATCACAGCATACTTCGTGCTCCAGATCCAAGTTTCAGTCATGAAAGATTGCATAATCAAACTGCCATAGTTCATAAAAATCACCCCAGGCTGCACAAGTGAGTCTGCTGCATATGATCTGTTTGATGTTGTGTGATGTTCTCTCTTATTTACCATAGCCTTGTGTTTCACAGTGTGGAATTCTCAAAGGTTTCTTGAAGAGGAAGAGCAATCATATTACAGTACCCTGTATGTTATAGTAAACTTGGTGATTGAAATTACATTTCATATCATGTTATCAGTGATAACAGCTTTTCTATAATTCCGGGGTCAGTGTAACAGACCTGTACAGCAGATGATGAGTTGACATGTTTTTTAAGACATACCCCAAGTTAAAATCATTCATTTAATTTTTCTGAGTCTAGTAGTCATGGCAACAACAACAAAACATTTGATCTACAGACTCTGGACTCAGTTGCAGGGGTGCTTGTGATTTGCAGAAGTGATTAATGTGTTAATGGAGTGGTGACATTTGGAGATGAGGGGGACATTAAGTTAAGCTCTGAAATGTCTATTTAATTGAGCAGATGAAATAACATAATTATTACAAACACAGCGTTGCCGTAGGTAGTGGAGTATTTGGAGAGGTAAGGCAGTGACTTTTTTATTCCTTGTGGAAAGCAGGCAAGGAACCTATAGAATGTGGTCATGGTGATGCGATTCTGTGTATGTGTGTGCATGTGTGTGTGTGTATGTGACACCTTCGCTTGTAAACACGTTATCTCAAGAAGGGAAAGGTGCCTGAGTGTCAAAGTCTGTGTGTAGGTAGTCCATTGTAAGTAGATGATCCCTACCATTTTTCTTGGGATCAAATGTCTTTTGAGGTCACTAGAGGTTGAAGTATGAAATTAATTTAAGGAACCTTATCTCTGCAATTGAATATTTACTTCACTCCTCACATACCTGTCTCAGCACAACAAATGCACTCCCATCTACCGTGCAAAGTGTTAACATTGGTGAGACCTTGATGAGGTGATTTCTGTTGTTTCTTGTGGAGCTCAAAGGTCATGTGAAGTCAGTTGAGATCATAGTGAACTTGTAGACATTGCCCCACAAAGAGTAAGGTGATCCAACTTCAAAATTGGTATCATTGTCTTTTTTTGTCTGTGAACATTGGCAAGGATTGTCAAAGTCATTTGACTCCTTGTTAATTTTCCCATTCTTTAGTCATGGAAAAGGTCAACTCACTGAAGATGTAACTAAAATAATGAAATTTCAATGTATGTGGGAGGTACAGTAATTGTGACATACACTTGTTGATCCAGAAATGCAAGTGAAAAAGGACCTACATGAATTTTCTGATCATTTACAGTTTGGTTATGGAATGCCCATTGCACAGGTCTTGAAGCACTCATGAATGAAATGAGATGTGGTATGAAGAAAGTGTTTTATGTTCTGTCCGTGACATTTCATGCAGCTGTTGCTTTCACAGTAGTAATGAGTGTTTGATTTTCAACCAGTGAATTTCTGTATGATTCATCCATATCACTGGATCTGTTTGGTGCTAATAGATATTTGGAAAGTTGATAGTCAATGGACTAATGTTTTTTTATTCTTGTTTTGTATCTTGCAGAAGAGGGTGGCGAGGAAGAGACGGCCCTTTCACCAAACAATCAGATCAACTTTAAACAGAGCCGACAGCTACTGAGACAGTAAGTCACTGTGGTGTTAGTTTACTTTGCTCCTTCCTTTCTCTGCCTGTCCCAGTCATAACAGCCACACAGGTTTGAGATGGACTCTTTATCAGCTTTGGGAATGTTTCAAGAGTTGCACATTAATACATAATAGGCTACAGTAATGTGTGCATTTCAAGAATCTCTTGGACACTTGATTCTAATACACTGTACTGCTTGCATTTCAGCATTTTTATTTGAAGTCATAATTTCCCTCCTCCTTGCCCTTTCTCCTGGGAGGGAGGGAAGTGGGAAGATCAATTTCATAACCATGTTTGAATATTGGTTATTTTTTGTAAAGTAACTATTTTGACCATGGTTATTATGCTGTTGCTGCCAAACAATTGCTACACAGACCCAAGCAAGACAAGTATAATCCCTTGGAATTCATTTTCAAGTGACATATCACCATTGTAGCTGTCTGTGCGAAGTATTTATGATTTAGTTGTAAGTCGCCATATATTAAGTGATTGGACAGATGTCTTGGTGTGACAGAGTTGATGCCTTGAGACTGGTGGGATTCAGGAGTGACAGTTGTCACAGGCACTCATCTGCTTCAGAAATTGGTCGAACATAAATTCACAGTTAGGTACTGTGATAGATCTTGTTGTTCTCCGTGTGAGACACTATGATAGAATGGAATTGTAGTTGCTTCAAACTGGGAGTCTCTTGTTTGAATCCTTCCGTCTTTCATTCGGGTGCGAATGTGTAAGACATTGAGGGTCCAAATTAAGTCACTGTGTTGCACAGTATTTACATGAACAGTTAGTCACAACACTGAAACCTGCATTAATTATCGTTAATTAAAAGTCGTCTTTTCCTTTGCTTAAGGTGATTGGATTTACAATGCAGCATTGTCAAGTTCAAAAAATGTTCTCAAAAATAAAAACATTTCTAGCATTCACTAATCTACAGTGTCTTTGCACTGGTATTACACCTTCCTCTATCTCTCATACTAATATAAAATTTTAACCTTTGACACAGATCAAAGATCAGTATGGACTAGTGCCCCCTCGTCACTCTACCACCCAAAAGCAGTCCACTGGTCCCTCATTCCACTATCATTGCACACCCTCCCACATTATATTTATGTATCCTTGGATATGTTTTCCCAGTTGGTTTGTTCATTATGTATGATAATTATCTTTATTAACATCATAGAAACAGTATACTTACCCCTTGCTTACTCATACATTAAGTTTGACCCAGCTCAAAATGGAATCGATATCTATTCTGACACCGCGCCCTCTAGGCTTTGGCTCGCCTCGTTCGGCTCTTGCTCTGGCCGTAACAATGTGTCCTGTTTCATGTGCTCGAAGTTCCCATCTTGCGAGAGCTTTCCACACATGCAAACCTTGAGTATTCTTCTTTTCTGTACTGTTAGGTTTCATCTTGATCCTGCTTTGGGTAAAATGTCATTTACTCCTTGCTCCTTCAAGTTTAAGTGAAATTCCTACTTGTTTAGCAGCGCAATGAGCCTAGGCCAGATAGCATACAGTGCCATTGCGGTATAGCCTATAACCTTATTATTATGTTATTTTGTTCATATGTTGCAGAATAATTTCATAGTTTACCGTTAATGTATTTTGTATATTATTTACCTATTTCGTTAATGGGGCTCCTCTTCATTTCTTTCCTGTTATTTTGGTGATCTATGAGTTGTATTTATATTTTGTTTTACTATCGTATCACGCTATTTTTAAGGGCGTTTTGTAATCATAGGACTGACAAGTTACGTAGAGAGTGTACACCCCCTTTTGTATTTGGGTATGGCTTCCCCCTTAGCCGACGTGCGTCGCAGCATTTGTAACCAGTTTAAGCCAGGGAGGGATTGTGACCCACATTCCGTGTGCCCCTTGTGCCGTTTTTGCACGTGGAGCAACCAGTGTGAATACCCACACCTAGTGAGTTGCAGGGATTTTGTAACCGTGTGTTTTGTGGACTTCGTGTTACTCTGTTAGTATTCTCCAAGTTAGTGCAGTGTGGTTTGCACAGGTATCTATTGCACTGTTTTGAACCTGTATGTGATAGATATCCAAATGTTTTAGGCTATTGCAAATTTCCTTATGAAATATCTTAATGTGTCCACCTTTTTTTGTTATATCTGATATTACTTTGGAAGATGGGAATAATCTGGGGAGGTAAAATAATTGCCATAAATTATCAGTTGAATTAGACCAGCTTCATTTTATACACAAAATGCTGCAACTTTAAACCTTTGTGATACTTCTGTCATTCATTCAGATTGTCGTTTACTTTTTGTATGAAGCAATCAGTACTGCTTTGTAATGGTCATCGGAGCTGGCATGGTATTGAAGAGAGGATGCATTCACAGTACAGCATAATTTTGTGCATCTCTTACAACAATTCCTCGTTTCCTAGAGGGTCATACAGCCTTTCCTCGCTGCAGAGTACTTCATCTTCACTGTTTCTGAAATTTGTGGGAGAAATCCATCATGCTCGCTTTTGTTTTAATTCAACATTTGCTCCACGGCTTTGTTTATTAATTGGCATTTTAACAGAGGTCAAAGTAGAAACGCTGGACTGTTGATATTGTATTTCACATAGTGTACTTTGGAAATAACATAAACCTAAGTTGCTCCATTGACAAATATCTTGCAGTACACACCTTGAAAGTCCATGTTGATTATCTCTCTAAATGTCAGATGGTTGTTTAAGAAAGAGCAGCGAGGTCTTATGTGACAGTGGATAAATTTGGCATCACACGTTGCATTCCTGGGAGAGCATTCAGCCTTTGATGTATGCTTTTATTGGATGCTTTGCTGTTGTGTCTAAACCCAACAATATTTATCATCATGTGTTGTGGGCTATTAATAAAGTCATGGAATTCACTGCCTGTGGTATTATGTGTGTTCTCAATGGGCTTGCCCCACTTCCCTTGTGATCAGTAGATAGCAGTAATCTTGTATTATATTTTAGTGTATATATATGCAACATAGCAGAATGCAGAGGGTATGTACTGTATCTTGGATCATTGGAAAACTAAACCAAGAAAGACAATTCACGCCTTAGAAGTATGTATACTAACACATGCTTACACTAATGCATTGTTTGACGGAGGGCAATACTTTCCATATTGAAGTTCTGGTGTAGAACTCCCTTTGCTCTATTGGCCTCATTTGACCACTGCTTCTGCGAGATCCATTGACTGGTGTATACAACAATTGTCCTGAAGTTTACCCACCAAGTGGAAGTTTGGACTGCTTACGTCTTCAGAATGTAACCCACTTCCATCTTGTCTGCTACTCTTGTCCACTTTTCCTAATCTACAGTACCTTGGTATGATATTGCAAAGTGACTAAGGTCAAGTGGCCTGAGAGAGTGACCTAGAAAAGTAGTATCCATGTATGCATACTATGAAATTATACCATGCAATAATTTAGGTAGATTAGGAAAGTGCATATTGCTGTTGAAGAAACTCTTCAACTCAATACCCAGTCCATCCTTTTCTGCACACAAATGAAACAAATTTTAGCCCATTGCATGCAAACGGCTGCATGGGACAATCGCAGCCTTTATTGTTTTTTGAAGTTACATTGCGCTTCAACCTCATATTGATGAAGCACCTGACTTGCCTGACTAAAGATGTATGAAAACATTTCTAGAAAACTATTTGGTTGCAGTCTTCATTTTCTGTGACCTATAATTGTTTTCACAGATTTTTAAATGTCAGGATAGTCCAATAAAACTCTAGAAACTGAAATATGAGGTGAAAATTTGCCAGTGAAAGTGAAATTTTGCAGAATATGTCGTAGCCACTACAGAGAACACGTTGTCTGGCCCCATTTTTACATACATGAATGTTCATATCGATTCCTGTCGGTCTGTTTGATTTCAAGTAGCGTTGATTGAATGCTATGCTGTCATAAATTTGTCTGAATTTTGTAGGGACAACAAAAATGTTAAGACAATTTTCATATTCAAATATCTGTAAGATGAGTGCATAGTTCTCTTTCAGATTTTGTGGCAGGTGTTCTTTTTTCCCCTACTTATTCTTTCCTTGAAACTCTGACAAAGAATGATGGTAGCTGACCAAGCAATTGCTAGCTCAACTCATATTCGACCTTAGAACAATGTATGTACAACATGACAAATATCTTTAGTGTTGCAAAGGATGTAAGATGTACTTAAAATGTTTGTAGCATTTGTAATTTGAAAGAAAAAGGCAATATCAAGTTGACACTTGATATTTTGAGTGGTTAAATTTTGTACTGTCAGTAACTGACAATTCAGGATTAGATGTGAAGTGAACTGTCAAGTATGGGTTACGCTTTGCAGTAGGTGGATAAGCTTGTGTGATACTTTTGGTTTCGTCTGTTACAAACTAAAACCAGAATGAACGCTTTTCTTCTTTTGCAATTACAAATTTCAGAGAATAGATTGTCCTAATTCAAAGTTTCCATTTTCCATAAGTAATAAGGAAATACAGTAATGCTTTCATATAGACTTGCCAAACAGGTACAAGGTAAACATAAATAGAAAAGTGCAGGTGACTAGAGATACCAAACTGCTGTGGGTACTAAAGGGTATTAAAGGAATAAAGTGCAGAGTATCCTTTCATTCTTAAACAGGTCTGTAATCTTGTGACATTCTAAATTTTCAACTCTGTTCATGAAACAAATGCGCTTTCAGGAACAGTTGCCCTCTGTCATTGTTTTGTTTTTCTTCCTTCCACCCATTCCAGCAATTCAACTCATGATTAGTTTCTCACCAAGTCAGTGAATAAAGTGCAAACACCTCTGGCATCTGTACATGTTTTTGTTGCTGGGGGATGGCCTCCTTCAGCATTATGTGGCACTGCACAAATTTAATCAAGACGAAAATATAATTGCAGAGCAAGATGAAGAGGCCAACAATATCATGGCCTGCTTTCTTAATAAATTATATTTTACCCCAACAGTGGCTCTTTTATTGAAATTGATCCCTTGCCACTATTTTGAACATTGATGTTCAGTGCATCATGTTAGTAACTTGAATAATGCAGAAAGATCTGACTACTGTGTGCACCTAGCGCCTGTCCATTGATGTCAGGACCCGGTTCTGAAATTGCTGAAAAGTTTCACATGCATACGCTGTACTCGTGACAAAGATAAATGTGAAACATTCCTTTTATCTCACAGGCTGGTTTTAATGGTTCTACGAAATGAATCACCTACAGACTCATTTGCTGTTTACTACCGATACATTTGCTTTTTTCAACAAAATGCAGCATGTATGCCTGACTCAGTGTACAAGACTTCATTGTCATGCCAGTATGTTGTGTTATGTGAAAGTGAAAAGCAAAATGTTGTATGATGATTGCCACCATCAACTCATAGCCTATAAAGGGAAATCATACTTTCGGGTACACAGGTAGCCGACTCACTATGGATTGCGGGTGCCCAGGCCCAAACTTTGAAACACTAGATGTAACGTAATTCTATGAGCGGTTTCACTCCAGTTGATTTTCATGAACATGTATCCCGCATATGTTACGTGTAGCTTGATTACCAAAATTGTGATAAAAAGTTGCATCACAAGATTGGAAGAACACATTGTAAACTTCCAATTTTTCCTGCAACTAATTTACAAGTGAAAAAGACTGAAATTTTCTGCAAAGTGGGGAACCTTTTCTCTCCTTATCAATGGTGAAGACCGTACCTGCTCTCTTTGGAAGTTAAATATTTTTAAACAATCCCCATTTCCAAGTTGTGCAGTACATCATGGGAGAAGTGAAGATTTCCCGATATAACAATTATCTTTCTTTACCCTGACAGCTCAAAGAACTTGAGAGAGACATTGGACGTCATTTTTTCGTCTTGTTCCTTTTCAAATCAGCTTTATGTATACATACATCTGTGATTTCTTACTGTCCATAAAACACTGCCCTCTAGAAGGAATTCATCAAAAGAAATTGAGCCAAATAATATTATTTCCTTTTATCACACTACTTTTCACAATTATGATTACTTGACTTCTAATTTCCATTTGTGAATCAAACCACCTCAGGTATAAAAATAAACATGTAACTTCCAGGAAAGGCAAAGTTAAGAATCCAATATATTGTGACAGCTAGATGATACTGTATTTAGTGCTTGCTATCAGACGGGTAGTCTGGAGCCTCTTTGCAAATGTTGCCACCATCTAAGAAAAAAAAAGAAAATCCTGAAATTGTGGCTTGCAGTTTAGCAGGAATTGAAACCATAGAAAACACATACAGTATTTTGTGATTTTTTAAACAGAAGATATGTGCTAGTAGTCTTCTGTTTCCCAATTTCTTTTCTTGAATGTGGGGTCTGAAAGTGTAAGTAGTAATGTGTGTCAGCAGGACTCACTCAGAGACACCTTTTTGTATCTGTTAAATCTTAGGGGTTGTGTGACATGAAAATGACATTTTGGAATATTGACTGTATTAACTAATAAAAATGTAGAAAATAACAAAATCCATAAAATATTGACAATTTTGTAGGCAAATTCCTGTCTTACAGTATACCTGCATCATAGGAGTATGAAAATTCATGATGTCAAGAGGAATGAAGACAGTAAAGGAAAAAAGATCTATTGTAGTGTGTTTCTCATGTTTTCTTTGATGCCAATAACCTATCCTCATTTTACCTACTTTTTGGACACATTTGAGAGTATTTCCTAACTCCTTTCTTAACACCTGTCACCATAATTATGCATTCACACTTTGTAATGAGCCTACTATCCAGTGTACACTTATAGCCATATAGTACTGTCCCCCTACCACTTCCCAGGTCTACCCTCCTCATTGTACCATCCCTTGTGTCTCATCATAAACTCACCATTCCTTCTCAGTTTTTTTTTTTTTTGCTCTTTTTCTCTCCCAGACTTAGATTTCAGTGGATTATCTTGTGTTTAATCTTCCCCAGCAGTTCGCATCAGCGCTGAATCTTCTTCGACCCACTTAATTGACACACTTTGAAAAGTATTTTGTGCCAAATGCTTTTGCCTTCCATCCACTTTTAGTCTTGCATTTTTAAGCGATATTTCGACTTCACCTGCCGATGTAATGTCTTTTCGTGAAAGAAATCCTGACAGGCTTATGCAACTTTGTATAGTCAGAATAGGCAGAGATAGTATTTTGGAATCATCATGTATCCATCTGATACTGATTATTTATATAATAGGTAATATGTTTACCTTCAGATCCTAATGTCTTCCATTTGTATGTGCTGTCTGTGGCAGGCATTTTTGCCAAAACATGTATTTCCCAACTTGTTTTTTGCTCATGAGGTTTCTTCCTTGTTGGATGTTTACAACAGTTGGACTCTGCCCAGAAGGTACGCAGTTCCTCTGAGTAAGCCTTAAGCATATCCCAGGTGTAATTTCTCAGAAATTCCAGGATTTTTCCTTTTCATTTCTGCTGATTTGTCTTAGCCCAGACTATTTTGAAGGAAGGAGATGAGGTGGATTGTGAGAATAGGATGAGAGAATGAGAACAGCACAAGGAGCAGAAAAATTGTAAACTAATTATTTAGTGCAATGAATTATTCATTATGCAAAGAACCCTGTTCAGACTTACAATGTTCTTTCTCTCAGAAATAATTTGTACAAGGGAATCCAAAGTTAAATGCAATTACAGTATGTTTAACCCCCCCTTCCCTCCCGTAAACTTAATTCCTTTGCTCATTTTTTCAGTGAAACCTGGACGAGCCTGATCTTCTAAACACTGTTACATAATGTAGTGAGAGAAACTTTTGTTAGTGTTCTTTTCCCCAAATGAGCCATAAACATGCATAAGTACTGCAAGGATTTAAATCAATACTGAATCAACAACTGCAAGTTTGACAAAACTTGTTGTGGTTTACAAGAGACCCCAGATTTACTTTTCTTCATTTTGCTGTCTCAGCACAACATGTTCACTTTCATCTACCATGCCTCTATTGCTGGCAACTTTTTAGCACCACATAAAACATCATCTTGCCTAAACTATTTGGGGTCTGGATTTTAACTTTATGTAAATATGGATTCAAATCTTGTTGAGGAAAAGTTGCAGATTTTATATTCACATCATCTAGACATATACTTACCCCTTGTTTCACAAATGCATGCAACGGAGGACACATTGTGAACAACTCGGAGCAAAAGGCGAAGAAGGGCAGGCTAGTGCTTAGAGAGGGCGAGGTGCTAGAATTGTTTACGAGGACATTTAGAGCAAGGCCAAATGTATGCATTAGTGAAGCAAGGGGTAAGTATAGTCACTCATGAATACCCACACCCAGTGAGTTGTTGGGAAACATGTTTTCTGTGGATTGAGTGATTCGGTATCAGTGATAATCTGAAATACTTTTGTTTGTGATGTGTGTGTTTGCATTCAACCGGCTTGTAAACATGTTTTCTCAAGAATGGAAGCATGGACCGATATCACATGTTTTGGTATGTACCTGTATCCTGCAAACTGGTACAAGATGCCTGCTGTAGGACCATTTGGGTCCATTGCTACAAATCACTCAAAAAACTTTACAGATATCAGTTATGCCTAACACTTGACATTTCACTTTGCCAGTGTCTCAAGTCAAACACTGGTTTTGGTCTAGACGTAATTTTTGGTCTCTTTAGTGTTTTCATACACACTGCTTTCAACACATCCCCATCAGAGGCTACTCTTGCAGCGTTCTGTTTGTGAGCTGATTTCACACAAAGTTTGTACACAACTGAGTTACAATTGTATTGGTCCAAAATGGGGCATAACCATGTATGGAGCATTCAAACTGTCACAGCAAAGTGCTTGTTTACTGTTTAGAGTGATTGGTTTTTCTCGCCAAAGAATGAATGAAAAAACATCATAAGTGAGGATGTGAACCTAAATGCTCAAATCTGATTGATTTTTTCAAAGCAAATCTGCCATAAAACAAAAGAGAAAGTTAAGATAGTTGGGAACAAATATACACTACCCTGTTATCAAATCCTGAAGGAACAGCAGAGGGTGTAGTCAGTTCTGTGCAAAAGAAGCATGGTGTGCCTGATACTGTCTTAATAGTAGGGCCTTAAGCAAGATTATTCAACCACCTTATGGTTGAAATTATTGATCCAGCTGGCTAAACAAGGATTACTGTGTTTAGGGTTCAGTTCTCCAAAGTACGTGAGACACTTGGATAACATTACTGCCAAGTGTCCTTGGCAGGTCATCAAAGCCCCTTTGGGGCAAAGTGTTTTGAAGAATGATCATTTTGTGGTCCCCCAGATAACATTTGGGGGGGTTCCCAAATAGAAGCTGAGGATTGTAAAATATGAACAGCTGGATTCATCTCATTTCACCGTTTCGTGTTCTTTTCTCTTGTATCTGTTCTGCTTTCAAGAGTTTTTGTAGACGTCCATTTACTGATACATCCAAGGTGCTGTATGCATAATGGCACTGTCTCGATTCCTTATCACAATTTCAGTGTGCATTGTGGGTGCCATTATGGCATGTTATGTTATGCAATTTATTGATTTTTGGTGCCACAATCATCACCCATACTATAGCCTCAAGCACTTGGACTCCCAATTTGTCAAGTCCTGAGAAATATTTTCTAACATCTTATGTACCCTCATAGCTATAAAGCTGTTAAAAGACCATGATAGGTACCTAATATTCAATCTTAAAGTAACTTTTGGCCCTGTCTTTTCCCATATGAGCCTTGAAGCAATCATCATGCAATCATGGTAAATAAAAACAAGACTTGACAGCCGAATTTTTGTAAAAAATTCTCCCTGTAAACTGAAAACACAGGTTAAATTTTCTTCAAGTGTTAGTCCTGTTTTTCAATATAAGTTTAAACCATTCTTTTGCTCAATTAGTGTTCGTTTAGTCAACGTTTCACCTGCATAGCATCTGTCTGTTCGTAATCTTTGTCTGCTGAGTTTGGCAGGCTGTCTTGGAGAAAGCAGCACCAAAAGTCATGTTAAGTTGTTCACAACTACCTTCCCTCCCTCATGGATCATTACTGACTATATCCTTTTATCATTAATGAGAAGTCTTTTAATAAGTAAATGTAAAAGTTTATAAAAAGTTCAGTTACAGTGTGAGCAATTTTGTAACGAGTGCTCTAGCAGCTCAAAACAATTATCAGTGTTATTGACTTTGTCTGTCTCACAAAAATTACCTATTTTCCTCTTTGTCATGTAACTGCAGTGCAGTGCTGCATCCTGGCCTACATTTTGGCTATTAAAGCCAATTTCTATAACATCACATTTGTGGCTCAATTACGACAAAGACTCCACAGAATAAGTATGTTAAGTCTCTTCTTGTCTTGCCCAAACAACCTAAATGCTTTCCAAATACAGACACTCACATTGTCCTTTTTCCTGCACACTTCCTTAGGAGCATGCGCTTGGTCAGGCACAGGATACAAATGGAAAAGCATGCAATTACATTTTGAAAATTCACCTCTGATTTCCAAATTTATCTTTTTTATCTTTGCAGATATCTCCAAGAAATTGGCTACACTGACACAATCCTTGATGTGAGGTCCAACAGGGTAAGGTCACTACTGGGTCTTGCCCCTAACGATCAGAATATACCAGGATTGGAGACTAATGGACAAGGTGGGGATGGACTGGTGAATGGAGACAGTCCTGTAAAACCTAGTCGTCAAGCAGATCAAGTGAAGAGGTAGGTATCTATACTTTCATGTGGTAAAGAATAGATTTAGGGGGAAGACTTGGTGCAGATTCTAGTGCATTGTTCTTGCAATGGGTAGCACTTTGTCATGTCCAATAAAGGCATGGAAGATCGATCAATGTTAATATCCCTACATTGCAATATTTCTTTCAATTTGAAAGCTCATAAAAATGTAGCTACATTGCTTCAGCATGAATCTCCCTGCCTGAAATTCTTTCTGATAAAATAACTCGAGGAATGAATACAAACTAGCCATAACAAGCTTTTGGTAAATCTCAAGATTCTTACATATCTAGCCTTTTGTGTTCTGATGGCCAAGTTTGTCAATATTTGCCAAATCTCAAAAAAACTTAAACTTGAATGAGGCTCGATGAAAATATGCAATGTTTCTGCTTTGTTTAAACAAATGATTTTACTAGATGAGACACTATTGATTTTACCTTGGGTTCAATAGATTGTCAGTCCGACACTTTGCTTCATTGTCATTTAAAGACCTTCATATCAGAATTGTTGGGATAAACAGGCCATAATTGGTGAAAACCAAATGGGACTTTGCCAAGGTAGTAATTGTTTGCATTGTTAAAGAAGTAAAACACAAATATACTCAAACTGAAAGCAACGGGCTACATAAATACATACAGTACTTACTTGGTGGTTCTTGGTTTCACTTATTCTGCAGTCATTTTAACTTGTTATTCCTCTACAGTCTATCTGTTGATGCAGAATGTTAAGAAGCATTAATTACCAAAGATATTAAGTCACTATGTGGCTGGCAAACTTTTGTGTGATCATTTTTTTAGTGCAGTATCAACATCTTGGATGCTCACCAGAATTTTTTTTTTTTTTCAGTATAATCAAACATTGAAAGATTCATAGTCTTGATTTGTGAGATTGATAATTGAACATGTCCATGTGCTATTGATACTTCCACACCATTGAGCCTTTGCCTCTTCTTTTTCCTTTTTTTCTCTAATCCTTTTGTTAACCCTCCTATAATTTCAGGAAAACAGAGAAAAACAATCTGCAGAATGCATTGCCCAACACCTCTGTGCTGGGTGTCGGTGAAGTGCTCTCGTGTGACTTCTTACCAGAGGATGACCTTGACAATGACTTGGAGGGATCTGCAGTGGATGGTGGGGATGAGAGAGGCAAAATGTCCACCATCATCAAGAAGAAAAAGGTAAAAGATAAAAATATTTGCTAAAACCTTGAAAGCAAAAAATAAATCATGAACAGGGTTAGGGTACCCCTTTTATAAAGTGCAGCTTGAGGTCAGCATATGGAAATGAAAAAAAGTAGGAACTTTTGTGTGAAAAATCAACAATAGAATGTTAGGGGTGTTGGTTTTGATTCCAGTTTAGTTTTCTTTGTTAAATGGTTTTTATTTTTGAACAACTGCTCTCGTATTAGTAAAACTCAGTCAATGGGGCACAGAAAACTTTTAAAAGGATGGTATGAAATTTGCCCATCATGAAAGAAGGTTTGTTTTGTCTTTCAAAACTGATGAGTTTGTCATATCCCTGCAACCAAACTATTGATGTCTAAGTAACTTCAGGCATGGAGGTGGATAGAAGATGCAAGCAGATGATATGTCTATTGGTGTTAAGGCAGGAGCAGGTTACACCTTGGTGATGAAGTCACTGGTAGATGATAACAAAATATGACATAAAGAATTTATCTATGGATGAAACTTTTGCAACAATAGAGGTCACTGCTATTCAGGAAGGAATGGCTTTGTCATCAAATGATGTTGCAAGATTGCTTTAATGATGGGAAAAGGTGGAGGTCTTGCTGAGGAAGGATGTAGAGATACAGAAAGTTAGATTTATATCTTATCCTTACTTGCATAATTTACAGGCACATTCCGTGAAGTTGAAAGTAGCAGTACGTGTCAACGAAAACATTTAAAGATTAGAATGATTCATTGGTCGTTTTTTTTTTCCTACAGGTACTTGGCAATGAAGGAATGGCTGGTATGGAAGAGGCCTTCCCAGATCCCGAAACAGAAGATGCTCTCAATGAATTTAACTTTTTGAATGATTCACAAGAAGGAGCAGGAGAGGCACAAACCTCAGGAGAATGGGCAGCAGGTCAGTATGAAACATATTTGGTCAAATCACTTCATTCGCATGTCACTCTTAAATCCCCAGAACATTAGATCTTATTGTTTTTTAACCTAAGGGCAGGGTCCAGAGGAGTAGTTCCTTGTCCTTTCCTTATCGTGGGACAGGACCCCCATGGCATTGAGTCTCGTGCCTTCCTTACCCCAGCGCAGGATTTCATGGTGTTAGGTCTAATCCATTCCCCCTACCCTATCAAGATTAGAGAGTCATTGCTTCTATCCTTCACATTTCCCATGTGCCATTTCATGAAACAGGAAATTAAAATCTTGTTCCAAGAATGGCTAAGAAACTTGCTGACAAACATTCCTGCTGTCAAATGAATGGCAGCATATAATGACTTTGAAAGCAGCTGGTATTTGGCTCTTGTTCCTCTTATTCAATCCATTGTGGCAAGAATTCCCCCGAAAATTTGAAAGTCGTGAGCAGAACTGATCATGAGGCACAAGAGGAAGTATGCTTTCTTTATACACCATAGCAATTTTGTGTAAATAGGAAATACTTAAATAGACATCGAATCTTCTCTGTTGCTATTTGTTATCTGACCGTGACAGACTGTAAATGGAATCGTCAGCCATGAAGATAATTTCATGTTAACTTTGTACGTTGTGTACTCGTGAACTGGTTCTGTGTCGCTGCGCATTAATGAAGTTCTTGCAGGATGCTTGCTCCTGGGATTTTTCAGCCGTGATTTTTCTGCTTCCTTTTGCCGTAGACAAAAAGGGAGACATGTC
This sequence comes from Stichopus chloronotus, assembly GCA_021234535.1. Lineage (NCBI taxonomy): Eukaryota > Metazoa > Echinodermata > Holothuroidea > Aspidochirotida > Stichopodidae > Stichopus > Stichopus chloronotus. The sequence goes on from CM037843.1 coordinate 25,302,154, forward strand.
TCCCACATCTGGGGATTGGCATGTCGACCAGGGCATGCTGAAGAAACTCAAAGAGGACTACAAGAAGGCCAGAGGCAAGGGCAACAAATATGGTCAAAGTATGAAATCTACTTTTGTACCTCTTTAGAAATTTCTAAATGCAAACATGAATGGTGAAATTAACATGTGCTTGCTTTGATTCTATAATTGGGGGAACTATCAGTCATCTTCTTGAGGAAGTGATTTATCTCTCACCAACATCATTACCATATCTCTTCTGAGCTGTTATCAGACTCACAAATGTGTTTCAAAATTCATCAAATGTGGCTGCCGCGACATTGCTACCTATTTTAATCATGATTAGAAGGAAACGTTCAGACATGTTGTGTGTCTTCCTGTGCATTTGAATTGTTACCAGCTGTGACAAATCTTCTAAGAAATATTAGCCCTTTTTCGACTTGTTTCAAGTTGAGCCAAAATTCTAATTTGATGGCAACTCCAAACCTGCCACGGTTGCTCGTCCAAAGCAAGGGGCCAAAGGACTTGTGAATTTTGTAATCTCACCACTGACTCTCTGCTGTTGACATTGTGCCATCCCTTGATGGGGTTTTAGTTTAAAATTTATGCCACAGGTAGAGGCACTTAGTAATTCTACGATAACTAATCTGGACGTATTCATCTCTGTTTCTTGGCATGTCATGTTCTTCTTCATCAGGACCATCTAAAGCAGTTTTACAAGACATGCTGAGCAACCTAGGTGGTGAGGAGCCAGTACCTCCACCTAGCAGTAGTGCACCCCCATCTAGACCTCGACCAATCACAGGGATAGACCTCACAGATGAACCTGGTATGTGTCACATAGATCATTGAATTACACTACTAGAAACTGTTGTCTGCTTTGAAAACTGATTAAAGTCCATGCAAATTACATCGCATTAGATCCCGTAACTTGTGTCTGACTTCTTCAGAGACTGTTCTGTAGCAAAATTTCATGGAGAGATTTCTTTATATCAAAATTCCCGTAAAAAAAGCAAGAGTTAACTCTGTTACAATTTCACTGTCTATTTCTCAGATTATGTCATTTTTAACAACTGGTGTCAAAATCATCGCTTTGTTTCCATTTTTTCCATGTACCTTTAGTCTCTGTTTACATCTCCACAGTGTAGCTATATCTGTGATTCACCCAACTTCATTGTAGTCTATTTTTGTTTGTATTACTTAGGGGTAAGTGGAGTCTTTTCTTTCTTTATGGTCTTGGTCTTCCTATAGTTTCACTCATCTGAATCGTAACATTAACTCCGCTTACTCTTTACATTAACTGCAATGCGAACTCCTACATCTGCTTTTCCAACGGTACAGATATCCCGCCGGGGGCAAGGAACGAAGGAAACCGTCCGCCAATCATGGCTATTGGAGATGAGGAAGCTATAGAATCTGCTCTCGGTCTGGGAGAGCTTGCTGGACTCACTATAACTAATGAAGCAGATGTTCTAACTAGTGGCTACAATGTAATTCTTTTGCTTGTTTTCATTCATTCTCCTCAGATGTCACCAATTGAATATGTTGGTTACATATCTTTGTGAATAAGGACCACGCACAAATTCCTTCACCATGCGGGGTCGGTAATGGTTAGTGGAGGCGGGACATTTTGTTGCTACTGTTACATGTTGGTGTAGTGTTGGTAACATCTGTGTTATCATTCATAGATGTGATTACATCCTACTGACATTGTTCTATCAATCACAGTGCATGTTATCACGAAACAAGCACTCCTAAAAGTTTGTACATTTTGAAATTAAATATTGTGGATTGTCCATCAATTATTTCAACATAGCACTGAATGAAGAAAGGTTTTAATTAGTGACTCCACAAATGCTTTTTCCTCCAGCAGCAAAACTCTGCAAACAGGGAAGCTTTCCGTAAGACGTGGACTCCAAAGTACACCCTACGTAGCCATTTTGATGGTGTTCGCTCTTTGGCTTTCCACCCTGAGGACACTGTCCTCATCACTGGATCAGAAGATCATACTCTCAAGTTATGGAACCTTCAGAAGACTGTCCCAGCCAAGAAGTAAATTGGCTTTCAAACACAGTATCTTTCACTGTAACTAATATATAAGCGCTATTCTTCCATATTCTAGATTCCCACATGTCATACCCGACCATCTTGAACAGTATCTCGCAGGTTCAAACCAGCGTAAGCAGGCAAACTGTGGATCATTCTGATACAGAATGAATAATGCATAATTAAAGCCCTGACAGTGAAGTACATCAACTGGAAATAAATTGTCCTTGAGGTAGTCTAAGCGATGGGAGATGTTTTAATTGGTAGAAAAGCTATTTAAGTGTTTGTTGAATAGGGAAAGGTATGTACAAAAACCAGAAATATCTTTGTTTATGGCTGTTAGTGGATCTCACTGTCACAGTCATCTAACTGTAATTGTTGCTCCTGTAGATGCTTGAATCAATGATCTGTTAGTTGTATCAACAAGAGACGAACATTTATAGATTTCAACACTGTGTGGCTGTTGTTGTTTGCTGTGAAAGACCACTTAACAGTCTTTTGACATTGTGGGCTGTTCTGGAATAACACTTTAAACTGTGCTTTAATGACTTTGGCCTTTGATACTGCTGTACAAGATGAATCAGTCCCTGGTTTCATTTTTTGGCATTATTGCATTCCTTTTCTGTTTGTAAGAAGTAATGTTTGTGTGATCAAAAATGTAAATTCATGGGCAGTCTTACGTCCAAAACAGGAAACAAGTTAGAAATCATTCACTCCAGTTGGACGAAGAGTAGATTTATGCTTTGTGTCAATTGATGGATTAGTCAATGCTGCCCTGAGGTATTTTCATATACATTGAACAGGATGGTGGGCACACCCTTACTATTTGGGTACAATTTGATGGCTCAGCTTCTGGGAAACTACACAAACATGCCAGGAAACATCTCTACAGTATTGATTTTTCACCAGCTTGGACTCCTGTCACAAGATTTGCCAGACAATTTAGAATAGGTCTCATAATTATGTAATTATAAGTGGATTATTTTGTGCAGTGATCATAACCAAAGTGATTGTTTCTCACCTAACAGTCTTAAACTATTTTTATTTTCTTTTAATGTTTTGCTTACTTTCTACAGAGCTGTATCATTAGATGTTGAACCAATTTACACCTTTAGGGGTCACATGTAAGTAGAATTATCTCATTTGAGTTATTCTTCTCCCTGAGTTAGGTGTAGATGATGGTAGTGGAGATATCTTACCCCTCTCAACGCATGTAGAGCCCCAGGTCTCTCACCTTTTCTGTTATGACACATTTCTGACCATCCATTGTCACCCTGCGACCTGCGATTTCTGTTAAGTCGCACATGTATGAAAATCAAATATGCTACCACGAGAGACAAAGGTCTTAACATTGCAACAACTAGGGGAGATGGGGAGGTTCGACTGACTGGTCTGCAGTTTAGTCATTTGCAAAGAGGAACCACCCCTTTAGTAATATCACCAGAGCATCCATGTGTGTCCAGAACATCCAAACAGACAAATGGTGTCACTCAGCCTCAGGTAGGAATGCAGTTTGTCGCATATGGGCATTTTACACAAACTTTGACACCGTTTAGGGTATGTAATGTCCATTGAGAGAATTTGTCACTGTGACAGCTCTTCTAGTCTTTAAATAATTCATGTCTAATGTGATCCACACTGTTTGTAACCCAACAGAAAGTGGCTACCCACACTTTGGTCACTACCCATCGTTTTAGAACAACTGTTGTGGATGATTGTTTCGTTACTTGGAGTAAATTCAAAAGGAGATGATTTTCCAAGTGCAACTTGTAGAGTTTGTGTTTGGATTCATTGATGACCCGGAGATGAGATGCCTTAATTGATGGACACAAAATAGAATTTTACTAGAGTAAAACTCATCATTGTCACCTTGGTTGTGTTGTTATTTTATGCATCGACTTTTTCTCACCCTGCTATTGTGACGGATTTTCAATTCCCTCCTACGTCTGCAGAGGTCCTGTTTTGTGTGTAGCAGTGGACAGCAGCGGGGAGCACTGCTTCAGCGGTGGCACAGACGCTGCAATAAGATGTTGGAATCTTCCAGATTCTAACTTAGATCCATACGACTCTTATAGTAAGTACAAAACAAAAGTGACACAATAAGAAAAGAATTCCTTGGTTAACACATTGGGATGAAGAGGGATGATGTGGTAGCATGCCCTGTTGCACTTACAGGAAAGGCAACCACTACTCATGTTTTCCATAGTTGACACCCCATTCCAGGATGGTAATTTTAGCTTGATACGTGATAAAGTTGAATTTTGACTTTCATTTGCCAGGATAACCATACAGCACACAATTGATCACAGGAGGCACCTGTGATATTCAGTATATTTCTTTCTTTTATAACAGCAAATTAATAGTATGTTATATAGAAGATATTAAATGAAAATAATTACGTGAACATAATATGGAAAAATGAACCAACTATGAACCAGAAAATGAACTAATATACAATTAGAAACAAGAGGAACCAGTTCGAAGTAAAAAGTTTTCGAGTCTGGTGCCTTTACTAAACCTTGAAGAAAAGAAAACAAAAACAAAACCAAAGAGAGAAGAAATATTGCAAGATATAAAAGCAGAGACAAAAATCAGACATTGTTTAATCAATGAGTGCATTATTCAGAAGAACTGTAAGGTTAACAAAAAAGCAGATATCACTTTCAGGTTTACTAATAGTACTTCAAGAGGAGGGAATGGTTGTATTTTTTCTGAAATACATAAGCGCTAGAAGAATTCTTTACCTCTTCTGTTCTTCTGTTGACAAAAGACAACTTTACATTTTCAGACAATTTGTCCATATGACATACCCATGTTATTGTTGCCACTTTCATTCATAAAACTAAAACTTTGAAAACTTTGCAAGTAATCATGGAATCTGTATCTGTTTTCCATTTACAAGTGGAGTGTATTCACTGCATATTTACCAAAAAGTTAACTTGTGGTGGTAGTAAAAGCCACAGTAAAGTCCACATGTGTAGGTACCCGGAATATTATGTTTTGAATGCAGACAGAGATGCCGTTATTTAGGACAGTCTTGGCTGGTGTCCGCCTTGCAGTGACATAGATGGCAGGGTATTGGGAAAAATAGTTGCAAAAATACAACATGTAAGATCTTTACATGAGTTTGAAAATTAACTGATGTTTGTAGCAAAATGTTTTTTTTATTGGAAATATTTACTTTCGTGTCATTTTACTGGATGGCAGAATGATAACTGTGAATGTAAGGAAACTGTATTGAAAAAATTTTCAACTTTGTATTTATCTGTTTCTTTTGAAAGAGCTATTTGGTTTTTATTAACTTTGTCAGATATCACCATTGGTGTGAAGGGATTCCTCTTCCTTTAATCAACGAAACTTATTTAACTTACAAGGAGAATTTGGCATTGTCAATATAAGTCTGTGTTACTGCTTTATTTGCAGATCCAAATGTTTTGGCAGACACGTTGGTGGGTCATACCAATGCGGTGTGGGAGTTGGAATATGACGGCACCAAGAACCATCTACTCTCCTGTTCAGGAGATGGAACAGTCCGCCTTTGGAATCCCCAAAATAAATCTCCGTTGTTGAATACGTTTACAGCCGAAGATGGTAAGATGTTGCTCCATTTATCGCTGTCAGAGAATTTACTGTTAACCAATCCTTGTGTTGCCAAAGAGCTGAAAGATGTTGCCCAGTCATTTTGCAAGAAGAAATATGTCAAGATTATTTCTATTTTATGCTGTGTGTATTGCCCTCAAAGATTAGCATGCTTAAAATTGCAAGGATTATTCAAAATTGTCTCGCAGACATATTCATCATTCAAATTATGGTTAATTACAAAAGATACATACACAAGAGAACCAAGAGGTTTGTAAGGCCAGAATTCCCTATAAAAGGACTTCAACTAAAGATGACTATAATTAGACATTTAGCCTCATTAGGAACATACAGAAGATATCAAGAACTGTCTGTACATGGCAACTTACAAAATGTTGTTTTCATGGCCCCGTTGTTTACAGGGATGCAGTTTGATCATGCATAAGCCATTAGCCATCAGTTATCTACCAACTAGTTTGCTACAACTGGGTTTGTTTGCTCTCACCATGAAATTGTAGTTGTCTTAAAACTTACCAGCAGTTGTAAACTCTGTATCATAAACAGGGCACATTGGGCAACAGGTGGACTCCATAATGTGGCTCACAGCATATGCTGTAACAGCTCTGGAAAAACAATCATTCCTAACTGCCACTGAAGAGTAGCATGAGTTAGGATGCATAGGTCTTTGTCTTATAAAGGTGTCTTTGGATGAAACCTGCTTAATCAGTTTTGGTGAGTGGTGAGGTTGAAAACTTGTGAAAACAGTCATGGGATCAACCAGGAAGATCATACTTGTGAAAACAATCATAGGATCAAGGAAGAAGATGGTATACAAGATCCACCACTGAAAAGTAGAAGTATGAGTTTTAATGTTCTTCACTCTTAATTACTTCTTTACAGATACAAAGGTGGATGTAAATGTGGAGTGTTGTTGTCATTTTGACTTCCAGAAAAATTGTTGATAATGCAGTGCTGCTGAGTCAAAGTGCATTTAATGTGTGTGATTTCATCTCTTGTGTCATGAATTTGTAGCTGCAACTTAGCATGTCTCACATCATATCGAGATTCTTTGAAAAAAATATTTTATATGCTTATCTTTGTTTTTATAGCTGATCTTGGATCTCCGACCTCAATTGATTTTGTGAGATGTGACACCAGTCAGGTGGTGGTTGGCTACACTTCTGCTGATGCTGTGGTCTATGACCTCGAAACAGGCAAACCGATCCTAACCCTTGATGGTAGGACTCTATCAGGTAAGTTTTTCCTTGTAACTCAAGGGAAAATGCAGTGACCCCAAACTGAATTTGTATACCCCCTTATGTTAAGTCATGAATAGCTCATTTTCTCTATTTGATATCATTTTTGTTGTTGAACTGTTAAAGTTTGCAGTATAACACCCCTGCTTATGCTCTACTAATTTTCAGCAACATCTTAAAAGACTTGAAAGAGAATGAAAAGAGAATTGCAAGATTTTGATGATCTTTCAAAATAAAGTAGGGGTGACTGCTAATTCTCTGTAATTCTTCCTCCTTAATCCTTTGCTTTCATTTCATTGTTTTATATTTTGTTATGGTCTTTCGCTTCTTTTACCTGTGATATGTTTTTAACTGTTTTACCTGTTCTACCTGTGCATATCCAGTAAGAACGTTCTTGACATGCAGCCTGAGAATACTTGATATTTTTAGCAGTTATTTTAAGTTAATAATTTTGTATCTGAGCACTTGATTAAACATGCCATAATGTCCAGACACCAAAGCAGTATTTAGTAATAAAAATTGAAGAGAAGGGAGAACCAAGTATGTGAAAGAGTCTTTAGTGAGCTTGAATGACCAACAGCTATGAAATTTGCTTGTGTACATCTATAAGTTTGTCTTCATTTATTTTGTCATCATCAGTACTTGTCGCCAACCTGTTAGTTAGTATTTTCAGTGAAGTGCAACTATATTTTTTGGACTGGAATCCTGATTGACCTATTAGTGAATTGCTCTGCCCTTTTTTGTTTGGAGAATTTAAAGTTAGCAGAATTGGAAGAGGACTGTAATTTGACACATTTTTCAAAATAAAGTTAAAGATTGACGCTGTGGCCTACTCCCATTCGTACAGCTTCTGTACGTACATCAGTTGAAAAATTAACAGACTTAAGATGTTGGTATGGTAACATTTTACCTTCACTTTGTAAAGCAGACATCTTAGACAATTAATGATGATGCACTTATAACAGGATGTACTGTCTATTTTGTTTACGACAGACCTCTCAACTAATGAAACAAACATCAAAATAAAGTGTGATACAATGTTCTTGTAAATTAAATAGATGTCTTTACTATCAGTAATAATATAAGGTACAGTGGATCTCACATTGACATGATAAACAACTTGAATTGATCACCTGTATCATTTTTGTCAGTTATCTAAGATGCTTTTGCATGTGGTGTTATCTTTTATTTATGTCACATGTTTTAAGGGTTTTACAGCTATTCATAATGAGAGAGACACTGTACTTTTACACATGTTCAATGCACTGAGTACATCATTTCATTATTCTGGGTTTTTGTCTTTCCTCTTACAATTTCCTAAATTTTGTTCATGGATGCTCAAGCAGTACTATACTAGCTATGTCACTCTCGTACTTCTCCAGCAAGTCCAATACACTGATTGAATAATCACAGAAACAGGCTGTAAATGCAATTTTCATCTCTCAAGCCTGCTATCTCAGGAACTTAGCAGAAGTGGTACTAGTGTGTGATTTCACACAACTGTATAGACTGAGTCAGCTAAGTGAACAGTCATGGGAGGTGGTCAACATGCCTCCCAAAAGAGGAGAAGAAAAATGGGATTATCTCAAATAATAGCTTAGGAAACACAACCATTTGCATTTCCTTTTATTTTTTCAATTTCCTATGCTTTTGCCATGCTTATTTCCTGTAGATGCTGGTAATTCTCAAATAAACCGAGTGGTCAGTCATCCTACCTTACCTATTACCATTACTGCACATGAAGATAGACATATAAGATTCTTTGATAATACATCAGGTATGTGGTTTTTCTTGTTTATTTGTGTTTCTAAGCTCTTGCATATTTTCTATCATGTAAACCTAATAATGAGTCAGATATTTCTGGCCTCTTCCCCAAATAGATAACATTGAAAGTTTGTTTAGTTGAGTTTATGGTTTCCTTTCTTGGCTGTCATGTTTCTTCCCACACCAGAATAAGCAATGACAGTAGAAAGTGTATTTGCTTACTCTTTTCAAAGTGTCACTTTACCTTTGTTAATTTTTTCTTGGTTCAAGTGAGCCACCTACCTTGTACTTTATACTCTCATAGCACAACATACAGTAATATCTCCTTTGTGCACAAGAGCTGTATCTTTCACAGAACTGAAGAAATTTACACCATACCATATTTGATCTGTACTTTCAAAATTTAATTGGGGTTTGTTTTTTTTTTTGTATTTTTGAGATGGAATCTAGTTATAAACATGATATGTTATTCAGAATATTCAGTGTTGTCTCCAAAGTCACCTGTAATGATGTGTAAGGCATCAGTGAAATAAGCATAGTGACATTATTTTGATGTTATTTTTACATTACATTCTATACCATTATCTTCCATCCATCTCCATCTCTCTCTGATCTCCCTGTCACTTTAGGGAACATGGTTCACAGTATGGTGGCTCACCTGGATGCTGTAACTAGCTTGGCAGTGGACCCTAATGGACTTTACCTTCTTTCAGGAAGTAAGTTGATTGCTTGCAGGCATGTGTTTCAAATAGAAGTTTGACAGTAATTCCAAATGCCATTGTGTGTACAAACCTTGTTTTTTAATGGTTACTGCAGTTACTATGGAATGTCAAGCAGAGTGTATTGCTAAATGCTCACATGTTTTTGTACCTAATTTTATCTTTTATTTGTCTTTGCTGCAAAGTTGTTCAGATACCATAACATTTGCATATTTCTTGAGCTGACTTACTACTTAATTTTTTTTTGGCATTTTCTGCAGGTCATGATTGTTCGATCCGTTTGTGGAACTTGGACAGTAAAACATGCGTGCAAGAAATTACCTCCCACCGCAAGAAATTTGATGAGTCTATATTTGATGTTGCCTTCCATCCCTCCAAACCCTTCATTGCCAGCGGTGGTGCAGACGCCTTGGCCAAGGTATTTATCTGAGCAAGCAGCCCACAGCTGTGAACACATCTACTAGAGGATGGCACTATGTCTTTCTCTTGGTCTATCAAGTGGGGTCTACAGCATCAGTCGTCTAAAGGTGTGGCAACCGTGAGCCTGGCTGTAAGAAAGAGGCAATATTTGTGTGCTTGCTGTAATAAACTAATCTTCATTTACATGTGACTGGGGAAAATGTGCAGGTGTCCAAGTTGATGTTGCTGTTACATAGCCAAGCCAGAAGACTTGTAAAGAACTCAAACTGAGGGAGCAGCAAATTTGGATACCTTCGATGCTTCCGGTGAACCTGAGTGGCAGCTTTCATGCTTTTGCACCAAGTGAAAACCACCAGGATAGTATTACTGCTGCTACCTGCGATCTGTCAGTCACCTTGATAGCTTGGTTGCATCGTAACCAGTGGTTACCTGGATAGAGAGAGGTGCCTGCTGAGGTTGTGTTCAGGAGCTACTGGCGCTGGCACCTGCCATCAGTGAGAACTCCGCAAGTCATTTTCTGTCGCAGGATTTCTGAACCATCAGTTCATTGTTAGTTATCCTGATGAACATTGGATATCTCTTCTTTTTTGTGTGTTTTGATTTCATGTAGCTATTTATGAGGGGATGAACCATCTTTTCAATTTAAGATTTAGACTTATTTAAGAGTTCTGTTTTACTGTCAGTCATTTTGTACAGAAGTGAAGGTGAAAATGGGAGTTATTGTATACATAGGTGTTATACCATTCAAGGGAATTCATTGTAGAGTGTGATCCTTAAGCCATCATGATGGATCCATCTACACCAATGTCAGGCGAGAATGAAAAGAATTACAGTAAAGTTCTTTCATTTTGGCCCCAGAGGTGTTAGCATGTGTCACTTGAGAAATTTGTTTAATGAACCATTGATATTCTGCAATTTTTGCAAATGGAGAACACCAAAGGACTTTTCATTTTTCCAGGCATACATCTTACCTTATACTCAAGGACAAAATACTTAACCCTAAGGTGATAAGAGAAGAGATGTTCAAGCATTTATGATAATATATGTGCAGGCTCATTCACATTGCCTCAGGTCATTTGTTTCGTGTTAGGTGAATCACACAATTGAGAAATTTTCTTTGCCGTGAAGTTGTTATAATTGATAACAACTTGACATATCTTCAGTAGATGAATCTCATCCACTTGCTCCCTTGTCACCATAGTCCCCCAAACCACATTCAGAACATTAGGTATGTTATGGGCCCAACAGAACACCTGGCATCGTCCCCCCCTGTGGTGGTGTGCCATATGTATGGTACAGTGGCTTTTGTTTTTCCACTGAGAGTGCTTGTATAAGCTTTCATACAGCCTGTAGTACAGGTAGCAAGTCAATCAATATTTGTTTGTTATCATATGGAGTAATAGAAAGTAGTATTTTGCAAGTCAACTTCTTGCAGACTGTTCAAGCCCTCTCTCACTATACACAAGAAGCCAACATTGACTTTGTGTTTCTTTTTTTTTTACAAGTGTAATTTACACCCTTGAATTAGTTTTGTACATCCTAAGGTAAGTTTTGTTTTTTCATTGTTATTTTTTTCTTCAAAGGCCAACTCTTTAGTAGTAATTAAGAAAAGCTAGGACACAGTAGTCAGATATTTTGCTGATAGGACCTCTGTTATGAGCACTATTTGGGATGGTGTTTTCCGAGTCTGTTTCTGGATTTCATGGATATTTACCGTCAGCCGTGTTTAAGTCGATAAGTTTAGTGAGACATCGAAGGTGAAGTATGATTGCTGTTGGCAGTATCCTTGATGTAAGACACTTTTTTAGGCGAAAAATTTGCTTTTTAGGGCATGTCATTTTCAGTGATAGAGGATATATCATGGCATCATTTGTGGGTCCAGAAAAATGTTTTGTTTTGATCACCACTGATCAGATATCTTGTATAAATACCTTCAAATGATGAGATCAGTGTGATTTATCCAGTCCAGGTAATTCTGGGGTTCTCGGCCTTTTCTTGGAAAAACTTCCTCATTTGAAACTTTCAACAGTCAACGGTCAATCTGCATTGTCCTCATCTTGAGTTCGATCAGTTAGTTCCGAGACTGAAATCTTGAGATGCAAGCAGGTTGAGTGATTGGTGGCATTTTAGGATGAAAGCTCAACTTTTTTTCATGGTTCGAGGTTCAAAGCAGCAAGTTTTGGCTCCTGGTAAGCTTCTAGTATCAATTTCAGGAGATTTACAGTGCAGCATTGCTTGCATTTATGATTCTAATTATATCTAAAGAAGTAAATGTTGGTAAGGATTTACACTGACTGATAAATGAGATTGGCTGATCAATGAAAGCACAATGGCTCAGACACCTTCAATCTCTGTTCTGTATCAAATGCACCAAAAGAGAAATGACCACGAATACCCATCAGAATGGAAAAAAAAAAACCAAAACCAGCAGCCATGAATTACCACTGCTGTTTCCCCATCTTGGATGCTGAATCTGGTTCATCAGTGTGAAATGGAGAAGAAAATCACTCTGTGATTGGTATTATTTGGTTGGTATTATTATGTATGCTTCTTTGAGATTTACAGGACTTTCATATTTTATTACCGTTTGATTATAAATGTGACATCATTGTTTCAGGTTTTCCCCTGTTGATGCAAACGAGTGTTGGTTGAGGTTTGAGAAATTATCGGTGGAAATCTGACGATGTGGATGATGATGATGATGATGATGTTGATTGAGAATAATGTGTAATCACAACCACTTCAGAAAATTTATGTCAGTCCATATTTCAGTATATAGATTGGAATGACAATTTGTTTAACAACTAAAAAAAAAAAACTTGTAAATTCTTAGACTTTAACTTGGGAATTTGTTTTTAAAGATTGAATCCAAACTGTTGTACAGATGATAATGGTGACAATGATGTATAAGAGAGAGGTTTCCATGCAAAGTATGCTATGAAAAGTGTGTAAATAATGTCAGAAGTAGAAAATGACACTAAGAAAACTCTTTGAAGTGTATTTTGCATCCCTTCTTGTCCATGTTTTTTCCTCTTTCTTTTTTTTTTCCTTCTTTTTTTTAAGTCAGTAACACTTGTCAGCATGCACCCTTGTTTTTGGTATTTTAAGTCTCCTGATATAAATATATAAATATATATATATATTAATAGAACATTTCATCTGCTTTTGGAAGAGTAGCAGGTCAGGGGATGAGAGACAGGTCAAAAGTATCCAGATGTCGTATGTCTGGTGAAGTTTATACTAAGTTTTCCCCAAATTACTATCTGAATGGATAAGCGGTAATCAAACCTCAGATTGATGCAAAGTAGATGCACAGTTTTTGATCTCTTGAATGCTTAGATTTTTAGTTTCCTTATTAGTAGTAAAGCTTCATGTATTGTGTCTCCTCTGTTGAGACTCCTCAGCACATGAAAACTTTTATAATAGCTTTGAGTGTTACAGTTTTGTTAACATCTCAATGTGTAGACATTTACTGTTTAAGTTGCTGTCCTTAGTGATCCTTAATAAAATAAACATTTTGTCTTTTTGACTTGACACCATTTGATGTTGAGGAGTAAGAAATTATAAGAGTCCTCCATGCACATATGAAATGAGCTCTTCATAGTGAGTTTGGTGGGGGTTAGCAGGGATGGGGGGGGGGGGTGGTTGTTGGCTGAAGGAACTACCAGACATAAAGTTGTAAGTCATTATGATGTTCAGTCCTGTAATAATCTTCATTTTTCTTAAACACAGCTTTGATTCATATGGTATCATACCAAAAAGCAAAAGATCATCATAAAGTGGTGTGTAATATTGAAACTTTTGCTTCTCTGTGCCCCTGAGTTCAAAGTTTCAGGTAAAATGGCATTGGTCGTGTGAAGCAGTGTGTGTTGAATTACATGTAGTGTGAAAAGCAACACTCTGTAGTTTGAATGTGAACAGAGTGTCTTGTTATGACAGCATAGTATATTATGTCACTGTTGTGTCAGCTGGATCACTGTTACCAAGGTGGCTCTATACATGCTTCATGTGGTATGATCATAGCGATTCTTATAAACAGCAACGTCGTCTGCAGAATCAGCTGTGTCAATGTAATAATAATGCTTAGCTCGTGAAAGGATCTCTTTGTTTAAACCACATCGTCAACTGTGAAACTTAGGAACGGATGTAATAACTCCAGTAAAAGCTGAAACTTGTGATTAGAATTGTGGGTGGTCTATTTTGACCAAACAATTCATTCCCAAGACTCAGTGGGTAACTGACATATTGATTGATAAAGATGCCACAGTATTCTGTAATTGATCTCTGCATTGAAACCATTACTGTTTATTGTGTTGACTATGTTGCACAAACAGACCAAATGTTGCACAGGCTTTGCATTTGAGTGACGATTGATTAGTGCTGGGTGCCTGTAACTAGGTTTAATAATTGCATAATCCTGAATGTTGGGTTCATGAACAAGTTGCAGAGTTATTGTGTAATAGTTCATTGTTGCAGGTAAGGACATGTTTGCATTCTATTCGTGGGACATTTTGTAGAACTGGCAGGATGGGTTTCTTTGCAGTCAGGTTTGGGATTATTGCCCTAAATCCAAAGTGCAGCACTAATTTCTGTGCAACACTTGAAATATTAATCACCAAAGCACAGATATAAATGCAATGTTTGTTACACCACATTCAATGTTATTACTGTATTTCTCTCTCTCTCTTTTTCTTTGTTAACTATTAAGGTAGATGTTCTCATGAATAGCCTGCTATGTGGTGTCTGGTTGAAAAGAGTGTGCACAATTTAAACTAAAGGCATGTTCTTTAAATTTATGTTGGATTTTTTTTTTTATTATTTAAAGCAACCGGTAATGTTAAGGGATAATTTATATACGTCATGTAAGAGAAAAATTTGTGTGCCTAGCCTAATTTTTTTTCCTTTTTTTTTTTTGCTGTAGCTGTAACCTCCACTTATTAACATGTGCAAACTAACTGTATTCAGATAGTTCATTATGCTTTCTTCAGTTTCTTTAATTCCCATGTTTGGTATGACAAAAAAAAACATCAAATTGAATAGATGGTGTCATGTGGACATTATTTTAGTATTCTGTGTGGAATGTCCTAGTGTATTTAGAAGGTACAACATGAAGGATTGAATATATAAGTGGTTACCACGATACGCGTTCTTCGTCCATTTTTATGTAAGCTTCCAGTCGAGTGTCTTCCCCTTTTGCCACAATCGTTTGTGAGGTTTGTATGATGTTTCCCACTATTGTAGAGAAGTAAAAATTGTTCCTTGCATACATGGCTGAAAGAATTTTTGATTGATTTGATGCATGGTTAGCAGATCATAAGAATTTTTTTCTTTCCAAACATCCACAATGATAATTTCAAAGCTTAGCATACTCACACAACGATACAAGCTTTTCAAAACTTCCATATTTATTTGATGAGTGAGCTTGTATAGGATTTATCTAGCAGAATTAAACATGTTATCAGTACTGCAAAGGTTGCAAGCCCGTCTCTGGTGTCAGTAAGGCACTCTGCAGGTCCTCTTAATTGTTTGTTGGGTCATCTAATCCCAGGCATCCCAACATGCATTGGCTTCATGCACACGTAAGTATTGGAATGCTCCATTGGAATTGAAGCTACAGTGTCCTGCTATGCATTTCAAAGTACACTGGCTACTGTGCACAATTTCAGAAGACCGTAAGCAGTTGAATTGGTCATATGAAGGACAGTGTAGTCAACTTTCCTGTTCATATTTTGCGCAAAACTTTGACAGATTGGCCGCTACTGACATGAGAAAGGCTAACTGTGGGATTTGAAAGCCAAGGTAAAGGAATTAGTGGATTTCAATGACTTTGTTTCCTAGCGTGCAAAATTAGTGGCTACAATCATACATTGGAAATTGTCAACCATTCAAATTTTGATTTTTGAATGGAAGCTCCACCAGGGGATCTGGAGTAGCCTAAAGAGCAAGAATATGATCAAATCCACCAGTCTGGTCTGGTCTTGTAGAACTGCGCTGATTGTTGAGATGGAAATACCTGTAGCTCTTGAAACAACTCTGTTTGTTGATCTACTGACAATTAAGTGACAAGAAATATGTCCAAAACTGGGATTCAGTCACATTCATCCTAGCAGCAAATCCAAGACTGGGGAGTTGCTGGTCTTATGCACAGATCCCAGTTGTGTCAAGCCAATCTACTAGTTTAGTGAGAGAAGGGTCAGATAGGACAATGTCCTCATAGGAAGATTCCTGAAAGAAAAATCAGAATTCCTACACTGCCAAAAATAGTTGTCAATTGCATTCTAAAAAAGAATTAACGCTTTAAGGCATCACAGACTCGGGCAGACCATTTCATTCTTTCACAACTCTTTGTGAGAAGTACTTCATATTTAACATCCAGCCTACAGAACTTATTGAATTAGATCACTAAAGAAAATCACTGAAAACTAAGTTCAATGGAGATCAACATTAACAATTTAAAACACTTGAGGCAGATCACCTCGAAGATGTCTAAGCTCAAGGGACATGAGATTAAGTATTTTAGATCTGTGATCATGACCGACACGTCTCATGAAACTAATCAGCGTGGAAGCTGTTTTTTTTTAGCTTTTACCAAAATATGTATGTCATTTGACGAATGGGGATCCCAATCCTGCACATCATGCAGATTGGGCCAAACCAATTGCATGTAGAGCCTCACGTATCCTCAGGGAGAAATTTGGAACTTTGTCTAAACCCAGAATTTGGTTTCCTAGCTGGTTATGCACCCTGCATAGAGAGAAGAATTTACAAAAATGCCAAGATCTTTCAACTTGGACTTCGTGGATATTAATTCCCCTGAGACTATCTTAGGATTGCCATGATCGGTATGCATTATTTTACATTTGTCTACATTGAACAGCATTTGCCAATCTTCAGACCACTTAAAAATTTGATCAAGGTCACTTTGAACACACTTAGCATCATGGAGATATACATGCTCTTTTAGGTTATTTCACAACATTTCCCTTCGGTTTGATGATGGTGTTTATCCCTGACACATTTATGGTGACTTTTTACGATGGGTTCATGAAAATAATTTTGGAACTTGAGAAGTCAGTTACCTTGCTTTCTCTCCTTATCGGCTGGATGTTGGACTTAAGTTATTTCAAATTTCTTTTCAAATCCGTCCGTTCACCACAGCGTTCATTCCTGACCTCGATTAGAGGAGAGTACCTTTATCTCGATTAACTTCCACCTCCTGAATTACATCGAGACACGGAATCATGCAAAGCGTCTGTGACTCCATGGTGATGATTCAGTAAGAACAGAAGGGAAGTTCCCTCCTGTGTGACTTGCGTGGTAACTGCAATGCTTTGGATAGAAAGTTCGAGAGCAACACGACAAACTAGAACGTTGAAGGGGAGAAATTGCAACGACTTTAAAATGTCTGGAGACTTTCAAGTTATAACACAAGCCTACGTTAACGTGTTCATTACCAGCAGTCTCACATCATTTGAGGCAGAGAAACGCTTTGCTAAAGATGTTACGATTGGAAATCTTAAAGTATGTAACCTAATACTCGTCGATTATGAATGTTTGCGTTCAATGAAGGTATTGCAGTTAGGCAATGCCTAATGTATGAAACAGTGTAAGCCTAACTCAGTTGTCCTGTATAAGAATAAGTATCACATTCACAGCCACAATAGTATCAGTCAGTAACAATACCAAATAGCGAGCCCTGCAGTACGGCTGTGTGGTGAATATTTACCAGCTAGGGTCTAGTAAGCAGAACAAGTAATGAAAACGTGTTAAACAGAATAGTATCAATCATCATGATGGTAATACTCGCAATTTGCAGAGTAAGTTGGGCCTACAGTAGGTACCTGGTAGACCGGTTCTGCGATAAACAGTTGTGGTTCTTCAGTTCTGCGTAAGCAATTTACCAATTTCTGTTCAAAATTCCAAATAAACGAATATATTCACTAACCCTTTCTCATACATAAAGGAAATTACTTGCAGTACTTCGCTCAAAAAAATTGTGGTCACGCATTATTCAGCTTAGGAATCACAATCAATCCAAAACGAACATTTTAAATATTGTGATTCACTGCTATGAAGTATGAGGCAGTAACTTGCATTGTGTGAATGTGTAAACTTTTCCACTCTTTCCTGATCATATCAGCACCATTGTTGCAAAAGCATGATGTGCACATGTGAAGTTGAGTATGTCATTTTTATAAAAAAATTTGCAAACTTTATGTTTTTGGAGAATCTAGTGCACTCCAAGGTATTTTGATGGACTTTGTATCCATTACCTTACCAATGTACAGTGTTAATGCCTTACCTGCACATCTTCGGTATGCCCCTTTTCTGAGTATCTTGTACTAAAAATACCTCCTCGACACAAGAGTCATCGGCTAGTGGATTTGTTTTGTTTTTCTTATTTTAATACACAAGCTGTAACATGTGGTGTAACTGCAGAATACAACGTCCCTGTGAAACAGTAACCTTGAAAAATCTCGGAGGTGAACTGCACTGTGGTTTTCCCTTGCGCTTCCAGTAAAGATCTTGTGCATAATCCTTAGCTTTCTATGTTGGATGCATCTGCGCTAGCCATATTATTCAAATTTTTTTGTTACAGGTAAGTCTCATAGTTTAAGTTAAGTGGTGGTGCAGTCGCATTTTTTATATAGTCACCTGTGTTATGAGCTTTCCATCCAGAGTGGAGGTGCAGTCGCAACCCCAGTGGTGGTATTTTGTTGAAAACAACATAAGTCCACTGATTCTACAATCTTAGTGGAGGCGCAGTCCCAGTGGTAGCTATCAACATTCTAAGGCCACTGATTCTGTCATCTGAGTGGAGGCGCAGTCGCAGTCCCAGTGGTGGCTGATCAAGTACTTTGTTGAAAACAACATAAGTCCACTGATTCTACAATCTGATTGGAGGCGCAGTCACAGTCCCAGTGGTAGCTAACAACATTCTAAGTCCACAGATTCTATCATCTGAGTGGAGGCCCCTGCAGTCCCAGTCCCAGTTGTAGCTAACAAGGAGTGGCCATGCATTTTGAGAACGACTCAACATGTGATTGGGATACACTTTTGCTTAAAAATATTTTAAGTTCACCGCACCCCCAGTGTGGTGTGAAGGTGTAGTTGCAGTCCCGGTGGTCATTCATCCACAAAATATTCATGTACGATTCACTGTGACTATGACTGTGCCTCCAGAGTCTTAGTCATACGTCTTGGAGAGACGTTGTATTCTGCAGTTGTACTATAACATATACACATGTTAACATTGGTTCACACAACATCACAAAGTGATTCCAACTTTAAGGTAGACCTGTTGCCAACTGTGAAGCCATCCTTTCATCTCCAGGCCTTGAGTTTTAGATTTTCCATGATGAAGATGTCTGATGGAGTGTACCTTAGGCATATATGTAGGTGGATGTTTCAAGTTGTGAGGAATAAGGGTTTACTGGCAGACTGGAAAATGCCTGGATTTTCTTGTTTGGACAGGGCAGGGACCGCAATACAGAGTATGTTCAAGAACTTGGTAGTCCCTAAGTAATGTTACTTCGCAGTTTGCATTTGAGGATGTGGATGTTTTACCTTCTGTAATTGCTTGACATAGAGTAATTTAAATGACTCAAAATGATATTCCGTGCAATCTTTGACAATCTGACACAGTTTCATACGAAAAAAAACCCTGTCTGTGTCCAATTTCCAAGGAGAAATGTTTCATTGATGCAGCTTTTGTTCACCAGAACATATGTGTCTTTGCACATGTGCGACTAATATGCTAGCATATATGCACAATATATATGAAAGGTTCAATACATGGACAGTTTGTGTTACATTTGGGTCGTTCCACAATAAAAGGGGTACATCTATGTAATTTGTAAAAACTGCACTAACTCCCAGAAGGCCATATTTATAACTGCCTTGTGTGCTTTCTTCAATATTTTTGCTAGAAGAAGGATATGAGGGCCTTACAAGTGATATCTGTACAATGTTACATATGTTACCAACTTACCATGACTTCAGGTACATGGGTCATTGGCTAACTATGGAAGCATCACATTTCATTAGTTTACCTCTCAGCAAAGAGCAAAACTTGGTTAGAATTTTTTTTTGCTCAATAATATGAAAATATAGTTTGGTTATGTAACAAGCACAGACATGTTCGTCCTCCACTCCTCGTTACATACATCACTATAAAATTTCACTTCTGTTCTAGTCCACATATTACTGCTATTGCTACTAGGTAGTAGAATTCTGTGAAAAATGTTCTCTGTAATGCTAGTGAACCCATATGGTTTATTTACACATATTTTCCCATTTAAATATTTTTGCTGTGAAGAGTTTTCATGTCCATCTTTGTTTGGTACATTGCAAAGTACAATTATTTTTCTAACAGTGACCGTAGATGCAAAATATTATCTTTCAAATTTCATGCAGGGGACAAATTGAGACTACAAATCAAGTTAACACTATAGTACACTGTAGTACATCAAAAATTTTATTGTAGTTTGGAGGAGTTCAGTTTTCACCATCTGTATCACACTTTTGTACTAGAATACTATGGAATGGAATGACCCATTTACCCCCAGATCATGTACTATGTAGTATCCCGCTTCTCACTTATTTTGCACCAAAATTTCTTGCCTAAAATCCAGAGTGCCATTCACATAAATTCAACTTGACTGGAAGCTATAAATTGTAGAATGTGCCATAAAATATACAGTAAGTGTGCTACAGTTGACCATACAGGTATTTCATCAATGTGATGCCACACTGGATTGTTGACATACCGTATGTGATACATCTACTAAACAACCAAGATACAGAACTCAATATTTTTTTTTTATAATTTATAGCAACTTGTATCATACTTATGTCAAGTCTTGTTTCTTGTGCAATTTTGACTTTGAAGAGTTGTACATGCCACATACCGCATTAAAGTAACCATGTTGCTTCCATTAGATCAGCACTGTATGTAACGTGTGAATTTTAAGCAAAAATGTAAGTTGATGCAGGAATGAATAAAACCAATTGTCACATGCCATTTTGTTATTGAGGACTTTGTAGTTGTGCTTAGAATCAGGGTATACATTTTTTTTAGTACCCTTTTCACTTGTTAATGCCCCCATGCACTTAATGGATCAAAATGATAGACAATTAGTGCCAGTATAACATACAGTAGACAAAGCTTTGGCTTACAGCTCAGATCAACGTAGCAGATGCCAGATGGACCTAGTTGGTGAAAAATCTGGAAGGTAGAATGAAAAGTTTCGTGATTTTTTATCAAAGTCTATAATTGTCCTGTCAACCTTGTTGAGAATGAGAGTACATGTCAATGGCAGGCTGTTCTTCATTGTACTGAGAGATTTATGCAAACAATATCTTTTCTGCCTGAGACACAGACATACAGACAGACTGACAGACAGACAGACAGAATTCACTACTACAGTGAAATTAGAGACTGTTGCTTTTCACTGACTGATCCAGATTCTGTTTGAACACCAAACATGTGGTAACGTGATATGGGAGAGGGGACGTATCCCTTCTCTTTTGATAATTTTTCTACCTTTACTGTAAACATGTCTTCAGGTGCAATTTGGTGCAACAAAAATATAAATTTGTGAAGTCACGTTTTTTTCTAAGATAAGGTATTTTGCTAATTCTGTCTGAATTCTATAAGCAACTTTTTGGTACATCTTTGGGTGGGGCAATGTCTCCCATTTTCCCTCCTCGATGGATCTACCCATGGTGCTGTTTGAATGACAACTTGAGCAACCTTACAGATTCTTATGTCAAGTAATCATTGAATTATCATCTTCATAATGTCACCATGGCAAAGATTGATTTATTCACATTTTCAGGAGGAGATACTCTCATTCTTTGATTGATATCTGTGAATTGCCCAAAAAGTATTGAAAACGAAATTAAAACTTTGTAAGCCTCATTGATATATCAGGTCATTGTAGCAACAGGTGTATTTGTAATGTGTCTGTAGTTAAAGTTCCTCTATGATGAAAGTCAATGACTTTAAGTTATTTCTCATAACATTGACAAAAACAGCCCATTTTGTGTACTATACATGTAATGCCTCAGAAGTGTGCTTACCACTACATTTCATTTTTTTCTGTCCTATAGAGTAAGTTAGAGCTAATATCTGGATCAAATGCCTCAAGTATGAAACTGCAGCTATTTGACAAGCATGGAAAGCATGTTGGGGATCTGGATAATGATGAAGCATTGCTGGGCTCTTATCCAGTCGACGATGGAATGAAAATCCATGTGAGTAGTAATGGTTGTAAGTTGAAAGTAGTATGTTAAGTGTTACTGAAGGAAGATGGAACCAAAAAATCTTCCTAGCTGTGGCTTATCACGATGAATATTCATCAATAACGACTGATATTTGTATGAAGCAATCCCAGAAGTCGTATGGACGTTGTATGTAGCTATGCTGTATTTTGAACATGTTGCCTAGACCAATGTTTGTATGCAGTCACTGATACTTTTATAATTTTTGTATGGAGCATAATTCATTCAGTCACAAGTCATTTTGAGGTGCAAAAGTGTTTCTCCAGCAAATGAAACAAGATGTACTGTAGTGTATACAGTTTCCTAACTGAACTACAAACTGAGATGTATGTAGGCCTGTCTGGGTGTACTGTTTATGGGTGAAGGGGTAGATACTACATTCATAAAAAAGCTGCAAAGTATGGAACACATCATTGCCTGTGCTAAGAAAATGCCAGTACTAGTCAAAGTTGAAAAAAATGTGGGAAGCTAGGAGACTCCTTCCCTGGGAAATTTGTGTATTCAAATGGAAGTTGTGTTTTTGGAGGGAAATTCACCATTCTCTTGTACAAGAGTATTAGAGGAAACTGTGGAAAATTTAGTCTCCCTTCCCAGGTAATAGCACTGCTTCTTGTTTACCCTCCATTGTAGGTCATCGATAACAGTGAAAAGTCCAAAGGGGAGTTCGAAGACGTGTCTCAAGTTGAGAAGTACGAAATACCTGAAGAAGAATATGCAAAAAGAACAGGTGAGCATAGGTAATTTATGCACCACTGAAATAAAGAGAGAAATGAATGCTTTTAGCCTTGGAGAGAAAGTTTACGATCATTCAATGTTGCAACTGTTGTCCTAGTTTACTCCTGTTACAGTACTCCTGAAAGTGATTGCATGTGTACGGAAAAGCAGAAGGAAAAGACCTTGTTTGATCTTATCTTTTTCTTTTTGTAATATTACACATGTGAGATGGAATAAGTCATGCTCAATGAACCAAAATAACAGAAAGTTCTTTGAAAGCAACAGAAACAGCACAAAAACAGATAAACAATGCAGAATTTTTGTTTGAAAATTATCAGCTTTTAGTATAAGAAGTAGACTGTGCCATAGGAAAATACAACAGTACTGTTCTCACTGGTGCATCTAAAACATGCTACTCAAATTGCAGCTCCTTAATTAGCAGTGGGACTTGTAGCATTTAGTGAAACGGGACACTGTACTTACATTGAAACTACAAACTGATCACCTTATTATGACATCAGTGATTAACTGTTAAGACCAACTGACTTTTCATTACTAGTTTATGTTCCCATTGGCTTGTTTAAAGATGTGCACGCTTAAGTTGAATGAATGCTGTCAACCACTATGTTATCGTATTTTACAGTTTTTGTTGTTATGTTATGAGAATTTGAAATCATTTGGCTGAATTTATCACCTGAAACCTATTCATTTCTCCCATTTTTGGAAATTTTATGTTTTTACATTTTGCACATTATAAAAGTGAAAATGCTGTTACATGAAACATTTCTTGATGATCACAATTGGTGTTTTGTATGTTTCACTTAGATTCTGTGAGGGCTTTCAAAATGAAAAACAAGATTGGTCAGTTTAAGGAGATTGATCCAGCTGAGAAAGCCAGAAAAGAAGCTGAGCGAAAGGCCACTTTAGAAGAGGAAGAAAAACTAATCGCAAAGATCACAGTTGGAAACAGATGTGAAGTCAATAACCCCTCAAACCCTCCAGTAAAGCGAGGAACTGTCATGTATGTTGGTAAGCATGAGAAAATACTGATACAGCAGTAAATATAGTATCATTTTATCCCTCTCCAGTTTCCTATCAGAACACTTTCCTCCATTTGCACCAACATGCGCTCAGATGCAGGTTGTTATAAAAGGGTTGGAGTACAAACAAAAGTTCAAAAAATTCTTTCAGTATTGTTATCAGAGGTATGCAACCTGTGGACCAAATGCAGCCGATAATCCATCCGTCAGATATCATTCCTTACTTCGTCTTTGTCAGTTATCTATGAAAGTTGTTTTTCAATTGGGTAGGTGTATGTTGGACAAGTACCGAGGGAAGGGGGGGGGGGGGTTAATGGATGGGATTGAAAGTGGGAAATCATCTCATATTCTCCAATCTCTTTAACTGCATCCCCTTTCTGGGTTACATCAACATGCTTTGGCCTGATTTCCGAAAAGGTTGCACTTTCCTGATGTATATAATGGATGACAAGCAAAATTCAACGTTAACATTGAAGAGACCGAAGAACATTGTGTTTTCACAATAGAGAGGTTGTCGATGTCTGTCTGCAG
This sequence comes from Stichopus chloronotus, assembly GCA_021234535.1. Classification (NCBI taxonomy): domain Eukaryota; kingdom Metazoa; phylum Echinodermata; class Holothuroidea; order Aspidochirotida; family Stichopodidae; genus Stichopus; species Stichopus chloronotus. Next base: position 25,326,505 of record CM037843.1, read on the forward strand.
AGATTTTTCCTTTTTGATACACTGTCAGGTCCACTGATGAGGAGTGTAATTATTGTACATTGAACTTGAGCTCTGTAGATCAGGAGAAGGTCAGGACAGGCAAGGACTTAGGGGAACCGAAAAGTACATCAGCTGCTTAGTTCTCCTAACTTTTAAGGCCTTTGTCATCCTGAGCACATCTTCTATAGAAGCAAGCAAAAAAGAAAAGTGACTAAATAACAAATACGCGAGATACTTTTAGAAAAGAGAATTGGATTTTACACTCTATGTTTGAAACTCAGTGAATCTGTATCTGAAGAAGAGCAATTGTCTGTATTCCCCTTTTCTTTTTTTTTTCTCTTTGTTTAGTATGGTTGTTTCCTCCAACTTTTAGAAATGTTGCACTTTGTACAAGTTTACATTTTTACTTGCAGGTAAGACAGACTTTAAGCCCGGATATTGGGTCGGTGTGCAATATGATGAACCGCTGGGAAAGAACGATGGAAGGTGAGATGAGTCACTGACAATCATTGATTTGTAAACCTTAAAAGATTCCTGTCCCCATTTGACTCAAACTGTTTTACTGTAAGGATCCCCTCTAATATTGCAGTTGCACCTTCTTTTTGTTTGTGTGTGTTTATTTTTATGTGCATATTCTGTATATGTTCAATATCGATAATTGTAAGTTGTCTATGGCAGGTAGTATCAACAATCACATTGATTCCATGCAAAGATGAGGAGGCATTTGTGTGGGTTAAAATAGTCTTTGTTTCACCATACTGTCAAAGGTTGTGGGCCACTCCCACAATGCTTCAAAAATGTGTAAAGGGTATTGTTGTAAATAGTATTTTGCAATAATTACAGGATTTGTTAATTATGGATGACAACAATTTGCATATGGGTCTACAAATTCTTGATTGGTAAACGTGATCATCGACCCCTGACCCTTAACTGTGCGACGTACCCTCAAAGTGTCGACAAGCACATGGCCCACACTGGCGATTGTGTTGTTGAAGTGTCGACATATATCTGTTGTAATATTAATGTAGGCCTGTGTCACTGACTGTACCGTCTCCGTTCCTCGTTCTCTTTCGTCAACCACATGTAAATTATCTTAATTACCTTTCATCATCCTCATCTTGATTCTGCCTGTTTAGTGTGCCAGTCACTAATCAACAAATAAAATGGAACTCTGATCATCGAACAAACTGATCTGTCTCTGGACCTTTGTCTTTCTCTGTACTGTAACTGGAACTTTCTGCCTGGCCAGTCATAAAAAGACTGTTCACCCCAAATGAGCCTACATCACGGTATAGTGCAAACCCAAAGTAGTTTTTTTATAGGTCATAACCTGATATTTGATACGAGATCTTTCCTGTTTTCAGCAAAAGTCAGAATATTTGTGAAATTGCTGTTTGTCCCTTTCTTTCAGAGATGAACCAGAAACATACTTGAGCTCTCTGATGTACATTGACGCTAACTTTGTCACCTTATCACAGGCTAACAATGTGTTGTACTCCAAAAGCCTGATCAAGTCAATTACATAATTATGTCACATTTGGCATTGTACTTTGGCAATCTTACTCAAGTCAGTGCACAAAAACAATAGCCTGGATGCACCAGGGCATTCGGGTTAGATCCCGACAGGTTCACAGTAAGCCTGGCTTCTTGTTCAAGAGTAGTGTAAGGTTTTCCCATCTGAATTGACCTCGTGAAAGACAGAGACCAATTCTGATCTTAAAATTGTTGAGTTGGTAGTCTCTCGACATGAAGTTAAAATTTAAAAAGTCAGAGGCTTCCTCCACACTTGTGGTCGCTTTGCATCGTAAACTGACTGTTCTTCAAGGCCCTGAACATTTTTTCATAAAGAGAAACAAGATGTCAATATGCATTTATTTACATCACACTTTTTTATGGGGAGTCATACACATGGCGGAAGAAAGTGGAAAAATTTTCAGCTGCAAATCTTTGACAAAGAAGACATGTACACATGTACACACAAAAAAACATATGCAACTTCTGCTATTATGTTTAATGTTTCTGAAGCAAATGTAAGTCAAAAGTAATTTTGGTCTGAAACGTTCTTCAGAGAAAACTTAAGAAACTCTTTTGAATTCATCCTGAACTTGGTGAGAATATTCTTTACAGTATTCCTAAAGGTGAAGTGATGGCATACTGTTTTCATCAAAATGAGTGTCATTGGCACTGTGGTATTATTGTGTATGAGTAGCATCTGTTTGTGTACTATTATAAACCTGTAGCTGTGGACAGCCACTACTCTGTATCAGCTAATTTGGAATGTCAAAACTTATTAATGACAACAAACTTCAACTGAACGACGGTCATATGCCCGTCTTTCCTTTCCAGTGTACCAAGCCACAACCTCAGTGAGGTAACTTGTTACCTTAACTATTTCAAGTTTCATAAGAATGGCATTTCCTTAGCACAGTGATTCTCAAATGATGTTTTCTGTTGAAGCGGCTGTGTGGGTTGCCTGGATCACAGAAGATTGATAGACTAGAAGAGTCGTTGTAGTCGCGAATTCTCCTCATGGACATTTTGTACACTATGCAGTGTCAAAGCTCACATTAGAACGTCCATCGGAGGAATTACATGCCTACCTAAGGCTGAATGAAACCAGTTGCAGCTATTACTGTCATCTTACCTAAGTGCAGTACCATGGAGGCATACATGTCTCTTGTGGTAGCCTATATGATTTTTATTCGAGTGTTTCCTGAAAGCAGAGTCACAGGTCACTTGTGACAGTGGATGGTCCGACGGAGGTCACCAACAGAAAAGTGTGAATTCATGGCAAAAATTGCATTCAAAATCAATTTGTTAAATGTTTAAGCCAGTGTCACATAGGGGGATCACTGACATAATTGTCTGTGCTCTGACACAGTTTTCCTCGAGAATTCATTTCCAAGAGCAACAGGGTCCATCTATTTCATTGTGATAAATTTCTTCTTGGCTGTTAATTACCATTATTTATGTTTTGTCCTTGATGCCATGTTAGTCATTTCCAGATGGAGGAAATCTGGCCAGCAGTGACTGATTTTATAGGCTGTCATTCTCTGTGCTTTGCTGTGCCACTTCATCATATGTTCTTCCCTGCTGAAATGCTTCATGTTATTCCTTTTTGTCAGTTAGACATCGCTATGAGGTTGTTTACTGGAAGTATTGATTTCTAATCCTACTGCACTAAATGATTTTGTCTCTTCCTTTTTCCAGAGGTTTTTTTTTTTTCATTTTCTTTTAATTCTTGTGGTTCTAAGTTTTTGCATTTGTTTCTTCAACCAGCGTCAAGGGGAGGAGGTATTTCTCCTGCGAACCAAAGTACGGTGGGTTTGTCAAACCTCAGAACGTCGTGGTTGGACACTTTCCTGTACTACTGGAGGAAGAAATGGATGAGATGTGAAACACAGAGTTTATTTGTAGAGGTTGCAGGCATCCTCCAGGATGGCTGTCGTCAGTGTTCCTGTCTTGCTGTACAAGGATGATTGCCTTGACTGTAATAGCTCCGATTGGACGTAAACCACATTATTGATTCATCTGCTGAGGGCTTCCGGGCTGATAAAGAAATTCCAGCAAAGCTTTTTATAGAGTTTCTTCTATTTGGTGATTTGTTCATTACCCATGATTGAGAAGAAATGTCCAGATACTGATGGGCTGGTCAAAGGTAGATACTTCCCTTTTCCAGAATATTAAATCCAGCAGCCAAAATGCTCAGGTGATTTTTACAAATCCATTGAAAATAATTTTGCTAAAGAGAATCGTATGTAAATGTTTTCTGAAAATGTGAGATATCTATTGTCCACAGTGTTCAAACAGTGATGAAGTTTAGCATTAAATGTAGGCGACACAAGAGCATCATTTGATTGAATTCAATTCCGCTCAGATGTTCGCAAGTCTCAGGATAACCAAATCTTGAGGTGTTTGAACCAGTTTTAGAGTTTGTTTAGGATATCTGAGATGATACAGTGCAGTCTACCAATAAGTTTGCTTTAAAGCAACGCAATGCAAATTTGTTTTTAATTAATCGCATTAATATTAAATGATGCAGCAGCAAGCTAGAAAAATAAGCTTATGGGTTGTACTGTGGACAAAATTTATCTTGGGCAACTGCGACTAATTTCGTAAGGTTGTAAAGGATGACTGCGATTTGGATGTTTGTTGTATGTGTGACCTTGGATGAAATTGCTTAATTTACAGAATTGTAGAGATTTGTCGCTGACATGTGTATAACTGTGTATGTTGTCTGCTTTATACCAGCATGGGGTATTTTTTAGTGCATGATGTGTACTTGACCAAGTTAATTGACGTCTAGTAACGAGTTTGAAAAAAAAAGCAGACGTGCCTTTAATTTATATCATCATTGTTGGACTTCTTGTCTGGACATATTTACCTTGTACCTATCACTAATTCTTAATGATTGTGTCAAGAAGTTTCAGTATGTTCTCAATCCAGTTGTATCCCTTACAGCAGAGTATCCATTGATTTTAACCAACTTTGCTGTAATTGGTTTCCATGGTTGTGACGTTTACAGCAACACAACCATATACATTCGCCACCATTTCAAATACTCATGCTTAGAGGTTATTTTATCAGTGAATTTCAATATGATAGCTGCAGATCAGTGATTATGCAGTCTCATGTGAAAAATATGTGTCTTAAAATAATTTCAGGTATGCATAGGGTTTTTTATGCATTTGTTTCTTGCTGCTACTGCTATGTAGTAAAAGCAAGTGCATTTGTGCTAGAGGTAATTGTCTTGGTCAAGACTTAGTGATTCTTTGCCCTTCCTTCCCGAATTCCCAAGTATATTTCCATTGGTGGTGCTATTCCTACTGTACATCTCTGCTGCTCTGAAGTGTGTATCTCTCTGACGGAAAACAGTCTAGGTGTTGAGCGGAGAGGTATGAGGGCACACTGTACATATGAGTTCTTAGAATTGTGTTCCAGTCACTGGAAGTAGAGAACTACCATCCAGACTTCTGTGGTGTCAGTGAAGGATACATAGCTCAGTTTCCACAAAGCATGAAATAGTTTTGAGAATTGTAGCATACATTGTTCCTGAATGCATCATTATTTGTTTGTATTGGTAATAAGTCCATGTTTGCACAATGTATAATTGTTGCATGATAGATGGTGGTTGGCACAATGCAGTGTAAAGTCAGTATGATAGGGAGGAGGGCAATAAAAGCTAAGGTGCCAGCTGTACGTCATTCATACTCTTAACATGTGATCACAGTATGTAATATTGAAACAGGCGCCGTAATGGAATGACCAGTATGGAATAGCAAGGATAACTTTGATGCAGGGGTAACAACTAACAAGCATGTAGCATATTGGGGAATGTGCCACTTAAGAATTGATATGAAAGTGTGCTAATTCATGGAATTGCGTTCGGTGACCACACAAGCTTATACGTATGTTTCCATTGAAGACTGTTAGTATTAACAAAGAGAACAAATGTCAACGTCTCAGTTTCTTGTTTAAAATGTGCTAATTTTAACCCATAAATCCTTATTGCCCTTTAACTGTGAAACCAGTTGTCTCTGTATGGAATGACAATTTCAACAGTTGAAGATTGCAATCCAAAGCTTTGATTGATTGACATTCAAGTCATAGGCAAAAAACGGTTTAGTTAAAGCTGTCATTATGACAGATTCTTTAACCTATTTTGATTGCCTGCTTTTTTTTTGCGGGATACTGATCGTATCTTAGCTTCCTAAGTGGTTGTGGCACAGTTGGTGGTGGTGGTGTGAAGAAGACAGGAATGATGGAGATGGAGGTATGAAGCTGTGCAGCACCATCATTGTATCCTTTCAAAGAGGTGGTGAAAGGTTACTAATGCTGGACTGTGCATTAACCGAAGGATATTGCACGATGAGGGTTGAAGTAAGCTATGCATGAGAGCACAGCTCGAGTGCATCCAGCCACAGCATCAACCCCCAATTAATGCATAGGTCCAGCATTAATTAACCTTGTTCATTCATACAATGATAGATTTTGATGAAACAGACAAAAAACGAGAAAAAAAATTGGGGTTTGTTAATAACCAAATTGTCATTGAAAACAAACCTCCAAAAAGGGGCAATGTGATTAATGACATGTCAAAAGTTTTTGTGCACAGTAGGACAAAGTACCACCATGGTTTGGTGTAAGATGGCAGACGACAAAACACTGTTAATATACATGTTTGTTGTATTCATTCACCGGTGATTTTGCTCTATAATTGACTGTGTTTAATCTCAAAGACAACGAGCGGTCACCTGACTGAAATGGGCCAATAGAAGTTGAGGATTCTTTCCAAGTATCTATGAACAGTAAATTATGCAAAAATGAGCAACACTATGATTTTTGAAGGACAAGAGTAACTTACAGACATTGGTGACGCACATCACGTCACACAAGAGACTTGAATTAGCTAAAGTACAATTCTGCTTCAGGAGATGTACTCCAATAAGTACAGCAGTGGAGTAAAGACTGCAGTTACATGTTGATTTTGTACAATGGTACAACAGTGATCACAATAGTGATACTACAGTTTGTAGTAGATGATTACGCAAACACACGCAAATGGTTGACGTGCTGGTGTCATCAAAGAGAAAGCATTTGCAAGTTTTGAAGAGAATTTTGAAATAGATTTGATGTATGAGTTTTGAGATGTGTGTAAAGAATATGTTGATTTTTGTAGACTCAGAATGTTCAAAACTATGCTTCTAGGTGGTTTGGTATTGCATGACTTACCAAAGAGTAATGCCAACATACAACTGTGAATTCGATAGAATTTGAAGAGAAAAACAAAGTCATAGGTTATAGAAGTAAAAATGACACAAGTCAATGCTTTTCTAGAAATGTAGGTTGTGCGATGCAACCTGAATGATTTTAAAACGTATTAGTCAGTTTTTTTCTCATGATTTTGATTGAGGAGTTTAAACAGTGTCGTCCATTTTTGCTCATTTATGCTTTCTTTCATAGTTTCATTCCATTTATATCAGTTATTACCAATATTTGAACGTATTGTAATATGTGTCCTACGCTTTTGTTGTAATATGATGTGAATGATAAAAACCAAATATTAAAGAGTAATTGATTCATTTTTTTAGTCATTAGTGTTTAAAGCATTATATAAGTTAGGAACTTGTAGGTAGGTGCCTACTGTCAACCTTATGCCTCATTTTAATGTCATTATGAAAAACTCAACTCAGAGAAATTGAGACATTGATATTTGAAGCATATCCTTTCACCTCCCCCTCCCACCCCCGGGCAGCCTTGGCCATGCAGCTGATTTTCTAGTGTATGCTCCAAAGAACGCAAACCATCCATTTATTTTGGATGTATTTCCAACAGGATGGACACAGCCACTATTTCCTTACAGGAAGCCATCTTGAAGTTCAGATTTCAACTTCTCATATTTGAAATTAGCCTCCCTCAGCAGACGATGTTTCCCAACCAGTTCCTTCTTGTACGCTGTTTGAAAATGAAATTAGAATAGCAGGATAATCAACATTGTATTCAGTTTTCGGTGTGGTCATTATGATTATACTAGTGTAACTACAAGTACCTCCAGTCAGAGATACAAAAGCGTAGCCTGAACTTGAGTGGACATGTTGGAACAAAACCTCTGACAGACAAAAGTTTCCACTTTTTCTGTGTACATGAAAACATGATACAACAAAAAATTTGCCATTCAATGATAAGAGAGGTTTTCATGCTGAAAGTAAATGTAGTTGTCCAAATATAACATGATCTTGTCATGTTGCCTTGGTTTATGTGTCTATTCATTTCAACTTAAGACATTGTGGGTGGGGATTGCTGGCTGCCTGAGACAAATATGACAACATAAAGACTGTGCTAGTGACAATCATTCTTCATACGTGATGACGATCTACAATCGTTTCTTCGTACGTAAAGCGACGCAAGTATTCATTTGTAAGTCGTCATTGATGATACCTTTGACTATATTTCCTAAGATGGGCAACACCTCATTCTTGACCTCGTGTCTGATGGTGAGTGGTGTCTCGGTCTTCTCCTTCCTCAAATGTGCTTGGACGACTTTGAGATGACCGGGGTACTGAGAAGAAGGAAGAAGAGAAAATTGTACGATTTCTTAAAATCTGCTTTGTTCACAACCTCTGCAACTCTGATCCATTCTCATCAACCTCATGAGGATGCAGCTTACCGGTACACTTCTTACACTGACTGGAAAAAGAAAAATGAGCAAAAGCACCAAACACGACCGTACACCGACAGAGGTACCTCAGGATCACTCTCTGTCTAAATTGATTCTGTCGATCCATAAAACTCACATGTTTAAAAATCATTCAGGCTTATGTGGAATCTGATTCTAGAAACTCAAATCATTGTGACCTAAATAGCTTATGTGAAAAGACAACTTATGTTATAATCGATTTTGGATTTCAACTTTCTTTTCTTTTAGAGGAGGTTGTCTTATGCATCACAGTGATGTCTTCTCATAATCTACCTTTTCAAATGAATTTTGATTATCTTCCTTTGCCTTGAGCTTCCATTTCTTAAGTCCGGTGATGGTCGTCACGGTCCTGGCCAAGCCACCGAAGGTTGCTATAAAAACAAGCGAGGGCTGTCTCTGTGTAATTAATGTCCACATACATCAAATTACTGACCATTAAATAATTAAAGAGGCATTTCATTTCACAACTCTAGGACACCAGAGACGTCAGCCAATATCTTCGACCAAGCATTGATTCATAGAGGAATTTGGTGTACTTGGATATTTGAAAGACTGTGTAAAAGTGCACCACTTTTTCATGATTTTTACTTTTACCAGAAAAAAACAAGAAAAAAGTAAGTCTACAATGTGGGTACTTGGGTTTCAGAAAATTAAATTAACAGCCATGTACGATTGTTCATCAACAATAAGGTCACGAGGTCGCTTTCCAGTATCCTCTGGTTACTTTCTTCTCTCGCTTCTCTCACATCTCTGTATTACTTTAATGAACCCCGGCATTGTTTATCACCAATTAGGCCTACCCACAAAAGTATCTAATCGAGTAGAAGGGATCGTGGGAACTAATTTATGCTTCAAAATACATGCTGCTGCGCATAGTGGGCAACTGCGATGGCCACACAGGGCCCTTTCTCCCCGTCGGTTCCCAGTCCCGTAACTCAAAATATCATCTAAATCTGATAGTATACCTTGCATTCCAGGTCTTTTCACAGGTTCGGAGGTCGCAGATAAGCCCTTTGGAAAGGGAAATACACAAAATGATTGAGATCGTATAATTATGATTTAGATCTTATAATTACTGTTTGATATCAGCGCTTGAAAACGGTACTTTTGGACAACTTTACTCCTTCGTTTGTTTGTTTGTTTGTTCTTTTTTATTGAACATATATCGCCTTGTACAAACAACCATGTAGAGGGCGTGGAGGGATTACACTGACGTCGCAATGTGTGCCTTTCTATAGATCAGGCTTCCTTATAAATGGCGTGATTTGGAGGGGCGCCCAAAAAGTTGCTGCCAGAGTATTAAAAGACTAAGTTTGAAAAAATTGAACCTATTTTGAAAGTTCATTCCCAAACGTGTGATAATTTATCAAAACTTTGGCCATTTTGACGATAATTTGGGCACCAGGATGGAAATCATTGATGCATTTACATCAACGTAATTTAAAGGCTGTATTGCATCACCCTAAGCTATATTTTTACCTCCCGGAAAGGAAAATTCTCAACTGGTTCTAAGTTACAGTACTCTTAGATTGACAGCAAATTCGAAAGATGCAGAGTAGCTCGTATTACACAGCGTACACAGGGATTCATTGTTTTGATTGCACATGTGGAAGAATTGAAGACAGGCTGAGGGAGGGACTAGAGGTAGGTGGTTGGGAGAATTGAAACTGTCTGGGGTGATGAGTTTTTGTCTTTAATTATGTGGCATTTTATCAAACGTAATTAAGAAAGCCTGCTGACTATCGGACGGCAAACAGATACGTTTGTTTACCCTGGCTATTTGATGTAAATGCAAGGGGATCAATACTAACTTAATCACGTGATACAATAAACTTTATGTGCACGATATACCTTTTCATTATCCTGGAACCACAGAGAAGTAAAATCCAACTGACGTTCAGAGTAAATGGAAGTTAAATTTGGTCAGAATGAAACCATTTCTTCATATACGTCAGTCTATAACTGTAATTATCATCTGTCATATCAGTTCTCTAAAAGTGATACTGTTTTGCTCTAAGTACTTATAAACAGAATCATTAATTCATACTCAAGTCATGGACATGACGTCATACCATACCTTTGACGGGAGGCCAAATGTGACTTTCTCTGAGGGTTGTGAAGATAGAAAAAGAAATACTTGCACACATTGACATTTCAGAATCAGCATGTTTGCCATTTGTTCATTACATGGCAGCTAAAGCCATTCCTTAAAACAATGTTACAAACATTTTGACAAAATTATCAATGATATTTCCTAACTTTCTGCTTTAAGTTTACTGTCCGCTCGTATGGTACCAGTTCAAAATATCAACGATGTAAACATTTTATTCACTTTTGCGGACCTTAATAATTCCTAGTAAAGGATGTCTAGATGTTAAATACATTATTTGTGGAACTATTTTTCATTTCGTTTACTGTATATTTATAGTTATATGCTACCTGTGCTTTAAGCAATTTTTCTTAACTTTTCACAAAACCAGTATATTGTCATAAAAGCATAAAGTGAGACACTGATTTACTTACTCTTTTCTTTCACTGTCTTTGTATTTTCCTCCCCTTCTATTTGGTTTTGCTTTAATCTAGTCGTTAGTGTCTTCAATCGACTTACACCCATGTCAGTTTGTGAGGTATCTTCATTCAGCCTGTATGGTAACGAACAATAAATTGGTATTTCTCAACTTTTTGCTGCAACAAGAACTTAACAAGTTTTTTCATCGATAAACTAAAAGGGTATATCATTGCCGGAGCGTTGAGTGATAAAGGAACACTATAGAGACTGTCTACTAATTGAGCTATCTCTGTATGAGCTACTCAAGTGATGACAACTGCTTCATGATGTGATTGTAAAAAAATCGCAGTTCCCTTAATTTTTTTTTTTTTTTGTCAATAAACCTTCAGAACTGTCTAGATTTGGAATCAAAGCTAACGGAATTCCAATGTCAGTGGTACAGGAGGCTACATGAGGAGGCTAAATTACCCTCCTCGGCATCAGGTGTGTATAGCCCAACTGCTTGATCTGCAGAAACTATTATCCAAATCACTATACCCTCCACTATTTCATCTTGAAAAAGTTTACAGGATAGTAACTACAGTAATGTTTAAACTACCCAGAAAAAAAAAGAAAAGAACCACATGGCCAGTCCCCGGCTCTGCAATTGAATGCTGTTTATAACAATATTTCACCACCCTGGTGTCGTGGCGAAAGAGGGAGGGGAGGGGGAATAACATATCCCCAGCCACCCCTCCGGATCCTCTGTCAGGGAAGATGCCCTCACGATGTTTTCCCAGCCATCATCTTCTCGCTCAAAATAACTCTTTCTTCATGAGTGGACAAACATTTCTTAAATTCACGTTGTGAAATCATTGCACTCACATGGTGTGTTGGATGTCAGTTTTCTGGACTGGTTTCATTGTTATTGATTGCTGGTTGTTGTCGACACCGATGGATCTCTGGCTGTTGATGTCATCTGCAAGATAATTTTAACTTATTCAGCCATGCAAAATATATTTCTTTGTCTCTCCTAAAAGGACTATTTCTTTAACACTTTCTTTTTTAGGAAATGCAATGATTTACAGCCTCTACCGTGATCATATTCAAGTTAATTACTGAAATGTTACTGATTCTTTCATGTTCATCATCCCATCAGAACCATGGTGTCCAATTAGTCATCAGCGTGGATAACTGCTGTCCATCTTAACGGTTTCAGAGCCAGTGATAAGCATGTGACAATATCCTCATTCTCCAATGCATGAGCGTAATCCTCCTCACCCTGCACATTCTCATACATAGGCGGGGTCAATAATTGGCAACAACTCCATTTTGAATTACTAGGCCTAATAGGATTACCCAAATTGAAGGATTTTGCAAACCCCATTTTGAAGAAAAACAAAGGAAAAAAAGAAAAGTAAACCAAACACGGGATTAGTAAAGAGAAGACTATTATCTATATGTAAAAACTTGTGATAAGTAACTAATATTTTGTCAGATGTTAAAACTTACTACATATGCTGATGTAGCATATTTCGCTTCTTTTTTTTCTTTTTTTTTTTGCTTGCCTCGCCAAAGATATGTCTGTATGCGTTCTACCATTTTCTTTTGTACGTTTTCGGGTCACAAAATTTGTGTTTTTTTTTTGTACAATATGGAGAATACAAAGAGCAAGATAATGGAGGGCAGGCATGCAACCTGTGAGGTTGGCTTCCTATACAGCAACCCTACAGTGCACTACTGTTTCTATAGGCTCTATTGTAGGGCTGAGACCCCGTAGCGGGAATCTCTATACTGTGCGGGAACGGTTCCTATATGGAGGAGCCCTACTGTGCGGCCCTCCAGAAACATGAAGTAGGTAACAAATGTAGCTCCTTGACCAAAAAAGGTTGACGAACCCTGAGCCAATAAAATGATTGGCGCTCTTGCCTGATATAGAGAGAGGATCTCTATTTAGGAACCGTAACACATATAAGACTATACTGTTTCAGCAGGAGTGAAAAAGTGATAACTATGATAAATTATTTACAAAAGTTAATCACAGGAAATGAAGAGTAGGCCTATTCCTGTGCAGTGGACAGATGGAGAGTTCGTGAACCGTTCTTACCTAAAGAGTTACCGTACCTTTTTATCCCGTTGTAGACCGGTAACCAGCCAAGGACACGCCATGTTCCCTCCCATACCGACCACTGTGTTACCAGTGTGGAAAATCAATACAAAATAAAATTTTAATACGAGTAAACGGGGACCCCTGTATGACTTACTGGCCATTATTCAGCAAAAGTGAATAACCGACCAGTAATGAACGTATTTTGTTTTCAGTAACTTTTGTCTCTAAAATTCAAAAATATTTCGCGAGGAATACGCCCAATTTCACCGTCAGTTACATTTTGCTTGTACTGGCACTCGTTTTATATACGGTGGTTGTGTAAAGGTTCCACAATAAAACGATTAATCATGATTCTAAAAAAAACGCGATATAATTGAAGTCTATAATATGTAAGAAGTTGCCTTTTTTGTTACTGTTTGGAAGGTTTCCAGTTCAATATTACAGCACATGTACAGAAAATTGTAAAATTGTTTAAGTTAGTACTAGGAGGTAGACCCCCCTCTGCCTCACTTCGACCCTGACTTCACCCGCGGACGATGATGGCACCTCTCATGGTATACCAAACGGTGGTGGGACGGCCATGTCCCCTCCCGCCTCCACCCTTCCTCGGAAACCGTTTTGGAGTTTTGCGAGGGTGCCCCCTCTTCGAGATTCCCTGTCCCACAGCCAACTTCCATCTCGATGTACTTGAAGTATTGCTGATAAATCAGCTTTGCATGCATAAAGGCACACAGTGACGCATACAAGGCTTTATTCCTTACCGTTAACTTGATGTTCGTTGGGCTGTATGTCCACCTCATTGCTGGCTGATGGCGAAGGATTTAATTCCGACCTTCCATGGTTACGGTCGCTAATGATGTGCATTAATGTCGGGCTATGGTAGCAAAACAAAGACAATACAAAAAACAGTGGAACGCTCATGAAAATATTTAATTGTTGCTCTGTGAAACGCACTTTAGGCTACAAAAATATTTTATAGGCTAGTTGTTTCACGGTTGTTTTCAATGTAAATATGAGATGATTGGGTGTCTGAAAGGATTACGCGGGGAAAAAGCACTTTTGAGCCTCAAAACGGTACATGTAGAATGAAAACACTCTATATCAAAATTGCAAGTGGACCATTAATTCTTGCCTTAAACAATCATCGAGAGAAGATGGAGTCCTATATGAACCTCATGAGAATTGGACAGATGCTTGGAAACCTACATTTTATAGATCTAATCCGGTTTACAGTTGCTAATATTTGAATTGCCCCGTGTTACGACTAAGTTGGAAAATCAGTCAAAGTCTTTATGTGTTTAAGGATGATACCTCTCTTATCGACAGCTGAATTTATATGATGGCAACTAAATGATATATAGCCAATGCTGAGGCTATACTGAGGATGAAACTGTGCTTCAAAAAAAGAAGCATATCTGTGTGACGATCATCATACAAGTAGCACGTTCATGAAATATTTCCCGTTGTATACGCTGAAGGCTTACCCTTTAATTTCATCTGAACACAGGACAACCTCACTGGTTGAACCTGAATGACTTTGGTCAGCTTGGTGACCAGATTCTTTAGGAGAGGTCAAGTTTTGACCAGAGTCAACGTCAAAACCGTCATTTTGGTACTCAGAAGTCCCTAGATGGGTGTCATCAACTTTTGGAGTGACGTTTTCGTCGAGCCGTTCATATTGCAAGTTTACCACGGTACTCTCCACAGAGAGTTTTTCATCCGAATCCATGTCGTTTGATTTGACAATATTTGTTGTTGAAGTTTCACTCGCTTTCGTGAACCTATCATCTACGTTCCATCTTCCTTGTTTTAGTGCTTATTTGCCATGTATGAACAAATTCGCCACTGTCAGTTCGTAACGAAGCAGTTTAGGTGGTTCCACACAAGGACGCGCGCACTTACGAAGTCATGCGTAAATTTGTGGATTATACGGGCAGCTTGGACAACGCGATAATAGAGAAGTGCGTACATGTGCGGAACACTTGTACAATAGCGTCTGCTGTCACGTCAGTTGGTAGAAGAAATCTGGGAAGTTTAGAAAGGAAACGCGTTTATACATCCATTTTTGATTGTTAATTAAGCTGTGTTTCATGTATGCAGTCAGAAATTTTAACATTTTAAGTATCATAAGGCAAGTGAGCGTAATGTTTAAACTCGAAGATGTGAATTTTGTTTACAGTGATCCCAATGCAACCGAAAGAGAGCGCGGTACAGTCCCAGCCTTTAAAAATAATTATTTGTAGATATATGTGTTTTTATTTCGTCATTTGTAAAGGGTAAAAAAGCGTAGACAGGGTGTGGGGTGTTTCACAAACACCCCCTACCGAGCCATGCTGAGCCATGCATGCTGTGTTAACTGTGCATTTACCAACAAGGTCAGGGACCAAACGTTCACCAAAACACTCCTTTTCCACGAAGTACTTATTTCAATAACTGAATGCAAACAATACAAACAAGCCGCAGTGTGAATTGTTCAAGGGATTGATGCTGACACCGAAACTGAAAAGTTCCCCGAACAAAAAAAAAAAAAAAACCGTTAGCGAAGATCCTGCTAAAGAGGTATCCACATTACAATGTGTGAGATTATAGAATGAGGTTGATGATGTGTCAAGGTTTTAAGGAACATTTTGTTTGTTTTTTTTAAGATTTTTTTTCTGAAATTTGTCAGTATTTCCTTTTCAAAAACTACCGTGCTTTGTTCCGTCTGACTAACTACATTTTGAAAGGCTGAATAGGAGTGAAACGTAACTAATTCTGCTAGTTTTAAGCATTTCCATGCATCGACATATGATTGTAAACTTAAAAATCCTTACAAATCTATCGATATCAGCTTAATGTAACACCTTAAATGTTTCAACTGACTGACGGGATGCGGTCATCACAAAATCATCAAGGACTTTGCTGAATGATAACGAAAGTCAGAACTATTGACACAATCGACCGACAAATTCCATCTAAAGATATTGTTTACTTTTCAATGTATCGCAATTTGAAGATGACACATAAAAAAATCCATTAGGACTATGTCATTCTCCCACACATAAAAAATCCATTAGGACTATGTCATTCTGAGACTGTGATGTTGTAACCAGACCACTTGCGATTGAAAAGTTTTTGCCTTTTCCTTCATACTTCATTGTTTAGTAGATTTAACTGTAATGCATAAATTTAAACAAAAGTATTCATACTTTGGTTATTGCATTGTTATTGCCATTACTATGGCACACCTCAGTAATTCATCACAAAATGTCTACTACAGTATGTACATTACTGGAAATTACAGGTTAAGAAAACAAAGATATTCATTTAATTCCTACTATCAGGAATTATGTGGCATCATAATTTGACTTACTCAAGTCTGTTTACATTCAAATGAGGCATAAATAACAGCACCCTTACCCTTCTTTAAATTTCAAAAGGGTATAACTTGGAAACAATATATTTTAATGAACTTTGGAGAGATGTATTTCTAACATCGCTGCCCTAAATTTTCATTCTGTTTTAATCTCCCTATTAGTTCCTCTCTATTGCTTTTCATCCAGTTTTGATCCGGGCTTTGTCCCTGGATACAGATGGTGGCCGAATTTTTCCTCAGTACAGCAATCGCTTTTACATCATCAAATTGCTTCCAGATTCAATAACTTTCTTCTCCACATGCATATTAGTCAATAGCAGATGAACAGTTTGCTAAAAATTTTATTCCATCCAATAACATAATAGCCTAAATGTTCAAGTATGTAACCCGCATGGCCGAGGGCGTTGCGCATAATTCCGTCCAGGACGGTTCGATGTTGCACTTCTGCTCCCATTTCATAACATCAGTCAGTCGTCCAGTTTTTGTAACCTAAATCTTACAAGTTCGACTATATGATAAGTTCAACTTGAAACCTTGTGAGTGTACAGGTGCTAGACATTGAATTACGCAACGCAAAGCGCTCGAATTTCCATTACACCTCCCAAGAGGTCCCACCCTGTAAGTCATATATGCGTCATGTCGTTGGTATCAGCGCTGAAAATAAATTACGGATGCCAGTTTGTCATTACATGTATATCCAAATGTCGTCCCATGCTTGTATACATGCGATATGAAAATGGGCTTTACAGAATTCCGTATATTCTCCTACTAGATTTCATACTAACGCGCAAATTAGCAATGATTCAAGTTGTCTCAATCAGTCCCGACATTTCGTTGTGAGATCACTACGGAAGTTACTTGTCAAAACGTGACAGGTCAACGTTGTGTGCTTATTTTCTTGAGGCGGATCGTTGACTACGACTACCACCATAAGTAATATAAAGGTATTGATCAGGGTAAGCATAATTGATGCAGGTATGCAGGACAACAATACGAAAGAATGTTTACCCGCGCTATTGTTTCTCTGTTCTGAGATTTCAACTGATGATGTAAAAAGTTTGTAGTACTGTATACTAACGTCTTTTTTCGAGAATCAGTTAATACAAAACAACCGGTATCTGTGCAATCGAGACAACCGTTTGACATAGTTCTGGTTCATACCTAAGGTATATCGCAGCAGGCATTTGTCCAATTATTTGGTGACAAACATGGCTCTTCCGGATCGTTATTTACAAAAAGGAGGTGTAGCCTGTTGCACCACGAGTAAAATACAGTTTCTACAGTTTCAAATTTGAAGAGGCTGAACCACGATGAAATACTCCAGGCTGGATCATCATTCACGATGATTTCGGTCAGTGAAATCATGGGAAAGTGATCCACTAACGGTCTAAATGGTGGGATATTAAGTCAGGATTGTGTTTTCTAGTAGCATTTCCCTGATTTAGTAGACGAAGTACCTCTGGTTCATTACAGTGAGTGACTACATAACGTACACAATCATGCCGAAGAATTCTAAGCTGGTATTCGAGTGGACGGTAAAAGTAGCCTAAATGTTTAAGGTCATACGTCGAACTATTCCTCAGCTCAAGATCTAGGCTGTTGACCTGAAATTAGAAAAGTCTATACATTAGAAAATATGCATTTTTTAACACATATGCCATCCAAAACAACAACAACAACAATAAAAGAAGAAAAAACAGAAAAAAAAACTAATAAAGCTAACTTCATTAATCGGAAATTGGATTCTGATTTTGATGCCAAATTTACCGTCGACGGGAAGCAACGTATTCTCAGTTTACAGTTTCAATAATAATTCAATAATCTCAAAGTTTTTTTTAAGTAGTTTTATAGCTGTATGGTAGATTGCCCTTCTATAACTACCAAATGAACTGTTAAATAAGGAACTGTCCATTGTCATTTGAGAAACTCATTTACAGTTTCGCATGGATGAGCTGTGATAATGCCCGTTCTTTTCAGCGAAGATTTCACCCTTGTTTATCGGAATATTTAAAGGAAGTTCAAAGGGATTACATGGAATAACAAGACATAGAAATAGTAATATTATCAAGGTTTAAAACTTAATGTATCAACAATATTGGTGTGATTAAAGTTAACATTGGGGTTGAACAATAGCGCGCCAAGTTATAAATAGTCTGTGTTTACTTTGTATCATCTCCATATTTCCAAGTTCTCTCAGCCTACTGGCTTTACCTAGCATACCGTATACCTTTCTGAAGCCATGTTGCCTTACTGCACACAAATATTTGAGATGCGTAGGAGATAGAAACTCAGTTGTCTATCACTCTCACGCACTGTAACTCTAAATTCAAAACTGTGTTATGGGAAACAGTTATCCTGTATTACTGGCAGCAGTAAAGCATCGATCCTGGGATGGGGGAGGGGGACGGAAAACTTCTCCATCAAAGAAAAAGTGGGAGTCCCTAAGATCATAGCCGTACTTGTAAAAGATGACGCCTTATACTATTATGTAGGCTATTCATCTTTCAACGAAAAAATGAGCAGATAAGTGGGATTTTACTACACCCCAGCAATGTCCCCTTGTGAACTGAAGTCTGGCCTGTGCTCATTTTTGGAGAGTTCAATGATAATTGTTTGCACAGTGCATGCAAGTGTGTGTCCTAAGTTTCCTTTTTCATACTCTTCAACGTTTTGGCCGATTTCGGTCACATATTTGGCCCGTAGTGATGGATAACCTAGCAACATCGAAATATCCAGCATTGTCACGGAGTTTTTTGTTGTAGTTATTGCTCACAGGGACGTATCCATGAATACTTTTTATAATATCCCACAGTATGATGAGAAATAGATATTTACTGGCAAGTTTCCAAAAAGGAAATTTTGCTCACCATTATATAGCGAATGCAAACAAAATAAAAAAGTAGTAACGCGGTCCCCGACTCCCCTATATGCCAAACGCTTAATAAATAGGCAAAAATTCAACTCAACCCATGGTTTTATCCATATTCTGAAGCCGAAACTATTGACCCCTTTCGGCTATAACGCCAATAACTCAGTATGGTAATCTGACTTTTTCTTATGATTCAGTTACACCAACAGCCCGGGAAAATAAGGAGTAGGCTTGTGCTTCCCAAAATACCTGACAACACGACTACATCAATTAACTGACAAGTATTGATATGCTCAGCAAAATTTCCTTTATGACAGTTCAAGACCGAGTGCAGGGTGTGTAGTGTGTACACCCCCTCCCTTAATTCTTTGTTGAGAAATTCATGTTTTTTTTTTTCGAAATGAAACAAAAAAATGACATAAAATAATACTCAATGTTGCACCAGATTGCATCTGAGGGAATGAATATTCAAAAATTTCTCAAGGGGGTCACCACACCCTGCAGTTAGCCCCCCACCCTCCAAAAGAGTCCTGCCCACTCTAGTGGTTAGGAACTCTAGTCACCAATACGATTCAGCAGTTTCTGTTGATGATCATTGGAATTTGGGAATTGCATGAGGACTCAAATTTGGCTTGTTCAGTAAAGCTGTTTACAGTTGCGCTATGGGGGTTATTTGGGCTCCTTGTTGTCCGATTTAGGTCTAGTCCGTTTCAGGTTGCTCCACCTCTCCCAGCCGTTAAAGTGGCTCACGACAGGGGATATACCCTCGTCCGAAGGATAGGGACGTCAAATGGCTATCCCGTGAGCAGCTTTGGGTTCGCATTTCTATTGTCTGGTTTTTTCCCTCTTGCCCCGCTACCTTCTAGACACTTAGGCCTATGACGAAAAGAATGGGAAAATCTCGCTGTGGCTCATCAAGCAGTGCTCCAGAACATAAACTAAAACTTATCACAGTGCTCTGCTGCTTTGCATCCACAGCGCTATAGAATAATCTAGTGACACTTTTATCGCGGTGTTATTGCACAATGACGTATAACCATCTATTTTACGCGTATTGTATGTACCTCACTAGCACTGCACTGAGTACGAGTACGAGTGACGACAAATTGGCAGAAGTGCTTGTGATATACTATGGAACGTACTGCAAACCGCAGCACCTGCTGTTTGTAATTTGTAAACAACAGTGTATAAATTACAGTTCTTTCCTCACATAGTCGTGGAAGTTTAGTAAAGAAGTCCCAAAGCGAAATTCAGAAATAAAGTAATTAAGGTACGTTAATGCTATCATAATTTCTCAGATTTGCGAATAAACCAACAGATACGGACGTTAACAACGGTTGCTTGCCTGAAGCGTCCCTCCTCCCTATCGTTCGACGCAACGTTTTAGATGTAACACTAGGCCTAGATCCAGAGTGAAGTGTCAGTGTTAAGTGTCACTCGTCACAGCCACAGCCTGGCACAGGCAGTAGCCTGTGAGGATAGGCCTAAACCCATGCAACCAATTATGGCCTAGTTTTCCCCCACTCTGTAAATGTAAAGTTACGTTGTTACGATAGTGGTAATAGTGTTATGGGGCTTTTCATTACACTTCATGTATTTTATCTTGTGTGTTTCATTGCATCATTCATTCGTTTTCGCATTTTTTGTGTGTTGTGTTGCATTTCATGCTTTTTGTCTCTTGTTTACATTGCATCATTCATGTGTTTTGTCATCTTTTTTTCTTGTGTTGTTGTTAGTGCTACTACTAGCCTTATGGCGCTTTTCATTGCATTTCATTTTTCATCACTAAATGTGTTATTGTATTATCCATTTTTTCCCTGTTATGTGTGTGTTGTTATGTTAGTGGTAACAGTGTTATGTGGCTATTCATACATTTTGCAGCTTTTTTCTTTGTTTTTTTTTTAATTTGTGCTGTTGTGTCAATTTCCTTTTTCTGAAGCATGTTTCCTGAACATGATGTTTTCCCATAAGTTCACTTTGTTCTGTAGTGGTTTTTTTTTTGCTTATGTTTTTCTGTGGCTGTTACTGTTTTTTTTTTTCTTGAATGACATTTTTTCTTGGCATACAGTATCTTTTTTCTGTAATGCCAGCTTTGGGCATTTTTTTCTGAAATGCTTACATTTCTGTAGCATCTTTTTGTCTGAATGTGGTTTTTTTTTTACATTGTTTTCTTTCTTATATGGGAAGAAAATCCTTATTTTGAACGTCGTAACTGACATAACTTTACTGGCTTTGGGAACACCCACATATGGCTCCTAACTGACATGAAAGTGAATACCACGTCAGCTCTACACCTGATTGGTTGTTAGCGTAGTTGATTGCAAGGGTGCATACATATACTGTATGCCGGAGAGTACATTCAGAGTGTGCTAGTTTAGTGTCAGAGTTTCACTTGATACAGTCCCATACTATCCTCAAAACTTAAACTAATCATGATTTCACTCGATTGGTAAATTGACAAGTGTATTTAAGTCTGTTGGATAAAATATTACTCAAAACAAATATGTTAAAATCAGCAAATAACTGGTCTACAACTAGCACAGACATTGAACACAAAATCGTCTGAATGTTGACCTTTTTTGTAAATGATGGCGGTATTCTCGTTTTCTACTATTCTAGTTTTTTGAGCTTTCTATTTTCTTTTCTAAGGTTTACTTTATTGTGTATCCATAACAAGTTAGTCTTCGATTGGTGTCCTATAACTGCTTGGGATCAAGCTATGAAACATTTGGAAGCTAAATTTCCAGCCACTAGTTTAGGGAAAGTGACGGTAAGAAAAGTGTAACCACTTGTAGATCTACATTATGTAGGTTACGTAAACAAAGGTCTTGAATCAACATATTCAAATTCAACATTTACAACTATCAATGAAGAAGAGTGGTTATGAGCCCATGGCTGTGCTAAGGTGGAGAGGCTTGAAACCTAGTGCGGATTATCCTGGCAGAATGACAGTGTAACCATCTATTTTCTGGATAGGTTCTTGAGAAGCATCGATACAGTGTATTTCTTTGGGAGATCTGCACAGAGAGGTTTTTTTTTTTTTTGGTGCGTAGAGTCCATTGCTGTTTGAGATGGCCACATATCAGTGTGGACATATTGGTGGTATTTACTGTACATCTGGAGTCGGAAAGGAGGTGGGAGGGAATGAGAATGATTCACTCATTGGTTGAATGATACTTAAAGAATATTTGACATCCATTTTCAGGTGGATAGTCAAGGTGGGGGTACAAGAGAATGATTCATCTATTGATTACTGTTTAAAGTCACCGTGAATGTGTCACAATTATACTTGCTGAAGTTGCTGCTGAAGTCAAATCACAGCGACAGTAAACATCAGAGATGCAGCAAGGTCAGAATTATTGTAGAAGTTGACTTGTGCCCTCTATAGGTGTGATTTACTTTGTTGTTCCTTGCTTGACTCTGACTCCACTTGGAAAAAGACTTTCAGGAGGGTGGAGTATTTTATAATTGTGCTGATTGAAATTTTTTAAAAGCGTTAAAGGATTGGAAATTTTTATCAGTCCGCTTATTGCAATATGTCAGATAGTAGTAAAACAAGAGGTCACCAGCTAAAATTGCAAAATAAGCACTTTTGTTGACTGGAGTATTCTTTCATCACAAAATGGAACAACCTGCCACACAACGCTGCTTCTACCAAGACCATCTTTATAGCTGCCTTGGCCTAGGCTATTCACACTGATGTTAGCTAGGCTACAAGTAGTTTTCAACTTCAAGAACAGGATCATACTTTACATCTTATACGTAACTCATCAGAACCTAATGTTACTGTTAGTGGGCTAAAGTTACTGTGAGGGCAAAGACTTAAAGATGGCATACAGTATCTAACTTTATGACACCCTTTGAGGTTGTTTTTGACTTTTTGTTAGAATAATAATTGGCAGCACCTATCAGTTAGGAGCAAGCCTCCAGTTTTGTCATGCCTACCACAAAGAATTAGCTATATAGTTTGGTAATTTTTATGGAACTGACAAAATAACGTAGAACTCAGTGATTTTTTATCCTGGTATTTTCACCCCTCACTTTATGCTTCTTAGAACGTTGGATAGAAACAACATTTTTTTTTTTCACTTGCACATACTTTGCTCCAGTTTTAAGGTAACAAAATGAAATCAACTTATCGTAGAAATGCAAGAGAAAGAAGTTTCCAGAAATCAAGAATAATCATTACTGTAGGTTAGCTGGATAAATGCATATCCGGTGTAAGGAAGCTGAATTGCTTATGAGTTGGTCAATACTACACCAACAGATTATGCTTCAATTTGTTGCATTGGATAAAGAACTAGGGAGAAGTTTAATGTGGGAATATGGTGCCATCAGGCATGGTAAGGTTAGCCACATTAGCAACAATTATGATGAAAATGACTTCATCAGTGGAGGAGAGTGAGAATGACTTCATCAGTGGAGAAAAGTGAGAATGACTTCACCAGTGGAGGAGAAAGAGAATGACTTCATCAGTGGAGGAGAGTGAGAAAGACTTCACCAGTGGAGGAGAAAGAGAATGACTTCACCAGCGGAGGAAAGTAAGAATGACTTCAGCAGTGTAGGAGAGTGAGAATGACTTCATCAGTGGAGGAGAGTGAGAATGACTTCACCAGTGGAGGAGAGTGAGAATGACTTCACCAGTGGAGGAGAGTGAGAATGACTTCATAAGTGGAGGAGAGTGAGAATGACTTCACCAGTGGAGGAGAGTGAGAATGACTTCATAAGTGGAGGAAAGTGAGAATGACTTCATCAGTGGAGGAGAGTGAGAATGACTTCACCAGTGGAGGAGAAAGAGAATGACTTCACCAGCGGAGGAAAGTAAGAATGACTTCAGCAGTGTAGGAGAGTGAGAATGACTTCATCAGTGGAGGAGAGTGAGAATGACTTCACCAGTGGAGGAGAGTGAGAATGACTTCACCAGTGGAGGAGAGTGAGAATGACTTCACCAGTGGAGGAGAGTGAGAATGACTTCACAAGTGGAGGAGAGTGAGAATGACTTCATAAGTGGAGGAAAGTGAGAATGACTTCATCAGTGGAGGAGAGTGAGAATGACTTCACCAGTGGAGGAAAGTGAGAATGACTTCACCAGTGGAGGAAAGTGAGAGTGACTTCATAAGTGGAGGAGAGTGAGAATGACTTGAGGAGGACCAGTACCCATCCAGCATTCCTGAGGGCATGCTTACGAAGCACTGGGATTGCCGTGTATGAGATGCAGTGTAACAATTATCAGGATAATTTCCCTGTTAAATCCTGTCAAGTGTCTCCTACTCTCCTGCTGTAGAAATGCAGTACATTCCAAGTCATTAGTCATGTCAATTAATTGTTGGAAGTGTCAACATCAGTCTTCATATGGTTGCAGTATTCAGTGTAGTCTAGTGTGGTAGTCTAGTCTGCTGAAAAGAGAGAAATTGAAGATGGGGTCTTGCAGTTAATAGGAAAATCACCTCTACAGCACCTGATAGAAAGCTGCAAAGATATTTGCATATAGAAAAGACGTTGAAGTTGTCATCAGTACCTCCCTTATGTTTCTGAAGTTCTCACTCCCAAGTTGGCAGTTGCCAGTTTGTTGTCTGATTTGCTGATCGAACTTTGCATGTTGCTCATGTAGTGAAATGGAAAAGTGCAATAAACTGAACACTGCCTTTTGCATTATACCTGTCTTGTACTCTCTTTAGTGTTGGCTCCTACAGTGTAGTTCTCCGGCAAAGCAGTGCTGTGGATAGAAGGCAGGGGTGTATGTTAGTTTGTGAATTCTTTGAGGGTGGTTGACACCGCAATAACTCAGTATTGTATAGTGCAGCAAATGTGTTTTAACATGTATTCACTATGCATAATATGCAGAGCTGAGTTGCACAGCAAAAATTCCGAAGCAGATACCTGTTTGCATTACCCGATCGGGATCATGAAATGGGTACCTGAAACAAGAATACTGCAACCCTGAGTTGAGGCCTAGCCATGAATGAATGTAAACATAAACATGATGCGTAATATACTGTAGATCTATAGCTATGTAAGCCTACACACATAGCCCTGTCACAACCCTCTACAAATTCAAACCATGACTCTAAATATTACAAGTAATAAGGATTCAGCAATAAATCATCACTCAAACGTTTCTTAACAAGAACTCTGTTACTTGCAATAATTCACTGTTCCCTTTCCGACTGGATGAAATACGTAACTGTTGATATGTTAGTGCTGTTCGCTCTATATCACACCATTTTCGGAACTTAGGATCTCTGATTCATATTTGGGAGGCCTTACACAATATTTTCTGTTGTTTCCATGAGACACTCTGTATATGTAGCACCTTCTGCACTATTTCCATACATTTTTGATTCCTTGCAGAAGGCAGAAGGAATCTATGCGATGGTGATGTCGTATGTGTGCGTATGTGCATGTGACGCCTTGCTTGTAAACACGGTATCTCAAGAAGTGTAACCATGAATAATGTCATACATGGTGTGTGGGTAGGTTATACTGAGTAGATGATCCCTATCGTTTTTGGTGGAGGTCAAAGGTCATTTGAGGTCACCAGAGGTCAAATTGTGAAAACCTCGTAAACACGATATCTCAGAAACGAAAACTGTGACTGATGTCATACTTGGTGTGTTAGTTGGTCCCACTGAGCAGGGTTGGAAAACCTTGCGAACCTTCCGAACCTGGTTCGCGGGAAATCTGCGATGCTCGCATGAAATCGGCGATGCTCGCGTGAAATCCTGCATGTCGGGACACATTTTTTTTTTTATTAAAAAAACGGGGGTTGGTCATGTTACGTAGATGATCCCTATTGTTTTGGTTGAGGTCATAGGTCATTTGAGGTCACCAGAGATCAAACTGTGAAAATGTCGTAAACATGATATCTCAAGAAGGGTAACTGTGACTGATCTCTTACATGTGTGGGTTGATCACATTGAGTCGATGATCCCTACTGTTTTTGGTTGAGGTCAAAGGTCATTTGAGGTCACCAGAGGTCAAAATGTGAAAAGCTCATAAGCACGGTATCTCAAGAACGGTAAATGTGACTGATGTTATACTTAATGTATGGGTTGGTCATATTAAGTAGATGATCCCTATTGTTTTGTGGGTAATTGTAATTTGTGTGGGTAATTCATGTTTGTTATAATATAACCATATGGCAAGGAATCACAAGGCCTTTTGGCTTTCTGGTTGTGACTTAAAGCCCAAAATGTGTGTGAAGAGTAAACAGAACTCCCCCAGTCCCCTGTGCGAAATTTATTTCAATGTTGTGCTCCTGTGCATCACTTGGATTAACTCTGATTAGCCTCTAGTCAATGCACGGTCCGGTGTTGATTAACCTTTTATTCCAATATTGTTTCCCTGTAGTCTGTTGACCATTCCACTCAAAAACATGCTTTGAGCTTTTCTCACCTTGATTTGTCCTTCAGAATTTACCCTCATATTGCCGGGAGAGGGGAGAGGTGTTGGGGGGTAGAACTGTTTCATGCACTAACCAGAGTTGCCAACATCAAAACAGTTGAAAATGAAGCAATTTGGTTGTCTAAGATACAACTTACAGGGAATTGTTTTTCCTTTTCAAAACTACCTTAGGCAGCAAGAGAATTGTACAATTCAAAATTTATCTCCAAATTTTAGTATCATCAGGTAAGTGTCACAAGTACCATAAAGTTGATTCATGTAAGACAAGAACTGATATGATTGTCAGGAAGACAACCTCATAGCAAATTTTTGTTTTCCTGTTGGAAGTTTTGGATGCCAGGACTGACTGCCATTTAAACTTTGTTTCTAGAACCGTCAGATGTTCATCATTTACGGTATGAACAGTCCATGCATCGGTGTTCACGTCTTTCTGTACAGCAAATTCACACATTGTATGTCTTTCGTGTTGTGGCAGAAATGATGCATGCCCAAAGGGTAGCATAACTTTGACCTCAATGCACTCATGGATTTCCTTGGGTTAATAAACTTAATTAAGCTCTGAGGATAGGTTACCTGAGCAAACTGGATGAAACCATAATGCCAACACTGTATACTGTACATAGTTGGACATGACTTGTGCACCATCTACATGAGGATGAGGGGGGGGATAGGACACGCTAGTTGCAAGTGTCAGAAGAATTGAGACATGTTAAAGGACAACGTTAGTAGTATTAGGTTTTGCTGTAGACTGTGCTGCTGCAGTTTGTAAAAGTCAAGTAGTGCTTAGCTTTTCTTGAGCTTAAACTCCCTAGTGCATAAAATAATCCAAAAAGCACTTTTTCTTTACTTTAAAGTGATTGTGTGCGTAGGCAAAAAGTAAAAACATTGAAACTTCATCTCCAAAATTTTGGTAAGGCTTTTGATTACACCATTCAAACAGTCTGGCAAAATAAATAGGTTTCAGTTGGTTAATTTTGCCATATGATTTCAAATTCTTCTGACATAACGACAAAAAGTGTAGAATACGATAATATAGTGGTTGACAGTTTTCATTCAAATCAACGGTATGCTTCTTTGAGCAAGCCAATGGGAAGTATACTAGTATTGAATATTCAGTTACCAACTCAGGATCACTGTTGCCGTGGGCAAGGTTGTGTTCAGTTCGTAGGTTATTTGTAACTACAGTGTTTCCTTTCACCAAATACTACAATTCCCCATACCTACCAAGGAGCGACGACCGGAGTAGTATGTTGTTGATACACTAGCAAGACCTGTAATGTTGCATATTCATTATATAGGCGGTTCTAGTCAGAACCGTTAATTTTCAAATATGATTTCTGTTTTTTACTGTTTTTATGCCAATTCTGTTGCTTTTCAAAGTAGTTGCTGTCATTTTCCTTCATTGAAAGACAATCAGTTCATGTACAACCTCACGGTTACATTTAAAAATAAAGAAAAAGATAAGATCAAACGAAATCTTATCTTTTTGGTTTTTCAGTACACACGCAATCACTTTAAGGTGAACTGCAAGGCACTGGTTTCTTTATGTCAGCTTACAAAGTAACTAGAAATGTTTCTAGAAATTTGAGCTACATATTGTCATTTCTAAAAAAGTTCAAAATCCTTCAACTACCATCCATAAAAAATTGTGTGTTTACAGAACC
Organism: Stichopus chloronotus; assembly: GCA_021234535.1. Lineage (NCBI taxonomy): Eukaryota > Metazoa > Echinodermata > Holothuroidea > Aspidochirotida > Stichopodidae > Stichopus > Stichopus chloronotus. The sequence goes on from CM037843.1 coordinate 25,354,592, forward strand.
TTGTACCATCCATTTCCCTTTAAGTTACCTTATCACACATGTAGAGTAGTAAGTTCTCATTAGAACAGACAAGGCTTTTTATCTCTGTTCCACTCCCACTTTTATTTATTTCAATTTTTTGGCCTTCATGTGACGTGCAGGTTGTTGTTAAAGTGGTACAGTAGTTTGAATTCAGCAATGTTTGCCTTTTCTCCTAAGCTTCAGAACTTTGTCCAAAATACTGTATGATAGGTCTCAAAGTAAGTCCTTCTTCTCCTCTTAAAGTCCTACGTCATCGTACGCTAACCGATGAGTACTTCACGTTAGTCGTCAAATTAATTTATACATAATTAGATTCTGTGATGTTGTTGTTGGCTGAAGCTACCAAGTTGATGTGAATTTGATACTGTACAGTACTCAACTTTTGTACATTGTAAAGCAGAAGTTTGTGTGTTGTTTTTTTTGTTCTCATTGTAGGTTTTGAGGAATAATTTGCAGCCTGTGAATAAATCTGCTACAGTAGTTAGTGACACTCTACAAGACCTTGTTCTTGTTGTACAAGGCTTGGAAAAATCTTACCAGATTAGATACCAGTTACATACAGAATGCTGCTTTAACAGAGACACAAAGAAGCAACCAGTTTGCACTGTGTCCCTGTATGGGGATATAAGCTAATATGCAATGTAGGTCTAATATTCAAGATGAACAATATTTTTCAACAACCCTGTAGATCATTTGCAGATTTGCTTTGTTTTACCACTTGGTTGACAATCAGTCAACTGTGGAATATGTGATGACAGAGGAGAGATTTTGTCAACAGTGAAAAAGCAGGTTTTATGTCTTTGCAAAGCTAATTATTAAATTGCAGTGATAATTGAGAGGTTTGTGAGAAAGAATGGTACAGACTACAGAGACAGACCGTTAACTGACGACAGCTCTGTGACAGTCAACACTGTGATTGTTAGGCTTGCTGATGTGCACTGTTTCTGCACAGACTTGATTGGTAAAACCTTTCATCCCTACGTGGTTTTCACCATGTAATGTTGAAAACTTGAAGGGAACTGTAAACATATTCATCACTACTTTATTTGAAAAATCTTCAGAATCTTGCAGTTCTCCTCTCAAGCCTCTTACAAATTGTACAGCATTTTTCATGGTGTTACTGCCTATGGCAGTGCTGCATAAGCAAGGTGATGCCCTGCAAAATTAGGCAATTTGACAACAAAAATTATATCACATAATGAAAATGAGCAATTCATGAATTATCATTGGGGGATGTACTAATTCAGTGTGGGATGACTGCATTTTCCTTTTAATGAAAAATTAAATTATAACTTTGATCAGAGTAAAGTAGGATACCACAAAACAGCAGAGACTATGTTGATGTAGTTATGTAAGAAATGAAAACATAAGAAGCCATGTGCTTTGTTAGATTTTTTGTCTGTCTGACATTGAAATGTAAGTAGTAACCAGATAAACTGGTCATTACAGATACACAGTGACCTGTCACTGTTTGCAGAATGAAAACTTTGATTATTTGAGTAGCATACATCTTTTACAATGTGAAACTAGAAAAAGTTCATAGTCATAAGTGATTCATAACATTTTACTCTGCTCACCTCACTTTGTTAGTTTACTACAAATGGAATCTTGACACCATACATAAAAACATGCATTTGTGCATTTTTGCTACTTGTTTTCTATTGTACTTTTCACTTAAGGATCTCACTTGTGTTCATTATGAAACCTTCAAAAGAATTCTCAGTTTCTTAAATCATGCAGGATGATAGGAATTAGTGGCTGAACACCTACTTTAAACAGGGTGTGGGGTATTGGAACTAAAATCAGTGTTAATGTCTTGAATTTGGAAAAAATTCCCATGTTTCTTGTTAAGTTAGCTGCATGTTACCACCATATTGCATCATGGCAACTTTGCAAACTTAGATATCTGAACCTCCCCTTTTCGATTTACGCTTTGCTTCCATTTTCATGCCACTGCTATGTTTGAAACGTAGTTTGAATGTTCATTCACAAAATTGGTATTGGCCAAAAGGAATATTTTCAAATGCATTTAGTTTGTTCAACTTGTTTTATTTGCCCTCGTTTGCTTGTCATCTCAGTAATGTTAGATCCTCAGTAAAGGCTATGTTGGCAAAAAGAAAAATGTGTATATCACCATAATGTAGTCACTATCACTGTTGATCTTTTTTGACATGCTCATGCAAATTAATGTCATTGAGTTTCACTCATTATGCAGTTTATGCTATTGAAGTCATTGTGAGTCTCATATTGTCTAATGTTGTTGAAGAAGATCTATGTCATTGATTGCTATCCATCAATCGGTTGTGAACAAGCACACATTTGTACAGTGTGTAACATTAATAACATACATCAAAAAGCAGCAAACAACATTGAGAATCATCTCATTGTGTAGAAAGTTTATATCTCTAGAAGGCCTATTGTTAAAAAAGAGGTTACTTTAAGGAGTTCAGTTGCTGAGTAATGGTTTACATACATGCATACATACTGCCAGTGCAATCATGTACTGTGTACAGTGCTGAGTTGATTAGATGTACATACTGTACAGTAGAGTCACTATAATTATGGACATTCTGTCTGCATCTGTGCAAAACAGATGTGTGCTGTCATAGTACTTTCTAAAAGATCAATAAATTTGGTGCTAAAGTGAAATTATACCTGCATGTACCTTTTGCATGTGAAGGCATTGCATAATTGCCCATTGCTCTTGCAGTCCCCAATTGTATCAATTAGCTGAGCTTCTGTTTACTACATAAAGAACAGTTTGTTTATGTAGGTGACTACTACATAGACTGTATGCTAAATAGTATTGTACACAATGAATTTCTAAGTATGAAAGAAGTATGCATAAATATTGATAAGCATAACCTTAGTGAGAATGTTTTACCCTTCTTCTGCTTCTTTTAAACATGAGCTTCTAAGGGTCCTTGCTGAATTATTTTTTCATACTGACAATTTTACATGCTGTATCTGTCACTTATAGAGGTGTTCAAGTATGTTTTTCAGAATTCTAGTTAGTTGTTAATGTCTGATGTCTGATAATTGGGCTGACACAGTTTGCTTTAATTTCCTTACTTACATGTCTCCACACAATGACTGTACCTTGTGCTACAATACCATACATGGTAGGCATAACTGGTACATAAAAATAAACTGTGATCTGGACAGGCTAATATTTAACAACATGACAACAAATGAAAGACCATGTTACCTTATATCACATTCATTTTGCAAAATATTTTTGCCAACACTAAATTCTTGTTTAATAATACTGTAGCTTTACTCAAGAGTGATGTCTAAGTGTTCACCATACTGTATTTCCCAAAAGTTCAAAAGCAACAACAAAATTAGTCAAAATGTTCTATGAAAGTAAGGTATTTATGTGTGCTGATGGCTTTGTTTTGTTTTCATTTTCATTCCATGTGCAAAAAAAAAAAAAAATGCAATCAAATGTCAAATCTACTGTAGTGAAAGGTTGCTCTGGGAGTAATGTTTTTCTTATCAAAAAGAATTCAATAAGTAGGTTCAAAAGGAGACGATCTAATGTATGCCATAAGTCCTTAATCATTGACTTTATTTAGCTTCCTGTTCCCTTGTACTGTAACTCACACACCCTCCGGCTTCTACTGTATTTTTCCTCTTTTAGTATACATCTGGTCTGGTGCCCTGTTCTCTCAGGTATACAAAAATTTTAGCACTGTTGTCTGTACCGTTCAGCGCCTTCTAAATCTGCTAATATTCCATGCGTGTGGAAGCATTTTCGCAAAGCTGTCTGTGCTTACTTGTTGTGTTTCCTTTTTATAAGTCTGAAGAGTATTTCTGTGAGTTTTCATTACTTCATAATAGCTTGCAGTTTCAGTTGATGTATCCTACTCATTTTTTTTTTGTACTTTTTTTAAGATTTCTTTCCCCTGGTTCGTTGGTTCTAATTGTTAGCTCAACCCACGGAGTGTGGGTAGAGCTTATGTGATACTGTAGGGGGAGAAATGTCTGTCTCTCTGTTCAAAAGCCTACTTCTTCTGCAGTTACTGGTGGATTTTTTGAAATTTGCAGTGAAGGTGCCACATTGGGATGGCAATACAAGTTGTTCCTAACTATATGATAGGACAAAGGGAAGTCATAATTTTTGGCTATTTTGATCATTTTTCCTTGTGCTTTAGATCCTTTTGAAGTCTCACTTCCTTGATTTGAGTGGTTATATTATGTGGTAGTGAGTTGAAGTGAGCTTTATCTGGAGGGGCATGCTCACCACCTTAAATGAATAGCCTCAAGCTAAAGCTTGTGTAAGACAGTTTTCAGTTACTTTGTTTTGACTGTTTTTCTTGGGCATTACTTGTACTTTCTGTAGTATCCAGTGTCCACTGTGTACACAACTAATGTACCATGATGGCACAGTTCCCTGACAGCTAATTTTAGAATCTATTACATAGCCCCCCTTGCTTGTTGTGGGGACATTGCATACAGAGGGGTTATTGTTCTTCACTAGTTGTTTCCCTGGTCTAGCTGGAATGGTTATCAGAGAATGTTAGGGAGTTGAGGTTTGGGCTTGGCTTGGTCAAGGCCATGCACCAGTGGCATAACCAGACTTTTTATTTAAGGGGGGGGGGGGGGAGACAAGTGATTATGGCACTTTCTAAGTGTAGTGTAGCATATACCACTAAAATTTTTGCCAAAAGTTTCTCTCATAGTGCAGGAATTGGCAGTTCCCAACCTTCCAGACCTTGTGAATTGTGGCCAAATATTCTTCATTTTTGACAAACCACATTTAGAAATTTACACTTCCAAAAGGTCAGTCTCAGCAAGGGTTGTGAGTGAAAGCCCCAAAAAGAAATTGTTGATTAATTTTTGAAAACATCAATAGTGCTAGTTTAATTCAGTTTAAATTAATGTATTCAGGTACTTACAGGGGGGTTCACTAAGTAGAGATGCAACATTCTTATTTGTCAACAAAAGCCTACATATTTCATCATACTAGATTCTTTTCTTTTCATTAATTTGTTTTTTATGGAATCAATATTAGACTCCACACTACTTAGCAGCATTTACTTAAAGGGACTCATTGAGTTGACATCAATAAAGTTTGTGGTGGTTTTGAAGGATATAAACACATAACAATACTTACAATTAGCATAAGTAGTCAAGTTTCACATCCAATAGTTATGAAAACTGTCAAAATTTTCAAATTTTTGGCTGTTAGTTGCACTGGTTGTGTGCGTGTGAATGTAGTACTAGTATGAAAAGTGTCTGGTCACGAATTTTCATAAACCAAATTAAATCATTAATTACTTACTCATTAATGTTCCATTGTACGTGAAACAATGGGATCTTCTTAGTTTGACCATTTGTCACTTGTATGTGAAGGAAACTTGAGGGGTGTAGATAAATTTAGTGAATTTCAGGGAACAAATCAATGAGCCTCTTTAAAAAATGCATGGTGTGGTTTTCATCCAATATTTTTTTACTCACCAATTTCATTGGGGGTAGTGGGAGGGGACAATCAGACATTTGACAGCCCCCTCTGGTTATGCCACTGCCCTGGTGGCATGTACTAGAAGTCTACTTTCTGATCCCTATCCCTGTCCCCTGTGGGCAGTATTATATAGCTAGGATTTATCCCTGAAACCAACTTTGCTATTTGTCAAATAGCAACTCCCTGCTGAAACGGTCCAGCTGCGAAAGTTAATTGCTAGGTCAACAGTGTTAATGTGCTGGCCAGCCCAACATGAGTTTGTGTACAGTATGAACGATGGTAGGACCATAGATGTGTTCCAAATTAATTTTCAACTGGACACTTCCTAACATCAGAAGGGTTGAGCAACTGCAACATCGCTGCTCTAGTTGGAAAATTGCTGTAAATATTGCCACAAATATTGCCGCAAAGTCAGAAAGTTGGACATGACAAAATCACATCATGTTTGTGATCTTGGTACATCAGTCAGTGTTCCCACAGGAAGACAGATCCAGCTGTTATGCAATTTGCACATACCAAGTTGGCAAGATTCACGCAGGGTTATATACTTCTGTGATTCACCAGGCCACAGGAGGTTTTGCATGCAACAATTAGTACTGTTTATGAGTCATCATAAACAGTATAGCATTCCTGCTCGTACCTTTCAATCACGTGACTGGTTCTTTCGTTCAGTTTATCTCCAGTTACACAGCTTCAATAAGTCCGGAATTTTGACAAATAATTGTGACATACACGGTCACCAGTACGACATCTCTGTGATAACTATAACTCTTGTTTTGAAGATTAAAACTTTACATATCTTTGATACACAAAACGGTGCCTTTTAAAGAAACGGTTGTTGTTTTGTATGATAGGCTACTGCATACTTGTTGTATAAGCTGTCAGTATGCAAACGCGTAGTTGTATCGTCTGAGCTGTAGTAGTGTACCGACTTCTGTAGCACCGTAAACAATGGTGCGGCAATGGCGGTATGCCATGTATGCAATATATAGGCCTACAGTGAATGTTCATCGGATGATTGGTATCCACGGAGCATAGTTTGCACTCTGGGCATACTTGGGTGCGAGTACGTGTGTGCAAACTGTACGGCAGAAATCGATGCGGCCAATTCCTGACGATTTATTTGTCCTTGTTAAAAGTGTATTTTGGCCTAAAAAGTGTTTTTTAGCTCTTGACAATGACAAGTAAAGTTTTCTCCAACTTGTCTGGTCAACAGAAATTGTCGAAAGGGGTTTAAATTTGTTTTTCAGTGTAGAGAGAGTAACATTCAAAGAACACACACATAAAGGCATGGACAACTCGCCCATGTAAGACAAAACAGCTTCACACTTTTCAGTGCCTTTGTGAAGTCTGACAACTCGGCATTTACTAAGTGCCTATACACATCAGGCAACTCGGCATCTCTGGGAAGAAGACAAGTCGCCCTCATATGAATTTGCAGTTTTGTATAGCCTACCATTTGTAACAGTTCTCTGGTGTTCAGTGGAGATTGGCTACTGGATATAAAATAGGAAGGCACATCCATGTTTTATTCTACTGAACAGACACCTTGGATGGGGAGGGGTTTGTATAGGGTTTGTTTTTTTTATCTCTGAAGCAGGCAGGCTGAGCACGAACTAGGGGCATGACTGATTTTATTTAAGGAGCTCGTCACTTAAAATTAATTCACATGTGGTCAGTGGTTGACTGAAAAAATGAACTAGAACATTTTTGCAGATCAGTCAGCTGGACATAAAGGGTGTACAAAAATTATAAACATTAGCCTACTCCCTTATTCTAAGGCCTGAACGTAGCTCGGAAGCAAGTGACTGAGCAGCCTAGTGAATCAAGGACCTAAGAGCAGGCTACCCGCCACATTGAAAAGAGACTAGACTTGGTTGGATATTTGACTTATTTGCATTATGTCTTGTTTTTGCTATAACCTTTTTCTTCCTTTGTTGTTCACATATACAGATGTTTTAATATACAGCTGACATAACTATTGGAGCAAGATTGCTATTAATCATTTGGAAAGGAGAGTAAAATTTGGGAAACGACAGACTGGAACTGTAGCCATCGTTGCATCTTTTGAATTTACTTTCAGTGGAAATGTCACAATATCCCACTCTACCCGCCAAGGTGAAGTCTGCAATGTATCATGATATTCAAACTACAAAGCCTATGCAAAGATGAAAGAAGTGCTTCTTGTATAAAATATATGGGACCTATTCAGTCTCCGCTTGTCAAAATATTAAATATAACACTTGCAGAAACTAGTAGCACTGAGTTCACTAGATTGAGCACAGTACATGAAGAGCAATTTACGGAAAATAAATTCTCTCATGTACGTCTTCTTCAAACATTGAAAGCAATCACTGTTCTACTAATCATTATATTCCACTCACAACTTCAGTTTGTAGTTGAAATGCACCTGGACATGTGACCGCTGCCCATGACTCCAGACATGAATACACGATCACATCTAATGAAAGTACAGGAAAGAGCTCACAGCCAGCATCACTAAGGATCAGAGCATGACATCCCTTCGGTTTCTCACTAAAACATCAGTTTCAAGTTTTGGGTTGAATGTAATCATTAACCCTGAAGTAATTGCAACCAAACGCGACCTGTAGCATAGTAGGTCTACATACTTCTGGTAGCCTGCAGTAGCCTACAACCCAAGATTGGCATCATGTACAGTATTCGACGTTTTTACGTTTTGGCTCCAACAGTTTGTCACAAATATATGTGGAGAATCTAGACACGGCTTCCATCTTCTTAAATATATTTATGTGGCCCTATCTGTTAAAAAACAAATATAGAAATTCCCCTTCTACTACCAACCGACGGTCACAAAAGAACGTAAATAACTTCACCTCTACACGAACTCATAAACAGTGTGGTTACGATTTTTGTAACCACTTTTCTAGTTCACTGCTAGCTTCATTATGGTGCTTCCATGATGGAAGCTTTAATGTGAGTGTGTACATGGTATGTAGAATAACCCTCATAATGAATACACCCAAAGAAATTGCATTGTTTGTGTAATGTGAACAATGCCCCATTGACCATGAAGTTAGAGATTGGCATTATAATAGTAACAAGAGTGTGTTGTTAACTTGTGATACATTGAATGTATATGTTTGCTGGTTATTGAAAAGGTGTCAAATACAACTTTTTCTCTGAGCTTGTAAGGAACTTTCCTATAAAGCGTAACTCCTGTCTGGCTCTCTGTCTGTTACAGTAGTTATGAGGTCATTATTAAACATTCATTAATTTAGCATGTGGTCTTTGTTAAGATCAGGAAGTATCATTTCCCCGATTTTAAATGCCCTCTGAGAGGAAGCTTCCTCTGACCATCACGGTAAGTTAGTGCCACAAGTGTGTGCTACCTTCTTGGTTACATGTTGGTATTAACCTCTGTCGTAATGGGATGCTCAGATTACGAAGTATAAACCGGTGACTCAAAAAAGTGTCCTGATTCTGGGGCAAGATTTCACTGCGATTTCACTACAGGATCAAGTTTTGCCAACAGACTTGGTATACTGGTAGCTGAATGGTCTTTGTGAACTGTGTTATCAGTGTGTGTTTGCTAAAAAGAGCATTTTATTGTTTGGAAATAAGAAGTGAAACTGAATAAAATTCAGTTTGAGGATCTTAATTTTTTGTATTCATGTTGGAGTTCGACAGTGGAACTTATTCAGAGATTGTTTGCCCGTCATTGATGTGCTGGTAAAGAAACACTGAGGCAGAGTATTCATCCAGATTCTCCTGGTATGTGGGTTATTATGTAACCATCTCCTTCCTTGTTTGTCGTAAAGTAATCACAAGGTAGTTACTTCTCACATATACAGTGGACAAACTGTCATACACATAGCCATACCCAATGTTGATAGCCTGTCAGAAAGAGCAATTTATGATGCAAGTACAGTAGAAGTCTTGTAGATGCAGCATGTTTCCTGTGGTTTGCAGTGAAATGAACACTATAATCAAAAGTGAATTTTTCATCCAGGCAGTACTTCAGTCATTCCCTTCTTGCAAATTAGGAAATTTCTGTCTGGTGCATAGTGCAGTTGCTAATTACCTCCAGAGTTTTCAGCAATTTTGCATGACCTTGCCACCATTTGCATAAAACACCAGCATATGTAAGAAATTAAATGTTAATGATCCATTCTCCGTAGTCTGGGTTTCGACTTGGCGGGCTTTAAAAATTAACTCGTAGTTGTGTGACTTTTTGTATTCTTTTCACAGTGATGGTTTATATTTATGTAAACGTAACACATAAAGCCCTTACATGTTGCTAGATGCACAAAGTCTTAACACAATCAATCATCTTTTTGATGTCTTTTTTACTCAGTAAAAAGTACTGGCTGTGGATTTAGCTTTTCAAATGTCACTGCTTGGTATGTTTTGCTTGTTTTGCAATCGGTGACAATGCTCAAGTTGGAGAAGGGACGCAACTATGTATTACCGTACTACGTATCTGTGTGGTGTAAATTTAGTCTTTTGCGGGATGCAAACAGTTCTGAAGAAACAGAGCACAACTCGTTTGGCTCTGACTTCTTTCATCCAATGATCTCTAAACTTAGATAGTGACTGAATATCAGATAAAGATATTAATTTGGTTTCCTCTTCCTCCCAAACAGAAAATTCCCACACGGTCATAACTTATTCTAGGTTGCAAGTATTTTGTGGCTCCCTAGCACCATTTTTACCTTTTTCTTAGTTGTGTTGGTCTGACATCGAGTCTTGGAGAGTTGCTTCAACTACTTAAGTTTTAAAGGGAAGTAGAGCATTTACAGTACCATACACCAACGTGGCTTACAAAGAAATTACTTTTAATGATTGTTAATCTAATGATTGTTATTCTCTAGACAAATCTTATCGCAAGGTGTAATATTTGTTTAATTTGAAATCTGTGTATGTTTGGGAAATGTATCTCATTGTATTCATATAGGTGAGTTTTGATATACTTACACTTTTATACACTTTACACCAAGTAAGTGTCTTAACTGTGATTCTTTGCTCAAATGTTGAAGTATGTTGTCTCAATTTGCACTTAAAAATTTGTTTGTCTTCTGTAATGACAGTCGTAAGTAATGTTTGAAACTCCTGAAACAAGTATAATCTACTGTATACTGAATTGGCATAGACTAGGGCAAACCTTGTCTTTTAATTGTCTTCATAAACAATGCACATTGATCTTGATCAGTCTCGAGTGGTAAAAAATAATAGCAATAAATGTCAAACATGTGCAGTAATTATGTAAATACTGTAGCTTTTGAATACCTTGGTTTGCTGCTCTGTTAAAATATGAATATACTACATACTTATACTAGACTTGTTGTGAGCATGGCATACACTGCAGTGCACTCAACACTGGGCCTGGCATGGTTAACTAACCCAAAATGTCAGGGACCGTATCTTTTTTATGTGTACTCTCTACCAGATCAGTGATTGTGCAACAATTTTTTGTAGCTTCATCTGGTGTTTAAGCATGCATCAGAGTGGGAGCCAAGTGTAAATGCATCAGGATCAATTCATTTTCTCATCCCCAGGAGAGATGATCTCCAGAAAACATCAGTGGATATGATGGGGGATCTAGTGTATTAAAAAGCACCCAAAAGTATATCATGTGATAAGTGTGATTACTGCGTGAACTTCACAAAAAAAAAAGAAAAGGAAAAATACTATGGTGAGATATGTTACTAAAGTGAGGAAATGGGTAGACATTCTTTGGGAAAGAACTATGATCTTCAAAATCAGAATGTTGACATTAAATTAACATCAACACCGTGGAATTCCATAAGTACCTACTTTGTGTCTGCACTGCAGTTTGCCTGCAGTGGTAATGTTGGGAAGTGAGTACTGTACATAGGTGGGGGATTGGAAGCAGGTATAGGCGACTTCTTGAGTTTAATGAGAAAGCTTATCCTTCAAATGCCGTCATTGCCGTTTCTTGCCCCAGCTAGATTTGGCGCCCATAAAGGGCTAGTAAAATCACTTGTCTTGGAGCAAGTGTTCCATGGATTCGTCCTACTGCCACTAAGCACATTCCTGTATGCTTCTGTCGGAAGTGTGTAGGCTGGAGTTGCCTTTGCATGTCAGGTATATAACACATTTTGTAGACCTCCTTCCCAGTTCTCCTTTTTTGCTGGAATGTTTTCTCTTTGGGTTTTGAAGGGTAACACAGTAACTCTCTGTGTTAAGTATGTCCTTCAGGCCAGTATAGTTTTTGTTATGGAACTGTACACTGTGTAAGGCATACAAATTTAAAAATACTGCATATACCTCAAAATTTACTCATAACTGTTTTAGCATTCCATGTTATATATCAGCGAATGTACTGTAGTGTGCAAATTGATGTAAAGCCAGTGACTGTTTCTACTGTACAGTAGCTGTTAGCTCTCTGTTGGCCTGAATACAATTGTGTTGTTGCTGGATTTTCTGCAGTATCTTGAAACACAAGCTGATACTTCTTTCGTGGTGAATGTCTCTGAGTGAAAGTGTTTATAAAAGCATTACTCACAGGGAATGTGTCCATGGTGCATTATGTGTTCTTGTTGAACTTTGTGGCATGTGCCTGGTGATATTTCTATGTAGTGTAAACATTCGTTTTAACCTCTAGGGCACATTATTTCAATCCAAAGCAGCCCTGTGACAGGTGGAAATGATTGTTTTCGCAATTTGATCAATAAGTTGTTTCAACATGAAAAAAAAAAAGGGCTGAGTTTATTGTTTGCCTGGAGCATTCAAAAATGATACTGCTTACAACACTCCTCTACTATTTGGGAGAAGGGAACCCCTCCCGATTGGCTTCACTGGGTTTCCAGCATATCTTGAGAAGTACATTGAAGAAATTGCCTGAAAATTCTGCACAAACTTTTCCTGAGCATAAGGATGTCATTTACACTTTTCAAACAGCTTTACATCCATGATCTTTCTTGTTTCCTTTCATGAGACTTTTGGGACATTTCAGCTTCAAAAATGTATGTAGTACAGTTCGCTTTACATGACATGTGCAACGTTTCATTGAAGGTTTTAGTATTGAAGCAAAATCAATGATTTGCTCTGATTGAATTTTCATGTTTTCACCTGATACACTATACTGTACCATTCTACTGTGAGACTGACTGTGAAAGAGACATGACCAAAAATAGATTTTGTCTCTTTAAACATGCTATGTCATTTTATACCAATCAGTATCTTTGAGAACAGAAAAGAATTAGTGTGAATCAAAAAGTTGAAACAGAGTTTATAGACTTTTAGAGCAGGAAATCAGTATCGCTCCTGTAACATCGATTGAAAGAGCTAATGGTGCTTTTTGCTATTTTTTGACATGTATGGATTACGTCCAAGAAGTCAAAGCAGTAATTTAGGGGATAAGCTACATTGTCTAGTTATAGGAACAAACTTGCTGCCAAGCATTTGTATAGGGGATCATTAAGGGTAACACAGAGGTTAGGTGCTAAAAACCGTAGTTTATAACATGCCTGTATGCAATTAAAGGGCTTCAGATTACAACATTTGAATGTCTAATGTTGCCATAAAAGAAAATGGAAAGTCATTCAGTATGTGTATGCAGGAAATCCTTGGAAATGTTTAGCAGAATTGGACCCCATTTAAACAGCTGACCCTTCATTTTAATTGACAGTCATCTTTTCCTTCCACAACATATTGATTTTGTTAATTTTTTTACTTTTTACATTTTTTTTTGGCCAAAGACAGTCTGTCTGAATGTCGTGTGACTGGCTTAAGCCTTGAGGCACAGCACTGTGGTTGTGGCGTCAGGTGTTTACTGTAGTGTATCAGGAGGGAGATGCGAGGGTGTAGAAGAACCACTAAAGAGGAAAAAGAAATGGAATAGAGGCATTGAAAGCTGGCAATGCATTGCATTTTTAAGCACTACTGTGTTTGTGTCATGGAAATAAGTTGTGCTGAAGGACTAGGAGTTTTGGGCCTCTTGAAGTAGTTGAAATATCCTCTTGTAAGAGTAAAGCACATAAAAATGTATTTTATATAAAATTATAAATTATATGTAAATTTTTTATATCTTCCTTTGTTTTGTAGATTATTTTAAATTATGCAAATTTTAAATCATGCATTTCATCTTCAGTGCAGTGTTTACAGTTACAGTGTTTTGAAGGTGGTGTGACATGCAGACCTAGAAAAAAGCTAGCTTTATTCAAAAGCTGTAGACTGAAAGTAAAAATCCATTGCAATTGTGTTTCTATGTATTGTTGTGTTTGACCTTTCAAAGTTTGATGAAAATATGATGACGTGGAGTGTTGCATAGTGTCTGCATTTCTTTTGTTAGGCCTGTATATATATGTTAATTAATTAGCTGGTTTAACATTGGCAAGTGATGTCGATATTCGTAAAGAAGAAATGATTTCAACACAAAATACTTGAGGTGTATAAAATTCTCAATTTGTCCTTGAAGTAAAGTTTAAGTAAACAAAGAATAACATAAGACACTGTATCAAGAGAGTCCCTCTCTTGATGTCACAGATTTGCATACTGTACGTAGCCAATGTTTATTCATGATGAAAGTATAAGAAAGGAGCTAATTCTCACATGATATCATACATGTGTATGCCTCCTTGAGAGGAACATACCCTAACCATTATAGTATATCACGTCATTTTCTATCGGGCATAAAATATCTTCTCGAGACATGATTTTAGCACATTATGTGTATTTTGTTAGGACTAGCTGTGAGAAAGGAATTTGCCTGTAAAATCATCAATGTTTGATGGGTTTTGATGGGAAATTGTTGCTATTTTTAACATTTCTAATGCTCACCATAGCTGATATTCCAAAATGTGATTTTCTTGTCACAAACAGTAACCTTTAAGCTGTCATTATGGTGAGTTACATCAATAGCTTGTTTTTTTTTGTCCAACTTGGGCTTAAAAATTTGCTTCAGAATAACTGTGGGCTGCTCTCAGTGGCCTAGGCAGCGACAGCTACATCAATCTTGGTATAAAACTAGTAAGACAAATTTTTAGAGTCCTGTTTAATTTGCACAAACAAAAAAAAAAAAGAAAAAAGAAAAAAAAAACCTTTAAGATTTCTCTTAGAACCCTTCTGCAAGGCAAACCATGAAAACTTACTGCACATCAAGGATGTGAAAGCAATCAGTCATGCAATGCAAAGGCCAGCCACAGTAAGTTAAAAATTTAAATTAGATTTCTCATGCGTCTTGAGATTTACTTTACAATCTTCGGCACTGGCGAATAACAAAAGTAGTGCTACTAAACGACCTCAAAGATAATTAACTTTACTTCTCAGTCAGTGCAAGATCTTCAAACTGGTTTTAGTTCAGGAAACCACCAATGCATCAGTTTTCAAATTATAGTCAAATTAGTATGAAATTAGTTTTATCCACCTGTCACAGGAAGTCACTGGGGTTCAGTATTCTGAATACCGTGCTGACAAGTCAACAGACTTTTAAAATTTTTCCCCTTCCGACACAGCGCAAAGGTGCTATATGTATACGACAATACAATTTTGGGTAAATTTTTGAGGAGTTGGGCCATATTGTGTCTGGAATTATTTTCAAGGCAAGCTTGACTTGGTGTTTGTCATTATTTATCCTCTCTAGCAGGAGCTACAGTATTTCAAGTTTTGATTCAACCAGGAATTGAGAGACCACATTCCTATAATTGCTATTGCCCTCTAAAGGTAGCAGTTCTTAGAATCTATGTTACCTGTCTTATTGAACATTCCTTATGAAAAAGACTACCTGTCAGCCAATTTTTTCTCCCTTGTCCCCCCCTTCCCCATAAAAAGAAAAGCAAGAAAAAGGGGATTGCAGAGAGTAAGAGTATACACATTTATTTCCTGTGATCCAAAAGAATTGTTTAAATCACGAATGATGTAGACTATTTAGATTACCAGCGTTGGTTCGTGATGCTGCTGGCGTCTAGTTCGAAGTGTAGCAAACTTGCAGTGAGTACAGTATGTGCAATTCGTCTCTGGTGGAAGTTGGAAGTTTAATGCATTTCATGTGCGTTTCAGCAGCTCCCTGGTTTCGGTCTGTCGATGTTGTAAAACTGCCTGTGGCAAAAGTTGTTGGCTTCTGCAGTATGTGACACATCTCAGGGAGGTTCATTATGCAGAAAAAAAAAGATAAAAAAAAAGATAAAGGAGTCTGCACACCCAAGAATATGTTTTTGTCAGCTACTGTATGACAGTGATAGGTGACTTTGTGTACTGTACATGTATGGGAAGAAGTGTTCTACATTGAATAAACCAGACTCAAATTATTTGACAAAATATCCTTTCAAAAGTCTCTCTACGTTGGGGTTTGAGTTTAGATTGACACATTTGTTTTAGAGCTCAAGGGTTGGATTTTAAGTGTTGGTTCTGTCTAATGTGTGAGCTGCTCTCCTAAACCTCCCGGTCCAAAGTTCACAGTTTTGTGTAAGTGGAGGTGGAGATGATGAAGTAATTCGAATCCGGACTCCGACAGCTTGATTTAAAGTGACTCTTGGCTGCTGTGTACACTCGCCAAATTTGTCCAGTCACTTGTAATTGAAGTGGGTTATTATGTTCTGTCCCATGGAGTTGGATGGAATTTTAAGCACCATTTAAGGAGACTTTAAATGGACCAAAGTGTTTTAAAGTTTATGTTAACCATTTTTGGCGAATACCTATCGTGCTTGTTAACATTTGCATGGATTTACCTGGTTGAAGGTACTGTATTTTCTTGTTTGTTGATTTTCCATTACACTGGATACATCTATTTTTTGGTCTCAGTTTGAAAGTGTTGGAGTTAGTCTATGATTAAGTAAATATCGTTTTGAAGGTTTTGTTTTCCATTAATTATGCATATTTTCTACAGCAGAACAATTTCAAAATTTTGAAGCACTTTATTTCTTAATAGTTCAGGATCTGGCTGTATCATAGAGTTTTTGTGGAGTTTTAAACGGACGTCATGTTGCCACCATTTTGACTTTGTGCCCATACATACTTTAGCAGAAGTGCTGTATATCCCATTGAACATAAGCAGGGAGCTGTTTATATTTAGATGGAGATGGAACAGAAAATTTTAATTAATGCTAATACTCTTAAGACCTCCTCCCCCTCCTTCCCCTCCTCCCACTCTGGCACTCCCCCCTCAAAAAAAAAAATATTAATGAAGATAAGTGGTGAAGTTGGCTCTAAAGTTATTGTTGCTTTTATTGGATAGTTTCAGTTCAGTATAATTGACGTATTCTGTTGAGCATGTTCCTTATTTCGTACTTTTGCTTTTTTATCTCCTTGTTTGGTAAAGTACCATGAGTACTTTGGTGGATTTGGCACATTATAAGCCTTATTACTATTATTATTAGCAACATCATTAAAGTCAACTAATCCTTAAACAAGTAGCTTGCCTAGAACTATGACTTGGTATGTAGGTGTGTGCTGCCAACTCTTAAAGAACAGTGTGTGGCATACAACTCAAAATGACTGTTTAATTGAAATTAATGCATACCTTTAGCCCTTTTCTTAACAAGTTATCACATGCAAATGAGCTATGAATGCAGACGTCTAATTTTTTGATAACTAGCTGAGACGTTTTCTTCATCTTTAAGAAGTAAGGAGATATTCTTTTCATGTTACGACATACAACCCAAGTGTTGTATTGTCATGTGTTGCTGAGCGTCAAAAGGTCAAGAAAGTTATTTCCCTGGTGACTTGCAATGCTGAAGCAGGAGCGAAGATCAAACTGTAAATCTTTGACTGTAGCAGATGACAAGTACCTTATTGTGTTCACTTCTTAATCTGATTTAAGTCTTTAGAAATTTCATGAACAATATAAAGAACAGATTATGACGGGACCTTGACAGTGTAAACCTTACTTCAAAGTATTTTTTCTCTTTCTAAATAACATCTCCT
The DNA here is from genome assembly GCA_021234535.1 of Stichopus chloronotus. Taxonomy (NCBI): domain Eukaryota; kingdom Metazoa; phylum Echinodermata; class Holothuroidea; order Aspidochirotida; family Stichopodidae; genus Stichopus; species Stichopus chloronotus. The sequence continues at coordinate 25,371,945 of CM037843.1, forward strand.
AGAATGTAGTGTCACAGTTGCATAAGGGTAAGCTTCTTAATATGCAGTCCGTTACGTAAATGCAACAGATTGTCTATTGACATGGCAAATTGGCAATGCAGCAATTTTGTTTTTATAAACTTTGTATAACCCTTAAATTTAGAAAAAAAATAGTTCAATGTTTATTAGATAAACACTATATTTGGCCTTGGGTTGTTGTCAGATTCATTTTCATTGTAATTTGGGTGTCCAGAATTTGAAATTAATATCTAGAAATGAAAATATGGTTGCGTAATGAAGACACACCCCGCTTGTGTTTTCATACATTCAGAGAGCTGCCAGATTGGCAGCTCCCAGATACATGGCTACCAGTTGAGTAACTGAGTGCTCACCACTGTAGTATATGTAATGAGTGTACCTGAATAAGAAGTCCCCTCTTGGTTCAAGTTACATTAATGTAAATATACTGTATCCTTGCATTTTGTAGAATACTCCACTTCTCTGCTGATTTTTGTCGCATCATTGATGCTTGTTATTGGTTTTACACTCCTTTATTGAGTTGATTCCAGGGTGCAAGAAGAGACAATTCATACAGTGCCTTAAACAGGCTTATCTGCTTTTGTGGGGAAGAAAAAAAAAACAAAAGACTATTGGTTGTCCAAAGTCTGAAATCTTTTATCAGCTCCAATGAGCCGCTTCACATTTTTGTGTAGATTACAGAGGAAGGTCTCAGTTGCCTCAGAGGAACTTAATGAAAGGTATTGTATGAAGGATTTCAGCAAAATATCCTTGCCTGGCTTCCATTGGCTAATCAGCCCTGTTTTGTGTGTCCTTCATTAACTCTTGTGTTCAGTGTGAACTATTTCTTTAAGCTGCTTTAAGGTGGTATGCTCTTCATTTTAGGGTTGGAGTTTCGTAAGCAATGGCGGTCAAAGGCCATTTAAGGTCATCAGAGGTGAAAGTATGAAAACCTACCCAAGGTCATTTATGAGATCAGTAGCAGTCATAGTTTAAAACATTGCAGACATGGAATTTCAAAAAGGGTAAGCGATTTGAGCTTCAAAATTGGTATGTATTGTCATTTGTTTTCAATGGATATCGTCAAGGAGTCACACAGTCATTTGACTTTCTGGTTTATTACAAACTTTTTTTTTTTCAGATTGACGAGACTGACAGTGCTATTTTCTGCCAGTGAGAATGCTGTGAGCGGTGAGGTAAGATGAACGGCGGAATTCAAGTGGACTTGATCACAGCCAACGGTGGTGTGATGAAGGAGCATCACGACTTTGGCCTGGACAACAATGGCTTCACATTTCAAGAGCAAGGCTCGGACAGCCTGGGAAAACTCCATAGAAGAAACAGACACTGATGGTAACATGTTTGGCAATGATGGGGTAAGGGTCAAAGTTTGTCACTAACAAGACATGAATTTCAAAGGAAGTTACACTCATGTAAGGAGCAACGTCCAGTTCTGTCGCTATACGCTTCAATTTTTGTGCTTATAGTAGAGATTTGGTTCGGGGTAACAAAATTTGTCCACAAAGTTTCCCCCTAGTGGAAGTATGGAATTTTGGTATGTTTGTGGGGTGTTGAAATTTTTTTCTGAGGATATCTGTGAGAGAGTGCTAGCTTTTGTGAAGGTTATCAGTGCAAATGCACCGTCATGTTAGATACCCAAGCTCAATTAAGTGTTATAGTCGTCTGTTACATCCTCAGTAATTAGACGTGTAAAATGGGCTTTTTAGTTCACTAAATTGTTTCTTTTATGGCCAGATTTTGTCTAATGATGCACTGTCTGAAATAGTTCCTTTTTTTATGGCCATCTTACTGAGCCTTCAGTGTTATGGTAACATACCATTGTTATCTTAATAATGTTTGCTAATTCATGAATCATCTTTGTTTATTTGCCTACTGTAAACAATATGGAATGCAGTCACCCAGAGACATGCCAGTTCTGCCATTTCTGAATACCTAGTTAATTAATAGAAGTGTTCAACATACCCTTATGTGTGATATGCCCTGTGAGGTACAAGATGAGTGGTTAACCAGTAGGCCTATCTATTGTTCGTGAATGATTTAGACAGTGTGGTTTCAGTTCCAAGACTGACTTGTGCAGTTTATTTTAAAGTCTATAATTTGTCGTGAGGATCAAGTAGAAGTAAGCTAGATATAAGCTGATGAAATAACTTGGACTTCGAAGGAATGGTGTCACCTAATTTAATTGTACTGGAGTTGGTTATCTTTAGTGGTACACCATTAAAACTGCTCTGTCTTTTAACATTATTATCGGGATGAACTTGCAGTACTCATGCACATTTCAAAAAACATGTTCCCATTTGATGGTGGTGTATAGTACTGTCTATTGTATCTTCCTGCCATGTATGTCATTGGTGGAGACTGCTGTCAGCAAGCAATTATTTTTACTTATCAGCAAGCAAATATTTTTTCTTATCCATGTTGATTTCAGTGGCAGTGACCACCAATGGCTTCTTTATTCACCTTCCCCTCCCCCATCACAGTATAACACCACTCTGTAAGCAACCATTTGAATTGGGATTATAATTTTCACATCTGCCCCAACTGTTAAATTGTTTTCTAAGCGATCTGAGGAGTTCAGAATCTCTCTGAAGAGTTCAAAACTCAGAAACAATTTTTTGATCTATCACTGTTAGTCCAAGCCATGTAAATAGACAGCTCTGGTGTCAGAACTAAAATAGCGCCATCTTTTCATTTCGAGCTCCACAGTGCCAAGTTCGGTAACTTAAAGAGTAGGTCTTTGCTATCTTGATGTGTCTCAAAGCTTTCATGGTAAAGTGCAATTAGGTAGCAACATCCTTCTGTGTGACCTCTCCAAACAGTCTCAAATTAATATAAAATCAGGTACAAGGTGGACTTTGGAATTTTGTAAATAATGTCTACCTTTGTCCAGTTAGAAGTTGATGATAATTACCAGAAAACTTAGATCAGTGATCTGGGCAATCAACAGTTGGGAGTCACTTGAAAGAGAAAAGAGTTAAGAAGGAATACTTCACAATGTGTTCAATGTTAATAAGTGGCTAGTGGATGACTTGAGACAGTATATGAGATACTGGTTGAGATTATGGTCAGGGATCAGTCCAACTGTATCATGACAGTCTGTTTGAATCATTTTATAGTGCTTGTCATTCTGTTTAGTGGTTTTACTGTATTGTTTTATTACATTTTTTGCTGGTGAAGTGTAGAAGGCAAACTCACAATGGGGAGGAAAATTTCTTACTCCAAATGATTTCCGAAAAATTGGTTGTATGGAAGAAAAGCTATCACTATTGAGAAAGTGGAATTTTATTTGTGGTTGCCCTTATGGCATGAGCAATGTATTATAGTGTAATATTATACTAGTGTTTGCACCAGGTACAAACAATGTCATTCAGTTCTGAAATTGCTGCCCCTTTGGTACATTGTCTATATGTGATGAAATTCAGCATGTATGCGTATAACGAACATTCCACTGCCATGTCCATGGGTAAGATGCTGTACATGGTGTTAAATATTAAATTGTGCAAAATGTTGTATTATAACTTCACAATGAATATGTAACTTAGTAGACATTTTTGGATACCCTGTTACCTGGTTAACCAGGTACCTTACCAAATATGGACTGAAGATACCAGGGTGTGACTTTTGCAGCTAGAGCTACAATCTTGGACAAAATTGTTGGGACACTTTGTCGTATGTTGCAAATATAATACTGAATTTTAGGTGACAGGATAACATGAAACCCCGCCCCCCTTTCCAATGTTGCGCTATAGAAGTGAATGTACCCTTTGAACAGCAATACTATAGCCAACATTGAACGGGGGCGCGGGGTGTCCCAAGGTATTTTGTCCAAGATTGTCTGAGTTTTTTGGGAGCAATTTTGGAGCGAAATTTCGAGAGAAAATTGAACATTTTTGGACAAGGTGCATCATAAAAATTAGTTATCGGGGCCTATGGGTCTGGGGATTTTCAAATGAAAGTATTCTGAATTTCGACTATGAACATAACAAGTTTAATTTTAATTTTGGGGGTTTATTTGTATATGTTTTGTTGGAAAGGAGTGATCATGAATAAATAGATTGTTTCGTGGTTTTGTATGCGGACAGAAATAGTTGCATTTAGAAATAACATTGATGGGCAGCTGTTGCATTGCGTTGCAACAGGAGTGTTACTGCAATTGTAGAAAGCTGGTAGGAATCCCAGTTATAATGTATTCTGAAGTAGCTCCACGTTCTACCAAAATGTGTTAAAGTCAGAACTGTAGATTCAGCTTAATATTAAAATAAATGGTAGAACGTTAGTAAAGGCTGGTTTTTTACCTTTTCGGCCGCTAAATCAAGATTTGTGACTGCAATTTTTACTTTGCATGAAGCTGGTAACATATGTAATCTTCAGTCTTGTAATCTACGCAATTTTTCCACGGGTTGCTTAAATTTTCCTGTCAAAACATTTGGTAGAACGTGGGTTTCATTAACCTATACTGTCAGACGCTGTTGTTAGGTCTAAGTCAGCTTGGATGGGGAGGCCGGGGTTTGATTCACGGCATGACCATAGTGTTCTTCACTGCTCAATTATCCACTTATAAACTCAAATGTCTGTCAACTTCTCATTTTTCATTCATTCATATACAGCATAAGGTAATATATATATATGTATATTAATATCATGATATAGCTCTAACAACAAATATGTACTCTGAAGTCCGTTGAAACTGATTAAAATGACTGACATATTACAGTGCACCATGTACGGTACAATAGAATGGGTACCACAATGTCACTGTTATGTGAATATGAGCAAACGTCACATTTATTAAATTTGTATTTTAGGGGTTTGTTTTGTATAATGATAGTACACTTTTTTACCCAGATTAACCTGCAAGTCAGTCCTAATAGACATTAAGTGTAGTTACTTTAATACCAGACACCACGTCATCACTGTGAACAATTTGAATAAATAAAACATATACATCGATCTTCTTCAACGGACCACTAACATTTTATTTTTCTGGGGGTGTTTTTTTTTTGTTTTTGTTAGTTTTTTTTCTTCGTTACCTGTCTCAATATCAGAGTTTGAGCCGACAGTACGTCAATTGTATCATACAAAATGTTTTAAAGTAGTTTCATGGTCGACAAGATGCATTGGAGTTATAATGTTACCTTCCCAATGACTGCATTTTATTAAGCACATTTAGTGCAAATACATCAATTTGACTGACTTATTCCTCCCCTTACTCCGTAATAACATTGACAACATTCACACAATAATATTATTACAGTAAACCAACTTCAATATAGGCCCCAAACATGCCGAACATGCACTGCTGATGTTTCTTGTTGCAAGGAATATCACCCCCCATTTTGTCGTTTAACTTGTTTCAAATTGACGATTTTTCCTGTGAACCGCGCATGCTTCTAAACCCTCGAAATTCTCAGACAATCTTGGACAAAATTGTTGGGACACTTTGTCGTATGTTGCAAATATAATACTGAATTTTAGGTGACAGGATAACATGAAACCCCGCGCCCCTTTCCAATGTTGCGCTATAGAAGTGAATGTACCCTTTGAACAGCAATACTATAGCCAACATTGAACAGGGGCGCGGGGTGTCCCAAGGTATTTTGTCCAAGATTGTAGCACTGATTATTGCAAGCATGCATTTCAATGGATTATGTATAAGCAGCTGTTCAATGTGAATTTGGTATATACCAGGTCTTCAAAGTATATATTGTAGACCCCTTGCTTGTGATGTGCAGTGAATACAGTGAAGCACCCTCCTTGAGAGCAAGCTACAGTACTTAATTTAACACATGTGCATCGCATTTCTGACTCTGCCATTCAATCTACAGTATATCCACCTATCCTAGCCAAATGTACTGTTCATTAATGTTTACCCTAATTGAGGCAGAGGGCACCCTTCTTTGTAATGTGACATCAGTGCAAGGGGTCCATCAAAATAAATTTGATTGGTGCACATTCTGTTGTGTGGGTCTTGCTGGTTTTGATTGATACGTAGCGAATGTATGACCATTTGGTGAATTTGAATCAGCTCCAGACTTCCAAACTGAGAAATCTCTAGAAAGAGTGTGAATATTGATGTAAAATTTGCATGTGAAAGTTGTCATATAATCAAATGTTTCATGCAATCACTCATAGTATTTTGCAGAACTTTTTTATCTTGGAAATAGGTAATTAAAAAAGCTGAATATTCTTGTCTCCTGCTGCAAGGATTGATAATAAAAAGCCCTGTTCTGTTCATTCTTACAGAATCACATCAAGGATGTGCTGCTCGTAATGGGGGATGATGATCAGAGGTTTGGCTTTTCATTTATTGGAGGGATAGAAGAAGGCTTACCTCCGACTGTAGATGAAATGTTGCCAGGTGAGTGCTTTGTCCAAAGAGAGAAGTCGTTGAGGTATCCGGTAACCAGAGGAGGTATTTTTATTGATTGCAGTCTCCTACACTGTTCCTGCCTCCTCAAAATGGACAGAACAGTCAATTTTTTAGTCTTGCCATTTGCCTGTTCTTGACTTACCTGTCTTATCACAACAGCTGCAGTGTCAGAGGGTAGCTGCCACAGGTTTTTGAGTAATCATGCAAGGCCATCTAATGTAACATTCTTATAGTTTTCAGGGACACTCTGCAAAGAGTGTGCCTGAAAACCCTTGCTTGGCATCTTGTGGGAGTGGATCCCTCTCACAAGTTGTTGATGTGACTTTATAGAGAAGACTGTTACTGTTTCCATCTCTCTATCAGAGACTGTTAACGTGAACCAACTACCAACACTGTTCGTAAATACGGTGCGTTAGTCAGTCTTACGAGTCTCTGCTGACTTCTACCAGGGATTGCAGTATCTCAGTCAGCCACTACCAGTACTGTTTGTTTAACATGTCAGAGTCCACTAGTAGACTAAATACTGTACTGGTAACTTCTGCTAGGGTTCATAATGTGTGAGTTGGCCTCTACCAGGAATTTGTATTAAGTGCCGGTCTTCCACTGTCTCAGCACTGTTAGCAACACTCGTCTTGGAACCAGTCACTACCAGTTTGTACATACAGAATTCACAGTGCGTACTCCCTCACCTCATATAACATATGCATTACCGTATTGACCATGGTCTAGCATCTGGCAATTTTGTGTGTGTGTGCGTGTGTGTATCTGGTCACCGCCCTTCCGTAATTGACAACCTTTTGGACTGCCAGCAAGTTTCTACTGCCTGTTAATGGTCACATTTATCAGGGATAAAAAGTTTGATACAAATATCGTAGCTGCAACAGGTGGCTGAATTTGAGTGTTATGAATGCGATAAATGTCACAGTTGGTTTGTGTGACTTAGACTGGGGTTAATGTCTAGACACCAAACTACAAGTTATCAAATAAATGAGAAAATTATCAATACTGAAAGGGTAAAAACATAAACAGAAATGGATGTTTTGAAAAGTGAAGCAAGTCAACCAAAAAGGAACTTAAGGGGAAGGGATATCATAGTGGCAATATTCGTGAATGCAGAGAAATTGCCCCCTATAAATCGATGTTTGAATGAACCGTGAAATGAGCTATTTTATGAAAGATACAGACATAACCAGTTTGGGACAGGTGTTGACACTTTTGCAGTTAAAAACTTTCCTTGGAAACATGCCAGGATTTTCCCAAGTCAAATGCGCAGAGCTGCTGGTACAGCTTGTTGTTGACAGTGTATATTGTGGTCTATGATTCTGTGCAACGTTACCACATAAAAGTTTCATTTTATTGCCACTGGACGGATGTATAGCTTTTCAGTGAAGCCATGATCAAGACATTTATTCTAGGCCTATTGCATATTTATATAGCGCAATATCGGGCTCAAGTTTTACTTGTTTCTGACATTTTGTAAGTGACACTTCTTCACATTTAAAAAGGTATATGCAACAACGCAAATAGCATAACATTAAACTTTCGTGATTGATTTTCAAATATTGTATGAGTTTTCGGTTGTATTGTTGTGCTCAGCTGCAATAATTTTACCCCTGCGATATGCTAGGAACCCCAATCTTCTAAAGCCCCCCCGGACCCGCATAATTGGTTCCACCCCTACGCAAATGTCAGCGGGAAATTGGTAGCTTTTCTATCGTTCATCGTGTTCATTTGAAATATAGCAAGGTTTTCCAACCCCAAATGCCTAAATTCCAATTTTAGCTTGGAAATTGAAAAAATCATGTTTCCTTGGATAGAAGTAGTGGCATATCAGCTCCATAAATTCCTGAAAGACTTTCTTCTTTGTTTTTCTTGACCAGCAATGCCAAATATCCATCATCCAATTGATGGCAGCCAGAGGAATGAGAATGTTGATTTAGCGTGACAGAACTTGCATGTTGCTAGTAATGACTTAAGTAGTTTAGTCTTTGGGGAATTGTTCTGCAAGGCAGGCAGCGCATCATAACAACAATGCAGTCATTTTTCACCAGCTCTTCGGTTATTCTCTTAGCAACAGTTAGCCAGTGTGAGATGCTATTTTGGTTCCCACGTGGGAATTGCATGCTGGGGGGGAAGCCTGGCAGGTTGGAAGCAGTGAACAAAGTAAATCATTTAGGTCTTTTCTGAAACAAAGAAAAATGAAAAAGCAAAGATATAGAGCACTGTGTGTCATCTTGTAGTATTGGTTACTCTCTTACTGTCTTCACGTTTCTTTGTACACTGAATGGGACTGAAAGATTGATGTACATTGTGGAGAAGAGTGTGTGCACTGGGTCCAAAATGGGGACCTGGCTACCTGCAGTCAATAGTTGACTTGGTGCCTGAAGATGTAACTTAGACTGCAAGTTTGTTGTGAAGATATGACATTTTGCTTTGAATGTTAACATAGCACCACATGTGTATCTTTGATTGAATATGAACAATGAAGGGTTCGTAGTTAGATTTATGTGCTTTTAAGTGCTTTACACGTACAATGTGCATCAGGGGCAGCAGCTACAGAGTCACTGTACAGGCTAGTAAAGTGATGGAAAACAGTGGAAAAAAAAAACATGTAAACTTGTACAATTCTAATGCTTTTGTTTGATGTGGATACATTTTAACTGTTTGTGATCAATTATTGAATCAATTCATATTACATATCATTAAGCACCGTTCATAGTCAATGCAGGAAGAGTCCTTCCTTCAACATAAATCAATTGCTGCTCACACAGTTAATATAGTTTGACTGGATGCTCATTTGAAGGGAAATAGGGCGTTTAGAATATACCAACATGGCATACAAAGCAAACAGCTTTTAAACATTGTTAAACCATTCAGTCTCATCAATAAACATCTACAAAAGCTTCTTTTCCTCCAAAAAATATGCATGCGATGAGTAACGGAAGATGCATCATTTGAATTTTGAAAAGTTTGGGTGAACAAATTCTTGTTGAGCAACAAATAACTGAATTTCTATCTCTGGGAAACTTGTTTTTTGAAAAGAAGGCTACTGTCCATCCTTATTTTGAATACTCTATCATTCTTTCTCCAAAAACATTGGTTTTAAAAATATGGTTGCTATCTGTGAAACAAACACCCTATTTCCCTTTAAGGTACTCTATTTATGTTGTTGCTATGATATATCATTCTTTAAGTTACATCACGATGTTGTCCAAGTGAAACTTGAGAAAGGAACTTCTAGATTATACATTGCTGATGAACAAAACTATTCAGGGAGTGAGACAGATCTTCCCCCCCCCCCCCCTCTTTCCTATTTTCCCCAAATTTCCACTTAGAGAAAATAATAATACAACTGTCTACTATGGATGAAATCATATGAAGACTGCATTTCTTATGGTGCATTCTTTTTGGCAAGGGTGGTCTGTAGGATCCATTCCTCACACTGTCCTATTAGTCCAGTAATGACACCTGCAAATATGGATCTTTTCAATAGTTTTCTTGACTGCATGTTCCTTTTCCCTGTCAAGTAAGAAACAGTTTGCAGATGGAGTTCTTTGAGATGCTGTAGAATGACTGCCACTGTACCTTGTAGACATCATGAAACAACATCAAGCATTGTCTATCTCCAACTGTATTTCATTTCTAACAAGTGGCATTTCACCAAATATGAGAAAGGTCATGCATGCCTTACCTCTTTCTTCTTGGTCACAAGAATTACCTGGAGGAACAAACTGTATCTTTGCAAAGTCTTTCTGGAATGGGGTTGTCTTCAGTAGTGACGTACTTAATGTGGTTTTGTCTCTACGTGTGGTATTGCAGATCGAGCTTTCTTCGTTTGCTGTTGAGAATTGCACCCTGCAGACCACAGGAACTCGACCCAAGATTTTATCTAGTTAGTTACAGTGCACTGCAATAATGGTAATACAAGACTGGTAATGCACCAAATCCACCAAAGAACTCATGGTTCTTTACAAGGATGCAAAACAACATTCAAAGAGGAAGCAAAAGTGGGAAATAATAAAACATACATGTCCAAGAAAAAGGCTAAGATGCACAAAACATTTATTGTTTCTTTCTTTAAGTGTCAATTGACTCTGAAGAATGAACACTACACGATAATTTTTTCCAAAGTCATCGAGCGGCTATAACAAACCATCTATCTCTCCATACATGATTTGCAATGTATTCAGTCAACAGATATTTTGATTTTGATCTGCATATTTAAAGTTTCTTTGATATTATACTGTATACCAGATGTTGAGATGGCGATTTTGTCACACACAAAGGATTGTAGTATTTTGCATCATTCCAATTAAATCCATTTTTTGAGCCCCATTCTTGTTTGTGTGCCTCTACCGAGCAATATAAAGAAAAGATTACATTAAAGAAAGAAAAAAATGTTGGTAGAAGGTAAAGGTCATTTGAGTTAACAGTCTGTTATTGTGCAAAATTGTGAAGCTCTTTGATAGTTCATTATACTGTACACTGTGAAAAGAGAATCTTCAGTTCTCCAATTTTAGTAATTTCTGCTTTAATTCAGTTTCAGTTATTGCTGCTATTGTCTTAGAGCAATTGATACTGTAGGTAATTTGTGGTGGAAAGAAATTCCTCCTTTTAAGATAGTGGGAAATCCTGCAAGCATATACCACAACTAAGCTTACTGTCTTAACCCTTTGTAGCAATTCTGGGATAAAACCTCATGTTTCTATTTATGTGGAAATTTCTCATGACATCCATAGCACTGTTCACAGGAGGGACAACACAAATATGATGTGAATTTTGCTGAAAGGCTTGTAGAATGTTTTTACAACTTTTCTTGACTTTCTTTAATGCCTAACATTCTTTAACTTGGTACAAGAAAATTTCTTAATTGTGGACTAGGTCAAAGGTCAAGTCTGGTACGCTTGTGGATATAATGGGCATGATACCTGAGAGTGGGGGGATGCTGAAAGAGTTGGGATGCTGATAAAGGTGTCATATACTGTACATGTAGGTGCACCAACTTCAACACTGTAGGAAACCAACAATGATTTTTTTTTCTTTGTAAGTAAAAGGTCGTTGGAGGTATGGCCGTCATGATGTAAGCCTTAATATAAAAAATCAGCTGTTTATATATATCTTCCAAACATTCAAATGGATTCCCCCTATTAAATCATTCTTATCAGACATTCTAGTGTTTACTTTAATACCACTCATTGAAACAATGTAGTTGAATCACATTGTAAGGGAATTGTGGGTGTAGGTTTGACATTTACAACCTTCACGACCGTGTCACTCATTGTAAGATACAAGAGCCAGATGTTGCACTTCATGAGTATGATGAGTCTCTCTCAGCGACAGCTGAGCTAGGCTCTCACTCCATGCTATCTCTTCAGGTCCATTAGTCTACCATTATGTTGTGACATACAAAACAATATTGAAAATATATTTGAAATTTTTTGTCAAAGCAAGAAAAAAAGTGTTTATTTTTCTCCCAATGTTTGAAAGTAATATTAGAAAAGTTGCAGTCATATTATTTAGTTCTGCTTAGCATGTGTTGTGTTAAAGTTATGAGCTGCTGTTCAGGAGACTTAAATAGAGGGCGGTATGACCAAATACTACAGTAGTCTCCTATAAAAGTTTGTGCCTGAGAGTGTTTATCCAGTTGTAGCAAGAGGCACCATTTGAATGATAGGTGACAAATGAGATAAATTTAAGCTATTATAAACAGTACTGGCAGTCCTAATGGAGTTTGTCAAATTGCAACAGCTTTGTAAGCATGATATCTCATGAAGAGCAGCTTTGCTGTGGCATCTCAAGAATAGAAGTTAGAGCTCGTCTCACATTGTGTAGGCATAGCAAATTTTGTTCATGAAGCATTTTTGTGTTTTGTTCAGAAGGAAGGTCATTTGAGACAAAGAAGCCCAAACTGTGAAAACTTATAAATCATGGTATGTGGAAAAGAGAGGTTGCAAAATTGCCATTTTGAATACAGTATGAGTAGCACCTTGATGTACCTTTTGCTTCACATTCAGGTAGTGAGCTGTTGAGATAAACCTGGGGTATGGGATAAAATTACACACTGATGCATCTTGATACAGCGTGACATTAGAGTATATGACCATGCCATCTTAAAGTGGTTGGGTGCAGTCTTCAGTCTGACAAGATTTCAGTCTGAAAAAAGTGATACACATGTTCAGTGTAAAAAAAAAAAAAATTCACACATTTTCAGCCTGGAAAACACAAACACTTGTTCAGTCTAAAAATCAAGTACGCATTTTCAGTCCAACAAGATTTCAGTCTGGAAATCAAAAGCATGTGTTAAGTACAAAAATCACATGGACTCTTAGTCCCAAAATATGTTTGTACAGAAAATTGAAGCAATTATGTTAGGATAGCAAATGATATGCAGAACCGGAATGTGCGTGATGCGAATACCTCTGATGTTACCCTTCCCTTTTCCCATACCCCATGGGTGTAATTTTCCACCCACCCTGGGATAATGATTGAGCTATAAATCGTTGGGAAAAGTTTGAAAATGATCTATTTCTTATCTGTTTTGCTAGTCCAGTGTATGAGTAGTTTGATTTCTTATGTTGTTATTTGAGGATGATGAATTAATTTAATTAAGCCTAAGCTGGGCAATTCTTTTGCCATACCTCCATATTTGTTCTTTTACTAAAATGTTGTTTTACGAAACAGACTAAAAATGTGTACTTCATTTTCTCACTGTATATGTGTATTTGATTTTCAGACTGCATGTTCATGTTTTTTGGACTGAAAACATGTATTTATTTTCAAGACTGAAACTTGTCTTTTTTGACTAAAAATGTATGTACGTTATTTTGGACTGAAAACTTGTCAGACTGAACACTTGCATCATTTCTTCAGACTGAAAACCTCTTTATGTATGAACTGAAAATGTGCTGGACTAAAAACTTGTTTGTTTTTGTTTTTTGTTACTGAGAACATGCATTTTATTTTTGGACTGGATTAACGTTTTAGACTACTAACATTGGCATCTTCCTCATATTACACGGTTTGTGGATGTAATGCATTTCACTGTATTATTATGACAAGTAGTGTATTATTAAGACAAGTACTGTATTGTTAAGACAACTTATCACATACTCCCTCACTTATAACTTTTCAGTTTACATCAGGATAGACACATTTATTGCAATACAGTATGAAAATATGAACTGTGTTGTTCTTGCTCTAGAATAGGCACAAGGCATTCACATTGTAAACATATAACCCCTTGCTTCACTAATGCATACAAGGATGGGCTAGACGTTAGAGGGTGTGGTGCTCGAATTGATTTTGAGGGCATTTAGAGTGAGACTAAGTGTATGCATTAGTGAAGCAAGATGTAAGTACAGTCACTCGTGAATACCCACACTGGTGAGTTGTTGGGATTTCATGGTAACTCATGTTACTGGTAAAGCATTTGTACTGTGACAAACCCAATTGATTTGACTGAGAAACTGTCACTGATGTGAAATGCTGGAAGACTATCACTGACAGTGATTGTGGAGAGGAAAAGTTTATATATCAGCTCAAACTTTTTGTAGTACAAGCGTAGTTTATGTACTTCATTCCTCTCTTACCTTGTTGGCATCTGCAGGTATTCTTAAATGCAGTTTTATACTGCTTTTTAAAGGCAGTTGTTGCATAGATTTAAATGCACTGCAGTTATTCTTAGGCAAATACTGTCGATATTCGAACTTGAATTAACTGTGTACTGTAGGTGCCTATCAGAATTAAAGAAAAAGACAAAGAAACTTGCAAAAAGATCGTCCATAGGGTAGGTGCCTATGTATGAGACAGTTGGACTCTTGCAAGTGATGATATCATAAGTCAAAGGTCACGGCCAGGGTTGGAAAGTCACGGTCCGCTAGTCCACCAGCGTACTAAAAATAAACCACTGCTTACTAAAATTACTTCCATGTATTCCGATGGTCCGCAAGTGGCGGACCAAAACATTGAAAGCAATGACCGACATGCTGAGTTTCAAAGTATGGTCAAACGTTTGCCGACAGCAGCTTTGTACTGGGTAAGCCCATCACAAGTTCACAACACCAATGAACGAACATGTGCTCATGATAATAATGCCATAAATCAACAGTATTAATGAACATACATGCACCAGCCGACACCGCATCTTGTGCCACAATGTTGTAGACAGTATGCCCTATAGTAATTTTGTATTACGATCACCCCGAAATGTGATCGCCACGCTGCTTGAGTGGATTCTGTACATATGGTACACATGCAGTGCGCTGTACCGTACGTACCCTGTTGTGCATCAGCTGCTTGTGGTGAGTACTGCAGGATTGTACAAAAAGTAACCCTATTCCAACAAATCTCTGAATACCTCGGCTGAAACTTACCTGACGATATTTAGGTCTACATTTATTGAAATACTCAACAAAGACAACAATAGGCAGCCTAGTGGCCCACACAATATGAAAAGATTATCAACATTAGAAAACTGTGTTTGTGTTACCCTACAAGTGCGACGTCCAAGCCTTAAGAGGAGCCTAATGTTATGTTTTCTACACCTAGCAGTAGTGTTACTGTTCCCTAACGTTCATACATGTGGTCTGCTCTGCTGGTAAGTTGGAAGGTGTACATCAGGGGTGGGGAACCTTTTCCCCAGTAAGGGCCACTTTGATGATCACAACATTGCTGGGGGGCTGTATGAGGAGACAATCTAAGCGGAGCGCCACCATGGATTGGCGCGGAGCGTACCGAGAAAATTTTTGTTTCACAGACCCCCTCAGATCGCAGGAAATGGCCTCTACGACTCTATTTGGACCCATTCGAAACCCTCTCAAAATGCTATTTTTCCTCACTTTAGGATGGACAGGTGGCCATTACGTTATATTTCCGTTGTTTTGAAATTAAAAATTTTATTCTGTAGTTCGCCTCGCGGGCCGCATGAATTTGGCTTGCGGGCCGGATCCGGATCCGGCCCGCAGGGCCGGAGTTTCCCCACCGCAGGTGTACGTTGATGGCACTCTGTACTCTGTAGCACCTGCTCTGTAGTCCAATAAAGATAGATAACAAAAGTTTTGCAAATTTTTATTTCTTGCTGTTTATTCATTCATCATTGTAAAGTTTTAACAATCAAATCATTACAAAGTGTAAGCAATGAAACTGATTTGTTGAAAATTTAAAAGAAAAATGAAATACTGTACCTTAAAACAATTAACATTGCAAAGTTGCCATGCTGATATGTGCACTCTTCATCCGTTGAATTTTCCTCAGCAATGAGGGCTGACTAGAATCTTACCCAGGCTTACTAAACCCGAAGAAATGGTACTTGTTGGTCAGCACTAAAGTTGAATTTGCTGACCAGATTTTTTTGCGAATTTCCAACCCTGGTCACGGCTGTAAGTCACAAACTGATGCCTCATTTTAGCACTATTCGCACTTCTGAATGTCTAAATAGTCTCCATACCTTATTTTTCTGGTGGTACTATGAACAACGCACATGTATCTTCTTTTGTTTCTGGAACTCGGCGTAAGTCACTTGGGAGACATGTACTTACTCCTTGCTCTTACTTATACACTGTTTAACTTAGCACAGTGATACCGTGATTATTTGTTCTCACACTGAGCCTCTATGCTCCAGAACGGCCTCCTTTTGCTTTTACTCTTAAGGGATATGACATGTTTTTTTACACACACCTTTGTTCTTCCCATAAGCGGAATTAAGAAAAACCTTCCATATTCTTGTGTTTGATTTTCTTTGTATTGCTCTCAACAAAAATTTTGTAAATTCTGCCTTGTTAGAATTTTACATTATTTATTCACATGTGTGACTAACCTACCAGATCGTCATTCTTGCCATCACACACTGAAACCTGCAGTGTTTTATTTTTGGGTGTCAGTTTTGTGAACATTTGTTCATATACATCTTAACTTAACTGGTATTTTTGTTTTTCATTTTGGGGGTTTTGTTGTCCCCCCATTAAAAACAAAAAACAAGGTCCTTTCATTCTTGTTATCATAGATAAATGTTTTCATTTTCCAGTTTACAATATTTTCATGCATTTTTGATTCCTTGCCGAAGGCAGAAGGAATCTATGCGATGGTGATGTCGTGTGTGTGTGTGTGTGTGTATGTGACACTTCTTGTAAACACGATATCTCAAGAAGGGTAACCATGACTGATGTCATACGTGGTGTGTGGGTTGGTCATATTGAGTAGATGATCTCTATTGTTTTGGTGGAGGTCAAAGGTCATTTGGGGTCACCAGAGGTCAAAATGTGAAAACCTTGTAAACACGATATCTCAAGAACGGCAACTGTGTCTGATGTCATACCTGGTATGTGGGTTAGTCATATTGAGTAGATGATCCCTATTGTTTTTGGTGGAGGTCAAAGGTCATTTGAGGTCGACAGAGGTCAAACTGGAAAAACCTTGTAAACACAATATCTCCAGAAGGGTAACTGTGACTGATGTCATACTTACTGTGTGGATTGATCATATTAAGTAGATGATCCCTATTGCTTTTGGTGGAGGTCAAAGGTCATTTGAGGTCACCAGAGGTCCAAAATGTGAAAACCTTGTAAACACGATATCTCAAGAACGGTAACTGTGTCTGATATTATACCTGGTGTGTGGGTTAGACACATTGAGTAGATGATCCGTATCGTTTTTGGTGGCGGTCAAAGGTCATTTGAGGTCAATGAAGGTCAAACTGGAAAGACCTTGTAAACACAGTATCTGCAGAAGAGTGACTGTGACTGATGTCATACTTACTGTGTGGGTTGGTCATATTAAGTAGATGATCCCTATTGCTTTTGGTGGAGGTCAAAGGTCATTTGAGGTCACCAGAGGTCAAAATGTGAAAACCTTGTAAACATGATATCTCAAGAACGGTAATTGCGACTGATGCCATACTTGGTGTGTTTGTTGGTCATATTGAGTAGATGATCCCTATTGTTTTTGGTGGAGATAAAGGTCACTTGAGGTCACCCTGAGTCAAACTGTAAACACATTGTAAACACAGTATCTCTAGAAGGGTAAGTGTGACTGATGTCATACTTGGTGTGGGTTAGTCATATGAGTAGATGACTCCTATTGTTTTTGTGGAAGTCAAAGGTCATTTGAGGTCTCCCAAGGTGAAAATTTTCTAGCACATTATCTCTAGAAGAGTAATGTTGACTGATGTCATACTTGATGTGTAGGTTCCCCATACTGGGTAGGTGATCCCTATTGCTTTTAGTGGACGTCAAATGTCATTTGAGGTCACCAAAATAAAGGTTATTTGGGTTAAAGGCTTATTAATGTGGTGTTTCAAGACCAGTAACTGCAGTTGATCTCATACTTGTCATGTGAATAATTCATGCTTGTTATAATATAACCATGTGACAAGGAATCTCAAAGCCTTTTGGCTTTCTGGTTTTTTATGTAGACCTATGTCATGCCCCCTTATTTTCTCATGGTATTTTGTCGTAACTTAGGGGTATTTGTTTCTTGTGCCCCACACCCTTTGGCTTGTTGGACAATGGATTCCCCTCTCTGTGATGCCAGATGTATTATTCGTAATCAGTTTCACCCTTCGAGGGACTGGGAGTTGCACCCAGTGTGCTCCCTTGCCCATCTGGTGTACTTGGAATAATCTGTGCAAGCGGTGAATTTGGTTTACCCTGGCTCAGTTGGCTGAGATTCACTCTTGGCTCCATAGCAAGGTGGTAACGACTCAAGGAGCAGCCCCGGATGCAGTCCCAGAACCTTAGGAGATCAATCTAGAGCATAGAGGGCACCGTGCGAGAACATTTATTCGAGGTGTCATAGTGCTCAGTTTAACAATGCATGCATAAGAAGAGCAAGGATAAGACACTCGTGAATACCTGCACTGAGTCTTGGGAAATTTACATGTGCCTGTATAAAATTTCAGATTTTCAGAAAATTTATTTTGTCCATTGGTCAACTAAGATCTGAAATCTGATTTGATCCTTCCCAAAAATTAAATTTTCCTGCAAAATTGTGTTGTATTGTGCTGTTTACAGTGCAAAGTACACATGTTTAGAATTCGTCATGATATTTCGGGGATTTTAAATCAAGTCTGGTGTTGGTTACAACCCTTTTGGAACTTATTTTATTGTCTGGAGGACTACAGTACCTCATCAAAAAATGTGGCCTACAGTATACTCTTGAAGAGTATAGGCATCTTTGATACTTGTAGTACCACTGTGCATTTTCACTTAAGTCAATTGGCAGTGAAATAAATTCCTTTCTCTTTCAAGCTTGAATGAATAGTATAACTGATAGTCAGTATGAAGTTAGGTGAGCCTTTCTTTAATTGACTGAACTCTCATTGAGTGGCACACTGCATTATAAAGCATGAAACGAGTCTTTTGGTTGGCCTGTCTTTGCTTGTGTTTTCAATCAAGATGATAAATCTGACATTTCCCACAAAGCATAGATAGAGAAAGTGAGAATGAAACAGCCCTCCAGCAATTTGACCACGTTGGAGTTATATTCCCAGCTTATAACCCTTTACGATCTACAACAAAAAAATGGAAAAAAAAAATGGGAGGCTGAAGGAGGATGTTTGCAGAACTTCCATGACAAAGAGATTGCAGGTAATAATTACTCATCAGTGTGAAGTAGACCACCTTCACGATTCATTATCTTCAATTTGTTGCCTTGAATCAGAGAGCAGAACTGTTCTTAAAAGTGTGCTAAGAGACATTTGCATCGATACATTCAGAATTAGGCTCTGACTTGGAGAAGACATTGATATCGCTGGCAGTCCTTTGTGTCCACATCTTTGGATGACAAAAGCTCTTTCACATTTTATGATATCGCACACCATTGACAGCAATAGTAATCCATGCTTGTGTTCATTCAGAGAATAGCAGATAAATTACGACTGCCTTGTCACCAAATTCTCAAAACTGGTGTCCATCACCGCTCTCTGTTGAGAGAGTGAGAGCTGTTTGAATAATAATGCCCTTTAATTACATCATATAAGTGGCTTCTACTTAACTTCGCTTTCATGTCGTATAATTTTGACCAATCTTTGGTTTGAAAGCAGTCAGACAGAAAGGAACAAACTGAGAGCACAGAAATATTCTAGAAACCATCAGAGTGCGCCTCCTGTCTGAATGCTGGATGAAAATTGCTCTGGAAATGCGAAAGCGAGTGACAGAGATATATCCGTCTTCCTCTGTAGCGTCTTTAAGTAGTTGCTAAATTAGTGTGACTGCGAAGTCTGTGACACTGAGAAAAGCAGTTCAGGTATTGATTGTTGTAAACTCAATGAAGTTGTTGCTGTTTGAAGAAAGCCCTGATATTAGTGAATGGTTTTTTGTTATGATCTGCATTGAATGGTGTTCACGGAACCGAGGAGAAGGAATCAATGTTGTGAAAGCACCAAGGTTGGAAGAAGGAGAGTAGTGAAATAACATCTTGCAGTCATCAGTGTTGATGTGGTGATACTATCGCCAGTGAACTTGGCGTCGTTGGTGGTACTCTTCATTTGTGGATATTCTGCTCGGCAGTGCAGCACTTGTCATCTTTGGTTTGTATTGGAAAATCTTCCAGCAACCAATCTAAAAGGAAATTTCACTCTCTGGGTGATGGAAATCTGTTGAACTTGATGTTTGCCAGTGGATTGGAAAATTTTGTTCCTCCTTGTTACAAGAGCTCTTGATTGGGACCCTGAATCAGACGTTTGTTTCTGATGCAGCTCGGTTTTGTCATTAAGCTGCATGAGAGTGGGAGAAATCTTTTGTGTTTCTTTTCTTATTTTTGTCTTTGTGAAGGAAAGGTGGTAGTCATGCTCTTTGTTTGAGTGAAAGTTGGCAAGTGACTTGACTTGTCAAACTTGGCTAGAATTGCTAATTTTACCATAGGTGCAGTTACTAGTTCTTTATCTATGTTGTGACTGTTGTAACTTGGAGGAAATTTTGGCTACAAATTATACCACAATCAAAGAGGTCTTGACAAGTGTCGGGAAATTTCTAAGGCTGTTGTCAACATTGGTGAGGAATGATAAAAAGTCTCTAAGCCTGGGGCCTTCATGGTTGACTTCATCTATTGTTTTGATGTTTAACTTGAAGTCTGATGTTATCATTGAAATGGTGTATGCAGATATTTTGCCTTTGTGTATGGAGGGTACAACTAATACACTGGTTCTTGATAATATCGAAGGAGGCGGCAGAAGTTTGAGTAACATGTCAACGTTTATGATACTGGAAGTTTTGTGAAACATCCACTTTATGATGTAGTTGATGGTAAAAATGTTCTCAATGTTTGGATGTTCCTTGTAAAGCAGAATACTTCCTCCTTGTCCACTTGACTGTTGCTATCTTTTCTGAAAGAATATTTGTCCTCAGAATGGCTTTGAAAAGGAAGTGACTTGAGTAAAGTGAAAAGTAGCTGCCTTTGAGGAGCTCACAGACACACGGCCATCAAGCCCCGTCGAAATCAATTCAAATTCATTGTATTTGTCAAGTTATTAAGAAGTTTTGTATTGGTCTCCATCTTCTGATGATAAGTGTTTATGCAAAGTTCACCTGTCAGATAAACTTGAATATTACTCAACATTTAAAATAGTCTGAGGAAGGTACTTTGGACTTTTGAATGTAGAAACAGGAAAGACACACTCACACATAGACAAAGAAAAAAAAAAACAAAGGAAGGAAAAAAAGCAAAAACAAAACAGCTGAAAGAGACACATTGTATCTTTGCGTGGTTTTTCTTTCGACTGCAATTATTGAAGAGACCAGGATGGGGGCAGGATCAGCTGCCAGACCCTCAAACTCGCCATCCAGTTCGGTGGACCTGGGTGGTTACATCATAATGGTGACCGAGTTAAAAGATGGTTCAGTCAAACTCTACGGTAAGCATATATCCCTCATTATTTGTTCTAAAGGGACTTTGAACTTCAAACAACTGGATTGTTCTTGCTCTCAACATGTGTACAAATATAACCTTGTATTGCATTCTTGCAATTTCATTTACCATGCAAGTTTTATAGGATGTCTATGGTATTGTTGTTTTGGTTTATGTTTAGTATGTTTGGGTTATATATTTATATTATTATTGTGGTATTAAGGTATTATGAATCAGCGTATAGTTTCTGTTGTTGTAGATGGCTTTGAAGTTTGGTTCTGAATCACTTTTGTAGAGAAGTAGAGAATCCTTACAGGGTACTTTGGTTTGGTAGTTCTCTGACAAGTCTCAACTCTATGCATAAATTGGCATGTTGCAGACTTGATTAAAGTTTATTGACAACTAGCGTTGTTGCGATATGAAATTTTCAAAAATGATATCAGGAGCAAGTTTCCCTAAATTGCCAAACAATATCACAATATCAAAGGGATAAGTTAGAACCGAAGCACACCTGAAAAAGTATGTGTATAAAAACCATTGATTTTGTACAGAAGTCTTATTGTACATCCTAAGTACTGTATAACCTTAATTCTGACCGGACACTTTATTTTCATGGAAATCAGTTTAGTTCATTGAAGTTTTATTCAACCTTAAGGTCTGATTTCTAGTTTTGTAACATTATTTACTACAGTACACTATGTGATTCAAATTTCTTCTATTTTTCTTTTCCTCAAATGTACGTAGATATTGTTTGGGTCATTTCACAAACGATGAGGAGGAAAGTTTCAAAACGTTATCATTTTCCGATACCACAATATCAGAACAACATGTTTTGCGATTCATCTAATTTGGTTAAAAATTATGGCATGCTGTAATTGCTATGGAAAAGTCAAATTAAGACACGAATATCATTTTTCTCACCATCTGAACCATATGTGTCTCAATGAAAATGGTTTTAGATGTTTATGTTGGAAGAAAGTCATTTATGTGGTAAATTTTACTTAAGTTATGAAAATTTTGAATGAAAAATAGACTTGTCTTACAAAGATCTTTAATCAGAAAATGGCACAAATGGAAATTATTTATGAACCTCGCTGATTTTAATCCCCTGTCCATCACAAGTGTGAAGCATCAGATCTAAAGTTGCCTCAAATCACAAATCTACAGTCCCTTTACATATTTACCCACTAGATTCATTCTGGACTAGCACCCTCATCTCACATGGTGTTCCCACAAACACAGATTTGTAATGGATTAAAAGCAAGGTCAACTCAAGCTATTTTGTGTGGGAACTGTGGTAAAGGCTGGGTAAGAGTTACATAATCCTCCTTGGAGATTAGATTGAGTGGAGTTTGCCAGCATTACCTCTCATGATACATAAATTTTGGAGATAATTGCCGATTTGCCATTTCTTTTCACTCTTTGCTGAACTTTGTATCCTTTGACATACTATTTTGCCATTATATGCACTGGCTGGATTTGTATGTCACACTGGTTTTACCAGCAGTATGCAGTATGTAACAAACTTTGTAATTGAAAATGGGAAGGGAAAGCAACAATAGAAGTGCCAGTGTTTGGTCAGACACAGTGAGCCTATGTGTTATAAGGTTGGCAAAGCTACTGTGGATAAAATGGATGGGACTTGTAGTCATGTAGAAATTCTGAAATATACAGAATTATTGCTACAAAAAATGACAATGTCGATACCAGTAAAGTATTAGTTCAAATGAAATTTTGTAGCTTTGTGATTGCCATTTCAAGTATTTATGCAGTTTGAGAGTGGATACATGTTTCTTATTCTCTTGCCAACATGCTTGTATGTACTACTTTGTACATCCCTGCAGCTCACTGTTTCCTTGTGCCATCATTAAACCCCATGAACATCACCATATGGGACCCACAAGAAATCCAGACATGCCAAAGGTAATTTCATATAGATGGGTTTTCTGGACCCACGATTGCATTTTGCACAATTCCAACATTGTCATTCCTCACTTTGCGATAATATATGTGAAGATCTCTTGGTGAACATAAGATTTAAGTCTTATAGTATGTACCATACGTATGCTTCATATGTTTGAAAGGTACCTATGCCCAGAAACTCTATGAAAACAATCTAATTCAATGGAATGGGTGGAGATATGGGTACTACAAAGTTACTTACCTTTCGTAGGACATGTTACAACTGATAAGGTAAGAATCAACTTATAATGTAAACAACAGATATTAAAACACATTCTTTGAACCAATAATATAAAAACTTAACAGCCCCACATGTTTCTACATACATGTTTACACATTTATGTGCTTATGTGGGTAGACATACGTAGGTGCAACATTTTACTGTTAATGTAAAAGCTGTTCAAATGACAATATCAAACTTTCCTTATGTGTTCTTGTGCAGTATGTATGCATGTGTGTATGTTGGTATTGACATGTTGATAGGTATGGAAGCAGGCTGGCAAAGGGAAGGGGGGGGGGGGATGGGTAGGACAAGCATATATGTAGGTTTGTGCCTGTCTATGTGTGTGCATGCATGTATGCATATGCAGCCATTGATGACAATGCTATCCTCCTGTAATCTAAGCCAGAGTTAGGAAGTGACATACTGTTCCAACTTCATATGCTTAGGTGATGCTAATGACCAATGCACACGGACGTACAGCGTCTGATCATCAAAAGAAATCATCGTCAGTCCAAACATCTGCCAGGTATATCCCTCCCTGATCATCATCATTATCACTGTAGGCTAACTGAACTCTTCTCCCTCCGTTTGTCTTTCATAATTTACTGTGCGAGTGGCTGTAGTATAGTACACTGTATAATTTGATGTGGATGATGTTGGTTCTGCTTGCTGAGTGATATATTGACAGACTCAATGTACGATCAGGATAACATTTTCTCTCAGTGTTGCTATGACTTGGAACTTTGCAGAAAGCAACCTTTTTGTGATGTCATCAGTATCTCCAAAGAGATGGCTCATTAATAACGTGTAAATTAGAGGAGCACAGAGTTTATCCCTCAGCTTTATCTTGAGAGATTGTGCCAGTGACAATTGATCTTGTGTTGTCATGATGAAATTTGCCACAATTGTTGCTGGCTGCACTGGAGGCTGACTATGCAGCCATTTTGTCAACAAATACTGTAAGCTTGTAAAGGGACTTATTGTAAAGTTTGTGAACTTGCAAAGGGACAGAGGGAGATATTTTACCATGCTTCATAGTTTTGTGATGTAATGAGACTTATGAACAAGGTATCCCTTTCTCCCAAAGGAGAAAACAGAAATGCTGTATGCAAACTGTAAATGTTATGAAAACTCAATGTCAGCGTCTGCATCCTACAGAACTCACATATGGCATAATAAACACCAATTAAAACTAATTCTCAACATATCCTGTATCGGTAGGATCAGTCATAATATTGGTTCTTCAAAGTACAATTTTTGTGATCATTTTCAAGACCCCTTTGCCAACCTCACTTCTAATTACCATAGGTAGCGATCTCTTATGAAAAAAAAAAAAAAAAACGAAGAAAAAAAAGCTGTTTGTCTTGTAGATGCAGTGATGTTATCATAATTTTGGATAAATTGCTTTTCTTTGTACAGAAACTCAAGGTCAGATGGCTCAAGAGCTTTTCTGCATGTTCACATCTTCTGACCTTTTCCTTTGTGTTTCAAGCAGTCCACTTGAAAAAAAAAAGGAGTTGATAAACAGCAAGTTCACACAGTTAATTTATTTTGCCTTTAAAGCATTACAGTACAGCATACCAGATTGCACCAGATGAGTTTACTGTACTGGTAATGACTGCAACAACTATTTTTAAACTTCTTTCAACTGTGGTATAGAACATATATGCTAGTTTACCATGCATACAGGCAACGAATAGAAGATATCAAAGCATAATGTTGCAATTACTATCAACATGCAAGTGCAGTACTTAACCATTTGATGTGTAATTTCTTTTGGTCTCAGCTAGCTTTTGCTCTACTTTTCTGAATACTGAAAAAAAATATGTAGTCATGCTGACCAAAGATATTTCAATGTCTGTGACAACCATGATGTTGTTATTCAGTTATGCACAGTAGTACTAGTTAGTTGTTTTCAATATGAACATCTCTGCCCTTGAATACCAAGTGTCCAAGCATTTCTCTTTCAGCTGTACAATACATTTAAGTATAGAAATCAATATAATTGAAGAAAATCAATACATGGAATACTTGGGACTCATCCTTGACTGTCTTTAGGTCTTTTGTTTTCTTACGGTCGGTGGTGTTCCATTTATTTTGCTGTTCTGTTAAGTTAATCTTGTATGAAATGTCATCATCAATTGGTAGGCATAATGCTAGTCAAACTGACCTACATGGGATATGTGTATGATATCTGGGGAAGTTAAGTTAAAATGTTAGGAGTAGATTAGTCAAATAAGGTAACATTTTCACTATACAAGGATAATAAGAAGAACCATTGTGTGGGCGGCTGTCACTGGTTTGCACTGAGACCGTGGATGTTCAGTACTGGCTGCAGACTGAGCAATTAATGTTGATCAAAAGAGGCTTTTATCGTAAAAAGATAAGATGAAGCATGTTGGATGTATCGTAGCGTTTGCTTCTCTGATGTAGTTCTAATATTTAAGTCCATGAGTTTTTTAAATATTTTAGAAATTTTACTATCGGTTGTGGCAGTCTGACAATTACAGTGTAGGAAAGTCTTCTTTTGATTAGTTGAGCGTATTTGGATTACGAGACCAGTCACTGAAGTGGGCTTTCTTGCGCAGGCCCAACTAACTAATCTAGACTTGTTTTTGGCCATTGTGGTCAGATTCCCTGTGTGAATTATTCAGCTGACAGCATTTGCGGGCTGGGCTGTTACAGTGAACTGTCCCTCAAAGATGTAAATGGTTGTCGCCCTCTCTCATCTAGGGACTGAATAATTGTCTGTAGCACCTACAGAATTTGAAACAGGACGATTGACGTGAAGCGTATATCATGGACAGTTCCACGATGGAAAGTTGCTTGAGGTTCATATTTGATTCGGTCCGCCTGAACCACCAAACAGGTGCATTCAGATTGCTTTCTGCATTACCTAATGTCAGGAAGTCATCACCATCATGGAAGGAAAGCTCCAAAAATGAATGTCCTACCAAACAATGTACTTCTATAATGTCTACTCTTGCACTTTTGTAGTTCTATGTATTAGTTTGTTATTAACACCATCCCTAGTTCCTTTGATGATGTTACAATTTAGGTCAACCCTTCTACTAGTTAGGTAGCTGCATCAAAGTGACTTTTTGAGTTGTATAGGAAGGACATAAAGATTGCATGCAGTATAGTGCTGTGTGCCCTATACCAACCTCATATATACAACATTGCAGCTTACATATTTCCTGCTGCAATAACAAATCTACAACAAACTTTCTCCCATTGAACAATGAAGACCTGCATGTTGTGGATTATGTTTTAAGAACCACATGAGTTAGGTGATTCTCACTAGAATTGGTAACTTTCATGATTCCTTACTTCAACTACATGGACATTTTTTTCAGAATAAACTAGGATAACAACTTCTCTTACATAGTGTGCAATTCACCGTGAAGAACGCGCATTCACTGTATACCCTGGGGTATATTTCACCATCAACAAGACAATGAATCACAGGAATCATTGGGGCAACTCTAAGGGGACCTTGTAAGCTGTCTTGTTTTTTCAAAATTGGTTTTGTCTGCTGTTCAGTGGGTCTGCATTTAAAATATTTTGACTTTTTTTGAACAGTATGGAATAAGACTAGAGGGGACACAAGGGTATTGTACAAGAACCTGTGAGTGCACTTATGACCCTCTGTTTTTGTGTATTGCTGTGTTACATTTTGAATGTTGCATCAAAAAGCATGTTCCGGATGTGGTAGAAAGGCTTCAAAACAAAAAGTTGCAGATTCTAGGGTTATATAAATACTGCCCTGATATCTGTACAGACTATTGCAGGCTTGTTGTTACTCACGAAATTTTTTATTCCCTGCCAAAGGTAGACTCTGCCGAGTCTGCTTGGGCTAGGAAAGTTTCTGTTCCTAATCTTGGTTCTGCCACCCCTGAAGGGACATCCATATATTTACTGTACTGCTCTTCTGGAAAAGTGTTTACTCCCCTCATTGATCGCTGCCCTCGCAGACTCTGGACAGTCGTTTTAATTATGCACACAACTTTTAACCAAAACCATTGTTTTTCTCTACCAAATTTGGTAGAAGCTAATCATGGCCATTGTGAGAAATGGTGGGAGTGACGATGGGAAAAGGACCTACCTTTATGTCGAGGTGAAATACAGTAGAACAGACCAAAATAGGGGTATAGCCAAAACTAAAGACTGTCAGATATTGATGCAGTATGTCTTCGAATACTTTTTGTAACTCTTTTGATTATTTAGATGTAAAGAATTGTGAAAGTTTGCACAGTAGCATATCACTCTTTTAAAAAGTTCTTCCCTTCATATTTGAACGCACCATTATTTTCTCTCATTCTTCGATCGCTGCTTTTGGCTCATTTCATGAGACCAACGCGTAGTATTTTGATACATGTATTAACCCTAACATCAAACGTGACTATTCATGTGTACATAATTGTATTGAGTGTCCAAAGTCTTCCCGGCGAATGGCGATCATAGGGAAACGCTGATTGCTAGATGAGTACATATCCACGGTTGGGTATAAGTGGGCTGCAGCTCAAATTGTGAGGAATGTATCAGTGAAAGGAGGGGAATTCATTCGCTGAGAAAGACTTAGCAAAGTCTATGCTGAAGGTTGAGGGAATCTATGCTATGACAGTGTCAGGTATGTGCGGATGTACTGTATGTATGTGTGTGTCATGCTAAAACTTGTAATTACAATATCTGTAGAAGGGTAACAGTGATTGATCTCCTAGTCATATTTAGTGTGTTAGGTTGTTCACACTAAGCAGATGATTCCTACTTGTTTTGGTGGAGGTCAAAGGTCATTTGAGGTATCAGAAGGTCAAAATGTGAACAACCTGCTAAAAACAATATCACAAGAAGGCTTTCCTTGACAGGTATCGTACTTACTGTGATAATTGGCCATAATGAGGAAGCCTACAGATTTTGATGAAGGTCAAAGGTCACTTTAGGCTACCCGTGGTCAAATTGTGAAAACTATCTAAACACTCTACCCAAAGAAGGATAACTATGTCAATCTCATACCCAGCATGTGGATTGCCTATTTGGATCAGATGATCTTGTCAGATTTTGATAAAGGTCAAAGGTCATTTGCTGTTACCAGATGTCAAACTTTAAAACTTTTAAACACTATATCTGAAGAAGTGTAAATGTGGGGAATTTTACACATGGCATGTAAATTGCTCATGTTGAATAGACGATTTGGTATGTGTTTGGATGCAGGGCAAAGGTCATTTAGAGTTGCTGGAGGGCAAAACTTCTAAACCCTTTAAACATGATATGTAAAATCCATAGGATAATTCTCACGTTTCTGACTCGTATGAATTGGTACATAAGTATGACAAGTATGAATTGTATGACAAATATGAATTGGTCAAGTTCAGAAGATACTTCTTACTGTTTTTTTTAGGTCAATGGTCATTTAAGGTCACAAGAGGTCAAAAGGTGAAAATCTTGTAAAGACAGTATCTTAAGAAGGATGACTGTGAGAGATTTTTGACATTGAGGTCAAAAATAATTTGGGGTCACAATATGTTAAAACCTTGTGATCATGATATTTTGAGAAGGATAACTAAGGATAACTACTTTTAAGAATTAGACAAGATTTAGAAGGACAGCAGTGTCGTTGCTGATCTTATGTGTTTGCCTAGCACCAAAAAGGGGAATTTTTGTTTGGCTCAGTGCATGCTTAAAATGGTCCTTGAGATCTTACCATGTTAAAGATTTGTCTTTATGCACTCCACATTTTTAATGATACTGATAAAAGAGCTCAACAGGTGGCTCAGCATGGGGAAGTGGTTCCTTGTGTCAGCAATGATCCATATTTTATCTTTATCCAAAGGACATTCAGAACACTTCCATTTGCTTCTCAGTTCAGCACCCAAACAAGCACCACAATAAGATTTGCTTACCTCACAACTTTCCTGTTATGGGTACCAGTGGAATATAAAACCTATTGATCTCCGTCTCCTTATCTGTATGTACTGTACACTAACCTTACTGTCTTGCCTGTCTGCATCAGTCAGTTCGTCACCCTGAATGAAAAGAGAATCATAAATTGACTCAACAGGACAATGCCAGGAATAGTTGTGACTCATTCCTACTATAAACTCTTCTAGCTGTTTTGTCATAAATTCTTCACTTCTCAGAAAAATATGAAAGGGCTTTTGTTTGATGAACTGGAGCACAGTTGTGTTGAAAGTTTTAGCATATCCCCAAACTGACTGTTTTGTTTTTTTAAAAAGAGACACCTTACTGTCTCTTACCTGTCTGTCTTTCAAGCAAGAGAGTCGATACCAACCTTCTACCTACAGTAGGTAGGTGTTGGCTTGTATGTTTTCCATCATACATTGGTGTTATGAAAGCAGTCAGAGCTGCTGTTGAGTAAGACACTCCCTTGTACATGCCAGAGAGTTCCTGGCATTGCTGAATGTTAGTTACAGTACGTGAGTGTCCTGAGTTGAGACATGATACAGTACAATGAAGTACAGCCAGTGAGTTGTATTTAACCTATAAAGTTCCGATTACTTCAGTATCTGCATTTATAAATGTTCTGTGTGTTTGCACAGTTGATTGAATATGGACCTTCTGTTGCATAGTCCATTGATCAAGGAGCTCTTTTCATGACTGCAGCAGTTATTTGAATACACTTTGTTAAAGGAGAATGGGTACGTAGGTGTGATGTATCTTTTATAATATTTTGCCAGAAAAAAGTGCAAAAAGTTATGTAAGATATTTGTCACAACTGTCTGTACTCCTTTTAGCTGGAAAAAAAAATCATACATAAGTTGGCTGACAAACTAGATCAGTTATGAGTTTGCCAAATAATTGTTATAGCACACTGATTGCTACAAGCTTTGGTACCTGTAGGACTTTTGTGAAATCACTGCTTAGGCATTGAACAGGATTATAATTTGATTCTCAAGTGTACTTACTTGTGACTTATGGTTTAAAACTTGATAATGACAATCAGCACTACTGTGTGTGATGTAAGTTATGATGGAACAGTTTTGTCTGTGCTCTGGCCTTTTTTTAAGTTGATTTTTTTTTAAATTAAAATAATTTTAAGTAAAATTTTGTGTGTAAAATTTTTCCATTATCAGTGGACCATCTCTTTCCACTGATTTACCCATCATTTTAATATTGTGTGAAATTTTTCAATGCTCATGCCCAAGCATAAATTGTTTCATGCCCTTGCAGATATCCATGACAATAGTGACCTCCTACATCTCCCCACCTCAGTAAATCTTTGAAGCTCTACTCACTTTGAATTTCATTTGCAATGTAGCCTCCTTCCTGCTTTTGTTGTAACCATAATTTTTAAAGTGCCCTGTCACATTAAAGTCTGAAAAATTCCAAGCAAATCTCTCATTGCTGGTAGTTTAAACATTTGTGTAAGCATTTGAAGGTGTGTGTGACATGCATCTAGAAAAGAGCTGGCTTCAGAAGTCGCAAAGTAAAACCCTGAGTGAAAATCTGTTGAAATTTTGTTTATATCTATTACTGTTTTTGAGATACATTCTCAAAGTTTGATAAAAACACAAAACAGATGACATGGAGTGTTGCACAGAATCAGTATTTCCTTTGCTAAGCCTATATATTGTCTCTTAATTCCTTCATTGCTGAGGTTCACATTGGTAATTGATGTCAATGTTTTGAAGAAAATACATGCTTCCAAAATAAAAGCCCTCCGGACATGTTAAATTCTCACATGTCCATGAAATAAAGGTTAAGTAAAAGGATGTACATAAAGATGTATCACATGAGTCCATCTCTTGAATCACAGATTTGCATACTAAGCCAATGTATATTCATGATACAAGTGTGAGACACTAATTTGCCTGTAAAATTGTCAATCTTTGAGCTAACGAGGATGAGCGTAGGCTTAGAGGGCACAGTGTCGGAATAGATTTTGATTGCATTTGTGAAGTAAGAGTTACATTAGTCCCTTGTGAATACCCACACCAGTGAGTTGTGGGGAACCAGTGATGGATTTGATGCAATTTGTGGCTATTTTTAACATATTCGATGATTAATGCACACAATACTCTAAAATGTCATTTTCAGTGTCACATGACCTTCAGACCCATGGATCTCATCCACCCAGTTGAAGATTGTGGCCGCCTTGTTCATTTGGTGCCATTTGTGCAATGCATTGCATTGATGAAGCTGATCAGTAATGCACGTTTTGGCAGTTTTGTGTTTACAGTTAATCAAGGCCTTTCAAGATACTATAATACAGCAATAACCTTTTGGTTATTGGGACCACAGTAATAACTTTCTGATGAATTTTAAGCATTAATGTTTACAGCTTGTACCCGAGTACTATGCCGATGATGTCAATACGTGATTGTCAAATTGTTACCAGGATCAAACATTTTAGTAACATAGTACAGTTTATGTGTGACAAAATTCATCATGTATGCCAACGTAGGAACACTGCATTTTCATGTCTGTTCATAAGATACGTGATGTTATATTAATGTGCAAAGTAAAATGCTACATTTAAGTATGACTACATAACAGATTTGTAACCTAACAAAGTTAATTTTTTGGTACCAGGGAACCCAACCTACTTGGGACTGTGGGTATCCAGGATTTACTTCACACCTCACTTACCTGTCTCAACACAACAAGCACACTTCCACTACTGTGCCAAGAGTGCTGGTAACCTTTAACCAGGCTTTGAGTTTTAGATTTTCCAGGTGTGCTACAAATCACACTCCTCAAGAAAGTCGGGAGTGTGGTAGGTGTGCTGTTTGTTAAACTGTAACACATTCATCTTAGTGCCCTTCTTTATC
Source organism: Stichopus chloronotus (assembly GCA_021234535.1). Lineage (NCBI taxonomy): Eukaryota > Metazoa > Echinodermata > Holothuroidea > Aspidochirotida > Stichopodidae > Stichopus > Stichopus chloronotus. Next base: position 25,404,145 of record CM037843.1, read on the forward strand.
TAGGTGTGCAAAAAATCGCACTCCTCACAGTGAATTGAGGTGAGTGGTGGCGTGCAATCGCACTCGCGCACCTCAGAATTTAAGGCCTGCTTTAAAACCGCCTTTGGTCCCCTCAGTTCTAATACTGGACTACTGCCTCCTTCCCAGTCTGCAGTTCTATGTGCTAGGAGTGTGGAAGACTGGTGTGTTTTCTGTTTTCTACCCCAGTTTAGTATTATCTTTAAGCATGTATAATTCTGACTGCTCTTCTCGCTTTTAATTTTGTATTTTCTCAGATGACTCTGTGTATGATATTGCTCCAATTCCCATCTTAAATATATTACCTTTTACCTCTTGCTTCTGCTAATGTATTGTTGTGATTGTGTGGTAAAATGAATGCCAACAGCTTTGCTTTACTGCCTCCTTATTGCTGATAAAATAAGACCTTTGACTCACTCTACAACTTTTATGGCTTCGATCTTTTCGACCTTTCTTACTCCTGCCACAAATACAAAACATTTCTGGAATGTTGAGTATCACCTACACTGGCAATGAAACAGGTTGCTGATATGGCTGGTATGTGCCTCATAGTTTCTGTACAAGACTTGGTGTAAACCTAGACTTACTCCGATCTTCCACTGAGCTGATAGACTTGAAGATGATGTGACCCACAATTCTTGTGGATGGAGACCAAGACCCATCAGAATCCACTTCTCTTCCAGTTACAAACTATAAGGATAAAGTCTTATTAGAAGTGATTGGTGGTGGAGGGGGTTATCTAGCCAGCCATATAGCCCATGAGAGAATTAAAGGCCAGCCTGAGGATGTGTCACCATTAATTGCCAGATCCATAAAACCTACACAGGAGATCAAACATTCATCATGCATAACAAACATGATTTCTTGATAGTAAGTCCCTGATGAATTTCTTCTAACAAAGAATGTATTTCAATTTGGCTTTTAAGTCTGAGCTTGTAGCTGTATAAAATCGACCAAAGCAAGAAAAAGTTGAAGTTCAACTTCAGTGGAGGAGGGTTGACAAAATGCTCGTCTCTTTCAACAGCAAAGTAAAATTCACAGCGCGTACTCCCTCTGCTCATAAAACCTATGCATTACCATATTGACTATGTTCTAGCATGTGGCAAATTCACAGTGCGTACTCCCTCACCTCATATAACTTATGCATTTCCCTATTGACCATGGTCTAGCATCTGGCAATTTTGTGTGTGTGTGTGTGTATCTGGCCACCGCCCTTCCGTAATTGCCAGCCTTCTGATCTGCCAGCAAAGTTTCGAGCTGCTCTCTGCATCTGTGATTATCTACCTTTTGCTTTCAAGTTTTTTCTTCCTGTGTCGATATCCGTGTGACCCTCGTCCTTTTCGATTCTTCTGGGACTGTTTTGGATGTGTATCCTTTTCTTTGCGTGTTTTTTGCACGTTTGTTTAACACGTGTGTGTTGGGTCTGGACTGGGCCTCAGACCCGCCATTGTAGTTACGTTACGTGATTCATTATTACATATGTAACTGTGTTAGGCTTCGTTTTTTGCCATGCTAGACCATGGTCAATACCGAAATGCATAGGTGACGTTCTCGCCACAGCGGCATGGAAAACAAGGCCTGTGTACACTTTCAACATTTCAGGACACATTTGTTGATAAAAGTTGCCTCAACACTGTTTCAAAAATTGTCAACAGTGTGTACGGAGCAAAGAAAGTTGGCAATGTGTATCCCAACGTGTATCCAAAATGTCGTAAATATCAAAATCTTTTTTCCAGCAACATGTGTCCATGGTCAAACCAATCAGATAACAGATTTGAATCAGCTGATCCACCACATGTAGTGCTCTAACTTTGAGAAAATGCCCCCCATGCATGGAGTGGAGAAAATGATTGAAGTTTGGGAAAGTAGTTCCTGTCTATGGGATATTCAATTGCAAGTGCAAATTGGGAGGTGTTGAACACTATAGGGATGCGATACTGAACCCGATTGACTTTATTAGGGGAAAGGATGGCTTAAACATGAGCTTGTCACATTCACCCTTCTGTGACTCGTGAAACAGAGTGAAACAGAAAACACGTGAAAGTTTAGGTTGAAATGATGTTGGTACCTTTGAGTAATAAGACGCACTTGCTTTTGTGTTGTAATGTGACAGTATATTTGTTATTATGACCAACTGGGCTGGTTTCTGCCCTATGTATAGGGCACAACGAGCGAATTTTGTTTTCTGTTTCCGTCGGCGAAATTGATTTTTTTTTTCTTTCGGCAGGGCACTATGTAGTAGATGGAGCACCAGAAACTTTGTCATAGTTTTGTGGCGGAAAATAAGATTTTCGTTGGAAGATTACACAGTGCATTAAGGGCACTAAGAATTTGGGATCTTTTGTCATGTTCTTGTGTCCTCTTCTCATGGAGAATTTGAAATGAATGCACAGAAGAAAACAGTTCAGCACATGCTTCGATCGATAATTGTGAAGACTACTTAATTTTCAACTCTTAAAAACATTAATACCTCACCCCACCTCCTTCAGAAGTCATTTTAAACACAGTTTCAATAATCAATTTAAATAAAATGTAGTACACATTCCCCTGTAACAAAGACCACATAAAACTATCACAGATTTGTGGTGAGACTTGACTCAGCCCTATGAGGGCAAGCATGCTTGTAGAGGATGTGGTGTCAGAATAAATTTTGGTTGCACTTTGATCTAGGTCAAATTTAATGCATTATTGAAGCAAGGGGTAAGTATTATCACTCATGAGTACCCACACCAGTGAGTTGTGGGGAATTTGTGGTGAGACTTGGCTTGGCCATGCCATAGCTAATCCTTTGACGAGAAAACTGTTTATTATAACCCAAAGCAACTCCTTTTAAGGATGACTTCAACTTGAGTTTGCTCATGCAAGGTCGCCGGTATGCATTGAATTAATACAGGAGAGCCTGTCTTCTAATCTGTGTTCGTTCAAGAGACAGTGGTAAGCCCCCTGCTGCTCTGTCTCTCTTGGTGATCCAGAGCTCTGTCCAATAGCTTTTGATTTGGGGTTCACTGTTTCTTTCCCCTTTCTGCAACAACTGCCAATATTGTTGCAGCTACTCCCAAAAGACATCTTCTCCATAGTAAAGCCTCTGTCTTTCTTCCAAAGTCCTGCTTTCCTGCTAGTCTTTTAACATGTCATGGACACATGTTGCTTTGTGTGTTGCAACTTGTGTCTGTGACATGTATGGTGTGCAGTGTTGACTCTAATGAATTGAACCTGGGAGGGGAATCCCTCTCTTCAAAATTTTTGGGAGGGATTTTCAAAATCAAGGAGGGGGTTGTCACTTGGTAAAGGTCCCGTTGCAATTTGTTGTGTTGTATTTATAATTGAACAGCGATCTCAGCTGTGGAAAAGTATGCGGGAACTCCCACATAAGATTTGTCATTGTTCACTATTCAGGAGATAAATGCAGGATTCATGCAATCCCGCTTCTTAGCATGTACATTGGGGTAGTGTGTACTGTACAAGAACAAAATCCCCTTGTGCAGGTGTGTCAGCTACATGTGTTGACTCATGTGGGCCTAGCCTGAAAAGTTGATAGCGTTCACAGACTTTTAGGGACCCACAGTAAAGGAAAATTTAATTTAAAACAGACTGTTCTGTCCACTTCAAAGAATACCTTGCCAAAATTTAGCTGTTATGTCACTTAAAGGGAAATAAGGCGTTTATTTCACAGATAACAACCATGTTTTTAAAACCAATGTTTGTGGACCAAGAGTGATAGAGTATTCAAAATAAGGAAGGACAATGGCCTTCTTTTCAAGAAATAAGCTCCTCACAGATAGAAATTTAGTTATTTGTTACTCAACACTAATTTGTTCACCCAAACTTTTCAAAATTCAAATGATGCATCTTCCGTTACTCATCACGTGCATATTTTTTTGAGGAAAAGAAGCTTTTGTAGATGTTGATCGATGAGACTGAATGATTTACCAATGTTTAAAGCTGTTTTCTTTGTATGTCATGTTGGTATATTCTATACCCCCATTTCCCTTTAACACTCATTCAATTTACTGAAGACATAACATGTTTATAGCTTATTAGGAGGAAGGACTGCATGCAGCAGTGTGCAAAGTTTTCCTGGAAACTACTTATCTTTCCCTGCCCCCCCTCTTCTGACAGGGTAAAATGAAAAAAGTCTCTGGAGAAACTGGGACTCAGTGTACTTTGTTTACTCCGTGAATAAACTAAATTTCCTTTATCCTCTTTAAACGATGGTTTAGTAATAGTGAGAGAAAAACACTCTCTTGATAAATTGTCTTGTCACAAGGGATGCAGATATGATCGTTCGCACCACCTACCAGGGAATAATGTTTTTGCATTTTGTGTAAAAACATTGACACTTTTAAGTATGGTTTTCATAAATGACACAAAAAAGATGTAGTTTGAATAAAATATAGTGGACATGAGTGCTCTTTTCATGCTTGCCTATAATGCATATCTGTTTGAAGGAGATTTATAGATTATTTATTGACAGATGTTTTTCATAGCCTTTTGTTCTTGTTTGGTTAAGTTAATCGTTCAGAGATTGTTGTACAAAAGAAGAGCAAAAACAGCCCATTTGATGGTGGGTGTATATGGTCTGTTCTATGGTAGGTATGGTTTGCTAACTTCCTCTATTACCACAACCATTTTGTAATGACATTGACTTTTGAATACTAGAAACATCACAAATAGATTACCTCACACAACATTGAGCCAACATTTCATTTGCAGGTGGAGGTTTGGTTGAAAGTGTAGTAGAATGTTGGAAAAGATCTCACAGTTATTTCTAGATGATGAGATACTGTCCATAGATTTAGGCTATGTGAGTTTATGAGCAATTTCTGAGTATCAGGCCCATGGCATCTACCCATGTTCTCATTTGTCTTTTTTAGGGTCACCAGCAGACAGAGCTGACCTGGAAGTTGGAGATGAGATCATGGAAGTCAATGGTAACACTCTGAAGAATGCAACACACTCTGAGGTTATTACACACATTCAACAGGTAAGGTGTCCTCATTTTTCTTTTCAATGTCTGAAGGCCCTTTCACACTAGATGCCATGCAATGTGATCAGATAAGATGCTATGGGATGAAAATGATGTGCAGCAATATTTTTGTTTTTGCACTGCAGGAGACTTTGTCTTTATTGCCTAGCAATTTTGCGATTGTTTTGTTAATCATGTGGTTATATGGAGGACAACGATTGGTCACAAGGAAAAAATTACCATGATAAAAGTTGAAATTTTTTATCATCTAGTGTCGTATCATGTCGCTTCGTATCGCCCTGTTGTGAAAACGTCTCTGTAATGACATTATTTCAACTTTCTTTGTCATGTGGTTTGGCATCATTTCGCGCCTAGTGTGAAAGTGCTTTGAAAGAATATTTGTCAATGAAGAATGTCCAGCAGACAGGATATTAAAATTGAAACAGAGGGAACTGTGTTTACTTTTGTTGACCCTTCAAGCTGTGTAGAATTTGTTGCTGTTTGGGGACAGGAACACCGGGCCTTAGGGTGTGTTTTTCTAATTACTTGAAACTGCATGTAAAGGGAAATAGGGCATTTAGAATATAACCACATGGCATACAAACAAAATAGCTTTAATCATTATTAAACCGTGCTGTCTCATCAATAAACATCTGCAAGAGCTTCATCTCCTCAAAACATTATGCATGTGGTGAGTAAGGGAAAATGCATCATTTGAATTTTGAAAAATTTGGGTGAACAAATTTATATTGTTGAGCAACAAATAACTGAATTTCTATCTGTGAGAAACTTATTTCTTGAAAAGAAGGCTACAATGCTTCCTTGTGTTGAATGTTCTGTCCTACTACCTTTACAAACACTGGTTTTAAATCTATGTTTGTTTTCTGTAAAACTAGTGCCTCATTTCCCTTGAAGCTCTGTATAGATTTCTGTGGGGGGTGGGTGAGGTTCTTGACAAAGAGACCCTAGCAGTTTAGCATGCTTCTAACCTTATGTAATTCTCTGACAAAAATTAGATATCCCTGTGAAAGGACCCCCAAATTTTCTCTAGTTTCCAGCCCAAACAAAATCAGTTTCCCCGACAAAAGGCACAGTTGTTGTTTGCTTCACATGCTGTGTAATTTGTAGGTCTATGTATTTACCACATGATGCACATAGTGCACAATGTAAAATTCAACGAAAATCAAATATCCCTTCCCCCTTTGGAAGCACTGCCCTTATCTGTGACTCATTTTATCCCCTCACTTTCTGAGACATGCCGATCGGTGACTGTGGATTTATGTTTTAATCAATAGTTAGTGTAATGGTAGTATTGTTTATTCCTCTTTGATGATACTTGGAATTATTTTGTTTAAACCTGCCTTAGAACTGTCTAGCCCAGAGTGGTCAGGTCTTTTTGATTCCTTGCCAAAGGCAGGCAAGGAATGTATGCGATGGTGATGGTGTGTGTGTGAGGGTGTGTGTATGTTCCTGTGTATGTGACACCCTGGCTTGAAAACGTGGTATTTCAAAAAGGAAAATGTGCCTTGTGTTGGTAGTCCATTGTGAGTAGACAATCCCTATAGTTTTTCATGCAGGTCAAAGGTCATTTGAGGTCACAGAGCTTAAAGTATGAAAACCAGTCAAAGGGATACATCTCAGTAATGGAATGTTACTGAAATTTCAGAGTGTTATTGTTTGTAGCACTTAGTAAGCAGATTATCTCTCTCATTTTTATGGAGGTCAAAGGTCATTTGAGGTCAATAAAAGACATAGTTTTAAAACCATGTAAACAAAGTATTTCAAGGAGAGATAGGTGCTTGAACTTCAAAGGTGTTGCGTTGGTAGTCCACTGTAGGTAGATGACCTCTATCATTTTTCACGGAGGGTAAAGGTCATCTGAGGTTAAAGTAGGAAAACATGATCGATTTCTCAGCAACTGATGTAACTAGCACTTCAGACTGTCAGAATTGGTAGCAGTTCATGAGAAGATGTTCTCTATTATTTGAATTGCCTATGGGAAACTAAGAAAATCATGTTTTCATATTTAGTCAAATGTTGAAATCACAGAGTTAATGATCCTACAGATATGTATTTGTAGCGAAAGCCGACAGTTGTGGACCTACTTGTTTAACAATTGTGTAATATTTGGGGGAAGTCAAGTGTCACATCTTGTCATCACTGAAATGTAATATGATGGATCATTCCCATCTGCCCTCCCCCCTTGCTCCTTGCCAAGAAGTAGATGTTTAATGGCAGGTAAATGTTGCTAAATCGAATTTGGTCTCATTTTCTTCAATATGCTATTAAAAGCCCTGTTTTTTCATAGCCCTCTCAAATCAATCATGTAATGCAGCTTTTAAGATTTTCCTCTACTTATTTGCCAGCAACTCCCTGTCAAGATTAGCTTAGTAATATGTTTACGTCACCTTCCCCCTTCACCTTTTCCTAAGGGAACTACCCTTAAGCAGGCCTTTTTCAGGCTCTTATCCAGACTTTGGTGTCAGGAACTTTCTGTCAACATTACTACCTTGGTTTGATGACAGACATCATTAGCACAAGTTTCATATGTGGCTTACATTTATGGTTTACCGTTCTTGGGTTCTGTTTTTCTTTGCTATGGTTGCTTTCCTTCTCCCACGGTTGCTTTTGTTTAAAGTGCCTGTATACATTTGTTTTGAAAAAAAAAAAGGAGATCTATATTGGCAAGGAATCACAAAGTCCTCTGACTTTCTGGTTTCTCTTTGGTATCCTTGACTCCAATATTTCATCAAACTTGATCTCTCCCTCACATTCCAAAGTTTGGTTTTCTCAAGGTTCTGAAAATATAAGTGTCCTCAGGGTATTGTTTGTGTTGCAACTGTTGTTCTATTGATGACCTGAGGTAACCATACAGAAAATGTACTGTTTGCCAAACCTCAAGTCTTTGTAAGCAGAACAAAGTAACTTAAAGGGAAATAGGGCGTTTGTTTTACAGAAAACATCCATATTATTTAAACCAATGTTTGTGGACGCAGAATGATAGATGATTCAAGATAAGGAAGGACCGTAGCCTTCTTTTCAAGAAATAAGTTTCTCACAGATAGAAACTCAGTTATTTTTTGCTCAACACCAATTTGTTCACCCAAACTTTCCAAAATTCAAATGATGCATCTTCCGTTACTCATCACATGCATAATGTTTTGAGGAGATGAAGCTTTGGCAGGTGTTTATTTATGAGACTGAATGATTTAAAAATGACTAAAACTATTTCTTTTGTATGTCATGTTGGTGTATTCTAAACGCCCTATTTCCCTTTAAGTAACAAGGTGGATGGACTGTACCCAGCTTTTGGATAACTTATATACCAAAATCCTGCCAAACTTTTAAGTTTGAGGTAGGACTGAGTTCAAGAATTCGGGGTATTGGCAGATGGTGTCAATTCTTTTTTTGTTGCCGGACACCCTTTGTTTTCTGCATTATTTCATAGCTGGATTTCTTGTGCAGTTTCAATTGTATTCCGGAGGACATTTTTTTCAGAGTTACTAAAACTCCAGTTCTTCTCAGTAATACAATGATTCTAACAGAGGTGTCATAAAAAAAAAAAAAAACAACAAAGGTCCTAAACTGTTTAGGAGGTATGATGTATGGCTCAGCCTTTCCATCTGCGGCGGTTAAAGCCGACAAATTTGGAAACTGTGTTTGTGGATTCAAAGTGAAGTGGATGAGAAAAGTTTATCAGTGATTGTTGACACCATGAGTCACTTTTACCATTACATTTTGTTGATTATACACACTAGGAAAACAGGTTTGGAGGTACTGCACAAGAAGGTTCTAATCTAGCGGAGGCTTAGTTGGTTAGGATGGATTTCATCATGCAGCACTGATATTGTTATTGGCATGATTCCAAGATTCAGAGATAACTTAAATGATAAAGAGAGAGAAGAAAGAAACAGGGAAGGTTTTGGATCTGATGAGAGGTTGTGGGTTATGTAGAGAAAAGTTCAGAAACCATGAAGTGATTGCATGAGCACAGAAAAGTCAGAAGGATAAGATTATGCTTGATTGTAATTTTTTCCTTATTTTTAAATGTACAAGCCAGGTTGTTCATTGGTGGAATATGTAATCCAGGGAACAAAAATGACAGTAGCTACTTTGAAAAAGCCACAGAAATGGCATAAAAACAGTAAAAACAGAAATCATACTTAAAAAGTAATGATTCTTATTGTAAGTGCCCTACATGCAACAGTACTGGTCTCACTGGTGTATCAAAAACATACTACTCAAGTCGTAACTCCTTGATGGGTATCAGGAATTGTATTTAGTGAAACAAAGCACTGTATTAACATATAAACTACAAACTGATGGCCTCATTGCAGTGTCAGTGATCAGCTGTTTTGAGTAGCTAAATATTCATTACCAGTTTACTTCCCATTGGCTTGTTCAAAGCAGTGCTCAGTTAAAGGTGAATAGAAACTGTCCACTAGTACACTATTGCACATTATCATGCACTTTGAGTCTTTCTGTTAGAAGACTTTGAAACGGCAGAATTTACCACCTACTGCAAAACCTACTTTTTAACCCACATTGTCAGAATCATGCAATTGAAAAACACTAAACTTGTTAATGTTTTTACTTTTTGCCTACACACACTATCACTTCAAGAGAGGGGATGGGTTATACTGTTGATTTAATAAGAGGACCTGAGAAGGTAGAGTAAGGACAGTGAATGGAGGAAGCAAGGTTGTGTGCTTTTTGTGTTTAGATTTGAAGAGATAGGAATGACCCAACCATAGAAACATAACAAGAGAACCTTATCAATAGCTAGTGTAAGTGGTGGTCTGGTCTGCAAGTAACTTTACAAGTATCATGGTGCACACACTGGTATGGAATCCTACTAACTGCTGGTGCTGAATATGGACTTAAAAAATGTTTTGGCTAGAAAGTTTCCACAGAAACAAAAGTTGAAGTGAGTAGAGGGGTTTTTTTTTTTTTCAACATTCGTGTTACCCTTTGTGACCAATAGGTGATTTTTTTTTTTTCTCTGTTTCAGTGCGTTAAGTCCAGGACCATTTGCTTGAGAGTGAAAAGGAAAATGATGACTGAAGCAGGTAAGCAACTTAATGTAACTTGGAATTTACCATCACTATGTTGTACTGTAGATAGAACCTTCCTTTCTTAAAGGGAAATAAGGCGTTTGTTTCACGGAAAACAAACATATTTTCAAAACCAATGTTTGTGGACATAGAATGATAGGTTATTCAAAGTAAGGAAGGACAGTAGCCTTCTTTTCAAAAACTAAGTTTCCCACAGAGAGAAATTCAGTTGTTTGTTGCTCAACAAGAATTTGTTCACCCAAACTTTTCAAAATTCAAATGATGCATCTTCCGTTACTCAACACGTGCAGAATGTTTTGAGGAGATGAAGCTTTTGTAGATGTTTATTGATAAGACTGAATGGTTTGACAATGATTAAGGCTATTTTCTTTGTATGCCATGTTGGTATATTCTAAACGCCCTATTTCCCTTTAAAGGGTTTGTTTTGCCCTCATGTCTGTGAGCTCTGTAGCTTGGAAGAAATACAGTATTTGAACAGTAATATGAGACTATCAGAGGGAAAGAGTAGTGTTAAATGTATTTCACTTATTTAAATTAAAGGGGTTCTCCACCAACAAAAAAACTTCACATGATATATGAGATTCTTTACCGTTCTACCAGTTAAACATAACTATTTCACCAGCGGAAGCTTCCTTAGATGTGAAATAACGCTTTGAAAGTTGGGCTTCAGCACAAGCCTGAAAATGTGTGACGTAGAACCGACAAAAACCATTTTCCATTTTTTACACTCTTCCCGTTTCTGGCAAGGTCTTGGACGCACAAACTGTTTCGTTCAGAGATAATGAAAACCCTATGAATGTCTACATTTAGTAAGATACTTTCAGTAAGATACATTCGGTAAGATACTAACGTACTAAGCACATGAAAGGAGCGGAGCTGTTATTGAGATGAACATAATGTTTAATTGCTTCTTATACTTTAAGACCCACAAAACCAAGCAAAGGTAATCTGCGTAATTAGCTCAAAGGTATTCCTATCCTTTATTTGTCGGTACCAGTTCAATATCGTTCACAGACCAAAGTCATTTAAGTCAACTAATCCTTAAACAATTAGGTAACTCCGAACAATGCCTTCAAAGGTAGCTCTATGCCACTCCCTACTGAAACGAAGGTTTTATCAACAAATAAGAGATCAGAACAGCACTGTATCCCACAGCTTGAGTTAAAAATCATGGGCAATGTTCAATCGAGATTTGCTGGTTCTACGTCACAACCGATTGATTTCTAGCAACAGGCTCGTACCTCGAATTTTTACTGAAATAATTCATTTTGCGAATTCCTTGAGATATTTCCTGAAAATGAGAACGATGACTTGTCTGCAATAATGTTCGCATCTTTTTAAGAGACATAAGCGATGGTGGTGAATTCCTTTAAGTTTGATAGTTTGTTCATTGATTGAATCAACATTATTGGACATAGTGACAGAAAAATTTTCAGAATACTTGTAACTTTTATAAGTTGCTTCATTTGTAAAAAAATATAACATTATTTGGGAATCTATCTTCATATAAGCCGTGTTTCATGAATGGTAAATTGCAAAAAATCAGGCATATTGCCTCTTAGAACCTACGTTCATTATTTTGAAGTTACTAAGTTGGATTCATCTTAGATACGGGGTAGAACCATAGGTGCATTGAGACTTGCTATGCAAATAATAAACAACTGTGTGACAAACTGGATAAAGTAATTTCAGCTGCAAAGTTAAACTTGATATGTTGCAGCCCAGGCAATTTACTTGTAGCAAAGTATAAACTCTTGCAGATGTATCTATTTTAATTGTTGAGAAAATGCCCTTAGGCAGTTATTGACCATCACCAGTGAAAAGGTGGAGGGATTTCACTTCTGAATGTTCTATAGGCTACAGTTTCCGTTTCCAAATGTGATGTGGTGAGTTACTCAGAACTATTACAGAAAAATAAATGGGCCTGAGCAGGGCCTAAGCTTTCACAGTAAACGGGTTACAAAACCAAAACCTGGTAATGACCAGTTTCTATTCAGTTTGATTATTGCATCGAAGAAGAATTGAAATATCAAAAATAATCATGAAATATTGAGTTTCAGTGAAATATGTGAGGAAATAATTAGCTAACGTCGAAGGGAAATGAAGTTTGTGTGGTTAGAGTAGCACTTATAAAGTGCCCTCTGGTCCCTCAGGGACACAAAAATAGGGCCTTCGTCAACTTAAAGTGTGGGGGGGGGGAGGAACAGTTATAATCAAATTACGAGTGTAGGGCATCGTATTATACCCTTTGTCCTTCGTTTGAATGCTGTGAAAGCTTCAACAGGCCTATAAAAGCATGTTCATTTTCAAATCCTTATAGAGGATGTTACAATGTCTCACAAATTCACCAGTGGTTGTTGCGGTAGCATGATGTTAAAAGAGTGCACTTTGGTGCAGATGTTAAAATTTAACCGAATGGATTAACAGTAATGATTGAGATTAAATTGAGAAGCAAATACGTTCCATTAAGAGTTCAAAACTGTTCCAGCAAATGGATATTGCAACGGACTGAAACTAAGTGATCAAGCCTGAGAAGAGTGCATGTTTTCTTTTTTTTCTCTTTTTTTTTTCTTTTTACCACAGTATCACACCAAATCCCATAGGACCAACAGTCATTATACAATATCCAGAATGTTCTTGTCTATGTTTGTAAAGGTGGAAGAATGCTGTTCCCCTGATTCTTTGTTTTGTTTGTTACTCATCCCTTTGACTTGTCAACAAAGCTAGCTACATCTAGTCATCAACAGTTTGTAGCCAGCAAGCTACGACTGGTGAACTCATGACACTCTTGTTGGAATGTGTAGTATACAAGTTGTCTCAAAATTTGAAATGCTAGTTTATATACAAATGTACAAAGCTGTAGGCTGGACAAACTGAATCAGACACAAGGTGAATGTTTTTATGTTTGACAATTGAATGTCATTCATCCATCAACACCAAACCTAATCAGTATAAAATTAATTCTGATACCGTAAGTGTTCCTTTTTTCCCTTTATTTTTGCTGTTGCAGATGGAAGGGGGAGGGGGGTAGAGAGTGGGGTGTTGGTATGTAGTTGTGACTGTGGTAATCAATGTTTTTCAATGGGTTTTCAGTGCTCTACATCTATGTTATCTGTACAAAGAATGCAAAATTTGTGCTTTGGTGTAAACAACAGCATGAATAATGAAGACTTAGACTACAGTAAAACCCTGTTTATCTGACATTGAAAAGGAGATTTCAAACGAGAAGCACACCACTTAGCAAGCTGACTGTTTTACAGCTAGCACCGCTAACAGCGAACTTAAGGAACAGTGGCACTAGCTACGACAGTACGAGTGGGGGCAACTTGTCTTTTACTGTATGAAACCTACACCTCGAAATGGAATGCTGGCAGTAGGCTTAGCGTTTCACAAGTAAATGAAGGATTTTAAGCTTGTTTGGTTTTTCCATCTTACAAGTTTGCTAAGTGTTTATGGGTTTATCATCTCACCTATCACATCCTACATTTAAGTCTGATTGACATTCTTCTACACTTTTCTTAATTTAAATCACTGCATTGATAGGGTGAAAAAACAGCTGTATCGTGGGCAGCACTGACACTAGCAGGGTATTGGATGAATAGTCCTAGGCTAAGTGCACTTCGGTACGCTGTTGACTTAATGATCTTACTGTGACTGCACATGGACAACCAACAAACAGAAGACACAAAGAATTAGGGTAATTCTGTATCATTTATTTATTCTCGAGTTTGATAGTTAAGGTCAGTGGTGGAGACTAACATTAAAAATAGTTTTTAAAAATGTTTTATGCAAGGAAAATTGGTGCAGATTGGCAAAGTAAAGCAGAGAGACAAAATGTTGCCAAATCTAGGCTGAAATTTACATAGCTAATATAGGATGCCAGTTTTGTGAAACAGTACAGCCAGTTCGGTTAAACAGGGTTTCGGATAAATGGGGTTAGGATAAACAGGGTTTTACTGTATAGGTTTTTGTCTTGTTCATAGTTTTTGTCTTGTTCACAAGAATAAACTTCCTTTGCTCAAACATTGTGTGGAGGTAAAGCTACACTTTCAAATATCACAAGGAGTAAGGTAGATATCTTTTTAAAATAGTTAGCCTATTTTAACAGAGGAATTATTAAGTTTTACCTATGACTGAAGTTGAACTTCAAAATTCACAGCGCATACTCCATCACCTCATATAACCATAGATGCATTTCCGTATTGACCACTGGTCTAGCATCTGGCAATTGTGTGTGTGTGTATCTGGCCACCACCCTTCCGTAATCACCATACTTGTAATTTAAGTGAGCTTTGTCGCTAAAATGAGACCTTTAAACATAGTGAACTGCATTATTGATAGTGGAATTTGATCCAACCTTTTAAATGTTAATTTAGAATGCATCATCCACTTTTAATTTCAAGTTTAGAGTTACTCTGGTGTTTCAGACTGAGTCCACATTACCTGCAAAATAGTAGATTCATAGAGTTGTTGCCAGCCCAGAGATCCTTGACTCTCCTCATGTTCTTCTTTGTTTTGTATTCATTTCTGTACAAAGTAAGAAGGAATTTCACAAAAAACAGTTGAATTTACTTTTGAGGTAGTATTTGCCACCAGACTGGCAGACAAGCAAGAACTTTGGCCCTGCATAGGTACACTTGAAAATCTCTCTCATTGGGGAGTTAGTATTTTCAGAAGACAGTGACATTGGTAGGATCTGAAACCAGTGTGTCCATCTATTTTTGGAGTATCAGTTGGAAAGTTGTTTCTTATCTGAGTCTGTTCTCCCTCCCTTTCTCCTTCCTTGAACACTCCAAAGAATAGCTAACATTGTGCCTTCTTAGATACGCAATGAAAAGTGGATGCAAAATACTTCTTAAATTTTTCACCTGTTGCTCTTAGCAAATCTGATGGCTTTTGCAAGTCTTACATTCCTTTTGTAGATGTTACCTTTTTTTTTTTCTACAATCTGCTCTCTCTCTCTCTCAGCTTAGAAAATATTCCACTGGCATTTAAGAGAACAGGGTCTGTCAATATTGAAAAACTCTAAAAATTTGTTTTTGTCTAGCATTGATACACAGTTTTTATGAGTCAGCTCAGGTAGAAACCCACTCCAGTGAATGTGTACTCACTAAATATAATAATGAAGGGTGGTTAAAGTACCTCTTGTGCATAGTACCATGCCCTGTTTCCCCATGACGCTACTAACTGCATTACTAGCCCACCAATCCAAAGTCCTATTGTGCCGTAAATCTGCTTCTTTTTGCCCAAAAGAACATCCAAATTGCCCTGCAACACTGCACAATGGAAGAACCCGCTGGTTTGGATCAGGTATGCATGGAATGTGGCTACATGTAAGCTTAAGGTCAGTGCCTGTGGTAGAGATTCACAGGTTTGTAATCTCTGTTTGGTTGCTGATTCTGTTGCTGTTTAGGAAAGAAACCAACAGTGGTAAATTGAATCTTGTTGTGCACTCATCAGTGGACACATGGATGTCTTTTTTTTATGAACTAAGACTAAGACTCCATTATTCTCTCTCTCATTATCTCATCTGTGGAATTATTGAGGAATATATTTGGATTAAACTTTGTTTAAAACAGCAATTAAAAAGTTTGCCAAGTTCCAGCAAAGTCTGGGTTGTTGCATATTCGTGGTGAAGGTGAGTTAGTGCAGTTATGTGCACCTGACCAACAATACAGTCAAGTGTATTGACTATTGTGTATATTATTTGAGTTTCTGGCCTGCTTGCATTCCATAGAGATTAGCTGGTGTCTTAGTGTGAGTGTGTGGATTGCAAAGTGGTTGAATATTATTAGAATAGTACTGTATGTTTGCCAGTAATATGTCATGTGTGTGAGTGTGTGTGTCCTGTAGGTTGTGCATGTATCTATAATTTAGGTGGGTAGTAGAATACTCTAGTTAATGTAAGGAACAAGCAATGAAGCATGTTTAGTTGTCTGCTTCTAGTGCTAGTTTATGGCTTAAGGCTTGGTTAGAGCCATTTTGTTGTATTGGAGAATCATGGTTTCGAACAGTACTCTCTGGGAAGTTGGCCATGTACCTTACTAAATAACACTTAGTGATTGTTAGTTGACAATTGCGGTTGGTCTAGGCATTAGCTTTCTAGTTGACAAATTGTCAGTGCAAAGACACTAGTTTGATCAATGCTGTATCTAGCACTTTGTGCCATATGCTGAAAAGTAAATGGTGTGTGACTTTTAATATTCCTACAGCAATTTTTTCTTCAAGTTAGACATGCTCATTTTCTCCTTTTAGAGGTTTCCACTCTGAAATTGTCTAATTGCACTCCTTGTGTTGACAAATATCCCAAGCCCTAGGTGCTATATCAGTTCTGAATTTCCAGCCAATCCTCACATGATATCATAGTCATACTGTACATGAGAAGGTTTCATCGAAGGAAGAAACCCAATAAACCATGATGTTATCTCTCAATATCACCTCGTGTTCTATCATGCAGAAAAGGGTATTCTCAAGACATGATTTTAGCACATTATGGAAATTCTGTGAGGACTAGGTGGAATCTCTGATTCTGAATGTCTGATGAATACATAAGAAATGTCTTCATCTCTTCAAAGAAGTAGCTGCAGTATGTCATATCATTTATGCATTAGTAATTTATACCCCATCGTCAAGAATACAGTGCAACTTACAATGATATATATGCTGAAGCATTGAGATCTGGTAACATATGTACAATGTACAATGTTTGAATGTGAAGTCTTGTTGAACACTTGATGGGTACTGATGCTGAAGTGAAGGTATGAATGTACTCATTGTATAGTTTGTCTGGATACTTGAACTTCTGTAACTCAGTGTAAGACCAGAGCCTAAAGTTAAGGACCGTCAGAGGCCGACTGTTTGTACATGGCCATTAGGATTTGCTATCCTTGAAGTCGACAAGAAGATCGTTCCATCTTTTCCAGTCATGGAGATATCTGGGCAAGTGTCTAAGCCAGAAACTGAAATACATTTTTGATGTGTGCTTTGTGATAAGCTATTGGGGTATTGTGTTTTAATTGAAAGTTTGAGTCCATATTTGCTTCAGATTTCCATGTGGAAATTTTATTACTACAGTAGATGTCGCTGTTAACTTGTATCAACTGGGAGAAAGAAATCTCCAAAACTTCACTACTTAGAGTCAAACAGTTTACAGAAGATTCATGTTTTGGTGCAGCCTTTGCCAGTAGTATATCCAGTTATTGCTGCATTTCCTGAAAATTGTTGTTTTCAGTTCCAGTTCAATGTGTTCATACAAAAGACAGTTATTTTAGCCATCAGCCCCTTTCTCACTACAAAAAGGAAAACAGGAAAAATGTTACACAGTCAACCCTGCCACATCGTGATCCAATTTTCTTCAGCAATAACAACAGAGCAGTACTGTAGGTTAAGAGCAAATTTGATATTCTGTGCTTCATGATCATCTGTGGCCATGTTTTTTACTTGTCAGTACCCTCTCTGTGACACTGAGATTGTTATGTTTGTCATCAGCCCACTCAGTCATCAATGTGGCCTTGACCAAAGTATTTGTAGGGTCCAAACCTCTGCAAAAATATCTTTACAAGTCATGTGTTCTAGCAATTTATGAACATCACAGGTTAAGGTCATGTAGCAGAGGTGGGACTCTGATTTATGAGGTTTTGGGGTTACGTTTGATTTTAAAGGCAATTCTAACTGTCAGTTATTGGAATGCATACCTGTACTTCATTTATATGTACATACAGCATGCTACTATGATTTCCAGGCACTGCTGCACTTCTCAATAATGATTTGAAAATTCCTGACTGTGAAAACAACACCATTGTGCACCACAGTGCAGTGTATTAAACCATGAAATTGTCAGGTATAGTAGCTGTCATTAACCAAGCAGCTCAGTGGCAAACAAAGTGTGACGCTGTACAAACACATAATTTAAAACATGCAGTACAGTTTAAGTATCTACTGTAGAGAACTTGTTAGAATGAGACAATTCTCGCGCCTCAGTGGTGCATTATTTTGGTGAAATATCCTTCAGTCCATTGTGATTAAAGTCTTTGAATTTTGATTTTCTTATTAGGTAAGTATGCATGAATGAATTATGATCAAGTTTTACTAAAACTGTTAAATATGGCCCTGGAATCCATTTTCACCCTTAGTTCCTTGAATATTCAGGACTACTGTACCTTGAGTCATGACAGCTTTGTAAAATGGAGATTTTGAACATTTGGAGAAGTACGATATGGGGGGGGGAGGTGGAATGTTACATGGAGAGTTGTATTTCATACAGATTTTATGACTGTTGAATATGATAGGGAATTCAGAAATTCTGAAATTTGCTAGCCCCTAAATGCAAATTTGCTAGTCCCCAATAAACTGTCATTCACCTTTATTTTTTGGAAGAGTAGCTTTTGAGCGCAAGATCTCCAAGGAAAAAAGAATGTCTGTCTGGATGCTTTTAATGAAGTCAGAGAAGTTCCATTTCCTGCAGTCTAGGACGCCCTCGGGGCAAACAATTTCTTGGTATGCAATGCGTCAACCGATCGTGGTGCTCTGCGTAGATGGTAAAACATGATATACCCACCCCCCCAAAAAAAAAAATTTTAAATTTTCCTACAACAGTGCCTGGTCATATTAAAAAAATGAAGGTGGTACATATTGCAAGTCCAGAGTACAAAAAATTTTACATGAAAGATCCCCTGTACTCATTCTTTCTCTTGACATATTTGAACTGCATAGTGAGCCTACCGTTTTGGTACTGGAGAAAACAATAAACTGTTAAACATTGAATTAAGGGGATGGGGTTGTTATTGATTGACTGATTTACTCAATGTCATCATGAGCTTTACTACTGTCAAATGCAAATGAGAGAAAAGATAGGAGGATTATACTTCCATTTAGCTGATTATATACTCCAAGACACTATCATAGTAACTTCATGTAAAGTTGAACTTAACCAATACACACTCTGAATAAGAGAATATTTGCAAGCACATGAATTTACAGTGTTTTAGAGGTTTTATTATTCATGAATCAACATTTCATGTACAGTATGCTGTATAATGTACATGTGTCATGCCAGACACCTCAGATGTACTAGTGAAAAAAAACAAAAACACTTTACTGACCACGAGAAAAGTTCTTCAGAAATTAGTTCATAGTTTGGCTAATACTGTTCCTTACTAGCTTTCCAGAATTTTCTTTGCTTTAACTACTGTATGTATCATTCTGTGTGTGGTCATGTTATCATCTGTTGAAGTCGATTGTATTTGCATTTTGATCATAGATTATTCTGGTTTGCTGTCATTTTGTGTCATTCATGAATGTTCAAGGTTGCATTTGTTACAGGATAATAAAATAGATAAAAACAAACACTGAACACAGTATAGTAGGGTCCTTCACTTCACACATCTGACATTTTGCATCACTCGCAAGTTACAGTAGCCTTAGAGCATTTAGTCACATGTAAACATTTTGTGCAATCTTGCATACTAATTTCAACTGGACTGTTCAAGAATAGAAATGATGAGGTCATCAATTTCATCTGTGATTACCTTATGACATACAGCACTGTATGTTTTTGACATATTTAAAAAAGAAAGAAAAGATTTTATCTCATGAATCCAATGTAGTTCAAACAAGTTGATTATAGAAAATGTGGAAGTGCTAATCAGGAGATTTCTATCTCAACTGATCAATGATGCACTTACAGTAATGAAAGTTTAGGCACTTCCATTCTCACAGACATACTGCAAGTTTTTATCATACAACTTTAAAGTTAGAAAAGAGAATCATATTTACCCAGTAAGATGTCTGTAACCAGCTTTAAATTGCCTTAAATGTAAACACCATGGATATACTCTTCCAAAAATGACACTGTTTAGTTTAGTTTGTAAAAATACTTGGCAGCTGAACCATTAAGTCATTCAAAATGTGGGAAGTGGCCGACATCTGGTAATTAGATCAATGTGAAGCTGTGATTGTCAACGTCCCATCAGCAATGACATATTTTTGTTTCCATAGAAAACTTTAGTAAACATTAGCGTAAAACTGTTTAGAGGATTTTGCTGATCACTATGTAATGTTAGTTTTAACAAAACTTGCTTCAACAGATAAATGTGCTGCCATAGTGCACATTCAACTCAAAATAAACCTGTAGATTCCAAATGTTGTATGTTTCTGCATGTTTGTATATATGGGAAAATTATCAAGTTGTTTCAGGAGTTCCTAAGTAGAGAAATGGGGGGGGGGGGAATTCTTGGCAGTACAAATCAAATTAAAGAGGAGATGCTGATGAATATAAAAGTTGTGTTCTTGAAAGAACAAAACAGAAAAAAAACCAAAATGGTCCCACGTGGTTACATTCAAGGTCAAAGCAAAGGTGAAACAATCATTCCATCAGAGAGACAAGCTATCACAAGAGTAATGATATATTCTTAAAGCTTATTTTATAACCTTGATAATGACACCTTACTCATTAAAATTAATGTATACTTTTTCCAGACTTTATGGCCATTTACATTCCAATGGCTGTGGCCAATTTTGCAACCTTGAGCCATTTTTGAAGGGCCGTATCCCGTTGAGGGAACGTCTGATTTTGCTAAAATTTTGTATTTCTCTATTTGGCTGTATACATAGTAATTCTACACATTAAATGTTATCCAAGTCTGAGACATGGGTGTGTTGACCATTGGGTGATTTGAGATGCAATGGCCTTCCTTTTTATGCAAAATTTTGAAAATTGTGCAAAGTGTAATGTTTTTCAGTGCTACAAAAAGGGAAATCGTTTCACAAATAGCAAAGTTGATGAGGACATTTAAACACAGTAAGGGGTATTACAGTGCATACTTGTATGCAATAATTTACTAGTGTGAAAGCTCATGGCTCCAGATTGAAAACAAAATTTGAAAATGGATTTCTTATATATCGCAAAGAGACCAGACATAGACAAGGGTTTGCAGTCAGAGAATATCACTATTGCTACTAGCACACTTCTAATCATAATAAATATTGGCTCAACATTGCATTGCATATAGCGTTCTCCTCTTGAATGTACACTGAAGAGGTGTTGAGGGTCCTGATTAATAAGGTAACCAGGTGCCACCTATTTTGCAAACATTACCAGAATTATGTATAGGAGTTGTTACTGCCATCTGTGAAGGTAATTAGGCTACTACTGTAGTGTGTGGACCTGCTTGAGAAAATTTCTATGGTACTGTATATTTACATGCAAGACTGCACAGCTAGTATATCTGATGGGATAGTTTAGCAACTGAGTCAATAATTGTAGAATATACCCTTCTGTAGATGTTGGTGCAGTTCCCTGATGATACCCCCCATCCCAGTCACTTCTCCCCTGATAAATTCCCTTTTCCTTTCCCTTTCCCTGGCGGAATTTTCAGAGGGTAGAGGAGTTATCCAAGGGGGATTTGTCCTTGTGGGGATTGTCTGTGGGAGGTTGTCTGAGAAGGAAATTTCCAGGAGAATTTGTCACAGTGGGAACTGTCGGGGGGGGGGGGGGAGTCGTCCGGTCATGGTCAGTGCTATAGTTCTGAGTTTGCTAATTTATGAATCACAGCATTGACGGCCACTGCTTAGTGGGATGACTGTAGGCAATCTACAGTAGTTAGAGGGCAAACTTTTCAGGCAGGTTTAACTCTTGAGAAGGGTTTAACTCTTGAGAAGGGATGCACAACAGTATGGAAGAGAGCACAAATAGTCTACAGTAGCTCCATTATTGGACAGTAGTGGAAGTAGTCCAAGTGTCATTTTTAAACTCAACTGTGTTCCGTGTATATTATTTTGGAGTTGTACCATGATGTATACTGCCTTTAAAACTACTGTACGTGTAGTAAACAAAAGAGAGGGAGGTTGGACCAGTGACGATGGATTGAGCCAGGGGAAAGAAAAATGGGGGGGGGGCAGTGGAAGGAGGGGAAAGTGAAAAAATGAAGACTGATGTAGACCTGTCAACAAATCTTGCTTAGAAATATGGAGATTTGGAATTTTGTAACACCACAAATCACGAGATTTTGGAAAAAAAGTGGGAGGTTTGGAATTAAATGTACGTATAGCTAGGCATACAAACAACTGGATTCACATCATAGACATATACTTACCCCTTACTTAACTAATGCACAGGAGCGAAAGGCAAACGATGATGGGTTAGGCCTTAGAGTGCGCGATGCTACAATTAGTCTCCAGGATGATTTGAGCATGGGTCAAATGTATGCATTACTGAGGCAAGGGGTAAGTATAGTCACTTGTGAATACAATACCTACACCAGGAAGTTGTGTGGAGTTTGAGGTAGGCCTAAAAGTGGGGGAGTCATGTTTTATGGCCTGTGATTGGCTAAAAAAACTTGGAGCCTTCCGCTAAAACCGTTAAAGTTGACAGCCTGACAGGTATGTTGATGAATATCCTGATGCTAATTAATATACAATGTGTGTCTGGAAACAAATTTTATAATACAGTGAATTGGTTGAATTGCCTCAATTTCTGTCTGTATTACTGAAGTAGGAAGAAAGCAAACAATAATAAAATTACTTGTTTATGAAGTTTCTATCAGGTTCAAGATGGAGTAATATGTTATCATCAAGTCAAGACTAATCATTTATAAATCAGATTTGACGAGATTACAGTGTGCTAGATAAGTCGTAAACTTTCCCACTTTGAAACTTTTGTTAAAGTTGAAGATATTTCCAGATATAATGTCCTAGCCAAAGGAGCAAATTAGGGAAGTAGAGTTGAACCTTAGGGCATCTGAAAAATCTATTTGAACAAGTGCTGTAAAGTTAAATATCAATCTCCGTATGTACTGTACATGTGCAGTATATATGTATTCTTGGATCAGTAAATAGCTGCTGTATACAGTAGAGTAGTGCACAGTTTGACACAGTTGGACACATTTGCCGATGCCTGTGGCGACTGTCTGACATGGAACAACTCTTTGATTTCCTGTCGCAAAAAACAGCCCATCAGAAGCTACCTCGCTGTACAGCATGTTTAGCCTCCTCCCATTCTGAACGCCTCCCCACCCCCCATGGTCATTTTCTAACTTGAAAGAGAGCGGAAAATCATCTTCTGCAGTATGTCAACCCCCACCCCTACACCTATATATGGGTGTTGTTTTTTTTTCTACCCATCCAACCCTTTTGACCTAAAAAAATCTGACTGCCACAAAGATACCCCACCCTCCCATAATAATGTCAATTCCAAACAATTCCTGCATGTAATGTCAAATCTCTTGTTTCATTGTCACGTTCTCTTTCCAATTTTGGACTGCCTTTGACCAGGGCCCTGGTCTGCCCAAAAAGGAAAAGGGGTTACGCTGGATTCCTTACCTGAATTTCTGGTACAGTACTGTATGTCCTTAGAATTTTACAAAACTACAGTATGAATAGCCAGTTGGCTAATGCTGAAATTTGAAATTTTCCTTGGTTTTCTTTTTTCCAATAATGGAGCAAAAATGTCAGAACATCGTGTTGTTATGCTCTAATAATCCGCTGTTTACACTATCGGCATTTTTGATTCCTTGCCGAAGGCAGAAGGAATCTATGCGATGGTGATGTCGTGTGTGTGTGTGTATGTGTGTGTGTGTGTGTATGTGACACTTCTTGTAAACACGATATCTCAAGAAGAGAACCATGACTGATGTCATACTTGGTGTGTGGGTTGGTCATATTGAGTAGATGATCCCTAATGTTTTTGGTGGAGGTCAAAGGTCATTTGGGGTCACCAGAGGTCAAAATGTGAAAACCTTGTAAACACGATATCTCAAGAACGGTAACCATGACTGATGTCATACCTGGTGTGTGGGTTGGTCATATTGAGTAGATGATCCCTATCGTTTTTGGTGGAGGTCAAAGGTCATTTGGGGTCACCAGAGGTCAAAATGTGAAAACCTTGTAAACACGATATCTCAAGAACGGTAACTGTGTCTGATGTCATACCTAGTGTGTGGGTTAGTCATATTGAGTAGATGATCCCTATTGTTTTTAGTGGCGGTCAAAGGTCATTTGAGGTCAACGGAGGTCAAACTGGAAAAACCTTGTAACCATAATATCTCCAGAAGGGTAACTGTGACTGATGTCATACTTACTGTGTGGGTTGGTAATATGAAGTAGATGATCCCTATTGCTTTTGGTGGAGGTCAAAGGTCATTTGGGGTCACCAGAGGTCAAATGTGAAAACCTTGTAAACACGATATCTCAAGAAGGGTAACCATGACTGATGTCATACTTGCTGTGTGGGTTGGTCATATTGAGTAGATGATCCCTATTGTTTTTGGTGACGGTCAAAGGTCATTTGGGGTCACCAGAGGTCAAAATGTGAAAACCTTGTAAACACGATATCTCAAGAAGGGTAACTGTGACTGATGTCATACCTGGTGTGTGGGTTGGTCATATTGAGTAGATGATCCCTATCGTTTTTGGTGGAGGTCAAAGGTCATTTGGGGTCACCAGAGGTCAAAATGTGAAAACCTTGTAAACACAATATCTCAAGAACGGTAACTGTGTCTGATGTCATACCTAGTATGTGGGTTAGTCATATTGAGTAGATGATCCCTATTGTTTTTAGTGGCGGTCAAAGGTCATTTGAGGTCAACGGAGGTCAAATTGGAAAAACCTTGTAAACATAATATCTCCAGAAGGGTAACTGTGACTGATGTCATACTTACTGTGTGGGTTGGTAATATGAAGTAGATGATCCCTATTGCTTTTTGTGGAGGTCAAAGGTCATTTGAGGTCACCAGAGGTCAAAATGTGAAAACCTTGTAAACATGATATCTCAAGAACGGTAACTGTGTCTGATGTCATACCTGGTGTGTGGGTTAGTCATATTGAGTAGATGATCCCTATTGTTTTTGGTGGCAGTCAAAGGTCATTTGAGGTCGACGGAGGTCAAACTGGAAAAACCTTGTAAACACAATATCTCCAGAATCGTAACTGTGACTGATGTCATACTTACTGTGTGGGTTGATCATATTAAGTAGATGATCCCTATTGCTTTTTGTGGAGGTCAAAGGTCATTTGAGGTCACCAGAGGTCAAAATGTGAAAACCTTGTAAACACGATATCTCAAGAACGGTAACTGTGTCTGATATTATACCTGGTGTGTGGGTTAGACATATTGAGTAGATGATCCCTATCGTTTTTGGTGGTGGTCAAAGGTCGTTTGAGGTCAATGGAGGTCAAACTGGAAAAACCTTGTAAACACAGTATCCGCAGAAGAGTAACTGTGACTGATGTCATACTTACTGTGTGGGTTGGTCATATTAAGTAGATGATCCCTATTGCTTTTTGTGGAGGTCAAAGGTCATATGAGGTCACCAGAGGTCAAAATGTGAAAACCTTGTAAACATGATATCTCAAGAATGGTAACTGCGACTGATGCCATACTTGGTGTGTTTGTTGGTCATATTGAGTAGATGATCCCTATCATTTTTGGTGGAGATAAAGGTCACTTGAGGTCACCCTGAGTCAAACTGTAAACACATTGTAAACACAGTATCTCTAGAAGGGTAAGTGTGACTGATGTCATACTTGGTGTGTGGGTTAGTCATATTGAGTAGATGACTCCTATTGTTTTTGTGGAGGTCAAATGTCGTTTGAGGTCCCCCAAGGTGAAAATTTTCTAGCACATTATCTCCAGAAGAGTAATGTTGACTGATGTCGTACTTGATGTGTAGGTTCCCCATGCTGGGTAGGTGATCCCTATTGCTTTTAGTGGACGTCAAATGTCATTTGAGGTCACCAAAATAAAGGTTATTTGGGTTAAAGGCTTATTAAAGGTGTTTCAAGACCAGTAACTGCAGTTGATCTCATACTTGTCATGTGAATAATTCATGCTTGTTATAATATAACCATGTGGCAAGGAATCACAAAGCCTTTTGGCTTTCTGGTTTTTCCAACATGATGTTTCAAAGAATTATTTATCGGTGTTTTTTTACATCATCAGTCTGTTGTTTGTGCATTGTTGGTATTTTTTTCACATCGTACTGTAGGCTGTCTTATGTCATTGGTTTATTTTTATATTATCATCGTGTTTTATATGTTACTGTGGATATAAAGGTCAATACTCTGCTTTCGTATCAGTGTGTACACACGCGCATCCCATTTCCAGAATTGAAAGCCTGGGCAAAACAGGTGAAAACGCAGATTCACATCGTAGACATACAAACAGCGAGGCAAATTGAAGCGTTGAGAAGGCACTCGAGCGAAAGGCAAACGAGGGCGGGCTAGGCCTTAGAGGGCGCGGTGTCAGAATTGACTTCGAAGGCAGTTGAGCATAGGTCAAACTGATGCAGTAGTGGGGCAAGGGGTAAGTATAGTCACTCGTGAATACCCACACCAGTGAGTTGTGGGGAGTACTGGCTATTTGGAAAGTAGTTGAATCCCTTAGACAAAGCTCCTGTTTTGGAAAAAGTGTTCATGTGATATGTTGAACTCTAAGGAGGAAGAGCTGTCTAGAGCACAGAGGGTGCTGTGCGAGAACATTTTATTGGAGCGTGTGTTTGGTTTTGTCTAACAAGGCATTTGTATAAGCAAGGGGTAAGTATAGTCACTCTTGAATACCCACACAAAAGGAGCTTTTCCAAAACGTG
This sequence comes from Stichopus chloronotus, assembly GCA_021234535.1. Lineage (NCBI taxonomy): Eukaryota > Metazoa > Echinodermata > Holothuroidea > Aspidochirotida > Stichopodidae > Stichopus > Stichopus chloronotus. The sequence continues at coordinate 25,430,784 of CM037843.1, forward strand.
TTGAGGCACTCGAGCGAAAGGCAAACAAGGCAGAGCTAGGCCTTAGAGGGCACAGTGCTAGAATTGGTTTCGAGGACGATTTGAGTGTTGGGTCAAATGATGCATTAGTGAGGCAAGGGGTTAGTGCAGTCACTCGTGAATACCCACACCAGAAAGTTATGGGGAGACTCTCACCAACAAAGGCCAGTTCTTTTCACCCTTTGACACAGCTACAACTTACAAAGAAAGCCACATGTTCAGCTGCAAACTCTCTTGGCTGCTGGCCATGGGCAGTATGTTTACTGTATGTCATGCACCGTACATTCTGAGATGAACTTAGCGACATATTTTACAGGAAAACAATGCAATCTCCTTTGTGGAAATCTAATATGCTAAGCTTCCCTTTGTAGTATTATGGAAGCAACCGTATTGCATAACAAAGTAAAGGTGTACTCGGTCATGACAAATTGGCATTTTACTGAGAAAAGGATCAAATATTGGCACTTTTCACTACAAATTATGATAACATAGACGTACAGTATTAAATAGGCGACAATTTCAATCCTCATAACTTTGAAAGTCACTTTTTGTTGTTAAAATGAAAACTACGATAAATACTTCACACCTTATTTCCAAGTAGTCTTCGAACATTTAAGGTTTGAATACTGTAACTGTGCCAAATCTCGTTAGAGTCTCCTGGGTTTTAATTAGAATATGGTTGACACGTGTACTGGTGGGAAACATGTCTACACTAAGTGGAAAATTTGAAAGGATGTGGCTGCTGATTGTTACATCACAAGGGGAAGTTCATTCAGAGAGAGAGAGAAAAAAACTGTACCCCAACATAGGGAAAAGCAAGAAAATACTACAAAAGCCCACTTTAAAGGAATCCCTGTGGTATTCAAAATTTCAAATGTCCCAGAAGAACACCTTACTACACATGTGGGATTTTAACAATGGAGCTGTCTACAACACATGTCGTGTGTTGTCGAACTATGGTTCTTTGTTTTACTCCGTTCAAAATTTCTCAACAAACTTGTCGCAAGTTCAACAAATCAGTTCCCTTGAACCAGGGAGTTGTCAAATAGCAACTCCCTGCTTGAACATGTAATGTTAATTTGTGTTACATTATTTAAAATAAATTAGTCTACGTAACTTTCATTAAAGTTTGCAGTGATTTAGTTGAGTTTTAGGTCAACGAGGGTTGTTGTCGGGAGCTAAGCAAAATCAGAACTGTGATGCATTATAAACACGTTGTTTTTGTCTGTGATTTTTGTGATTATAAACGTTCCATGACTTTTCCGTCTTCATGCATCTGATTACAAACATTTTATCATAAAGATGGAAATAATAAAAAAAAAAATGAAAACTCTGGTTTGTTATCATCTTAGTAGGGAACAACTGACTATTAGATCAGACACAGATCAGGTTGATATTCACCCCTTTTGCAAAGAATGTATCTGCGAAGCAAAGCAAAATCCATTTGTCAATTTTTGCTGATGTTTAGTAACATGAAAATGTATTTTCAGCTGGTAGAGAAAATATCAGATCAGAGCCGATATGGTCGTGATGAAAATCTTGACCATCGTATCTGCAGCAAAGAACCACATCGGTGAGCACCTAATAGAATACACCGAAAAGTTCAAAGTCATTCGTCACACAAGTCATAAAGTTTTTGTTCAAGAATGCTGAGGACGTTGTCCTTGCAGGTGTTGAAATATTTAACTTCATCAAACTTTAGCCCCCCCCCCAATTTTGATAAGGACAGCTGAAGGCTGAAGCGACAGATGAAAATGTTTCAAACGTTGCCAGCCATTAGCCACAAAAGAGATACAGAGTCAATTTCTTGATCACCTATCTATAGAATTTGCATTCCTAAAGAAGATGATTGTATGGATTGTAACAATCGAAGGAGTCCAAATTATTGCTTAATATTTTACTTTGAGCTTGTTTATTAGCATTGCAGTACTTGGTATTAAGGCCCTGCTTCCTTAAAAATTAACCTCTGTCCCAATCTGATGTGTAAAAGAATCTGCAGGAATGTTGTTAGCCAGAGCTTCTTGGTCTCTCAAACTTGAATGAAAATCTTTTTCATTGGTTTGTTGCACTGTCGAATTGGCCTGGCAATCGGTGGTTTCAATTTGCTCCCTGCTGGAGTTAAACATTTCAAGTATGCCTGAACATTTGGCAAGATGTGCTGGAATTTGCGGAATGGACATCAACTTTACTTGGTGTGGACAGCTTGGTGCTAATGAGGAGAGATATGAACTGTAATACACCTTGTGTCATGAATCATTCCATTTTTTTTTTATCACAGTAATTTCTCTACAGAAAGTGTTGGATTATACCATTTTGCAACAATGGGGACTCCCATATTTAGAGAACTTGTCTTGCAAGTCACCAAAGGTCATCATTTGATACAGCCTGACATTAGAAATGTCAGAATAAATTCCTTTTGCTAATGTATCAAGTCTTGGCTGGTGTTTATTTTGTTCTTTCATTTTGTTCTCACCATGTTGCCTTTGGGATTGCTCATCTAAATTAGAGGTGTTCAAGGAAATTATGCAAACAATCAGCCCTAAGTTAGATTAAGAAAAAAGTGACTGATAAAGGTCTTCTAGCCTAGGAGAGGTGCAACTGTCTCTGCCATCTTGACCAGTTTTGGCATTTTACCTTGGTAATCTGCCTTCACATTAGTTGAAAAAGTTTGATCCTTAAAGGGAAATAGGGTGTTTGTTTTAGAGAAAACATCCATATTTTTAAAAGCAATGTTTGAGGACATAGAACGATAGATTATTCAAAATAAGGAATGACAGTAGTCTTCTTTTTAAGAAATAAGTTTCTCACAGATAGAAATTTAGTTATTTGTTGCTCAAAACTAATTTGTTCACCCAAACTTTTCAAAATTCAAATGATGCATCTTCCATTACTCATCACATGCAAAATGTTTTGAGGAGATAAAGCTTGGGTAGATGTTTATTGATTAGACGGAATGGTTTAACAATGATTTTAGCTATTTTCTTTTGTATGCCATGTTAATGTATTCTAAACGCCCTATTTCCCTTTAAACGTTTTCTGCTGTTGGTGTTGGATGGTGCACTTTTCCTCGGGGTCCGGTTAGTGCTTCGTTCACATCGCTTTTGCATCAGGAGATTAAATCTTCTCTGTTGCTGTATTTTATTTTTTTTCTGGTGTGCACAAAGCGACACCATCCGATGGAACAGGAGAGAGATTTCCAGAATCCTTTTTTTTTTTAAATTTTTTTTAAAGGTTGCACGATTACTTTTCTATTATTAGCGCGGTTTACGTGCCAGATTTTATCCAGACAATGGAGTGCAGTGCGACCATTCCTCGTCGGCACCGATGCAAGGTGTTTCTTGATGCATTTCTGTTCCATCAATGTTGTTTACAGTCAGTGATTGATTCACGTGTGATTGCCTCCAGGGATCTAGGTCAGCAGTCTCCGTCCCTCGTAACATGCTCTTACTTTTTCTGCCGCCTGTTGTATTTTCTTTTTTATTTTTTCTTTTATGGAAGTGATTACTATTTCTGCTAGCACTTATTTACCATTTGAAGGCTTGAATGACAATATCTGCACCCATATAAGAAAAAACAAAAAGTACAGTGAGAGAACGAGTAGGTCAACGCCATGAACAACAAGCAGATTACTGTATAATCATCCTTGTGTGAATTAATAAGCATACTGCCCCATGTACAGCTCTCTTTTTGTAAGTAAACAGATTTTTTTTTATAAGTTAACAGATTTTTTTTGTATTATCCTCCTTGATGCAAGTTTTCCTTTCCATTATAATCTGTGATGGACATAAGCAAGATCGCAATCTAAAATGAATTACTTGGGCGTCGCTTAAAACTACTCTGTCCTGGGATGAGCGCTGTGAAGGTAGTTCCAACGTTCAAACCATTTTGATTTACCAGATTCATAGATGTTGAACAATGCGTGAATACTGTATGTTGAAAACTTAACTTATTGAAATATGTGCCATTTAAGGAAGATTTTTGCTTTGACTTTAAATGATGTGAGAAGTCCACTTTTTATCAAGGACCAGAGAAAATATTGATTCACAACTATTGAGAAATGTACATGAAATTGCATGACACTTTGGCGTTCGTGGGTCACAAATTGCAATGAAAACACGGTTTTATCATCCCTTGTGATCATTGAATCAGCAGTGGATTGCACAATGTCTGTGTCAGAATTTCCCAATAAGATAGACCTGATTTCAAGGAATTGTGGATTCCTTGCCACAGAAATCTAGCAAGTTGATCTGCTATTACTGTAAACAACTGCACACTTACCCCCGCTGAGTCCGATTACTGTACAGATCAGTGAGTTAGTGTATAATTGCACATTGCAGACGCTAAAGCTGTCGCTGCTTAAAGGGAAAGCGTATCTGAAGGAAGCCACATTTACCAGTAGAAAAGAAAATCATCACAAAAGGCGTTTTTGACTGTGAGCAGAGAAGGACATCTCGTTCATGGCTTTTAGCAAACACGAGAGAAATTTCTCTTATTGATAGTTTGTTCCATTCGCATGTCTTTGCTGATGTTCAATCGCAAGTAGTTGAAAAGTCAAGTTGCTGAAAAGACTTAAGCTAATCAAACTGTTTTGTTTGTGAGTTGATGTCACTTCCCCCTTAAAGTGAGAACAGTTCAGGTGCATTTAAATCATATTTTGTGCATAAATGTAAATGGTACAGTAAGTTACAAAGAATTGCTGTGGTATCAGGATGCGTGAATCTCGGAGCTCTTAACAGTAGAAGAGAACTATGAAGTATAGACAGCAGTCACAGTCGGTGATACTGTCTGTTTACAGAAGCACATAACAACAAAGGATAAACAATTCCAGCATTTTGTTTTCATTTGTACACTCCAAGATACTGTAGATGTGAAATGTTCGTAAAAAGTAGTGATACACGTTAAACACAAAATATTGTAAATTAGCCGATGTAGCTTCAATTTCTCTCAAAAATTTCACGAAATGTGAATATACTTTAAAATTCTTTTCTGGCCTATTTGGATTTTTATCATGTTGAAATTTTGTTGTGACACCTGTTATACATTTTAATTATTGTTTACCTCTTGCTGTACATGACCTTATAGCTGGCCAGGATGTTTTTGATAGGCATATCATACATACAATTGTGGAGATTTTTGCAATTGAAACAGTGAAATGCAAGTATGCCCATGTAATAGCAGCTTAATAAGATAAAAGTTTTGAAAGTGTATCAGTGAGATAATTTGTGGACAACTTCAATGTGGAGAGGACTATCACATTTTGTATGTTATTTGTCCATTGGTCAACCAGCTTCAAATGGCTTGAAGCTGGAATATGAGCTGTACACGCAATCGGATGGTTACCTAGCCTTTGCTTTTCGTCAGTACTTCAGGGAAGAGAAAGTAGGGGAAAAGATTGCCTGTCAGAATATTTAAAAGAGAACTATGCATTTGTATTTCAGATATTTGAATATGACAGTTGTCCTGTCATTTTTGTTGGACCTACAAAATTTAGACTCTCAAAGAAAGCCTAGCTGTTAATCACCAAATGTTTATATTTCATATCAAACAGACCAATGGGGATGGATATATTCATGTGTTAAAAAATCTGGCTGAAACAATGTGTATTTACATTGTAGACATATGCTTACCCCAGTCTAAGGAGGCAGATCTAGGGCATAGAGGGTGCGATGCAAGAATATTTTCAAGCATGTGTCAAAGCTTGTCTAAGTATGCATTAGTGTAAGCAAGGGGTAGGTATAATCACCAGTGAGTTGTGGGGAGACTATAACATATTCCTCTGAATTTGACTTTCAGTGGCAAATTATGACAAATTTTCAGCTCATAGTTCGGCTTTAAGTATCACCTATTTTCATGATGGTACAGTAAGGTTCATCTGTTGTAGTTGACCATTTCTGTAAACATCTCCCAGGAATATGTGAACCATATCTTAAGGAGGAGGCTACTGTCAGTCTCTACCTACAAAGCATGATTGGGATTTGTCAGCACTGAGGGATAATTTATTCATAATGCTGTTTGATCAAAAGAAGTGACCAACTCTTCCAATGAACTGGGTCAAATTGTTAAACTATTATGAACATGATATTGCAAGAAGGGAAGCATCTACAGAATTGGTATGGAGTTTGGAGCTGTCCCTCATTGAGCAAAACTAACAACTTCTTTCCACTGAGGCCATGGGTCATTTGGGGTCAACTGGGGTCAAGTGGTGAAAACCTTGTAAACATTAAGAGAAGCTTGTACAGATCTCATACAGTATTTGATTTTCAGATGCTCCTCATTGGGTGCAACAAGCCTATTGATTTTTTTGGTGGTTAAAAATCATTTGGGGTCAACATACCCACTATATGCAATAAGTCAGATTCAAACTGTAATTGAATCATTGAAACCACAATGCCTTTGGGCTTTCTGGTTGAGTTCTTGATTTAACATTTTCCTTCATGCATATACTTGTCTGCCCTTTATGTATCACCTAACCTTTCCTTCTCCTTTTCTTTCAGACCCTGAAAATCAGATCTTGAAGCAAGCCTATGTTGTGGCCAATGAGGCGCAGGCGAAGGCTAAGTTAAACGGAATAGCAGCACAGAAGAAAGTGGATGTTGTTGACTTGTCGACATTCACAGACAATAAAGACATTGTTATTCCAGATTTAAATGGACATGTTGAAAATGAAGAATTTGATGCGGAAAATTGGAGAAGAGGTCACAGAAGCCTTCCCTGTTCAAGTGTATCCCAATTTAGAGGAGGGGGTGCCAACTGTCTCTTCTTCAGGTAATAGTTCTGTGGGGGAACCTCCAGTCAAGTCTGTCCAGTTGAGAAGGGACAGCACAGGGCTCACCCAGGACCGACTTAGTCAACTTTTCCCCGAGGATACTTTCAGAACTGACGATCTCCCCTTGGAGCAAATGGTAGTGGCTACAAGTGGAGACGATCCAAGTTTGCACTTTTCTGATTTAGAGACCTTTTCTATCAATTCCAGCCATCAGTCATCAGACGATCTAGATACCTCAGAAATTGTAAGAGAGCCATCCATAAGACAAAATGTCAAAACACCTTCAAATTTGCCTGCCAGTAGACTTTGATGATCTTTTTCAAGAGAGTCACCATCAATTACCAAGTCGAGCCAGAACCTCTGCCAAGGAGGAGCAGTCAGGTCCATTAACTTCAAACAATGCCAATATGGCAGCAGTGACCTCAGAAAAAACTCCTTCCAGGCGGCCACCGAGGGAGGTGGCCGTCGACTGCCCACCAAACTTTGTGGCAGCAAGTGGGATGAAAAACCCACCACCACCTTACCACAGCGTCAATGGTCAGGCAACCATGAATGGGCCCACCATGGTAAATGGGATTGAAACAAAACCCAACAACCAGACAAATGGTGAAGCTCATAAAGAAGGGAAACCAAAGGAGAAGAATACCCAATTTAAAGTTAATGATCTTTCCACGGTAAGCTAGCCCAATGATTACGGAACGTGTCTTTTTAAGTTACTGTAATTCGTAGAAAGTGCTCTTGTGCAGTCATAAAGTGTTTTGTCGTATGGATTCACATAATAGACTTATAATTACCCCTTGCTCACTAATGCATTCAGTTTGACCTTGCTCAAAGTGATAATTTGTCATAATTTGCTCAAAGTCATAATTGATTTTGTGTGCACTTTGAGCAAGATTAAACTGAATGCGTTAGTGAGCAAGCTAGTTGTAAGTATAGTCACTCGTGAATGCCCACACCAGTGAGTCATGGGGATTCTGTGGTAAAGTTTACTTCAGTCAGCCACATTTTAGTTTGATACACCTATTTCATCAAGGCATTTCCTTAATTGTGAAGATTTTGGAACCTGTAAAACATTGTGATAGGTACAAATTGCAGGATACCAGTAAAAGCCGTAATAAGCTTCATGCCCAGAGGTTTAGTTGAAGATTCAGTTTTCTAAATAACTTTGCACATTTTCAGATTCCTTCTAAATGGATAGGTTTCAGTCTTTGAGGCAAATTTATGGATGTAAGGTACCATGATGACTTGTGACTTGTATAGCCGTACATTGTGCCAGTTCACTTTGTTCAGTGAAAATGCAGTTCAAGGTGTGTGTTTTTGTACCTACAGCTTGCAATTCAAGTTAAAAATAAAATTTACAATGGGCTGTAACTTGCTTCTCTTGTCAATTCTCTAAAACCTACATGTGGGAACAACCATCTTCTTACTACAGTTTGACAAACAAGTTTGACACAATGTATCAAGTGATTTAAAGTTGATGAAGTGCGCTGTAAGGTATGACACATAGTTGCTCTTAAGCTTGTGTCAATGAAAAAAAAAAAAATGGGTGACTTCAGCAAAGGTTGCATGACATCATCCACTTCCATTTCTGTGGACCCAACACATTGAAATCATGTGATGGTATATGCGGGGGAATGTTTCTGGAGAGAATAGGAAGTCTAGGTGGTGCACTGGTGCGAACATCATTCATCAATACTACTAGGGGGCAAAGTGTTTACATTGTGAAACTGTGACTCATATTTTGTGGAAACAAGTAGGCCTATGTTTTTCTTGATATTTGCAGTTCTCCACTGGAACATAAATCATTTAAGCAAATATTACAACTAAGAAAAGTAACACATACAAAGAACATAATGAAGCCAAAGTGTTGGAAAGACCCAACAAGATTTGTATGCTTAACTATTGGAGAAATCAGTTTTGACTACTAGGTGGAAGAGCAGTGCTGATGTTGAAGAAAAATTTGCACCAAGTGCGTTAGTCAAAGGATGTACTATAATGATCAAAAACAGACAACATGGCGTGGTGTGATTTTTGCAACTTTTTTGAGGGGAAGCTATTTTTTTTTTCCATGTTTTTTATTTCTCTGTGCATAGATTATATTTGAAAATGGAAATACCATGAGAGCATCTATCATGTCAAGAAATTCCACTTCGGGATCAAAGACATTTTGTAGCCATGCATGTTATTGTTTGTTTCCTGAGTCTGTCTGCAATAGAAAATGCATTGGCCCATGTATTGGGTATTTAGAAGTGTGCATTTTCTGTAAGGGGCCCATTTCTTGGCAGGATGCATGGCAGCTATTTTCAAGGCAGGTGTGCCGCATAAACAAAGATAACTGTTAAAAGTCATGCAGAAATAATGTGTAGTCTACCTATGTGTTACAAGCATGATGTGTTAGCCCTCCCAGCTTTCAGTACTTAACTGCAGTGTATGTGCAGTATGCACAGAATGTAACTCAGGTTTACTTCTTCCGTCATCAAAAAGTATCAGAGATACAGTACATACAATAAATATATGTTACAAGTTATTTTAGAAATTAAGACAAACAAAAGAAAAGCATAAGTAGTTGATTGGTAGGGGAGCCAGAAAGAATCAGTGCTTTTCTATTTGTTGGCACCTTCATAAGTAAATACGTGAAATAATTACAAGGAACAAAGGAGAAAATTCAGAGCAAAAATATGGGGACAGAAAACAAGAAAAAGAAAACTGTGATGCAATTTTATACAAGTAACAATTGCAGTTGCATGTTAATGGTCAATATTCCCCCCCCCCCCAAAAAAAAAAAAAGAGAAAATGAAAAATGTATACCTTTCAAGGGACGATTTAAATTGACTGAATAGTTCTCTTCAGAATTGACAGTATAAGATCAAAGAAAATCTTCCCTTTAGGATATTGCCTACACTGTCACCTATGCACGTAAGCTGGATTGATACTCGAGTTGAGGCATCAATACCATTCAGAAAAAAAGTTATCATTCCGTTTAAGAACTTCCCCTTTTGTCACTCAAAATCCTCCAACTAATGCCTGTTTTGTTGAGGGTTGAGTATAATTGTACACTATTTAAAAGCTTTTGCATTTGCTACTGCACTACTGTATGCATGCAGTGTCTTGTCACAGTGCAACTGGCCCATTGAAAGTGACTAAGCCCATACAGAGATGCATAATATCCATTGCCCTGGTAAGGCACCGATCCTGTCAAGCCTACTGAGCTATGAAACAGATTATATGTGAAATCTTTTTAGTCTTTAGTTAAGATCAGGCTGAGAAGATATTATCATTGTGTGGTGGGGGTCATAGGGGCAAGACAGGGGTCATGGCATCAGAAATGGAGAGAACCCCTGCCATTGCCACATTGTCTTTTCTACATACATGTAGGTAGACACACACACACACACACACACACACACACAGTTTGTGATCTTCAAAGACCATTTTTACAAGTGTGTAAGCATAATGGAAGGCATGCATGGTTGGTATTGTTATGAATCTCTTCTAAATAATTCAGCACAGCATCTATGTAGTAAAGAGAGTGGGGAAAAAAATTGTTTTAGATCGAGATTCTGAGGCTGATTGTGGAGAATCAGAGAATGCTGGGAGTGAGGAAAGAGGTGAAATAAAATGGGTGTAAAATTATTAGTAATGTCCCCAAATTGTTGCCCAACTTAAACCTGACATGAAGGAAATAGTCTCATTCAAACCATTCACAATATTCTACTCTTTGGAGTCAACAGTTTAAAAAGGAAAACAGAAACATTTAGATAGTTGTATCTCCGTTGTGGCATTATGGTAGTCTGACTTGTAATTTGTTTGGTATTCACAGCTACATAAATTTGAGGACAATAAGGTTCCAGTAACTTGGTTTAAAATGTGTTTTTTACAATGAATACATCATGGGATAAAGACACCTCGAATTTGGGCTTGTATATTATGTTCTTTGAGTCATACTTGATTGTTTTTTTCTTTTTAACATCGAAAAAGTTGACAAGAACACATTGATCCACAATGCAGTGAAAATCATGCTGGACTACAAAATACTTTGTACTGTTCATTTATGAAGGTAGGCCTTTTTGGCTAAAGTTCTCAGTATTTGCTTATTTTCTTGTAAATAGGATTTAGAGGAAATGAATGCAGTTACATTAAGTGGAGGTGAAGCATTGGAAAGGAAACAGGAAATGAAAAAAAAACAGTGACAGACTTGATAATGTACTGTTTGTTTGAACCCTTTCATCCAGTTATCTGTACAGAAAGGGCACATTGAATGTGTGAATAGTCAAGGCAGTTGGATCCAGTGGAGACTTGCATAATGCACGATGAATGCGGCCTACATGTTATAGCACAATTGATAAAGACTAATATTCAGTGGACCCCTAACATTGGAACAGTATATTAGGAATAAGTGGTTAGTCCACACATCCAAAAACAAACCTGAATGCCTTAAGAGAGGAAGCAGAGTCTACTATAAAGCTAATCTGGAATGGACTTTATACCATTGCCAAACTATCTGACATTTCATTAATTTCACCACTGGTTGAATTATTAATACACCCATCCATGTTCAGTTTATACTGTATCAAGTAGACTCCATAGAATCATGTAACATGTAGTTGTTGCTTGAAGCCTGGTGCATGCATGCTGTCAATATTGAATTCATAAGCGCCGGCGGTTACAGTGTTAAGTTTGGAAGATGGAGGGAGGGGGAGGGGTGAACAGAGGTGAGGTGGTGGGAGGTATATAAATTTAAATACTTACTGCAGTGTATTTATTTGAAAGCCTGTGTAGGTATATTTGTGGCACTCTGTAAAAATTTTGCCTTTTTATTATACAGCATCAAGAGCTACAGTAACATGCATTGTCAACTGGACAGTTTTGTTTTCAGTATCAAACATTTTTGTTCCTGTGTATAAAACTGTATCTGGAGAAAGGTAAATACGGTAACTAATGTCGTGATAGTATTGAAACGTAACTTTTTTTTCTTTCTCTTCATTTTTAGAATTCAAGCCATAACAATATCCAGAACACACCACTACTACAGCCAGTTAGCAATAAACCGCTCTTCGAACAGAAGACCACTTCTGCTCAAGATTACACAAATAACAACAAACCAGTGGGTAAGATAATTTTTGCAGAAATATTTCAGTGACAAGTCTGCATATTTTTTCACTGCTTGCACAAACCCCAACACCAATATTTTGTTCAAAAAATGAAGATATTGCTCTTTGAAGGAAGACAAGACAGCTTGGGCCAGGATAGATATCCAGGTGCCTCAAGGTAACAAAAATGTCACATGTATTACTGCAAATTATGGCAAATTAATAAGTCTTTGTTGTTCTTTTAAATTGAATTACTTATTTAATCTTGAAATTTGTAAAAAGAAAAGAAAATTTAATAAATTGGGTTAACGGTAGATTGACCTTAAAATGTAAAAATTTAGGTCACAAGTCTTAAAAGAGAGGCTTACTTGAGTTTAGGTTATTTATTTTGTGACAAGTTTGAAGGAGATACTTGCATGCCAGTGCTTATGAACATGTAACCAGAGCTGCACACCAACTGCTCACTTGTTTTGTTTCTTAAATGAAGGATTGAATTACTGTAGTGATCAGTGATTGGTAGTGTAACTGCCTGAGATGAGCCTTCAAAGATGTGTCATATCTTGTAAAAATGGCCATGCTTTGTGTCATTGGGCAACTAAATCATAATTCTTGGAAGGACCAATTCAGATTTATGTCAGTTAACATCAAGTAGATGAATGTACTTTCATTCGTATTAAGCTTTCATGTTACTCTAAAAAATGACAACTCGTATAATCGGACACCTAATAGATCGTACTTCGGTTATAATCGGTATTTCCTTCATACACCTTACATACTTCATACACCTCACATACTTACACTATAAATTGACATAGGTTGATATTTGTATGCTGGAGAGGTCCGAGGGGACTACAGTAAGTGCTTTTCTAACCATACAATCTTTATTTCTCTTTGATTACCACTACAACTACCACAAATACAGTATATACTTCACTGCATCTTTCTGTCTTTCACAATTATTTTCAAAATTTCAATATTTGGATTTTTCTTCAATGCAATAATGATAAATAATCAAACCAAACAGAAGTTTGTTATTATCAGTTTCAGTACCAGTCTACTGTGAAAGCTTAATTCATAAATTCCTAAAAGCAGGGCAGTGAACATCTGAGGTTTCTCAGAGTGATCATGCAATGTAAACAAGTATAAAGCACTTGCTGTGCAAATCTCTGAATCTCCAGATTTGTATTGCATAAAGCAGTGGTCTGAACATGGAAAAAAAAGTTCAGATATGCTGTGGAAAGAAGCCTCTAGCATCAGTCAAATTGACTATGTGTGTTTGAGTCTGTAATTGCTTTGACATACGCACTTGATTACATTTGATTATATTTGATTGATCGATCGAATGTGGAGTCTGTGTGCTCCTCCCTGTTAAATCTATTCATGCGGATCGAGGAGAGACCAATTTAAAACCAGGAAGGCATCTTAAATTGATTAATTACAATCACATTTTAGTAAGAGATCTATAAAACTGGGGGATTAGTGGGGGCAAATTTGTAATAAATAAGTTAGTACCATGCTGCAGAGAACCAATATAGTGTCAGACCTGAACTGCAGTGGAGAAGAGTAGGAGGGAGTAAATATTTGATAGAAATTCATGCTACAACTGGGGGAGGGGGGTTCAAGAAAAGTATGTGTTTTACCTACTACAGTATGTTGTCTATTTGTGTAACTCACCATTATCTTAAAGTGATTGTCTGCATAGGCTAGAAGTAAAAACAAGGAAAAGTTCATGTCTGAAAGTTTGGTAAGGTTTCAGTTGTACTGTACCATTCAGACAATTTGGTAAATAATAGGTCTCAGGTGGTAAGATCTGCCATATGGTTTCAAATTCTTCTAACATAATGACAATAGAACTGTAAAATAATACAACAATGTAGTCATTGATAGTTTTCATTCAAACAACGATGCACTTATTCGAACAAGCCAATGGGAAGTGTTGAATATGGGAAGTGTCGAATATCCCGTTAGTCAAAACAGCTGAAATGCAATGATCATGAATGATGTGATCAGTTTGTAGGTTATTTGTAAATGCATTGCTCTCACCAGATACTACAGTACGATTCTGACCAAGGAGCGACGACTCAAGTAGCATGTTTTTGATACACCATTGAGACTTGTACCGTTGCACGTTCATTATGTAGCCATTCAGTTAGTTTTCTGCAAGCACAATATCTCAAGAAGGGGGATCATGGCTAATGTCATACTTAGTGTGTTTGTTGGTCATAATGAGTACGGTAGATGACCCCTATTGTTTTTGGTGAAGGTCAAAGGTCATTTGACGCCATCAGAGGTTTAGACCATAAAACCTCATAAACATGGTATCTCAAGAAGCGTCATCTTGATAAATTTCATTCTGAGTGTGTGGGTTGGTCATAGTGAGCAGATGATCGCTATTGTTGTGGATAAAGGTCATTTGCGGTCACCAGAAGTCAAACTGTGAAAACATGGTAAACACGGGTTCTCAAGAAGCGTAATCTTGACTAATTTGACACTTAGTGTAGGGGTTTTGTGATAGTGAGTAGACGATTCCCATTGATTCTGGTGGCGGTCAAATTTCCTTTGAGGTCACCAGAGGTCAAACTGCGAAAACATAAAATGCTTAGTCCACGCAGTGGTCAAAAGAGCTTAGTGTAGGCATGCTTTCTCTAGGTTGATAAGGTGTTTGAATTTCAAAATTGGTATGTACATGTTGTACTGTGTTCCTCATGAATATTGGCAAGGAATCACAAAGTCCTTTGACTTTCTCGTTTCATTTTCATTGCAGATGTTCAAGAATTATTCACATGTCTAAATGAAATTCAGAGTAAACTGAATGACAACAAAGACAGGGAAGACATCCAGTTTCTAAGGCAACTCTTCCACAACTCAGACTTCCAGCAGGCTCTCAGTCTACACAACCAGGTAGCAGAGGTACATCAAAAGGACCCGCTTCCACTCCCTGAGGCAACAAATGCAGAACAATTGGTAGCAGAGGTATTTAATTCATTATTAGTTTTGATTCTGAATTCAGAAGAGTTTCATTTATAAATTCAAGAAATGAACCTTCTTAGTCAAGTGTGCATTTTGTTTTTGTTATTGAACCCTTGGACAAGAGAGTTTGTGGAATTTGCCTTGTCGGATCATATTATTACTTTTACCAAGCTTAGAGAGTGTGTCCTGTTGTCGATAGTTACAACTCTATGGCAGATTTGCGTAGTCAAGTCTGTAGTTGATCTCACAGCTCCTGAAGTGATGAATGTGGCTGATTGGACCACACAGCACTTGACAAATTTCAATTCAAACAGCCGAGCATATGAAAGAATGTCGCAGAGATACATGTGTTGTAGAGCGTTTAAGTTTGCAGTATTGATTCCATCATTGGCTCACTACACTGTGAAAGATTACCCCTGAATGTATCGTTTACTTTTTAAATGACTTTGCAATGAATACCACTGACTTTAATTTTATCTGTAACACCTAATTCTGTCATTCAAGAAAGCAGTAGCGCATCCAAGATACAAGATGCTATCAGAAAAGATGCTCAAGCATAGAGGATGCAGTGCAAGTGAACTCATGGAGCATTTTTTTATTTTTTTTATTTTAATGGCCCCAGCTTACCAGTTAAATCAAGGAACCAGGAACTTAAGTGTGCTGCAGTTTGTCCAATTCAAAAGACATTTCTTTGAAGACGGCACTGCTCCCCTGGCAAACGTGACCGTTCTGATCGGTGTTCATTTTCGCATGTGTGTCTGACATCATACTGCAAAGATGCAGTTGATTTTATCTTGCTGCCAATAGTCTGTTAGATTCCTAAAAGAAAAAGTATATTTTAGGTATTGCTGCCTTTATTCCATTAGATTCCAACAAAAAGAAAAGGATTACCTCGGTCTTTATGTATGTAGTCAGTTAGATTCCAACAAAATGGGAAGGACTAACTGGGTCTTCCTACCTGTAATCAGGTCCAACAAAAAAGGCAGGATTTTACTGGGTCTTCTTGCCTGTGATCAGTTAGATCCCATCAAAGTAGGAACGATTTTTTGGGTCTTCCTAACCTCTTCCTTCCTGACAGAAGTCATGTAAAAGTCATAATTTAGAACTGGAAATTTTGCAAGTCAAAAAAATTCACTTTCTGTCATGATCGTCATGCTGTTATTCATTGTTTTAATTTCTGTATGTTTATTAGCAAGTTGGTCATGCACTTGCCTTCTAATGGTCATGACATAGTCATGGAAAAATCATGAGGTTTTACTTCCACTAAGGTGCAGAAACCGTGAATAAGTGTGGTTGATGAAACTACCTCAGACCCTTCCCTGCCATTCTCTTTAACCAGTCATTGCCATTACCTTGGTTGACTCCATGGATGTCTCTCCATGTTTTTGCTTTGATCACTTCTTCAGGGCAGGTGAACAATGTTTACGTAGGTTATGTGACATTGAAGAAGGAAGGAGCAGAAAAAAAAAAAAAAACCATACCATAAAGGAATGGGTTGACAGCTTGTAAATGTCTCGCTCAAAGAGACCATTTATCTGCCTTTTCCTGGTGGGGAATTATTTGGGTCAAATTGAGTGAACTCATGCATCAGCTAGATTAATTAAGGCTACTTATCTTGTTCCCTAGGGTAGAAACATAAATGATGAGTTCATGACAGATGGCAGCTTCTTGACAAAAAATTACTCCTGTTATTTTTTGGATGAATATGCGCATTTAGAGGTCTGCTAGTTTTATGAAGGAAAGAAGTTACAGCCACCTTCGAATCAAATCAATTTCTGAGAAAAGAAGAAGCCCATGTCAAACATTTTTCAGAGAACAGTAAGCCTTTGACACTTGGAATTCTCTCCTGTTCAGCTCGTATTCATTTTGCAAGGGAATGATGTGTCAACTCAGAGTTATACTGAACAGAAAATTTGCAACGTTACCTGAATTCTGTGGAAATATGTGCGAGAAAGTTTAATTCACTGGTGGTTGATTTTGTTTTTATAGATTGCATTATCCACAAGAGATGTAAGGAGTCCAGAGACTGATGCCCTTCGAAGAATATTTGCAGATCCTCACACCAAGGTATAATTTTTTGTAGTGTAAGAGTATGCATAAGAGGTCAGAAGTTACCAAAGTGATCCTCAGTAGTGCACCTCGAGTGTAATAAACCTCTCGTTGGCCTATACCATCCAATGATTTTCCACCTCCCATCCATCCCTTTGCCACTTGCACCAACTCCAATCATTTTCTTCAACCCCCATTAAGGGAAGAGAACGATGTGAAGTCATCCAGCCTGAGGCACATGAAAGAATAACAGATTCACATCGTAGACATACAGTATACTTTAATACCACCTTGCTTACTCATGCATTAAATTTGACTTACCGTTGCTCAAAGTGCAATCGAAATCTATTCTGACACCGCCCTCTAGACTTAGGCTCATCCTCGGTTGGCTTCACTCGTGAATACCCACACCTGTGAGTTGTGGGAAATACACGACATGAGATAAAGCTGTTATGTATATTTAGGTAGCCAGGCCTTTGAAGTCTTGGCTGTGTCGAAGATCTCTTCAACAAGTCCTTGACTTGGACATTGCGTATCATATCTTTTTGGTATTAAGGTCGTCATAGCACTGTCAAAGTAATGCCCTTGATGGTGTTCCTGATGTCCCCCCTTTGACTCTACTTTCGTGTCTGTAAAAGGAATGGCCATGCCTGTCGCTTCACGTTTGCACAGCTCTGCAGATTCGATTTCCTTAAAACACATTTTGCTTCCTTACAATCATTCCAACAGGCCCTGCTACGTGCTCATGACCAAATAGCAACCAGAGATCCTGTCCAGCATCATCAACAACAGTCCAGACATTCCCCGGTCAAGTCAAGAGAACTGGAACACGCAGCGATAGCGCCGACGGCGGCTGCCTCTCCGAGGCAAGTGGTTCAAGTCACGGGTGGACCAGATCGGATAGTCAAGATAGACAAGGCCAACAATCCATTGGTGTGTATCTCTCTGACAAAGCTCATTGATTACCACAAGTCGTAGTTTTGTCAACTTTTTGCTGTCATATCAGGAATTTATTTTGATTTGTGCGAAGGTAAGAATGCACCCTGAAATGAAAGTTAATTGTTACAGTAGGACTTTTGAGGTGAATGAGGAAAAGAAAAAGAGAAAACTGAAGATACTTTAAAATCATTATCTGAGCAGCCATTTAGAGGAGGTCTTGCACACAATTAATACAAGGAAGATATGGGCTTTTCCTGTATGGGAAGATTGGAAACAAGGCCAGAGGACCACTTATATTTCCAACTACAAAATCAACTTTCCTCAAAACCAACATGAGACTTTCACTAGAGATCTATGTTAAACATATTCCCATTACAAACTTGGTCTACAAAGGGGTTGAGATTTTGGTAGATGGCACTTTTCCGACCAGTAATTCTTGCATAGACCTTGACTGTTCAAGAGGCATTTTTGCTGATATTGAAGAAATCAATATTAATCAACTACTTGGTGAGTTAGGTAATGTTATCTACATAAAAGATTTTATTGAGTAAATCTGTTGCAGAAACCAGACTCACAGGTGTAATGACCAGTCAACATTAATTAGTCTTAAGAGACACCATTTATATTAAAAGTGAGTGGAAAAAGTTCCTCGTAATTTATGACTAAAGTGTGCTACTCTCAGTTGTAATGAGATCAGGCCTGTAAGTTTTCATGTGTGCAATTTGAAAGTACCAACAAAGGGCCATGCATGAAAATGAATTACCCAGGAGTACCTATCACTTCCTTTATTTGCTTGTTGTTTACTGTGATTTGTACTGATTCTCTAGTTTGGGTGGTCTGGTTTTGCAAATGATTTAAATGTTTTTAGTAGAATAGAGCAAAAGCTGATCAACAGCCGAAACGTGACTCAGTATTGATTGGTTACCTGAAACCTTTTTTCAATCATTACCCTCAAGATCAGACAGATGTTTACTTGAATCCTTACAGTTACCATCTGGAACTCAGCAGTTTGTATCCTATACCAATTTATGCACAAAACGGAAAAGGGCGAAAAAGGCGTCTTGGTAGCATTTTGCACGTATTTGTAGGTTTTCAAAGTAGTTCAACATTTGTCAAACAAGTGAAGGAGGAGGTAAACTACATACTATTCCTGATGTTAATGAAACCTAAAATATGTAGCCAAAGAAATAGAGGCTTGAATTATGGGTGTCGGCAAATGCCATCATCATTGTTGACTTCACTGACATCTCTCAGTAATTTCCGTTATTTTTCTTGACTATTTTCACCCCAGCATATGGGGTAAGAATATAAGATGGCATGCTCACCTGTCGAATGTCTTGTTCTTTGGTAGAGGTAGAACTCCTGTACAATCTATTACATAAACAGAAGGGATACATGTTAAACATCTTTTAAAGAAGGACAACAGCTGACGAAATTCTCTTCTTGTGAATTTCCACTGAATGTGGGGCACTTGCAGTAGACCCTTTAATGTCAGTTTAAACAGTTGGTCTGAAAGGTCAGTATTTAAACATGTTAGGACTTGTTTGGTAATGTCTGAACATTGTGGCCAGTAAAAGTCCAAAAAGAATGAAATGAACAGCAGCTACTGAATGTGACAATAGGTGAAGTTTGTTCAAAGGTGTCAAGTTACATGAATATTTGCAATACTTTGACATATAGCTAGCTTTTCAGCTGGAATACGTATCCCTTTTGTTTATTGTACTCCCTTCCACTCACACAACAGTAGTTTGACATCCAACAGTCAAACTGGGATAGTTAATCCTTTGTTGGTTCCTTGCGTCAGCAAAGGAACCTATGCAGTCAGGTTGGCGGGTGTGTGTGTGTGGTATGTGTGTGTGTGATGTGTGCATCTGTGACACTTGCTTAGGATTGCTCTAACTCAATAGGGGAAAGTCAGATAAAGTCAAACTTGGTATGTAGGTTCGCCATTTTGAGAAGGTGTGCCCCATCGTTTTTGGTGGAGGTCAAAGGTCATCTGGGGGAACTGAGGGCAAAAGTCTGTTTTGCTTGGGTACGCTGTAACTCAATAAGGGAAAGTCAGATGAAAATCAAACTTGGTATGTAGGTACGCCATATTGGGACAGTGGACCCTATTGTTTTTGGTGGAGGTCAAAGGTCATCTGGGGGAACTGGGGGAAAAAGGCTGTTCTTGGTACCTGTAGGAAGTAAACAACTTGGTATGTAGGTTCGCCATATTGAGAAGGTGTGCCCTTTTGTTTTTGGTGGAGGTCAAAGGTCATCTGGGGGAACTGGGGGCAAAAGTCTGAAAACCTTGTGCTATGGATGCTCATATGTACCATCAGTCCCCCTCCAGTGCATCATGAAAGTACTGCTTGAGTTAGCAATTTCTTGATCAAATGAAAAAGAAGCAGTGTTGTTTGCACTACTGTAGGTGGTCACACCAGATAAGTTTTGGCTGGATCAGTTTACCTCCTCATGCCTGAGTGCTAATGTGTGCATTCATGTAAGTGTCTTTTCAATTAGTGAGGTGGGCAGAAAGCAATGAAAGAAAATAGGTCAGTTGGTGTTCTTACCAGTTTAAACTAGACCCCAGTAGTTCCCCCAGGGCATACTATCAGTTTATTGGACTTTAAAGGGGCATAGATGGGATAAGCCATATTGCAATTTGCAGAGCCCCTTCTTGAAATGAGAAATGCACAGCTGTTTGTGTTTTGTAAAATGAATGGGATATTGCTGTATATTGCAGAAATCAACATCTTCAATTCATTTCATTAATTGAAATGACTTCTTTGATATTTATGAACTCAGGCATATCATTTTACAGTATGTATATTCCAAGTACAAGGAACCATGGTGCCCCTAGGCTGTTGTGAAATCATGCAAAATACTTCTTCTCTTACAGATTGTATGTAACACTGTTGATGGTTGGTCACATTAGTGCTATGGAAGTGGTTCCATGTGGGTGTATGTTTGTCATGTTTGGGGTCCAATGTCTGAAATGGGCCGTTTTATAGAAGCATGAAATATGTTTCTCTCTCTACAGATTTTATGTTACAAAAGTGAGAGTTCATGGTCAGAAATGGACCATATAGGCTATTGTACAAAATAATACAATATGCTCCCTTTTACTTCATAATTAACATTATATGCTCTCCATCTGTGCAAGGAACCAGAGTGCCCTTGGGCTCTTGTTTATGTTACTTAAAGAACAAACACACAATAGTGCTTTGACACCCAGCTGTAAAGTCTGATAGGCAGGATTAGCCGCATGCATAAGGAGGTGGTGGGAAAGTGATATATTCCCCCCTTGCATGGCTAGCCATAAAAATGACTTGTTGGATCAATCACAGAAATGGGGTGGACCTTAAGCTTAAGTTTCCATATGTAAAATCTGTAAAAATGGACTATATCCTACTATTCTACGCAGTGAAAAAGTTTTTGAATTTGAAAGTTTGATGATCATCAAGGAGCCTACAGCATATTGCTCATGGTTGAACACTGGCAAGATTTGACTTCTCGTTTTGGGAAGTGCCCACAGAGTAACAAGTCCAGGGGTGAAGCCTGTCAATAGCAATACAAACCTAGACCTTCTAACAGAACCACCATTTAACGACAGATGAGGGTGTATCCCCAGTCCTTGACCCACTTTCCCAAAGGAAGGGAGGGTGGAAGACTTGCCCAGCTCAGCAGCCTATCAAGTGTACCAAGCAACCTAAAGCAGACTAGATCTAACTCAGGCAACAGGAACCCAAATAATCTTCTCAGCACCACTGTAAACAGCTTTACTGAGCAAGCCAAATTTGGGTCTCTAGATAATTTCCAAGTGGTTCCTCCTGAAAGTGGACATAAATGTCACCATTTTCGCATCACACTATTATTGAAGTCATAAAAAATTTTTGATGTAAAGTTTTCAAGGCTTAGCTGAGTAGCCAGCCAGGTGATGATGATATTTATAATTTTCTCAGGGTGCTACAATTGTCAACGATGATGAAGAGGTTCTCATCGGAAGGATCATAAAAGGCGGCATCGCTGAAAAGACGGGACTCCTCCACGAAGGAGACAGGATCCTGGAGATCAATGGCGAGGACGTCAACGGCAAGAGCGTGGACGAAATATCAGATATGCTGGTGAGCAGGCTCTGTAGAATGTGATGTCTTACACTTCTTATCATTACTGACATAAGGGATGTAGATCAGTTTGAACACATAAAAGTACAAGAAAAGAATAGCAGCTGATGTCTTATGATGTAAAACATCTCTGTTTAGTCTCTTTGTTGCTTTCTTTGGTAGACATTGCTCGTGTAATTATGGGTATTAGACTGATGAAGTTATCTTTTTATCTTCCATCTTTTCCTTCGCCCTTTTCATGGTAACTTGTTTTTTGAACCACCTGTTATCTGTCACATTGTGTTACCCCTAGTGTAGCCTTCTAGAAAAAAAGGAGAGGAAGTAATTCATCTGAATCCGATGAACGTTGATCTTGAAATGGCACAAAGGAAGCCATTTAAGCTGATATACTCTCTGTTTATTTTGTTACATTTTGTTATGTCGAACACTGTCGAATGTTGTTCTCTTCAGGTGAATAGACTTTGTGTAAGTGATTTCAAAGGCTTGAGAACCCTATTAAACCACCTGTTACTATTTCCTCTATTGCAGGCTGATGTGAATGGTACCATAACATTCCGTGTCATACCTGCGAGAGAGATCAACATGCCAGAGCAGCAGCCGGTCGCTAATACCTCTTTGAGGAACATGGTGAGTTGCAGCAGCGGTACGGCAGGTTACCTGCACATTACATTGTATCATGTGATCAACATTTCACACTGACGTATTGACCTACAACTCAAGTAGAAGGTATGAAGAGTCCGTCCCACTCCCTCGCTCCCTACCCTGACTAAGGAATATGTTGATCCAAATTTGAGTGATTTGTTCAATAATTTTTCTGTGAAAAAGTATCAAGGACAAACGAGATTTGTCTTATTTAGCACACTGAAAGCAGTGGAAGAGAAATTGGGCCAAACCAATAAACAACTGTGGTGTGTTAACTTTGCAGTACAATAGTCTACAGAGAAGCATATTGACATCAGTGTACAATGTCTGTTGTATGTTGTTAACTGCTGTTGGTCAGTTGTGAGTGTAGACAATATGTTGGCAGTACGTAATTACTTTAATTTACAAATGCCCGCAGACATACGCTGTCTTGATCTTTCAGGCACAGACACATAAATAGTCATGAATGTAATCATTGCTGGTTCGATGTTGACTAAGATGTAATTAAGAGATCTTTGGCAGAGTTCCCTTCTTGAAAGTCAATGAACTGTCACAGTGTGTAGTAATAGTGACAGTGTTAGATGTTTTTATTAGTATAGAAAAGGAAATCCAGTTACATAAAAACTGCCATAAAGTGGTAAGTATGGTCAGATTTTCACTGCTCATTGTGGGTTATACCATACCCAAGCAGGCAGGACTTTTCATTATTTTTGTCATCAGAGACTCTGATTGTATTTCTTGTTTTGGGACCTAAGAAATGAATATCGGCCAGTTTGCCAACAATGTACCACTTCTTTATGTGTGGAGGATGGGAGATACTCCAGATCTTGCTAACTTTGCAGTACAATAGTCTACAGAGAAACTGTCTCTGGGTTCAGTCAGTTCAACCGATTTTGCAAAAGGTATTGTCTCCACTAGGTAGGGGGATGTGTCATGTGGACCATATCCAGTCATAAACATGCACTTTTACTCGTCTTTCACACGTTACCATCGACAGATCCACGTGAAGGCCCTTTTCAAGTACGACCCAGAAGATGACATGTACATTCCTTGCAGGGAGCTGGGATTGTCCTTTGACAAGGGTGACATCTTGCACATCATCAACCAGGAGGACAGTAACTGGTGGCAAGCACACAGAGACGGAGAAGATGAACAGTCCTTAGCAGGACTCATTCCCAGCAAAAGCTTCCAGACAAGGTAATAGACTCAGGAAGATCTCCACACTAAGAAGTGTGGATGATGCCCAGTCAGCAGTTTCATGTCATCAGTCTTGAATGCAGTCAATATCAGCTCCTCTTTTCTGGTTTGAATGATTCTTGAGAGAGAGGGCCAAGCTGAAAGAAAAGGGGAGGGATGGGGTGGTGAAAATGGGTAGAAAACAAGCAATTGATGCAGTTTTCGTTCAAGTTTTGATCTAGCATCATTTCATGTAGTTCGATCAAATCTTGTCAGCATTCAAATTCCAGTTGTTCATGTGATTCATTTGAATATAAGTAGTCTTTTAGAGATTGAGGAGGTACGGTAGCTTTCACCATCCTCTCTTCTCAGATTTCTGCTCTCGCATCATTTAAAGTAGGATTTCTCTGGTACTTAAAAAGGTGGAATATGAGATCACAATTTGTCATAGAAAGTCAAATTCTGCAGAATATGTGATAGCCACTACATGAAAAACATTGTTTAAGCCCCAGTTTTGCATATATATGAATATTCATATTTCTTCCCATTGGTCTGGTAACAGGGATTGACTGCTATGCTTTCTTGGAGAGTCTGAATTTGTTTTGTCTGAATTTGCTTTCTTGGAGAGTCTGAATATGTCGAGACAATTTCTGTATTCAAATATCTGGAAGATGACTGCATAGTTCTCTTTCAGATTTTGTGACCATTAATCTTTTCCCCTACTTTCTCTTCTCTGAAACACTGACAAAGAACAAAGACAGATGACCAGGCAATTGCAAGTACAACTCATATTCCAGCTTAAAGTATCCTATTAATTTACATAATGTGCTTTCTAACATTATGAATTCTTGGATTTTAGCCTCATGACCCTCCATACAATCAATTTAAATAAAGCTATGATGCTATATAGGATATGCTTTTTAGGACTCAGATTAAGTGGTGTGGAGCACTTGTGCTCTGTTAAATGATTTGATCAGCTTTGTTTACACATTCAAAAAAAAACAGGAGTACAAATTTACAAATATTTCAAACACTACAATAAAGAATGTGCTGAGACCTGACAGAAGCTTCACTTTGCAAGGTATGGCCACCTTACAAAGAGAGCTAAATTAAAAAGAAAGCAATAACAGTAACATGTCAGGCTGTTTAATGTAGTGTCTGTGATCAATTATCTAGAGGCCTTCAGTAATAAGAACACACTGACATTTGTAGCTCTCTCCTACTACTTACTGAGCTGTCAAGTCTATTTGAATCAACAAGTTTGCTGTGCTGCATCGTAAGCACTTGTAATGTGTCTCATGAAGGAAAGGGATGGGCGTTGTGAAGCAATCAAGCAAACCATGCTGGCTGTACCCCATCAAGTCTCAAAGACTTGTCTACTGTATTGTGCACAGAAGTTCTCCGTAGGATCAGATTGAGGTCCGAGCAGTATCCTGATGTGGAAGTCTTTGAGACTATGTTGAACACCACATAACAAGAAAATTCATCTTGATGCATTGATCATATGAGTCCGAGTACTACAATGGTACCGTTGAGAGGGGATAGAAGGTTGAAGCAGCATTGTTGCAGAAGGTGGCTTTTATAGAATATGCTGGTAAAGAAGTCTTTTTGTTACAATTTGTCAGTATTGGGCCAGATGGGTGAGGACTAATGAAATATTGGGCCAGATGGTTTTGGACTAATGTTCAGTAGTGGTTTGTATTCACCATAATCTGTCCCATCTTCCATTGCAGCCGGGAGGCAATGAAGAAAACATTGCCGGATGACGAAGAACCAAAGAAAGGATGCAGGTGTAGCAAGAATAAAAAGAAGAAGAAAAAGAAGAGTCCATATGATTACTACACAGAAGGTACCACCATTAGGCAAAGGTTTTGGTGCGAATCTGGGGGGGGGAAGGATGAAATGAAAGCGAGTGCAAATGTACTAACAGTGAGACATAAGTGACTCAGTAAATGCCAATGTTAATGTTACCTCATAATCACAGATTTGTATTTCATTCATTTTGTTTTTTAGCATGCCATAGTATTAAAAGTATTAGCTGTAGTAGTATTAAAGTATAGTATTAAAGTAGTATTAAAGTATAGTATTAAGAAGTATTAAAGTATAAGTAGTATAAAAGTATAAGTAGTAGAAAAGTAGTATATAAGTTGTAGTATTAAATTGTAAGTAGTATTAAAAGTATTAGTAGCTGTAGTAGTATTAAAAGTAAAAGCATGCTGTAGTATTAAAAGTATTTACAGTAAGCCCATTAACAAGAAGACATGATAAAGTATTTGAACAGATCTTGAGGTACAGGACGTTGGTGCACTATGTCTTGTAAATCTTTAATAGGGCTTAGGACAACAAAGGAAACAAAGGACATAGGTCACAAAATTGAGCAGAACCCTTTGAGAAGTGTTTTTTTTTTTTTTTCCATAATAACCAAGTGACATATGTCAGTGTGCACCCATGGTGGACTTACGTGTATCGCATTTTGACTGTGTTTTACTCGCTCACACTTAACAAACATTCAGTGAAGATGAGCACTGCGCCCTCTTCCTTTCACAGATAATGATACAGATGAGTTGGAACTGTATGAAGAGGTCGGCATCTACTACGGAAATCCAGAACGTAAAAGGCCCATCGTCCTGGTCGGTCCACCGAGTGTAGGAATTAACGAACTGAAAAGGAAGCTCCTGGAAGACGAAACCACCTTCAAAGCAGCCGTGCCTCGTAAGTTGAAGATAAGTCACAGCGGGATGTGATCTCGAGGGTTGTGGTGATGGCAGATGATCAGTTCCTGCCTGAGTTTGCTGTGAGCACTGATGAGTGAAGCAATGTGATATACAATAACAAACATTAATAACATAGTAGTATAAAAATGAATCAACAATACTTGATTTGAATCACATAGTTCTATAGCACCTTTGAATTATCAGCCCCTGCTGTGACCTTCTTCTATGAAACTATGAAACAGAACATTTATTTTAAGAATACATAATTTTGATTTAACTGACAAAATCAAACAAAGTTCCATCCCTGTCACCAACTGACTGCATTTCACAAGAGATTTTGGAACTGCACTCAGCTTTATTAAAGTTGGGGATCTTCCATGTTTTGTAAACCACTGGGTGCATGATATGTAGATATGATGGATATGCAAGTGACAAATTTGGTTGAATTCCACACAGAAAAGCATTAAACTGTATGAAAATGGAATAGGAACATGTTTTGATTCCTTGCCGTAGGCAGGGGAATCTATGCAGTCCTGATGTGGTGTGTGTGTATGTATGTGTGTATGTAGTGTGCATGTGTGTGTGACGGTTGCTCGTAAACACTCTATCTCAAGAAGGGTAACTCTGAGTAATTTCATTTTTGCTTGTTGGTTGCCCATATTGAGTAGATGATCCCTATTGTTTTTGGTGTCCAAATCTTGCATATTAATGAGGTTATGGGGTAAAACAAAAAAACTTTTAAAACTGCCATAGTTCCTTATCCATGGGTCAGATTTGTTTTAAACTTGATAAGGTTGTCTGTTATTAACAGGTTCATGACCCTGTGAAATTTAATGCTTATCAATAGAGAGGAAGGGATAATTTTTCACTATAAAACAATGATAATAGCCTAAACACCATTATTGTGGTTATTATAAACTACCGTACAAATCTATATGGGGCTAGATTGTACCAAATTACTATTGGCATTTGTTGATTCCTTCCGCACAGTTAACTCAATAGGGATCGTTGTCATTGCAAACTTATTTAAGCTTTTTCAGCCTAAGGTAGCCAATCAGGACCATGTCATGTTTGAAATATCATTTTCCCAGCCTATGGAAGCCACTCAGGACCATGTCATGTTTGAAATAGTATTTTCAAGTATACTGCATTTGTAAGTAGAGAATAACTTTTTACTTTTCAAACACTCCCTCAGAGGCCTCCATAGGTTGTCTCAGTAACTGGGAGGTCATAGGGTCAGATAGCTGTCACCTGCTCTTCATTTATCTCTTTGGTAGAACAAAGCTGACTCCTGCCCAGTCTACCACTGACTGTCTCCTGTGTATATTAAGGCATTCCATAAGTATTTACTATGAGAATAATCTGCAATTACTGTATATATCATCAGAAATACAAGTAGCAAGATGCATTGCTGAGTCTCCAGTGTGTTTTCTCAAAATCTTACAATGGCGATGAAGATGGGATCCTTTTATTAAGGACTCTGAAAACCTTCAAGGAAGACCTTAATACTAGAAGAAAATTGATTAAATTCTGACAATTAAAATGTCCTATCCACATTTTCCTGAGTTCAGTCTCGGAGGTAATTCGGATCATGCAAGTATTGGCATGCGGTGGGAGAAATGGCTACTTCGATTGGAAAACTTCATTGCATTTGATTTCAAGGATGAAGCTCGTAAAAGGGCAATGTTACTTCATTTTGGAGGGGAAAGTGTAGCTGAAATATTTCAAACACTTAATGAAACTGGAGACTCTACAGATTATGACACAGCAAAAACCAAGCTGACGGAGTATTTTCAATTTATAAAAAATACTGAATACGCGATTTTCAAGTTTCGTCAAGCGAAGCAAGGGGAAGGCGAAACGTTGGATGTGTTTACCACCAGGCTGAGGCTATTAGCAAATTATTGTCAGTGTATGGATATAGATAAAGAAATCAAATCACAGATAATTCAAAGTTGCAGTTCGTCACGATTGCGGCGAAGAGTGTTGAAGGAACCGAACCACAACTTAACTGAGATATTTGACTAAGGGAGAGCACTTATGATCTCAGATCAAAATGCTACAGTAATTGAAGGACCAAAAGTGGAAACAGTACAAAGTAAACTACCGAAAAACTGGGACAACACCAAAAAGAAATGGTACAGTGTTGGAAATGTGGTAGTGACTTTCCAGAAGGGTAATGTTGACTGATATCATACTGTACTTGATGTGTGGGTTGGCCATACTGGGTAGGTGATCCCTATTGCTTTTGGTGGACGTCAAATGTCATGGTCTTGTCAGGTTACCCAAAATAAAGATCATTTTGAGTTAAAGACTTGTGGTGTATCAAGAAAAATAACTGCAGTTGATCTTATACTTTTCATGTGGATAATTCAACTTTGTTATAATATAACCATGTGGCAAGGAATCACAAAGCCTTTTGGCTTTCTGGTTAACTGACTTAATGATGATATGTCAGTAAACAACTAAGGGAGTGATGATCTCTAAGGCTGCAATAGATTGCACTTTCGTTGATTTATAGTTTTATCATGTATTAATGTATGTAGACTGTATGTTGTTGTTTATAGTATTGTGGATACATTTAGTGCAATTTAAATGGCATGCCTTGTCTCTCTGAAGATACCAGCCGGTCAAAAAAGAACCACGAGATAGACGGCATGGACTACCACTTCACGACAAAGCATCAGTTCGAACAAGATATCGCAGCTGGCAAATTTGTAGAGTACGGGGAGTTTGGCAAAAACCTTTACGGGATCAGCTTGGAGTCCATTTCGAGGGTTGTGAACGATGGCCACATATGCATACTGAACCTTCATCCACAGGTAAAAGTCATTTCTGATTGATTGATTGATTGATTGATTGATTGATTGATTGATTGGTTTTACTTGTTTTCAGGATAATCAGACACCTGATGTTAATCCCATGATAAAGATGAAATCTGTGTATTTTTACATTCTGTCAATCAACTGCAACATTTAGTGAGTGTATTTTGTGTCAAAATTTCATTGCATTTTGATTCATGCTCTTAGAGTGTACAGGATATGTATGTAGTGGTGTTTGTTTCTCAAAGTAAATGATTTGAGATTAGTTCAATTTGATTAGTCCAAATGTCAGTATACCATCAAACACTTGACAAAACATCCTGTAGAATGACCTACAAAGAAACAAATGTTAAGATCAACAGAGGTGGTCATTTAATGAACCTTGTTGAGAAGGATGTAAATTGAATAGTGGTTAAGGTGTAATAGTGGGGACAAATGTGTTTTTCACACATTAAGGGATCAGAAAGGGATTTGATCTTGTAGTGATAACAAAAGAAAGAAAACTTTCATCGGTGATTGAAATTGAATCAATATTAAGGCAAGAAGTAAAATTGTAAGCAAGTCAGAAAGGCCAGAATCTTTAACTGGTAAGCTTTACTTGTGACCATTGCCTGTAAAAGCATTGCCTGTAAAAGCATTGCATGTAAAAGCATTGCCAGTAAGCATTGTCTGTAGGACAGCAGCAAAGAACAAACACTGCTGCCATAGATGACAACTGTGACCCCTTCCTTTGAAATGATGATCATGAAGTTTATTAATGGACATCTTTTAACAAGTCATTTTGAAACTAGGGTAATTTGTGTGACTGAGCAGTCTTTTGTAGCAATATTTTGAGGCCCCAAATTCCCTGACTTTGATCCTCAAACTGTAGTGTAGTTAATACCTAGGGCTATATCGAAGCCATGGATGTGTATGAAGTACTTAACTTGAAAGCAATGAATAAGTGTACCTTGAAAACTGTGATTGCACCTTCTTAAGGCTCATATCTTCTTATTGTGAGTCCTCAGGCCCCACGATGCATCAGTTTCCACAGTCCTTCTGTTTGAATTTCTGAAAAGTAATTATAAGTATAATAATCTCTGTAATCTGCCTCAGATCATCAGATTGGTTATCAATGAGGAAATTAACTAATGTATTTGCTGAATAGTCTATGTTATTTTTATTTTGACAAAAGTTGACCCCACAGCATCGATTGTTAAGTATTATGAAGCAACAAACATTCAGAAAAGTGTCAACTCAAAAATTATTTTGCTGTGTTTTTCTGTGATTGAATTATTCTCTTCCCTCTATGATAAGCTTTTTCTGTCCTGACTTTTCTTATAAATTAAATAAATGTTCTTATTAATTAAATAATTCAGTGATACTGAATTTTTCAGAAAAATAAATTACAAAGTCTAATACATTTTCCAAAGTTTTGAGAATGGGTTCAAACTAAAAATCTTTGTAAATTTTTTACAGCAAGAGGTGTTATCCACAAAGTTGTTCACAATCTTACCTTTTTGATGATTTTTAAAATTGTAATTTGACTGAGTCATATCCATAAAATCATTTTGAGAGTTGGGAATTGGCTCAGGATAGACTGTAGAATATTTTCTTTTATTTTATAATGAAGGAATTACAACTTAGAGAACCTTGTTCATCAACAGATCCTTTTTGCATAAATGTATGATTAACAGCAATTGTAGTTTCTGTCAATTTAACATGATTTCGATTTCTGGTCATCGGCTGAATTATTACTGTTGTTTCTTTTAGTGATTTTAGATCAGCCGTCTGCTTTAAAACTGACTGACTTTGTAGAGAGATGATCAGTTGGTTGCATCAAAAGCCAAAAATTTTCAAATACCACTTCTGCTGAATGAAAGACAGCAAACTGCTTAACTTAGTTCAATTTATTGCCTCCACAAGTGATGCAGTTTGTGATGTTGAAGATTTTACCATAATATGTAGTTGGGAGAATGGAATAGCAAACAGTGTTTCACTTAAAGAAGGATATTTTGAGCTGTTGCACATATATACTACCTGATCAGAAGTTTCCTCTGCAGAATTCAAGCAAGAATGATTTTATGTTACACACACAGAGCTGTGGTGATATATCTTTTAAGGCCTGTTTGTTATCCTTTCTTAATATTTACACAGGAACAAACAGTGTTGATATGCTGTCCTGATTTTGTCATAGTGTATGATGTAATTACATCTATACATGGAAAATGTGGTGCATGACAAAGGAGAACCAAGTTGGAATATTGCCAAGTGGTTGTTGTTGTTGTTGAAATCTTTTCATTCTTAGAGCTGATGTGACTAGTCAGTCCTTATTTTTGATGATCATTATGACAACCTAGTGACAATAACAACAGATATATAGGAAATTATTTTACCCAACAGTTCAATTCAAAAGAACCAAAAGAGAAAGAAAGAGAATAAAACTGAGATAGAGAAAATAAGTGAAACAATGGCATGGGAAAAACAGGAAAACTGCTTTCTTTGATGTCTTCGGAAGATGAAAACACACATTTAAATCTTCCAAGACAACACCAGGGGCAGATAAATCCTGCCACAGTCGGTTATTTTGGTGCCATTAAATCGTTGCATTCTGTAGCTTCTTGATTCAGTTGGCTCTATTCAAACTGGTATGGTAATTGTTAACAAACTAACTAACCAGCATTGGTAAAAGCAGTTGAACCGTGAATACCCAGCATTCTTAACTGAAACCGATTTGTTCACAGATTGCCCTTTGGTTGCAACAGTGAAACTTGGCTGGTTTTAGAATAAGCAGTGTCTGTTTGCTTTAACCTACAGTTATTGTACACTCATTGTACACAAGTCAGTGACTGAAGGGTACAAGCAGGAGAAAGAGATAGACTATAAAAATAGACTATTCAGAACGTACCTGGTTCCAATGAACAGGGGTAATGGGTGAATACCTTAAAGCTCCTTGAGCAGTTAATACTACTGGATAAGTGTGCTGTATAAGAATAACCCATTACTATAATTACCACTGTAAGAGTTACATGTCCTGTGTGGATAATTGATTTAGCCTACCTTGTGACAGAATAAAACATTCCAAATTTATTGAAAGTTGTTAGCATCTAGATGATTTATCAGTAGGAATACCCCCCCCCCCAACTCCAGCTGCCAGTGCTCCCACTGGGCTTGCATTTGAACGATGATGCTAACGAAGGTTACCAGTATCTTTGATCAAGAACATAGGCTGATGCCCTACTGTAGGCAATTTTCACTAGATAGTTTGGGTATCTTTCTAACAACCATTTTACTAACACATTGCATTTGTTTTTGTATGCAACTAACGTCTGTAACATTTCAAATAAGTTTGTAGTAGTGTTCAAACCACTTCTAATCTTGTCATTCTCAATCTATTTACCTAAACATGGTGACCAGTGGAAAGTTGTTCTGATACAATTTCACTGTTATGTTTGTTACTAATGCTTGTTTCTGTTCTCTTAGGTAATCATTAATAACTGTGACCTTTGGCAACAAAGTGACCCTCCGAGTGCTATTTATATAATCCAAATGTTCACTGCTATCTTCTGGAACTAGTGTTTGGTTGCAGGTTATAAATATACCTGTTGCCCCGTATGGTATTCTTTGTAAAAACCATCTCATGAGTTTAGTGCATGTATAATGACAAATGGTCAATGAATTTTGTGATACCATGTATTCTCCCTGTAGGCATCATAATAAAAGTCCTTTTAAACAAGATTATAGAGATGAAGATGTGTAGATAGTGCATTAATGATTGTCCAAATGGGTGCAGGGATCGGAGGGGGTGGATGAAACATGCTGGTGAATGAAACAAGCAAGTATGGTTAACTTGCAGTAGGCCTCAAGTTAATGAGAAAAAGTTTTTGCAACAAAGAAATACTTGTATATAAGCTGATACTGCTAATATTTGTCCTGTTTGGTGGAAACAATGTGTTTTCTAATATTGATCATTAACTTTGTGCAGTGTTTTAGTCAAACTAATCAACTAATATTCCCAGCAATCCCTGCATTCATATTGTATTCATTCCTTTTCTGTCCTTCTTTTTTCTTGTTGCATGCCACAGGGAGTGGATCGCAAACAAAACATGATGGGACGAGGTCCCTTATTACGGGTGTGTCATCATATTCGTATGACTTTTCGTTGTTCGTTCATCCATTCGTTCATTCATTTCTTATTTCATCCTTATGTTCATTGTTCACTCATCATTGACGCCAGCAGCTCAAGCAAGGATTTGCATGTCAATGCTCGAATTTCTTTTCAATCAAAACCCAAATTCCATTTCTTCTCTTAGACAAAACTATGTTGATATTTAAAGGTCATTTACTGTTGCATGAACTTGCATTACGGTGAGTATTGCGTTTGTCCAATTCCTTGGTATGGTGCCGGCTGTGTGCTTGCTTTGTTTCGTATTCCTTTGCCAAAATACCCTTTGTTTATTTGCTTGGATTGCTGTTTGTTTTTTTCTGTCTATGTGAGTGTAGTACAGTGAAGAGTACTGATCAGCATACATTGCCGCACGTTCCTCGTCATTTATGGAAATGCCTCCCACCAATCCAAAATTCATAAAATGTCAGTTGTTATGTAACATAGTTATGAAGAGACATATTATGTTAAATATAATGTCATGTGAGACTCATCAAAGCAGCATCTCCACAATAGCATTCTGTACAGTGTAGTTCAAATTGCACAAGGATGCTAACTGTTCAATGTTGGTCCATCGTTTAATATCGAGATACTGTCCTAGTTGTTGTTGCCATGGTGTCGCGTCACATTGCTCTTAAACCTCAGTATCTCATCCTCTGCAATCATCCAACTGTTGCTGAATGGACACGCTGTGATTTCTTTCTTTTAAAACAGCTGTCATTGACTATAAAGTGAATCCAGAAAGTGAATTATCACAAAAGTCATAAAAAGGGATTGTTGTATAGTGGTAGTGCACAACCTGAAGAAAGCTGCGTTCGGTTTGGACAGTACTTTCAGTGAATGGGTTACTTGTTATTAGTTAAACTTATACAGAGTGTACAAAACTTTGCTAATTCTGTGAGTTGAACCCAGTTCTTATTCAACTAATGTGACTGCAGACTTCATTTGTGTCACCAAACAACACCACCAAACAACACCAAAAACCAACACCAAAAACAGCACCATACTGTATCAAGAATGAAACATAAAAAGTGCTTGGTCACTGTTGGACAGAAAGATTTGACTGTATATATGTGAACACATTGAAGTTGGAAAGTGTGACATTGTCTCAAGTTACAGAATATTACCTTCTATGTGTGTTTGTTATGCATACAACTCATATGATAGTAAATGAAAAGTAACAATGAACAGCTTCAAAAGAGATGAGTGAATATCTGAATGTAAACAAATTTTGCTGTCAGTGAAAAAGAGGTTACGTAGTTATTTATTTTATGTACTGATTTATCTTTTGCAGGCTAAAATGCAGATAGAATGTCTGATCATTCTTCGCCATAAAATGCTTCAGTGTATTAGCAGTGTAAGTTAAGGTGGTGCATGGATGAAAGCTCTCTTGCTTAATGCTTTACTTAAAACTAGCGAAAGACTGTGAAACACTACAGAGCCCCTGAAAGCCTGTTGGGACAAAGGTTTGCTTCCCTAGCAGACAGGTAGATCAACATTGCTATGGTTTCAGTAGATGTAATTATTGACGTATTTTGGATTTGTTGACGATTGATCACGAATGCATTAGTAAATGAGAGGAACAAGGAAGGCTTGCTTAGATCAATAAAAGGTGAAAGCTTTGATGTTAAAAATAATGTCCATTGCTTGCTTTCACCATAGCTGAAATTAACTTCATACAGAATGTTGAGTTAAAATCAAGTTTTGCAATTACCATACTGTAGCTTTGGCACAGTATGGTATGGTACAGTAAGGCATGCTACCTTAGATTATGGACTTATTTAGACTTTGTTTTCAAAAGCTAATGTTCTTTTTTTACTAAATGAAAGGTTAACAGTAATTTGCTTTTCATTATCAGTAGTGTTGTCAAGGTGGTGAGTACTACATCTGCTGGTTACAGTGAAATCTATGTGACTTCAAAGCTTCATCAGAAGAAAGGGAGTAGCAGAGAAATTCTTGATTGAAGACAAAAAAATAAAAGGATGAAACATCCAAGATTATAAAAGTCAAGTGTAAAAGTATGATTAAATTGCAGAAATTTGTGTCAAAGAAGGTAGATCAAATGCCCAACTTAGAGGAAGTTAGTATTTATATGTAAGTACCTACGGACGGAATTCTGGCGTTTGTAACCTGTGTTTAGATGAGAACCTAGAGATCCTCCACTTAACCACTTGAACAACAAAATCAATCAGCACACCGACTTTATCCCTACTTGTCGCCACTTGACCAAGCCCCCTAGTCGTTCCAAAAACAAATACTGTACATTGTATGTAGTTGCATGCCAGTTCTCTGATGATTGTCCTACCGTGAGCCTTGAACGTGAAACACTGTGTAACAAGGCAGGCACCGTGATACGTTTTGATCGTTTAATTTATCGTGTGTAAACTCAGCTCTACTTCTGTATTGAGCCCACTGCTTTGGTTAGTGATCATCTGCAGTGTTATATAAATAATGTATGTAATTGTATGCATTTCAATGTTTTTTTTGTGAAAGTGAGGCGTGCGAACTATTTTCGACATCCCTGTTTACTGCTTTGATTGCACTCTGTTCTGTCTCACCACAGAGCTCTACCTGTAACAGTTACGTGTCTATAACAAAGAGTCCATGCTTATTCATTTTGTCATCAGTATCAGTGATCTAGCTTGAATCCTGTCCTCGCTGTTTGCATGCCTTTTGGTTTCTTTTCTTCATTGGTGCTTATTTTGTGGTGATGAAGCCCTCCGGAGTATCTAGCGGTTGGTGGCTTGGTCTGCTTGTAGTTTCTGATCGGTCACTTTGGTGTCTGTAAAGACACTTGTGATTGGCCAGTGGAGTAGCCACTCATACTTTACTGCCTCTTATCGTTTGGTTAAGTATGCTGTATTGTCGCAAAGTGATGGAAGTCAGTTATTTGTCAGATGTAGCATAATTTTTGTGATTGATCCTTGACTCTCAGTTTCTTAGTTCAATGTGTCTCTAGTATGAGCCTCATATTTTGAAATGTTCCTTCTGTTTACGGGTGGATTTAAAATGTTCATGTCACCAGTCAGAAATATTTTAAGCGATGCGACTGACTTGGATAACTAACTCGGACATGAAAACGTAAAGGAGTAGAGAGGTTCACAGGTGAGCAGTTTGTAGGAAACTGATGTTTATTTTGACGTGTTTGTGTTTTACACGTTCATGTCACTGATGAAATGTTCTAACTCATTTCAAACTACATGGCTTGTTAGAACTGATACATGAACACTATGAAATTGTGCTGAACCAGTTAGCAGTTTCTACAAGACTCATATTTGCTTTGAGTTGTGTGTTTTAAACAAGCACATGCCACCGACCAGACACTGATGTATGTTATGACTATGCACAGATTTGAAATGGCACTGGAACAATGTTACGTTGCACAAGAGAAATAAGCAGCTCGTATAAGACTCAGGTTTGCTTGCACTGCGTGTGGTTTCCATTTTGGTAGGGTCGATCAGATACACCGAAGTACTTTGTACTGAATAGAACTAATATATGAACCGTATTTTGCCAACAGGTATTAAGCATTCTGTAGAGGAGTCATGTTTGCTTGAGTAGTGTGTGTTTTAAAACAATTTCATACCACCGACCGGACAATGGCAGATGTTATGCTGTTTACATTTTCATATATCACTGATCAAGATGCTACCAGCCATTTTAAAGTACATGATGCAATGGAACAAGAAAACTTTTAAACAAAAGCAAGATAAGTAAACAGTTTGTACAAGGCATTTGATTAAACAAACTCGTCTGTTTACATCGGGCTTTTCATGCTTGCTAATGTCACTGTTTGTTTACATTGTTAAATGATAGACATCAATGCATGACAAAATCATCCCAAGTACTCTGCCTTTTATTTTTTTAAGCAGTGTACAAAGAATCATTGTGAACGATTCTAAAACAAACATTCCTCATTATGCATATACATCTTACTGTGGTTGATATGCACTATTAGCCGGCTTTCATCACCATACAAACTATCGTACAGTTTACTGCACAAACTGATTATCAGCATGAGCAGAAAACGGCATGTTTTACGGTGTGCATTAATTCTTCGATGTAAGCAGGTTGCACACAAACTGTTGGTCGGAACACATCCACACCAAGTGGCTTGCACAAATTCTTATATCAAATTGAAAACCTGAAGTTATGATTGCATATTGTCACTAGATGACGTGAATGATTAAGTTATCAATCGAAAAAAATGAAATTCTAATCATTAAATGCTATTTAAAATCGCAGCCATTGTACATTTGTATACATTGTGACTGAGTGAGATTCTACCAGCAGGATATCATGTATACAATTTCCATGATGCAATAAATGTCATTAAACTTAGTCTGGATTAAATCAGAATCTGGAATAAGTGTAAGGCTTCACTCGCATATTCTTCACATGTAATCACAGGAACAGTGCTTTTGTTACACTAATCATTTAGTCGCCATGGTTACCTGATGTACTTTCACATGTCATGTGATGTTATTGGTGATATTCTTTCTCATCATCAAAGGAATTTCACCTTTGATATATATTTCTCTCTCACAAACAGTTCCTGAAGACCATAAAGAATTCCAACCTCCATCCGTATTTCATCTTCATCGCACCACCATCTTTGGATAGGTTGAGGCAACAGAGGAACGATGCAGGGGAACATCTGAAGGTAACTTACGAGAACATTGAAAAGACATTAGAGACTAACATTAAGTACGTAATTTATGGAAGGGAACATTACCTACCCTGAAACTGCTGCAATACTTAGATAGATTTTTTATGGCAGAAAAACAAGTAGAAAAGCAAATTTGGCCATGCATTTTTCAGATCATTCAGGGTGAAACCATTTTGGTAAGTTAGTATTAATTTGTGATCTAAGCTCCCAAATAGGGAAGCAGGTAAAGAGAATTGCTTTTCACTGCAGCTTTTGAGGATGTACCTTGCATCAATCACTGGCAGTCAGCAGAATGTCGCCGTCGGTTTTCTGCGATGAAGGCTTCACCCCTCTACTTAATAACTGGAATCACTGTTGAAAGAATTGTGTGTTTTAGGTTTCATTCCAACCACACAAAATTTGAGTCCTGTCTGATTGAAAGTTCTGACTGCTATATTTAGTAACAGGTTATAAGTTTTGGTTTCGATGATAATCGTAACCTTTGTAATCATGCATATGCGTGTTTGTATGTATGTGTGGGTGTATGTGTATGTGTGCGTGTGTATATGTGTGTGTATGTCCGTGACGCCCTACCTTGTAAACACGATATCTCAAGAAGCAAAGCTTGGACAAGTCTCATATTTAGTACGTAGGTGTACCACATTAAGTGGAAGAACGCTTTTGTTTTTGGTGGAGGTCAAAGGTCATTTGGGGTCAACAGGGGTCAAAATGTGAAAACCTTGTAAACACAAAATTTCAAGAAGGTAATCTTGGACAAATGTCATATTTAGTGCGTTGGTGTCATTGAGGTCAAGTGGGATCAATTTGTGACAACCTTGTAAACACAATATCTCAAGAAGGGACGCTTGGACAGATGTCATATGAAGCATTTAGGTGTATCTTATAGAGTACTAGAAGGCTCTTTTTTTAATGGAGGTCAATGGTCACTTGAGGTCAACAAGGGTCAAAGTGTGAAAACCTTGTAAAAAAACTGTG
Organism: Stichopus chloronotus; assembly: GCA_021234535.1. Lineage (NCBI taxonomy): Eukaryota > Metazoa > Echinodermata > Holothuroidea > Aspidochirotida > Stichopodidae > Stichopus > Stichopus chloronotus. The sequence continues at coordinate 25,469,867 of CM037843.1, forward strand.
TGGATTTACCTGGTATACGTGGGCATGGCATTGACACCTACAATATCAAAATTAACACCTAACAAGTATACCAAACATACCAGGTGTACCCGGAAAAATGGATAATACGTCGTAAAAAGTAAAGCCGTGTGAAGAAACCAATCGATACACCATTGCTTTTCGAGTTAGTCGATCAGAGAGTAAGAAACTGAACTGTACGTAATTGGAATAGTCCGTCACTGGGGGTTACGGAAAATTCCAAGACGCATTCTTAAAGTTGTGTATGCAAAAACTGTGCACCTTGCAGGGCACATCAAACACAAATTAGCATTTTAGTAAAGAGAAAAAAACTTGGTGACAATGGAACATCAGAATAAGTAGCAATGTTTGTAACATAAAAACAAAAGCAAAGTGCGAGACAGATTCCGAAATACCCCACACCTACCTAGAAAAACAGTTGGAAGGCCAATATGGCCGTACTTGCCACCATACATGATAGTAACAAAAAGAGGAGTGAATTGTTTGCCTGTTTCCATTTGGTTACTACGAAATGGAAAACATGCGTGTTGATGAAACACTCTGTAACATTTTCCCCGTAATTTCTGCCAAAAAGAAACATCAGTCGTAAAAGCGGGGGAAAAAAATAGCTGAATAAGGTTTTCACCTGCAGTTTTGAGCCCATCTCCCTCCCTGTACCATCTCCCTGTCTAATCTTTTTCGTTAACGTTGCATAGAATAATAGATTCGTTGCAAGAAAAGACAGTGTAGCGCCGTAAGGTGCCAGGCCGTTTACTTAACTTATAAAACCGTAGTACGTCTATGGGGAGAAGCACCCGCCATTTTAGTAAGCTAACTAAACATCGGCGCTGATGTGATGAACTGTGTGTATGTACGTACGATTGGGTTGCTATCGATTTCCACGTTATGGCGTTGGGGAAGAAGAGTCCAGCTCACTGTTCGGCAATAAATTGCACAAATCGCCAAAGGCCTAACTTATCATTTTCAGATTCCCCAATAACAAAGAGAAGTATGAAGATGCTTCATAAGCCATACCATACCATACATCAAAGCTGCTAATTACTAAAATGGTGAACGTTCTGCTCCATTGCATACTACGCACAGTTTTGAACACTTTCGTGTGAGTAACCGGTCTTGCGGCGCTTCACTGTCTTTGGTCGCAAATACGTACTGCCCATGTAGCCAACACACGTACACATACAGTGCATACGTATGCAAAGCAGTATGGCCGGAACTGTCAAACAGCAACTGCCTGGTCGGAACAAATGCCTACCCAACGTTTATTCTAAAGACAACTTTCTACTGATGTAAACTGCAAGTTTTATTAAGGTTTTGGACTCCCTAAAGTAAGAGATTTCAGTCACAAAAACCACCGTTGGATCGCACAGGCTGTTTTGTTGTCTGTGTACACTTTGTACTGTAGTTACTATGACAATGTTCAGGAAAACATTGTATGTCAAACGTATAAAAAAATATCTCAATCAGTCAAAGCTGCCAAAAACATTTGCATGGCATGTGCAAAGACCCCAAACTAGCAATCCGCAATATTTTCGCAAACTTAAATTCGAATGTTTCCTTCTTCGAGATATTTTTGTTCAGAGTGACTTGGGACTTTTGCTGTAGCCAAACATATATGCGTAATACTGAGGTAGAGCCTAGACAACACGTGTCTATGTTGTGCCCTACACTTACTGTACAGGAACAGACCAGACTAAGATTTTCAATTAAATTTTGAACCAAGCTGTGTGAAAACGTACTTTATGTTGCCTGATATATTGCTAAGCATATATTGGGCCATCAGGAACAGGATGGCGTATTTTACACTAAAGCTTTGCACATTCAACTTAAAAAAGGAGTGGAGAAAAGTTCACCATATATAACAGTGTTATGACAAACCAACACAATTTCATAACTCCAACTCAATGCATTTGAGACCAAGCTCAATCATATTGGCTCAATCATATTGGCTCATGGCCACAGGGGATGGGTAAAGAATTTACCGGCACTTCTAGATGTTCTACTTAAAACTTCCTAATATCTTCCATCCCTAACCTCCCACCCCCCTCTAATGTGTTTGGCACTTAATTTCTTCAAGTTAATGGTTGCATATTGTCACTTGTATCTGGATTCCTCACTATTTTGTTAAAAAGAAAGCAAATGCATACTTTTTCAGGGTTGTTACAGAATATATCAGGTCTTAATTGATGACAGAGTTAAAGTGGATATTTTCCTGCCATTTAATGGTGGTGACATGTAAAAATAATCATTATCAAAGGTGGTAAAACTTACTTAAGCCGAGGTAAAGCCATTTCACTTCAGCATTTTTATTGCTGCAGCAATTTTTCTTACTCAAGATGGCTGTGTGTGGTTAGCAACTTAACATAGACATTGCGTGTACAGGGAACATGTCTGTGCACTAACCAGATGGTAGGCTATGTGTAAATAATGTAGTAAGCAGTGATTTCATGAAATTTACTGCTGCTACTGGTGTACCAAGTATGCCATAGGAAGTAAGGAACATTGCAGTGAGTAGAGTCGGGATGAACGTTAATGTAACCTGTACTTAGAGTACAGGGTCACAGTGTGGAATTCTTGTAAGCATATTATCTCAAGAAGGGAAGATTGGACAGATGTCATATAGTTGTATCTCAATGAGCGCAAGAACGTTAGTTTTTAATGGAGGTATAGAAGGTCATTCCATGTCAACAAGGGTTAAATTGTGAACATGTAGATATGATCTCAAGAAAGGAAGCTTGTGCAGATTTCATATGAAGCATACGTAGCTTAATGTGACACATACTAATGCTATTATATCAGATTCTGAAAAAAATTCTCTTGATCGGATCATCAAAACCGCAATGCATTTCTGCGTTCTGGTTAACTTACATATTTTTTTGTTTCATAATGTGCCGTTATGATTTATTAATGGTAGTTATGCAGATGGCGGTTAGTATTTGGTTTTGATTATTTTTCACCAGTTGTTCCATTGCTGCATGATTCCACTGACTTGGGTTAACTGATAGCATTTCCAACAATGTGTATACAAGATTTCATTCATGCAAAGTGATGTGCTTGGAGGCTTTAAACTTGATGTGTGAATGTAAACACAGTAGACATTTTTGCACATGATGATGAAAGCAATGTGAGTGTTTTTTTGGATTACGATAGCATATCGTAATCTAATGCAGCCATACTCTCCTTTTGCGAATTTCTTATGTTAAGCCTTTGTTTTGAGTGCACTAAGTCTTAATCACTCCCTTGCTTCGTACGCCGTGAAAACAAAGACCATAGATTTCTCAACTGATATCACTAATCATTTCTGATGAAGTCGTGAAATTTGTTTTGCAAATTTAGTTCAATATAATGATTACAAATATTTACAAATCAGTAAATACTGGCATTTGATTTTGAACTTTTGGTACGAGTGTGGCGGATGGATACAGCAATTGCGTGACGTATCAGTAAAAGTCTGAAAAACAATCGACAACATTAACGCCTTGTCGATCATACTAAGTACATGCAGCAGAGTACGCATATGTAACATGCACAGACTCTGTGCATCGAGTAAGATACGCCTAACTTTTACGTAGGCTACACACGGGTAGTAATGCGAAAGGTCTTCAGTACTCTTGCAGGATTAGTGTGGGTACAGAAAATTTAGGTAAAAAGTTACTACAGTACAGACGTAGGCAACGGTCGGTAATTATTTTCATTAGGCCTCATGCTGTTCACGACATTGCCATTGGCTCATTTTGCAATATCAGATAGGCCTAGGCTATAGCCTTAGTCACTGGTTGGCTATAAAAGTTAAAGTTAGGGTAAGTTATGCTGAAGACCTAATAAATGGATGCGGTTCTGTTTGAGAAGCACAAGTAGAGGGGTATTTTCAGAAGGGGTATTGTTTGAAGGTTTCTGTCATTGGAAGGTTAAACATTTGGAGAAATTTGAGCTACAGCATCATCAGGTAGCCTACCGTTGCCGTACAGGTGTAATAAAACTGAAAATTGTGAGAGCACGCAAATCACAAGCCTTGTAATTCCAACAATTCCAATGAGGCTGCAACCTTACAATTATTTGCCTCCTTCAGCTGTATCAGAATCTCGTCTGTATGATGAAACATATTGTCATCCTTGAAAACATCGGTTTTTGATTTTAATTGTCCTAATCATATGCAGTGTTGAAGTTTTAGCATTTTCATCTGGAAGTCCAAGGGACAACTAACATGTAAAATGAGGTTGCCCTTTTCAAAATTTAGTTTTCCTACCAAACATAATGTCATGATTGACAGTATGTGTTTTCAGGTTGATGTACCTGCATTGTGCTGTTAGCAATTCACCACATTTCATCTCATAATGTTGCAGATATTGCAAGGAAAATCTTAATTTGAATCGAGCACTAACCAAAGTTGGTTGTCTGAAGGATAAACTTGAACCAAAATTTGGTTGTCCTGTGGAGAATTTATGCGTCTTGGATGCCAGGGTTACCGCTTAACTTCATCACTGATATGAAGCTGATTTACTGTTGTATTTGTTTGCAAAGATACCTCTATTAAGTTTCAACCGCTCTGTAATTTCTATTATCATTGACCAACCAAAGGGAGTGTCATCTCTTTTAAGTGAACTCCATAAATTATCTAGAAGTTGTGTAAGTCAAATAGAACTGAGTTTCAGGCATAGTAGTGACCATAAATAAATATCACAGACTTCGTGTGTGATCTCAAGTAGTGACAGCATACGTTACCTTTTTTTTTTTTTCAATTTGTCAGGAGGAGGAATTGAGGAACATAATAGAGATGGGTCGATCCATGGAGGATGTGTATGGACATTACTTTGACTGTGTCATAATTCACTACGATCACGACCGTGCCTACAGGGATCTGATCACGGAGATCCAGAGGATTCAAACAGAACCCCAGTGGGTGCCCATCAAATGGATAAGACCCTGAAGGAACCGTCACCAACCTGGACTGCCAGATGGATAAATTGTCATGTAAATAGATTGCTGTATAAAGTTAATAGACCTACGACACCACCGTTGCCTGTCGCACATAACCATAAATTTCGTATCACAGTAGCTACACAACTCACTTCAATATTATCCTTGTTGGCACTGTGAGGGCTAAGCTACTCTGCATTGTACTCTGTCTGGCCTTGAAAATGTTCGTGTGGAGCTCAAAAGAAACCTGGGGATGGTACTGGGGACAATACCAGATAAAACTTTCACCGCTATTTTGACGGTCATCTATCTGTGAGTGGAAGCTTTTCTGTCTGTCTGTCTGTCTGTCTGTCTGTCTGTCTATCTGTCTGGTGCCAGTCTTGTCTGTCTGTCAGTCTGACTGTCTATTCATATGTTTTAGCAACCAACCTAATTCAAGTTCTCTGTACTTCTGATATTGTTTCATCGAATACCATCTTGATAGATAACGATTTACAGTTCAAGGGGCACATAACAATAAACTGCAATAGATCTCTGAAGCAAATCTTTGACCTAGAAAGAGGTTATAGTGTAGTGGTGAATTTGTTTGTTCTTGGCATGATGCAACTGGTGTTAGTCCAATTACTTCAAACATTTATCACTAAAATGGAAAGAAGCTCATTCAGAGTTGAGAAATGTCTGACAGGTACATAAACCATGTGAAACTGTGTGTGAGGATGGAGGTTTTTAATCGCTTTTATGCCAATGATGAAAGCTTCACAACCAATCAGGATCCCTCGATTTGATCAATGACGCCTGCTAGTAAGTTTCTCCAGTAATGTCATACAGTGAATATGGAGGACCCCAGATGTTGGTTAGGTCAGGAGTTTGTCAGGACCTAACACCCAGCAGTGTGAAATAAGGAAACTGACACAATCACCTGTACATTACTTACATAATGCAGTGAAAGTTTTGAATTAGTTGTGACACGTCTTAAATTGGTATCAGCCAAGCACCATTCTGGTGTAAAGGTGCCAAGCAGAAAACAAGAGATCAAGCCTGAATATTTGTTGAAGTATATTGTGTTGATGTACTGCCCGTGGTTATGAGAATGAACATTGTGTTTTCATTAAATGTATTCTGTAACTATTCATGCTAACACTGGAGCAGAAATCTGAATCCAGCCCATGAATATATATAATGTTGTTAAGTTTGTTTTGAACAGTTCATTCGTTTTAGGTTGTCTTGTTAGAATGTTTATATATGCCATTGAAATCAGCCTTCTGTTTAGAGGCAAGTGTAAATGTTTTTTCAAAGGACCAAAATTTTAACCTATATTTAATACACTATTTACTTCTTACCATTTTTGCAACGTTTTATGTAATTAAGTAAATCTAAAATAACTGCAGATGTGGGAGGGTTTTGTGCATCTGCTAGATTGCAGATGCATTTATGTACTCCTGCCAGTGTACAGAGTTAAAGGTGGAATGTGAGGTGCTTGGATGGAACAAGTCATCTTTACGCTGTATCTTGTTTGCATGAAACACAATAGATTGGTTGTAGGTAGTCACTAGCACTCAGCACACAAATTTTGAAAAGGTCTTTTCATTGAAGAGGTGTTTAGCTGTTTCTCAAGTTCATAGTTGCTGTCTATAATGTATGGACTGCATTATCCTCTGACATGGAATAAAATACTTATCAAAAATAATTGGTCAGTTGAAACTTCAGCAAACTTCAGCAAATGTATTCTTGAGAATCCCTCCTGATGTGTGTATTCATTTGACTTAAATAAGCATATTTTTCCTGCAGTTTTGTATCATAATCTGCCTGAGCCATGATCTGGAAGAGATATTTACACCACAATAACTCTGTAGAAATCTTCGTATGAAAAAAACAAATGAGAAAAGTTGTCCATAACCCTATGTATTCCAGATAAAATGGTTTAAAATCTGACAAAAGGAGAAAAAAAGTTGTCAGTATGGGTTTCTCTACCAATGTTAGTGTCTATTGTCAAAGGGTGACAGTTAAAGGACTGGTGTTTTAAACAAGTGTATCTTTTGCATAAAGATTTTTAAAAAAAAAAAGCAAAAAATCTGTGTGCCTTCCTTCAGCTACATGAATACTGTCAATGGTATGATTTTGATGTCATCATGCTCCCTCTGTTATCAGTGAGGATTTATTGGAGTCACTGCTTGCCATCGCAACCTCTGTATTCAATGACTTTAAAATTAAATGACTGCCAGACGATGGAAGGGAAATTCTCAACATTGTGTTACACCTTTGTTCACCTACATCTGCCATGTATCTGGTTAACTTAATCGTACTCTCTTCTCGATGGTGGTGAAGGGAAGGAAGGGTGAGTTGTCTGTTTCAAGTTTTAAATTGTAAAAATAATTTAAAATGTAAAAATAATCTCATATATTTTGTCAAGAATGGATTTGTTTTTAACGATCTGTAAGACTAAGTCCGCATTTTACACTTCAGAGGCATTTTCTTTTTCATCCTAATGGAGGATCTCATGTACAATATTACAATTAAAAACAAAATGAAAAAAAAAAAAAAAACTCCTGTCTGGTATTATGGGGTTTTGTAGGTCTAAAAATGACTGTTGGTAGTTTCACCTGGGAGAATGGGATTATTATATTATTTTTCTATGAACTAATCAGCTTGTACAGATCAGTATAAAATAAAAAGTGTATTCTTGAGTACATTAGGTAACCAATTGAGATGTATCCTCCTCCAAAAATGTATTGGATTAGCTGCAATTCAAATATATCACAGAGATTTAAACCTCTTTTTTTTCTCTAACTTTTTTATATCATCTTCTTTTCTGGCTCTCTCTTGTTACCGTCTTCGTTTTTGTGTGTGTGATGTTGTGTGTGCATAACTGTGATGCTTTGCTTGTTTACATAATATTTCAAGAAGGGTAACCTTACCGTAACTTAATGATCTCACACTGATTTCATACTATGTAGATAATCCCTAGTGTTTTTGGTGGAGGCCAATGGTCATTTAAGGTCGCCATAGGTCAAATTGTGAAACTTTTTTTTACACGATATTCCGGAGGAAAGTGTTTGGATTAAGTTTGGAAACAAAAGAGACAATTCCACAGGAACCTTTGCAGTCAGGTTGGTGAGTGTGCGTGTCTGTGACACTTGCTGGGGTACTCTGTAACTCAATAGGGGAAAGCCAGATGAAACTCAAACTTGGTATGTAAGGTTTGCCATATTAAGAAGGTGTGCCCTATTGTTTTTGGTGGAAGTCAAAGGTCATCTGGGGGCAAAACTCTGAAACCCTTTTCAAACATCAAAAGTTTGGACAAAGTTTGTACTTGGTATATGGATGCATTTCAGTTATGGTGCCTTCAAGTGTGGTTTTTTGGTTCCTTGCATCAGCAAAGGAAACCTATGCAGTCAGGTTGGGGTGTGTGTGTGTGTATGTGTGTATGCATCTGTGACACTTGCTTAGGTACGTTCTAACTCAACAGGGGAAAGTCCGATGAAAGTCAAACTTGGTATGTAGGTTCGCCATATTGAGAAAGTGTGCCCTGTTGTTTTTGGTGGCAGTCAAAGGTCATCTGGGGGAACTGGGGGCAAAAGTCTGTTTTGCTTGGGTACGCTCTAACTCAATAGGGGAAAGTCCGATGAAAGTCAAACTTGGTATGTATATTTGCCATATTGAGAAAGTGTGCCCTATCGCTTTTGGTGGAGGTCAAAGGTCGTCTGGGGGAACTGGGGGCAAAAGTTGTTTTGCTTGGGTACGCTCTAACTCAATAGGGGAAAGTCCGATGAAAGTCAAACTTGGTATGTATATTTGCCATATTGAGAAAGTGTGCCCTATCGCTTTTGGTGGAGGTCAAAGGTCATCTGGCGGAACTGGGGGCAAAAGTCTGAAAACCTTGTTATGCTATGGATGCTCCTATGTTCCATCAGTCCCCCTCCAGTGCATCATGGAAGTACTGCTTGAGTTAGCAGTTTCTTGATCAAATTATTGATTCAGTATTTGTACTGTATGGGGCATCCTTCACGAATATGGGCAAGGAATCACAGTCTTTAGACTTTCTGGTTAGATCTACTTTTTGTGCGGTAATAAAGAACTAATCTGATGTTATTGAATCTGAGCTTAATGGAGTTTCACAAGTTTTTCACTCTGCTACATCTAGATAATTAGGTGTGACCTGAAAAGCCCCCTGGTGCTATCATTAAGACGTTTGAGTATGATGTGACAGTTGAGTATGATCCAGTGTTTAAAAAACATACTAAACAGTTCCAGTTGTAATTTTGCCAAACTTTGCAGGTGCAAGAAAACCTTAAGTTCAGCCAAGAGAAACCACTCAAAAAGTTAAGGATATTAAGGGAAACCAATCCTTGCCACACTGTCCCCCACCTGCATCCCTCACGAAGACTCGTGGTTGAAACCATAATCTGTAGGTTAACATGCAATCTAGAACAGAAGCTGCACATTTGACATGTTTCCTGCTAGTTTCGAAAAATTTTCTCTGTATTAAATTTGTAACCATATTAAAGACACCTGACAAATGTTACCAGGTGAAAAGTGTCTGAAGCTTGTGTGCAGGAACACCAATGGTGTAGTGGCTCATAGGCCTACTAAAAATGACGCTCTATACTCAAAGGAACATGAAGTTGTTATCCCGATTTTTAATCCATTCATAAATTCTTTTCTCCAGTAGTAATAAAAAAAAACATTTACAAAACATTTCTATTTCATATACACAAAAGTATTATGATGGATGAATCTTTGACAAACTGAGTGAATGACAAAGTCCCATCCTTTTGATATATATTGATGGATCTCGTATGACTTTATATAAGTAATCAAAAAGAAATTCTCTGATAATAAAAAAAATTTCTGATGGTTCCTGGAATATTTCAACCATCAGCTTTCTTTTTACTCCTGTTTATGGTTACATAATGAAACACTATCGTGAAACACTAAATGAAAGTTTAATATATCCTGTAATCATTCAACAGAAGGAAAATTTCCATCTTCCTAGTAGCAATCCAACAGTGAGTGGGGATCACTACTTACAGGCTTTTGCATTTACCCTTATCTACCATTCCTGTGACACAAATGCGTAGTTGCAACATCACAGAGTTACACAACAGTAGAAAACGGCGGCAGTTTCGTGGCGACATCATTACTTTGATGACCTCGCATCATTGAACCTCAAGAAGTAGATAATATGGCAGGAAATTTGCATGTATAAACAGACCAACATCCTCTGTTACTTGTAGTAACCTAAACCTCATTCTAATCATGATAGCTGATGGGCTTAAATCTTGTTCCTGCCAATAACTGAGCTATGTTTGCACACATGTATTCATGGAAAAAGATATCTAACTTTGATACCCACACATCAATCTGTGAAACTTCTCACGGTTTGATTCATTGAATATTACAGGAAATGAATTGATGGTACAAGTGGCTTGAGGCTTTCGTACTTTTCTAATCCAGTTCTCTTCAATGTGGTTCACCCAAGTTGGCAATGTATTTAGTGGCCTTAATTTCAAGCAACTTTCTCTCACACCCTTTAAAAAACTTCCACATGGCAACAGCTTCCCCATACAATTTGTGGACAACGAAGACCTGCCTCTCTCGAGTTTTCTTTTACCGGTGAGAGTCTTCTCTAAGGTTCCAACCACATGCCCTTTAACTTTTAATGATGTGATCCAAAAATGGGCAGAAAATGAAACTTAAAAAGATGTGAAAGGCTTACATGAGAAACCTGAAGCACACTCAAATTCTGAGTGTGTCTGAAAGTATACCTAAGACTACAATAAGTTGGGAGCATCTAGAAGAGGAATGCAGAATAAAAACAATTCTACCTGACTCCAGGAAGTTCACCACCTTCAGGTGACACTGATGTAACCATGCAAACATATAAGGAAATATCTGCCTTTCACCAATGACTTAAGAGCACTAATCAAAAAGAATTCACGTTGTCCCAACTTTCCTTTGTTTTTCTGCACAACAATGTCCAGCATTCTGGGAATTTCCCCAAGAAACTGAAAGAAGTAGGGGAGGAGGCCAACAATGTGCATCACTGTTGGTTATCCAATGCAGCCACGGAAAATACAGCAGTTCCATTGTAAGGCTAAAATCAAACCTATACCATAATTATGCCCTGTGTTATACCATAATACACAAAGTATGCACTTAAACTTTGCAACTTGAATTCAGAATTTAACTGTGTGATCAAATCCTAATTACACTGTGAAACTGAAATAAACCTGTTACTCTTTCCTTGATTTTGACACCAAAATGTGATGCCAATTTGGAGAGACCTAAAGTAATAATATGTAACATATGTAATACATGTCTTCTTTCCTTTTGCCATGCCGACAGATACAAACTTGCCAAATGGAAAGAATAGGCCACACATGTCAACAACTTTCAACCTACAGTCTTCATGTATAGATACGGATCATTTGAAACGGCCAAAATTATAGGCTGACAGAGCTTATGACATAAAAACTGCATGAAAAACATGGGACAACAAAACTGTAGAGCGACTTTTAAGTCTAATGCTGTGATTATGAATTGTAATGAGGCTGTCTTAATTTATCATAAAATTCGTTACTATTTCAACATCTCCGTAGACCTAGTAGAAGTTACTTTTATGGGAAAATGGCTTGTATGGTCATTATTGTATATTCCAGGCTCTATTTGTGACATGTAGTTTGGGATGGTCTGGAATATTCTTTTAAGGTTCTTGTTAGAAATCCTGGGATTCATTCTTGGAGATTTTTAGAAAACCCATGTGTTTTCTTGATGAGGAACATTTAGACTTTTTCTTCAACCTTTTAAAGACACAAACTCATCACCCAGACAGTTTTCAATTCCCCCAACCACTTATGTCTAGTCTCAGCTATTCTAAAATTCCTCCACATGTGTTATCAAATCAATGGATCCCTGTATATGCTGTGTAGTAAAAGCTACTCTGCATCTTTCATATTTGCTTTCTGGAAGCCAAAAATATAGCTTAGGGTGATGAGTTACTGCCTTTAAGCTACCTCTCCATCGAGACAATTGTTTACAACTTGCGGAAGGTTTGGTTTGCCATATAGAGAATGGCTGTCACACTTTAACTTATGCTAATAAAACAACATATAATAATATCTCCCATAAAATCTTTTGCTAAATTAGTCACTTAACTGAAGACTATACGTCTGCTATTTGATTATCTGGCATTGCATTGAAGTAATTTTCATCATGACATGTGACATCACCATGAGACTATGACCAAAACCATGAAACTAAAACTTGGCAAGTCTACAGTGACATACTGTAGCTAAACATGCATGATTCTTCTTACTACTTCAGTTTCTTTGAACAGTCCTAAAGTTTCCTAGAAAGCAAATACAATTTATTTCAGGCTATATCACGACTAACAGAGTGATGATCAGGAAATGCCATTGATTGTATGATCAGTTCTTCCTGTCTGCCCCTTCCTACGATTTTGTCCACGGTAGGCCACGGTAAACGCACAGTACATTTTCGAGGTATGACAGTGTGTGTGGAAGGGCACTTGCCTAGTTGAAATCACGAAAAAGGGACTTCATACAGGATAAACATTGGCAGTTTCATTGACACTGCTTGATTATCTGATTACCTTGTTTTAGCAGTGTGTGAAATATGCTACTGACAAGACAATTACTGACATGACAACTCAAGATTTCTACCAACTATAGGACCTCACCAAATGTTGCCTTCAGAATTAAAAAGATATGATTATGTTATCTATGTACCAATAACTGGAATAAAAAAAGAAAGAATTGTGTTCAATTTTGAAGTTAAAGATGGATGGTCTTACTGTAAATGTTATGTTTCAAAAAAAAAAATTTGTGAAAACAAAATCAGGGATTACCAATGGAAATGAAACCATGAGGTCAAAAAATCGCAGACCCACCCAAATTTACAACCTGGTAATCCCCTCAAAAGTGCATTTGACCCTTGTCCCCTCCTTTCACCATCACCTTCTGTTTGCTCAAAAGAAAAAAAAAATCAATCTGCTGATTTCTGGAGAACAAGCAAATGAAAAAAGTGCTTATAGTAAGGGAATTGCACAAAAACTATCCTTAAAGCAACTAGAAAAGATTAATTGCCACCAGCAGCAAGCGAGGGATCGTTTCCTTGCTTTGTGTAGATGATTCGATCAGTTAGTCTTTGCCACATTTATTTCACTAACAAATACCAGCACCTGTGAGTGAAAATATCCTCCTGTTAGTTTTACTATCTCGACTCACTTGAATGAGAAACTGGTAAATACCACTGAGCCAGCAGATCAAACAGGAACTCTCATTACAGACATTACAGACATTACAGAGCCCGGCGGTCCAGGCCCCCCCCCCTGCCACTTCACTGTTCACACGATGGAGGGATGGGGCAACATTTCATGCCTTTAATGAAAGTATCTGCATGTTTTACCAGCTAAAATTTACTTGCTTTTAACTTTTAAACTTTTCTTCGAAGAGTCATCGGGAGACCCTAGTCATGGATATAAGCATTGAATAAATCTTTGGGATATATATACAATACCGGTCAATGTTCTGAGAAAGACTCTTGACTACGACATCACCGATAACGTTGATCAATTTCATCATTCTGAATGATAGTCATCTGACATTTTTGCTTAAAATAAACATCACTTGACATCTTCTAAAATAATTTCATTTTATCACTCAATATGTCTTCAGCATTCCTGATCAATTATCAACTGTCTGACAACAATAAGCTGCTACATATACCTGAATACACAACACTGGTTTCTTAAAACGTTGTTGAACTACAAGTTAAACATGAATCTCAAAAGGAAAACACTGGACAACTCTTGCTGCGAGAAAAAAAAAGCTGGAAAACATGATTCGATCAGACGAGAATAAAGTCACCACATTAGGAACAACTTGGGTAAAAGTGTAGATAAAACTGAAAACATTTAAACAGATTACAGTATGTACCTTTGTTAATGTAAGAAACATACAAAAAATAAACTGAACTCAAGCTGAAAGGGAATCCCACAAAGATGACTTAAATGTTCAAGCTAATACAAGGGAAAAAGGAAAAAAAAAATTACAGAAATAGGTCAAGATGTAAAGTTCCTCAGAGAATGTAAAGCAGTCAAACCGGCTATGAACTAGAAAGTTTTCATGTTATGATAATAGGTGGAAAATAATAATTTCCTTCAATAAATTCAAGTAGTGGCTTATGAATAAGGATGACCTGCATATTGACATCAGACTGACGGCAATCACCGATTAGACAGAAACGTAACAAACAATTATTGGTTTTGTAAATTATCAAGGTAAACCAGATAAAGGAATATAAAGGTATTAAAAAACATCGTTCCTGCAGTACATCATTGCAAAAACTTCCCCACCAATCCCCATCAGTCCTCATCATTCATTCCTTCCTTCATTTTTTTTCTTTTGTGACAATCCTGACATACAACGACGAGATAGAACAAGAAAAGTCACTTGGAAGGGATTAAAAATTGTATGAGTCGGGGGAGGGAGGGGGAGGAAGGAATGGCGACTAGGATTCTAATGACTCAACTTACAGTTTATGAAGGACTAAGAAAAAAAAAAAATTAACTTTGTAGTTCAACTTTTGGCTCTGAAAAGAGATTCTATCAGAGTGCATAAAGAGAAGATCTCTACCCCATTCCAAGAAATAGAAGGGCAAAATCCCTATCCCCTTCCCTTTTCATAAAAATTGATTTATTCAATTACCTTGGTTAAATTGTTACTAAACATGAGGATATTTTGCAGCAATTTTGATCTTAAATGAATGGCTTTTAATACCCTTCAAATTGCACCTTATACAGGCCTTGAAGCAAACTTTTGTCCCCCTGAGCCCATTTGTATCTTTTACCAAGCATAATTTCAATTTGGAATCATGGCTTAGAAGTATACAATGCCCCCCCCCCCCCTTCCTTTTTTGAGGCTCTGGCACAATCCCTGCATGAGAGAATTCAGAGCAGACCAATAACAGAGAAAAATGTTTTTTCTATCCATAGAACACACCACACAGCAGACAAGATTTCCATCTGCAGGTATCTTGGTGGACTTTTTACGACTGGTACTTGCAAGAATTATTTGGAACTTGTGAAAATTGCCAAAGATCTTTTCAAAAAGGTTTAGAGATATAAACCTATAAATCAAATGTTTATAACTGTTGAAAAAACAATTTGCTTGGTTTCTTGATACCTGTAACATCTTTTTTCTTCTTTTCATATGCAAATGAGACTAGATGAAATGAATTATGAGCAATGAGCAGTTAAAAGCCAGAAAATGCACTCCATCTGTTTGGGTCACACTGTAATTTTGGGTTGAAACAAAAGGAAAACATGTTATTTGATTTTTTCCCCCTTTCTTTGCATTATAATGAATAAATGAATACATTTGAATTAATAAGCAGCAGAGTCAGAAGCAGGATTAATTCAAGCAATGATAAAGATCGTCAAAATCATTAAACAGTGAAAAAAAGGATAGAACAGAGAACCTCTGGATATCAACTTCTAAGAGAGACACCATCCAAACTCCTGTTCACAGTAAATATTATCTGCTTTCACATACTAAATGCACACCTGAACTTCGTTACACAATTCCACAACCTAAGACCACACATAATAAAACAATTTCCATTTCCTCACTCAATTCGCATTTGTCATTCTTACAATCTGAAATATTTGCATAGTGACACCAATAAGATCTATGCCAATTGCTTTCTCTTCTTTTCGTAGAAGATGGGAAGGGAAAATGTCACTTTTTTATGTTAACAGACAAGTATTAATTCTAGGATTCTTCTTGAAGTAGCAATGTACTATCAAAATCTGCAGTAAAGTTTCTAGAGGAAGGGAACTATGAACACTTACCAAGGTATCAATGATTCCATGAAATATCTACAGGGGAGAGTTGCAAGTTCATTTTTGCCCACATCAAATCCTTCTGCCTATATCTTTGACTGATGGAGGGGACCACATGAAGGTATTTATTCATCATGTCCTTGCTTTTTGAATGAGAGGTCCACCAGCCAGGTGACCAATGAACTAAATGGACAAAAACTGGAAACTGACTTTCGTGAAGACTCCTGATAAAAAAAAACTATACTGATAATAGGCCTTACATAAATGGATGAAAAACACTAACATTAAAACCTTTTTTTTTTTACGAAAAACAAAGTAGAGAAAACACAGTTTACAGGATCAGTGTTACTCACAGAAAAAAAAAAAAAAAAAGCTAAAGCTGACAGTGCTTTAACCAAACGTGACAAATTTATTTACTCAAAACCGTTATTAACCAGATGAAGCATTACTTAAGTGGAAGGTGAGACACTTTTGACTTCTGCACTAAAAAATCAAATTTTGTGTCAAACATTTATGAAAATGAATACTAACTGAGCTTTTGAGGGGGTGGGATGGGAGAAAGAGTCAACATGAGACTTCTGTGGAGCAAGGGGAACTGATATCTTCACATCCATGTTGTGACAATCGCTGCTGTCACTGGCAGCAGACGTCGGCATTGTTGAATGATATTATGTTGAAAGTCATAGGAGTGTTTACAATGAATTGCACATCACTGTAATGGTGGTTGTTGTTGTTGCTGTTGATCTTCCTTCTTGGTGAGTCTGATTGAGCGCCGCTAGACCACTGTACCAGACGCAGCGGCATGTTGGGACATCCCCTAAAAGAAACAAAGGATTGGGGATTATCAACAATTAAGAATTGAACGCCACAAAACTAGGATTCAGTTTTTTTGGTTTTTTTTTTGGCTTGCTTGTTCAAAAGACTAAAGATCAGTTGAATGATGCAGTCAATAGATTCTCTCTCAAACCCATCTTCATACATTTTTGGAGAAAGTTGGCAAAAATTAAGAAGCTAAGATTTTGATTACCTTTGGGGCTCTACTATACAAAACTTTTACACTCACATTTGGCTAAACATGTACAATGGCATCATAAATGCTTGGTTTGGATTTCCCTGGAGAAACTAAGTCAATACAGGTACAGTACATTGGTATGTTGGTACAGATGGTAACTGTGAGAGTGAATGACAGCCATCTTCATGCATGTGCGTGATGTGTGACAACAGCAACGTTTCAAACTTAACAGTACAAGGCTAACTATCGCACATTCTCTACAACTACACATCTATTTACTTCAATCAATGATACTTCAAACTAGCGTTTTCATTCAGGCAGATTCTCCCTGGGCAATGTGGGAATATATTCCTTTCTTTTTTCTTGTAACAGATGATAAATTAAAGGAGCTAACTGGTTTTGTTGTTTGATGCTGTTGGTTGTTGTAAGTGTGAGATGATGTTTAATTATTAATTCTAGATACCGCAGTTTTCCAGTTTCATTAATGGGCAATTGATCTCCATGACAACAATGGGTGGTTTTTTTCCCACACATTACTCTACACATCATTTACACTCTAGTTTTTTCCATCTTCTTTCACTTCAAAACATTCATCTATTGTACCTTTTCAAACACCATTTGAAAATTTTTGATTACGAAACACACAAAACTATAACACTGGGTGAATTCCAATAGGTCACTTTTCGGCCTTATTGTGCTACCTGTTTGCAAGTGAAAGATCAAAATAAGTAGCTCTTTGAATTAGTTTGCAAATATTATTTACTGGCCATGTGGTTTGAGTTAATAATGAGTGGTCCTTATTCCTTTTGGGACAAAGTAAGTAGCTGACACAGTTTTCCCTTTACTAATTTTCACATGCCGGTTTACAATTCTTTCTTTGGCATCGCTGTCATGCATGTGAGGGGTAGAGCATGCAAAGGAAAAGGAGGGTAAGATAAAGCAGGCAAGCATGGAAGCTATGAAAAGAGAAAATCCCAAGATGGTTAATAGCAAAAGATGTAATTTTCCACTCCACCTAACTTTTTGTCTGTTGCAATTTAATAGAAATAAATACATATGGACACTGTTGCAGTTATTTTTCTTCTTACAACAAAAAAAATAATCTACCATTTGATATTACTGAAGAAATTTGTGATTGCAATTCTTTGACAGACATAAAATATAAGAGTTATAAATGGCGGCATTTGAAATTGCAATGAAATTGTGTATCGTACCACCTATTAATATCAATATATCATATCTGGAGAAAATCCACTGCAACAGGCTGAGAGGCAACAACAGTGTCACCTGTCGCTTACAGTGTTATAAATTGATACCATACATATTCTGGTTTCAAGAAACTCTCTGATCTCCTTAAATTTTTCACAGCGTTGTCACCATTTACCGTCTAATATCCCCTTTCATTGTTGAAAGAGGAAATGCTAATGCAGTCACAAAAACCTTCCCTCCTCCAATTTACTGTGGACAACCTTGGACTGAACATAAGGGTTGACAGCATACATAGTGTGTGTACATTTACCAACTACTCATAGAAATAGATAAACTAGAAGGACATAATGGAACAATATTAAAGTGAAGCCCAAACTCTGTTAGGCAAAAGACTTACTCATGATGTCCCATATCACTAATTCAACAGAATTTTAAGGATAATATCACTTGTAAGGGACTAACCATTGGAACTCAGTTGTCCCTGCATATTATCAGGTTATCTCACAAAACCAAACCATTGCACTTTACTCCTGTTTTCCCTCAAGATGTATTCAGATACCGAACAAACAATTTCTCGGGCCCTACATGCATCCTAGATGGCAACTGTTGAAGGCAAGAGCTGCTTTGCCTCACAGAGGAAGGATCCTGCATATTATATTCGGCTTCATTTGTTCATCGTGTGAGTATTTAGCCTGATGTCATTCTGGTTTACCTATTTCTATGCAACTATAACATTTAATGAAAGTTTACTGGTTTAAAGAGTACCCAAATTGGAAATGTCAGATGACACGAAAGTCCCTTCAAGTATTTGTTTGTCTGCAGTCATCTCTCCTTCCTTCCTTCCCACACCCCTTAATGGTCATACTCTAATAAATTCTCACTATACATTTGACATCTTGAATTTTCATCAAGTAGAGCTTACCACTTTTCCTGGTCTTGCCCATGTGTTGATTATACCCTCCTGGCAGCCAGTTATAATACAATCTTCTCTGAAGATGAGGGTGGTTAACCTGTCATAGGCTATTTTCTTTGTTATCAAGGGCTCTAAATTGAAGACATCTTCTAGTTTGGGGCACATAGTTGTACCCATAGCCTTGGTACCAATGCATATGACTGTTTCATGAATTTTATTCAAAAACTGCTGCCTGGCTGTCCTTGATATACTGTCCTTCTTGTTTTTGTCCTTGGGTTTGTCCGAGAGGGACAATGAGGTAAGGCGACTGGGCAGGGTTTGTGTTCCATCAGGACTGGTCAAGGATGCACTCGAGTCCTTACTGTTGTGTGGTACATTATTGCACTGTGGTGACTGGGAGATCTGAGTACTAGTTCTTGTCCTATTGGGTTGGAAACGGAGTATCTGATCCTCAGAGAAGTCCCAAAGGCACAATTGGGTGTCCTGCCCCACTGAACCAAACCTGTAGGACACTGCCGGGGTGCCGTCTCCCCCGGTGCTGTGGACTGACGTCCTGGAGTGACTACTGAAAGACCTATCACGATTATCCTGCGCGATGTCTTCATCGCTGGCATAGACATCCATGTTGTGAGGAAGAACCTCCGTGGTGAAAGGGTCAAAACTGACCACACTGACCCATGAGTTATGACCTCTGCCCCTCCCCACCACTCTCTTCTCGTGGAAGGACCAAACGGTCACCAGGTCATCCTCACCGCCGACGACAATGTACTTATCATCTGGACTCCAGCAGACACATAGAAGGCCACCAAAGTAGCTCTTCATTGAGCCATATTTCTCCATGGAGTCATAATGGAACACACGCATAAATCCATCGTGGGATACAGTCGCTATATATTTTGTGTCATTGGAAAACGCAAATTCGTGCAGGGCTCCCTCTCCTATTACCCATCTTTGCACAGGATTTCTTGGTACTTTGCTCTTGCAGGTTAACACAGCATAGTCTTCCCCCTGCTTGAGGACCTGGTAGATCGGTGAGGTGGAAACCGGCTCCAACTCATCATTATATAGGTACATGCTACCACTGAAATGGGCTGCCAGGAACATGTGCTCTGTCCCGGGTACCCACTTCAATGTTGTCACTTTCGTCTTCTCAATCTGCCTCTGAAAGCAAATAAACATTGGTAAAAAGAAATGCACAACTCATAATGCTGTATGCGGCATGCAAATGAATAAATGTTAACATACATCACCAAGTGGATGATGGTGCACATATTTTGCATTTGACGTATATGTGGCCCAGTTTTAAAACTACCCCATATCTCTCAGCCGTAACTCGAGATTGATTGTCACATAAATTTCATCCTCCACTGGTCCTGATGAGATACTTCAATAATTTCCTGTATCTAAATGGTCTTATTTTATCCTGAATGTGCTTCATATTTATCTATTGACGTAAGAGGTTTACTACACTATGATTCCAACCACTCCTGATAATATCACTGGTACCTGTAGGGTCAGTTGGTCCTAAAACTCAAGCTTGCAATCCTAGAGATGCAGGTTCAATTCTTGAAGAATCTAACTTTGTGAGATGGTCAGTTTGGATGGGCACTTTCCTCTGAGTTGCTTTTTTTCTCCCCAATAATGGGTTGGAATGCACAAACATATAATGTTCAAATAGCACTGGATGGATCTACTGCATAATCAAACATCACTTTCTGACCTTTTGACCCTTTCATATCAATGAGATTAATGTTACAATATTCTCTCCTCCTGTCAATCTAACTCATCCTAAAATTATGTCCCCATGTGAACAATAGACCCCAAGTTATAGTAAACCAAAAAAATTCACTTTTTTTACCACTGGTGATCCCAAATGATCTTTGACCTCCACCAAAAACAATGGGGCACATCTAATCAATGTCATACACATACACACCAAGTTTGAGATAAATCCAACAAATGGTTGTTGAGTTATCATACGACTTACCTCGCATTCTTATGCATCACATACAGACACACACACACATACACACACACATACACCCGCACATACCTACGCCAAGCTGACTGCATAGGTTCCTACGTTAACACAAGGAACCCATAATGATGCAAGATCCAAAGACTATAAAGATATCCCAAGACTTGGGAAGAAAGATGATCATTCTCCACTTTCAAGTGAGAGAATGGGGAGCGATGTTAGTCTAGATCAAACTTACGCTCTACTAGGTACAGTATTTAAAAGAGATCAGAGAAAAGCATATCTAATATTTTACTATTTTACTGTTTACAGTTCATGACTTTCATTCTGAGAGAGCTAACCTGATTGTTTTAATCAATTTATCCAACATTTTCAAATTATGATGACTATATATCATGCCTTGTCATATTTGACAATGATGAATTACTAACCTGATCAATACCATAGTGAGTATGTCTGCCATTTCCACTGTATGGCATGCAGGTGGTACTGCTGCATCATTACATAATACACACTGTTCAATGAATTGTATATCAATATAATGCTGTGAAACAGAATGACTGACACACATATAATATGTGATGTTATTTCTAGGTAGACCAAATGACTTAACATCGTCTTGCAAGGGTACACACACAGAGTGCCAAGCAGTATACCAGACAAGGCACAGCGATACTATCTCACCAGATAGCTCACTCTGAAAAACTATACCAAAGGATTTCTTCATTTCTCAGAAGAAATTCAAAACCTGTCTGGTGCAATAAATCCAATGGAACACCTTAATGTTAAGTGAGAACCGCAGAGAACAGGGCACACAATATTCAACGTCCAAGACGTTCACATAATTTGGTACGAAGACAGCCACATGCACGGCAATAAGCAGAAGAAAATACTGTAGTTTGCACTTTACCATTATAAAGGCGTCCCTGTAAATACTTGTTGATATTGGCAAATACTGTAAATGAATGATTGTCTGGTTCCAGTAATTCCACTAAATGTGTCATTTTTACGAAATCATGTTTTTCTACCACTGCCACCACTGCCAGCCACTGAAAGCATTGTCATCTGCTCACACTGTGACAAAATTTGAAATCTGATTGACTAAATCATTTATTCGAAGGGCTGCTTGGTTCCTGCATGACAACATCCTCTTCAAACTATTTTGTCATCCTTCTCCTGACAATAACAAGCCCTTCTATTCATTCTCACCCTTCAAAATATCAAAGCCTAAATTTTGATGACTGTTAGTGACATCCTCTCACTGTCATTTTTTAAAATTCTGCACATTTTCGTGAATGTCT
This sequence comes from Stichopus chloronotus, assembly GCA_021234535.1. Taxonomy (NCBI): domain Eukaryota; kingdom Metazoa; phylum Echinodermata; class Holothuroidea; order Aspidochirotida; family Stichopodidae; genus Stichopus; species Stichopus chloronotus. Next base: position 25,492,076 of record CM037843.1, read on the forward strand.
CTCTGTCAGCTCTGGAAGAATGAGAGGAAAGAGAAAATTCTTTTAATATGAGATGCTTTAATAGCATCACATTCACATTTTGGTGACTTTTAATGCTGTACACAGTATGAAGATAAATTCAAGACAAGAGGATTAACCCAACCAAGTTTGTAATTTTCCAAGACACATCCACGAGACACTTCAATAACTTGGCAGCAATAAATCATGCATCTCTCCATATTATTTGTGATTTGATGATGCCCCAGTCTTCACGAACATTCAGTTTATGACTAGGAAGACTACGAGTTCGTAAGCTAACTTAGACTTGAGTCGAGTTAGCCTAGCCTAGCAGTTACAACTTTGCTACAGTTGGCTTAGTTCCAGTAAACTTCTACTCTATCATGATACTATTCATACAAATGTTTGAAAAGACGGTGACCGTACACTAATTACATCATTATCTCTAGGCCCAATGTCAATGATAATTTTGAAACAGACAACGCAGTATAACACGTTTGCCAATCTCTGCGACCCTGACTGGACAGAACTGCCAGTGGACACATACAGTATAGTAGTCGAGGCTCATGTGTGGAACACGGCGGAAGAACGGCACATGCACACAAGCACATTATGAAGATAAATATGCAAAGTTTTACAGAACAGCTCGACGTGTTTCCACCTATCATCTTTCTTTTTATTCAGATATAAAACAAACGAGTTTGTAATCACGCAGTATCAACCTCCTGAGGTTGATACTGCATGATTGACAACAGAATTTCAATATTTCATCCCTCTATCAGAAACAATAGAAGACAAAGTTCACTACAATGCATTTTGAACATTTCAGAATACTGACAGTGAAGGGTTGAGATTTTCATATGTAACAGCCATTCACAAAACAGTGGAAAGGGTGCTTTTCGTATTTTACAATCGTTTTGTTGTGCAAACGCTCAGAAACATTTGTGTTTACAACCTAATAGTCTATAAACTGTTCTTAAAAGAATAAAGTAATTTTTATACATATTTGGCAGTTTCTTTTTAACCAATTTTTATGGGTTAAATTGAAAGCAATTCTCAGTCATACAAACGAAAGACTGCCAAGAGGCTGAAACACGACTGCTATACTTCGCTATTGCTCATAAAAAGCAAAATACAAATTAAATGTTTCTTCAAATGACCTGATGTCCCAAATTTAAAAGTACAGTAGTTGGCTGTTTGCTTTGGTGATGAACTACGCAATGACTGAGGTAGCAAGACTACTTCTCATACTTCACTATGTTAGGATATAATTATGTTCAATTTTTTGAAGAGTTTACACAATACACAATCTTTTCCCACTGCTTTTTACAAGACACTTTTGAATATTTTAACTGTAAAAAAATGCAACAGAATTTAGTATAGACGAAACATGTGATATTTTGTGGAGCATTTCATTTTAAGCAATATCAATGCTGACTTACATGATGAAATACTTATTCAATTGCTGAGGTGGTTAGGCTATATGATGTACCTCGCCACATTAGGATATCTTTAGTTCAATTTCCGCGGGTTTTTACATAATCTTTTCCATACATTTTCACAAGACACTTTTGTATATTTGAATAGTGCAATATGGAACTGGGAAAGGGTAGGTGAGAAGTATTAAACATTAAGCTTTTGCACTGTGAAATAGAGAACACTAACTGTGCCAATAACAGGAAAATGAATAATTACATAACAAGCTAATACCTCAAATTGTGCTTTTTTCTATAGAAATCAGTCTGCTTTTCTTTAGTCTGATGTAACATTCTATGAGCATTGTAGAAAGAGTTTAAGTATTAAACATTAAGCTTTTGCACTGTGAAATAGAGAACATTAAATGTGCCAATAACAGGAAAATGAATAATTACATAACAAGCTAATACCTCAAATTGTGCTTTTTTCTATAGAAATCAGTCTGCTTTTTCTTTAGTCTGATGTAACATTCTATGAGCATTGTAGAAAGAGTTTAATTTCTGCTATGATGCTATCACTTAGACAGTTTGCAATAAAACATGTTTGGGGAGATTCTCATGTGGCTGACATACACATACTTTTGATGGAAATAACGATACTTTCTTTTTGTTCTACATACATGGGTTTCCTGTGCCTGCTGGCATATAGAGCTGCTTTGTGCACATTTTTAGACCATCTTTGATTCCTGACAACCAGCTAATCTGACTTAATTCAAAGAGGGTACACGGTAAAGGACATTCTGACAGGGATGCCAAAGGAACAGTATAGGTATAAACACAGACCGTGTAGAGTTCAAACCTGTAGTAAGAAATGTATGCAAAATGCAAATGCACAGTGATATACTCTTCACTAAGAACATCCTGGGATGGCAGAATGGGAGAGGGATACTATTCCACTTTGAGATAGATGGCATCAGGGGCACTGCAAAAAGGGTACCAGCAGCACTCTTGGCATTGCACTTGGGAGGGCGGTTGTTGTTCTAAGACATGTTACTAAGGGCATGGAGTAAATACACCCCTATCAACAGAAACTAAAATGTATCAAACTAAATTACTTTCTGCTTCTCTTTTTGCTTTTAATCCATGAACTCTCCATGGGACTTGCTCTCCCAACCACGAGGCAAATTTTCCCATTGGAGCAATAACAATAAATATCCCACAAAAGGTATAATAAAAATACAAGGAGATGTATGTGTGTGCATTGTAAATCTCACTACAATTTATAGTGTGTTCTTTATCTTTTGCACTCCTTGGTTTATCATTCTCTGGAAGTCTTACAAGTATGAGGCCATGATTTACACAGCCTGAGTGGAAGCTGCCTGCACTACTGTACCTCCTCGTTAAAGATCTTGCTGATCTCTCTTCCGACTGGATCGATGAGCTGGACTTGACCGGCTGAAAATCCCACGATGAGATACACTCCTTTAGGACTAGCAGTGAGTTGATTGAAGTCGTGACAGGTTGGTAAGGTGCTGCCCTTGTACGTTCTTTTATCTGATGGTTTGGTCAAATCTGCAGCCTGGAGAAAAAAAGAAAGAAGTAATGAAATGTCATCACAATGGGAAACCTTCACTCATCTCCAAAGCGATTATCACAGCTAAGTATGGAACTGCAAAGTGTTTAGCACGTAAATAATTCATCTAAGTTTTCCTACAATGTAACACAGTATTTGTACATCCTGCTAGGTTTGAGAAGTTGAATATCCCATGCAGCAGTCAGTGTGGATAATTAAGATGTGCATTAACAACGTCACCCCAAAGATTCACCTGCTTTGGTTGCTAATGTATGGCTCACTTACCTGTCTCAGCATGACAAATGCTCTACCAACTACCATGTCAAGAGCAGTGGTAACCTTGAACAACGTATTTAACACCTTTCAGTCCAATACTATAGTGCCACCTTCAAATTCTGCCATCCTGATGAGCTAAGAGTGTGACATATGTTCTGTACATAATACTGTTGTGCACACCCACATCTACAGTACGGAAGTGCACTAGTTGTGTAGGTGAGTGAGGAGTGAAGTCAATCCCCACAACTCACTGGTGTGGGTACTCTTGAGTGACTGTACTTAACCCTTGCTTCACTAATGCATTCATTTAGCCTTGCGCTGAATGCCCTCGAAATCACTTCTAGCACTGCATGCTCTAAGGTGTAGCCTGCCCTCAGCTAGGCTGGCTGCACGATTCAACATTAAAATACATCATCCTTTTCAAACTACAATTTTCCTTAAAATACAACAGACTTGATATCAACAGTGACTTATGTTTCATGAATGTCACAAGTGCACTGACCTCTATCACTCTCTTCTCCTTCAGCAATGTATTCACTGCAGAATGATTGCGGTTTAAGGCTTCGCATACTGTACACACATCAACTAAATATAAGTTACAGTATACGATGCCAGCAACAGTCACACGATGAAAATACAGAACAGGGAGGGAAAAAAAAAATACTTAAAATAGTTTGTACAGCTGAATGCCATCCTGGGGGTGGGGTATAAGGGGAGGGGGTGTCAGGAGAGAGCTGAGGTGCAAAATAGTGCACTGTAAATTCATTATTTGGAATACACTCATGGTCCAGAGAATTCCATTTTTATGGCACTTTTGGTTCATTTAGACTGTTATATGTACAGTAACATATAATTTTGTTAAAATGTTGGAATACAGGGGAATAAGGAAGTATCAGCCAATTTTTAAAAAATACGGAATTCCGTATTAATACGGAAAACTCACATCCCTGACAGAAGTACCGACTGATTTTACATTTCAGGACCAAAGAAAAGGATTTCCTAGTTCATTATGTACAAAGCACTGACCTTGGCAATGAGTGAAGCTGATTGGGAAGGGGGGGAGAAGAACCTATTGGCCCTCGTATATAAAGGAAACAGGACCAGAGCTCAACTTAAACAGGATGAAATTGGAGGGTTAATCACTGAATTTGTAATGATCCTTTCCTGCTACCCCACCTATGAGATCAATGGAAACCAGACCAATATCATATATGCTATAATAATGAAACATAGCAAAACTATCTTACATAAACCTCTGTCATGAAGTATTGGCTATTAGTAAAAACAGAACAATGTAGAAGTCACGATGTCAGCATGAATGTGGCTTCAGTACGTAACCAACAGTGTATGACAATGTTGACTTTCGAACACAAAGTACCTGCATACAATACTGGGAGTTATATGCCCACAGCATGTCTGTCATGGAGACATACTACAGGGTACTCACAGTGTAATTCACAAATAACCAACAGCGATGCAACATGCAAAGTAATCACATTATACATGTTCATTCAATCCAATCAACATGAGCTTCAAACTCACTTGGTAGAAACAAAGTGAGTGGTTTTGTGGGTTACAACCCAACAAATGGAGCAGGTCACTCATCAGTGCATGGCAGTTACACCGTTCAAACATTTTCACATTGTGATGTATACCTTTACAACTGGAAGATACTGTGTGTCTAATGATTCTGCAATCCTATTAAGAGAGGCATATACAGGTATCCCTCTACCTTCCCTTATTGTCACCACCAAATTAAGTCTCGATCTTTTGATTGTTCTGAGATCTGTGGAGTTCATCTCTAAAGATTCATCACTGAAATGGCAGGTGACTTAACATGATACCAAATGAGTTATTCATACTATCCGAATTCCAGCGGCTTTTGCTGCACAAATTGCAGTTTCATGGTACAATATCCCACCTGCTTTACATATAGGCACAGTAGGTTACATTCAAACAATATATTGATGTGTCAAAGGTCAACTTAATTGGAATACAGTAGCATGCTGTAGTCTTGTCACTGCATTTAAGTGAAAGCCCTTCAAGCTAAAGTTTTCAACAGCTTCTGTGAAATAGTGAATCATATCACTTGAAAAAAGAAACTGAGGATAAACAAAACCTCATTCAGGAAATGCCATACATGCTGTCATTAAAAATTGCCATTTGGTTGCTGCTGTTTACATAAAATATAGTTTACAAGGACCAAACATACAGTAGGACACATTTGAAAATATTTTGATGAAGCCCTTCTCAGTCTCGATATAAATGTTTTAGCCTTAACAGCAAAACAAAATCAGTTAAGCCCACAAAGACAACCAGAGGAATATCATTCCATTGTGCTCCCCCTTTATGTCAATGATATGTTTGCTCCTTACAGACAACTACTGTAATATTATACATCACAATGGACAATAAGCACATGAAGCACAACATGTGAATAAGTTATACTGGCCAGGGTTTCCCCTTGTACTTAACTGCCGAGGCGGCCAGCTCGCAACTTTTTAAGACCGCCTCGCCAAAAAATGCCGTAGTTACTGCCTCACATGTTTATATCATGGTCAAAATCCTAGAATCACCCATTCTTGAAGAACCTAAGTACGGATTTGAACTCAAAGTTCATGGCGGCGTCAAGTCATTCGCCCTCACCACCTCATACTCCGCAAAACCCAGGGGAGACCCTGCTGGCAATATAACATTACCAATAAAGGGCATTTGTTACTGCATCTGATGTTAGATGAGTCTCTTGAGAAATGAAAGGATACATTCCAGCATTACTCAACACAGGAATGTGTTTCTACAGAGCCAGTTACCAAATTCCCATCTACAGCGGTAACAAAAGTACCTAAAACCTTCGACCTTATGAACTGCATCACTTCATACAGATTGAAGCAAAGGGAAACCAAGGACCCCTGATGTTAGCATTATATAGGAAAAATAGTAAAAACAGCTTAATACAAAGAAAACTAAGATTGGCATAGCAACAACATGGGAGATCCCATAGACAAACTCATCACATTTAACATAATTTATAAGTTTTCCTACAATATCCGCACAGCAACTGACAAAATTAGATACAACAGAGAGCCATTTGGTTTGTAATTGTATGGAATTAAGCGTGTCATTTGGGCGGCATTGGGCCTTTTATAATAGAAGTATATCTATAACAGAGCAGACTCATTTAACAAGGATTTCCAAATTATGCTGTAAATCTCAAGGAAACACAAAATTTTCTTTTTCAGCAGACTTCGCTGTTGGCATGAAATTCACACAAAGCTAATTCCCTTGACAAAGCTTTCTGTATACACAATTTAAAAATGACCTTGATTCATATTACAATGGGGCAGCGGGAAATTTTGCAATATGAACCTGTGTGACACAGTTATGCATACTTACAAAACTGCTAACCTGTTAATAACTACAGTAACTTTAGAGAATGCGGGGAAATCACAACCGAAAGGCAAAACGCTTCAATGCTACCAGTCACCACCAGCTGTTACAATTACATTGCTTTCAATTGTTGATCCTCCAATGTAAGCAAACATGAAATCATGAACAGAACATTACACTTATTTAACTTAAAACCCATCCCAAATGAACTTGCATCAAACTGCTGTTCATTATAGCTGGTGAGGAGGGAACATTTATACTAGTGTACGATGTTAAACCCCTAAACTTTACATACTCATTTATTGGGCCACAAATACTCTGTAAAGAAAAAAAGTAAATTCTGTTTTGAACTTTTTGCTTCCTGTTTTTTCCATATTCATGTAAACCAACCTAATATCATAACATATATGGGGAGCAGTAAACTGCACATTCTTTGCCATGTGTTCAGTAGTAGGAGACATTCGGCAACGTCACAGAACGTACTCACACGATAGGTGTGCTGTTTTTCACTTTATGAAGGAACCGGGTAATAATTTTGGAATGGGATTAATTAATGTCTGGCAGGTACCCGGGTCACCTGTGACAACGGATACATATGAACACACACTTGCAGGATTAGAAAGGTTACAATTATCATCAAAATCAAAATTGGAAAAGGAGGGATACGAACAGGCTGCAGCAATTTTCTAAAATGACTAGTTTTTCAACATGCAGAATATACTGTACTGTTTGGAGTACATAGTCGATGACGAATCCACTCTCACACCCTTTGGGCAATCTAGCAGCCTTTCCCAAACACTCTGGCATTTACTGGTTTTACTGATCCATTCAATTCTGTTGACAGGGGTACAATACTCACAGTGACACTCAACACAGAGTAAGTAATCCTGTGTAATACATCATCCCAAACTAGAACGGCATACCACAAAATCGACGCATTTTGTAACATGCAGCTTGCTTGGCACAGACTAACCATATTGACATCTACCTGAGGACAAGTACTGCACTTGCTACGCAGGTCCCACAAATATGACGACGACCGATCAGACTAACTCACTGCCAGTTCTGGTTGTCCCAAGTACTGTGACAGTGTCACTGTGTGAGATATTTTGGTAATTGTAACAGGATAAATTTATACATTTATTACAAAGAAGTTACTTAATGCAAAGTAGACAATTTTCTGGATTAACCAGTACCTTTCTTATGTTTTTTTTTTGTGACAAAACTTGGTTTATCTGTGGGACAACCATGAAAATACTGATATACTGTACAAATCCAACGCTGATGGAACAGTAGTGCCAATGCATCCAATGGAACTCAATGAACCAATGGCAATAAAACCTGTCAAAGAATAGATCAACCAACTAACCGGCACATATTCTAAATGTTAATTTAAAGTTTAATGTGATCATTTCATGGCTTCCAAGTTCATGGATCAATTTCTACATGGATGATGTTCAAAGTCCAACGACTCTCTTCTTATTTATGCTCATGTGTGCGGTTTTTATCGACTATTAATCTTAGAGGCACAGCAAGATAATAAGACAATGGATGCTTCATTATGTGGCTTGAATGAGCCGCAATCTACGTAAAATGTGCTCTTCACCATGAGTGTTGCAGTTTGCACATTTTTAACGACTCAGTACAGTGGTGTACCACAATACAGGAATGAATTTTTGGAGTTTATGCACCAACTGAAGTGGTATGGAAGGGGTTAATCTGTAATCCCCACGACTCACTGGTGTTGGTATTCACGAGTGCCTATACAGGTGATAGAAATATCTGAAGCCTACAGTATATAGGTGATAGAAATATCTGAATAATTGGAACAAACTACAAAGTTTGTATCAATGCCTAGAAAGTTTGTGATGCTATGTACAGAACTAATACTGTGGAACGAACTCTTTTACAGCCGTGAAAATGTTTGACACACTTTGGAAATTTACTGCAACTAATCTTTGCAGGCACTTTACTACTTCCATTGCCATTCTAGGCAAAGAATAAGTTGCTACAACAACAGCCCCGCTGTGGTTGCAGTAAAGAGAGATGTGTTTATTTTAACTCCCGAAATTGAGTCACACCCTTATTCAGTGGTGAAAACATTTTTCCTGTTTTGAGCAAGGTCCCTAACTTAACAGCAAACGAGTCACATCATCAGGCGCTTTCCTTTCTGAATTACTGTAGATGCCAAACTAACCAGTAGACCCTGATATAATGTACATACACTGTGCTACATGGATTGCTACCTTTGTGGGTGCAGAGAGTAAGGAGATGGATGAAAAAAATTCTATACTTCCAACTTCCAGACTAATTGTACTGACAACAATTTTGCTTCATTGATGACTATAGGTCAGTGAATACCACATAATGAATTTTTCACAGATTTTGGGTTAGTTCACAGCATTTTCTCTATCATGTGAATGCCATGTGCAATTCTTCTTAACTTTCAACTAGTACTGACTTTCCTCCTCTTGAATTTCATGCGGAAAAATGGGTTCTAGCTTGCAGGATATTCTGCAACACGAACTCTTACCATGTGTTTTAAACACTAAAATTAAATGGCAACGAGACACCTGCATTTGTGAACAAAAACACAAGCAACACATTTTGACAGATGCGCAAAAGCCTGATGCATTGTCATCTCTACACATTAAGCAGATAGTTTGACACACCTACCACAAGCAGAATCTGCTCAGATGAAGCTACTGCAGCCTGTAACTGATTTAGAAGCATTAATCTAATGGATAATGTTACAGTATCAGACGCTGAGCTGTGGGCATGCCATCACATTACACTCATGTGGTTCTTACAGCACTGTAGCTGGCAGGCTGAAAATTAAGCCCGTTTTTAATTTGATCAATTGCACAGGCTGGAATTAATCCCAATTTGCAAATTTAACTAACCTCCTGAACTCCTTCTTCCCTTACAATTATTATCAGTGGAGCTGCTGACCTCTCACACACTTTTGGCAGTTGAAGCAATGTCATTTCATTTTGTACGTACTGTCCACATTAAGTTAAAGCATGATGTACGAGTCTGAAATGCTGGTTACAGGAATGCATCGCACGTGTGACGGCTCAAATTTGTCGTTGAAATGTACAGTAGTTGTTCACCAAATCATGAAGCCCAAACAGTATTAAAGTAACAACGTTTTTTCTGTATTTCAATTCTGAGGGGAAGAAAATATTTGTGACATGAAAAATGGTATCCTTTGGAAGATTTGAACAGGTTGGATTAGTGATGGTTTCTTTACGTCTCTGCAGTTCTTATCGGATCATTTTTCTGTTCCTAGGAATTCAGTGACTAAATACTGTACTTGATTAGTCTTGTACAGTACATGTGGCCAGCTGTTGGTTGCCACATTTGAAACTGACTTCTTTCACTGGTATGAAAAAGATGCACTCAATTTTCTTGATGAAAATATGTTGAACTAATCTTAAAGGGCTCATTGAGTTGATATCAGTAAAGATTGCCGTGATTTTGAAGTATACAAACACATGACAATACTCACAATTAGCATAATTAATCAAGTTTCACTTCCAATAGTTATATGAAAACTGTCAATTTTTTCGAATTTCTGACCGTTACTTGCTCTGATTGTGTGCATGTGAATGTACTAATGTGAAAATGTCTGGTCACAAAGTTTCAAAAACCAAATTTAATCGTTGGTTACTCACTCATTAATGTTCCAGTGTATGTAAAACTTTGGGATCCTTTTAGTTTGACTGTTTGTCATTAGTATGTGAAGGAAACTTGACCTGTTTAGAAAAATTGAGTGAATTTCACAAAACAACTCAATGAGCCTCTTTAAAAACATTTTGAAGACGGAAAGTTGAAAACATTAAGACTTTGTCAAAGATACGTCATATTGATCATCAAGTCATCACATGAACGATGGGAGAGTATCTCAGCAACTGTGCATTGCATTGTGGTTAGAGAAGCAAAGAAGACTCAGTTACATGGCTAGGTTTAAATAGGAGGCAATAGTTCTGTAATCATTGGGGCTACTAGATTTGCTCTGAGGTTTTCAGTGTTTGACAGATGTTTTCCTTGAAACATGACATCGTACTATTCAACCAATCATGAAGGTTATTGGAAGTTTGGAACGTCCTTGGCAAATGAAAAGAGGTTGAGTTCAGAATACGGCAAGAAATCATGAGTTACTGGACAAAACTTTCCACAGTGGTCAGCAATTTGTCCTTCCTTGTCTTGCTATATTAGAGGTATGTATGCTGACCTAAACTTTCACCAAGTTTGAAACAAATTTGCCACAACTCACTGTTGTGGGTATACACAAGTGACTATACTTACTCCTTGCTTCACTGATGCATACATTTGGCCTTGCTCTAAATGTCCTCAAAATCAGTTCTAGCACAGCACCCTCTGAGCTACAGTATAGCCCATCCTCGATGGACTCACACCGCAGAAACCAATGGGAAGTCACAAGGAGGTAGTGAGGACAACTTCGGTGCTACGAGTATCTGTGATGTAACAAGCGATGAACATTATTGGTGTTTTCCATGCCACTGAACTGAGGGTGTCCTCAATAGGCACCCCAGAAAACAGCACCTTCGACGTCGCTTGCGCTCGACCTCGTGAGCCCAACTTGTCCCTGGGCATCCGGCGCATTGACGTCCGTTAGCCAACACGAAATGGTATCCCTCAACTGCTGTGGAATGCAGCTGTCTGGGGATGACGAAGAGTCTGCCGGACGAACTGAATATCCTTAGTCCAATGGAGATACTATTTCAGCACCCCTAACCGGACACCACTTTCTGTGCATGCTGACCAAGGATGCACAGGAGATCTCCCGGACGAAGATATCCCCCAGCGAGAAAGTGAATGTGAGTGTTGGCCAGAAAAGAGGGGTCAAGAACCATGAGAACCCCATTTTTCTCCAACCTCAAATGGCCCGATTTGACTGATAAGGCCTGTAGGCAGCTCCTCTGACTCTAATCTAATATCCGTCTCTGATCATCTACCCGTATCTGGCATTACAATAGATGTCATGAACATAAACTCATCTTCTCAGTGAATGGTTTAACAAATATGTAAAGTCCTTCACAGCCAAGGCCTTAAATATGTAACGCAATGAAGTATGCAGTCTGCACTTGTATGGCGAGTACTGTGCCAACAGTGCCGATCAAAAAAGCTCACGTTTAACAGTGCCCATGTGCTTTAACTTGAGATGCCCAGTACTTGAAAAAGATAGGACATTGCATTTCACATGTGGTATACTTTCAATACAGTTTTCAACGGCTGTGATGAACTTGAATGACTATATTGTGGGCATATGATAATTCCTAGAGAAATTTATCAAACTGTTTCTGTGGTTACTGAAACACATTTGAAACGACATTTAGTTTCCCCTTCGTTTTGAAGGGGAAACTAAATGTCGTTCATGGTTAGTTAAATACAATGTGCAATCTCTGCTGGCTGTAAAGTTACGCACATCAGTGGGGCATACACTACACACAATAAATCGGAGTGCGACGCAACCTTTGCCGTCTTTTGTACCCACAACGGGACAGACTTTGCTCATAAAGCCACTTCAGTTCAGAACAGCTACAGATATAGAATGTCAACAAGTACACTCACACACTGGGTGCTGCATACTATAAGGCAGTGTCAGTAAAGAGTGGGCAACAGCAATTTACATCTTAGAGGAGAAATTAACTTTCCCGCTAAACTGCAACCAGTTAATGATGGCTATATGAAAATGGTACACTTTGTTCACCACAGTTGCCCAAATTTTTATCAACTAAGTACAGTGTACTGTACGCAGGTGATCTAATTGCACTGGGCCAATTAATCCCTACAAATTCAAGCTGAGTGGGATTTAAATCAATTACAGGGGGGAATAGTTTATCCAGTATCACATTGTAATTTACTATGGTTCCTTGCACAGATGTAATGTAAATGATGAACAAAAAGAGCACTTGCATGATTTTGCACAATTATTTAGCCCATATGGCCCATTTCTGACCATGAACCCTCACCTCCTGAACATCCCACAGTTACCTTACTGCTATTGTGACAGACCTTCCACTTTCGTAATATAAAATCTGTTAAAAAAAGGAAACATATTTCATGATTGCATGAAATAGTCCACTTTGGACATAAGTCCCTCCAAATGACAAACACCCAGATAAAACCACTTCCATAGTACTGATGTGACAAACCATTGGACAATGTTACATACAATCTGTATGAGAAGAAGCATTTTGCATGATTTCATGCAAGCCCGTGAAGGGCACTATGGTTGCTTGTGAGAAGATTATTTTAAATGTGGTCATGTAGTCTTAACCAAGGTTAATACACAATTTATCACATCCCCCAAAATTTTGGGCCACACTTTCCCTTAAGAATCCACAGACACTCTACTACTGTTGCCATAGTACTAATCTGACAAAACCCTAAACACTGTAAGATATACAGTACTGTACTCTACAGTTACTATCACTTTGCACAATGTAATAATTTAAGGCCTATGGAAATATTTTATCCAGTATACATCTCAGTCAACTTATGACACAAACAGGCAAAATTACTACTGTACACGAGTAAAAAAAAATGCTAGTACTTTTTTGTACGTATAACCCTTGCATTTTCACCAATACTTTCCCAAAGACCTAGAAAATCTCCAGAACTGCAGCACAAAATTTTAACACTAAATTATTCTCTGGTACTGTAGATGTGCTACTGTGGGATATTTAGTGATGTATTGGATTGTTAGTGACTAGTTGCATACATCAAAAGTAACTCACCTCAATACCAAAAGTACCGGAATTGGGAAACTACTAGTGACAAGCTTACATGTCTGCACACAACTACTGCACTTCCTACCCAACACTGCAAATATTTAATTGTGGACTAGTCCATTCTGAACTACTGCCCTCTTTTCATTTCGGGACATTTACAGCTGGTTTGCTCAAAACTCTTGTGTTAGTGACTGGAAAGATAACTCAGTACACGACAGAAAAACAGCCACAACAGCTTTCATGTCAGTGATACACAACCCTGCCTAGAGTCTGCAGACAAAAAGGCTGCATAATTCGATGTCTGGCTGAAAGTCAGAGTCAAGTACGTAGAGGTATCAACAGAGAAGATTTTTGATCTGCATATTCCAAACACTGACAGTTTTCACAGCTTGAAGACTTCATTCTAAGAAAATCAACAGGGAACATCCGACTAGAGGTGACATTATCAACAATGACAGGCAAGCGAAAGGTAAAAGACGTCAGAACTGAGGCATGCTCCCCCTGGTCATGCTGTTTGCACTTGATGGATTTGCCCCTGTGAATTGGTTACTGTTTACCACCTTACTTAAGACTGGGAAATGACCAGTACTGCTGATGTAAACATGTCATGAACATAGGTAGTTCCATAAATTATTTCTTTTTTATTTGTCTTTGCTTTGACTGCATTTTTTTTTCATTGACTTTCAACTACCTATGACTCTTATTAAATTTACTGCTTGCTCTGATTTCTTCAGGTTGCCTAATTTGCATTCACTGGTACTACTGTATCTGCTCGGCTTTCACATGTCATGGTGACATAGATGCTTCTCTTTTCTTCAAATAATTTTTACTTTCTACGTTAGTAATAATTCTGTAAACTGGGCCTGAAGAGAAAATGCACGAATACAGAATGCAATAACTGTAGTGCAGACAAGAGAGTCAAATAACTAAGTGGTGACTTGCAAGACAGAAACAACAGTGTATGGGATTGTTCAGCTTTTCACCAATATTGATCAGATGTGTTCAGTGTAATTTCTGTACACTGAATGATGGTGTACCTCATCCTCTGAGGTTTTAATTCAACCACAAACCAGAGAGTCAAAGGCTTTTGTGATTCCTTGCCAAGATTTATGATAAAGAAAGCATAACCAAAATAACAATTTTGAATTTCACTCACCATACTCTCCTTGAGATACCAAGTCAACAACAAATCAGTCACTGATACATATCTTCCTCAGAAGGTCTTCAAAATCCTTCATTGGTGACCTCAAATTACCTTTGAACTCCATGAACAACAATAGGGATCATCTACTCACAATGGCCAAACTGTACACTAAGTTTGAAGTTCTGTTAACTTTTCCTTCTGGAGATAAGTTTTTACAAGGTTTCTAAACTTTGACCTCTACTGACATTGTGTAACCTTTGACCTCACTAAAACCTGACATTGAGAGCAACCAAGGTTAAGAGTTTCAAGTTCCAGCAAGTTTCAGTTGCTGAGACCTTTGACATCCTAGCAAAGAAAAGGGATCATCTAATCACATGGGCTACCAACATGCCATCTTTGAAGTTCTGGCAACTTTCCCTCACTGAGATAATGTTTTTACAGGGTTTTCAAGCTATGTCCTCTACTGACCCCATGTGACCTTTGAAATCACCAAAACTTGACAACCATCATCTACTTATCAATGCTACCAATACTTTACATTTAAAGTTCCAGCAACTTTCAGTTGCTGAGATATCCCCCTTAATAGGTTTTCAGACTATCCCGCAGATGAACTCAAATGACCTACCAGAAAAAGAATAGGGACCATCTACTCTCTATGTTATGGACTACCTACACATCAACTTTGAAGTTCAACCAACTTTACCTTCGTGAGATATCATGTTTACGATCCAAAGGCGTCTCACACACACACACATACACACACATGCCATAAGCATCGCGTATACTCCTTACCTGCCTTTGGCAAGGAATCAAAATACAGTAGCCAATGTTTCGTTTGATTTTGAGAATGTGCACAACCTAGGGCTGAGCCGGGTATCTGAGTACTCGGGTACCTGACCAAAGTAAGGTTACCAGAAACTCATATGAACAAAATGGGTACCTGTTTGTGAAAAGAAATACCGTTCAACTATGTTTCATGAGTAACTGCAATTTGTTTTCATTCAGATCTTTGGACAGCATACAGTAAGTACAGTATGATGATTGATACACAACGAATAGAAATACTAGCCATAGCATTATGACAGTGTTTGAATCAAATGGGTACAAGAAACAGCAGACCCCAGTTTTTTCGGGGGAAAAAAGGGGCAAATCCAGGTTTTATTTTTCAAATTCTGTGACTCTCTGTAATTAAAAAGCTCACTTTCCATAAATTCTCTGTTGCTATAGACCAAAGATTCTACAGCTCTGAAATCACACGGCACTAAAGAATCTTTGCTGTGAACAATGCAGCATAAGGCGTAGCTTAGGATGGAAAGCATTTCAGCATGCAGAAAATTTTATCAGAAAAAAAATTCTCCACGAGATGTCAAAAATGTTATTTACAGTAAGCTTAACTATATTTCATAGAGTTCTCAAGTTAAACTGTGCAAAAAGATGTCTCGTAGAAACAAATAGAAAAGATTGTGTGAAGTCTTCCAAACATTTACAATAACCGTATCTTAAACATAGTGTGACATATAGCGAATAGGCTAACCAAATCAGCAGTTTACCTATTTCGAGACAGATCGGAAAGGGATCAGCCAGCTATTTGTAAGTAATAAAGTTCAAACTAAAAGAAAGGTATGAACAATAATTTATTGTTTACCAATCTTTATGGCTTTCAGTATTTAGATCTACGGTTTGAATTTGCAGGTCAAAATTCAGTCAACTTTATTTGCTTGAAACTAATTTGCAGTGTCTTCAGAATTTGCATATTGCCTACGCGACAAACACATTGTAAATTATCTATTCACAGACAAACTTCTCACAGCCACTGGTTTTGATATTTACAGCATTCTGGACAAAGCCATACCATTTATATTTCTGCCTTACCATGGAACAATGTTCATGCTTAGTTAACATGCTGCAAAGATCAGTTTTACTTTGCTACTGTATACACATGACAAATGTTGTTACAGTGTGTTGATTGCTTACAAATCATGACTGAGTGACTTTCAACTTAACTTTGACCAAAGTCACAAGAGCATACAACCACAATTTAAAATCAAGAGACTATTAAGTGAGAATTTATTTTGATACTAGGAGTTACAGAGAATGTCACTTGGTGAAAATTTTCATGACTTATCTGGGACTTCACTGAAATTTCCCAAATTTCAAATATTTTCCACAGCTTGCAATAATTTTCCATATTTTCATGACTTTTCCAGGTTTTCCATGATTTTTCCACTAATTTAATGGTACTGTAAATACAGTACTTAGTAAGAATTGCGAATGTATAGAGAATCAATGTTTGACACTGTTAGTTGGGCAATGTGAGAATGTGTCATAAATTCCACTTGCAGATTTAACGCCACTGTAATTGAACAAGCTCACACTTACAACGACAAAAAAAAAGAAGAAAAACACCAATTTGTGGCATTCTTCACTGATTTGGAGGCCTAAAAGAGATTGTCCTCTTGATATGAACTTTAAGAGCACATTGGACAGTTTATAAACAGCACAGTACTGTCAATCCATCAAACAAACCATATATGCAAATTTTGCCATATTTCATTGTTTCATTCCATTCTAGGAAAATCAATTGTACTGATCAATGACAAAAAAAAAAAAAACATCGGCAAGCAGCACCTACAAGATGACTTGCACTAAGTATCAAATGTTATCTCAGGTATGGACACATACAGTATCTTCCATGCACACGGGATCTTTAAATGCAAAAATTGAAAAAAAATAGGACCATCTGTCAGTTATATACTTGCAGAATTTTAATTTCAAATACCTCATGCACATGTCATGTACAGTATACACTTTATGTTGATAGCATTTTTGTTATTTGTGTTGTTTGATGAAAAAAAAAAATAGCCTAAATCATTGTTTTTCCACCCTTCTCTTCCATTCGATGCCAACTTGAAAAACAACATCTATGCCACATTTCTTTTGAAAGAAATTTCAATAGTTCAAGCACTAATTTTGTTAGAAAGGAGAGTGATTTTGTTTTTTAGACTAGAAAGAAGAACCAGGTCCCGTGATAAGTATACAGTAATATGGCAATTTCATTTGAATGGTACTTTACGAACCTCTCAAATTAAAGCACTTGTTCTGGAATTTAGCAATTTTTGGACAAAAAGGCCACAATACAGTACTTTTTACAGCTTTGTACAACTGTAAGAAGTATGGCAGGTCCTTTGGTGAACTTTTGAAAATGCATGAATAACAGTACATCCTGCTTTATTTCTATGAAACGCTAGGGTTGAAATTTGAGTGCCTAAGCTAGTCTGCTGCCCACCTTGAAATACTTGTCAGTTTTCAGTTCTCCAAGTTACTTAAATTTTATTCTTGTAAAATCGTACACTTCAAGGGTCCCTCCTGGTGGTTCAAAGTCTGATGACATTAGCTGATAAAACTGTTTGAGGTACTACTCTTCAATTTAACCTGCTGATTAAAGAAAGGCAGGCTTAGAGGTGAAAGCATGTGATAGTTGCAATGGCCTCTGTAAAGGTTATGTATATACGCCATTAACTGCTGTGTTTCTACACGCAGGTTATCAAGATATTTTCTTGTCCACAATTTGTCATTAATTTTGTGTTTTGTTGACATTACTGTACACTGCTAACACTTAATGTGAACCACAGATGTTGAAGAAGCAAAGCCAGGTGAATGACTTTATGCAATATATAACAAGAAAGCCAAGAGAGGCTTGGTGCTTCCTTGCTGCTAATACACCTACCTTATTTTTTCCAAGTTGCAACATACTGTAGTGACCTTAGTGCTACCAGATAAAGCCATTAATGATCATTCTCCAATTACCTAAGTATGCAATGTGTCTTAATATTGGAGGCCAAGAATTCTCCAGCCTGGACAGTGACAGCACAGGTAACAGTATGCATTCTCCAGGAAGAATACAGATTAAAAAACCCTTTGACAAAATTCACATTTCCCCTTCATAAGACATGTATTCCACATTGTTTGATGACAGACTAAGAGCTGCATCTCAGATAATGATTCTTCTTGAAAAGATAAGCAGGTCAACCCTCACTTTTTCCACAGAAGTCATTGGTCAATCAGCATTTTCAGACAAAAAAAATTGTCTCAGCTGGAATAAAAAGCCAACTACCGCTTTAAAGTCTATGTGAGCACTATTAACTGTCACAACGACAGACATAAATAAAAGAAGCAAATACTGTATTGCTCAGTTCTGGACTAGATAGGAATTCTTAAGGTGTATGGTACCAGAATTCATCAAAGCAATTGGGCTTTAAGATACCACTTTTCCACCTGACTTCTTTGTTATGATGTCTGCAAATAATCATAGCAATACTCTGCATACACAGACATATTTTATCAGAAACCAGCATAATGCCAGCTGTCACATGCATAGATGAAGCTCCATCATTACAAGTCAAATACTTGTAAAATAAGTTACAGAAACAGCACTTAACCTAACTGACAGGTGAAGTTTTCAAATTACAACTTCCCTAAACTTTGCAAGCATTGCCAGTCTTTGCCTGCAGGAGAGCTAACAAACTTTCTCTACCTATAAAAAAGACAGAAAAGTGAAACAACATCAGCAAAGGTCTTAATATTTTGCGCACAAGGGTGATCTTTGACCCACACCACAACCAACCCTAGCAATTTACATACTGCATCTAAAAAGAATGACATGAAAGTGTGACATTATCTTCCCTTTGTAAAAAGTATGTTTACAAGCTTTTGATGACCTGTGATGACCCCACATGACCTTGGACCTCTAGAAACACCCTCATCTTATTTACTCAGAAAGCCCTACAAACCCTCCAAGTTTAAAGTTTGTGCAATTTGCAGTTCATTAGATCCTGCAAACATGGTTTGTCTATATTCTGCCTGCAGATGATCTCAGGTGACCTTTGGCATCCATCAAAAACAATCCCAACCAAGATCTTTAAATGGTCTACCC
This sequence comes from Stichopus chloronotus, assembly GCA_021234535.1. Classification (NCBI taxonomy): domain Eukaryota; kingdom Metazoa; phylum Echinodermata; class Holothuroidea; order Aspidochirotida; family Stichopodidae; genus Stichopus; species Stichopus chloronotus. Next base: position 25,511,562 of record CM037843.1, read on the forward strand.
ACCCACTGACTTGGAACTGTCTTGCACATTCACTTCAAAAGCTACTGTAGAGTGTTCACAAACTTTTTACATTACAGTATGACTTCTGATGACCCCACATGACCTTTGACCTACAAGAAAACCCTAACAATACTTAAAGGGCAGTAATACCATCCCAGTTTGAAAATGATACAACTTGTTGTTCCTGAGATACTGCAAACATAGTTTGACTACATTCTAAGCGCTGGTAACCTCAGATGACCTTTGATCTACAAAAAAGAAAAATGCCCATCAAGATCTTTGTATGTTCTGTCAACATATGCACCAACTTTGACCCACCTTGCACTTCAATTCAAAAGCTAGAGCGTTCACAAGATTTTGCAGCACACACATAAATACATACACACATGAACATACACCGAATCACCATCGCAGCTAAACCAAGCATCTGTGCCTGAGTGTCGGTACTGCAAGATAGTACAGATACATATAGTAATACAAATACTGTACTACATCAAGCTACAGGTAACTACTAAAAAGTTGTGTATATTATATCTGGGTGTCAAAAATGTAGCGACTAAACTGCTGTATGAACAGTGAATTGTATGAGTTAACGTGCAGTAAAAGTAACTTTAAATTCAGCTTTGAAGTTTGAATGTTAACTGTAGGTAGGAAGGTACACATATCAGCTGGCTGTTTGCCTTAGCACATCCTTCCTATTTTTCTCCAGATGCCTCAAGGGATAAACAAACATGTAACAAAGACAAAGCCTCATTTGGCATTCAACAAATCGTTGGACATCACTTGTCAGTCTCAGTTCTGCATTATGTCATTCATTGATAGTTTCCAGTAGGCATGAATGTTAGAGAACGTGTCATGTGACCTAAAGTAACTCAGTGGTTGCGGACAAACTGCAACATCGTTTCACACAATTCCCATGAGCACTACTGAAAAGTTGTTCATGAATACGAAGGGAGTCTACAGTTTGCAGAACAATGCACGCACAGTACACTTGGAGACATTTGTGAGACTGCAACTTAAGATGCATGAAGAATTAGTCTTCTGTCAAATATATTACATGTTAAATGGAAATAGGGTGTTTAGATGTCTTGTCATCAAACATCTACATAAGTTTCATCTCCTCAAAACACGATGCACAAGATGAGTCACAGAAAATGCATCATTCGAACTTTTGAAAATTTGAGGGAACAAATTAGTCTTGAGCAACAAACAACTGAATTTATTGAAAAGAAGGGCTTTCTTTTGAAGTCTATCATTTTGCATCCACGACTATAGGTTTTTAATACTATCATCATTTTTTCTGTAAAGCAAACGCCCTATTTCCCTTTAAGTCTATTGTCATCCATCTGAAATACAACGAGAGGCACCAAGAAAGAACACTTGATTCTGTTCAGCCTTTGCAGCATCTTCTGCTGTGTGCATTGTTATGCACAGAGTAGCTTCTCTGCTATGGCGAAAATGCTACGTAAACTTGAGGAAACAATTTATGCAAAGCTGCATAGCTTATCTGTACAAAAGCAAAACCCAATCAAATTTCTTCATGAGTCACACAGCTACATGATATACAGAACAAACAGAGACTCAATTAATCCTTGCTTGTGACCCACTGTAGACCGAGCATAGATAAAGTTTCATGTGATCAGACTACATTATGAAGACAAGGTTACATGATCAGACCACACAGCAGAATTCATTTTGATTACCATCCTACTGAACCTTCCCTCCCTCCCTCCTAAGCCTACATATACTGTATATTGCCTCTTAATTACTGAGTGTCACATTGACACGTGACATCATTATTTTTTAAGAAAAAATATATTATACCAAAATAAAACCCTCTGAGTACAGTAAATAAAATTTCCAAATGTCCCTGAAATAAAGGTTAAAACAAACGATCATAGAAGTCCATTTCTTGATGACACAAATTTGCATACTTACAGTAGCCAATGTGTATTCATGACACAGCTGTGAGATACTAACTTGCCTGTAAAATTGTCAATCTTTCACGGATTTTGATGGAAATTGTGGCTATTTCTAACACTTCTAATGATTAATGCACCCACTTCTCCAAATGTCATTTTCATGTCATATGACCTTTAAGTTAAATGGAGACTGCAGACCACATGGAAATAGAACTAGTCTCATTTACCAACCAGGCAGTGACCATGTTAATGCTACATCTGCAAGATCGTATCATAAATTGATAAAGACACTGGGCGAATACAGCACTTAGACCAAGACATTTTTCAGGTTCAGCTACATTTTTGGATGCATTCATTCAATAGTGCTGTATATAGAGCAGAGGGGAATCTGCCAAACTATCCAGCTCAACATGCATCTTTAAAATTATATGACTTATGTTTTCCTCAAAGCAAAGTCTCTTTGTTAAAAAAAAATATAAGCTTTAAATTGCCAGTACTGCTAATTCCATCATGAACAGATAGAAGTCATGGTCAGGTGATACCTTTTCTAGAAAATGACACAAGTGAGTGCATAATGAAGGGGAAATTTTGTTAACACAAGGGCTTAAGTCTGGCTTACCAGCCTCGAAGTGGCTCCATGGACTTACAACACAATGAGCACCAGGCTGTAATCAGTAATCAATTACAACTAATCACATTTTGTCAAGTAATTGTAACCACAATTGCTTGCTTTTGTGAAAAATGAGAAGTAATTAAAATCATAATTGATTACAATGGAAAAGCACAGGTCTACTGTATATGATCCTGGTCATGGTTTAATTATGATTACAATGAAGTAAATTTCTTTATAGCAAAAGAAGTATACATGATACAATTTTTCTCAGTGCTTCTGCTGGAGAGACTAAAGTATTGTTTCCTGCTCTCTCAGGGCAGCCTGAGTGATAAGGGCAGAGGATTCATTGAATGCAATGATTTCTATGCACTTTGGTAGACTCGATTCAGTTGTTGGTACATTCAGGGACGTGTTTGGTCACTCAGCCACCCTCAACCTGAGCACATCCTTGAAACTGTAGGCTAAGTATAAAAGAAAGTAGTTTCTCATCCCCACTGCAAGAATTTTTCCTCCGGCACAGCTTATTTTTTTTACTATCGAAAGTAGGATTTTTATCTGAAAATGTCATGTCCCGATCACATCCCCAAATCATCTCTCCAAGTCTTTAGTGACGCCTTTGCAACATAGCACTCATTGTAACAGTGATGAAGCATGTAAAAAAAGAAACAGTTCGCTGTGCTGCCAACGGGCCTTTCAGGTTCCTATGTGTAAAATAAAAAGGGCCCACACGCCCAAATTTTTTGAAAAGTGTGGATGAGAAGCCAGTTTTTTTTTTTTTTTTTTACTTGGCCTTATACAAGTGGTTGACTTTATATTAAACACTTCTTAGCAGTCAACCTGACATAATGTAAAATTTAAGTTCAAGTAACTTTAATCAACAGCTTCACTGACAAAAACTTAGATTGAGCCTAGAAACTCCCAACAGCTAGTACAACTGGCACGTATGTATGCTATTTGTATTCTGTTCAAATGTATTATAAGACAAATGAGTAATCAATCTTTACAGTAGTGTTCAGACACCAGTGAGATACAACATGGTGCCACTTGGAGAGTTTTTTGCTTCATTTAAAATAGCAGTAGCCTACAGTGTTGTCAATTTTTATTTTTAGCTGAGCTAGGCTGTCCTGGGTAGGGTATATTATTAGGGGATGTTCCCTTTTTTCGGAGAAAAGGTAATTTTCACATGGTTGGCAGGCTGTCCCATAAAAGTCCCCTTGGAGAACGCTGCTCTAACATATATGTACGTGTGCTAAAATCATAACGCAGTATTACAAATGGGAACAATACATTACCTTCAGAGTTGTCTATATGTTGCCTAGAAATCTACTTTCAGATATGCAAAGGAAAACTTGAAGTACCTGTAATTGGTTCTGCAAAGGTTTACAGTACATTCAGATGTAATGACCTGAAGCCTGATGTATAATGAAAGGGAATTTTGTTAACATAAATCTGTTGGAAAAGGAATGTAGTGTACAGTCAGTTGTGGGGTTAACCATCATAGTTGTGATAGTTTCCTATTGTCATGCTAATCAATAAGTATCCTCACAGAACCATGTGCTCTTCTTTGCTCTTTATATTCAGTTGTTTGTATGTACAGTTGTCAGTATAGTCAGTCTGCAATAAAGGTTCCCTGTAGTCACAGGGTTGTCAGCTGTGAGTTGTCAGCTTTATTTCTAACAGGTTATGTACCCAGGACGTTACTCTGGAGGTTAACCTTGTGTAATTGTATTGAGTTTGGACAGTTTGGTTCTTTGGCACTGTATTTTGGAAATGTTTATGTATATTGGTAAATTGGACACCATTATGGCTGGTACAGAAGATATATATGAGTTGGAAAATGGACAAACTGGCTGACATGGAAATTTCAGATGAAGCATTTGCTGCTTGCAAAAGGTCTGTGGGGCTATGTAGATGACTCAGAAAATTTAGCCAACAAAGCAGATGAGAAACAAAAGAGTGAGTACCTGAAAGAGGCACAAATGACACTGTCTATAATTGTGTTGGCAATTGCAACTAGTCAGTTGTATTTGATTACATCGTGTGAAACACCAAAAGATGCGTGGAATGCACTTTGTACTCAGTTCGAAAGAGATTCTATAGCCAACAAAATTCTACTGAAGAAAAAGGTATTATCGGACTGAAATGGCTGAGGGTGAGTCTGTCGATAACCACTTGAAGAGGATGAAAGAGATAACAGATCGTCTAGCTTCCATTGGTGCTCCCATTTCAGAAGAAGACCAGGTTGTGACCTTGTTAGGAAGTTTACCTGATAGTTATACCACGTTAGTGACCGCACTTGAAGCCCGTGGTGATGAGTTGAAATTAAGAGATGTTCAGCAAGCTCTTATACACGAAGAGCAGAAGAAAAATGAAGTCATCAGTCAATCATCATGTTACAAGGCACAGGAGAATGCTCTGGTAGGTGGAGAGCCGAATGGAGGTAGGATGTCTAGACGACCAGTAAGGTGCTACGGCTGTGGAGAGTTAGGACATTTTCGTAGAGATTGTATAAATGTCCAGTCCAAATCTTCGAAGCAAAGGAAGGAAAAGTAGCAGGAAGTCCACTCGTACACATAGTAAGACACACCATCAAGTCAGAACAGTAAATGACAATGACTCAGATTCTGAGAGCGATGATTTCTCTAGTGCGTTTGTCCTATCGGATTTGCATTCAAAAAGGAAATGGCTAGTTGATTCTGGTGCATCGAGTCATATGGCATGTCTGAAGAAAGTGTTTTGTGATTATGATGAACTGAAAGAACCACAGAACGTTGGACTTGGTGACGGTAGGTCAGTTAAGGCAATAGGAATTGGCACAGTTAGATTGGGATATGTTGCAAAATGGTGAATTATGCCCAAAGGCAACCTTGCACTCGGTGCTACATGTTCCAGATCTTGCATCAAATCTATTTTCAGTGAAAGTTGCAACAGAAAAGGGATATTTTGTGCAATTTGGACGAAAACAGGTGTGAAATCAAGTCAAGTGACAGGAAAGTGCGAGCAGTCGGCCAACTTAAAGGAAAACTGTACCGTCTTGACTGTAAGTTAGTATCTAAGCCCAGTACTTTTACTGCCATAAGTAAAATAAGTCAAGCAGATTTGTGGCATCAACGGTTAGGACATTTGAACAAACGCTACTTGAAGGAAATTGTCATGAAGGGTATGGTGAATGGTGTCGGTATGTAGCGTGTAGATGACCTTTCTTTCTGTGAAGGATGTGTCATGGGAAAGATGCACAAAAAGTCTTTCAATTCAGTGGAGAGAAGTTCGTTCAAAGCAAAGACTTCAGCTCATTCACAGATGATGTCTTTGGTCCAATGCAAACTGACTCACTTGGTGGTCACAAGTATTTTGTCACATTTATTGACGATCATTCTAGGTGTTGTAAAGTGTATTTTATGCAAAGTAAAAGTGAAGTACTTGACAAATTTACGGAGTTTGAGGCCTTTACTACTAGAGAAAGCGGTGAACAAGTAGGTACCTTACGTACTGATAATGGTGGGGAGTACATGTCGAAAGAATTCAAATCCAAACAAATCCCACCTAACAGCTGTGAAAAGAATTTTACGTTATCTCAAAGGGACAATATATTTAGTCTTAAGGTATGAGAAGGGGTCAGATTGCAACCTGGTAGGGTATTCTGATGCAGATTGGGTAGGAGACATAGATTGTAGATGGTCAACCACTGGAAACCTCTTTTTGATGTCAGGTGGTGTAATTTCTTGGCTTAGTAAAAGACAAAGTTCGGTGTCTCTGTCAACAGCAGAAGCAGAATATGTTGCTTTGTGTTCAGCATCTCAAGAAACAGTTTGATTAAGAGGACTTTTTCATGAACTAAGAAAAACGGAAGAGTCAGCAAACCATCATATATGTATATAATCAAAGTACTATTGCTATGGCCAAAGATCCAAGTAAGCATTCAAGAACAAAGCATATCGATATTAAATTTCATTTTGTGCGAGAAGTTGCTAGTAAATATCTAGTGGAATTAAAGTATTGCCCAACTGAGCATATGCTAGCGGACATGTTGACGAAACCATTATCTACAAGAAAGTTTCAAATTATTCGTGAGAATTTGGGATTGGTCAAGTATGAAAATCAACAGACTGTTCACTAAGTGGGAGTGTTGGAAAGGAATGTAGTGGACAGTCAGTTGTCTGGTTAGCCATCATAGTTGTGATAAGTTTCCTATTGTCATGCTAATCAATAAGTATCCTCACAGAACCATGTGCTCTTCTTTGCTCTTTATATTCAGTTGTTTGTATGTACAGTTGTCAGTATAGTACGTCAGTCTGCAATAAAGGTTCCCTGTAGTCACAGGGTTGTCAGCTGTGAGTTGTCAGCTTTACTTCTAACAAAATCTAAGTCCAGATTGCCTAACTTAGATTGGCTCCGCTGATTTGAAGTCACAGTATACCAAGACGCCAGCTCTAAGGTGAAAACACTGTTGCAGGGTATTCTGTGATAGTGCCCCTAGCCTATCTTAAGGTAACAACTGCCTTTCTGTATATGATGCTTAACCTAGCCTACGGTCTGGCTAAGTTAGTCCATTGGCCTATCCCATCATGAAGAGACTACCAAGATATTTTGGGTCAAAGTTACATACTCCACTAGTAGGCTGTTTTAAATGATGCAGGTGATGTTAAAACGGAGTAACTGCAAAATACTACCATCAATTTTGGAAGAACACTTCTTAAAAGTCAAATGATCTGTTAATGTTGCTCTAAATATTATAACAGTACTGTCTTCCCAGTGTGATGGAGATTATGAGTCATGACGTTATGTTACAGTGAAAGAATAGAACTATGATCATTGCAGCTTGGAAAGGAAGACTGTGTCCTAAACGGAGACACGGTCAGCAGTGCCATGGTGAGGAAAGATGATGCATGATTATCACATCATGTTAGAACTCTGATTATTGTAGCTTGATGAGTAAGAATCAAGTCCAAAGCGTAGTCACAGTCGCAGTGCCATGGCGAGGAAAGACACATGATTATGACATCATGCTTACTAGTAAATCAATAGCTTGATAATTAAGGAAGAACAAGTCCCAAGCAGAGGTATGGTCGTGTTGCTATTGTTAGGAAAGTCACATGATTTTTAGGACATGTTTTGTACAGTAAATGAATAGAAATTTGATCATTTTAGTTGAAGTGTAAGACCATGTACTGCATCAAGTAGAGGCATGTTCACAGTGCTACAGTGAGGGAAGTCACCTGAGTTTGATGTCATGTTCATTCAATGTTGGGCATGTATTGAAGAGTTTCTTTCTTGAGAACGATGCAACATTACTATATAAATAATACATGGGGGTGGGGATTTACAGCCACTTCGTTTATCATTATTGGACCATGTCTGAAGCAGTGGCAGGCTCGCAGTGCCACAATAAGCCATTAGTCTCCTAACTCCTTACTTTAGACTCACTCAGTGCACATGTCAATATTTTGTATCTGATTGACCGCAACCGTGTCTCCATGGTAGAAAGTGTTTGGGCCATTGTATTCAGTGGTTGTACCAACAAAAGTAGGAAAAGCCATTTATTTGTTCTATCCTAGCGACAAATGTTACTTTAAAAGTTCACTAAAGCCTGTGGTTATGTTATTATGGCGCTACAGCCTTAATTTAAACAGTGCTTAACTATTGAACTGTATGCCGTACCGCTACCAGCGTACAAATATATTCACTTCACTGTACCTTTCGTACACCTTTGTACGGATAAAAGTATAGCTCCCTGCCAATGTTGAAGAAGATCATGTCGTTGCAAACATCACCGTCATCGAGGCAGATAAAAGAAACTTTCACTGGTAAATGATTATTAGGATTGCCTGGAATTCTAGTAGGTCGTGAGTACTCTGAGAGGCGCATGAGCTTGTAAACCCCTTCCCTGGTGTTAAATTGCTGCTTCACCTCTTCTTTGCCACCTCCCTCCGAAGCGGCCATTTTGCTAGTTTGTAATATTGTGGTGGCAGTATGCGTATTTTAAATGCGAGTGTCAGAATGCACATGTATGATACTTGTCTCATACTGTCTCGATACGAAAATAGGATCAAACCAATTTTGCCCAGGCTTAGGGTTCTAGCCCGGGAGCTCATAGCGTTATTCAGCTGAAAAGGTACGAAGGTTGGATGGTCCCATCATGTGGATTGGGGCCAAAGAGTCAAGGAATGGGATTACTGCTGGGGCGCATCCTGTACATTTGGCCTGAGGAACCATACCGAAGCCGGGGGGGGGGGGGGGCAAAATGCATTTATTCAGCAGGTGCATGGGTAAATGCAACTGGAACTTGAAAATGTAAACTAAGGCCTCAAAATGCGACTATGGTACAAAACCTTTTTGTTCAGCTGAAAAAGTACATGGATAAAGCTTTTTGTATTTCAAAGAGTTTTAGGGATGTAAAAAAGTACCAATGACGGCAATTTTTCTTGTACACTGAGCTTAGACAACAGCACTAAAAGGGCCCACAATGAGTTTTTTTTTAGTTGAAAAGTATATAGTTGGTTTTGTCTCTGAGAAAGCACATCTTAGGAATCACAAAAATACCAATTATAGCAACTTTATCTTGCACATGGGCCCAGGCAGCAACCCAAAATTGGCCCATGACCCATAACAACTTTTGTTGACCTGAAATGGTACATGGATAACTCTTTTTGCCACGGTGATTGAAAGAGTATATCTTAGCGATCACAAAAAAGAATCACCAAATACAAAAAGAATCATCCATGTACTCGGTTAAGCTGAAAAAAAAACACCGAATTTTGAGCCCGCGCTAGCAATCAAAGGCATCTGTTTGATGCCCCAAACAGGATAAAGTTGACAATTAAAATGACAATTAGTAAGCTCTACTGAGTGGGCATTTTCCAGTTAAATTTACCCATGTACCCTTTCACCTAAATATATTCATTTTAGACCCCTTTGGGGGCCTCGTACGCCTAATGTACGAGATGTGCATCGGAGCGATCCCATTCCTTGACTTCTGGGCCCCAACCAGCATGATAGAACCACAGTGACTACAATAATTCCACATCTCTTAGAACATTTTCCTCATGATAAGGACAAGCGTCACCACTATAAACGTTGGAAGAGCAATCAACTCACTCATCAGGACAACGTATTACATTGTTCTCTAAATTTGTTTGATAACTTAACTAACGCGGACATCTATATACTAATTTCTTGACAATGAAGAAGCTTCTACAACAAGAGGTCGGGCCCGTAGCCACACTGGGGGGGGGGGAATTTTTCGGAAAATGTTCTGCCTTACTAGAAAAAAAGCTGAAACTGAACATCATTAAAAATTGAGTATAGTAATTAATCTGGTGGAATCTTCTCAGTGGACCTGTATAACTTTAAGCTTCTTTTGTTTGTATGGGTTGGATGAGGAGTGAACCGGAAAGTATTAAGAATAAGAACAAAAAATTTCCGGTATATGCTCCGCACGTATAGCAAGCCACTCTACTTTTTCTTCCCGATTTGATGATAGCATCAAATAATTAGAATAATCATGAAATATTTAAAGATATCTGCAATAAGTTTCATGATATCTTTAATCTTTAATTAATTAAAGATATCTGCAATTCTTCCCAGCTATTTTGCTGATAACAATAGATCTATTTCATGATTGTAAATCTACACACAAAGGGACACAAAGATTTGTTCAACACAGATTCACTTGATCGGGATCATTTATTCTTCAAGTAATCTAATAATCTGACGATCTGATTATCTGGTGACTGGAACTCCGCCCCCGCTGGCTACGCCACTGCCACAGTCTCTACAACTACATTCAAGGGATTTAAAGCCCACATCAGCCGGTGCAGCAGAGGATCTTCAAGAGCGAAAACTTCATATCCCCTAAACTTTTAGGCTATGCCTTCGAGCCCTTGCTAACCTAAATAGGTGAATAAACTTTCAGGAGTTGTATAGGCTACCAATACAAAGGGACTCAGGTGCATAGGCGACGAAACGAGGATGAGGGGGGGGGGGGGAGAGCTGGCGGAGGAACAGTTCCCCAATGATTTTTCTGGGGACCTCCCCCCTATAAAATGACTTGAAATGTAATATTCATGTTTCAGTAATGTCAGTCCAGACTAAATATAGGTAAACTTGGCATGGTTGATCTAGAAATATATATTTTTTTATTATTATTATTATTTAGATAATCAAAGTGACTATAGCGTTTTGCATGATAATAATCTTGTTGAATTATATCAGCAACATGTCACTTACCACCTGTTAATACTGCCCATACCACACAAAATCAGTCATGTGATAGGTAATGTCTATGTATTCATCCTCTTTAGTTTTCCCTACAATCTCGGGCTACAATCTCGCAGAACTCCCAGGGACTTCGCCCACTGAATCCCCACCAGAGTTTTACCTCTGGACTCGACCAGGGGCCCTTATGTGGACTCCCCACATAAATTACATCTTTCGCCACCTATGAGGTGGAACTAAGAACTATTCGGTCAATTCATTTTTTATTTGAAAAATATCTTGCCTTCAAAATAATTACGGGGTTGTGAAGGAGGGGGGGGGGAGTTAGATCGTGACAAAACATAAGGAAACGTATGTTGCATCAGTTTATTTGTAATGCATCTGGATTTTGTCGCTACTAGTCACCTAGAACGAAACGTTGCGAAATGACTCTGAGATGTAGTGTCAACATCAAATTGCAAAAGGAACCATTTTTGCCAACAGTGTTGCCCATAAACTTCCAACCATGTGTTGGTATGTAAGGCCGTTTAACATTTGCCTACAACCCTACACACCTGCGAACGCTTACTGAGATCTGTCCCATCTAAGACCCAAGGCCTCTATATTTATGAGTCCTCCTTAACGTCTGATGATTGGCTCAAAAGAGCATGAATAATCATAATCCAAGGAAAAGAGGTATTGAGTGCTACCGAGTGTAATTGATTATCTGAACATACAAGAATTGTAATAGCTTACAATCTGTACGCAGATTCAATCGGAATCAAAGAGATAGTTCTCGGAAGTTGGCATTATGCAAGCAGTCAGAGCTGATGCAGGAGTAATACACGTTCGTTGTACTATGTTGCCCAGGGAGAAGTTTCACTCATGTATAAAGTATTCCTTCGATTCTTCCACAGGTATCAGTTAGTCTTGTGGTGTTGTAACCATGACAACTCACCACCCCCTACCATGGCAATATCCTAGCAGTGCAATCTCCTCTAGGGCTGACAATTAAAATTCCCACCAGGACAATGGGGAATCATGGGAAATTGTCCGGGTTGGTAACTGTTCATGGGGACTTGTCCATTGGAAGTTGCCCTTAATGGGAGTTGCACGTTCGAAATTGTCCGAAGGACAATTGTCTGGGTGGAGGGGGACGGTCCGTAAACCACGTTGTAACATGCTCTTAGAGGAGCACAAATATGGTGCGTGAGCTGTAGTTGCTTTGGACCAATCCATTACAAACCAAAGTCAGTATGTGGCTCTAAAACTTGCGGTGAGAGACTATCAACAGAGCAAGACAATGATTTGGTTGCTGTTACCGGACAAATGTGCATAGGTTGATTTACTTTGGCGTGTGGCCAAAAAGGTTTTTACTTGGCCTATTTGACCAATGTTGACCTCAAGTGACCTTTTGAACTTCCACCAAAACAATATCATTCTTATGCACAATGTGGTATGCCTACATACCACATGTGTCCAAGCTTCTCCTCTTAAGATATCCGTGTCTAACAGGTTTTCACAATTTGATTGCTGATTTGCTGTTGACCCAAAATGACCTTTGACCACCACAAAGAACCTTAAAGATCTTGCATTCAATGTACACATACAGACTAAATATGAAATCTGTCAAAGCTTCCTTTCTTGACATATTGTTTAAAATGGTTTTCACAATTTGACCCCTTTTCAAGTTGACCTCTAACAAAAACGACAGGCTCCTTGTACCCTGCTAAATGTGTTACACTTACATACAAATGAGATATAAACATACTTCTGTTCTTGAGATATCAGGTGGGCAACATTTTAACAATTTGATCCTTGTTGAATCCAAATGACATTTGACCTTCATCAAAAATATATGGGGTCTTGTACTCAATGTGGTACACATACAGACTAAATATGAATTCTGTCTAAGCTTCCCTTATTGCAATGTTGTTTACAAAGGTTTTCACAAGTTGACTAACTTTGATATCCAATGAAAAAGACAGGCTTCTTGTACTCAGTACAGTACACCTACATACTGAGATCTGTCCAAGCTTGTGTTCTTGAGATATCACGTATTTAAAGTTTTCATTATTTGATCCCTGTTGACCCCAAACGACCTTTACCTCCAACAAAATCAAGTCGGTTCTTGTACTCATAGTGCACCTACATACCAAGTACGAGATCTATCCAAGCTTCCATTCTTGAGACATTGTGTTTACAAATTTTTTGCTTTTTGACCCAAAATAATTCTTGACCTTCACCAAAGGCAATAAGATTCTAGTACTCAATGTGGTATACCTAAATACCAAACATGAATTTTTTCCAAGCTGCTCTCCTTGAGTTGTTTACAATCCCGGCATAACATATATAACATACACACTCTCATAATCACATAGGTTAATATTATCATCAAAATAAAAAATATGAGTGTTTTGTTTTCATGACCTGTGATCCTTACCTGTCATTAATCAGGTGCCAGGTGGACACTACATCTCTTGCCTAGACACCCTCCATGTTTCAAGTTTATCAAACTTCCCTTCCACTGTGAATTTGACTCACTTTATACCTTTCCACCTCATTATCCCAACCCATTTAATTTGAATACCATATAGAACTCCCTGATCAGGCTTATTGACCCACCAAGAGGTGAAATGTGGGCTACCATTTAACTATCATTTTTTTTTAAACCAAGGAATACAATATCTCCTCCCTGTGCACTTTGTATAGGGATGAGATAATTGACAAATTGAAAAATAAAAAAAAATGATGCTACAAATCAAAAAGTAATATGCTGAGGCAAGTTTAATAAATTGCACTTTTATTTTCAATCACATACCATTTTATCTAGATCGATATTCTTTCAATATCACATACAATGCCTTTTACTGTACATGTGAAGTCTGAAAATTCCTTCATGATGAATTAAAGCAAAGAAGATGGTATGAATATCACACATGCTATGCATTCACAATAAGATAAGAGTGAGCAAGGAGAACTTTACTTAAAAATGCATTGTCAGAAGAAATTAGCTTGCACTGGGACAAGGAACACCTAAAACATTTCTGTTATGACTCATTAGGAAGGAAGAGTGAGGGTGCACAAAACGGTCAATATGGTAATAAGGATCAAACTTGTATTGATTTCATTAATTGATGGAAAGTACCTCCAAAGTACATAATATTAAGAGAAATCTGCAGATTGAAATTAACAAGGTTGGTGTACAGCTTGCAACCATGGTCCCAACCTAACACTTTGCTTTATTTTTCCATGTTTTAAAGAGGCACTGTAAATTGTTTTATGAAATTCACTTAATTTTCCCACACCTCTCAAGTTTTCCTAACAATATTTAAAAGGTCAAACTAAGACAATCCTCATATGTTGCATAGAAATGAACATTGATGAGTAACTGGCGATTCAATTTGACTTTTGAAAATTTGTGACCAAAAACTTTTTCACCACAGTACTAATTTATATGCACAGCCGGTACATCAAAATCATTGTGAGTATTGTATGTAAAAGTAGTGACTAATTATGATAACTATAAGCACTGCATGTGGTTTCACCCCTCAAAATCCTCACAAATTCATCAATATGAATCAACTCAACGTGCAGCTTTAACAGTAAAAGATGTTAACTTCTCCTTCAGCTTTAAAGAGACAAAATGCTAAACACAAACACACAACTTCACTGCAGTGACACGGTATTGATACATTCGAATTGTGATTGTCTTGGCATGCCTTTCAACTGATGTATCACAATTGTCTAAGTTGAATAGGAAGAAGCTCAGTACAAACATGACAGATATATAGATTTATGTAGTTTTACATATATATAAGTATTCCTTGAGGGTATGAAGGACATGACAGCCAGGGTGCAATCAGCAGTGTTGCAAGTGAAGTATGTTTTCTGAAAATGAATATACTTGGTTATAACATATGCAAAGTAATACTTGGAAAACTATTGCTTTTTTAATGGCATTACCATCCCCTCTCCTTCTTGTGGGAATATCTGCATTCATCCGTTAAATAAACTACTACCAAGATTATCACTGATCACTGACAAAAAAATTGTACCATGTGGGGCCACATAACTTTTTGCCAATTCTGATGCTACAGTGCACCTGTCACTAGAAAGCTTTTCTCTTGTGATAAATTAGACTCTGACTGTATGTGCACTATCTGCTACGTAGATAATGTCTACCAGACTGTTCCAGTACCTGCAACTCACCATGCTTTGAATAATAAAGGAAAGTATCTGCCATGCAATGAAACCTTCACAGAAGATAAAGACTGATGAACAAAATATGCAACAGATGTTGACAGATTCCAAAAATGCATCCATAATACCTCATAAAACTATATTAATTCAGAATGTCATAACTTGAAGGAAAATGAAGCCCCACAAGAACAACCATTTTCTGCCTTTGGATTGTTGATAATTCTGAAGGCTGACCTGATCAGCTCTGTGTGATAGTCTATAGTTGAACCTTCGATAAATTCCAGAGAGGTCTCGTCAACGACAATCTTGGCATTCTCTCTCTCAAACACTCTATAGAAAAAACATACAAAGAAGATATCGCAATAAACTACAGTACAATTTGTTCCCCATTCTTGCAAAAGTAATTTCTCCCTCACTGCCTGGTCCTTTAAAAATAAAAAAATCACATTCTGACATAGAAAGGAAGATTCATCTCTTTCGTGAAAAAAAAAAAATGTGCTTGAAGTTAGCCAGAAGAGATATAATCTCAAGAAGGTGTATATGTTATTTCCTGAAACTAATCTGTACTTGTTTCCTTCAGCAGTTCAACCTAAATTAAAAAAATATATGATGGTTTTCAAAGCAGGCAAAAAAAAAAAAAACTTCAAAATTGTATTCTGAAGCTAATTGAACAAAACTGGTTATACCTCAAAAGAGAAAGCATTCCATATGTTTACTGAGAAGACAATTTTACTGAAAAATATGCACTTACAGTACAACCCAAATAAAAGATCCAGGCACACAAATACAAACATTATAAACAACGGTGCTCAGCTTTAATGATATGTCAACATCTATTACAGAAACTTAAGTGTTAAAACTACACTTTAAACTCTACAAATGGTCACTGGTTCTGTACAGTTTCATATCCATTTGCTTTATCCCCTTTGTTTAATAAAATAGCAAAGTCTGCAAACTATTGCAAGAACCAACATTTTTTGCTATGATACTCAATGTAAGTGCAAGTTCCTAATATCCAATCACTGGTGATACAACTGCAGTGCGGTACCTTTTGATAGCTGTTTAAATATGACAAGATCTTAAATATTTCTGAGGTTTTCTTACAATGTTGCAACCTACCTATCTTCATCATTTACTTTTTCATCCAAGTCAAACTTGTACTGGAAACCAGAGCAGCCACCTCCCTCAACTGTCACCCGAAGGAAAGATCCATTTGCACCTGCAATTTCTTTGAGCCTCTGCAAATATTTAATGAAACAGAAGAAAAGATGGAAAAGAATGCAAGCTAAAGGATACACATTCTGCCCTGATTTAGTGATATATCTTGCACTGGATTACAGCAGAGATAGTAAAGTAACATCAAACATCATTTTACTCTGTGGGCATGGTCTGCATTGCTTTAGATCTTAGCTGGCACACACTTCCTGTCTGTGGCCATATTTCAAGTCTGGGAAGAAATATTGAGCTGGGGTATACTGGCAGTGAGGTAAGGCATCCTATATGTTTATCTTTATTGTTTAAATCAAATAGTCTCCCATCAGACATCAAGTTACGAGACCCTCAAACATGTCACCTCGTTCACATAGCTTATGAACCTAAATGGCATTTAGACTTAGGTGAGGAAAAAAACTAATAAACTGTAGGTTACAACACTCCAACCAAAACCAACACCTGCAAAGAAAGCAAACAGAACCCAGAATGAAATGGAAATGTAAAGCAAGATACACATTCCAAGCATTTTGTCTGCACCAATAAGGATGCTTTCAATACACAACAAGTGTCTTAGGGCACTATGGTCCCTTGTTCTTCGAAAGTACAGACTGTAAAATAATATACTAGAATCTCATAAATATCAAAGAAGCCATTTCAATTAATGCAATGAATTGAAGATGTTGAGTCCTACCATATAATGCAAATAGGGGTTCAAACTACAGAGAACCGGAGGGATATGCAACAAGTCACATAACTTAAACTTTATCCCATTCACTTTACAAAGCACAAGCAGCTGTAAATCTTTCCCTTAGTTACAGCCCTACAGAACTAATTCTGCAAATTGCAATAAGGTTTATCACATCTGTACCTCTTTCAAGTCCACCACCCAACAATGACAACATGCCCAGAAGGGGCACTGCTACAGTCTAGTTTTCAATGGTAGGAACACCCACTACTTTTTTTTTTTTCCATCGTGTCTTGCCCACCTTACTAATTAAAAGCCATTCACATCAAAGCACACATCACCAATGAAGCACAAGGACGTAAACTGATGCAGCCAGATTTGTCTGGAATGATCATTTAAAGTATTTCCCACAGCACTGCTGCCTCTTCATTTAATCATGAAACTATGATCTCAAGTAGTACTTCCATGATTTGCTGGAGAAGGACTGATGGACCATATAAGCATCCATAGCATGAAAATGGAGCAAAGGAATTTAAGTAAGTCCATTGCCCACAGCATGCACAAAATTTTCTGTACACATTGACACAATGAAGCAACAAGCCATACTCTCTGCAAAAAATGCTAATGAGATTGAAAATAAAAATGGAATGGTCATTACAGTACCTAAAATCTAACATCCTCCTTCCACATTTGAAGCAAATCAGACAAGGCACTGCAAAGATCTTGCCATATCAGGAATTTTACATTGAAGGGAAAATGCAATCACCCCAATTTGTATTAGCATAGTCCCCTATCCTAATTTATGGATGGCTCTTTTGCATCGAATGACAATATTTTTGTGACTGGATTGCTAAATTTATGCAAATTATTTGAGGAGATTTAAAAGGAGGATTAAAAGGGGGAGATTTGTAAGACTTAGCTGATGCTTCAAACTCAAGTTGGGACAACTGTTTTTTTCCTTTAAATCCAGTCCACTCAATAATATCCAAGATATGAGCACCAAAAATGATAAGGTACATTTACTCAATATGATACACCTACACATCAAGTTTGAGGAAAAATTGAGCACTTGGTTATTGAGTTATCCCGTCACATGCCTCACATTCCAATGCAGTCACATACACAAAAACACAGGCCAACTTGACTGCATAGGTTCCTTTGCTAACACAAGAAATAAAAAATTTATATGAGAAAAGCAAGACAGACAAAAACCAACAATCAATTTGGATTAGATGATGCCCTCATGAGAACATCAATTAACCTCCAAAAAGCTAACATGGAAGACACAGATATCATCTCAAACACTTGAAATCTGTTAAAAGAGTCCAACAAACATTTTCTCATCACACTACTATTCTCGTAGTAGTTGATACAGTGTACTACTAGTGCAGAGACAGAAAATAGAGCACTGAGGTTTCTTAGTCTCCATTTCTACCAAATCAGTACATGGTAATCATTTGAAATTGCTAGACAACAGTTACCTTAACACAGCTGTCAGTCAGAAGTATTTGTTTATTTACATCATCTTGTAAATTCTCTGTATCATTTGATTTGCTGTCCGACGAGACAGTTAGACTAGGAATCACTCTTTTAGATGCCTGTTGAAACCTCGGCAGGATTGTAATGCTGAAAAGTAAAGAGCGAAAATTTTCGGAACTTATTGATATCAGATGAACAATCATATATTATCAACAAGCGATGCAAGGAATACATCAGACAATTTGTCAGATAATCAGTCAAACAATTAATTTAAAGTGAAATCTATCTAATCACTGTATTAATTTGAAAAGAAAACTCAAAAATAATTGTTGGTGCTACTGATACTCTTTCTTCCTATCATGTCCTTTTTTTTAACCATGTTTAATAGCTAAGTAAATGTGAATTAAATCAATCAATGACAACAAACACACAACATTCATGACAAAGCCCCACAGTAAAAAATTTGATAATGTAAAGATCCCATGTGGTCCATGCTAAAGTATGTCCCGACTCTATCTTGTGCAAATGCTTATTTGGACAAATTTGATGGCTCTAAGCTAAAGAGAGTTAGCCCCTTGTATATGGAATGCCAAAAAGGCCGCATTGTTTTACCGAAAATATACGCCTACCCAAAATATAGTTCATATGGGCCTACGGAGTATACTGTATACGACTACTATATCTAAAGTACATGTCATTATATTGAAATGTTATGTCATTGTGCTAAAAATGTGTATCATTACATCAAAAACTTATGTCATTGTACTGACAGTATATTAAAATAACATCGTTATCAGAAGTGATGATATGTTGCTAAGGCCCGTATCTGGGATAATCACATGCAAACAAAGAAGACAGGCATGCATCACTGAAGCAGACAAACGAAATAGGCGTGATGTATTGCTACTGGAAGGAACCAATTAGATTACTGAGTTTGCACATATTCACAGAACAAAGAGAACATGTTTGAATTTAGGTCTTTCTTCATCATTATGTGTGATGCACATCTTCTCCCTTTCACTGTCCTCTCACTGGTATGCAACATTTCAGCTATTTCGTGGTTGGTGAAACCAGTGTCTACCAGGTCTTGTAATCTTTCGTCGATACCTGCCGTTTTCAATCTCTTCAAATCAGTCATGTTCCCCACTATAGGCCTAGGCACAATACAGTATACGCCAAAAATGCAAACAACACACATGACTAACGTTTCTGCAGTCCACCTCAAGACACACCTACAAGTCTTCCTAATTTGCATATGATTACCCTAGATAAGGGTGTGAGCACACATCATTACTTCTGCTAATGGTATCGACGTATAATTCTGGTTCAATGTTGTATACTGTCAGTACAATAACGTAAGATTTCAATATGATGACATGTATTTTCAGTGCAATGACATAACATTTTGATATGATGACGTATACTTTCCATATACAATTAATCATATATATATTTGGTATGTAGGTATACATTGTGGGTATATGGATGTGTAAGTTGGTTATACAGGACATATATGTTAAGTACAACAACGTGACAAATGATATCATCATTGTATGTTGTGGCCCTTTTGGCGTTCCACAATTGTACTGTGTAATGTTGGAACTTATAGCTCATGGCATTATGCATAACTGAAATACAGTAACTCGAGGAATAATTAAGTCCTACTATGATGACATCGATGCGTGATAGCATGAGATAACCTTTATAAAAGAATCTGAAGTAAAAATCCATTTTCATAACCATAAACAATGTGTAGCATAGTCATCAATTTAACAAAAGTCATTCAGGAATATTAATTCTACAAAATATGGAATTTGGCTTATTTAAGACGGACAATTAATTGTCTTCATATTCGAACAAATATACACAATGGTGCGCACTAACCAAAGCAGACACCGTAATTTATACAGTCAAAATTCGTGCTCACACGCAAGGATGTCATCATAGTGGAGCCTACTGTAAGTATTTCTGAGTAACGCACAAAGATAGCCTAGCCTAAATGTTAGCCTAGTACTAACATTTACTACTGTTAACATCACGAAAAACTAACCAGTGTTTCGTTAATGAGCGAATCATGATACCAGTTTTCACTATGGCATTGCGCATTTCATGACTCAAACCCCTAGGATCTTGTCCACCGTATTCCCGATGCGATTCACCAGAGTAACATGAATATCACAAGCCTTACTTAAAATGGTCCGTCGGATTGGCCAACAACAACGATCAGACAATGTTGCGAAATAGCTTATAACTTGGTTGTACGTTACCAGAATTCTGTTACTGAAAACGGCTGATCAAATTCACACCGATTTGTCCATATCCATATGCAACGGGTATGTTTGGTTTCGATGATGAGATAAACCTATGGCGTCATGTGTGTAGGTTACGTGTGTTTATACATACGAGATCATAATATTCTTAGTTCTCATACTAAATCAGAGTTCAAAACACTGAAAACGTTGTTTACGCGATATCTCGAGATAGGAATCATGAAAACGTTTGGTACTTAGAATGTGAATACATTATATCAAGTAAAAAAGTATTTTAATGCCTTTGGTGGAGGTCAAAGGTTATCTGAGGTCACCAAAGGTCAGACACTGAAAAACTTTGTTTACACAATATCTCAAGACAGGAATCATGAAAGCTGTTTGATACTTAGTTTGTGGATGTTTTATATCCAGTTTAAGAAGCCTGTTAATTTGGTGGAGGTCATTAAATTAAAATAAATCCAAATTAGGTCACGAACCAGGTGGGTTGAGGATGGTGAAAGAAGCAGTAAGTACCTTCTTAATCTGGAGAAAAAGCTTAAAGCCCAAAATACTATTATCTATCTTGTACAGAATGATGGCACTCATATTACATCCACTGAAGGGATTCTAAGTGAACTTCTTATTTTTTTTAAGTAAGTTATACTCGCCAAGTGATACTAACCAATTGAGCTTTTTGAAGCTTTAATCTTAATTGTACATTATCAGATCAGGAATCTCTCTCTCCTCTGTTGGTGTGCTATCCATAGATGAATGTCTTGATGCACTGGAAAGTATAACTCCGAACAAATCCCCTGGTTCTGATGGCCTCACTTCAAACTTTAACATTTCTTTTTTGGGGGGGGGGGGATTCAATAAGACACTTTGTTATAGACTCGTTCAACCACAATTTTACTACGGGGACTCTTTTTCCAGAGCAATGTCGAGGTATCATCAATGTCATTCCCAAGCTGAACAAGGATTCTCCGATTATTCAAACTCTTAGGCCGATAGCATTTCTCAACACCGATTACAAAATCGCAGCCAAGGCCATCGCAAATAGAATAAAGGTTGTTTGGCCTCAAATTATTGGTCATAATCGGACAGGGGTTATTGAAAAATAGGTTTGTTGGTGAAAATATGAGATTCACTTTAGATTTAATTGGTTACTGTATAGATAAGCATATCTCTGGTTTCATTATGTTTGTTGATTTTAAAAAGGGTCTTTGACACCCTAGAGTGGAAGTTTTTATTTCATTGCCTGTATGAATTTAATTTCGGTGAAAATTCATACTTGCATACTTTCTAGAGTAGACCAACAGTTCAGCGTGTATAATTAAGCATGGTTATCCTTCTAACTATTTTAAGATTAAGGGAGGCGTAAGACAAGGGTGTCCTTTCACTCCGTATTTATTTATTATTGCTGTTGAGATTTTAGCTCAAAAATTAATTCTAGTAATTATCAGAGGTGATATCTTATCATTATCATATATATATTATAAGATTATCATCTTAAATAATGAAGTTAAGATTATACAGTACGCTGATGACACTACTATTTACTAAGATCACAGTCCGTATTCTCCTCGGGAGGTTCTCCGTGTTCTGCTGGCCTTTGGAAACGATTTTGGATTAAAGATAAATTTTGATGTAACCATTCTCTTCCCCATACTCATGCAAGACCACATTTCGTAAATGACCTCCCCATCACATGGTGAGAAAGCCCGGTTACCCTGCTGGGAATTACATTTACTTCTAACAGAGAAGATCTTTTAAACATCTCTAAAACTACCTCGCCTTACACAGATCTTGAATTTATGGACTTATAGAGACATCACCCCAACTGGTAGGAATTCTCTATTCAAAACTCTTGCAATCTCACAACTTGTTTTCCTTTTTCAAACTCTCCCAAATCCAATCAGTAGTTTTATCTTGAAGTTGAATTCAATCCTTTCAACTTTATTTGAGCAAACAAGCCTGACAAGGTGAAAGACCATACAATCATTAACCCTGTTCATTTAGCTGGTTTAAAGCTTATTCATTTAGGTTTTTATGAAGATAAAGATTACTTGGAATAAAAGATATTTAATCGAAAGTACTGGTGTGTGGAAGATCTCATCCGTTCTCATCCGTGCTCATTTTGTTTGAAAGCCGGTGAAATTTAAGTATCTATTGTACTGAGGCTAATATCATCAAAAAAGAAGAAATGAAATGCATATTATCATCTGCATTGTATATATGTTTAACAAGAATTGTATGTATATTAATAACGAATAAATGAGATGGAAAAAAAGCGAAAGTACTGGTGTGTGGAAGATCCATTTATTAAGTGATTTTGGTAAAAATGTTTCTTTAAATGTAATTGTAGTAATAGGGATATTCCTAACATCAAAAGTTTGTTTATAACCAATACTTGCAAAGCGTGGTCGCTGTTGAGTGAACCAATATGTAATTTAGAAAACGAAATAATTTGGAATAATTCGCATACTAAAGATTTTTTCCGTCGTTTATTTACATTGAACAACTGTTAAGTGGTTAGCAATATGCAAACAAAATGTCTTCAGTTAAATGGAGATGTCGTACTGAAAAAAAAAAGTTAAGAAATTTTCGAAATTAAGTCTATAGCTCAGGCAGTTGCAGATTTCCTACTTTTTAACTCGCTTGCTTCTTTTGAACAAATAAATTTTTCTACATTCAAAACAAATAAAAAAAAACTTCTTATAAAAAAAGCGAAATGTTACGCTTACAGTTTTCTATTCGACAGCTAAAAAGATAGCCTAATACTTACAATAAAAATAATAAAATTCATCGGGTGATTTGTAAGTAAATTATATAAAAGAGAAGTCTTTCTTTAAGAGAATAAATTGTCTTCCAAAAAGATTGTTCAGTATCTAACAAAAACGTTGAAGTATAATGGAAGCCCCAAAACAAGTGATCTTAAGTCTCAACTTCCGCATTACAAAAAGGACATAAAGTACACTGTCGACTTTCTTCATAAAAAATAGGCCTAATAACTTCTTAGTAAATCCAATAATTCTATGAAGAAAACGAAATTGGAAATAAATTATTTTTGTTTCAGACAACGTCAAAGTAGCAATCTTATGGATAATTTTACAATCTTCGTCGCTAAAATTAAATTCCGCATTCCATTTTTGAAAGGATTTTGGGGGTAGCACTATATGTCCAATCACTACCTGGAGATTTACCATTAGCCAAAGGGAAATCGCTTTTCCACATTCATCACCTTTAAGATAACCATCACAGATGGAAAGGTCAAAGTCACAATGAAACTGTGGAATTCGCTCAAAGTAAACTGCTGGCGTACATCGACGAGAGGAGTACAAGGACGTAAAAAAGAACGAATTTCATCAAGAATATCACTCCAAACTGACACAATATTTCCTTCTCTGGTTAAAACTAGATAAATAGTAGAAATTCGCCTGTTGCGTCTTTTCCATATTTTAAAAACATATTTAAAATTAGATTCCCCCTTCTTCAACCCACCTAGCTCTTCATTGCTCTAACTAAAGTACCTTCAACTTTTTGTTCATAGAGAATATTCAACTTATCTCGAGCATCAGTCAATTCTCTTCGACAATCGACCCCCCCCCCCAAAAAAAAAGTTCTTCTTTCCGTTTATTGCAACGGAGAATAAGAAAACTTCCATTGTTACGACGTTGGGTGGCCTTACGTTTGCAATACGAAATTGTGTCAACACGAATCTTAAATTTAAGATTTTGCCATAAAAGCATCGAATTTAAATTCTCATTTAATGTATCTTGCTTATAAGATTCAATAACTGTATTGATTAAGTCAATATAATCAGTATCAGAGTTGTTAAATTTTCAGTATCCTCTAGTGTGTCAGTCGGATCAAGGGATCCAAAGAATGATCTGTTTGCAGGGAGGGTTGAAAATAAAAGTAAAAAAATCCAAACGACAATGTATATCAGCGATATTAGAATTCCAAGTGAAAAATTGAGTTAAATGGTTTCCTGTCTCGGCAAATGTCAATTAGATTATATTTAACCATACGTTTTCGACAGTCAAATCTCGCGTTAAAGTTGTTCTCCTAGCACCCCCTTTTTTTTATCTAATTCCAAATTGAAAACGAAATTAAAATCACCACCAAAAACAATGTTGTCACACTAAAAGTCCGAAAGATGTGTAGAAATATAAAAAATGCAGCATTGTCGACGTTTGGTCCGTATACCTAAACTAAGGTGATAATACACCCACTAAATTCTGTATCGGTAACAATAAATCTATCATTAATATCTCAAAAACTCCGTAAAATATGGAACGAAAAGGCAGATCTAAAAATAATTGCAACTCCATTTCTAGAAGTAGTACCATTAGAATAAATTATTTTACCTCCCCATTCGTTAGCCCAGTAAAAATAATGAGTCTCTTGAATAAAAACAAAATCGAAATGATGCCTATAAAAATAAGCAAATTGCTGCAGCCTTCTAACACTTGCCTGTCTACGGTCCCTTGCATTTAAACTACCACAAAATGTGTAACTGCCTAATACAAATAACGTCGAGAAATAAAACGTCGAACGGGATTAAGAAAAACATACAGAGATAGAGCGATGACGTGAAAAATTCCGATGGATAAGAAAGGAAAAAGAAGAATAAAGACTTATGTTCCAAACAGGGACATGAGAAAAATCCGAAAAAGGTAGGTCACAGGCCCTGCAAGAGCGACATGAGAAGCATCGCAATGTGCCTCAGGTGGAGGGAAATAAGTATGAATTAAACATACAGCAAAATCCAATAGAAACGGCTAAATATTATTCAATGCTGAAAGCGAAAAGGCTTTCCTGAAAAATCCCGCCACTAATTTCGGCCTGAAAATCTTAACATCGTTCCACTTTCGTAAAGCGTTTTAACCTGCTGGGCCCACTTCCTTTTCTCAGTAAGATCATCAACGATAGGGAAAGTCTAGCTTTGCAGGGCAAAACGACGATTGTTCATCAAAAGGAGCTTATCCTTGTAAGACAAAAACTTAACCAGGATATGCGGTGGCCGCTCCGGTAATCCTCTCCCGTCTCTAGTGGCACCTTTCAATCTGCATGTCTTTGTCTTCAATGTTGAATATAGCAAGCACCTTTGTTTTCACGAATTCCTCGCAATCCTCACCTGTGTTGTCACGGGTATGCCAACAATACACAGGTTATTGCGTCTCGACATACGTTCCGGCCTATTGATTTCAGTAATCTTTCGCTGTAACCAAATTCTCTCATATACGTAGATCCTCGTTGAATTGATCTTTGAAAAACGTTCTGGAAAGATTCAATGGCCGACTTCCAATCTACTGAACTGAAACCCCATTCTCCTACTAGTTTGGTCGTGTTCCGCGACACCATCCTGACTCCCAAGTGTAGTTTGTAGGAGTCACAACTCTTGAACCGTGTTTTCTGGTTAACGGGGGTCGTCCCCTGTGTCCAGTTCCAGACATTATTATAGTCCGTGTCCAAAATTCTTCGACAGAATAAGACTTTTAAGAGAGGATTCTGCATGTGAGTGAAAAAAGCAATAAATCGCGACCAGAGGCATACCAGGCACGTTTAGACTCTCATTGTCAGGTTCGTTTCGATGTTAAATTGACAATGACACTGTGTTTTATCCTTTTCTTCACCCCAAGTGAATTGATTATGCACACATTTTTTACTACTGCAAAATAAGGCAATGCAGTATAAAGAGTTTGTGGAAACATAATCTAGATAATTTTCCTTTTACATTTGATTAATTTCTGCTGTCCCAACAAAACTTGCATATTACAGACTGTTCATACAATCGTTATGAGGATTTATTCAATAGGCTGCTTGGTCAGACAATATTTCACAATGGGCATAAGGCAATATAGTCAAGGAATTGTACACCCACAGTTTTACAGAAATTGAATTATCAATTTAACAATGACAAGTGGTCTTATGCCTGGTTCTCCATTAGAGATGTCAAGTTACCTTACTTTCGTTTTATAATATTTTGGTGTATTTTGTGTAGCTTGGTATTTCTATGCATTTTGTCTTGTGCATTTTACTGTGTTTTAGTATATTGGTGTACTTTGGTATTTTCCTGTCTTCTGGTGTATTTCATTATCTTATATTATTTTAGTGTATTTAGTAGTACTTTTTAGTGTAATTTGCTATTTGGATTTGGGTATATTTAATTGATTTTGGTTTCTTTTGGTAACTTTGTGCAGTTTGGTATTTTAGAGTATTTATTTATTTTGGTTTACTTTCTCCCTTTTTACATGTATGTAATATATTTTAGTATTTTCGTGTTGTTAATTTTATTATATTATTTGTGTTGTTTTTTTTTGTACTTTGGGGGCATTTTTCCATACTATCATATTTTGTGTGTTTGTTTTATATTTTCATGCATTTTAGTGTGTTTTGGTACATTCATGTATTTTGGTATATTCATGTCTAATGGTTTATTTCATTACCTTATATTATTTTTGTGTATTTTAGTATTTTTGATGTGATTTGGCATTTTGGTACTTTTCTTGTTTTTCCTTTTTGGTTGATTTTGGTTGATTGCTTGTTTTGGTGTAGTTTGGTATTTTTGTGTGTTTTGATTTGTTTTCTTTGGTGTAATGTGGTATGTTGCGCTAGTTTTAAGGTACTTCGATATTTTTTTTTGTTTTTGGTTGTTTGGTGTACTTGGTTTCTTTGGGAGTATTAATGAATTTCGGTACTTGCGTGTTTTTCGTATATACATACTAATTTGGTCTATTTGATATTTTCAGGGAATTTGGTACTTTGGTGTATTTTGATGTACTCTGATGCATTTTGATTTTCTACATTTCAATGCATTTTAGAGTGTTTTGATATATTGGTGTATGTAGGTATTTTTATTACAAAAATATTGGTATTTATTATCTTGTATTATATTGAGTAGTTTGGTGTTTTGCTTTATTTTAGTGCTTTCTTGTTTGTACTACTTTGGATGAGTTTTGTGCATTAGTATATTTTCTATTTCGTGTTTTTAATTGTATTGCATTGGGTATTTTGATGTTTTTTGATATTTTGATTGATTTGGGATTTTTTTCGTATTTTTTCGTTTTTTGTTTTGTCTTAGTGTCTTTTTCGTGTTTTTCACTGTATTCTATCATAATTTATTTTTATTTTTGCTTTATTTGTATTTGTGATTTTAAGTTATTCTGTGACATCAATGTATTTTGGTATTTTCGTCCTTTTAATTTCATATTGTTTTGGTATTTTGATGCACAATCATTTATTTTCCCTTTATATCTATCAACTTTCTACTGTTTTTCTGGGGTCTAAACAAACAATTGAGTATCTACAACATGAAATCTGAGATTACGTTGTCACAATTTTTCTTACAGAACATTTCGCTGTTAAGCAATATATTCAGTCACTCTACTTTCAAGTTAAAAAGCAATCTCCCTCTTTCAGAAAGTTATCTTAGGTGTAGATATAGGATAAAGAATTAATCAAACAAATGGTTACAATGGCTAAAGGCAGCGGAAAAATTTTCATACGGGATTTCTCGATTACCCTTTGTTCTTTGGAGATAATTTTCCACTTGTAAAGCGAATTTAAATTTATTTATAAAGTAATTTACTCTACGGATATCGTTATTCAATTTCTGACTAAATACATAATACTTTAAGTGGAGGCTAAGAAAATTGAACGGTGGCATAAGACAAGATTGTATCCAAAAAATTTATCTTGCTCACTCAGAACAAACTGCCGGCCTAAAATCAATTTCTCTACATCTAAGATAAAAGAAGTATGCGTACATTCCCAGAACAGGTGCTCCATTGTCTCGTCATAAGCACCACAGAACGCACACCGAGGGTTTTCAGTAATATTCACGCGAGCAAGTAAATAATTTGTCCCCAGAATACGATGGAGAGAGCGAAACTGAAAATAAGGTATCGTGCTCTCAGTACATGTTGCAAAATACGGAATATTGTCTGCCACTGAACATCATCGAACTGACACTGATTATTCCATTTATTAATTGCAACAGGGGGTGGGGGGAATAGTGCTAGTTATTAGTGATTTGTAAATATGCCGAGAAAGAAGTGGAACTTCACGAACGTTAACTATTACCTCATCCTCGGCAAGACTAACATTCTGATTTGAAAAATTTTCTTTTCTTTCTTTTCTTTCTTTCCGGTGCCTTTAAACTTCCCTGCTCAAATAAACCAATTAAGGTACTACGTTTAATTTTATCTCGACGACCTGTCCAAATAAAACGGAATATGACAGTCTCGAGTCCTTTAATGGAAGCCCGTGGAGGATCTGGCTATGTCTAAAAAAATACCAACTGTGAGATAGCTAGGGTTTTTACAATAGTATTCCGTCCTACTGGTGTTAGCTTTTAAAGTGGACCATAAATGTAACCTACTTTTGAGATGGGACAACGTTGGAGTATAGTTCAAACAAAAAAGGTGTTCTCTTTGGTTATCAAAAGTAATTTCCAAAACCGTAACTGGCCCTAGTGTCCAGGCAAAGTGACAATTTAATAGAAACTGTGGTTTTCGGCTAACTAATGGACCCAATGAGAAGATATTGGTTTTATCATAATTTTAACTTTCAATCCCTTCAATTCAATGACTTTAATTAACTTTCAATCCCAAGGATATCAGCAGTGAGTGAAAAACAGCAACAGTCTGAAGAAGACTTTCTTCTGATCCATCTAAACAAATAGTGGTGTCATCAGCATACTGTAGGATTTTTATCTCTCTTTCTACAACAGTGATTAACCGAATTGAAGGACAACTATTGATACGAATGACTAAAATTTCAGCACAAATTGTAAACAGGTATTGGCTGAGAGGACAGTCCTGCCTAACTCCTCTTGACACTGTAAAGAAGGCAGGTGAAAAACCATTGTTTTGAAGACAGGCAGTGACATTGGAATAAAGTGTACGAAGCAATCTTATAAAATCATTATTAAACTTAGAAAATGTAAACAACTAAAAATAAAATTCCATGTTAGACGATCGAAAGCCTTTTCAAAGTCTACAAAGGAGGAGAAAACCAGATTTTCCATTATCTTGACAGTAATTAATACAGTCTGATATAAAAACGCCAATTTTTGCCAATAAATCTGTTTTTAATAAACCTGTTTGATTTGGGTTGATTGTAAGATATTTTTTGTCCTGAAAGCCAGAACCTTAGCTGCAATTTTGTAGTCAAACATTTAATAAAGATATAGAGCGATCGTTTTTCACCAAAGTATGATCTTTGTTCGGTTTAGGGATTAAACAAAATAATAATTCGCCCTTATTCATCAGACATATCCATATTATCATAGGCATAGTTAAGTGAATTGTGAACCAAATTTCCGATAGTGGGCCAAAACTATTTGTAAAATTCAGCTGAAAACCTGTCACTTCCAGGACTTCTACCGTTTGTAGAGGATTCAAGTCCATCCCAACACTCTTTCAGGGTAAACTTTCCATCACAGCTAGCTGCTTGAGAAAGAGGGTTATTACAATAGATAATTTTCTAATGACATTACAACTGTTGTGACGATTTTCTAAATTTAAAAAATATTTAGTAGATTTCTCCCCTTCCTTTACCCAACGAGGTCTGGAACGTATTACGATGCCCTGAAACTTGTAGTCATAAGTAAGCTGTTGGTCATTCCTCGCTTGTCTCAACAACAACAAAAAAATATTAAGATCATCATCGGCATAAGAAATGGCATATCTTTCCTCCATACGGGCAATATCTTTGATAAGAGTTTACTCCCTCTGTCCTCTTTCCCTGGCCTTAGATTTGCTATAATTAATAGAAGCCATGCGGATAGTATACTTCTTATATTCGCACTTCACTCTGACATTCAGTGTTCTATTCTGATATACAATCTTAGTAATTAGGTCATTGATCATTTCAACGTAACATTCATTATGCAGGGGAGGATTATTTAATTTCCAGAAGCCGGTAACCTCTCTTTCCATCACAAATTTTCACTTCAAGACTAACAATAGAGTGATTTGAATTTATGCCAGTGGTCTTTTATTTTATTATATTCTTTTGGTATTTTGGAGTATTTTGGTACTTTAATGTATTAAGGTATTTTGCTGTTCTTTTGTATTTTGGTGTGTACTTTGGTTTCTTCTTTCATATTTTTTGGCATTTCAGTGTATTTTTGTGTATTGATGCATTTGGTATTTTCGTGTCTTTTGGTATTTTTCATTATCTTATGTTATTTTGGTGTATTTTAGTGTGGTTTGGTATTTTGCCTTAATATCGTATTTTTCATTGTGTATTTATGTATTTTATTGTTTATATATATTAGTGTATTTTGGTATTTCGTTTATTTTGTTGTATTTCCATATCTTAAGTCATTTCAGTACTTTGGTGTGATTTGATATTTTGGAGTATTTTCCTTTCTTGTTTTTTTTTTCACTTTTTTTTTTTTTTTTTTTGGTGTGTTTTGGTTGATTTGGGTTTATTTTGTACATTGGTGTAGTTTGGTATTTTGGTGTATCTTAGTTTTTATTTTTTGTATTTTGGTATGTTTATGTAGTTTAGTGTACTTTGGCATTCTTCTGTTGTTTGTATTTTGGTGGATTTTTGTTTGGTGTGGTACATTAATGGTATTTTCATTTTTTTTTCATTTTAGTATATTTTCTTAATATTTTTTGGTATTTTGGTGTATCATGGTATTTTGTTGTACTTTGCTGTTTTGTTGCATTTTGATTTTTTTTTTACATGTTCATGCATTTAAGTGTTTTGGTATTTGCATGTATTTGAGTCTTTTCTATTATCTTATATTATTGTGGTGCTTTTCCTTTCTTATTTTAATATTTTGTGTGTTTTTGTTTTTTTGGTTAATTTTGATTTGTGTTGTTTCATTGGCGTATTTTGGTAGTTTCGTCTTTTTCATTTTATTCTGTTGTTTTAGTGCATCTCCAAGCATTATGGTATTTTGCTGTACTTTGGCATTTTGGTGTATTTTGACTTTTTGTCATATTTTCATGCATTTTAGTGTGCTTTTGTGTATTGTTGTATTTATGGTATTGTCGCGTCTCTTGGTAATTTTTCATTATCTTATATTTTTGTGGTGTATTTTGGTGTTGTTTGGTATTTTGTTTATTTTCGTTTTTGTATTTTGGTGAATTTTAATGAGTTTTGGTATATTGGTGTATTTTGGTATTTTCGTTTATTTTGGTGTATTTTTATATCCTACATTATTTTAGTATTTTAGTGTGATTTGATATTTTGGTGCATTCTTTTGTGGCTTTTTCGTTTTTTTTTTCTTTAATCTCCATTTTTTTTTCAGTATTTACAATCGGATGAAACAGATGTAGCAGGCAAAAGATAACAGTAGCTTGCAAAATATTGATACAAATACAAACGAGTTGAACTTGGTAAAATAAGAAAGTGACAAAAAACACGGCATCGAAGAGAGACATCAATTTATAAAGTATAAACACTTATTTGAATTATGATTACAAATTCAAATAAACATGATCTTCTTTAAGTAAACCTCAAATTAAAACTTTAACTCTTGTGTTATTGTGTCTACCACAAAGGATATACCAAAACTCGTAATATCGTAATATTTTAAATTTCAAACAAGAAGGCACGTGAACAAATGAATTCTATAATGCATTAAATTTTCTTAATTTCTTTTGGAATATATCGGGTTTTGAATTAATGTTTTTCGTTTTTTTCTTGATTTGGTTCGTTTTAGTATGTTGGTTACAGTTTGGTATTTTGGTGTATTTTAATTTTTTGGTTTGGTGTATTTTGGTACGTTGACGTAGTTTAGTGTACTTTGGTATTCTACTGTTTTTTGTATTCTGGAGGATTTTCGTTTGTTTTGGTACATTAATGTATTTCGGTATTTTCGTTTTTTGTTTTATTATATTATTTTTGATATTTGGGGGTATTTTGTTATTTCGGAGTATTGTGGTATTTTTTTTTGTACTTTGGCATTTTGATGTATTGTATAGTGCATTTTAGTGTGTTTTGGTTCATCGGTGTACTTTGCTATTGCATTTCTTCTTGCATTTTAGTCTTTTCCATCATCTTATATTAATCCTGGTGTACATTGTTTTGGTGTGATTTGTTGTTTTAATTTATTTTGGTACTTTTTTCTTTTGGAATTTTGGTTGTTTTTGGTTTGTTTGGTATATTGGTGTATTTTGTGGCATTTTTATTTTGAAGTACTCCGGTGTACTTTGGTAATTTTGGTGTGTTTAATTATCTCATATTATTCTGGTGTATTTTGGTACTTTGGTGTGGTTTGGTGTTTTGGTTTATTTTGTTTGTTCGTTTTTTGGGGGGGGGGGGCTGATTTTGGTTTGCTTTGGTATACTAACGTATTATGGTATTTCCGTCTTTTTCATTTCATGTATATTATTTTGTTGTATTTTGGTACTTTGAGATATTTTGGTATTTTCATATATCTTGATCTTTTAGTTTTCTCTTCTTTTTTTTTTTTTTTGGTTTTCTTTCATTCTTTTTTCTTAAATTTTCATGCATTTCAGTCTCCTGTGATATATTGGTGTATTAAATATTTTCGTGTATTTTTGTGCTTTTCATTATGGTGTTTCGGTATAGGTCGCTACTTTGGTTTATTTTAGTATTTTGTGTATTATCTTATTTTAGTGTATGTTTGTATTTTTGTGTATTTTTGGTTTTTGGTAAATTTGGTGCATTTTAGTGTTTCGCTGTATTGGTATATTTTAATATGTTGGTGTTTTTTCTTGATATTTACATCTCTTGTATTATTTTGGTATTTTGGTGTGACATAGTATTTAGGTACTGCCTTCTTTTGTTTTCAGTTTTGGGGGGTTAATTTTGGTTTGTTTTGGTATATTGGTGTAAGTTTGTACTTTGGTGTATTTTGGTATGATGATATAGTGTAGTATACTTTTGTTTTTTCTTGTTGTTGGTATTTTTGGTTCATTTAGGTTTGTTTTGGTATATTAATGTATTTTGGTATTATCGTCTTTTTTATTTTATTATATTCCTTTGGTGTATTTTGGTATTTTAGAGTATTTTATTTTTATATATTTTTGGTGTCTTTTGGTATTTTGATGTAAAATGGTATTTTGGTGTGCTTGAATTTGTATTTTGTAGTTGTATTTTGAATTTTTTCTTGCATTTTACTGTTTTAATATATTACAGTATTTTGGTATTTCCGTTTATTTTGGTGTTATTCATTATATCATATATTACATAGGTGTGATTGTTTTTATTTTGGTGTGTCTTGGTATTTTGGTTTATTTCGTTATTTCCTGTTTTGTTGTTGGTATTTTAAATTCCCATTTCTTTTGGTCTATGGGTGTATTTTGATGTACTTTGGTGTTTTTTTTTTTTTCATTTTATATTAATGTGGTATCTTTTGGTATTTTCGTGTTCTGTGTCATGTTCGTTTATTTTGGTATTTTATTTATTTATTTATTTATTTATTTATTTTTTTGCATTTGATGCATTTTAGTATGCTGTAGTAGATTTGTGTATTTTGGACACTTTGGCGTATTTCATTATTTTACATTATTTTGGTGTACTTTGGTGTTTGGGGGCTTCTTTGGTAGTTTTGACTTGGGGTTATATCATTACATCAAATTATTTGGTATTTTGATGTCATTTGGTATTTTGGTCTAGTTTGATATTTTGGTCTGGTTTGGTACTTTTCTTTTTGCTTTTTGATTGATTTTGGCATTTGGTTTATAGTGGTGTTTTTGTCGGTATCTTCGTCTTTTAGTGCATTTTTTTTTTTTTTTGCTTTGTTTTGCGGCCACTTTCTTTTCTTTTGATATAATGGTATATTTTGTTGTATTTTATTATGTTCTATTATTTTCGTGTATTGTGGTATATTTTTTAAGTTAGGTGTATTTAGAGCTATTGTGGGGTTTGTTTGGAGGGTCTGTTTGAGGGGTTTGTTTCTTTGGATTTGTTTTGGGGTTTGTTTAGGTGTTGATTCAGGGTTCGTTTTAGTTTTGGTTTTGGGGTTGGTTTCTGTAATGATTTTAGGGGTTTTGGGGGGATTTGTTTTTTAGGAATTTGTGTTTTAGTTTTTCGAGGTTCGTTTTGGGGTTTGTAGTTGGGGTTTGTTTGGGTCATTTGTTTTGGGGGGTTGATTTGGAGGTTTATTTTTGGATTGGGAGATTTTTTCGGGATTTGTTGAGGGGATATCTTTTGGGATTGATTTTGAGGGCTGGTTATAGGGTTGATTATTGAGTTGTATTTTTTTCGGGAGGGGGGGGGGATTCTTCGGGGGTTTCTTAAGAGGGTTTGTTTCGGGGGTCTGTTTCGGGGGTTGATTTGGGGGATTGGTTTGAGGTATTGGTTATACGAACTTTTTTAGGATTGGTTTTTGGCATTAGTTGTTGGGATTGGTTTTGGAGATTGGCATTGGAGGTTGGGATTTGGGTTGGTTTTTGGTTTTGTTTTGGTGTTGTCTTTGGGTATGCGTTTGAGTTTGTTTTAGGTTTATGCATGAGGTTTGTTTTGGAGTTTGATTTTTAGAGATTGTTTTTCGGTTTGTTTTGATCGTTTCTTTGGCGTTGGGTTTCTGGATTTATTTGAGGGATTTGTTTTGTGGATTGTTTGGGGTTGGTTTATGGTATATATTTGGGGATTGATTTTTTATATTTTTTGCTATTGATATTTGGGATTGGTTTTGGCTTCGTTTAGGGGTTGGTGTTGTGTTTGTATTGGGTGGGTTTGTTTTTGACATTTGTTTTGGGGTCTTTAACTGGGTTTGCTTTGGGTTTTTGCTTAAGGATACCTTTAGGGGTTTGTTTTTGGATATTTTTAGGGATTTCTTTCGGGATTGACTTTTGGCACTGGCTATGGGGTTGATTTTCTTTTTATTTGTTTGAGGAGTTTGTTTCTGCGGTTTGTTTTGGGGTTGGTTTTGAGTTTGGTTGTTGGGTTGGTTTGGGAATTGGTTTTGTTTTTGGGGTTGGTTTTTGGTTTTGTTTTGGCGTTTGTCTTTGGGCTTGTTTTGGGGTTTGTATTTGAGTTCATTTTGGGTTTACTTATGTGGTTTGTTCTGGAGTTTGATGTTTGGGGTTTGTTTTTTGTTTGCTTTGGTTTGGGGTTGGTTTGGGGGATTGGTTTTTTATTTTTTTTGGGGGGGGGGTGGTTTTTATGATTGGTTTTGGGGATTGATTTGGGGGTTGGTTTAGCCGTTGATTTTGTTGATTTGGTAATTTGTCTTTGGGCTTGTTTGCGTTTACTTTTTGGTTTGCTTTCGGGCTGGATTATAAATTGGATTTTGGGGTTTGTATATGGATTTGCTTTGTGGTGTTTCTTTTTTGGGTTTGCTTTGGGTTTTTTTTTTTTTGAGGGGGGAGTTGTTTTCTGTAAGTGGTCTTTGGGTTGTTATTTTTTGGCGGTGT
Organism: Stichopus chloronotus; assembly: GCA_021234535.1. Lineage (NCBI taxonomy): Eukaryota > Metazoa > Echinodermata > Holothuroidea > Aspidochirotida > Stichopodidae > Stichopus > Stichopus chloronotus. Next base: position 25,547,471 of record CM037843.1, read on the forward strand.
TTTTTAGGACTAGCTTTGTGATTGGTTGTTGAGATTGGTTTTTAGGAATGGTTTTGGGGTTTTTATTTGGGTAGATTTTGGGGATTTGTTTTGTGTTTGTGTTGGTTTGGGCATTGTTTTGGGGATTTTTTCTGTCCGTTATGGGGGATTAGTTTTTTATAATTTTGTTTTGGGGGGATTGGTTTTGGGGATTTGTTTTTATACCTGGATTTTGAGATTGGTTTCAGGGTTGGTTTAAGAGTTGATTTTCCGATTGATTTTGGGATTGGTTTTAGGATTGCTTTGGCACTTGTTTTATGTAGTGATTTTCGGGTGTGCTTTGTGATTTGATTTTTAGTTTGTTTGGGGGTTTGTGTTTGTTTAAGGGTTCATTCGGGAATTTGTTTTGGTGGTTTGTTTTGAGGTTTTTAATTCCATGGGTTTATTTTGGGCTGGGATTCTTTTATGGGTTTGTTTTTGGGTTAGGATTTTTGGAATTGGTTTTTGTTTTTGGGTTGGTTTTGGGGTATTGGTTGTTGGGGATGGGTTTTTGGGATTTGTTTTCATGACTGGTTTTGTGGATTGATCTAAGGGTTGGTTTGTGAATTGATTTTTGTGTTGATTTTTCTGGTTTCTTTTGAGGGGTTTGTCTTGGGTCTTGTAATTGGGTTTGTTTGGTTAGTTTGTTTTTTGGGGGTTTGTTTTGGGGATTCTTTTGGGTTATGTTTTGGGACTGGTTTGGGGGTCTGGTTATGCAGATGGTTTTGGTGGTTTGTTCTGAGGGTTTGTTTTAGGGTTTGTTTCGGGGGGTTTGCTTTTGAATTGATTTTGGTTTCGAGAATGGTTTTGGGCTTGGTTTTCGTAGTGACTTTCATGTTTGTTTTTGTTTTTTCCGTTTAGTGTTTGTTTTTGGGTTTGTTTTAGGATTTGTTCGGGGGTTCGTTTGAGGGATTTGTTTTGGTGATTTGTTTGGGGGTATACTTTTGGAGGTTTGCTTTGGGGTTTGCAATTGGGTTTGTTTTGGGGGTTTGCTTTTGTTGGTTTTGTTTTGGAGGTTTGTTTCTGGAATTTTGGGAGGATTTCTTTGGGGGTTTGTTTGGGGTAAGGATTGGTTTTGGGGATTGTCTTTTAGTTGGATTTGGGGTCCTGGCTCTCTCCTGCGTCTTGTTTCGGTCGTCGTTAGCAACTCCACCACACAAAACCACCACATGCCAATGCCCTAATTCACGCCATCTGTCCCTGTTCCTGATAGCAGCTGTTTCAGTAAGACGAAGATGTGTCTCCTCACACTGACTGCTAAGCCGAATTGTTGTCACACCAAGAACTGCGGCTGCTTACCAGGAACAGGAGCAGATGACATAAACCAGGACATGACATGAGTGGCTCATGTGGAAGAGCTGCTGGCTCCACCAGGACAGCTCTCAGCTTGGGCTGTAGTGGCTGACGGCTCCCTTCTGGTATAAACAAAAAGGAAATTAAACATAAATTTTAAAAACAATGCTTGGTGTAGTTCACTATAAAACTGGATTGCTGCATGGTAAATGACATACAGGGGAATAAAATACATTTAACTTGCTCCCCTATGTTAATTTTTACCAACAGAAATATTTTCAAATTCCTGCTAATGGTTCATTAAACGCGTGAGTTACACGATTGAAAATCACCAACTAAAATACACAAAGGGTCGCATAGTTATATGTTGATTTTCACCAACAGAAAAGTCAATATTTGCAAATAACTTTTTAAATAGATGTTTTCAATAAATATTTTAAGGTAACTATCTTGTTTGGATTTCATGGTCACATGATTACTATAGTTACCAACTAAAATTTACGGAAATTGTTTACATGTGATGTTGTAAGGTACCGTTTATCAGTATGACTTACATGTATTGAGACACGAATATGAAACCTTAAAAAACAAAATTTGGTGTCAAGTATCACCTGGATGCATTCACACAAGTACTCTAAGGGGTATTTTACATATATTTTTCAACTTTTCTTGTCAATTCCAATTTCTACAACCCTAAAAGTATGGTTTACGCATTCACCTTCCAAAATCAAACAGTTTAAGTTATAGTAAGTACACGGTAACGTAGTGAGTTAAAGTAATACATGAAACTACTTTTGAATGATTTCTCACTCTCTCTTTGGACTCCCTCAGTATGCCCGAACCGAGCATTGTCAACTAAAATATTAGAAGTAGCATAGGTAAGTTGTTTGAAATTCATACTTTTGTTTCCCATCCAAGGTTACATAAATGCATAATTAAAACATTTTTCGTTCACATACATAAGTTACCTCAATTGATAAATTTACCATTAGCTTTAGTATATTTGTTTTGAATGGATGGATGTACAAAGTGATGGTTACGACTAAAATATTGCACTAGCTTATCATTTCGTATGTTGGTTTTAATAAATGATTGCACAAACTGATGTTTGTCAACTTACTTGAAAAATTTGCATAAACTGCACGAAATGATAGTTAACAAGAAAATGTTGTTACACTTGCTTACGTTTGTTGCTTGCAAGGCACGAGTAAAAACGGACTGATGGTTACTCACTAAAGAAATGCTAAAGAAATACCTTTAACGACAAATGTAAGTTATATTAAAAGCATGATTTCACAAATTGATTGAACAAAAAATACTACGTATGCACCTCAGAATAAATGCGTACAACTGAAATATTATCTTGTTCAAGTATGTTGTTTTAAATGAATGGGCACAAGAACTGATGTTTACAAACTGAAACATTTTCAATTTGTTTCACTAGTACACGAAGTGATGGTTACACTTTCTTCTGCAACTAAAATATTTCGAATGCATGGGTGTCATCAAAATGATATAATAAAACTGGAAATATTTATTTAAGTTACTCATTTGTTTATTTGTAATACATTAGTAAAAGAATTAATAGCTATAAAATTTAATTACTTTATGTATTGTTTACAACGCATCAAAACGAATTGTGTGAACGAATTTAGTACACAAATTGTTGGTCAAAACCAAAATTGTGTATTTTAAAGAATGTATGAGTTTAGACTATTTACTTGTGTAGTGTGTTGTTGTTACAATCAATGAGTACACGACTTGATGTTTATCCCACCTTAACTCTTTCAAGTTCCTAATAAACTTACTGTGGAACGTAGAGTACACGAAGAGTACACATGAGAATGTAGAGTACACGAGACTAGTTTTATTTTAGTCTCTTTCACGTTTTATTTTTCAGTTTTACTTTAAACTCTGTCACGTATATAGGCTATTGTTTGCTATGCATACGCACACGAATTGATGGTTGAGAGAAGCAACATTTAATGCTGTGTTTCCTTTGTTGTTTTGAATACATAAGTAGAGATAAAATAATGGTTCCTGACTAAAAATACTAAGCTTGGTAAAGAATGTTGCCCATGTGAATTGGTTACCGACTAAAATATTTTAAGCGCGGGCTATGTCAGTTGTATCAAAATAAAGATTACATAAATTGACGGTAACCATTGAAGGATAGTTTTATTTGTTCTATGTATATTGTTCAGAAAACATCAGTTCCCCCGGGATCATTAAAAACTAATATTGCAAACTTCCTAGCCTGTTTTGCTTGGAATTAAAGAGTGCACGATATACGAACTAGCTGAATCACATTGTTGAGAATACATGAGTACGTCTAAAGAGATGGTTTGAAACAGAACTTCCTGACCTCTGTTGCTTGAAATTCATAAACGAACCAAATGCTTTTAACTGACTTATACTGTCTAGACTGTATGGGCACATACAAATTGAGTTATTGTGTGAAATTTACTATACAGTTAGCTATACGTTTCCGTCACATACTTATGACACATGGTCAAACAAAGTGATTGACTATTATATTATTATTTGTGACATACATTTTACGTAACCTTTTGGTTTTTCTTTCTCTAAATAGGGTATAACCATATACCCTTTACAGATTTCTATTAAATAATGATCTACACATGGAAAGTTCTGTCAGAAAGTGCTCTAGTAGAGAAAAAATCTATTACTTGTTGTTACTTATCTTAACGTGACGTCCCCATAATAGTCTTGAGTTTGTGTTTTATGCCTCCTGAGAGCTTTGTACATGGAATGTTGTTAGTTGAAGGTCAAAAGTGTTTACCTGCATCCACATTGATGACATTTGATCAAATAACATTCCTTATTCAAGGAAGGAATAGGGGTGAAACATACATAGGACATCAAGACAAGAAAAAAATCACAAATTAGCGATTCCTTTAATTCTCTCTACTAGGAACTTCATGACAGCAAGTGCCGTTGGTAGATCATATTTTACCGCAAATATGTTAAGAAGATATGATTGTAAAAGATTTTGAGAAAGTGTAAACAGTTATCTAAAATGTGGTGCCACAACTACCTTTCTTCCTTTAAATTGATTTTTGGGAGCTAGATTTTTTTTTTGGAGATAGGCCTACAATTTTTGCACGAAATTGCATAGCGAGAGAATTGCGAGCAAAAAAGGGTCTTTTTGTCGGAGAGCACACCTCACCCCCTATAGCAATCCATAACTTAAACGCAGTTACGGCTAATTAGAAGAAAGTACCCATGGAAAAGTGGGAGACTAGTCAACACTGCATTCACATGTGGCCCAAGTAGCATTTTTATGTGATTGTAACCCCACCCCTCAAAAAAAGAAAATCAAGAACGCTTATCGATATCAACTCAAGACCTGCATGTGTTACCTTCAAACAAAACAAGAGCAAAGTTTGTCAATGGTCACTTTGACCTAAGTCTTTCAGTTTTATTGACTGATATGAAGTCAGTAACTGAGCTCCCCAATCATATTATGACTTAAAAAATGAATAAATTTTCTTGAAAATGTATTTCAGATGCATATAATTGTAGAGGTTGGGTGAGGGGTAAAAAAAACACAAAAATGAACTCAAAAATGCAATTTTTCGTGATCTGGGAGCTGTTTTTCGCCACTTTTTTTCGTTTCATGGTGGGAAGCTTAGACAGAAGATAACCTTAAGGCCGTTTTCCTCCCATTGATTTGAAGACTTTTTTAAAGTTAACACGGGGCCGCAGAAAGAGTGAACGTGGTTTAATCGGTGGAAATGTTCTACATAAAAGCAATTCGAATTACCTTTTTTTTCATAGATTTATGTCTTTTAATTCAGATACTGCAGGTATGAGATCGAGACTTTGTACATGCAGCAAGTTAGGACACCCGAAAAGTGCCGTTTCCAGCCATGTGAGGGGGAGGGGTTTTTAAAGCAAACATTTTCTGGTGACTGGTCCTGTCCCCACAGATGAGCACAAATGGTCTTCGTCCCTGCTGAGAATCCTGGACACACTCCTGACATGTCCTGTCATAGACGTATGGCAATATCCCCCCTTCCCCCAATCACTAGGTCCTGACGGTCCTGACAAATCAAAAGGACTTTTTGTTTCAGTCTTCAGAATCAAGATTTACTAGTGGCAGAAAAAAAAAACATAGAGCTTTTGTCATATGCCAATGATTAAAATGGCCATAAGACTTAATTAATGTAATGCAGAATTTTTAGCAATTTTCGGCAAACTTTCACAAGATTCAGACCGTATACCCATTTTCGGCGAGTTACACAGCATCAGTTTCGTCCACTAGCTGTGACAGGCGTTGCAACGTACACAGTTAGAAGATGGAGACTAATTTCCAAAAACATAGAATGCATGGCAACATTATCAGGGGGTCAGCAAGATCTGGAGTTCCGCTCAACCTATGATAGTAGGCCTACGTTAGCAAAATATACAATGAGTTTCAATTTGTTGGTCATTATTGTAGGGTAAAATGTTCCATTTGTGGTAAAATCTACCCAGCCCTGTGGTACCATCTACCCAGCCCCCACTGAAAAAGCTGCATACGGGCCTGATTATGATATATCGTTTTCTTGACTGTGGACTATTGTTATCATTTCATACACTCGATTCCTTAGTAACAACAATTTTAGTCTGGCAAACTAGCGTACAAAATGACTAACGCCAGTTGGCTTTATACAGTCAAATGATTGAATATGCAATGTCCCCTAACATGTCTAAAATTGAGTTAACTTATACTCTGTAACTTATACTTATAAGAATTCTTAACTCCTAATAGCCCATTTCGACTCCCAGGGGATAATGCTATCACTGGATGCAATCCGGGTATCGTGTGTCATCACTTTACCCCCCCCCTCCCCCCACCTTCGATCGTGCAGGATCCACATTACGAAGAACGTTTTTGAAACAGTTCACTCAATTTCCACGTGTTCCCTCGTAAGTCGTCTTATTACAATCTGATGATGTGTAACTGATATTATAATCCAAAAATAAACAAGATGGCGACTAATAAATGATATCGTGTTAACAGTAGTAGTACCTATTATAGCATAGGTAAAACATAAGGCGATCAGTGACAAAGTTCATGTTTATACAGATTGTGACAATTTGTAATCATCATGTTATCTGATAATTGTTTTGTATGGTCTTGCTTCAGCAATGGAGTTTCTTTTGTCTGATCAATGATTGTACAGATGGTTTAATCATATCAAAGAGGGTGTGCGTAATAGTGGTCCGTAAAATCTTAATCCATTTGTTCCACATTTTCCTTATATTGTGATATAGCTATGGATGAAACATCTCGCATACATCCATCGGCGTCGATTTTGATAAGGAAGAACCAGGGGGGCTCACACATTTTGTACCCTCCCACTTTTTGTAACCTGAAATTAAAAAAAATATATAACTATATGTGGAAGTGTAAGTTTACACACTCGTCTCCTAAAAATCATTTGAGAAACTTTTGCTGAAGTTTGCAAGTGCTAGAGAGACTGGAAAGGGGCTATTATCCTGCAATCTGAGAGGTATTTTTATCAAAAGATTTTCTCGATACTCTACTCACCAACAGATGGGAGAGCTTCGCTTGGATAGAGTCTAGAGATGTAGGAACCCTAACGCAGTCCTAGATTTCCTTTAACGAGAAGATTGAGTCAGTGGTGTTCCAAAAAATGGATACAAAATGGCGAAACTAGCCTGTACAGTGTGTGCAAGATGTCCGGCAAATGGAAACACAACGGCTTCAAAATTACGAGTTGGCCCAACTCAGGCTGTCTACAAAGGAGCTCTAATACAGTCAGGAGAAAACATACGTCTCTGCTGCAATGAGATATTACTGATACCGCACGCCCTTCTTCCCCATTTTCAATCCCTTTTGCCCAAACTCCTAGGTCACCCTATGGAAAAGTCTGCTTACACCAGATGTACACCTTAGGGCCTACACCTTATGACAGATTCCCTCGAGTTCCCTTCTCTCGGTTTCAGCGCCAAATCGACGTCCATACGTACATGAAACGCATAGTTCTGTGTACTATGCTATAGCTTAAAAACTGTTGGAACAAGGACAATAATGTTTCGATTCAGTGACATGAGCAAACAAGGACTTAAATGGAAAAATGAAAAACGGAATCGTAATTTGAGATGAGCAATTTTCGAACGATTTTCGTTGTCTTTTACATGTCGTTTTGTGTTAACAGTTATCTTGTTGTCTGTGAATTCTGCGTATGGTGAATTTTTAATCAATGTCTAGCATGTAATGGCAAGTATGAACAGTTACACAGTTTAAAAACAAAACTCTGACGGTGCGTAACTTAAAGGACCATGCGCCCAAAAAGTGAGGGCGGTGTCCGTTAGTTAGTAAGAGCATTCCTTTCGCAAGCGGTATTCTATCGCGCGCTTGAATATTTATGGCCTCGTGCTTTGAATATGTGTGGATATGAATATTAATAAAACTCCATAGATATCACTAGGATTTGTTTTGTGCACTATGTGCCAGGGATTTAGAGGGGTACCTTTCGGAAAATTGCAAGGGACACTGCCCTCACCTTTTGGACGCGAGATCGCGTGAAATAAGCTAGCTCATGCTGTTGGTTTAATAGCAATGTCTGAAGAATGTTAAGCAACGGCCTGCAGTCCCTGTAACAGTAACAACATCCGGTGACGAAGGATGAAGATGATTGCAAAAGATAACATGCATATCTGTAAAGTGCTAACTATATAACTATGTCGTTTTTTCTTTTTTCATTTAGTACGTCTAAGTGACCTGGTTTTCTATGAGAATGTCACTGTTTCTTCACCATTTATCAAATTCTTATTGTAAGTTGGAATTTTCTCTTCAAAGAAGACCATCATTTCGACTCGTCTGGAGGAAGACTTCACTTACAGGACATATGAGCTACACTGAATTCAGTCATTTAGTATAATAATGGAAAATCGTCAGCATGCAAGCACGTGATGAGCTCCGCATTCAGTCCATCGGTTCAGGCGATGTGAACCAGGATTTTCAACAGGTCAAAGACCACCATGTAACTAAACGTATAGTTACTTGTTGATTGACTCACCGCGATAAGCAGGTGTATAATTAACACTAGTTTACCAGCCAAGTTGAGATTTGGTAATTGTATTCATCTTGTAGATCTAGCTAAAAAAGGAACGACAATATCATCTTATCAAACCCGTGTCACCTTTTCGCACTCACGGTATCTGAAAACAGATCAAAGCTGTCCATCATCCAATCAAATCACAGATTACCTGTCACGAGGCAAACAGCCAAGATAACTTGTTATAAAAAGGAGCCGTCTAGGTTTTTGCGATTACTCCGAAGTTCAAACAATCTTGAAGACAGTCGAAAGACCTCGTATTCTTCAAATTCGTTGCAAGATCATCATAACTTTGAGGTAAGAAAGATTTCTCATTTCTTTATTGGTGAATTTTGCTTTTTTACTTGAAAGGTTATACGCTGTATCAAAACTCCAGGTGGAACTGTCTACACGATGATATCACTTTGTTCGTTTTAGGTTGTGGTATCGGATGCACACAGAGCAATGCACGCATTCGTATTTGTCTATTTCATGTTACAAATATCGCATTCGTATCCAAGAAAAGAATCTAAAGGTGGTTATTCTGCTGAAATTCCACTTAAGATTTCTGTTGATTGAACTTCATGTGAATTCCCATGTAACGTGACAGGAAGGACATGTGTTAAGTTAACATTTAGGTTAGTCTTTAATGACCGAGAACTGCGAATACGGGTGGCGTCTTAAACTATGAAAGAATGACCACAATTGTAGAGTTAAGAGATTTGTATATGACGTTGATATACAATATTAGGATTTTCCACTCTAGGTGTGACTTTAAAGGTGAATATTCAACATATAGATAGGTTGTTTACAGGATTTGAACCTAACTGTAACGAGAGCAATTTGATATTTATTGCTTACCAGCTTCAGTCCTTACACTTACTTGAACGTTCCGAACTTTTCGTTTTGTTCTATTTGAACAAGGCAGACCAGTATAGGGTTGTGTGAGAGACCATTAAAAGTGGTTTTGGAAAGGGAAAGAGTGGACTCAATGACTGTTTTAATGATAAGAACTAGTTTGGTACCTGAAAAGTGTACTAGCTACGCATATGACAAATCAGTAATTAGATGTCTCATATATTTCTGACGTTGCCTGTAAGTGCTATCAGTATCTTTTCAGCTTTCTCTCGCAACAAACCTCTAATCGTGACTATGATAATGACTACTGTGTGAACTGGGAGCTGACAAACTTTGTTTTAACATTTTGCATTTTGTTTGGTTTTAACTGAGCAATCGTTGTAATCGGCTTTCGAATCAGTTAGCTTATTGTCAACAAAGACAAAACAATTCACTTTAGTGATTACGATAACAAAAGCAAAGCTAATTGAGTGCTTTCAGCCCACTCGTCTAGGTTTATCATTTGAATTAGAGAAGACTCAATATTATATGTAATTCGAGATAAGGTATCAAAGATCAACCCACAGTTTTTATAATGACTTGACTTAGGCTTGTGATCACCGCCTCTTCTTTTTTGCTGGTATCAGAGCATATATTCTTATGACTAATGCAATTGGACAACCATCGCGTTCTCTTGCCACCCTATCAACAGCCCACAAGCTCTCCGGGAACCTCCGGAGTAAGGCTTGAGGGATTAAATTAAATTAACTTAAGCTTACCTACTTTATGGAAATAAAATAAAGAGTGAGGTGAAATTTAGTTACTTGGGCTCCATTATCTGCAAAGCTTCCATGTCTTGGGACGTCTTAGGCAGAAGACGACTCATCTGAATATATGGTAGAGATGAAAATAAATAACAAAAAGGTGACAAGTTAACAAGTAATCCATGGCGTTAAAATAATATTAAATTAAAACAATAATGATATATACACAACTTATTGTAATTCATAATTTTAAAGACGAATAAGAAAGGAAGAACACAAGACAGTTAGTCAGACAATGTACATGATGTGGACCCTCTGACTGATTGACAAACAGATTGATAAACAGACGCGAGAAAAGAGAGACTAAGATATAGGAATGGACTGCAGATTTGTAATGCCTTCGGCCTTAGCAGCAGTTAAGTCAGAAAGCAGCAAAACAGACAGAAAGACAGCCAAACAGATAAACAAAAACAGAGACACTCTAAGACAACTAACTTGTGGTGCTCTGAGTGAGACCTGCATGCTAAGACAAACGTTGAGCACTTTCACAATGTCAAATAAACAAAGAGAGAAAGACAGACAGATTCAAAGGTACAGACAGACGGACAGACGCGCAAACAGAAAGACTACCAGCGTGCAGACACTCTCACTGGTGAGAAAGATGCACACACAAAAATAATTTCAGTGTCCAGCATGGTAAGCATATACTTTCAGAAGGATAATCTTTTTATTTACTTTACAGTTCATCATGCCTGACTTGAACGGAACTTTCAAGGTAGCTGGATTCGATGGTTTGAAGGCGGTCCTCGACAACTTCGGAGTCCCGGAGGAGAAGCGTGACCCGGCCAAGCTCACCGGCGCCACCGTCTCTATCAAACAAGAGGGAAACAATTTCTCCATCACGACTACCGGTGGTCTGGGTCAGACTGGGACAAACACCTTCAGTGTCCCGGGACCATACAGCACAGAACTGTTTGGCAGGGCCGTCAAGGGTACCTCATCGTGGGAAGGTGACGCTCTCGTAATGAGGGGTGAAGGGGGCGCTGTTATGAAGAGGGAAATCGTAGGCAACCAATTGGTCTATACCGTGGAGTTTGGTGGTGCTAGCGGGAAGATTATGATGGATAGAGTGTAAGGATGGAGACGAAGATGATAAAATCTAAGCCTGAAAGCTCGTTGAACATTGACTTTAATACCAGTCAAGGAGCAATCTCATCAGGGTCTTTAACATCTATAGTAGGACCTAACTATCTTAATCACAATCTCTCGAATGGCCCCTTGCACGACCGACATGGCAACGAACGACGTCACAGCCTTACAACGAAATTCGATGTAATCTTAATTTTTACTATTTAACAACTGACATAATAAAAGGGCAGCTTCTCCTAAATGTAAACAAACACTTGCTAATGAGTTTTCATTTGTTATTGATTTTCTTATTTATGTAGTTCTACTGTTTCCGGGGTTGATGCCGGTATGTAATTAGAATCAAAGGTTTGGACAGCAAAGACCGGTGGAGGGGTCAGCAAAGCGTATGTTTCCGTAACTCTTATTCAGCATTCTTAAGGAATGGTCACGGATTTCCCCACCAGCATAACTTAGCGAATCACGTACCGTGTTCACAGAGGCATTACTTTTGTCCCATGTATAAGCTATTTTGTCAAAGATATCTTTTCATAAACGGAGACTTAACTATACACTCTTTAAATCCCAAACAGCGTGATTAAGGGTGACTCCAAAATTACGAGTGAATATTCACTCTATAAGAATAACGATGACTTTGACTCTCTAGAGAGAAGCATTCTCACATCTTTAGAGTGAATACTCACTCTTAATTTTGGAGCCGTCCCTAATCTTCGTCTTTTGGGATTTAGAGAGTAACCATTTTATTTTGACAGCAATTTACCACAACACTGACGAACAATAATAACCTTAAGTGACTGTAATGAAGTTTCTGTCGATCCTAGCCGACATATCAATCATTATGACTGGATAGTTGAGGTGTTTAAAACACGGTACAGGGTCGAAGAAAGGGAGAAACTACTCGAACCAACACAAACGTTGTATAGCAGCCTGCTGACAACATGGAATTTCACAGAATATCCGTCTTTGAAGCTTATGTAGGCTATTTCACATACCCTGGCTCCATATGTGGACAAGTAAAACCCATTGCAAGATACAGGAAGTGACCACCGAGTAGTCCCAATCCCTTCCCCTCCTTTAATCACGAAAATTGTGATTTTATAAAGTGACATGTCATTTTAAGGAGAAGCCGGGGGTGGGAAGGGGGTGGGTCGAGCGGTGGATCGGGACTGGAGATGGATTAGAAATGCTTCATGTCTGGTATGTGTAATGAATTCGGGCTCGATGACACTCCAGACTTGCATGCCGTCATTAATTGATGACGACATGGTTTAGTTGGTTGAGGACGGCCCGATGGGTCTTCATTGGAGAACTGAACAATATACTTAAGACATTCTGGCAAAACTGATTTGATAACATAGGGTAACTTTTCCACGTGTATAGTTACGTAACGTACTAGAAATGCACTACAGCTGCTATTGAATAAAACATCAACATGGGGCTTTCAGTAACCAGGTGAATGGCCAAATGATAATGTTATTGAATGATGCTAATAATCAATTTCGAGTTAATCCATCATTATACATTTGTTTTGCAACCACTCCCCTCACGCCGAATCCCAGGTGAAACTTCGCCGCAGGTTTCACGGATCTTCTTTTACATAAGGCAACAAGGGCGGATTCACCAGTCCCCCTCCCCCGTCTTCCGACTTTCCCAAATTTGAATGTGATGATAAATAATATGGGTGACATAGATTTTTTTTTTTATCTTAAAGATCATGAAAAGCGGTCTAGCTACAGAATGGACATGAGGGGCTCACCCCCCCTCACAAAAAAAAAATGCTACCCGTCCGACATTCATGAGAATTAATTTATTGATATTTTGGAAATGACAGTTTGTCTCCTGCAAAATTCCGCCAGTGCACATGAGAGCTTCACGTCGTTACACTATGTTCAGGTTTCACACAGCTGAGCATTTTGAACATCCATGATTTTATGATTTCATTGATTAATTATGTACTGTTTCAAAAGCCAGAAGACCAAGCAAACATGATATTGGTTATTATGTAAGGTTTCTTATTTTTATTTAAAGGTATGCAGAACGACCAAAGTGAGGGGAGCTTAGATTACAATGCAACCTATTATATAACATACGTAGGGCACTAGACTAAGAAATTTCCTTTCTGTGAGGGTGAAAATTTGGCATGACACAAGAATATTTGGTGATGAAATGGACTGTTGGTTTCAACTTGTTTATGCTGAGTTTTAATTCTGTTGGAACTCATAGATGGGTCGCCATTGTTTTTTTAATCAGATAAATGCATTTAAGCTAGGGAATTCCAACAGAGGTAGGGGTTTCGGGACTTTGTTCTTTTGTTCTTCCATAGAAGTAGCAAAATAACTATCAGAAAATGTGCAAATTTGTTCAGACTTTTGTGCAGCGAAAAACTTCCAATAATGGTAAGGAAATGGGTTTTCCATGCAATAAAATATTGACAATACCATTTCTAGGACCTTACTTGTGAAGACTGAAAAGGGAGATTTTAGGCGATCAAAACGATTGTGTAAACGCTTCGCAAACTGGTGAAGGCGCTAGGCCTAAATTGTCTCCTTATTCACCCTCCTAACCTTTTTTGCAGAATTACGGGTGCACCATTGCAGAAGAGGCATGTACTGCATTGCCATCAGGACACTGTAACTTAATTTATTCGTCACGACTTCTTACTGAGGCTCCTAACTCATGTGTCAGCCCCCCCCCCCTAAAAAAAAAAAACAACGAAGTGCCCAATATAATAGTTTGCGTGATCTGATAAAATCACTCGTGTCAGAATCCACACTTAGGTTCCTCTGCATGCCGCTACTTCCATCCCACTGGCTTCGGAAGCGGATTGGAGGACAGATAGTTTTCATGCAGTCAACTAGGCATTACCGTAACTTTTACCTCTTCTGTAAACCAAAAGACTCAGCCTGCAACAAAAAGTAGTCTCGTTTTTTCATGCTTATAATGAAATGATTCTTGGGATTTGATGAACCGTTTATACCTTACAACTTCTTTGATTTTTTTCAGTTTGATGCAAAATTCATCAAAATAAGTTATTTCGAATAGTGAGATCTTTGAAAATTTGGTCCTTTACTACCGTGTGGCCAAGCCAAGGAATGTGATGGATGGTATGGAATTTCCCCCTAATTTTAACATACTCTTAATAAGCACCTCAGGCAATGAAAATCGAAATGGCAGTTGGATTAAAGGGCGCTTTCTAACATGCTTCGATTTTCTGATTTTGGTGAAATCCAAACACCATCGAACCCCTCTAACAAAATCCGAGAGAGACCTGCCCTTGGCTACTTTATAACATCAGAGGAGCACCCATGTTCCCAGTAATGTTTCAATTTTCCTCCAGTGGTTTCAGACTAGTCAACACAAGACAACAAGACAACACAACGAGTTTCTTTTTAACATATATATATATATATATAGTTCAACACTCCTAGACAATAAAATTTCACTAAAGATTCCATAGTTTACTCAGTAAAATTATCAGTATACCACGACATGCAGGAAACGATTTGGAATGAACTTTTTTATCAATTAACAATTTAACATTACACATGATACTCAAACAAGCCTGAAGTAATCCTGAGGTATGTTGGTGGCGCGAAATATTAACCTGATTCATACGTTACTGTACAATATTTCTGATCACTACTGGCATATTTTAGGGGCGATCATTAAAGAAGTAGCATGACACATTCTGTATTTGCCCAACCTCAATGTTACTCCACATCAGTTAATCTTAAAAGAACTAACGGAAACCATCATTTGGTAATCATTTTTTCAGGACTATACTTTGATCAAATGACTTGGGCTTTGAGAGTTTAATATGTGATGTGATAATAAAATTCCATCGATTAGAGACTTTGACCTACATTACAAACTTTTACAAGGTTTTCTCGATCATCTTTTAAGAGTTATGATGTATAGTTCGATGGGGAATGAAACCACTGGACTCTCCTTATGAAAATACAAAACAAAAGTGTTTGGACAAGGCTTAAAAAAGTTTCGTTCAAAAATATTGTCTCCTCACCAAGTTGCACTATTTTGAAATTCAGAGAAGGCCAGACATTTTTTTTTTTTGCATCAGTTGAATGTAAACGGACTTGAGCAAGTCGAATTAGGGTGTCTTACAACCCCTGCCAGCAGGAGGTTAATGTATTTCATTGTTTTCTGTACCCTTCATTTTCATGTGCTCATGTGCTTGTCATGCAGGGATCACATTATCAATAGCTTATTCATAACTGTCAATCTATTTGTCAATAAATTATAATGGAAAACCAAACGTGTTCAATCACAATGTCAAAAAGGCAGTGTTCTAGTTGAGTTTGTATGAACGTACAACTTGCAATCCCCCCAAAAGTCAACAACATATTCACATAAATTTTGGTGATGGTGTTCACTACATCTTGGTCTGTAATTTAGCAATTGTGTTTATTTTCAAAGGTTCTGACTTTTGCTTTCGTTTGAGGATTTCTTCTCATGAAAGTTTCTGGCCCTACATCAAGGGCGTTCAGATTTCCCACATATAAGCATGTAAGGTTTCTAACTGTAATTAAACATTAGGCAGAACGACAAAAGTGAGGTGGGACATGCAATCAATTACACAAAAGTGAGGGCGCTAGAAAGAAAAATGTCCTGTGTTCAAGGGCGACATTTTGGCATGTGTTGTGCAACTTACCTGGACAAACATGCTGCCCTGAAACGATAGTGACGTTAAATCTGCCTAAGACCAACTGAGGTGATTCAGCGAGCTCAGCGCTGACAGTTTAGTCAAGAGTTTTGTGTGGCACGTGACTGTGCCAATAACAGAATAAAATGGCTTGAACAGACTTTTCGAGGTAACCTCGGCCCTCCTGTCTATAAGTTTAACATGTAATGATATCTAAGTAATTATTTTTTAAAAAGCCCTTCAGTTGTAGTATTTTTTGGTAGAAAACTATCGATCGATTCGGAATAACTGTAGAAGACTAGGAAATCGCAGCAAGGGTTGGTCCTTGATAATTTGGGATGCAAGTGAGTGCCAGGATTTGACAATGTATTCTTTATCAAATTGTCATAAAAAAAATCAAGATATGTAAGTAAGAACGAGTACCATACGGGAAGAAATGGGACGTTCAGGGGGTGTGGGGTGAGAGGATGGTTGCAAAGGGATAATCTGTTGCGAGTGCCCCTAAAATCATCCACGTCATTCGACTCTTTTTAAATTTCAGTATAAACATTAAAAGGAAAGAAAGAGTTTGTTTCCCCCAAAAAGTGTCATAGACCAATAATTATAAACACAGAACTTAGATTACTGAAAACAAAGAAGGACGGTGGTCTTCTCCTTAAGAAATAAGTTTCTCACTTGTAGAAATTTAATTATTTGTTGCTCAAGAATAATTTCTACACCCAAACTTTTAAAAGTTCAAATGATGAATCTTTTGTAACTCACTCCTATGCGTAACATGAGGAGCTGAAGCATCTGCAGACGTTTATTGGTGAGAATAAATGTTTTAAGAGTGTCTAAACCTATTTCGTATGCCGGCAATGATGGTTTATTTTAAACGCCCCATTTCCCTTTAAATAGGCAATTTATCACTTTAAAACCATAAACAAAAGTAAAACTATAACTCTGGTAACCAGAGGCCTTAGGCTGTCACAAGTAAAATTTAAAAATGCGGGTATAGGACCAAGATTAGCCTCCAAAGAGTGGTAGAACTAGTAAAACAAAATGTAACCCAAATAGGTATTACTAACAGAATGAGTTGTCGGAAGAGAAGGGGTGGGGGTGGGGTTGATGTACGTTAATGGACCCTTTAGAGCAGTGCTTCTCAGAGTGGTCCCCATCTTCTCCCCCTCCCTTCCAGGAGAGTTGGGAAGTCTTAGATGACGACTACACAGGGACGACATAGGGACGACATAGGGACGACAGGGACGGCACATGGATCAGGGGCGTTCGTACTGACTTGGGGGTCTCTGGTAATTACGAAAAATGACGGAAGAGATTTAAGACACAATAAGACGTTCAGTAGGGTCTCTTTGTCTGCTATGTCTTGCCCTCGTCAGTCTTCCAAACAGTCTTGGCATCACTTGAAGAGGACATCACACATTCGTAGCCTTACGCAACTATACACACCACTCTCACCCTTCGAAATGGTGACGTAAAGTGATTGCGTGCGTACGTAGAAAGTAAAAACGTTGAAATTTCATCTCCAAGTTTGGTACGGCTTTTAATTACACCATTCAGACAATCTGGGAAAATAAATAGGTTTCAGTTGGTTAATTCCGCCATATGATTTCAATTTCTTCATTCAAAACGACAGAAAGTGTAGAATACGATAATGTAGTGGTTGACAGTTTTCATTCAAATCAAGGGTGTGCTTCTTTGAACAAGCCAATGGGGAGTATACTAGTATTGAACATTCAGTTAGACAAAACAACTCGGGATCACCGACACCGCAATGTTGTGATCAGTTCGTAGGTTATTAGTAAATACAGTGCTTCCTTTCACCAAATACTGAATTCCTTATACCGACCAAGGAGCGACAACTTGAGTAGTATGTTTTTGATACACCAGTGAGACATGTACTGTTGCATATTCATTATGTAGGAACTTATAGTATAAGAACCGTCAATTTTCAAATATGTGTTCTTCTTTTTTTACTGTTTTTGTGCCAATCCCGTAGCTTTTCAAAGTAGTTACTGCCATTTTCCTTCATTGAAAGACGTAGTCCGTCCATGTACAACCTCGCGTATACATTTAAAAATAAAGAAAAGTTAAGATCAAACATAATCTTATCCTTCTGGTTTTTCAGTACACATGCAATCACTTTGACTTTGGGCTAGTCTCTATACCAGTTCCAGTGTATGCCTGCCCTTCCGCAGGTTTTGGCTATTCTTTCAAATAGAGTCTAAGTTATAAGGCAAATGATCATCCCATCAGTTCACGTGAATCGCGTTCCTCAGAATTCAACTCTGAAGTCATCTTGGTCATTTTTAGTTCGAGCTTCGAATCAACTTATTAGCCGTTTACATTTGACTTGTACACGCAAGTATAATACACACAGTAGCCTACAGTTAGGAAATACACAGCGCACTATAAAGCATCCAAGCAATTAATGGGACGGTCTGTCGAGCGTACGACCATAGATTTTGATTAGGACGGTAGTCGGGGACTGAAGGAACAGTACTAGTTCAGCTCAAGACGGGGAACGGGACGGTAGTTGGAGAATTACCGCTTCAGAGCAACGACGAACTCTACTTTAACTTCTGCAGGGTTATCTGTAGGCCTGTCTGTACATATGTCCATACATTTGTACATCATGATAACCATACTAATATCATGTCAAAAATAACAATCTTGACAGTCTAAGCATACTCAAACACACGACGCTTACACAGAAATTCAAGATAAGAAAAATGCAAGATAAACGGAAATCATGCTTGCTTGAAAAATCAACGTTACAACTTTAACCAAGAAACGAATTTGCCAGAGTTGTCTACCCATTAAATCGATATCTGATTACACTAAACAAACATGCTTTGTAACCCGTGAATTGAATATAATATAATTTTGTTAAAACCAGAAACTAATATATCTTTAATTATCTACCTTAATTGATCAATCCTTCATTGATTGGGTGTCGATTTGTAAATATAATTTTGTCAGTCATATGATCGACACGTGATAACGATACCTGACTGTGTATAACCGCACTGCATGTGTAGCGATGAAGTACCTGCATGCTAATAGGGAGCTAAACCTGGTATCTCGTAAACAAACAAATGGTCCAGCTTTTAATCAGAGGGGCTTATCTCAACGATTGCCACGTACTGTAAAGATCAACAAAATTAATCAAGGAATTAATAAGACAGGGTCAAAATTCAAAAGATATTTTCGGTATAAATTTTGTTTAACTTTGCAATAAGTTTAATGAGAATATATTACGCTTTATCAAATCTAAAAGAACCGCATATCTCCAGCTACATATATGGACTGTGTGTATACATTGGTGAATAATGAAAACAGTAGGATTTATTAGCTGAGATTTTTCCTTAAAAGTTGGTGAAAGTGCAAGTCAGGACGAGTAATAAGATAATTGCAACAATACAAATCCTAAATCACATCAATTTTTATATTATTTATATGATAATTATTATTATGATTATTACATGATATTACATGGAATCATCACGTCAGAAGCATCGTCATCTCTTAACTTTTTTCGTTTTTTAAATAAATGAGCAGTTTTAAGTTTTAAATGATGAATTGGCAAGCAGGCAAGGACCTATAGTTGTCACATTCCTTACATTAGTCTAAGCTTACCCTTGACACAGTTTCTGTGAGATGGGGAATGGATGGGTGTGAGGATGTGACTCCAATAATAGGCCTATCATCCCAAACTTACATTACCGCACAGAATGTACGTTTCATTCCTTCTCTATTTACACTGCCAGGCCGCAGCTACGATGGATTAAGAGTGGTTATCAGTATTTTAATGCAATATGTAGTATATATTTAGTATAAGAATATAGTTGTGATTATAGTAATGATACCTCAGTTTGCATCAGAACCAGTTTACAAAGGCCAAAACTTTCCGAAGAAGGTGTGGACAGTCCTTTCTCTTTTACCCTCCCCTAGCACGACGTTCAATAACACTGGTTTCCCACAGGGCCCATCAATTATGGGGGGGGGGGGGAATGCTCATGCGGCGGCCCATCATCACTTACATTATAGCTAAATTAATGAGAAGACTATCCAAGAGGAACGGCTGACAATGATCGCACTAGAAATATGTTGGATAAAAATACCCCCAGATCGCTGGAAATTACCTTCCCCAGTCTCGATAGCCGCCCTGACACTCTTGCGTCTCCCCCCCCCCCAAAAAAAAATAAAAAGTCGTTGTTGGGGCACCCGTCTACCGCCCGACTGAAGGCGAATACAGAACAGAGTACTTGATAAGATGTATCTAAAACAAATTGTAGTTTGTTAAAGATACATTTT
Source organism: Stichopus chloronotus (assembly GCA_021234535.1). Taxonomy (NCBI): domain Eukaryota; kingdom Metazoa; phylum Echinodermata; class Holothuroidea; order Aspidochirotida; family Stichopodidae; genus Stichopus; species Stichopus chloronotus. The sequence goes on from CM037843.1 coordinate 25,567,576, forward strand.
CATGCCGTTACACTATGCAATGTGGCCGAGTGCAGGAATAGATTTCGATTTCAAGCTCGGTTACTGTCATACCGACACACATAAACAGAATACCACCGGCACTCTTACACTCCCTTTCCAATTGATAGATTGATTCAGGGAGGAAAATGCTCCATGACTGAAACGAGCCACTCACGGATAGATTCTTTCAAGACTGGTTAATTCAATGATCGCAGTTAGTGTAAGGTTTCTGTTACGTTGTGGTATGCAAGAAGAATGCAACTGTTTCTGCAATGTTTTGAGATGTAAATGAGCTTTTTTTGTCCACGTGTGTCTTGGTATTACTTGTTTTCGTTAGTTTCCTTCTAGGGAGCCCATGCAGGAGCAGGACTCAAAATAAAGTACACAGAATGCTCGCATAATCAAGAGTCATATTATTTTCTCTGTATCCCGAGTCCATCACTCGTCCGGGTATAGACCCACCTTGGGCGGGAAAACAGGCTACATTAGTTTTACCGTAATTTCGCTTATCATAACGACAGACGTGCTCTGTAGAATTTCACGACTGTACTGGGATAAAGATGTTGGAAAATGGTACCGACAAAGGTGTGGTTACCACTGACGAATGCGCCATGCGCCATTTATCATGCACCATTCATCATGCGCCATATCCGATACTGCCGTTATGAGCCAGCTGTAGAGTTTGAAGCTGCTGTTGCTATCACCATTAAGCAATGGCGTAGCTACGATGATGGGGGGGGGGGGGGGGGTGGGCTCCAAAATATGATAGTCCCCCTGATTTATGAGGGTTAGATATTAAAAAAGACTGTTTCTTGCAGACGTAGGCCACCTCATTCATGCGACATCCCCCCCCCAAAAAAAAAAAAACTATAATCGTAGCTACTGCCCTGCCATTAAGTCGACGAGAAGCAGAAGATGGAAGACGATGTCACTATTGAGAGATAAAGAGACAGGGTTATAGGGATCTGATGACCTGCTACTGCGAACGGTCGAAAATTGAAGAAGGGAATATAAAGTGAGTACCCTGTTTGTGTTTTCCAGTGTAAATTTTTAAGATGACACAATTCTGCCAAGAGTACGAAGTTATCTTTTAGGGATTAGTTACATACTCGAATGTTGTGTAGATTTGTTCTTTTCACATGCGAAATTGGAGAAAATTCGGGACCTTTCTTCAAGTTATTTTATTTCCAATGTGCAGATTTAGAATGAGAGTTTCGTGAAACTGGTGAGACACTAGTGAAACATTGACCAGTCGAGAAGGGGAGGGGTGAGGTTGGAGAAACGGGAGTGGGCTCTACGTCCATGCTTGTAACGAAACATTTCATTACATTAGCCACCCTTCCTCTTTTACGCTATTGGCGGACATGTACCATACCACCTGGTTCTACACCAACTTTAGGAGATGAAAAACATTAAGAACGTTGCGTGTAAATTCTCGAATAATGAAATAAGCCGATACGAAATAAAATGTTAACAGATTAACCAATACCTTTACCTCAGAATCAATCAAAAGAAACCAAATAAATATAAATACATGCATCACTTCGGTTTATTTCATGGTTTTCTCAGTTTTGGACTTGGTATCCTCTGATATCTTTTTTGAAGTGATTTTATTGTAACATATTTCTATGAAAAATATAAATCAAATTTATTAAGACGGTGATTAAGACACAATGAGGAAAACGTTAACTTTGAAATTTTATGAATATTTTCTTTGTGACAGTTCTTTAATCATCTATTTGCTGAAGAAGACCTTTCCGGTTTTACCACCGAATTCGATGGTGTAGACCATGTTGCCTCCTTCGATTGACCTCCTGAGTACCACTCCGGATTTCCCCTTGAACACCACGGCGTCACCATCCCAGGAAGTTGTCCCACTGTAGGCCCTACCGAAGAGTTCCCCTTCTGATGGTCCACCGACAGTTATGGAGTGAGATCCCGTCTTTCCGAGTCCACCGGTAGCAGTGAAGGTAAAGTTGTCCCCATCTTGTTTGATCTCGACGGTTGCCCCCTGGAGCTTGGCGGGGTCCCTGTTTTCGGAAGGAGCACCGAATGCATCCAGTACATCGTTAAGTCCCTCAAATTTAGAAACAGTCCATTTGCCGTTGAAAGCCATGGTTATTGACGATGTCTGAAAATAGTTAAAATGTACATATTATGATGGTTAGATTATTGAAGAAAGGATTGATTTGACGACGCTCACTTGATATTTTTTTGTTACGATATCATCCTCTGTTGCCCCCCTCCCAGCATCCCCACCCTACCCCGTCTCAAAGGAACCATTTTTGGTTTTCTCTTACTCATTTTCTGAATGGTTATGACTCACTCTTACCACATTTCTAATATGTAATCACTGACTAAAATTTACGTAATGGAATGAGACGACCATTTCGTATTCTTAAGTTCTGCGAAGGAGATTCTTAATCCTTTAATCATGACGGATGACGTCACGTATAGGTTGTTAGAATATTTCTGTCTCTGGCAGCACTCATGGGACTTATAAATTGATGAAGGTAATAAAAGCACACACCAGAGAAATATTGTTATTAATTGAAAACTGTATGAGACCCAGAGGAACATATTTGAGAGGATGTATAGAAGACACATTTAGACACTTTTTTTTTGTTTAAACCTCACCAGCATGTTTTGCTTACTGCTTAAAAACTTAGCACTAAATCAAACAAACATGAACAAATCACATTTTCTCTTTTATATTTTTTATGCCTCTGAGCATGTTTCCTGTCTGCTTATCTGAAGAGGCAATAAAAATGGAATACAGTTTACATGTTTCTTAGGAAAATAATTTGTAACGAGATCATTTAACTTAATTTCTGAATTTATTCCATATCACATTATCGTGTTTATTTTTCATTAATCATATAGACTTTGCCATTCATTCTTCAATTCTGACATACCAAACATTTACTCTGCTTCTACGTCCACTTAACACCACCCTTCCTCCTCTCTTTCTCCTCCTCCTTCGATTTCAATTTCATTTATATACCTATTCTCCATGTTGTTTTTGTTGTATAACTAATTTTGTAACTAAAAACAAAGTTGAGGTAAAGGATATATCCCATTTCAAGTTGCCCTTCTTTTTTTAATTTTTTCGAAAGCTTCAAATGAAATAAATTCAAGAAAAAAAGTACACAAAGGTCTATAGGGTAAGACTCAAGAATACCATGAGAGCCTAACGTCATAGGACACATTTCATCACCTTAAGAAAAGGAAGAACCAACTCATAACCTACAATTTCCTCAAAAAGTAAAAAATGTTCCCCACAATTCTTTATAGCACTACTGTCTGTTTTCTGTCGCCCATCTACCCCGTCCCCCCATGTGGTATTCGCTGGTACCAACAATGGGTACGTTAGTACCCCGGTCGGGTTGAAAACCCTGGCATTAGATGAAGATGTTTGGTATTTTGTGTGATGGACTAACAAGGGGTTGACATTACCATTATTGATGAACTCCGTATATCATGTTTGTTGTTTCACGTTGGTTAATGGCATGTAATGATGCAATTTTCTGAAACATAGGAGGTTTGTGTTTTTAAAGACAGACAAAGCCACAAACATAAATGCTTTAACTGGGCGTCTTCTTGACACCCGTTCATGAGTTTCGTCTTGATAAACCTGCAAATGTTTCAAGTTTTACGGTACACTCTTGGCACGTACTCGTATACAGTGAATAATACTGATATGATCGAAAATCTGTATAACACACATACACATACATTCAAGATATGTTTTATTTCTAATTGGAAGTTAAAACTATAGTAAAGTTTGCAGATAGTTATCAAGAAGAGACTGACGTCACATGACGTATTAATATAAGATGACCAATCATTTTAGGTCAAGCTATTTAAAACAGCATTAACCTGCCTGTTAATACACTTCTTGCTGTTTTAGATCTGTTGATTAATGCTATCAATTCTATGGCGGATATCATGTATACCCGTAACCGTTGCTTATCACCAAGTACGAATATCTTTCCTTTGACAATTTTCTCGTTTGCACACCACAAGTAAGACAGACTTTCATCAAGGATTAAGTTTGATACATTATTCTTCTTTTTTTGGGGGGGGGGGGGAGAGGGGCAGTCGTGAAAAAAAAAAACGTTCCCAGAGAGATTTTTATTCAATCGAATGCTGTTTATATACTGAACAGTAAGACCGTCTGGAAGAGAATTAGCGAAACTTCTATCAATTTTCTTGTAATTAGGCCGGTATTCTAGCTTTTAAGCAGGACGTAATTCATCACCAGACAGTGGTGTACATGTGCACATCTTTTTACAATATTTTTCTAAAGAAATACTGATTCACGTACATTCACGTATACATTAATGTATCATCTGTAGGGTACTTACAAGTCTATGCCTGCAGGTATCATTCATCGCTCATACTGACACCATGGAAAATTACAGAAGGGACTATTGTACATTCTGATTCCGATCATCTCAAGATTTTTTACTGTAATCTACAAACCAATGAACCCACCCGTTATGAAATGGAACCTGAAATATTCTTCACCCCCCTCCCTCCCCGGGAGGAACGAACGAACGACATCGAATATACTTTTGGTTATCTGTTGTCTTCTTCAATTGGAAGAAGTTGATAAAATATTTTCAATAGGAAAAGAAACAATATTGGAGATGAGAAAGAAACAGAGTAAGAAAGAAAGAAAATATACTCACAGATTTTGATGGACGAGATCCACAGTGATGAATGAGTTCTGATGGGTGGTGATTGATCGGAGTGGCAACATCTTACACTTTCTTCGATATTTAAATCCTTTCTGATTCTTCAGTCGAGAAGGCGGAGCTAACTGTTTTGTTGCTTTTGATTGGTTCGTCTATGTTTATTTTATATTAATGCTGCACTTGTCATTGGGCCTTATGGTAGCGAAGTGGCCAAACCAATACTCGATGTATTGAGCGTTTAATACTCTGTCAGTTATGTTTACACACAAGGTCTCTTTGCTTTGTTAATAATTAAAACAAATTTTGTGTCTTGCGTTCTGTTCGTTCCTCCTACGTTTATGAAAAATCTTTGTATCTAGTTCTCATTTTCGTTATGGAATATCGTCATGCAGCAACCATAGTGTGCATCACCATTCGTGTACGAAGGGTATTTTTGAACACTGCTTACTACGGTAATGATGGGAAAATGAAGAATATGATTAAATCTAATCAATAGTTAACAAACCCAGGAAGACTTCGTAAATTCAGCCTAAAAAGTGACATTCAGTTCAAATAGTTTTTTCTCCAGAAATAGTCATTGAATCAGGCTGTTCTCAGACTTTTTATGTAGGAAATTTTAAAGGAACACCGTTGTACAGCCTTCCAAATAGTCCTGGTACTTATATTCATACAAGAAGACACAATTCATTTATAAAACAAATACAAGTAGGAGAAAATACGAAGTTTCAATTAATGTACTTTTTCAGTTATTCAAAAGTCTTCATGTTCTTGCGAAATTACTGAATCCTAAAAGAAGCCATTATCACAAAATAACACCATTAACGTCGTGACGTTTTCTGAATAGATGTATACTAAGTGATGGTTGAAACTGAAACATCCACTAATGTTCCCCTTTAAATTATTGTTTGTTTGTTTGTTCTTCATTTTCTAACTTTGAACAATTCGGGAGGGGTTATTTCTGTTGGAAGTAGGCCTACACACCTTCCATACATACAGTTGATGTACATTTCAATTTTACCATGTTATAATCTCAGTATCATATAGCATTTGCGTACTGTTTGATAGCCCACTCGAATTGTGTTATCTTAATGATTACAGTCGAAATGTAATTTCTAAGCTGAGTTTGACGGGGGGCATGAACGATTTGTACAACGTGGTAACATCCGGTTTACTTTCCATCTTTAAAAATAAATTTCAATAACGCTCTCCTTCAAATTATCGATGAGATGAATGAAATCATTTGAAGGCTGATCTGGCACCGACGGTGAATTTGACAAGCAGTATGATGTGCTTATGTGTCATTGTATGGTGAGGGAGGTAAGTAGCGAAAGCGATCGAGGGTGGGGGGGGGGGGTTAGCGGAGGGAGGTTGAGGATGGCCCTACATACACATTACTTTGTAAGGCCAATTTTATTGTCATACCGATGTTTTTATTACAATCAATCAACTAAGCAAGCATAGAGTGAACATAATGACATATATGATGTTGAAAAATTCGAGGGAATGCTGTGGTAGGTCGCACTTTTCACCGTCAGTATGCATGGATGAAAAGTGTTGCTGTAGTAAGTGTGAGCCAGAGTCGAGATTGTCTCAGGCTAAACAGCATTGTTTTTAGTTTCAGTATGTCCAGTCCTGTGAAGCACACCAATATGATCTGATGTTTTCTATGTGCTTGTAGTTTTCTTAGTGCCCCAAACGTCACTGCACTCACCTAACACTACATCTACGACCAACATGGATCGATAATAAAAGAAAAAGCAATGCTATCATTTTTCCCATTCGGATTCATAAATGTAATTACAAGAAAGAGCATTGCAATATTAACCGTACCCCTAACATACATAACGAGGCCAACGTGAGACCGAATTGAAGAGGAAAGTGCTCTAAAACCCTCAGTGGGGGATTTTACCTCCAGAAGGTGAACCTTTCCACCTCAAAACTTCACCTTGCGTTTTAGTGTGCTGCACTTGAACAGCGAGAAAAATCATCGAGAGCACATGTTGATGAACAGGCACCGTGCAGTAAGATATTAAGAACCTATCAAACAAGAACGCGCTCTCAGAACAACATGTGAAACGCAAGTACTTCAGACTACTTTCCAGAATATTTCAACAGTCCCTCTTCCAACAGGAGCTTCTCCGCTATGATCATCACAGTATCATCAAACATAAAATCAGTTTCGTATTATCGAAGAGGGTCTCCTCTCCGAGCAAGATATTCGTTTCATATAGCCTTCAGTGGACACTCACAAACCTATCACAAACCTCTGAATGTACATAAACATGTATACCCTCGAATTCTAGAAACCGTGGTCAACTGTTACAGGTCAAGAAAGGGGGTTTCACCTCACAGTAGTGGAACATTTAATACACGAAATACTCACTGTTTCAAGAAAAAGAGGTAATTAGCTAAAAACAAGAAATCTTTAAATTTGCTATAGCTTCCCCCCCCCCAAATAAATCAAAACATCGCCCTCTATTTCACTGACAAGGTCGTGAGGAACGTGTTCACGTTTCATCATGCTTCATGGAATGAAGACACCAAGCGTTCATTTGAGATTTTTTTTTTTTTTTTTTGGAGCAACCAAGGTTTTGAGGAACAGCGCCACGAGACAGTGTTACATTTGGTCGGTCATCTACTCACTGCTTTTTTGTATTTGTACATTTGGAGAAAGATTGCGGAGAAAGCATGTACGGTTCACTTCAGGCTTCAGAACTATCTTCCTTGTAAGAGGGTTTTCAACAACTAGTTCTTTCGTGAAGCAATTGCATGAAGGTATCCAAAATGAAGGTATCAAGAGTAACCAAAATGGAAGGGGGTTAGTTGGAGGGGGGCTGTTGCTGAGCCTGATATGACACGATATTTGAATTCTAGACTTTGTCCTTGCCTCAGTTACTATACCACATCCAAAATGTAGACAACATCGAGCTATTTGTAGTAAATTTGTATTAGAAACAGCTTTTAGCAGCTGCTAATAAGATGCATGGGGGAGGGTCGGAATAGGTATGCAAGAGTGAAAACATTTTTTTTTCTTTTGGTGCAGTCATGGCTCTTAACGTCGCTATTCTGCGAACAGAACGGTTTGTGGAATTGAAATGTTTGATTCTGATGTAGGCCTATATTGATATGGGGTCTTTATCAGGTTCTCAAATGATTGGGCAAGCATCGAGATATTGTAATAGTTCCACGAGTCAAATGTGCATGTGTTGCCCGATATTCTGTTGGGTCACTAGCAGCTGTGTGGCTCCGAGGGTGGGTAGCGAACTATTTCCAGACTTAGAACAGCCATCGTCGGTGGTCTTGAATTCTCCCCCCCCCCCCGCATGGGCATTATGTACACTGTGCAATGTCAAAGCGTATACAAAACGCTCGTCCGAATTGTACCCCTACCAGAGACTGGATAACACAATTGGACAGTTTTGGCGGACTGGACACAAATGTGCCTAACTAAAGTGGCGGTTCCTCTTTTCACCTCACAAGACAAAAGCGGCGTCTGTCGAATCTTCCCGTCTCACCTCCTTGTAGAGGTTGTACAGGACTATATATGTGGTAGTCTCTACTATTTGTATCTAGGACGTGGTTTGTTACAGGAGTTGCAGCTTGACGAATGACAATGGCATAGTTTGAAATGGGTGACGACCGAAAAGTCTTGGCAACAGGGGTCTATATTGGACCAGCAACAAATAAAGATCATAACACGCACTCACTGTCAATGGTAGTGAATATGGAAGATTCTGCTCTATTTACCAGATGGCAAGCGGATATGGGCAACATTACAAAAGTTTCACTTAATGATCCACAGTTTCGAAACAATCGTATTCTGAATTGCGGTTTGCAGTGCATTGTTAGTATAGAAAGAGTGTCAACCTGTGAAAAGGGTTTACTGGCTACAAGAGGGAAGGGGTGCCTTTCAGAAAGTAATGATTGCTATATTAGTGATGGCTTAGACTCTGGAGTACGATGCATGGAACATTTGCATCAAATGACCAGATAAATGTGTGGATTGAGTTTTTCTGCAATAATATATTTTCCTTAAATTTTCTGACGTCTTCCGGCCAATTTTATCTTAGTTTATGACCGCCGGTTTCATGGCGAGTTTCTCTTTATGAGAATGTTCAAGTAAACCGTGAAAACTAGGGACGATATAGCCTGTGGGTCATTTAGTGCTTGTGAAAAGTTTGTTACGTAATCAGGTAACTTTCATTGTGATATGGCATGACGCAATTGACACTTTAAAGAACTGCAACGATGGTAGGTGAATAATACCACGTTAAACTGTTCATCGCATTTTTCTACTACGGATAAAAATATGATATCCATCTATCGATATCAATTGGGGAAAGAGAGAAAAGAGAGAAGAGTATGTTCAGTAGGGCTTATCGATTTATGGTCTCAAGAGCGCGTAATCTTGATGCTGATATTCTTATTTGTTATATTTAAGTAAAATATACATTTCCTGTGCTTGAGTTCATGAAAAGATCAGAATAGACGTTGGTTTGGTGATTTAGTGTTTTAATTTACGTTGAGCATCATATACATTACATTGTACAACAGGTCATTGACAACACTTAACAAAACCAAACAATATGAAGATGAGAGGTTTTCCTCCGAACTGTGTGAACAATAGATCGCAATTCATACATTGTCTGTCTGATGTATTTTAGTTTCATCTCAGCTGTACAGTAACGTAATTTGTTTAGGAGTTGAAAGTCCATTAACATGATCTTGTTCCTACACCGTGCCACTATACTGCATTGTCCGGTGCATGACAGACGAATTGTTGTACAAAACAAGATTCATTTAGTATTCTCTGCACGCAAAGAGATCTCCCTTCGAACAAACTTGAAATAGCGACAGTTGTTATGTGTGCACGCCATCAACATTGTTTGGTTGAAACTAAGGTACTGTAACATTTTTTTTCTAATTGATTTAACAAAGAATCAAGTCTGTCAATTATTTTTTTTCCTTCCATCTACTTGCTTAAGAAGATCTTTCCGGTCTTTCCACCGAATTCGATGGTGTAGACCAAGTTGCCTCCTTCGATCGACCTCTTCAGCACAACTCCAGATTTGCCTTTGAACACCAAAACGTCACCCTCCCAGGAAGTTGTTCCACTGTAGGCCTTGCCGAAGAGTTCCCCTTCTGATGGTCCACCGACAGTCATGGAGTGAGATCCTGACTTGCCGAGTCCACCGGTAGCAGTGAAGGTGAAGTTGTCGCCATCTTGTCTGATCTCGACAGATGCACCCTGGAGCTTGGAGGGGTCCCTCTTATCGGCAGCAACACCGTATGCATCCATAACATCGTTAAGTCCCTCAAATTTAGAAACAGTCCATTTGCCGTTGAAAGCCATGATTAAGGATGATGCTGTGTAACAAACAAGTAAAATGGTTCTAATTGTGTGCTTCTTGGATTCGACAAAGAAGATTAGGCTTCACTTTACCAAGGCCATAGACACGGGATGTCCCCCCCCCCCCCCCCAACAAGGAAAATCAGATGAGCTAGCAGATTTTTAATGCAATCATATAGGCAAGAAACTGGAAAACTTAAGTATGTATATTTAGGAAACAATATTGTAATGATAGCCCCATTTGCATCGTATAATCTTCCGTAGAACAACAATCAATAACTCTGAGGGAGGCAAATGTCTCCACCCTCCCCTCCCCCGAAAAAAAAAAGAATTCTGGTTAAGGACACGCACTTTTCTTTTTTGTATCTGTTATAAATATAGAGTGAATATGCATCTGCACTTACGACGAAAACCACACATATGTTCACAAGGTATGGGTCACGGAGTATGCTATTGTTCATTTTACACAATCAGTAAATGCCATATTTTCCTACCTAATATACCATTTACGCACAAACAATTTAGACGACACTACGTTCCATAATTCTTATACCGCTTGTAAAACCAACATTAAAAAAAATTGAAAGTTTACAGAATACATAAGTATGGAAACAATTACATAATTAGACAAAAATATTTAAGTAGTGACTGTTCACGGGTATCTCCTTTAAAGAGAGTCTGGACAATTCAACAGCAACACGTCTAATTACATGTAAAATTGAATTAACTGAATTGAAAGTTGTCGGCCAACGTCTACTGGAAGAAATCTCAAGGATTTTAGTAAAAACATGACATGTGCCCAATCCAGTTTCATGAATTGATTGATTTTGCTCTATGGAGGGTCACGTAGAATAATGATGCCTGTTGAACAACTAAAAAGATTACTGCGCATGATCGAAATTTTCAAAGTTCACATCATTTATGGTCATGAACTGGTTGCATCCTAAAGTGTGCGTTCCTTTTAAAGAGCAACGGATCACAAAATTACTTAGAGGTTTGAACTATAGGGAGTCACTTTTTCGGTTATAAAAATGATATGTGATGAATTTTCACCTGTTTGTGAAATTAACAACAAACTGTAATTACTGCTAGTAATAGTTATTTGTGTATTTCAAAAATAAAAGAAATGAAGGGGTGTGCTTCATCATTTTTAGTATTACCTTATTGATTAGCACCCCATGAAATGATAAAACAGGATCTCTTCACTTAGTATATAAAGGTTCAAAATCGTTAAAGTTAACCCCTCCCCCCATTAAGAAAAAGTAGGTGAAAAATATAATATGTATACATATACCGGGAAGTACCTCACAGTTGCACAAAATACAAACTTAACGGGAAATGATTCAAATGAATTAAAATGTACCAACATAGCATACGTCCCGAAGCAGCTATAATCATTGTTTTACTATTCAGGATCTTCAATAAACATCTGCAAAAGTTTTGATCTCCTCAAAACATCTTGCATATGAGATGAGTTTTAGAAGATGCATCATTTTGCATTTTTGAAAGTTTCGGAGGAAAAATTATTCTTGGGCAACAAGTAACTGAATTTCTATCTGTCAGGGACTTTTTCCTTCCGCATTTTGAATAATATATCATTCTGTCTTCATAAATATTAGTATATAGCGGCCTATATATTTTTTTACCTATACTACTTTTTTCTTTCTTATTTCCTTTCAAATTATTTACACTTTCTTGTTTCCTTTCAAATTATTCACAAAAAAAGCATCTTCACTTACCCTTAATTGTGTGGTATGAACCGGTATGAAATGAGCCTCAAATGAGATGGGTGGACCTCGAAGGTATGTCGTGATGGTGACCAAAGTGATTCTTCTTCGATTTTGATCCGATATTTAAATGTCTCCTTCATCAATCCCGAATCGAGAATAGCCACATTCAAAATCACCGTTGATTGGCTGATTAATCTGACCGTAAGATTTTAATTGGCTAAAATGTCAAATAATAAAAAAAACCTACAATCAAACTTAATCTGCATACCCATATAACAAACGGGAGATAAAAGTTAATCAAGTCATCATAGAATACGTATATAATTCAAATATTTACCAGGTAACTCTGTCATTCGATTTTGTTAATTGAGTTGATAATTAATATCTCCTTATGATATGATTTGTAATGGTTATTTTAATGATAGTACACCGTTCAGTTGAAATGTTATCTGATTGACATGCTAATAGTACACGGTTTCGAGCTGGCGGTCCTTTCTATGTGAAAGGTAAAATATGGTGTCATCGTGTATGCACTATATGCTCCCTTTATCTCTAAACACAAATTCGACACTATGAAAGACATGCCGGTGACTTGTTTGGATTACAAACTCTTTTCTCTTTATAATTTACTTACTGGGGTCGATTTTGCAATACAAACATCTACTGTATCTTTGTACATTTTATTTCGCGATAATGAGTTGTGTCTAACTTAAAAAGAAATTTAAGAACGAGATGAATACCGTACTTATTGAGTAGGCCTATTTCTTTCACACCCACATAGTCAAGAGCGAGAAAGAAAGGGGGTACACAAATAGGGAGTGTAATGTTACATGCGACATGAAGCGAATAATGTTTTCACCCCAAAACGTCCGGGTGGGGTGGGGGCGTCTTCGAAGGGCATCAGAGCCCATGCCAATGGTCTGATTTCATTCAATGACAGTGGCAAATGGTGGCGATTCCAGTACTGGTTGGCCATCTTCAATTGTCAGCCAATTATCTCTCGTTGTAAAAAACACATGAACTAATTCAGCATCGAAATGCATTACTTTTATTAGAACATATATAAAAGATCATTGGACTTTTCCCAGTGGTGCTGTCTTCCCTTGATTTATTTTCCTTAGGACGCACATATGTGCGAGGCTGGGTAGAACACACGGGATAGGCCACTTGGTTTGTAAAGCCCAAACTTTTCTCGTACCCTTCGAGCCAACCGACGGTAGCCCTCCTCGTATAGATAGTCCTGCCATCACTCAGCTCACTCCTCTCCCATATTTATTTCGTTCTGTCGCGCCTGCAATGCAGGATGTGGTGATCTGACTTTTACACAATTTTGAAGCAGGAAAATCTTCCTCATCCTGCCGGTTGCGTGGGAGGTAGAAAAAGTGGTCCATGGCCATTATGTTGGAGTAATTAAAGGTGGAGGGAGGGGGAGGGGGTGTCTCTTGATGATACTAAATAACAACTATTTTATGTAATATGTTGCTGAATTAGATCCATCCACACAGACATCCATGTCATATCGTATTGCTCGAACGTGTATATATATTTGCGGAATTTGGACATTGTCACTATTATTCATAGGGCAAGTTCAATCTTGCCCCCCCCCCTCCCCTCGCCCAGCAGAGGGGAGTCATATGTCTCCGCAAATTGCCTCTTGTTACGATCGATATTAAGTTGCTCACCGACGTAACTTTGCTTACCCACTTCCGACCTTCCATGGGAATGGGTTATAAACTCCCACATGTGACTGGTGGGGATAATCTCTGTAGAGTTCCTCTCCGAATGCATAGTACAAGTTTGCCAAAATGAACGGTTTCGCCCACGTTTCGCACGAAGTATCGTGTCCATTGTGTGTCCATGTAATTCACCATGTAATAATGTGTTTCAATATGTAATGTGTTTCAATATGTAATAATGTGTTTTAATATGAGGGATGGGACCAGGTAAGCATCCACTTAGTCAATCACCTAACCAGGATTTTTACGAGCAAGGGGACCGGGGATCACAAACCTTCCTGGGGGAAACAGTCCCTTCATTTTATCCATTTCTGTACATGCGACTATAACATATCTGTACATTCCATTTTTTTTAGAAGTAGCCCTAGTATTTTCAAATAACCCCACCTGTTAATTGTCATTAGGTGCAGTTGTTATCAAAAATACATTTTATATTGTTGTATGTTTGTGCCTGAGCTCACCGGCTTATACCATACACTACTACACACTCATCAATTTGCTTTATGTGTCGCATTGTGCTACACAATATCATGGAGCTATTAGGGTAATATCTACAATTGTTAAGACAAGAGAATTACCGTATCTGGTTTACTTCGCAATAAGTTCATTAGGGACTGTCCCGTACCCATTCACAATGTTATAGGGTCAAGAGGGTAGGGACTCTGTCAAGGAAGGTGTATGGGTGGGGATGGAGATGGAAAGGAGTTATTGCTTCGTTTTTTTACACAGCAGTCGAAAGCTCAAGACTTTGTGATTGTATATCTAACACTCCACCTATTCTCCCCTCCCCCGTTAATTCTTGTAATTTCATTCAATTTGTGAAAGATACATTCTTGGCAGGGTGTATTGCATAAATATCCAAACCACTGTGTGTGAATGCAGGATGTTTTCCAACTGACTCTGAGGACGGAGGGGGGGGGGGGGGGAGGATGAAAAGGGACATTGAAGAAAAGGAGGTACATGAGGTTTCAAGGATAAAAACAATAAAAACAAAATCATGAACTGCTAAATAGTTTGATGCAAAATAATCTGTTATAGATTTACCGAATTAATGTTGAAATTTCGTATTTAAATTACGTATACGTCTTGTTAAAATCAGGACTTTGACATTGGGCTAGCCTGTTGTAAGAAATATGATTCTTTTGAGAATTGTAAATTTCAATTTAGAGGCATGTGACTTAATACTGTATAAGAATGTTCTGTAGTATAATTCAGTTAAAACTGGGTCTGTACATTGTTCAGTTCTTCAACTTAATTATTTGGTGAAGAAGACCTTTCCGGTTTTGCCGCCGAACTCAACGGTGTAAACCATGTTGCCACCTTCGATTGACCGCTTCAGAACTACGCCACTCTTGCCCTTGAACACAACGGCATCACCCTCCCAGCAGGTGGTTCCACTGTAGGCTTTGCCGAAGAGTTCCCCTTCTGATGGTCCACCGACAGTCATTGAATGAGATCCTGCCTTCCCTAGTCCACCGGTAGCAGTGAAGGTAAAGTTGTCCCCATCTTGTTTGATCTCGACGGTTGCCCCTTGGAGTTTGGCGGGGTCCCTGTTTTCGGTAGGAGCACCGAATGCATCCAATACATCGTTAAGTCCTTCGAACCTGGAGACAGTCCATTTGCCGTTGAAAGCCATGTTGATGGATCTGTGACAAAGAAGAAAAGATTTAATCATTCCAGTGTCAAAAATGTTATCAGTTGGAAGGGTATATTGGACAGTGCCGAACCACCTAAGAAACAAACATGCTCATTGTCAAGGGGCGCAATTAAGTGAGCGGTGCGCAACACTTAATTCTTCTTCTTTAGAATTTTTAGGGGTGAAAAATTGTTAACGTATCACATATATCGGTGGACTACCCCCCTATTTTTCAGTTTGCCTCCCCCCAACCTCTGGGGATTCCAATCCTGTGAACCGAGGAGAGCTGAAGAACTTTAAGGGTTAATGAAAGTTATCGAAGGATCAGGCTGGCTTAACGCGTATCTCGTTTCCCTCTCCATCCATAGGTGCCACACATAAGGGAGATTAACGTTTTTTAGCCATTCCATATCACTTAAAAGTTACGTAACAATTTGATCTTAGGAACAGAACTCACTTAGAGCCTCATGGTGTCTACTGCACGAGTAAACCTCGCTCATGATGTTAAAGAATCGGTAGGTTAGGTTAATGGTTTCAATCATATTTGTTCCGCTGGACTATCCCTTTCAATGAAAAGATGTCTCCGTTTGAAACACGTGGCATTAACGTTGCTGTGTTTTTTCGAGGCTGCTTTAAACTGGACACAGGTAATATCATAGACTTCTCTGTAAACGTCATACATGATCAAAAATACGTCTTGGAGCTTGAATAATGTCAGTTTCAAAGCGAATATAAACCTTGGAGTAAAACGAAGAAATTAGTTTATATTTGTTTTGTACGACGTGTCCAGTATATCCATATTGCCTTTATTTGGCGTATGAATAATCATAATTTGGTCACACTAGTAACTATTTTTAAACGAATTGCAATATTGTCTATATGTTTCATGCAATATTTGATCGATAACGTTTACTAATCAACTTGCAACGAATCTTAATTCATCCGTGCAACTGCCTTGTCGCGTCCACGTCAGTACTGACGTCATCATGTGTATGTGTGTATTGGAAACAACTTAAACAAACAAAAATCCCGAAAGGTTTGTTTTGAGCGAAAGATGCAGTGAAGTTTAGCTATTTGTAGATTTATAAATTGTAAGAAATTTGTGTGAGATGCTTCTATGCTGATTCTTCGCTATTGCATGCCCCGAGAGTGTCGATAATTAAAACAGAAAGTTTCAATTTATCTCTGCAGTCGAAATCATGCAGGTCACTTGCCCACTAACAATGCTTGTAGGTATAGCAAGTATCAACCTCCAATTCCATAATTAAGGCTACTAGATTTTGTAAACAGTCAATTGTGCTGTTGTGATGACCTACATTACAATTCATTTTTTTACACTTAAAAGATAAACATATATACGGGTTTCATTTGCGAAGAAATTCACAGATTATAAGAGATTTTAATACCTATGTTACTTTGGTGTGATAGGCCTATTTATAGCTAGGTGTTGTAGACATGAACGTTTGATTAGTAATGAGACGGTAAGAGGTGAACGGGAATTAACAAAAAAGGATGAAATGGTGGTAGAGAAAACTTTATTCTTTGCCAACTCCTATCTTAATTTTTAGCCTTGTTGCTTTCCTTTTAAGAAATTTATTCTCTTCACTATTTTTCCGTCCCAGTTTTAAACAGATACGTTATACTCCTTCACCCCACTCTCAGCTTGTGAGATCATTAAATTCACAAAGTTACTAAAAGGGGTGCACATTAATTCATGATGAATTCTAACACATAAGTAAGAAACGAATTAGAAAAATACATTCACACAAATGTACAAAAAAGGAAGGAAATAGAAACATTACTCACAAAATAATTACGAACTCGAGATCTTGAAAGATTTGATGTGTTGTGGAGATTGCTGGTTGACCGAAGTGACAAAAAGATTAAATTTCTTCAGATTTAATACGTCCCAAATCATTAGGACAATGGGCGGGGCTAAATGATATCATGTCTTCGATTGGGCAATTTATTTCAAACAGCTTTCCCAATTGATTTTGTCAGTGGGCGGGGTCCCAAATTGAAACTGGCCTTAACAAACTCAAAATGGTCAAACACAATCTTATCTCGATGGTCATATTTGCACAGGAGAGAGCTTCGGCCGAAGTTGAGCACAAGGGTAAACAGTTACGATTGTCATAGAAAACTTGCGAGAAACTTGTCATATGGTAAAGAAAGGTCTCATAAATTGGTATTAAAGAAATTAAAAAGGAACTAGACCATTGGATCCCAGCATATAAGTGGGGACAATGACAAAATAGCCAATGGTTAATTGACATGAGTTTACTGTCCTAGTTTGGCTGAATATTGGCCACTTGCCACTTGTGATATCTCTTACTGCAGCACGTATCAATACCGCCGAACAATACGCTTTCTGCGATGATCTAATAATCGTCTCAAGATGGACGCCGGTTCATAATACCAGCCCCACTTCAGAGGAAACATTTAGGGATTAATTCTCTAAAATGGACATTGCACTGTTCTCTCACATGTGTAAATGCAAAAAAAAAGTTGTTGTGGCTCTGGTGCAGATATTTTTATTTCATGTCACTTAAACTCAACGTAAACAGTAATCACAGTTTGAGAGGACTGAGTGCATTTGGTGGAAGGTATACTGAATGAGAGCTAGGAGGGATGTAGGCCTATTACTTTCTACAGTAGCCTATGTTGGCAATTGCTTGCTTCGTTCATGGCGGGGCTATAGCAGTCCAGGTGTGAAAATAGCATTTTTTTGCTGGCACTGTGTCATAAACACACTGCTCGTCGATCTGAGAACGAATAACATACTGAATGGGGTGAGTGTCTGCAGAACAATCCCAGCGGAAGGCGTCGCCTTGAGTTGGTGCGGAGGGTAAAAAAGAAATTTTTGGCTTTTCAAACTCGGCCCAAGCCATGCCAAAAGAAAGGACATTTTCAATTTCAGTGTCTTCACCATGTTATATAATAGGTTGCATTGTAATCTAAGGCCCGCTCACTTTGGGCGTTCTGCGTATGCTTTAAGTACCATTAAAAACCTTACGTGATTGTAAATGTAATCATTGTTTGATCTTCTACCGTTTGAAACAATATAATTAATTAATGAAATCATAACACCATGGATGTTCAAAAAGGCCACATGTGAGAAATTGATCTGAAGGGTGCGAAACTCTAAATGACGTCCGGAAACGGCACTTCGAAGGTGTTCGAAGCTGCATATGCCAAGTCTTAAAACAGGGTTCTCCTGCTTGGAAATTTGTCACTTAATGAGAACAAAAAAAAATATAAATCTATAAAAATTGTAATACACTTCAGATTGGTTGAGAAGATACAAACATTATAATAAATTATTTATCCTCGTTCATTTATTCTTATAATATCTTTAATCCCCATTTTTTTCACTGGGTTAGTGGCGTCAGGGCGGTTGTTTGCAGTTAGTCAAGAGACTCGAAGTACGCCTCAGGGGCTTAGCTAATTTTTCTTTCTCCTAACTGGGCCTGGGAGGCTGGGACATGAATGAGATACCCCAACGAGTGCAATATACACTGTGACACAGAAATACAGTATACCTGAATTGCAGTGGAGCACCATAAGTTTGAAATAAAGGGTGGAATAAGAATTGTTAAAAGACTATCTAAGAGGAACGCCACATTTAGTTGAAGGGGAGCGCTGCAGAAGAATTTACATAAAAATACCCCCTAGGTTTCCGGAAATCGTCCTTCCCAGGCTCAGCAAGTACGCTCTAGGAAGTGGTACTGTAACTATTTTCGTGGATGGAAAGCATATCTCCTTACATTGTTGGAAGTTTTCGTTTGTAAAATCCTGATAAAAATTGTACTTTTCATGACGAATACTATATTTGTTTGACTTTTCAAAGGCTGAATATGGGCAACAACATCATTAATGGCCGAACGCGGAAGGTGCAAAAGTACTCAAGCTTGCACTTCACCTCCCCTTTCATCAGTCCTCATTCTTTTGTCTTTCTCCCTTTTTATTTTTTTATTTTCTTTTATTTTGGTGAAAAGGGTACCAGCGAAACTCTGAAAATTGCACCGGTGATCCATTTTAGTTTGTCGTGTGTGTGTGTTTAAGAAGATTGAAGAATCATTAATCCACACAAATGATGAAACAAGCGAGGAAATATTCATGTTGAATTATTAAGTTTATCTACAAAACATTTGAATCGACATCTTAAATCAACATTACGAGACGGGGAATAAAACGACTCGTTAAAAAAAAGAATGACCATTGCAAAGCGATCTCTGTTATTGTTTTGTCATTGCATGAATAAAACATACATGACCTGTGTGTGTGTACGTTCAAACGACTGATCTACTCAATGTACACCATGTACGCAAACGATAGTAGTTATTGATTTACACACTGATGTTGGATCTAATCTTATCGCCAGGTCGTTTAACTTTGAGATATTCGTCACAATTTACTGTCCTTTCATATTCGTTGATCAAACTGGTTCAGTCATCCATTGCGTTGAATAATAATCATTCAGTCTTTCATTTACTTGCTGAGGTAAACTTTGCCGGTCTTTCCACCGAATTCGATGGTGTAGACCAAGTTGCCTCCTTCAATTGACCTCTTCAGCACAACTCCAGATTTGCCTTTGAACACCAAAACGTCACCCTCCCAGGAGGTTGTTCCACTGTAGGCCTTTCCGAAGAGTTCCCCTTCTGATGGTCCACCGACAGTCATGGAGTGAGATCCCGCCTTCCCCAGTCCACCGGTAGCAGCGAAGGTGAAGTTGTCGCCATCTTGTTTGATATCGACGGTTGCACCCTGGAGCTTGGCGGGGTCCCTCTTATCGGCAGCAACACCGTATGCATCCATAACATCGTTAAGTCCCTCAAATTTAGAAACAGTCCATTTGCCGTTGAAAGCCATGGTTAAGGATGATGCTGTGTAAAGAGTTTGATGAGAATAGAACTCATAAAATAAAAGCAGCAACTATTGTGACCGTCTTCAGTAAATAAAAAAAAAATAAAGATGAAGGGTTGATAGAAACTCCATAAACAGTGACACTGGAGGATTAGAAGCGGATGTAGAAATCCAACCATCAGGATAATAATTCGATTCGAACATACAAAACCAAAGTGAAGATACAAGTAAAATCTTAACTTTTGGGCACTGAATATCAACTACAATGAAACATCACAACTGACTGGTACAATGTATAATTCATCCCGCCATTTTCACAGGTAAAACTGCTATGCCACAGAATGAATGATCAATGTACCCACGTGATTGTAAAGTATTGAAAATATAGGCAAAGTATTATAAGGAAAGCCAAGTGGTGCAAGAAAAAAATTGTTGCATGTATACCTTACCACAGAGGTGGACAACTGTTTTTAATCAAAAGGGGACATTGCCATCTCTAAAACTCTGGGCGAACCGCACAGGCTGCAAGTCCTGCCCATATATATTTCTATTTATACCATATTCCTCAGGATAGAAGCAAATATTTAGCCATGTATTAGTTGTAACAAGCTTTTGTATAGATGATATCTTTTGTAACTTTTCTCCTTTCGTTGATTTTTCTTGTCGTCTGAAATGTTTATTGTCGTTCAAATTGGGCTTTCAATTGGGCCGCATGGTCTATCTCCCTCGGCAGCACAATTGGCCATCCTTTCTTACATATACAACGAGTAGAATTATGAAACAATGACAACCAATGACACATTTGAACAATTACACAGTTAAAGGCAGGTTGATAAAACACATTGATGACCCATAGGAGAAGAGTGAGCGATACCAATGTTATCTGCAACCTCTGCCAAAATAGGAGGATGAATTTCAGTATAGCTCAAACTTTATTGTCATTCACCGAGTTCATGACTTAAATGAATCAATAACCATTCACGTATTTAATTATGCACTTTTGAGAAGATATAGCAATTCAATGGAATAGCAGGACAAAGAACTTTAAAACTAAATAATGAACTTGTAAGATGCAAGAGACGAATATGAGAAAAGTGTGGCTCCATCTTATGTGTTTGAAGGGTTATGTTTTTGTTCTTGGTTTCGTTTGTGAGTGCATGATGCACAATCATTATAATCCACCCTCCCCCCAACCCCACCTCCCCTGGCAACGACACACATTTACACAAACGTTAAGTCCTTTAATTATCGCACTCACGTTTTGCCGTTGACTTATATACAGATTGATCTATGACGTTGCACTATGGACCGGATATTTTGATAATGATTTTATTTCTCGATTTTCTGCTTGAATTTAAACTTGACACTTTTCCACGTACTGAGAAAGTAGTAGGCTGCATGTCATCGTGAATTACCATTATTGTCATACAACTGACTGGGTCACATATGTGTTCAGAAGTAAAAGAACAGACGCCCCCATCTTGTCCCACCACGGATTACCCCATCCCACTTTATTGAATATCTATCATGGTATTCTACTTTCCAATATGTTTGTAATATTAATGGACGTCAATATTGAAAGGCGCATATATGCAATGTACTTATAATGGTAAGTGATATCTTTTTGCATTACTTAGAGGAGAATGAAATTCAGGATTTTTGACAATGTTAAATGAGACACTAACATTTGGCGTGACACCATCACCACATTTCATTTAAATATGTTGTTTACTTTCCAAGACATTGCAGTTTTAATGTTCATACACTATTAATAAGGAAACTGCCACTTTGAGATTGTGATGACATCACCTGATCACATGTGATTGAAATGACTGAAAAACTTTTGTTTTTCTCTATTTTTCATTTTCAATTTTTTTTAACAGTTAAGTATGAATTCAAACCAGATTATTAATGATTTGATTATTGCACGATGCACCTCAGTAATTCAACCTTAAATGTCTACAAGTGTGTGCGGATGTACAGAAATTATAGGTAAGGAAAAAAAAAAACGTTAAAATTGCTGCTATCAGTGTTTATGTGACATCATCATTCGACTTACTCAAGTTCGCTTCCACTCAACCTATTTAAAAATGGCAGCACCCTTCTCGGAATTTCAAAAGTGTGTAGCTTAAATAGGAAATACTGTCTCTGAATGAAACTTTGGGAAGATGTTTGTCAAACATTTCTGCTTCATTTTAATTGAATATAATCCCAAGGTTTTCGTCTCCGTTAATGATAAAAACCACATCTCTCCCATAAGCTAGCCATCGTATAAATTGTCGAACTGTTTGTAAGACTACAGTGGGTTTGTATTACATAACAAAATTGTTTAAAATGCATGAGTATTTTACCATTGCAGAGAGAGTGTTTTTCAAAATGATAAAAACATAGGTAACTGACCACAGTAAGAATATTAAGAAGAAAATGAATAATTGTTTTTTATTAATTTAGAGTATCAACTTACAATGGATAAAATTGCTGCTAAATATTGATAACGACTGACAGAGAAACCTCCAATTTAATGAAAATTGTAAAAGTTCAAGAAAACTCTGAAGAAATAAAACTTACATTTTCAGTCCCAAGGATGGATTTGAGAGAACAAAGAAGAGGCTACGTCCGATGACACTGAGCGACAGAGGAGAGGTGAGGCAAAATCCGACAAAATTCGCTTTTTAAAATACATTTTCTGGCGGGGCCCCAAGATCCATTTCGTGGGCGGGGCTTTATTGTAGATGAAAAGTTCCTTGATTCGATAGAGCAGTATGTAATTGTTTACGATTGGTCCATGTTATCAAGAATGCGATATTTTAACGCGTCTATTATTTCATTTCATTTCAAATTAGTGCACAAAGTAATTATTGAATCACTGTATGATGATCTCGGGGGCATATCGGTAAAGTAAACAAAATGGAAACTAAAACATACACAGACACTCAGACAGACACAGTAACCTTTGAAAAATATCAGTCAGCGGCATTCAGATTATTGAATTCTACTATTGCAGCGAACGAATCATATCTCCTTAGATGTCGCAATGACAGTGGACAAAACTCACGCTCCACCAACGAGTGTCATAGATGAAAGATAACATCTCCAGTTGCTCCTTCTCTGAATTAGCAGCTCTCAACAGGTGTTTGGGGAGGGGGCACTAAAGTTACTGATGACCATCCTGGCTCAAACATATAACTGAAAGGTTGGTCCTACATCCCGTTTTGAAAAAAAAATGCAATGGGTTTCAAGATGCAAAATGGAGTTATCATGCATACTTTTAAACTGTATATGTGTACTTAATGTTTGCATTTTCTGTGCCTATTGAATTAAAATGGATCAATATTCAAATTTATTTCCCTATTTACCCCCTCCCCTAGCAACGACCTTTGCTTTGCACCCTTCTCCAGATCAAAATGTTTAGTTGTCCCCACCCACAATGAAAATTGTTATTGTGTGAGCGACAGAACATACTATGAAGTATATGAACTGTCCTTGAAGATATATAGAGGGACATAAGCATTAGAATATATACACTACTGACAGTTTTGAGGACATAGTTAAATTGCAATAAACTACAGGTAAAGATGTTGACTATTGACAGTGTGATTTTTTTTCGATCATGAAACACCTATACAAACATACACACAAGCTCACCCTCAAGCTCATACACAACCTTTCATACTTAAAGTGATTGCGTGGGTACTTTAAAACCAGAAGGATAAGATTGTGTTGATCTTAACTTTTTTATTTGCAAATGTACACGCGACTTTGTATATGGACAGACTACGTCTTTCAATGAACTAAAATGACGGTAACTACTTTAAAAAGCAATGAGATTGTCATAAAAAACAGTAAAAAAACATAATCATATTTGAAAATTTAAGGTTCTTACTATGAGCGCCTACATAATGAATATGCACAGTACAGGTCTCATTAGTGTATCAAAAACATTGGTATCTGGAATCGTAGTATTTGGTGACAGGGAGCACTGTATTTACAAATAACCTACCAGCTGATCACATCATTGTGGCGTCAGTGATACTTGTTTTGACTAGCTGAATATTCAACACTTGTATACTTCCCATTGGCTAGTTCAAAGAAACACGCATTTGATTTGAATGAATACTGTGAACCACTACATTATCGTACTTTGCACTTTTTGTCCCTATGTTAGAAGAATTTGAAATCACATGGCAGAATTAACCACTTGAAACTTATTTAGTTTCCAAAATTGTCTGAAAGGTGCAATTAAAAGCCTTAAAAAAAACTTTTGAACAAGTTAAATTGCAACGTTTTTTACTTTTCGCCTACGCACGCAATCACTTTAAGTAAACTAACTGTGTTCATCAAAAGTTACTATTTGTCAAATTTTGCTTTAAGTACAACGCTTTATTAAAAGTTATATGCGAATGGAGTGCATTGGTGGTTTACTAATTACAAAGCTTTAATTCCACTGAAGTGATTGTATACCTTACTTTGGAATTGCGAACGGGAGTA
This sequence comes from Stichopus chloronotus, assembly GCA_021234535.1. Lineage (NCBI taxonomy): Eukaryota > Metazoa > Echinodermata > Holothuroidea > Aspidochirotida > Stichopodidae > Stichopus > Stichopus chloronotus. The sequence continues at coordinate 25,592,082 of CM037843.1, forward strand.
AGGGGGGGGGGGGGGGGAGGTCGCATTGTAGGTATCAAACGAACTACCATATTTTGTTACTTGAATAAGTACTTATTTCTTAAAGAAATTCGACACGTAATATAATACGAATTAGCTACTACGCCTATTATCTTCTCGAATTTATACCTGCATGTATGTAGATATTGGTCGAACGCAGCAGTAACATCCATTACTAATTCTATTTTGGAACGTAAATTAGGTTAACATGATATAAATATCATTACAGTTCGTCTACTATAGTGAACGTTAACCACCAGATCATGAACTCATGTATTTCAACGATATTTTGTTATTAAAATGGTCAAGTGGCGCATTATTTAGATCAAACTCACATTTAGTTTAATTAAGGCCCCATCGCTTTTACCCTCAGCAGACGTACACATTCCCAACTTAGTATACAGATGTATAGCCATCACCGGAACACTATAGCTAATCATTAAGATCAACGACAAATTACTATGTGAGTATAGTTTTAGACAGAAATAATAACTTTCTTCCAAGATGAAGAGCCAACAATATATTTGAGATTCTTTCCAGGTGTACGTGGGAGAGTCTCATTCATGTTTAGGCAAAACAGACAACACGAATTTTATTTGCTTGGATTCATGGGACTTAAACAACACACGAGACTGAAAATAAATGAGTTATGAGTATTTCCCACTAACTATGAAGAAATGAGTGAAAACTTTTCATCAAGAATGATTTATTTGAAACATACAAGACACAACATAGCACTGGCGGGTATATGCGGTAATTATTTGTTTCTCTGTTTGTTTTGTGTCTTCTCAGTACTTAATTTTTCAGCATAACATTTTTGTCATTACTAGAGCAATGGATAAACACTCTTAACAGGAAATACGAGAGGCAGAGAGAATTGTTGGCTCCTTGGGGTTAGCATAGTGGTGTGCAACCTATAGGCCCGCAGTCCAAATGCTGATCACGGCCTCCGGTGTTGGCCGTGTAACAACTTTCAATTAGACGAATTTGCAGAATCCGCCTTGTCAACGTGATATTGAGGTTTGGTTTTGAATATTAATTATAAAAACAAAGAAACGATTACCCTTCTCCCTTCCCTCCTATGAAAAGAGTGAATCCTCTATAAAATATGATTACTTTTGATGTTATTGTTAGTATTTACCGGTCTAAATAGCCTTTTACTTAATTGGTTCATTACCAACGCATTATCGAGAATTGTATAGTTGTCAAGTATCATTCATTAGTTGTGTTTTGTCAGGTACGTTGGGGACAGTTTTAAAGAGGCTCATTGAGTTGTTTTGTGAAATTCACTCAATTTTTCTAAACCGGTCAAGTTTCCTTCACATACTAATGACAAACAGTCAAACTAAAAGGATCCCAAAGTTTTACATACGTTGGAACATTAATGAGTGAGTAACCAACGATTAAATTTAGTTTTTGAAACTTTGTGACCAGACATTTTCACATTAGTACATTCACATGCACACAGTCAGAGCAAGTAACGGTCAAAAATTCGAAAAAATTGACAGTTTTCATATAACTATTGGATGTGAAACTTGATTAATTATGCTAATTGTGAGTATTGTCGTGTGTTTGTATACTTCAAAATCACCGCAATCTTTACTGATATCAACTCAATGAGCCCCTTTAACAACGATGGCTTTTGCATCATCCGACAAAAATAACTAAGTGAGCAAAAAGATCGGGTGTCTCTAGAAAAACGGACTGAAAAATATTTCATCATCTAGATGGCTACGTCAGGACTTACACAAGGAAAAGGGGGGGGGGGGTGGTGAAGGTGAGATGTCACCTCATATTCTTCTTCATATTTAATTGCGGCCTTCAAGCGTTAAAGCAACATAGTTTGGCCACCATCTTCATTAAGGTTGGGAATGGTTTGAGAGAAAAATGAAATGAAATTTTCCTTTATGGTTTGTTTCTTATTGAGAGAAACAAGGATATTTCATTAATAGCCTAAATGCCCCCCCCCCCCCTCGGGATATGAGTTGCAAGAGTGTAGGAGAGAAATGTCCCCCCCCCTTCACTCCGGTTCATGCATGACTTGCACTGTGTATATGTTTTCTCAAATCGACGAAACGGGGGGGGGGTCCTCGAACCTGGGGACGGGGGAGGAAAATTCAACGAGATTTGAAAATTGTGAGAGGGAAAATAAATGTTCCTTGATATGTCAACCCTCACACCATTCATGACGTCATCATCCCGATGAGTCTACTTTTGGATCTTTTCAATTACGATTCAGGTAATCCTGTCTCGAGGAGTTGCGTAATTCGTCATCTCTCTCTCTCTCTCTCTCTCTCTCTCGGCTGTCTTTTTCTGTGACAGTCTCTTACAGATTATCTTATCTCGTCGTCATTCATTTCGAATAAAAGATTTAAAAAGTATGGTATCAAACAAACACTATCAAAAGCAAGTTTCGATGTTGTGTCATTTGTTCTATTTACATTTAAGAATCAAATATTTTAGTACAATTAAAGTTATAGTGTTGGTATTGTAGCCGTTGCAATAATCGTAGACCTAGCCTTTCCGGAGGATTCAATTCATGTGCAGGATCATTCATTCTTCAAATTTTCAGTGAATTGTGCAAAATATATCATCTTAACATTTCAGTCTATTTAGAAAGGAACACCTTTCCGGTCTTTCCCCCGAATTCAATGGTGTAGACCAAGTTGTCTCCCTCTATCGACCTCTTCAACATGACTCCAGATTTGCCTTTGAACATCAAAGCGTCACCCTCCCAGGAAGTCGTTCCACTGTAGGCCTTTCCAAAGAGTTCCCCTTCTGATGGTCCACCGACAGTCATGGAGTGAGCTCCCGCCTTCCCGAGTCCACCTGTAGCAGTGAATGTAAAGTTATCGCCATCTTGTTTGATCTCGACAGAAGCACCCTGGAGTTTGGAGGGGTCCCTCTTATCGGCGGCCACACCAAATGCGTCCATGACATCGTTAAGTCCCTCAAATCTGGAAACAGTCCATTTGCCGTTGAAAGCCATGGTTAAGGAAGAGGCTGTGCGGTGGTAAACAAAATGAGATCAGTGGCAAACATACACTTCAATAAATTACAAGCGAAACACGACATAGATTGTAGTCAAAGTTAAACACTTGTATACACCCAAAGTACTATGGAAACAGAATTTGATGGACTGTGTAAAGACATAACTTGAAAACACTACAGAAAGCGTCATTAATTTACTGAAAGATAAAATTTGATAAAATTTGATATCTATTTATTTATTCCTTTAAGAGACTTGCCGCTGAAAAACTTTAAAATTTAGTAGAAATTAAGAAAATCTGTCATCATCAATGAAAACATTAATTGATCGCATGTTCTTTTTGTAAGCTATGTATTTTGAAAGAATAACTATTCCACAGTGGTACATTGCAATGAGGAAATCATTGTCATTTCACACAAACACAACTACTTAGAATGTGGTTTTTATTTTCTTTCATAAATCTTGCTTGTCTTAAAATCCCCACCTCAATTGTAGGTCAATCTGCCAATAATTTTGACAGGTGTCAAGTTTTAAGCTTAAATTGTCACTTTCATTTCAGAGAAAAACAAAGACTTCTTTGGCAGTCATGCCGGTGTTACATGACATAGCGTAACCTTGAAACACTGGCTAATAGCGTGGCTAATAGCCTGGGGAGGGGCCAAGGCATCCAGCAGCGAGTTGGGGACGTAAGGGTGACAGTGCGTCTATGGAGCCTTTGAATGGGATTCCTTTCCTTCTTGGGTACCTCTGTCCAAAACATTTTACCTACGCTCCATGTCAATCTTGGTGACGCTTCGAGCCAAATTAGGGGCGCTCCGCATCGATAGTCTATTATCAGTTCTAGCATGTACACAATGATGGGCCCCACTTGAACCCTCCTGGTAAGGTGCACCCATGCCGCCAGTGTTAGACACCTTATCAAGAGATGACACAAGTTTAAACAGCAATATCTTGATTTATGAACAAGATATTTATGGGGTGAGCAGTACATACAGTGCAAAAAATTAACTTTTCCTCGAGAAAACCCTACATTTTTTTTTATTAAGCATCAAACCTATGGTATTTAATCCCTCCTCCTCTAACTACCTGAATTTCAAATGTATTGCAATTTTCGTATTCATATACATGCACAAATGAAGATGAAATATTTGTCCCTTGCAGCCACACAAATAGATCAAACTTAAAAATATAAATCCATCAATGGACAAAGATAAAGTCGTAATTAGCTTTTAGGTGCCTCTGATGCACTCTTCTTTTATCAAGTTCACATCTTGTGTTAGCGAAGAAAAAACAACGAAAAATGAACGAACGAAAAACAAAATATCTCGGCAATATGACAGTTTTCATAAAAGTGAAATTTCAAATCTGAAATTTGACGATTTGATAAACTTGTATAAACAGCAAAATTCTGAAAACTGCCATTTTGTCTGCTTTGACCAACTCGTCAAAATGGCAAGCATATATTGTACTAATTTTAGCAATGGAATATATAGGCTATGCAGTTTTTATTCATCTACGTAAAGCTCTGCGAAGAAGAAGGACACAGTGGCCACATTAAAAGTCATCATGGCACTATTTTCGTTATGACAAGTACGGTGAGATTTAGGGTTCAGTGCAGGCTATCAAATCTGTAACTGAAGAATGAAGGACTAATGTTTTCGTGGGCCACATGCATCAAGTTCAATAATGTCATTAAAGGTCGTTACGTAACATTGAACGTTTCGAATGTTGACTCGCATGCGGAACTATTTACCAAATATGAGCAATTATAGTAAAATAAGAATATCTCGAGTATAGTCGTGTGATGGTATGCAGTCATATATGTAGAAATTGAGACATTTAACTCTATACCGGTACTCTTTGTAAATTGCAAAAAGTTTTCTTTCTATCCCAAAAATGTGTGTATGAGTTTATTTCAGCATAGAAAAGCGCCATATGTGTAGCAAATGTCCTTATTAAGATAACCAGAGACAATAAAGCGAGTCAGTTTTTTTTATTGGTTAATGAAATATACGAAGCTGATAAAGCATACTGGTTACAGCTGATAACAGCTTAATAAAATCCTATTGATGTACATTACACTAACCACTTCCTAAGTTCATTAATGCGATTATACCCTGAATATCCATGCATGTAAATTCAAAAGTTTGCCGAAACTAATTACGTTTTGTTGGAACCTAGACTTGCATTAAGATAATGCACAAATGCAAAAGACAATATCGAATTAAGAATGCTTACGTATTGTTTCTCACCAAAATTTTCAGATTGAGGCAAACTCGAGGAAGTGAAAGACCTTTGATGGCACTGACGTCTTGTCCTATCAGATGGGCGAGGAGACAGAGGTCCACATTTATTAAGCTGTCTCTATTTAAAGGATTTTGTGGATCTTATTTCTTAACAATAACTGTGTAACTGTGGGAGGGGCTTCGTATTTGGGACATACGTTTATAGAAATGTTTACCAGGCTGTAAGGGCACATACATCACAACGGTTTTTCTTTTCTTTCTCATCTTCTCTTTTATGATGCTTTTGTTTATTCAAGAAAATTCCCTCCTTGATATGATACCATTCATTGCTAGACACTCATGAAGTGGTTGATTACTTCACACTGCATTATCGACGATTGTGTCAAGAGTCTACACGGATTAAGATTTTGTTGTGTCTATACCGTGGGCAACGAAGCGACGCTATTTTGACCAAAAAGTATTTTGCCTCAGTAACCTGTGCCAGGTCAACAACATAAAGCCGGTTGTGAGCATTTGGTCTTTTAATAATTTAAGGCTCCTTCCTTCAAGACAGATTTTTTGTTTCTTTTTCTGAAAGGCATTGAATTACGACATTGCATCAATGACGTAAAAACATTGAAGAAAAGATGTGATTTTTCGCCAGGACTGAAAAGGAGGAAAAGGAGAAAGAAAACAAAAAAATAATTATCAATAGTTATTATGAAAACCTCTTTTTACATAGTGTACACATAGTGGACATAGGTAAAGACAACTTATCATATGTTCAACTCGCACACCTACTTGAACGAGATGCCTAAAGAAAAGGCTACTGTACTGCAGGCGAGCGTATGCAGGAAAGAAAATATAGGAAACAGCAAAGTTAGGGTATGCAGGATAGGAGAAATGCACAACTTTCTTTTTCCCTATGTTGATGTTCTCTGTAAGTTAAAAAAACCCAGTAGCCCTATAAACACGGTTACTCACCTCACAAGTTGCTTCCCCCAAAGAAAATGACTGCTCTTTGCTTATAGTTTATCAAGAAATAATTAAAAATTGTAATCAGTTTGAGGTCTCTGAAGATTTGATCTTGCATTTCGTTTGTTTTGCCATTATCTCCACTGATAAATCTTTCACATGCATAATTAAAAAAAGATAAAGTATAGGCTAAATGTAATAGCTTTCAATTTGATAATTGAATACTTATGTATACGTAATCGTGTACAGTATATCAGTACATCAGTATATCAATTTCCTAATTGTCATTTCAAGCATGATCATTTTTAGAAGATTATCAATAACTTTTTATGCAAATTACGATTGTGTGTCAGACATTGCCACGTTATATAAATTACTTCATTATGCTACTGAGAGAACGTAATAAATTAACACCGTGGATTCCTGTTTTATGAATGTAAATAAAGTGATAATTTTATTACAGCTTTTCGACGGTAAAAATGTGTCTATTTGCTTTAATTTCTATAACGTATGCAGCTCTCTCTCTAAATTCAGTTATTCTGCGTAGGAGATTTCTTGGTATTTTGTAGTCTATAGCTGTTATAGTGCTATCTGTTTTAGTGTTTAACATATTTACATTCAAGGGTCTTGATAACGAGAGTCAATAAGATTAGACCAGAGTTATAACAACAGTAGCACAGTAACCTTTCAGTTTGACGTCCGTGTTTGTTTTGCCCAATGTACGGTGTATGAAATCCATTAAATGTACTCTAATTCTTATACTCTAATGTTGCTTAAACTCCTTCGTGGCAACATCCGTGGACATACTTTTTTGGCTTAACTATTAAATAAAGCTAAAATTGAACCTTCCGTAATCGTCTGATAAAATTTGCGCAAGTCATTGTATAACACAAAACGACACGTGGTATAACACCCAACACACGTCACACTTCAGCCAACACACGTCTCCTATACTGACTTCATTGCTGAATATGTCATACTACAATGTTGGATCTAATCACCCAGTAAGTGAGTAAAGACGATTTCATACAGACATTAAAATAATTCATCCATCGCTGTTTTCTTTATTTTTTTAAGACCAGCTTATCACACTGAGTTAAATGAACGCCGCGTAATACAGGTGACTATGGAAAGATTTATACGTCGCACAACCTTTACTCTTTGGCATTTTTTTTCCACAATGAATTGGACACCCTATCTGCTAAACTTTGTGTGTTGGGACTTTCACGTACATGAATAGGATGCATCGACTTTAAAGGGGCTCATTGAGTTGATATCAGTAAAGATTGCGGTGATTTTGAAGTATACAAACACACGACAATACTCACAATTAGCATTAATTAATCAAGTTTCACATCCAATAGTTATATGAAAACTGTCAATTTTTTCGAATTTTTGACCGTTACTTGCTCTGATTGTGTGCATGTGAATGTACTAATGTGAAAATGTCTGGTCACAAAGTTTCAAAAACCAAATTTAATCGTTGGTTACTCACTCATTAATGTTCCAACGTATGTAAAACTTTGGGATCCTTTTAGTTTGACTGTTTGTCATAAGTATGTGAAGGAAACTTGACCGGTTTAGAAAAATTGAGTGAATTTCACAAAACAACTCAATGAGCCTCTTTAAAACCAGAGAATTTGATTGAAATTCGAGAGAAAACCAAGCAAGACGTAATCCTGCAGTAACATCGCTTTTACTGTGTAAATTGACCTCATCCTTTCTTACATATCTCCCAAGAAAAAAAAAACTCTATTCAAACGCAATTCTACCCAAAGGCTCTCTTGTTCTTAATTTACCGTCAAAGATTCTTGACGACGCTGGCGACGTGGATCAGGGAGTTGCTATTTGACTGCGTGGATGCATCTTTTCCGAAGTGTCCAAGGCTTTAGTGGCACCCATCATCACTTCATGCTAGCTCGCATATGAGTGATGAAGCAAAATTATTCATTCACAAATTCATTCACAATTCATTTTCAGTTTCTGTAGAGTGGCTGCCACCCATTAAACGTTCTTGCAAAGCAACCGAGCAAAGAAGCAAAAGAAGTGAAAAAAAAACTTGCATGTAAGATGTCCTTTTTCCTGTACTCAATCATCAAGCACCTTGAGTTAGAAAGAAGTGAAGTTCACTGATCTCAATAAGTATCACATTTCTTCCGCCTAACAACATTCGGGTACCTTTGGGTCCAACGGTCCTATATGACATGAGGGGGACCTAAGTGGAGCTCATTTCTCTCGGTACGAAGGATAATGAATTATGTGTTACTTATCATTGAAATCACTGTTCTGACTTACGTACCCCAGCCCCACCCCACATCAAACACACTATTGGGCCATGATGTTTTCTCGCACTGAAAATGGCGACAAGTAGTCAACGTGCAATGTATATGAAGCGTACATAATGATGTTTACATCTTTATTATTAAATATTTTATGCTCTAATAGATAAGAAGATGAAACCATTCACAGCAAAGAAAAGAAAACAAACAATGCACGCGTCTTAACTAACTACATAAAAAAAGACCTCCTGGAGAGAGCTCTTTGGAGTATGTATTCACTGCTATTGTAAAACCAAGAAGGACAAACAAAGGGTGGAGCTACACGCAGTGTCTCTGTTTCTTCTTCCTTTCTAACAGCCGCCTTTACAAATTAAAAAAAAAAAGATTTCGAGCTTTCCAGCATTTTTTTTCAACAGTTTGTTATTGACCGAAAATACAGATTAATGAAAGTCTAGACCTTCCTCATGAGAACATTTTTAGTGGTATCATAAAAGAAAATGCACCCACCAAACAGCAATGTAAAACCCCATAGAAGTGACACTTTTGACTGATGTAGCGATGTCTTGTTTCACAATACTTAGGCTACTTACTATTTTGGAAGACTTATTGTAATTAATCCCTTACAATTTAAGTATGCTGTATATATACTATTGATTAAAGAGGCTCATTGAGTTGTTTTGTGAAATTCACTCAATTTTTCTAAACCGGTCAAGTTTCCTTCACATACTAATGACAAACAGTCAAACTAAAAGGATCCCAAAGTTTTACATACACTGGAACATTAATGAGTGAGTAACCAACGATTAAATTTGGTGTTTGAAACTTTGTGACCAGACATTTTCACATTAGTACATTCACATGCACACAATCAGAGCAAGTAACGGTCAAAAATTCGAAAAAATTGACAGTTTTCATATAACTATTGGATGTGAAACTTGATTAATTAAGCTAATTGTGAGTGTTGTCGTGTGTTTGTATACTTCAAAATCACCGCAATCTTTACTGATATCAACTCAATGAGCCCCTTTAAAGTGATTAAGATACACCGACTTGTTTACGCAAAGGTGACACTAAATAAAGTTGTACTTGTGCTTCCGAGAGAAGTATTTCCTTTGTACCCACCTTCCGCCTAGCTACTTACGAAGGGGCGGTACACCTTCTAGCTACATACGAAGGGGGAGGGGTGTGGTGAGGTAGTGGATCGGGATACATACCGTTAGTACTCTTTCATTTTCGATCTTCATTCTCTTTATTCACTTTTTCATTAATGTTCAACATTTTTTTAGAGGGGGAGTGGGGAATTAACTGCATGATGCCGTCATGTGGGCCCGTTGTCCCGTTGGCCTCAGGTTGGCCACCCCTGCAAGTGCAACTTACTAACTTATACCCAACGGTAGGATCAGTGGTGGAACGGTTGCATTCTTTCTTCTCAGGTTTAAGTGCCCCCCCCCCCCCCCCATCATCAGTTGCATGACAGCTAAAATTGTGGGAAGACTAAGTCCACCGCTACCATAGTTTAGATCGGACTCACCAGAAATTATATAGATTATAATTATCACCTGGATCAAAGGAAAAAACATTCAAAGGCTCCCCTGGCGCTCTTTTAACCCCCCCCCCCCACCAAAACCACTACTGGGGGATCTACATACTTTCTAATGATTCTTCCGTGAGTATAAGTGTGGAACAAAACTTTATGCTCTTCTAAGCGCATCATGCAAGGTTGAAGACCGGCTCATGATCCCACTCATGATCCGAAAAAAGGACAGCAAACCAAAGTTTAAAAATGTGGCTGGATGTTACAAACCTAATTTGCTGCACTCTGTGTGCTTGAATTTCTGTGGTTCATATGGAGTTGTGGACCCATTAAAGTTTATCGACTACGATATCTCTGACGCACTGACCTAACAGATTCACAATTTTGTTTGACAGATGTAGCGATTTCAAATTCGAGATAATACTCAGAAAATTAAGGAAAAAACCAAAAGAAAAGAAGTTCAAATAAGTTGTATGTGAAGCCTAAAAGTGTATTTAATTGTTCAGGCCCGTGTTCGGGGGGGGGGGGTTGGGTTCAGGGGGTTCGGACTGACCCCCAAGAAGATCTGGAGTTCCGGCTCAACCTATGATAGAAGGCCTACGTTAGCAACATATGTAATGAATTTTACTTTGTTGGTCATAATTGACTGGTAAAATGTTTCACTTGTGGTAAAATCGAACCCCCTACTGACAAAAGCTGCATACGGGCATGTTGTTGCAAATAAATTTAATCAAAGAAGCAGGAAAAGCATGTCTGCCACATTTCTTTTTTTATTATAGACTGCAACTTCAGTATAGAAACTCATTTTATAGAAATACCATCCAACGGCGTCACATGCAGAGAAGTCCCTAGTGTATGGGCCCCCTCAGCATTAAACCACGGTTGGGACCCAACGTAACACACACTGAAGACTTCAAAAAATGCCTTCTTGACCTTGCAAATATAAATATGACAGTGTGACAGACCAACAGAATATGGAACATAGTTCCATGCTTCAACAAAATCCAAAGTGAGAGCTGGACTTTGGCCCTCAAGAAATCTCAGTTTTTATTCTGTGCTGCGGGATAGTTACTTCATAAATAATTCCTTTTTATTAAATTCAGACTATCCTTTATTAGAGATTACTCAGGGATATGTCAGAGAGTTTTTCAAAGTTTTGTGATTTTTCACTTTTTGTTAATATGTGCAGTTTGTGACTGATCTTGAATTGTACTTTGGATGTATTCTGTGATCCAAGGTGGTTGTGAGTGCGTTTTGGTAATTGTCGGTGTTGTCTTGGGTGATTTTGAATGATTTTACTTGGAATACATGTACATTTTCATAAATCACGGTCCATAAATATGCTCTCTCTGATTAATGCAACTCACAAGCTGAAACAATATGGTACTCGATTTAGCCATGCGCTTGTTCAGCCTAGCCTAAATGTAACCATGACAGAGTTTATGTTTTTATTCTACTTTCTAATCCGCAAACAGTCTCCTTTGCCATTATGCTGTTTTTTTACTGATGATGTTTACAAACCCATACTTCGGGTAAAAGCCCAAACACGTTTACAAACATCATACATGAAAGTTTGTTGAACTTCATGGAACTATAGTTGATGGTGGATGAAGATGCCCGACTAAATAGGTGATGTCACGCTGTGTCTTAAAGAAGTAACTAGGCCTATCTAGGATGCATGGTTTCGTAACTATGTTAATGGTGAGAACTGGGAACGAGCAAAACACATGACGTTGCACTCAGTATATCATTGACGTCTTGAGGTGAAATAAATATGGCGGTTCCCGTTAACAACAAATAAAGGGGGAAAACAGATATCAGAACAAGAACATTATGCTGCCAGAGGTGATCAAGAATAAGTAAGATGTAGGCCTAAGTGATTCAGTTGTGTCCCTGCTTGTTGACACAATCCTTCACTCAAACGATAAATAGTTGGTTTTTTATTGGTATGAGTCATGTCTCTCCTCCCAGTGGTATTAGCATTCTATCAAGCAGCCCTGATGGGGAAACCTATATTTAAAGAAAAACTTTGCATTGAATTAACAAGTGTGCGAAGTTATCCCACGACCGATAAACCCAATTTTGTGTAATCAGTACAGAACGGCCACGTTTTGGCACTTCAAACGCACCTGTACAGTGTTATTTTGGCATCTCATTGGAGTTAAACCGCATTCATATGTGTATTAGTTCAGTCCTTTGGCATTTTCTTTATTCATTCAAGTGAAAGCATGTTGGGTTCAAAGCGTGACGTGATTTTAGCTGGTTGGGGAGAAAACCGTTTATTACAAAGTATTAGCTTACTGCTTGATGTATCTGTATTACCAGCTGAACAACTTAAGGGAAAGGGGCCGGGGAGGGACATACGAGGAAGACAAATTCCTGCTTGTATACCCCTCGACCATAATTACCCCCTCGCTCTTCCAAAATGTGTGTTTATGGTAAAACTTGCCACTGGTTTGGTTTTCTTTCATGTTCTAACAGGGACATTTCTTTGCCTTGTCTTTTGATTCGATTTGCAGTTCTCTTAAATTTTCAAGCAGTCAGGGAGTTATTGTAAATCAAATATCAACGATAATGGTATCGTTGTGTTTCGAAGTAAACTATTTGTCGTTATTCCAGATACAACAAGTCATGTAAATATTATACATTGTAACCTGCAGTTTTAAAAGCTGATTGAAACTCCTGTTGGCCTATACATATTTTTTATTCATTACAAATATATCTCATATTCCAGATAAATGTTCTTCGAGGTTTCGATGTAACAGTAATAGTGAACTCACTAAATCTTTTGGCGAAATGGAAATTACATAACATTATTTAACAAAACTTTTTTCCCCCCTAAGGTTGGGGTATTTAGTTTAATCAATAGTTACCTAATTATACCATAGTGCCGGGCTGTGACAGCTGTATCTCTTGTAATCAAATCACCCACACCCGGCCCATTTACATGCTCAATGAATAGTTTTCGGACATCATACCGGAGTTTTAACTTCTTTTTTATTTAAAACAATAGATTAGATCTAAGTACAGGCACGAGGTATCATTCACAGTTTCTTGTAAGGTCGGATCCCCACTTGTTGTTTGTTTCATATTTGATGAGATCAAGATATAGCTAAATTAAAGCCAGCGTAAATTAAAATGCATGCCATGGTAATGTGTTCCAACTTGGATATAATGAAGTGATAAGTTTGTATCACACTACTAGACAAGCACCTATGACATGGTAGCAGCTGGGTACGGGGCATTCACCCTACTAAGCAAGCAGGATACAGTATGTGGGTTGTCGGCTCTGTCCCAACACGAATTAAGATGCACTACGTACTACATGAACTAGGTACCTCTGGGAACACTAATACAACAATAAAGACACAACAACCATGGTTAGAGGTTGTACACATCTAATTAGGATATCTTGTAAAGTACGGTACTCGGCCCTCATTCCTAGCCCTTATTCAATTCTCAGAGGCACATACTGGTGAAAACACCACAAACAAGTACGTGAATACGATAATAAATTTAACAGAAAGTATACCTTTTTAAGTACCTATCCCGACTGAAATGGGCAATAATAATAATATTACCACGGAATCATAAAATAAGTAATCAATGGCAACTATCTCGTGCCCAGCAAATACATAGCAATTGCTCTTCAGTGCCGTTGACTCAGAGCCGTCTCCTGACACAAGGCGACAAACCCTAGCCTTCCGGTGTCAGATAACCTTGGGGACCTTATAAAGCTGGCATCTAGCATTCCCAGTACCACCCCCACAACCCCCAGTCCTCAGTTACCCATGGCCCCATGACTGTGGCGTGACCAACGGCTAGAAACCTGGGTGATTTAGGAGGCTCACACAGTTTTTGGACAGATGTTTCTCAAGGAAAAAGAAACAATCAAACAGATGTTGCAGCTGAAGTAGTCAGCAGAAGAGTGGTGCACTCCAGTTGAGAGTAGGGTTTTTAATTTTCCTTAATTTTCTTTACTCAACTCCTAGAGAGGATGTTAGTTCATTACCCAAGAACAAAGAAATTTTCTCTTACAACAGTCCGTTGTCAGTGTCCAGAAGATTGACAGTTTCTGTTCCTAACTACTTCCCCCACCCTATAGGACAAACTTCCTCCACCCTAGGACAAGAACTTACATAGCCCTCAGGAACCGTATACAAGAAGCTCTGAGGACGAGCTACATTTGTAAATAATTTCTCTGAATATGTGAAATTGTTGACCGCGTCCTTCAATTATCTCGTTGGTAAAGTGGAAAACTGGTCGATAAAATCGACTGCAGTAATAGGGAACTTCCAAGCTTAGGTTTGACACGAACTGCTCTGGAGAAAAATGACACCGTCGAACATCAAAAAGAGATCATGTTAAACCATGAACCTATAAATTCAACCGAAAATTCCTTCATTACTTAGAATAGAAGCCAAAAGTGGCGAGAGACTGAGGATTGTGTGAAGAGTGAAGCCAAGAGTGGAAAGGGTGGGGCGGGGGGGGGGGGGCAGCGCAAACATAGAAATGACATTATATTAAACTTGGAGCTCTGAATAAGGACAGAGGTAGATGAGTAGATGCATGTTGGGGTGTGGGTTTGGGGGGGGGGGGGTTGTCGTTGACCGTGCAGCTGGATTCCACATTACTAAGTTCTGTGAAGCATAATATCTCAGGTATATATCATAATAACTTTCAAGTAAGGTCGGTAAATGTTTTTTTGTTGGTCTCTTTTTGAACTTAGCTTGCAGGTGATGACTTTATATTAGAATGAATACATTTACTCGTTATTGTCCACTTTGTATCAATTGCGATCATGTTTAAATAAAGAAGTCAAAAGTTGTCTGTGTTCTTTTACCTTATATTGTTCGCTGAGGAAGGGTATCTGTATACTTTCTGATATTATTTTTTTAATATACAAAGTAGATGTTAAGGCACATTGTTACAACGGTCTCATATACAATGAAAATGACGTCATCAATCAGTTCTCGTTAAAGTCCTCGCCATTGGTTCCTTCAACCGCTTCACTATGACTCCATTATAACTCTACTTGGAAAAGACGATCCTGCCACTGTGGCCTCCGTACGAGACGGTGTAAACCATGTTGCTGCCCTCAACCGAACGTGTCAGTACCATGCCAGACTTGCCCTTGAAAACCACCTTGTCACCATCCCACGAGGTGAAGCCCTGGTACTTCTTTCCGAACAATTCTCCATTGATTTCGTCACCCACTTTGAAAGTGTGGTTCCCTTTCTTGCCCAGTCCCCCAGTGGCGTTCATGGTGAAGTTATCGCCATCTTGCGCAATGGTGACGGCGGCTTTCAACACCATATTTCTGTCTCTCTCAGCCTGAGGGATGCCGAACGCATCGAGTGCCTTGTTCAGGTTCTCCTCCTCAAAACTCGAAACTTTCCAACTGCCAGTGAATGCCATGTCTGATGTTAGAGAAATCTGTAGAGAGTAAAGATAAGTTTTAGAGAAACCTTGAAATTGTCACAAAATACGGTACTAAAGTAATTTTCATGGATGCGACTATCAGAAAAATGAGTTTACTGATGGAGAACATGATGCGGGACTTGCTTTTGTGAATTAATTGCCTCTCAATGAGTGATAGGTAGATACGAAAAGGGCGTGGAATGGATCTCATTAACGTACTCTTTCATCTTATATTTGATAGCTCTTTGAGAATTGTTAGAATGTCAAACCACCAATGAGGAAGCGGAGGAGTTGGGGTGGGGGAGTGGGTATGAGGTCTAAGTATCAGGGTTGAACCACTCTGACAGGACAGAGCACCCATCAAATTTAAGATTACATCCCTTCATGCAGTTAGATGATCAATCAAGCCAGGCAAAATCCAACACTGACGCATTCTTATACTTTTCAAATTTTTTTTAAAGAAAAGTTGAAACTCGTATATTTTGGGGGAATACAGTCGGTTGACATTACAACTCTTTGATCAATTTACATCAATGTATTTGTAATTAAACGGTTCCATGAGTTCACCTGCAGTATACAGTTCATTTTCTCTACAACAATTGCATTTTTTTTTAAAATGTAAAATGCACCTAATTGACGAAATAGTGTGAACAAATTGGTTAGCAACTTTTGCTAATTAATGTTTAAATTGATTGGCAGTCAACCCATTTTGATTAGACGATACCAAACAAATATTTCGGTGTAAGTTGAAAACTTGCTTACTCAAGTACGTACCATGAACAAAGTGTCGTGTCTCCTAATTCAAACAACTTTGGGAATTAACTGTTTAGGAAGGACCAAACAAAATATGGATTTGTAACTGTTACTAAGCTCACATAAAATTGAATCCTGCAACTAGGCTTCCATAAGTCACAAATTGCGAAGAGAATCCGATTATTTGGTTCCTTCTAATGCTTCTTTTAATATACCACTGGGTGACAGGGTGGGTGAGGCCACCCTGTGTCACCATACTTGTGCGATGGGCAAACCAGGCAATTACTGGAAAAAAACATTGCATAGGCCTGTATTAAGTTCTAACAGTAAATGCACGTGTGAGCAACCACGGCTATACCAGTCTTAATGGTAACTAGACAAAGTCGTCTTCTAGTTGCTACATTTTCAGAACTTCCCCAACCCAGCAGCAGGTGCTTTTGGCGCAGTGAAAGGGCACTCTGTAGCCTTTGTAGGTGTTTCCCGACGATTTACGGGTAATTTTTCTTCCAAACAAAGTCTCGTATGCAACTGATGATGGTCCTCCACGCATGTAAGTGAATATGGTGATAGTTGAACTTTGACTCACCACCCTCCTTCCCCACCCTCGGAAGACGCACCCAAGCTGCCGTGCTCTCAATTTGTGAGCATACAGTCACTATAACATATCAATTTGATCAGCATAGGTTTTGTTTAGAGGACCTCGCAGGCTTACAATGATGCATGTATAACCTGCGCAGTCTTCATATATTTGGCACATTCACACCAACCCAGAACAACAAAAAATCATCAACGAAAGTGAATATGTCAACGTTCAAGTGTATCTTAGTAAAAAAAATGAAAGATATACGGCCGGGTATGTCAGAGAGCTTAAAAAATGAAATCAAAGCGGGCGCTCCCATCGTCACATGACTCTTCTTCTGAACGGAGTTCATGATAAAGTGTCAGAGCTTATTCATTCAATTTAAAATGGCAGCTTGTGCAATAATATGATGTCATTCTTGTACCATTCAAATTCTTTGTTTTTTCTCGTTATTTCGAAAACCATTGCAACTTGTCAGAAAATGTGATTACTGTCTTACTGTTATAGAACGACTTGATTACACCACCTCCCTAAGTAAGAAATGCTAGGCAAGAAAACAGTAAACTTTCCAAGTTTATATTACCTTTTTTAAGTTTCAAAAGAAACCAAGAGCATGTGAGTTGTATTTACTTAGGTTGAGTTTCAAACTCAGTGAATATATTCCAACATTTAACTCACTGGAAGTAATTTAACAAGCTATGATAATAGAAGATGGATGAACAGGAATTATTTCCCAACCAGCCATATATTTTCTTCCCATTCTAGACTTGAGGTACATTTTGACTTTACCATAGTTGTCATAGTAACCAAATTGTTCTCTGCAAATCACTGGTGGTTGCAGTTTCCATTGTGTAAACATTAATGAGACTGTTTTGTGGCGTCACTGTTTATACCACCGTCGACATTACAATAGGCGTGACAACTGGCAAAGGGTTATGTTCAGTGCTTGAATAATTTATTCCTAAAAAAATGAAAGTTAGTAAATCCCCAATAATTCACAATGCATTATCTCTTCGCAGTGACAATTTCAACACCGATTAATCTAATTAAGGAACAATAATTCAGTGTGAACCATATAGGGCCTATAACATTTACTTGTCTGAAAGAAAACTGCTAAAAGAAACAAGATTTAAAAACAAAAATATTCGTATCTTATTAAGTCAGATATAATCTAAAATGATCATAAATGAGATTTGGTGCTTACCGAAGTTTACAACTTTAATCCAAGAGAAAACAGAGCCAATCCGGGCTGACTTGGTTAGAAGCAAAAGGAGGGCAAGTGAAGAATGGACAAATATTTTCAGTCTTTTATAGGTTTTTACCTATCAGGATTTAACATTAATCAATCTTCAAAGATAAAGACTAGAAAGACACTGATTGGTCAGTTTTGTAATTTTTTTATATTTTTTTTTATAAAATTGATATTATCCTATATCTAAGTTAAACGATACTGTCAAAAGGATTTCTGACACAGTATCATTCATAAATAATAAATTGTAACTATATGTTATCAAGGAACGTGGAACAGTCTCGGGTTGTTGAGAACTGAATTAGTTTGTAGATGGTAGATTCGTGTCCACGCGTGATTCATATTTGGCTATATATTATTTATAAGAAATCTTACCAGTGATTGATTTCATGTCATTTCTACCTTTTAAAAAGTTATCAGAACTTTGTTTGTATTTGAGACCTGGTTCACTTCCTTTGATTGAAGAAAAGTAAATCATTAAAATTCTATTCCAGATATTAGAACTTGGTTTAAAATGTAGCATAATCGTTTTTACTTTAATATGATACATTCACAAGCCCAAAAATGTCAAAGGGTATAATGTGTAAGTTGAACTAAGAAAGGTTCGGCTTTTCTCAATTCAGCAAAGAAAAGAGATAGCTGCTTTTCCCTTAAAATGTGTTATTAAGTTGATTTATCAGTATGCCATGTCCTGAAAACCTAACAGTTCGAAATGTACACAGGAACGTTTATGCCATTCCAATTGTGACTAATCACCCCCGAAAGCGTTGTGAGTCAAAATAACATGTAGCTTATTTTTCGTATAACTAAGAACTACATATACGCTAATTCCTTCATAGGCTCTCAGAAAACCTTATTCTCTTGCAACCCATTGCTAGCCTCAGTGGAAATTGTTGATTGCGATGATAATATTTTGGGCGACAACATTTTACAGATCATTCAAGTGATGCTATTGAAATGGTCTGAAGTAATGCTGGAAGGATTCTTAGCTAAGTTTGCACTCATTTGTACAAAAGAATTATGTCATTAATATGTTTTTCAAAAGATCGGTAACGATATAGTTCCGGGTAAAGAATGCTTTTTTTTATCATGTATATGACTATGGTTTAAGATACAGAAGCTGGGAATAATCCCATAAAGTCCAATTTAAAAGCGACTATTGACATACAGTCACTTCTTTAGAAGGTATGGAAGGGGGAGAAACACTTCAGTTCATACTTTCCCCTCTCCGATCATATGCGGTGCGTTTAGTTGTATTCATTCCTATTTGGAAAAATTCCTCAACTGCCATTGGCCCATCACAGTCAAGTGACTGATTTTTGTCGTCTGTTACTTTGTCAATCGCGCGCGAACACTGTTGCCATTCGTTAATCGTTTTACCTTTTTCGGGGTTCGTTTTCAATGAAAATGTGGTTATTTATTATCTATCGTGTGTCTTTTCCATCAAATCTCTCTGTGTATGAATGAACAAGGTTAATCAACGCTCTCCCCCTCTACGGGGATTGCTGGATGGAATGACTGATCGCTCTACCGTCGTGCATTGCTTGCATAAACCCATGATCGTACATTACCTTTATTTAATGCACGGTCCAACGTTGATTAACCTAATACATACCCAGCGTGGGAATCGTTCTTCGTCAGCCTTTGTAAAAGTAAATGCCCCAGTGCGCTTTTTGTGTTTCATCGCTCTATGTTCTCTAAATGTAAAAGAGTGACAACAGTGACCTCTCTTGTAGAGAGTGGAATTCGATTGAGATTTCACTCTGCTTGAAGTAGTTATTAACTCTAATTGATTGAAAAATGTCACTCAACGGAGAGTGGAATGTCATCGAAAGTAAGTGTGATCCCCGAAGTCACTCTTTTATGTAGAATTTCACTCTGTCACATTTAGAGAGTAATTCCAAAGAGTAGAGTCAATGTCTATGTAAAACTGAAACAATACATAAATGACTTAGAAATTACGTCATTTAGAAGAGGTGGTAAAGTTTATTTGTATTTAGTGGTAGCTTTAAAACTTTTAGTGGCAGGCTTATGTTTTAATTTGAAAGATGAAGAAACAGAATCCGAATGCAAATACTACATCACTGAATCAGTCGGTGAGTTGGTTCCTATTCAAGCACACTCTCGTCTGAACAGTCGTTCCCTGCAAATGTTTGTACAAGCTCGTGATAAGATATTCAGATTAAACAGGTAGGAATATGAACTCTGTGTCGAGAAAACACAGAGAGCCTAGTGCACTGTGAAAAGTAACTGTAAAAGGTTAACTTGATTTTTTAATCTGTATCATCGTCGCTAAAGGCACGTATACGCAGGGTGGCTGGATAGTGAGAAGGGTAAATATTTCAAAAACAGCTATTCGATTTGTTTAAAAGATCTATGCAGCCAAAGGGAATCTGAGTAACTAACAGAGAAGGAGACTTCACGAAAGCTACCCTCACACGTATAGATTGACTGTGTTCTCCTCTCAAGAATGGAGAACACGCCCTCAGAGGTTACAGACAAAGGGGAAAACTCAAGGGACTTGAGTCCATCATGTGTTAGTGTTTATTCAACATATCGAAAATGCATTTTAGCTATAGTTTTCAACAGAGTTATAATGCTATGGGCAGGTGACAAATTGTCCTTTTCGAGAACGTAACAAAGTAATAATCAGAAAATGCACAAATTGGAAAATGCACAAAATTATCTAGCTTAGCCTGTAACGAAATACTGACAAGAAGTCTCCAAATGCCTATTGATTATTAGTTAATGCATTTTCCATGTATTCCTCGAAAAAGCATCTTCCACAATAAAACTCTCATTTGCTAAGACTGGGTACATGGCTGAGTATGTACTGCTTGCAGTCATTAATAAGGGAACTTTGATATGGTTTGCAATTTCATTACGTTTGACCGAAGAGAATACTCTGTACTCATTATGCGATATATAGTTATGCTTAATGACTTAATAATGTGGAGACATATGTGAGACCATAAGCTAATCATTAGTCGGTAGATAAGAACACCAGTGCCTCAGGTTTGAGTCGAAACATTTGCACACTGTGCTGAATATTACACGAGGACGTTGAAAAAGAACATTAGAACTTTGATTAGGCTGAAAACTGAGCGATACATAAATACTTGAAGGGTGCACAGATCATAGTGCAGTATGAAGAACAATGCCTTGTACCTAAGTATACCCGGGTGCACATTAGTGCAAATAACCATACATACATACATACATACATACATACATACATACATACATACATACATACATACATACATACATACATACATACATACATACATACATACATACATACATACATACATACATACATACATACATACATACATACATACATACATACATACATACATACATACATACATACATACATACATACATACATACATACATACATACATACATACATACATACTATATGAGTACCAGAAGAAAGTGTACACTATGAACAAGATGTACAACAAATGTTCTCTATTTTGGTTGTGAGTACCATTGTGGCTAGTTGCTAGGCTTGATTGAAGAACATCTGTGCAACAAATCATATAGCGTCACCGCCTGTGCCTTATCGAACAGATAAAAGGCTGGATGAATTCGGTGGGTGTCTAACTTGCCAATGATGTTAAACAGTAGTACATAGGTGAAAAAAATTGTTCTAACATAGGTGGAGAAAAACATCTTGACTCTTTTCACTCCTACGTTTCACTTTCCCTCCCCAATCCCCGTCCTCCTTAAATCAACGTGTATACGTTGTATAGCATACTGGTGTTGTGCTTGGATTGCATCTCTTCATTGAAACGGGCTCGTCAACTTCAGCAGGTTTACAACCAGGGTCAGGGAAACATCACGTCATCAGTTTATTTTTGCAATTCTCTGACTCATTTCGGTAGTCTCACCCAGAAAACCAACTCGCCAACCCTAACAGCCAACCACGACCTGGGTCCAAAGTCAATTTTTTTCAAGAAGGCAGTGTGCCACAGTTTACACCTTATTTCTGACTGATTCTCTCTTATCAGTTTGTGTTGTTAACTTCAGAAGCTGAGATTAATTAGCCTCTTCAGTCCCTTTGTTTCCTTTTAATAATCTCTGCTTATTTTAAATCTTCGTCTCCCTTGCAAAGATAACTTGTCAGCTACTCTATATACTCTAAATTAAACATAGATAGTTTATTATTGCAATGTACGAGGTTTCATGAAGAAAAAAGAAAAGAAAAACAATTCGTTAGTGAAATATTTGTTTACATAAAGTTCATGAACGGCTTCCATTGGCTGACAGCAAAAATTGTTCAGTTACAAACCAAAGTTCGCGAGGGTCTGTGAGTTATTGTAGACTTAACCCTTGAACACAAAACGAAGTTCACACTTATCTAACGTGAGTACAAACCGTTCTTTACTGGGAAATACACCGAGAAAGTCATTACTGCATAAGAGAGTTGAAGAAAGAGATGGTCATGTATATGTTTTAAAATTATGTATTTTGATATCTTGTCGTAGACTACCGAGAACGTAATAATTACAACAAAGATCATAGAAATAATGTTTCGTAGGTCAGCATTATTATTTTAGGGTCACACAAAAGAAAGCCGCCTTTAAAATTAGCAAGTTATTTCGTTTCCTCTCACCATGGGCGCACTCCTAGAAAAAAAGGGGGGCCTAGAAAAAAAGGGGGTAAAAAGGGGTTTCTTGGCGTGCAAGGGGTTCTCCTCGCAGAGCAAACTGTTCCCAAGAGGAACCTTTTCTTCTTAAGTAATCCCTGTAAATTATCCTCGAAGACCCCTATGGGTTTCCCCTGCTTGACAAAGAAAACACTTTTTTTTTTCAAGAGACCATATTTATTTCATTTTGGTGAAAAGAAAAGATGAAACTAATTGGCTACAGCTTTTACAAAACCATATACCCATTTTGTGTCGACGAACCCTTCTCCCCACCCCCGTTCCCATCCTTGTTTGAGCACAGCTGGAATACGGGTACATTGTGTGCATGGGAAAGTTTGGAATATGGTTTCATATGAACAACTTTCTGAATTTATGTCTGTATGAATACCTGAGGATCCTAAAATACTCCATTATTCGCAACACCGGCCATGATCTTCGTTATCGTTAGTAGGATGATGTGTGGTACAAGGGTTAGCAATTTGTGCGAAAATGACTTGCTAATATATATTTTTTTTCTTCTTTCAAAACCTCATGTAGCATACATAGTCGAATTTCATGCTGTACAAATGTGAACATCATTTCTGCATACTAAACCCATGCGCAACTGGTATTGCTCAACCGTATATAATGAAACATCTTGTGAAGTGTTCGAACCGAAGCTTGCATCGAAGTATTACCTGAGTCTAAGTCTCTGTACTTTTACACTAAGAAAACAGTCAATGATCAGTCAATGGAAAGATAAATTAACAGAGATAATGATTTGCACTGACTTGAGAGTTAACAGATCAATTAAATCATAAGCACGTACGAAGTTAGTACTATTGTTAAGAAGGTTAGGGCAGACCGTTTTATTGAATCTCTGTACCTTTAAATTCAATTAATTCGTTATCCACACATTGTTTGTTTTTCATATTTTACCAATATACCGGGTCAACGGTTCTCTCCCTTATCGCCAGATATTAATATACCACTCAAGCACGTCGATTAAGAATAAATATAATATCTAAAGTAAATTTACAAACAATAAAAACTGAAAACTTTTCTTTCATTGCTTATCAAGAACACGGCGTCGAGGGTATATCTCCCAGCTATCGGGGAGGGGGGGGGGTTCATTGATCGAACCTAACAAACCTATAGAAGATGTTGAGATGAAACGAATCTTAGATGGTAGGAAAGAGGACCGGGAATCAGTTGAAAGAGAAACATGTAAAGAAAGTGGATTTTGTCGGAGGGTAACAGCAAATTCACAAACAAGATATAAGATGCAGTGTTGAATTGTATCATATTCAGCGTCTTCTCCAAAGAGAAAAATAATAACACACATAAAATATGTGGCTTTGTTGTGCGTGTTCTCCTTTTGTTACTGGTCTATTAGACATACAGAGTGTATATGCAGTATGGTTATGGGGGGGGGGGGGGGTAGAATACACTGCGAGGGCGACAATTCGTTTTTGAGAGTGGGGGGTTCGAAATCTAATAGCGCATGACCCCGGTAACTGGACGATGTTCCAATGGAGGGGTCTAAAATTTCGCCACGTAAAGTGTCTTAGTCAACCGCAACACAAGGCTATACATAATCGCAAATAGCATCTTTAGAATAGTGGACTACAAAGTCATTCAAATAGAACCGTAAATGCATGGCAATATAGGCATTAAGCATTCTTGAACTGGTGACATATAGTGCTGCATCTCCTCTACCCATTTTCATGAGCCCTGGTATAGTGGGGCATTGCAAAAGACCTTCCAGTGTTGTACAGCCTTTCTTTAGGTAAATAAGTCATAAATATGAATCCAGTAAAAAGGGAATACAGGTGGGGTAGTTCGATGGAAACTTGAATGAAGATTTTACCACACATTGGCAATAACATTGAAAGTTGCTATACAGGCCTAATTCTGGAAAAAAAAAAATTTGTACAGCATTCTTCAGGCTTTGTGTTCTTGTTACTTTTCCATGTGTTTTCTATCACTGTTTATTCTTTCTGAATACTTTTTACTTCCAATGATGAGGAAGGACGCATTTTCCTAATTGTTGTTCCGTCATAGATTGGCATTGCAAATACGTATTACCGAAATGTTATATCGATTTGAAATTTGCATCACATGAAATAGTTATATACACCCACGTCACATGATCACCTTCAATATTTGACGTTAAAACATTCCATGAATATTTTGGACGGCAAAACAAAAACAAAAGATTTGTTTAAGTGTTGTCACAGGCTCAGAAGTTGTGCTGTGTTAAAGATTAAATAGCATTGATTTGTCCCCTTGAAGTTCATCTCATTAATAAGATCGATGCAGTGTGGGCAGCATTTCAGCCTAAAAGGAGAACCGTTAGTTGTGAAAACTTGTTAAGACCCTGTACATGACCCTCTGCGCATTTTGTTCACCAAAATTCAATCATGCAAGGCTTTTGAGTAGGACTCAACTAAAGTTTGACCAAAAACATCCTAAATGACAGAAAATACCTTTTAGTATTCATTTTTTTTTCCTCTAAAGTGTAACACATATACTTAAGAAAGTCGAGTCAAGTTAAGAGAGCTCATAGTTTAATGAGTATCTCTGTCTTACTTTGAAGTACCAATCCTACTTCCAGCTTTATGATAGCTTTCAATAAAATTAGTTGCTTGAAATAATTGCAAATGTTTAACCTTATCAAAAAAATAATGCAAATAGACTGGACCGATGGTTCGTATATGTAATATAGTTTATTCCATTTATCTACAGTGTTCTAAATTAAAAGTTTTAATCTTTCGGGATAGTAAGGACTCAATGACCTACAAGTTTTTAGGCTAAAGTTCACGTAACGGGAACGTGCATTGTTTTCCGCTGTTGCAGATAGGACGTATACGGCACTGTATCACACTTCTTTATCAGAACTTGTTCAAGATTTAGTTGTATATTTACTCTGTAGCGTGTAGCCAAATCGAGGCAGTCTGCCCGCGGGGATAACTAGCTGTTCACATACACGTCACGTATATACAAAAAAATGTAGCTGTTACGGTGAAAGGTAATGGACCCAACTCGAATCTCGATGGACTGGAGTCCATTTCATTTGGACATATCAAAGTTCCAATTTCGTCCATCTCATTTATATTTATAAATTATTATACAACGGAAAATTCCACAGGATTTCGTCTTCCCCCCCCCCCCCCTTTTTGTGACTCAAGTCATGCTATTGCAGGTTAAACACTAACATTTACTGAAGGGGTAACTGCTGTATACCATTCGACCGCAGCTTTCTCTGTGTACGTGACACAGTACAGGTCAGAAACACAGTTATGGAAGAATGGTACATTAGATACCTTTATTTCATTGAAAGTTAATAAACAGCTGAAATGAAGATTGCCTCTCCCATTTCCCCACTTGTACTAAAAGGCAAACTTTTGGCGTGTGGTAACTCCCTGGTTTTACTGTTCTAGGGAATTGTCTTTCCAGTAACTTACGCGACAGACTAAAAAATCTGCCATGTCTTGATCAATTAGTTCAACGGCTCCCTATGCGGATTTAAGAGACACACTTACCATCAAACACACTCGCACATATTCACACACCCTAACAAACAAGTCACGTAAAAACTTACGAGAATACAAAGAACAAAATCAAGTGCAAGTCAACACTAGATTAATTATTATATTAATTATTATAATTATATCAGAGGTCTACACCTCTCAGAATACATCGGGAGACTGTGTAGCTGTGATGACACAGTTAAGGAGGACTTAAGAAGTTGGTATTTCTCCGTCCCTCTGTTCCCCCTCCTCTCCTCGTTCAGCTTGGATACTGTGGAAGGTATCACTAACAGACCTTAAAAGTTATCTCTAAGTCGTATGTTTACCAGAGTAGGGATTCATTCTGTCTGTTAAGATAGAATTGTTTACTTCCCCAAGTTCAAAAGATAGTCCCAATGAAATATAAGCGTCTTATCTTTTGATAACATTACAAAACTTGAAAAATGCCACTGAAAACTGAGATGAAATGAGCAAAAGAAGCAGCAGCCATGGGATGAAATACCTAAAGGAAACAAACATGAACAAAGATTTCTAAAAGTGGACTACCCCTTTGTAGTATCGATCTATAGAAGATAATTTATACAGATGAGTGAAACGCATGCGTGGGAGATACCATGCCCCTGAGAATAAACTTCGGCTAATAATTGACTTAGGGTAAATGATTTTATATGAATGGTGTAAAGGTCTCTATGATTAACATATTAATCTATCTTTACTATGAGTATGCCTAACATAGGTAGACTCATAGTAAAGCTAAAATGCATTCGCCAGTCAATATCCTTTCATGAAAGAGAGACTTCACTTTTTGTCTCCCTTGTTTTCGCTATTTTCATTTGTGTGTCCAAAAACCGCGATCTTTTACGTCTTTCTCCATGTGAAGAGCCTAACACGGCAATTTAGTTAAGCCCACTTCTTGCGTAAACGTTTCATTTGTGACCACGTTTCTTATTGGGAACGTGAAACCGGTGTAACTGCAAAACTCACTTGATTTCTCTCTTGATGAACTTTATTCCAAGTCAACTAAGTACTGCAGGCCTATCTGTTGAGATGCCGGTGCTTTGCCGTCATTACACTCCAAACACAGTGATTGATTGAGCTGTAAATTTAAGTACAAATGAAATAGTCTGCTTTACCCTTACATCAAAATTACAATGTGTACAATAAGGGGTATGAACAAAACACTCGAGTCATCTTGCGATAGCTACTGAAGTGACTTTAAGATTTTCATCGTGCCTTGCCGAAGCTGAAATGATGGTAGGGGGTGGGGATTTCGTTTTATGAGTGATTGATCTATGCTAAGGCTGCGTTCGGATTGTTCAAATAGTAATCATAGCTAATTCACATGAATGTAACATGTATCTAAACTGTCAAGACCAAAAAATGCAATTCATTCATTTAACAACATAGAACTCATAACGCTAATGACGTATTCATGTGCGCGACGGAGTCACTGAGTGTTGCTTGTCATTGTAGTGCTGTGTTGTGTCTGATCAAGGAGGTTCTACGCCTTGGTCTGATTATCCCGAAACTAATAGAGGGCGTAATTCCAATAGTCTCTATCTACCACTCAGATTCGAGCCGTGTATACCGACGAAGTTCTGTGCAAAATCATGGCTTCAAACGGAATTGAAACAGTTCTCAGGAACAATGAGTCAAAGTCATAAATACTGTGCAGTCGATGAATAAATGACCCATTCAAAGACACGAAAGTCATCAAGCACACTACATTAAGTGTTATTGTGTGCGAAAATAGCAGTACCGTTACCGTCTCTTAAGTCAAGTCTGTTAACAATCCTGTCTTCCCTTGAATATGTTTACACCATGACCCAGGGCGTCTGGTAGAAGTTGTACCCGTCTAAACAGTCCAATGAAAGGTCCCTAAAGCGTCCGTGGGTGCTATGAAGTATCTTTGAAAAGGCCTGAAAGATGTTACACACCAGGTCACCAATAACTTGCATCTAGCTATCAATAAGCCGTTCGAATAATCGACCCGAAAAGAAATGACCAAGGTGGCTAATACAGGGGAATACTGCACATTGCATGCACCGTGATGACTTCGAGAGTAGCAGGATGGTGCCTTGAAATGTACAAAAAAGGGACGCATACCACTTTTTTCTTTTACATATCTCGAGAAGTAGAACCTCAATGAACATGTTTATCGTGTTAATATTGAAACAATACTGCGTAGGGAATTGGATGCCTAAATATACGACACCTGTATGAAATATAGTCATCTCAAAAAATGACAGATATTTCACTTCACTTATGACAATAAATTTTTAAGCATTTAAGCATCTTCAACCCTATTTCGCAGTAGACGTGTCATTTGTAATTTACTCAGAGAGTAAATTACAAATGTTATTGCGTAATACGGCGTAATACAGAGAAACTAAATACAGAAATTTAATGTATTCCCAAAGGGCCAAGCGTCTCTTTCTTCACTAATAATCCTTTTTATTTAGCTAGTGTGCGTAAACACAAGCTATAGTGTTTTATTTCTTGAGGGGGTGGGAAAGAATAAACATGTTGCCAACTTACTGTTATCCACATGAGTGTTTACGTGTATGGTTGGCCTCAGGGGAAATAATTGCCGATAATGTCAAAGCTAAATCAAATTAATGTTCAGTTGACATTAAATCTATTTCAAGATAAGTCAATCAGAGTGCATTTGTAAATGTCTGTATTAACTCGATTTAACGTTGACATTTAAAATTTAATGACTGCATAAGCAGGGTATGTATAATACGTTTTTATGAAGTGTATGACTAAATGATATAAATCGGGGAATAATTTGCATATATCTGCATGACATGTAAAATCAATACATTTGGGACATAATTTTGTCACATCACACAAATAAATGTCTCAAAGTTTGACTAACCTACCTACTATCCTACGTTCGCACAGTAAACCATTTCTTTACAGATATACTATTGTATGTTCCGAAAATGACTTACAATTGGTCACTTCGGTTTGATAATATTGTTGTGCTCCACAACATGTTAGATGCTACTGACTTCCGAAGAACACGCCCCCACTATTTGATTAAGCGACAGCTTAGTGAAACATCACCTCTGTTTATCTAAGTTTAAGGAAGGCTGGGTCAACAGTGAGCACAGTTCTATCCTGTTTAATGAACTAGTGAGTAAATAACATAAACGCACTTCTGCACTGAAGGCCTGTTTGTTGATTTATTTACGATACCATTCAAACATGAACGTGAACTGCTGAATGTAGTCGCTGCATGGGTAAACATTTACTTTCACAGTCAATAATTGGCATCGTATGTTTCTCTTTCTTTCTTTGCGGTCAGAGTGTATCTATGTTTTCTTTTAGCTGCTTAGACTAAGAAACTAATGACTGGCCCCTCGCTACATTTTTGCCTAATCCAAGTTACCAGGTACACAGGAACACATAAGCTAAATGTCCAGCCAAATTAGGCTAACTTTCGTATTGTGTATTGAGTTGATGAGCACTACCTGATACCAGGGAGTTGCTGATACTTTGCTGCTTTTTTAGAGGGAGTGTCAAAGAGTGACCAAATAATTGAAAATGAAAGACTTAGAGATTCTTACACACGATGTAGACAGAGAGATGAGGAGAGGCTTGAACAGATGAAAGTGAGAGCTGGGAGAAGAAAAGATTTGCAGAACTTGTAATTGTAAAGAGCTTTTAGTAACCTTACAGGTTTTACTTCTGAGTTTTGTGTTCTTTCTTCGCCTTCTATGGAGAACACGACAACAGCACTGACGGTAGAAGATTTTCAAGATAGATTTGTCATAACCTAAGTTATTAAATGACGGCATTCAGTTGATAATAGGCCTTTTAGAGGATTTTCTATGTCAGACAGCACAGAGTGTTGGAACATATTACTGATAGAAATGAAATGCTAATCGTACAAATAACTCAGTTTAACTGACAGAGACCCTCTATGATAATTGGTAATGTTTTCATAAACACGAAGGAAAACAGACTACAGAAAGTCACAATGAAATCCCCTAGAACTGCACCAGTACTAAGAAGTCTAGCTAAGGACCCAGAGTAAAAAATACACTTGGTCACGGAGTAATTAAATAGCAGGGCTCATAAAGTATAATAACATGATAAACTTGACACTCTAAAGGATATCATGTTATAGATATATATAGTCAAGACACTTATTTGGATGTTTTTCAATGTGAGTAGTAAATCGGATACGTATAACCACATGAAAAGATATATCGTGCAGTTCTTACCTAACGTAAAATTGAACAGGCTGGAGAAGCCACCAGAATTCGGAGGGGAGGGGGGGGGGGGGGAGGACTGGTCTCTTTCCATTTTTTCTAAGTTTTTTCTTTTTCTAAGTTGGTAAAGCGAAAGTGCGTTTAAGCTTTAAAGTTAGGGATGGGAGAGGTTTCGACAGAAAGGACGTACTCGTGTGCTCCTCTCGCGTTAAGTAATTTGCAGACAAAAAAACTGTCACTATTTTTCGCGCACTCCGCGTGTTGTGTTGTTTCAAGCGAAAACAAATCCCCCCCCCACACACACACACACCCACCCAACAAAAAGAAGTAATTGCTTTGAGAGTTATTCACCACATACCGCATACATCGCGATAATATACATGTAAACACCGATTAAAATCGTATATCCCACAAAAAGTTCTGACGTTTCACACATACCTATCACCATGTGGTACGTTATAGAACGGCGGCTAATTGACACTCATTTATCATCCCAACACTTTTCTCAGGACCTGGCTCCTCCAATATATATCCATATTGAACAAATTTGAGACTGCAATGTCTGCTGTAAGGCTTGACTATTCATATTTATTTCCTTAGGTCTGTTTGATGGCAAGTAACGGTGATTGGCTGCTATGCTTTCTTGAGGAGTTTTAATTTTGTAGGGCCAACAAAAATGTCAAGACAATTGGCACAAAATAGGCTACCTTGCATTTTGTACACTCGTTTCTGACTAGGGCATAATAATCCAAAAAGATACGTAATTTCAAGGTGTATTTGCCTGAGTGTCATTTTTATATGATGCAAGAGCATACAGCAGTGCGTAAATTTGTAAAGTGCTTACAAAAGAATCATAATTTTGACAGGCGGGTACCTGAAATGAATTTATTCCCATGACTTCTTTTACTCTGTTCAGAGGAAAATAAATGATGAAGAAACTCTACTGTAGAAATAGCTATGGGATGTGCCACATTAAAAAAAAACCCTTTATTGTGAGGAGGATATGTTACTATGACGTACAGATGGGAAAGGAGAAGGAAGATGGACGTTACACGTTCACCATAAACATAGGTCGAACTGAAATTTTCTTGACCAAAATTATTATAACATATTCATCTTAGAAACTATTACCCCTAACTTCCCTAAATATAACGTCAATTCAGCGAATGTGTTGTTCAAGCGATCACATACCGGTACTTAGGCAAAAAGAAAAAACGTTACAATTTCAATATGGCGTACACTAGGGATCACAGAGAAGAAAGATAGACGGTGTAGTACACGGTTAACTTGCTGTCCCATGTGACAACCGTGAATCGAGGGAGGGGCAAGGCGACCAAAGGCTGACCAAACTATTGTTCCCAAAAATGTGCTGAATAAGGAATAAATTGCGTATTTTGAACAAAAATAACTTCTCGCGATGGCACACATTTGCTGCACCAAACCTTATCTGAGGGCTGCATGGCCGAAAGGGGAGAGAGGAGGGGGAGACCGGCTCCAACAACTGTTTTGGTGTAGGCGCCGAAAGAGTAAAAGAGCACCAGCGAACCTGAACATAAACTACTTGGTGGTCGTGCCACACTCAGAAAGTCTTCTCATGATATTACCCCACTTAGATACTCTTCCTGTACTCCTAGTTAGTACGTAAGTAGTAATGCTGGGTCCCACTAAAGTCCTCCCCCCTACCTACACACACAGATGCAGCCACTGTTTAAAATGGTGTGCTCGACACGTTTTCTGTTTTCAGGTTCCCTGTCTCCTTAAGTTATAGAAAAAACATAAATGGAGAGGAATACACCTCCCCTTCATTGGCGAATCCAAAGGGGTCAAAGCTGGACCATACCCCCAGGTGGACCAAACAAAAATCTTCTAAGAAATCACTGAATGATTAACAAATAAACTACATCTCCCACCCTCCACCGTAAGAGTCCGAACCACGGGAAGCGACTTCAGGCGATCTCTGGGGTATTTAGAGCAAAAGATTTCCTGGTACGCTTAGCCTGGAACCAAGTAGAGTTGGCGCTCCGCTTAAAACAGTCTGTTAACAATTTCAGACAATTTAGACAGATAGACAGACAGACAGATAGACAGATAGATAGATATTTACTTTGATATTGTATTCGTTTTACATTGAAATGATTTTATTTCACGCTGATTTTCATTTCACATTGATTTTCATTTCTCTTTGATTTTCATTTTACATCGATTTTTATTTCACATTGATATGATTTTCATTTCATTATTTCTTTTTCTTTTACATTGATTTTTTCATTTCCCATTGATTTTCATTTCACATTGACTTTCATCTCACACTGATTTTGATATTGTTTCAAAATTGATTTTATTTTGGTTTGATATTCATTTCATATTGATTTGATATTGATTTCCTGTTGAGTTTGTATTGATTTTATATTTATTTGATATGGATTTCAAGTTGATTTGATATGGGTTTCATGTTAATTCGATATTGTATTGATGTTGATTTTATATTTGATACTGATTTCATACTGATTTGATATTGATGTGATACTGCTTTAATATTGGTTATACATTGATTGATTATACATTGATTTGATTGATTGATGTTAATATCTTATTCATTTCACGTTGATTTTATATTGAATTGAAATTGATTTTACATGCAGTTTACATTGAATTGATATTTATTTTTCATTGATTTGATATTGACTTCCCATTGATTTGGTATTGATTTCATAGTGGTTTGATATTTATTTCGTATTGATTTCATATTGAAATCCACACCATTTTAGGTTTTCTTTTTATGGTATTAACAATTAAATCTGAATAGTTGTTATTTCAGAGTCTCATCATGCTATGGCAGATACACAGAAGTCAACAACAAAACCTTAGCTTTTTCCTCCTGCCTTCTCGATAGTATATTGGCTAATGAAGGGATACACAAGACGCGGGACTTTTACGAGGAAAATGACTACAAGGGGATAATTGCCAGCCAGTACGGCGAAGAAGAATTCCAAAGAGAAAACTACAATCGTGGGAGAGCATGAAGGGATTGCTGGTCATAGTGTCATGGATCAGAAACTATTACATGGATGGTGGGAGATACAACATCAGGTAAATGAAAGTTACATTGGAATAAATAAGTATGATGTGGCCCTCAGAATGTCGTGAGTTAATCGTGTATTTCCATATTTAACTTATACCTTTGATTGCATTTTACAGATCTCCATTGCCACCATTGCCGTCCTAAAATAGCAAAATAGCTACCGATTTTGTAGCGTAATGCCATGGGGGACGGGGGGGGGGGGAGGATCAAGACTTGCTTCGGTGGTGGAAGAGCTATGTAATTACCAGCATTTTGTCAACAAAGAGGGCAGTACAACTGTTAAAGTTACCACATAATATTATGTCATGGGCAAGCCAGACACATGGTATCATGTATAACACATACTACTTCATACTTAAATTAGTACAACATCAGCTGGCGACAATATATTCTTGTACTTCACAGGGCATAAGGATCAGCAAGGTGCAGATTTTGTGAAGATACTACCAGTTTCCAGTTATGCCAGGAGGAGAGGATCAACACTTGCTTCGAGGTTTAAAGAGCTTTGTAAGTTATGCAAATCTGTCAGTTTGGCCCTATATTGATGGAAATGCAGTACTGGAGTGCAGTGCAATAACCGATATGTTTATACATGAATAAGGTAAAGACAAATCTTACTATGCAATTAGCAACAAATAGCAGAAACTATAGTAAATAACGACGTAAATGGCGATACATATGATGACTCATGACAAAAAATATTCCAGAATGTGACTACTAGATGTCTCCCAATTACCACACCAACCTTTAAGAACTTTCACACTGCAATGTAATTTGAAAGTAATTTTACTTATCAAAATTGTTTTCTGTTTGATTGGATGGGTGGCATCATAATGTAACGTAAATACAACACAGGTAGTGACCCTACTTCGATACTTTTCTTTGTGTCTTCAGGGACATTGAACATCAATTGAAAAAGCATCATTAGAAAAAGCAGCGCTGCACAAAGAATCGAAGGCTCTTATTCCTGGTTCATTGGACAACATTATCCGGGTTGTGTTGCGAGAGACAATACTTTTGTCTGTTTTAAACTTTTATCATTCTTATTTGTTATGTTTGAAATGTTGGTCTTTTTATCGTGAGTTGCAAAGTTATTATGTGTGGTCTGTAGAGTTCAATTTTTATTTGTTCACCAGAAGGAGGCAAGTTAGAATTCTGGGAAAGGAGGCTCATTGCGGTAGAGGGTATCCAGTATTGCACTGTGGGCTCCTTTTTTTTTTGTAATTTAACACATACAAGGTAAAAGTATAAACTGAGTATACCTCATTGTGGACAAATTCATGCAATCAGTTCAATGGAATCATTGCATAAAATGTCTGTAATGGAACAAGTAATCGTGAAAGTATTATGTATTATATTCCGATTTTAACACCAATCGTATCAACTACAATAAGCTCACACTGGCGTCATTGTGCATTTGTTTGGAATTCTTATATATTTGACTTGATTTCTGATCTGGTATGTGCACAACAAAATTCAAAGTAGCTATCGTATTGAATTATATTTTCAACCATGATGTTGTAGCGGAAATGCCGCATAAATAACATAGTAAGTTTGCAACACATATTACATTCATGTTAATCATGGATCCATGTAAAACATGGATGCATCCACGGTTTTCCCATGACATGATTACCACAGAGAACTCTCCCTAACTTCATTAAATATTTTCAGCATCTTGACAATTAAATAAATGGAAATGCAGGAATTTACAAATGGGAGATTGGATGGGTTTTTAATCCAGGAAGCATCCATGTTTTCATCATCCTTGACTTTTTTATTCAATCATTAATAGTACTTATTTCTGGCCGGTACCCAAGGGGTGCATTTGAATCTACTCCATTAAGGTCTTATTTAGGCACTCTTAATTGATTGGTGCATTGTGCAATGTGGACACTATTTTCATCGGCGCGGAGGAGGGGGGGGGGGGATGCTACGAGATGGATGACACCGCTCCGCTTCCTGAGTACATTTAATGCAATACTTTTCTACTGCCGACAAATTGCTTTCCCGCAATAGAACTGTCTCAATATTTCATCAGTATGCCATTCTTGAGTTGCGTTTGATATTGGTCATATTACATATTCTCATAGTTACAAAATAACTAAGCAACAAAGGAACATAGTTACAAAGTAACATTATGCCCTTTCTATGGTAACCCAGATTTCTTATGGAAGCTGTCATTGCCTAGGGAAGACAACTATCCAGTCCTTCAAATGGTCTCTTAAAAAACTTATTTCTTTTTATTGATTGGGCATTGGTTTATAACTGCAATTGTTAATGGTGCCTTACATTAATGTTGCTTGTTTATTTTTATTTTTGTTTCCTTTCTCTGTAGTCAATCCTTCGTTCATTGGAAATATCTCAAATTCATGTATCTGTAAAAGTAATGTATTAATATATTTGGAGTGACTGTTATCATTTCTTACATGTTTTTCCTGTATACTGTAAGAATTTGGCAATATCTCATAGATATATAGATACAAATATATATAGACATGAAGATATATGGATGTAAAAATATTTATACAGATAAAGATATGTAGATACAAAATCATAGACGCATCCGAGGTTTTCCCATAAATATCGATTGCAGACACTCACTATGACTTTCAGCTTCTTGACGATTAACAAATCTTAAGGGAATATTACATGATGGGTGTTTATAGCTTCAGGGTAACAATATTTCCACATATAGTTGGGCATTTTTTTTCAATCTATATGTCTTAATTCATCTGCAACTGAAGTCGTATATTCATGACCAATATATACAGCGTGCAATATTTAATGAGTAATGAACAACAACCTACGTATTAGAAGGTAATAATTTTATGACCTTGGCGGATGAGGAAGTTGTTTTGGTTTGTAAATATGTAAGTATGTACATATATCCTGCAATAGAATCATCATTATTTGCCTAAATAGCAGCCAAGAAAATCGTACTTTCTCCTTTTTTTGTGTTTTATATTACATCATAAAGTAATTACACAAAAATGCAATATAAATACGGTTGGAAAATACCAGCTAACACACCTCAAAAAAGGAAAAGTGCCCCCACTCCTTTGGCGGGAAAATTTCGACGTTGTGTCATGGAACAAAATTTGTCACAAGACTGCTATCTTCTGACGGGTGTACATTACAAAAAATTTAAAAGCTGACACGATAACTACTTGGAAAATACCCAACCTCCCCCCCCCCCCCCCCCCACACACACACACAACTACACTAGTCAGCTCACAAGCAAAGATTGAGAGATCATACAAATTGCAATCAACGAGAGAGGGATGCAAATGTGTTTCGCGAAGGCTTCACTATTAGGCTATTATTGTTAAATTACGATTGTGATTATTTCAAGGTGGGCTATACAGGAATTCCTCAGTCATATCTGGACCAAATATAAGATTTGTATTTAGGCAGATATAGCTTGACATACGACACTGAGTTTGGGCTTTTTGGATTT
Organism: Stichopus chloronotus; assembly: GCA_021234535.1. Lineage (NCBI taxonomy): Eukaryota > Metazoa > Echinodermata > Holothuroidea > Aspidochirotida > Stichopodidae > Stichopus > Stichopus chloronotus. Next base: position 25,629,042 of record CM037843.1, read on the forward strand.
TTTATGAGTTCATATCGGAGCTCCACTCCTTCCAGTTTCGTGGTAAAATTGTGGTTGCTGGTGAGTTCAATGTTCATATTGAGGATCCTGCTAAACCAGGCAATTCATTGAAGTGCTGGTTTACATCAGTATGTGAGAGACAACTCATCATTTTCGTCATATTGTTCTTGCAAGGGAGGCTGACGGATACATGAATGTAAGGTGGAGGAGAACAATCTATGAAGTCATTCACATTAGAAATGAAAAGAAAGGATCTTGCAATATTAGGCTAAGTGATCGGTCAGTTCATGGGTAGCAACAATTTACATACCATGATGTATACGATTGTGTAATTCTGATTGGTCAACGTCGTACACCTACTGACTTTCTACCCGGGAAGCGTCAGAGCCACCAGGCTTCCAGCACTTGTCATCGATCTGCAAAAGCCTCTTGTACCATATTTACATAAATATTTTTAATCTGTAACGAACTTTCTGTAGCATTAAAAGCTGTATAATAAATCTCGCATAATGGATACAATTCCAACTTGGTTGTTGAAGGACACATTTTTCAAGCATTATAAATTTAGTGCACAATGCAGTCAGCCTATACTTATCATAAGCTGTTACTCACGTGAACTGAACGGTAATAGAAATAAACATAATTCCAACTGATTTTCATTCAAGTTTTCAATCTGTTACAACTGAATCCCAGCTCATACAAGTTGCAGTACATACAGCTCAACAGTTGACTACTTGTTGCATAAACTAGCATGTAAAGTGAAAGGTACAGAAATGAATATAATAATCGATATCTAATGTAAACAGAAAATATGCATGACTTGAGTTAATTAAGTTAATTAAGTTAATTTTTCATCATGGCATCATGTTTCATCATGTTACAAGTTTGAAGTTACAAACTGTATGAAGCAAATGTATGATCATACCATCAAATTACGTGTAAAGCCAATATTAGTTGCATATAAATCTGTGTTATGGCTTTTACACTCACTTACTAAAATCAGCAAAGAGAAGAGTGCAAGAAGAAGAGACCAAAATTGCACATATCAATGATCATGAGAGCAAGGACCCTTCACTTTCTATGAAGTCCTTTTTTGTGACTTATCCATGACTTTTCCCATCACCAAATAAAAGTTTTACATGATCTTCGTCACGTATTATGTTTTCAAGTATAACAGCAAAATCCAAGGCAATATGGGGTGAAGAAACACATTTTGATGTTACAAATAAGAACATACTTTGAGAAAGGAACAATGGTCCTTTGTAAAAATTTTCAGAACTCTTCCAGGAGTTCACCCAATTTCCTTGAATTTCAAAAACTTTTCCAGGTCTTGTAATAATTTTTCAAAGTTTCATGGATTTTAGGTTTCCAGGAACCCTGACAACAAATCAAACACAAATACTATGGTGATGGTTATTATTTACTACATTATGTGTAATATCACCAAAAGTTGGTGCTGGAGAGACACTCAAACAATTTCAGGTTTTTATAGACTATTCTACAAAAAAAAAAAAAAACATGTCCTGACAACTTTGGAGATATTTTCTCAATTTTGACGTGCACTTTGACCTTCTGTGAATTTGCAGCAAATTGGCAATTTCTCATGTTTACAGTCTTGTAAAATTTTTGGGATTTGACCTTGACCCCGTGACATTTGACCTTGTGACGTCATCAATGTTAAAAAATCTTACAAAAGAATCATTACATTATTCATTCATGGAGATAATGCTAAAATGTGTTTTTCGTGTTCGTGACCTGTACCCCTCTTGACCTATGACGTCATCGGTAGGAAGGACATACCCGGGCACCTACCATGTTAGAAGTTCATCCGATGTACAACACTTTCTCAGTCAATCCTTACATGATAACATACATGTTTATCTCTTCTCGAGCGGTACCTACCCTAACCTTTATGGTCAGCCAATCCTCACATGATATCATACAAGTTAATCCCTTCTCGAGTGGTATCTACCCTAACCATTAGCGTATATCTGGCTATGACGTCATGTTCTATCATGCATAGTTCTTGTTGAAATATGATTTTAGCACATTTTGGAAATTCCATGAGGACAATCTGAATCACTGACGAAATATACAGCTCGGTGCACTTTGGGAGTGGTATAGGTCTAGATATCGAGTGACCATCAACAAAGATAGGGATGACATTTCCTCTGCAAATCGGATGCATAGTGTATAAGTAGCGCAAGAAGATATTTATTTGTCTAGGGATATGTGTAATACCTAAGGTTTATGTGTCCCTCTGTATGGATTAGGGGAGGAGATTAGGGAATTGACAATTTGAAAAGTGTCTTTCGTGACTGTTACCGTCGATAATAGACATGGCACATGCTCCTAAGTGTCTTGTCATATGAATGAGTTACTGTCTGTCATGATGATTGTAATACGTCTAAAAAAACAAACTGATGATATCCTATGATATATTTTCTCTGGAAAAAACGTCAAAGACAGAACTGTTTTGTAACAACACGAAACCGACCACCGTCTGCCAAGACATTGTGTTTCAGTTTAACATCCCATCCCAGCTGCATCCAGCAACAATACACCCGACGGTCACAGTGACATTTTATATCTGAAGACTGCACATGATATATTAGTACTTTATAAAGCCCCCGCCCCCAAGCCCCCCCCCCATCCAAAACGCACACCTTGGTTTGCCACTCAGCGACCTTTCTCACCCCTTCACTTCAAAGGAAGTCGAGTCGAATGACAGAACAGCAAATTGTAGTTCAGTAAAGAAGTTCGCTATACCAGAGAGTTTGATACATATTAAAAGTTTCTGCGCTCGCTTACCAGCCGGCATCTTCTTTTTTATTTTATTTTTTATTTTTACTATTTTTTTTTGGTTTTGGTCTCCGTGATGTTAGACTTATTGTATCAGGATTATTGTGCCTTGATAAGGATAAACTTCTTCACCTGAAACCTCCATGATATCTTTTTCTTATAGGATCTCTTTGTACTGTGACATGTTAAGGAACTTGAAGAAACACACTAGGGGGTGAGGATTAAAACGTCAACGCGAACGTTCCGTAACATTTTCTATAGTACCGTTATAATTTATGCAAAAGAGGGAGATGGCAACAAAGAAGAAAACTTTTTTCATCGAGCTCTTAAGCTGTTTAAGAATTTCCGTTGTAAAGGATCGTTTTACACTGTACTTGGTAAGAATGGAGAGAGAAACAGGTGCTCAGACTTGGCTATTGAGAAACAAGGAACTTCCCTGCACCTGGAAAGGATTAAGCAACAGCTAATCAACAGCACGGCTAATTCGATAACAAAGAATTGATATGCCTCGTGTACGCGAACCCTCTTCTTTTTTTTTTTGGCGAGATTGTCCAATCGCAAAGAAGAAAACAGTTTCTAGGGTCACTCCTATTGGTCTTCAAGCTCACATTATATATTTTCAGCCTTTGCCTCAGACGCTATCTTTTTAGCCTGACTTTCAGAAACACTTTACAAGGTTGGATATTTTGACGTGAAGGTGCTCAGTTGTTTTCACTTTTGACATAGCACATGGCATATGCTGGCCACTTTAAAAAACACGTGTTCCCTCGAACGCTACCCGTATAGAGAAATATTCTTACACTATTTTGCGTTATGACTGAAAGTGATTTTTATCGCAGTGAGATATTTATTTAAATGTGCAGGGAAGAGCGTGGAGGACTAAAATGGTAGGCTTATGGACAACCGTCAGTGCATATACTATGGACAGCGTCATTTTCTACACACGTGTTTAAAAGACTTATGGACTACGAAACTCTGGCTTCTTAAACTTACATGACTGTGGAAAAACTGGATACTTTTGACATTCATTGGAACTTTTTTTCACGGAGATGTTTGCTTTTGATTGGATTTTTGTGCGAGGAGTTTTCCAATCGGATTTTTCGAAAGGAGTTTGTGTTTCGTAAGGATTTGCCCAAGTCCACATGTACCGCAAGTAAGATAATTCATGTTTTATTCATTAAATATTTGAGTTCACTTATTCCCATTCCTTCCCCACCCCCAGGCCAGAGAAAACGGTCAAAATAAAACTGCATATTAACTCGTCAATTGTTAGTATACCAGTTCCGTATGAAGTCGAACTGCATGAGACTTAAAGCCTTAAATGTCGAATTTTCTTGTTGGTAACATTGGTAACTTAGCTTTAAAATGATGAGGCCGCCTTTTTAATGCCACCCTCCACAAATGTTATGAAGTAAATTATTCTTGTAAAAGTTTGTATTTTTTTTACCCGACAGGATGAATACAAAGAATGTATACTACCACAGTCAGCAGGTGGTGAGTCCTAAAAGACGGTGCACCAATCCAGCGTGTAACCGCTGTTAAAGGATGATTTTAGTCAGTGTTACTTCTACAACTAAAAATGAGAAATTGTGAATATACCTTTGAAATGTTCCTATGTCCTTCATGAAACCTTTCGTTGTTTTCCTCGTCATATAATAACTGAATATTGATCGTATATTGGCTGATTTAGAGTCCGTAGCGCTCGACCGTATTACACTGAGGGCAAGTTTTACTGAGCTAGCTCACGACGCTGGTACGGGTTATAGCGAGAATCCGTAACTAAAACTTAGTATAAATAGCCTAAACGCTGTCTGCAACATGGGGGGGGGGGGGGGGGGATAGGTAAACAGGCGAGCTAGCTCGGTAGGGTGTTACGGATTTCTCATTTATACAAAAGTTTTAATATCTCATTTGAATCCGTATCATCTATAACTTGTGTAGGCCTAAGGACCATAAACCAACACCATGACAGAGACGAAAGGGAGTCACTCATCGCTCCAGAAGTCCCAACTCTTCCAACCACTTTTCGCAGTCTGTCTCCACATGTGTGATAAAAAAACACTGACACTGTAATTTGAGCTACTCTGTAAATTTCAAATTTGATGTCAAACAGTAGCACCAATTAGCCAAAATGTCCTAAGGTGATGAGTGACTGCCTTTAAAACATCACATGCGGTACGGATTCTAAATGTAATGCCCCACGAAATCAAATATAGTAAGAATCTGAAGTCATCCTTTAACATTGTCTAACCCATTGAATCTTTCCTTACAGGGTCTTTTCACAGGTCACTTTTTTTTCAGGTACATGGAAAGGTAAGTACCCACCAAACGGATGGATGCTAATGGCACACAGAGGAGTAAACGGTAAGACTGCAGGTATGGCGTAATGAAACATTCTTTACCTGAAGTCAATTCTTTCCGTTTAGCTCCGTAACGCTTTTTTAGTTTTTCTCTGTAAAGCTTTTTTATTTTTTCAGTAAAGACTTTTTTTCCTCTGTAAAGACTTTTTTCCTCTGTAAAGACTTTTTTCCTCTGTAAAGGTTTGTTCCTCTGTAAAGACCCATTTGTACGTACTTTGGTATCTGTAAACCTGAACATTGTGTTGTAAACCGCTTACTATCAAGTAAACTGATTTCCCTCTGGCTTGTTTATAAAACCAAGGTGTAAATCAGTTCGTTTTATCTTTTTGTATATCCAGTTGAATGTCAATAAACTTGCACTATACCAACCATAAATTGTCCTGTCTTTTCTCTACAAAAACTGAATACAAAATGCATCTACAGCGTAACTGAAATCAAACCGCATAATGAACTGTAAGACACTCAATGAATGAGCAGCGAAGGTCAAATGTGCCATGACAGCATAGCACAAAACATGCACAACTACTGGGAATTCAATCAACATTTACAGTACTACATCAATATATGTGTGAAATGATGACGTCATTAAATTCACTCACTGTGTTTTTCAGGTGCCTCCGACCCTTATGATCATCGACATGACCATATTACAAATAGTTGGGAACAGCAAGATCCAAATTATATGCATAATTAAAATATCACTTTTGACTTTAATCATATAACCAAGTACACAGACAGTAAAATACTCAACTGAACTGAACTGAGTTTTAACAGTTTTATTTTTTAATCTTTTTTCAGGTCCCTCGGCTCTTACAGACGATTTGCAAGGACCATTCACACTCAACTAGGGACAGTGGAGACAATTAGTAGAAAGTAGGGTTTAAATACTGCTTTGAGTAACATAACGAATATTTGTTTTACGTAGTAACGAAACCCATAACAGTTATAAGCCTTACTGCAACCTTACTGCAACTGTTTAACCAATTGTGTACCCCGCACAAGATATACCAATTAATGAATATTACTTCAATTGATTTGCATGTATTTTAACATATTTTCTTTACTTTTACAGGTATTTTCACTGCCATATTTCTCAGTCATGGACCATCCACCTCAATTAATAGCCTCCTAGTTTACCAATAAGTGGGGAAAGTTAAGCCAAGTTCAAAGTTGGGAACATAGATAGATTCAGGCAGTTGGAAAGAGTGCAAAAGTCTTACTCTTAAGCAAAGCAGATGAAGTTGAAACTTATACTTTAGTTAGCAAGTACGTAAGGAAAGCCATAACAGGAAGCCTTGCTTCAACTTATAGAACCAAGAACGAAAAGAGTAATATTTACTTGGTGTATTTGTTTTCTCTACTATATTTGTTAAGTAGAAAAGTAAGGAAAGCCGTAAGAGGAAGCCTTACTCTCCAGCAAATAAAATTATCAGAATCAAAAAAAAGAAAATGTTGGGCTTCAGCCTTTTGAACCAATAACTTTGAAAGAGAAAGATTTGCATAATGTAAGTAGCATTGAGGATAGTAAGGAAAGCCAATTTCACGAGGAAGCCTTACTAAAGCAAAACAAACAATTTTGAGGATATATATGTAATAACTGGTGTTTAACCAATTGTGTACCCCGCACAAGATATACCAATTAATGAATATTACTTCAATTGATTTGCATGTATTTTAACATATTTTCTTCACTTTTACAGGTATCGTCACTGCCATTTCTCTCAGTCATGGACCATCCACCCCAATTAATAGACACCTAGTTTTGCCAATAAGTGGGGAAAGTTCAGTCAAGTTCAAAGTTGGGAACATAGATTCAGACAGTTGGAAAGAGTGCAAAAGTCTTACTCTTAAGCAAAGCAGATGAAGTTAACTTATACTTTAGTTAGCAAGTACGTAAGGAAAGCCATAACAGAAAGCCTTGCTTCATCTTGTAGAACCAAGAACGAAAAGAGTACTATTTACTTGGTGTATTTGTTTTATCTACTATATCTGTTAAGTAGAAAAGTAAGGAAAGCCGTTAGAGGAAGCCTTACTCTCCAGCAAATGAAATTATGAGAATCAAAAAAAGAAAATGTTGGGCTTCAGCCTTTTGAGCCAATAACTTTGAAAGAGTACGATTTGCATAATGTATGTACCATTTAGGATAGTAAGGAAAGCCGATTGCACGAGGAAGCCTTACTAAAGCAAAACAAACAATTTTGATGTAATAACTGGTGTTTAACCAACTGTGTACCCCGCACAAGATATACCAATTAATGAATATTACTTCAATTGATTTGCATGTATTTTAACATATTTTTTTTACTTTTACAGGTATTTTCACTGCCATGTTTCTCAGTCATGGATCATCCACCTCAATTAATGACCTCCTAGTTTTACCAATAAGTGGGGAAAGTTAAGCCAAGTTCAAAGTTGGGAACATAGATAGATTCAGGCAGTTGGAAAGAGTGCAAAAGTCTTACTGAAGAAAAGTAGATGAAGTTGAAACTTATACTTTAGTTAGCAAGTACGTAAGGAAAGCCATAACAGGACGCCTTGTTTCAATTTATAGAACCAAGAACGAAAAGAGTAATATTGTTGCAACGTATATTTCAATTTATCCAGTACATGAGTGAGGAAAGCCATAACAGGAAGCCTCACTGAAACAACGTAACCTAAAAATTGAAGATGTTGACACTGCAACTCATTGACCAATAGCCTTAAGAGAAATATAACGTATACATGTTTTAACGTATACTTAAGCAAGTACAATAGTAAGGAAAGCCATAAGAGGAGCCTTACTATAGATTCAAGATCGAAAAGAAAGAAAATGTTGGGCTTCAGCCTTTTGAATCAATAATTTTGAAAGAAACGATTTGCATAATGTACTTACTTTTTTATCTTATTCTTTATAAATTATGATAGTTGTGAAGCTAATTGCACGAGGAAGCCTTACTAAAGCAAAACTAAATCGAATTTTGACAATTGATAAGTGGTGCTAACCACTTCCAATTGCGTAGCCCCCGGTCAGATAACCAATTACTGAATATGACGTTAATTGATGTGCATGTATTTTAACATTTTTTCTTTACTTTTACAGGTTTCTTCACTCTCCAACTTGTATGGACCATCCACCTCGATTAAGAATCTAATAGTGGGGACAGTTAAGACAAGTTCAAAGCTCAGACCATTCCCCTAGTTTACCTAGTTTTATGCAGTTGAACAGACAAACAGTGCAAAAGTCTTACTAAAGCACAGAAGATACTTGAAAACGATCCGATTGACCATCGACTATGAAATCAATAACGAACAGAGTAACATAAGCATGACGTCTAAGCAAGTAGAAGAGTAAGGAAAGCCATCGAAGGAAGCCTTACTGAACAAAAACGTAACATAAAAATTGAAAATGTGGACACTGTAACTCATTAAACCAAGAGCCTGAAGAGTTACATAACGTATATCTATTTAACTTACAATTAAGCAGGTACAATGGTAAGGAAAGCCATAACAGGAGGCCTTACTTCAACCTATAGAACCAAGAGCGAAAAGAGTAACATTATTTTAACTGTATTTCATTAATCGTATAGGCTAATTTATGAAGTACACGAGTAAGGAAAGCCATGACAGGAAGCCTTACTGCAACTTGCTGCATCCTATTTTGCTTCAGTTGTATATACATAGATATATCCATAGTTTTCAATGACTTTTTTCCCTCCAGGGTTGCCACCGAGTAAATATCTGATTTCTCCGAAGATCTGGAGGGAAAGTCCTGGTACAAAACTGCCACGAGTGGACAAGGGCAACGTAGAGGAGAGACCGTGAGTGACGCTATTTCGGAAACAATTTGATGCTTACATTTGTTCGCTCGTCAATTTGTTAAATTTTGAAACCTGAGGCCAACTACACACTCACAAACTGGCAGGCTTCAATAGAAACAATTTTCTGTTTTCGTTTCAGAGTTCTCGGCCTTCTGACCAATCGAGGATCATTATAGATCGAGGACATCAAGATTTAAATTAATCAGCCATTGTATAAATTTGCTGTAAATTGTTTGGTGTATGACTGAGAGAGAGCGGGTGATGTACATTTACATATAACTAAGATCAAATGTGTAGGTCTATTAGTCCCTTCAATCTATTCACTGGAGAATGCCGTATTATCCACGCACCCTATTTCCCAACAAGCCACCTCACCAACTTTAACCTGACTTTAAACTTTCGACTTCACTCAACTTCTACCGACTTCACAAACACTTCAGGACAGTTTGCACCTCACTTCACGGCACTTCACCTGCTCACTCCAAGTAATATCACTCATCGAAATGGCATATTACGGTGTGTTTCTTCAATGCGCATGAATTTTCCCACGTCAAATGCTTGCGGTTGGTTCACTACGGCTGCAAAGAGCTGTCGTAAAATAGCCTTTCGAGCTCATTTTAATATCAGCTCCTATAGACAATACTTGTAATCATCCAAAACGTTTTCTCTTTCCAGGGTTTTCGGCCATCGTCTAATTATGATGAAGACAAAAAGCTGACAGATGTCATCAGTCATGGAACATAGTAGCGGCAGCCTCTCTTGTTGGTGGAATATCGATGTCGGCAACTCTAGTTTTATTTTCGCTATCCTTTCACCTCGATACCGTGCATTTTCGTTAATATTAATGCCATCTTCTTCTTTTTTTCAGATGGCCCTGGACTTACGTCACGACTGGTTGTCATTAGAGGCAGAGAGGACAAGAGCCGGCTTAAAACGGAAAGAGAATAGCATCTAGTCTACCAAGGATCAAGTAATTTTAAATGCTTGTCCTTCGTTGTGCTTGAAAAATGGTCTCTTACCTTGTATAGAACAAGACCAAATTATGGACCTCTCCATTAAAACCGGAAAGTCCACAACCAAAAAGAAATCACGTTTTGTTGTCTTTTCTGACTTCAAATCGGCCACTTGCAAATTCATCTCGTGATCTTTTTTTTTTCAGATTGTGGTCAGTGGACTTCTTACGTCAGGACATGGACTGATGACCATGAAACAGATTACAATGGAGGACATCAACCAACAGATCTCTGCAACATAAGAGGACAGCATCTCATCCAACAGCGCATTAGGAGTCCTGATCAAGTAAACTTATCTGTTGGCATTTTTCATTTATTTTTTATTCCTGTATTGAAATACTGGTCTCTTGTCCCTGTATAGGGCAGAAAGGCACCAATTGTGGATCTCTCTAATACCCTTTTGTGTTGAGTTCAGCACAAAAACGCAGAGCACCCTTCGTCAGAGAAAGTGCCATTGGGATGAAAATCTGTGCAATCAATGGTCGATATACTTCTTTATACAATCAGTTGAATTGTACTGACACCACATTTGTGGTATATAATTAATAATTTAATTGTTCATTTGATTCAAAATCTGTAGAAAATCTGTACAATCAATGGTGGATATACTTTCTTGTACGACCACGTTTGTTGTATAATTAATGAATTAATTATTCATTTGATTCGAATAGATCAATTCAAGATAATGGATCTTCAACAATGAAAGGAGAATTGCATCAACCCTGGAACCGAACTCTGGATAGCTGAACTTAGAACTATTTTTAACTGATTCAAATTGGAACAGTATTTAACGTTTAACGGCTTTTAAAGTGTATTTATTATACTGCATTTCTTCACTAACAGGGCCCGTCATACATCCATCTTCATTCCATTTCATGTTCATCCATGTACTAATACATTCATGTATGTTAGGGGATAGTATTTTAAGTAGTAAGTTAAGGGATTTTAATTTGTGATATTTTTGTGATTTCGTTTATTCCTGATCTTTGTATTCATTTGAATAAACTATGCAAGTGATTTCGTCATTTCTCTTGTTTTCTTGTGCCGTGTACTTATGAAAAACAATACAACAATAGATATTTTTACATTTATCAAAGAACGCTTGCCTGACGTGAACAATAAATGAACACCAAAAAAATGGGCAAATGTGTTGCCTCTCCCACTGTTAAATCAATTAGTATGTGAGCAAAAAGAGGTAAAAATTTAATGACAGTAGTGCCTGAACATGAGTGATGCTGCCCAAATCACTAATCAGGTGTAACACACTAGCTCATTGTGAGGGCGTACTAGACATTAAATGTCCTGGGCTTCCAATATTCAACATTTACATTAGTGGCACAGGTACATACTGAGACCATTATTTTACTGAATGTCAAATACCGCCACAACATTAGTGGATTCAAGGGAGGTGCCTGTACTCAGTGTGTTGTCCGTAAAAATATATAACAGGAGCCACCCACAAGGGATTGATATGGCCAAATCAAGCCAGAATGAAAGTAGAAATATCTTTAAAAAATTGGTTCCTTGATGCTTAACAAAGCAGAGTACCAGCAAGTATACATATTGCCATTTAACTTGACGAAATACAATGCCAGATATAAATACCAAGCACAGTATACCAAATGGCCATATTAATATTTGATTTCTTTACCCACACATACCAAATTGGAAAGCTATATATAGATTTTACCCCTATCCTCTTCAGACGCCACCCTATTAGGCCTAAATGATCTAATGTTTTGAAATGTTCCCCCCAAATTCATCTGAGATTTGTATTTGCTGGTTGTGCAAGGGCTCTGATGCTTGATGAAAAGAGTGAAGTCGTCAAGTCGCTCTACTTTTGATGCAGATATGTGCACATGACATCTGATGCATAAAAATTAAATCTGTAACTGGCTTGTATGTCTTATATGGTCCTGGGGAGGGGTGTATTTTTTTTTAGCTTTAAATGAGCCAATTAAAATGCGATATTATGCAATGCATACTTCCTCGGTATAATACGAAAGCCCTATTAGTGTCATAGTCGATTTATTCCGGAGTTCTGCTTTTTGAGAAATAAATGCTGGTGCTTCTACTTTCTTTAATAAATGTTGGAGCCTTTAATAAATATTGAATGTTTTCGAGATACAAATGTTGAAGCATCAAAATATATTTCTCTAAATAATTTCTTAAAATAGCCAATATTTCTGATACAAAAAAATGCTCCAAAGTATGTTTCTCGAAAAAAACAATTTCAAAACACGTTTCTTGACAAAACAGAAGCTTTAATTACAATTCTCAAAAGACAAAAACAATAATTTTGCTTAAAAAAATTCGAAGAGAGAACAATCTCTAAAATATATTTTTAGAGAAAAAAAACTCTAGAATACACATTGATTATGGCACTGATTGGCTTTCGTAGTATACTGGAATTAGTTTTATGTCAGTTCAGTGGACAATATTATACCCCGCCCCAATGTTGCGGCAATATCGGAGTGAATGTACATGGGAACTGGAATCCTGTAGCCAACATTGAAAAGGGAGGCGGAAGGTCCCAACGAGTTTTGTACAAGGTTGGAGCTTTCGTTTTACTCTCACCCCCCCCCCCCCCAGATATCTCGCATGTTGGGGAATGTTTTCATTTTCCTCATTTTAGTGATTAATTACAATTTAATATCATCAGTCCTAAATCATCTTTTCGGTGTAGTACAAATTCAAGTGTAGTTGATTTTGTAGAAATTTGGAATATCATTCTTGACTGAATGACCCACAAAGGGTTGAAGTGGGGGGGGGGGGAGCAGTAATGACACTATCTAAGCGGAGGGCCACCATCGGTTGACGTACAGAGAAAATTTTTGGATAAAAATGTCTCTCAGATTGCAGGAAATGGCACTTCCTAGTCGGTGTAGTACAAATTCAAGTGTAGTTGATTTTGTAGAAATTTGGAATATCATTCTTGACTGAATGACCCACAAAGGGTTGAAGTGGGGGGGGGGGAGCAGTAATGACACTATCTAAGCGGAGGGCCACCATCGGTTGACGTACAGAGAAAATTTTTGGATAAAAATGTCTCTCAAATTGCAGGAAATGGCACTTCCTAGTCTCTCTGGCGTTGTGAGTTCCAGCTAACATTTTCTTTATTTTTTCTGGACACAGATTCGAATGGTGTAGAGGGGATGATAAGAGAATTCCATAGGTTTATAATTCACTGATGGATATCATCATGTAATCATTATCGCTGCTGGCGTTCGTTCGATGCCAAGGACTTTCGGGTAAGTAGGCTTCTGTGTTGAACGTTTGTGAAGTTTTCAAAACTTCTGTCATGTAAAAATTTAAAAACTTCTCTATTGTCAGTAACCTCCGTACTTCCAGTGACAGTTTGGGAAGTTCTTGTCTTATACAAATTTTGGCCTATATTTTTTTACCTTCGAATTTCATTTTTTTTTTGGGGAGGGGGGGGGGGCAAGCGGAGGCATCATGATATCAAATCAAAAGTACATCTTCATCAAAATAGGTCGCCAAAAAGGGAAAATTTGGCGTTTTATGGGGAAAGTTTGGAGGGACCACATTTGAAGTTGACGCCAAACTTGCATTTTTCAGGCGTTTTTCAGGCATTTTCTTCGGTGTAGCACTTTTTTCTCCATTTTGTATCAATTTCAATGAGAAATTACACCAATATTAGCTCTCACACAGCAAACTTTGGCAAACTTGCAGTTGCACCGGCACGTATTGTGCACCGTACTGTGAAAAATACAGGGAAATAAGGAGTTTGTGTCATAGAAAACAGTCAAATTTTCTAAACCAACGTTTGTGGACACCTAATGGTAGATTATTCAAAGTAAGCAATAACAGTCGCCTTCTTTTGAAGAAAAGTTTCCCACAGATATAAATTCAGTTATTTATTGTTCAATAATAATTTGTTCGCCCACTGACTTTTTTTAAACTTCAGATGACTGCATCTTAAATGACTTATCACATGCATAATGTTTTAAGGAGATGCAAGATTTTGCAGATGTTTATTGATGAGACTGAATGGTTTAACAATGATTGCAGCTTTTTTCTTTGTATGCCATGTTGGTATATTCTAAACGCCCTATTTCCATTTTACACTAGAAAAAGTGCATTTACGCAAGTAAGATAGTATATTATGCTAAGTTCACCAATGTCTTAGGACATTTTTCAAAGAAGTGGGTACGCATATGACGTCTCACGCTTTTCTAAATGATAAAATGAGATACCTGTTGATCCTGACATTTGTTACCATGAACGCGGAGTTATTTCTCGAATTTGGCGTTTTTCAGTCCATTTGGCGGCTAATTTGGTGAAGTTGTGACTAATGAAAACCTGGCAACCCTGTGCTCCGATCCAGCCGGCAAGGCAGCCTTACTAAAGACTGCTGTTAATGGCTGCTATCTTCAATCGGGTGGGACTTCAAGCTTTAGCCGGGCGTTTCACCAACATGCAATTTTGAGAAAGCAGAAGTCTTTGAAGTGACAAATATGGCGGTGTAATCTCTTTCATTGTTAATTTGAAAATAAGCATGTCCGGAATGCATAAATGGACAGCCTAATCAAAAGCCACCTGGACTGTAGTCAGTACAGTAAACTAGCCCAACATAGCCAACTGTACCGTGTAGGCAAACGTTCACAGATCCAAGTCAGTATTAGTACCACTTACAAGACAGCGTTGCCTGTATCAAAAGATGGATGGTGGAATGAGTGTATTTGTCGGAAACACTATAATGATGGATCCAGAATGCTACCGAGTATGGCTAGATGGTTTTACTTGTAGGTATTTTGATGTCATTGTTACTATGTTCTTTCTACGGATTCTCTGATCTAACAACAGCACAGGTCGCCCTACTACGAAGTTAGTGTTAAATTAAGTGTGCGTTACTTACACTTACACTAGTTACAGTACGACCACTGAACGCATGGACTACTAGACTTACTAGTACCAGTAAACAATAGTAATCTAGGCCAAGCAAATTAGACTAACACTAAATAGGGTACACTTAACGTAAGGACGACCTGTGAACAACAGTAATTTAGGCCAAGCACAGGTCATTGCCTAGGCCTAATTACTGTTGTTCACTGGTCGTCCTTGCGTTAAGTATACCCTTTATCAGATAGCTTGGACTAATTCTTAAAAGGGTATCCGTAACACTAAGGACGAAATGTGGGGCTAAGTAGAGTAAGTATTGTAGTCAGTGATTATGAGCCGATTATTATCAATCATGAGTTAATACACTTTTTAGAGTCGCAGGTTTGGGCGGGGCAGATGGCCAGCACTGTATAGCTCAGCTGCATAAAATCATGGAGTGACTGGAATTTATCCTTCCAAGTTTGCGACGTAGTTCCACCTACAAAAGTTGGAACGTTACCTTATGAATCAGTATTGTCTGAAATGAATATGTATTCATTACAACCGAAAAAATTGTGTGACTGAAGGTGAAATTATTCCTCCTCCTTTTTGACAACCCAAACAAATTAACTTTCCTTAAGGTGCCTGCTGAGTGCACCCGCCGTGTGGAAATGACAAAAGTGGTGGTGTGCCTCGATCAATCTGCCTAACATAAGCTTTCAAAAGTTGTGATGTGTGAATGTTAGGTAGAGGCACGTTCGAATGGACGGCGCAGTTGATGGCTAACTTTCTTTAAATGAAAGTTCTACACCAGAACAGAAAGACTACTCAACATAAAGGAGGTCCATGTGCAACTGAATTTATTCCTCTTCAAATATGCAGACTGTGATAAAGTAAATACTGTGTACAGATACATTCATGTGCATTCAAGCATAAACAATGAGAGGCAGTGTTCACAATTCACAGAAAATGCATGATTGGATTCTAAGCACAGTACAATATTACCTCTACAACTGGGTTCTATAAACCAGCACAGTATGTATGGGATTTCCATGTAAACCTGGCCAACAATGTTTATTCAAAGAATATCAAATGAATTATTATTGTTATAAAATTTATAAAGCGCCATTCACTCATAAAGAACCATTCAGTCTGCCTACCCATTGTGCTGCCTGTTGTACTCACTAAGTCAACAGCTACCCACAGTGACCATTATGTCAAGTCTCATCAACAGTTAGAGAACATCCCACATTCCCTTAAACTGAACACACAGTAAACGGCGAACTTAATATTTTTTTCTTTCAAAACTGAACTTTATTCTAAATTCTCACATAGTTTAACCATTTGAGGTTTCTTGTACTTTCATGCATACAGTGCTCAGCAGATCTTTCTGTAATGTACAACTAACAATGACGTCATAGATTTCTACTTATTAAAGCAACACACTGCGCATGCTACATTTTGACAGTATACGTACCAGGTGTGTGTAGTATGTTCTTCCTGCCGACACAATGATACCCTTGATGTTCGAGCACACTTTCTCATTTAGGCTCTAAATACTATTGGCCTATTGCCTATAGATGTTCACTAACTTACTGTAAAGAAAGAGCAAAGTTTCTCTGTGTCTTGCAAAGTGTCAGTAAACTAAAGTACAACAATTCAGCTATGTAGAATAGTGTTAGCTTTCGGTATGATCCATCAGTGGTTTAACATAACTGTATGAGAAGGGGTATCTCAGTAGTTGTTTATTTTTTGGGGATATAAAATAATAAACATTGATCATTAAAGTAACTATAGTTTGCATAGAAGCAATAGGAACTTTTTCAAGACAGAGTGGGAAAGGAGGAGGGGTTGTTTTAGCATTTCGTTATTAAAAAACATTTCAAACAGATTTGCTAAATAGTGTACCTTGTACCCGAAAGTGACAGACTTTTATACCAGTAGGCCATGGTTCAGTCCCAAACTCACAGGTTATACCCACTGACTTGAAATCACACATGATAAAGGTAAATGATATTCTTGCAGTAAAATGAAACATTATTGAAGGAGACTACATTGAGTCAGATCTTTTTTATGTTTTTTTTTTTTTATCTGTTCAATCTTTCAGTTGGCCATGGGTACTTTAACTTACGTGTCCTTTCTTAGTTCCCTCTTTGGAAACTTGAATTTCTTATTTGAGTCTGTTTACAGAGATGACAGGTACTTCCAGGACGCTGATGGAAATTTTAATCAGGTTAATGAACATGACAATATAGCGAAAATGGTATACCAAGTTGGGATAGAGATGGCATTTAATTGTGTGTACAGTAGCAAAAGTTCTGTACTTTAGTACATACATCAAAACATGAGAATTTGATGGTTTCAAACCACTGACAGAATTGTGTTTCGATCTCTTGTAGACACAGCACACCAACCAAAGCTCATCACTGTATTCTCCAGTAATAATGATAAAAAACTGAAGAACAATTAAATTCTTTCAGTTAACAGTACCTTTGTAGAAAGTGTTTCAAAAATTTTAGCTTTGAACTTTTAAGAGCAAATTTGCTTTAGCAGATGACAAAACCCCCAAAGACAGCACTACATTAAGTTCAGGCAGTACTGATTTACTCTCATCTGGTATGGTATTCCAGAAACAGAGACCATTAAATGAAAATATTGCGAACTATCGGCAAATGCAAAGAACGAATAGCTGAGTGAATACATGCTATAACATGTAAATGTCTAGTAGGAGGGGTTCCTTTAGTGTCTCAGATATTTCTCTGTTAGGCCAGCACTCACTTCTAGAAGGACTTGACATACAACTTGGAGAAATTCAGCTCACTGTAAAACTTTATACAGATGTTTTATTGATTACCTGTACACAACTTGAGAACTTGCATCAGATTATAAGGACGGAGGGACAGTTACCAGTGATGGATTCAGTGCAGTGAGGATGGGTACCTGTCCCCCACCCCCAAAGAATCAAAATTGATCAGTTGTGCCTTAACTATTATGTTGCAGACATGTCATTGCTCTTCGTATTCACAGTTTGGATGTAGAAACTACTGTATTAATTAGAGCACTATTTTAATACGAATCCTTTCGACAGAAAATATGATCCTCCGATGCTTAAAATCTAGTGCACCCCTAAATATCTTTGATCTGCACCTGTTTGCAAAGAGGACAAAACAGGAGATTGCAGTACCAGCCTGAAGTATGTCTCGTAAACGGTGAACCTTGTGAAAACATGGACGCTCTCTACCCTAGCGATAGCTTGAATCTTGTCCTCATACACATATCACATTCCGTTTCTGCAGGATGTTGCCTCACTTACCAGAACAAAACCCAGTTGACATCTGTTACGCATGCCTGAAGACATGCATGTTAGCAAAACTAAAAAAATACGCAGACATTCATGTTCAGTGCATGTTTACAGCACACACTGCACCTTAAAATTCAATCCTCACATGATATCACATCGTACAGTATATGTTTAACTCTTCTCGAGAGGTACCTGCTCTATTCATTATGGTATACAGCATCTGACTATTATGTCATGTTCTATCATGTAGAAAATGTCCTCTTGAGACATGATTTTAGCACATTATGGAAATTGTGTGAGGAGTAGGTGTAGGAGTAGGTGTTCTTATTCAATAGACTTTTGTTATCCTTGGTGCTATTCATCGTATTGCTTGCTAACATGGCACGTTTGTTTGCCTGAATATTTTTTGGCAAGTTTTTCAATAGCCCTCAGGTGTATTTTCCCATAAGCTATTGCAATTAACCATAGATGCTATAAAAGTTACAACAGAACATCATGCAATTTGACATTATGCAAGTAAAGCTTTACATTATGGTATGGTTGTTGTTGGTTTTTGTTTTTGTGGTGTATGACCTTGTTACAGTTTAAAGTACAGGAGAGATGCAAATGGTGTGACATACAGTACTGTAATGTCGTATCAAGTGTCACATGCCAGAAATTAGGGTTGGGCGGTATCCCAGTATTCAAGACAGTACCGGTATTCGCAGTACCGGTCTTCGCAGTACCGGAGCAAAATCTGAATACGCGAGCACCGGTACTTTTGAATACTTCGCAGTACCAGGGAAAATTCTTGGTACCGGTACCATCTTCAAGAAATCAACAAAAATTTGCTTTTCAAATGTAGCGTTAATACTTACATATCAACATCAAAATGGACCAAAAATAAATTCCAGATCCATTGCAAAAGTTTTCATATCAATATCTGTGGTTAACTTGGTACGCAGCAGCGGTTACTGTCGTATGGCATAAAGCATCTACTTTGCATTACGATAGTAAAATCATGCAAACGCTACAGGTTAGGCCTACACATATTGCCTGTTTTGTTAACTTGATGTAGACGAAGACTAAAGTATCCGTGCGTACTAACACCAGTCGACTAAAAAAGAACAACTTACAGGGGTAGCTATGTAGAAATAGTTTCCACGATGTGTGTGTTTTTTTTTGGCTTGCGTGCCTTCTGAGTGCTCATGTTTGTATACTTCTTTAGCCTAAGAACGAAGTGGTTCATTCAGTTTCTCTAGCAGTTCACTAATGGTGATAACACAGGTTCGATCCCCGCTCGTGAGTGCGTTTCTTTTTTTTTTTTCTCTATTGTTGAACATTTTGGTTTTCGTTTTTTTTATGACCTTGAGATGGATCGTGACTACGAGTTGCTGTTGGGGGATACGTATAATTATGTTCATTATGCTCAAACATGCTACGTAGGCATACTGTAACTTTACAGAAATGAAGTTGAAAGCTGAACTGCTGCTGATCGGTCTATGTTAAATAGTATGTTAAATAGTATTCATCATTATACCCCCAATGAATCATTTATTACAGTCCCAGCACAAAAAATTACATCAGAAATGTGTTGTAATCGAATTTCGTGAAACTGGTACACATAGTTGTAACTCTGTCGGATTAACTCTGATTAACACTGAAATTGCACAGATGGAAAGATCATACTCAAAATACTTTTTGAAATTCCCTGGATGAAAGTTAGAATTCCGTATCTCCTTCCGTTTTGGAGTTATGAGCAATTTTGTGTTTTAAAATGTTAACTTTAACTGCTTCCTATGTCTGTGGCATAACTTTTTTAGGTTATCCTGCTGCTATAGCTATCCTATGTAATACAGTTTCATTCATTACTCAACCGAGTACTTAGACTCGGGCTTACAGTGACTGCAATCAGGGTTGTCGGTTTGTTTGTGGGGCAACTCGCCAAATCACCTGAAAAAAAAAAAAACGCCAAAATAAAACTAGCTCCTTCAATAAACTTGACCCTGTATTTTTACAGTATAACAGTTGTCAACCTTTTCAACACAGAGTAATACGATACACATTATTACGTACTCATCTATATTGCTGCAAGTGGAGAGTGAATTTGTAAACCCCCTAACGTCTCACTCGGGTGACTATCCAAATCGGGGAAAAATTCTTGACATTTCATGATAAAGCGTGTGTTTTATAGTTATTACCATTAGGCCCCCAAAACACCCAGTTGCCATTTGGCATGCACTTTAAATTTTTACCGGCCCTCAAAGGTAGAAAAAACACCTTTGCTCATTTTGGCGTTTAAAATGCCAAACTGGCTACCCTGACTACAACAATAGGCAGGCAGGCACACTCGGTGGAAGAAAACATTTCCCGCGCCAATTCTGCTATGGATGGGACAAACGGGGACTTTTACGTCACTGAATTGACCCATTAGTAATGAAAATTTCATTCACATAAATGCATAAGTTGGATTGGGAATTTCCGCGATGCATGATCACAAGCAACGTTGTTTCTGGCCTTGCATCTAATTTTGAACGTAAGTCCTGCCTGCCACTTGCATTTTAAACTCATGATTGGCTGTTGAAAATCACGGGAAGTATAAAGGCAACAAATTAGCTACAAACTTGTACATCAAGGCTGTCAGTCATTCTACATTGGCATCTTTGGGGCGGGGCATATAGACCGTTTGCTCATCTTGGAACTGAGATCTAGGGAACAAGGGTGAAATTTTCCCGTTGTACAATGACTTGCTCGCTTTGAGTGACAAAAGACTACAGTATACAACGCACACACAACAGCGTGCTTGTATCATGGAAGTTACGTTGTTTGTGTACATACAAGCATCAATGACAGTGAATTTGTATTTCTGGAGAAAGTTTCAACAAAGCGAAACAAGTTTTCAACAATTTTATGTGATGAAATAATTTGTAAGTAATGTATAGTAATCAGATCACCAACTTAATAATTTCTGGGCTGCAAATGGCGAGTGGGTATGTTGACACATGATCGCATCGGCAAAAATTTGGTCGCCGATCATTGTGTGGATGTATACTGTACTGTGCTCAGATCCTGCTAAAGTTGTACAAATGAAACTTTTTTCCACTGCTTTTTGGTTTTTTTTGTCAATGAATTTAAGTGAAGACATGTATACAAGTTACTTTATTAATTCCACAGTATATAGGGCACACAAACTGTTGTTTTTATCACGTTGAACAAAGCAAACATCATCTTGATTTTATCACTTTGAACACGTAGCCAATCCCTGTACTTGCGTAAATACCGGTACTGATGTGTTGTGAGTACCGGTACTGATTTTCCTGGTACCGCCCAACACTACCAGAAATGATGAAAAAGTAAAATTTCCACTGATTTGACACACTCATGTAAGATTTGTCATATCTCAGAAAGCAAAGACTGAGGCAGTTTGCAATTTGACATAGCATCTAATGAGTTTTCACCTTAATTTAATATTAATTAATTTACAGTAAATTTGTTTTCTCTACACTAATAGGACACTAAAATGCCCATTTTCTGACATTCTCTCAAAAGAATGAAGGTATATTTCTGATTATCCTAAGAAAATCTTTCAAATTTGGGAAATTTTCAAACTTTATTTTCTCAAATCTTAATTTTTTCTGATACGTCAGTATGCTGGAACACTGACGAATTGTATTGTCCTTTTTTTCGTGCCTTGTAAGGGTCATCTTTGTGTATCTTTAGCCCTCAATATTCATCTAAGTACGAAGTTGCTCAGTTGGTTGCGCCTTCAGGTTTGTAACATTGATGTCACGGCATGGGTTCGAGCCCCAGCTAGGAAAGTCCTTTTTTCATCCTTGTATCGGTGCTGCACTAATGTCTAGAGCAGGGGTCGTCAAGCTTTTGGGTGCGGGCTAACTAATTTTCCTTTTTGCCACGGGCCGGATTCTTGACGCCAGCAAGCGACTTGGCCCATGGGTGGAAGGTTGCTGACCCTTGGTCTAGAATGTCTCTGCAATGTTTAGCTAAAAAAAAAATTTAGTTTCTCGCCCGTACTTTTCAAAAAGTTTGGGCGTGCAGGCCCTTTTTGATTCCTTGCCGAAGGCAGGCAACAAATCTATGTGATGGTGATGGCGTGTGTGTGTGTGCTTGTGTGTGTGCGTGCGTGTGTTTGTGGGATGCCCTGGCTTGTATTGTAAACACGATATCTCAAGAAGGGAAAGGTCCTTAAACTTCAAAATTGGTGTGCTGATAGTTCATTGTGAGTAGATTTACTATTGATTTTCATGGGGTCAAAGGTCATTCAAGGTCACCATAGCTCAAAGTATGAAAACCAGTCAAAAGGACATATCTCAGCAACGAAATGTTGCTGGAACTTCAAAGTGTTGTCGTTGGTAGCACTTAATACGTAAATAATGTCTGTAAGTTTTAATGGAGGTCAAAGGTCATGTGAAGTTGATAGAAAATATATTTTTAAAATCATGTACATGTAAACACAGTATCTCAAGGAGAGTAAATGTGCTTGAACTTCAGTGATGTTGTGTTGGTAGTCCACTGTAGGTAGACGACCTCTATCACCAGGTCATTTGGGGTCACCAGGTCATTTGAGGTCACCAGAGGCTTAAGTATGAAAACATGTCAAGGATGATCTTTAAGCAACTGAATGTAACTAGCACTTCAAACTGTCAAAATTGAGCAGTTAATGAGTAGATGATCTCTGTTATTTGAATTGTCCCTTGGGAGACGGAGAAAATCATCTTTTGATATTTGTTACCTACCTATATTTACAACCTGCTTGTAGAAAACAATTGCACAGTATTTTGGGGAAGTCAAGTGTCACATCTTGTCACCACTTAAATGCAATAGAATGGATCGTTCCCATCCCCCCTTCCCAATCCCTTGCTCCTTGTCACAGAGTAGATGTCTAATGGCAGATAAATGTTGCTAAATAGAAGCTGGTCTCATTTTCTTCAACAAGCTATTTGTAACCCTCTACAAACAATCCTTTCACATCACTTAACATAGCTTTTTAGATACATCAGCTACTTATTTGCCAGCAAATCCCTGTCAAGATTAACAAAGTACTTTGTTTGAGTCACCTTTCACAAGGGAACTACAGTACCCTTCAGCTGGGAAATATTTTTGAGGTAGTCTTTTGCCAACTTTTAACCACACTTTGGTGTCATGAACTCTCTGATATGTCATAATTTTCATATGTGGGTTACATTCTTGCTTTCTGTTTTTCATTTTGATATGGTCCCTTTCTTCACCTCGTGGTCGCTTCTTTCTAAAGTGATTGTGTGTGTTTGGAAGAAAAGGGGATATTAGCGAGGAATCACAAAGTCTTTTGGGGATGCAAGGATATTTAGCATCGCTTGTAAGCTGTAGATACCTACACATGCTACGTACCTAGGGCTAGACATAATGCGGAATTCAGGTTGCTTGGAAATTACATGCTGCACAAAATTCCCATACTTAATGTGTAGCAACTTGAGCATTTTTTTTTTTTTGTAGCAATATATCCTGCCCCCGGAATGAACCATTAACGTTGAGTTATAAGCAATTTTGTGTTTTAAGATATAACTTTTCACTGTCTCCTTCGTCGGTGCTGTAACTTTTTTGGTTATCCTGCTGCAATGGATGTTCCTTGTTAGTCAGGTTTCGTTCGTTTTTCACTCAGTGAGCTTATCGTGGCTACAACTATAGGCAAGCGAGCAGGCAGGCATGCCTGTTGAAATCACGAAACACAATGGTACAGTAAATCCCTGCGACTTTCACAAGAAGCGCACTTGGTGGAAGGAAAGATAGGCCGTGCTAATCCTGCTGTGGATTGCGAAAAACGTGAGCGTTGCTCACCAGTTATTTGTAAGCAGTACTGTATCCTGAGGAAGAACCCCTATTATTTTTTGTGGAAATGAAAGTCATCTAAGTTTACAGAGGTCAAACACTAAAAATCGTGTTAACACAACATCTAAAAGGCTGTGTGACATGCTTCTAGAAAAGGGCACCCCTCATTCAGAAGTAAATCAAAGTAAATCTGATGGAATTTTGTTTGTCTTTCACCAAAGTACAAAAGATTTGAAAGTTTAATTCCCACCCAGAGTGATGGGTTAAAAATGTAGTTGGCTGTGGTTGGTTGAACATAGCACATTTCGGGAGAAAAAATGAGA
Source organism: Stichopus chloronotus (assembly GCA_021234535.1). NCBI lineage: Eukaryota > Metazoa > Echinodermata > Holothuroidea > Aspidochirotida > Stichopodidae > Stichopus > Stichopus chloronotus. The sequence continues at coordinate 25,653,282 of CM037843.1, forward strand.
AAATTGAAACCTAAATGTAGGGATCATCTCCTCGTGTTAAGAGACTAAAGACGCAATGCATTTTGTAGAAATGAAGGTATGGAAGCTTAAACTTGCTCCATTTGAATATTATGTCCATGACTATTAAAGAGAAAAGTGTACTGAATTTTGAGTAAAATACAGTGAAATTTGAAACATTGCTAAGCTGGTGTTACTGTAGTTCATGCAATATGTCTGCAATACACAGGGAATATTTAGCTCACTGTACTGTTGAAATACACCAAGTTTTGATTATCAGTAGCAACAAGTGCAGTTTTCATGGCCAGATGAATGACAAAAATGTACAATTTTGGGGTTTTTGACTTACAAAAGTTCCTTCAAAATTTACAAAGAAAGTTTTACCTATTCAATATTTCATGTGAGCACTCAGACAACTGTAGTAATTAAAAGGAACTGTAGTGGGTGTTTCAATTTTAATCTACACTTAGTGTACATCTATTTACAAACAGTCACGACAGCATCGGTTCTATTTTCGTAATTACAGTACTTCTATCCAAATATAACTTTAATTTTCTCGCTGTTGTTGTACAGCATATCATCATTTGGGAAATGTATGACGTATCACATGCACTGACAATACTACGTGACATGTACAGGTGCATGTGTGACGTCACGAATCATGTAATTTTGCATTTCAGCATGGCAACTTGCGAGTGAATTTATTGTTCTACCCAATGGTATCTTATTGTTTGAAAAAATATATTTGAAGTATCAGGACTATCTGGAAGACTGTACAATGATTTTCCTCTAACCACACAAAAGGATTTCAAAAATCATCTCTTCTAGTTTCATTTGAGGATAGACCTTAAACCTGATGTGGACATTACACATTGTCAACATTCATGTCATAGAATTAAAATGGATGGTACCCTTATATATTCATGTGTTTCAGTGAGCATGTTTCAGTTGTATATGCACAAAGTATAGCCTGCAGATTAGGTGTTTTCTTGTAATAGAGTACTTGAAAGGACATCTTTTTTTCAGTTTTCTGATGTAAAACTATAACATCACCATGTATACTACTGTACAACAAAGAATTACATAAAAAGGTGAATACTGTACGTCAAACAACCTTACAAAATTTCAAACTCTCAAATAGTCTTTTATATGAAAATCATAAACAGCCTGAAACCAATTGTTTTTCTTCCAAAACTGATATTTTAAATCAACAAAGTGAGTCATGTTGCAGATGTTACATTATTTCAATATAAAGTACAGTATGCCCCAAAGATCTGTACAATAATGTTGTATCATCAGTCTGCAAAGTTTGTTGTTGTTGTTGTTTGAGAGGTGGTCTACAATTAATAAGTTACAAACACTATGTTATAGCTCAGTTTTGGGTGAGGATATACCCACTTATAGTGATAAACTGATTTTTAAAATGGTGAACTGCAATTGTAATGACAACACTTTAAGACTGAACCTGATAGGGTAACTTCATAACAAATGATAGGTCTTTTAAAACATCTCAGTTCCTTCACAGTCAATTCACAATGACCAATCGTGTGGTAATAATTAAACTTGAATTTGAGGAAGGAATTATTTAGACTTTCTTTAGTAAACTTAATTAATGTTGTGGATGTTACACATTTCCCTAGTAGGAATACATGAATGATTTACGGCCATGGTAGCTCAGTTCACTTTTGCACTGATTAACGTGCAGTGAGTGCAGCAAATGAAAGTTATAAAAACTGAAGTTTGTAGTCACATGTTTGTGATACTATTAAAGGTACGCATACATGCTCGCTTCAGCAACAATTTGTGCCAGGAAAGAAAACATTATGAGGCAGCTGTCAGTAGGCATGTGGAGGTGTAGGAATAGGACTCAGTATTTCAGTCATTACCTCTTCTAATCTTGAGTACAGTATTAGGATTTTCAGGCCAAACAAATGTATTACAGCCTCTTACTATACTGGCTTCGCAAAGGATGTCTTGCACACATCATTTTTTGTCTCAAGCACAGCCACCACCCTATCATCATACTGTAGTTGACTGCAACCAATGAATTCACATCAAAAATTGAAGTTTGAAATAAGGAAAATGCAAGGCTTGTGCTGAGATAAAATCAAGAAATCCATGTTCAACATCATTTAAATTATCCCTCTTGTCTGGATGTGGGGGGGGGGGGAGCAGAGAAGAATATTGAATCAATTTAGTCTGACAACAGTAGTCTACAACCTAAGCAGTATTAAGTAGTGTGCAGTCTACACAATCTAGAGTGTGCACAGTATACATAGTGTATTAGGGGCAGGTAGTACTGTACTCAGCTGCAGGAGCATCAGTACTATTGCTCTACCTACAGATCAACTAGGTCAACTGAAGATTGCTTGCATACTGTTTGCTACCGGCAAAATATGACATTCGGACACACTTTGAACTCTCAAAAATATACAGTAACTTTTGCAAATGTAAAACTGGATCCACCATGAACTGTATGGACTGGTTTCTGCTTGCCATGTTTGCATGAGGTTGCATTGCAGTTTACATAGCTTTGTGACAGAGAAAGAACTAATCATATAGACCAAAATGCAATGCAGGATGCAGTGACATAATACGCATGTGGTTTAATAAAAGAGACGTGAAGAAATTTTCAGAATGCTGTGATATTGTGGTGTTTTGAGTCAAAGTACAGTGTTATAACATGGTGGTTGTAATGTGAATAACCTACACAGCACAATTGAGCATTTTACACAACTGTCCAGAACTTACTGGTTTGCCAAAACATCACTGTTTGTTCCTCTTTTTAGCTCTTGATGGGAATATAAGGGCATTTTGATTTTCCTTCCACTAAAAAGTGGGGGGATTTGTTGTGTCAAGGCCCCTTGCTACAAAAGTGGTAGATTGATATGTTTCCCTGTCCTCCAGGATCACTGCCCATGTACTGTACTGCTCAGGAAACATTTTGTATTTACAGAATAGCTGCTTTAAACAAAAATGTTTCTCAATTTATTATAAAATATTCAATAAAAAGGCCAATTGTTCTCTTGTCTTTCTCTATTTTTTCTACACCTGCAGTAATTGAACACTTTAATTCCTTTTTGTTATTTTGTAAGACCAAAATAGTTCCAAGCAAACCATAAGTGAGCTCAGTACAGTATACACATTCAATTTTATCTTTGTTCGTAATGCATAGTGTGAAATAGAGGATAAAAACAGTGAACTTTGCAGGTTTCAAACACTTTACTTTGTATGAAATGTGTCATAAATATCTGTCAACAGTTTTTTTCGTGATGGGGGCAACAAAAAGATTGCAGTACTGTCAATAATGGGGAATACGAGTTAGTCCAACTTACTATTGGAGATATTCAGATGTTTGATTTTCCTACATTTTGAAAACTATTTCTAGTACAAAATAGTAATACAGTGGTAAAGGAATCCAGATTGTTCATGCATGAAAGTGACCACAGTTCTTAATGGACCACCTGAAAAATTCAAAACACAATAATGTATCAAAATTGTTGAAATGACTACAATTTGCTTTCCAGCGAAAACAGGACACCACTTTAAAAATGGGTTACAATTAAATCAATTCTGTAGTGAATGATGACATTGCATTCTCATATCGTATATTACAAAACTTTCCATCAACAATTAATGATGTACTGTAACATCGGCAATCCATCTCTCTAGATATTAATGTACCAAAAGTAAATGCACCTAACATTTAACTTTTTAGAGACACATCAAGCTGTGTTTAAACATTTCATGCACATAACATTACACAGCTGTTTATTATTTGTTATGTATTTCACAAAAAATCACATTTTCTGTTGTGGACGTTACACTGTGTTGTGGACGTTACACTGTGTTGCGGATGTTACATGTGTTGACAGAAATCACAAGTTTCTCCATATCACTAAAATATAATATGTAGGAAGAACTATATTGTCCAATAGAGAGGTTTGGGGAGTCTTTGTACTAAATGCAAAAATTTACACAAAATCTTATTGCAGCTTCAAGATACTTGACTTGTTGCAATGTTGTGGACGTTACTTTTGGAAGTTTCAATTTTTTTTTCAAAGTCACATGTATCTGAAAAACAATGGATAATGTAAACTCTTTTTGCTAGTGGTATTTATTGGTTTGACATCATATTCTGTGTGAGCACACTAGACATTCCACACATTAGCATACAATTGTTGACAGAAAATGTACTAACTTCCGCAACATTATCTTTGTGTGACTACCATCCTAAAATATGGGAACATTTGGAGATGTTTGTTTATTGTCTTAATCTCGCTTCGTCGTGTTTCAGTGTCATAATTATGTAACTTTTAAAATTATGTTTATTGAAATGACAGTCCTGGCAATGTTCTACCCATTTTATGTCACAAATTTCCGTCAACAATTTCGGACAAAAGTGGCAAGAAGCATGCATTACACAGCATGCATTAACACTATAAATATAACATATATTTTGCTTAACACGAAACATATTTCCGTAAGGATCTTTGAATAGACAATCTGCCTTTTGCACATGTTGAAACAACCACAGCCATATACATTTATGTAAAATGCAGTGTCAACTCCTGTGAGTTACAGTACTTAGTAAGGTTGTGTCTTTATCAATTCTTGTAAAACGTTAAGAAAGGTATTTACATTTACAACTACTGTACAGATACTGTACCTCTGAAGATTTAGTGGTGGAATAGGTGTACTTTGATGTTGGCCTATTTTAAGTTTGTGATTGTTCTGCATCTGTTTATCAAAATTGCATACTGCTTAAAACTTGTTTATAAGTTACACATTACAGGTATCATAATCTGAGTAATTTTACATCTTTATAACATTTTACATGTTTCATTCTCACACACACACAGACTTTCAGGAACAAACCCAACATGAATTTGTAATGCGTTTGGAATGTATCTTACAGGTACATTTACACTAATCCAAGTGTGAAATTTCTTCCTCCATATTAATTTTCAAGTACTTTATATTACAAGATCTCGAAATGCAGTTCCCCAAATTTCAGATACTGTGTTGCAAATCTGTGTGTTCACTCCTCCGATAAACATTCAATATTGAAGTGTAAAATTTTTGTCTTTCCTTTATTTGAAATGTACCCCTAGTTTAGCTAATCCGTTCTTGAAATTCTCTGTGATATTTATTCTTGATTACTCACTAAAACTGCTGTGCTAAGTCTTTAGGAAATAAATCACTCCTTTAAATACTACTGTATATAGGCTAGCCTAACATTAATTAAAAGAGATCCAATCCATTCCGTTTCAACAGGGAAACATGACAGATAAATGTTGCATCCAACATACCTCTAATATTCCATTCAACCCTAAGACACAACTCTGCACAGCCTGTAAATTGTGTAATTGACAAGTCTGTAAGTTCCAGCCTCTGCAAGTTCACTATCAAATTCAGGAATAACAATGCTGAAAAACAAAAAAATTTGTATTTTGTCATCAGACATTTGAAGGAGTTTCATCTAAGACATTCTGGACAATATTTTTGTATTAAGATTTGAAACATGCCAACTATGGCTTTGAGTGTGATGTTTCCTTATCAAAAGTAGCAGGTACTGTACTAATTTCTGTACTTGTTTATATTATTTGAATGATGTTGCTTACATGTGGAGGTAGTGTTGAATAGCATCATGTGTACTGTGCAGTGCTTCACTAGAGTGAAAAATACTGTACTCAATTGTAAACTGGCCTTGTAAAAAAGGGACAAAGTATGTCGGTATACATTTGTGCTCATTATTTGTTTAAATATACAGTGGCATTTTGGGTAGAAATTGTGTAGCGGTTCCTATTGGAATCAATACAGTACATTTCTGAAGTACTTAGTATGCGTACCTGAAGAGTACACACATCTTGTTGATCTTTTTTGAGGCAGCTGTGGTACTGGACTGAACATAGTGACATGGACAGCTGTGGTATGCTTGTGCTGTATAGTGTTAATTTTCCAACATCCCACATGTGCCATACCAACAAATGTTGAGCTTACAGTATTTCAGATGTCTTGTAATACACAAACAGATTCCTCGGGCTGTAGAGGCCAACAGATGTTTACTTTTGATGTTGCAGATTATGAAGCGGCCAATAAAAGATTTCAGAAGTTCACCGAGGCCAAGAAGACCATCAAGACAGAAGTGATCAAAAGTGACACTGAGGATAACTACAGAATGTTTGTGGCAATTGAAAAGTATCTGAGAAACCCTCTTCTTTTGGAACAGCAGGCTCAACTTCAGATTCCTCCAAACCTTCAAAAGATTTACATCGAACAGTAAGCAATTGATGAAGTGACCAAATGCAGTATTACTATGTACACTAATCAGATACAGTAGCTTCATATCTCTGAGTTTTAAATTAACCTCAAACAGAAAGATAGATATTCCAAACAGGAATCTTTTACTGTGTATCTCCAATAGAAATGCTATTCAAATGTAGTGGGTACTTATGAAATCTTGCTGGTTTATCATCAGGAGTAAACAAGACATTGACAGTGAAATTTCAAGTAGTTTAATGGCATACTGAAAGCAATCAAACTCTTTTATCTCTATGGCCATAGCATGGTTGAGGATTTCGTTTCTGGTATATGCAGTCATGATAGTATTTAGCAGAAGTACTGTAAGCTCTGTCGGTATGCCGATTTACTCTGTGCTATCAGAAAATACCAATTGATTTGTGGCAGGGCTAGGGAGTTGGTTATTGTTGCAAATTGCATCCAAAAATAAACATTTCAAATTTATTTTAAAAGAAAAACCTCTCAAGGTATTCAGTAATTTAATTTTGTATAAATTAATTGTAGCCATCAGTTGCAGTGTAACTAATATGAAATTTTAAGCATGTTTTCTGCAACAAAGAAAGGTTGACAATGTCATAAATGTTAACGTTCATAGAAATAAGTATTAACACGAGTTTTAGCGATCGTCACGTACTAAGATAGGCAACAACTTTGGCAAATTCTGTACCAATTTTGCAAAATTTTCTGGTCATAAATTTCTATGTATACTGTTGTCGGTTTCTTTGCTATACCGACAGAGCTTAATGCTTCACATGTAGAAGCCATTAAGCATACTTTGTTTTAAAGGGCTGCTGTGATATATGTAGTATTACTGTACGTTAACCACCAAGAACAGACTTCCTGTAGTACTGTAATCTGGGCTGCAATATGTGCTACGCAAGGCAGAGTGCCTGTTTGTAGCATGAATAACAGTTAATGTCTACAGTATTATCTTTATATTGCTTGCATCAATTATCTTCTCTTCAGAAGGTATTATTCTTGATAATTTTCTTTCATTGTTGTAACACTGGTAAAAGTCTAGTGAATTAAAAATTATATATTTTCTTGATCCTTACAGGCATTGTGCTGATTATTGCAATCTTAGCATCATTTAAAAGTGTCTACCTTCTACAGTATATTCTAGAAGAGCTTCAGGATAGTCCTCCTTAAATGATTTCTTACAGTAATAGACATTGTCCAATCATTTTCACAGGTACTATGAACTTGACCCTGTTTTTGCTCGAGAAATACTAGGGAAAAAGCTCTCCAGTAGAAATAGGAAAGACCTTGATGACATAAGTGAGACCACTGGCATCAAATTAAGGAGTTGTAGAAGACAGGTACACCTACATTAGATTCATTAAACTTTTCTGCTACTCTTCAAAGATGCCTGATGGTTGACCTCAAGGCAAATATTATCACTGTTTCATCCAGTGATACCTTGCCTTTTGGTTGTCTGCTGTAGGTATGCAAATACAGTAAAACCCGGGTCACACTAGTGCGATTCAACATGCGATTCAATTTTTAACTAAAATTGCAAAACTTGAATTGCCGTTTAAATTAATGGAAGTAAAAGATAAACTACAAAATAGATTTTTCTTTTTCAAGGAATCCATAATTGAGAGACATTGTGATGCTATGTTATTCTGAACAACTTTTATGATCAACTCAATTTGAACTAATGTAGTTGAAAGTTGAATTGCGTATTGAATCACGCTAGTGTGACCTGGGCTTTAGTCATACATGTGTAATGCCTCAGTGCAAGTCTGTACAATATACAGTATGGCTTCCACCTTGGAAAGATTACAAGAACCCATTTTCTTAAGTTGGCCGAAAGTTATTTGGAATCAGTAAATTACAGTGTGTCATATCAAATAAGATACCTTGCATTCAAATGAATTAAATACTGTGAAATGACAATATAAACAAGTGGCAGTAGGAAAGGAAATACATCACTTACAGTATTCTTTCCTTTGACATAATTTTGATTGCCTGTACCACTATGTGCAGAAAGTATTCATCAATTTCATCTACTCTAAAATTAGGCACTTACATGTGTACTTCACTTGTGATCTTCTCTTCCAAAATATGCTAAATTGCTACCTTTGCTGTGATTTTTTTGTTTGTTGGTTTGCCTTCTTTCCCCACAGTATGATAACTTCAAGAGAGTATTCAAGACTGTAGAGGACATGCAGGGGCCAATAGTAAAGAACATCCAAAAGAATTTTCTGATCTCTGAGCCTCTTGCTCGGTGAGTACTCGGGCACAACCAGGTACCTTGACTTACTACTGGTTGATAATGCTGTAGCTTTTAACTCTGTAGTGACTGAACATTCTAAAGTTAATGTTTGTGGACAGTAACATACTATAGCATTCACATGCTGATGCTGGCATCATGCTGTAATACAACTTAGTCTTCCTTTTGTATCCAGCATAATGTAATCTTAATTTTGTTTTTTTGGTTTTTTTTCAAAACTTTCTCAGGAAATATGCTGCCATTGTCTTTTTTGCCAACAATCGATTCGAGACTAGCAAGAAGAAACTGCAGTATCTCACCTTTGATGACTTTTGCTTTTGTGCAGACAGAATGATCGACAAATGGACGATAGGATCAACAGGTATAATGTCTAGTGTTCTAGTACAGTTCAATAACTGTTCTCTAATGAATGTATGTTTCAGATTTTTACAACAACACACAGCCTTTCCTTAACAGACATTTTGATCAATTTGGACATAGACTGAGCATTTCTGCTTTCCATTGTCAGTTTTTTATTCCATCCAAAGGAATCTAGGCAATGGTGATGTTGCGTGTGTGCCTATATATATATATGTATGTGGCACTTTGCTTGTGAACATATCTCAAGAATGGTATCTTGACTGATCTCATACTTGGTATGTGGATTTGTCATACATAGAAGATTATCCCTATCATTTTTTTTTGATGGAGGTCAAACCCCATCATATTTCCCTAAATTGTGAAAACTTAAATTTGATATGGTATGATGGGAAACCTTCTCCAGAAAGTTATCCTTAACTGATCTTATACTTGATCTTTCATACTGTGCACATGATCCCTTTTGTTTTTGATGAAGGTCAAAGTTTATTATGAGGTCACCAGAGGTCAAACTGAAAAACTTGTAAACACAATATCTCAAGAGGGGTGACTTTGGGGAACTCGTATTTACCATGTGGATTGCCCATATTGAATAGATGATGCCCGTTGTTTTTGGTGGAGGTCAAAGATCATTTGGAATCACCAGAGGCAAATTTCCAAAATCATGCAAGGGTCTTAGTTTTGTACCTGGCGGGGTCTTTCTTTTGTACCTGAGTTTTGTAGGTCTCAGGTCTTACTTTTTGACACACCCAAACTGTTACACTGACAAAGTATTGTAAAAAGTCTTTGTTGTCCTTTAAAACTGAAGTGTGTATCTAAACCTTCAAATTTGACAACAGTGTAAAAATTAGATCGGGTTTATCGTAAATTGAACTTAAATTTAGAAAAATTAAAGGTTACAACCCTTAATATACTATTGTAATGTTTCTTGGGGAGCCAGTTGAGATTACAGTATGAAGATGTTCAAAGGATATTCAACTACAGTAGTCGGTCTGTTATGACGTGACAGATTCCCCAGAGTGTGATGCAAATATCATAAATAGACGTTATGTGAAAAACTTTAACCCCAAGAAGAGCACTTTTCTCAACCGTGGCATTATTGTGTCCATTAATGAAAGTGACAGAAATGTTGATTCCCAGTTGTACAGATGCATCACCTTTTCTCCACTACTTTCTTCGGTGTATGGATCACTAGGCTGGCATTGCAAACTTGCCAAACATGTACTGGTGACAGTCAATTATATACAGTTTTTGATCCTGGCAATACCCCAATCAGAATTGTCCCAAATTGCATCTTTGCGACATGTGATTGGTTGTTTTCAAACTTTCTCAAACCTAATCACAGCAAAGCTAAACTGATGTTACTTAAATCATTTTTGATTCCTTGCAGAAGGCAAAAGGAATCAATGTGAGGGTGATGTCATGTGTGTGTTTATGTGACTCCTTGCTTGTAAACAGGATATCTCAAGGAGGGTAACCTTGACTAATCTCATACTTGCGTTGTGGGTTGATCATATTGAGTAGATGATCCCTATTGTTTTTGGTGGAGGTTAAAGGTCATTTGAGGTCACCAGAGGTCAAATTGTGAAACCTTTGCAAACTTCCTACAAACACTACATCTCAAGAAGTATGGCCTTTATTAATGTACTTCTTGTGTGGGTCGGTCCTATGAAGTAGATGATCGCTACGATTTGTTGTAGAGGTCAAAGGTCGTTTGAGGTCACCATGGGTCAAAATGTGAAAACCTTGCAAACACAATATCTCAAGAGGGGTGACTATGGGGAACTCGTATTTATCATGTGGATTGCCCATATTGAGTAAATGATGCCCATTGGTTTTGGTGGAGGTCAAAAATCATTTGGAATCACCAGAGGTCACCATGGGTCAAAATGTGAAAACCTTGTAAACACAATATCTCAAGAGGGGTAATTGTGACTAATGTCATACCAGGGAGCTCTTATTTAGATGGATTGAGTACGATAAATTAACTTAATGCTGATACTTTAAGATCCCCCCAATTGAGTGATGATAAGCTGTGCAATTAGCTCAAAGGTATTTCGTTCCTTTATTCGACGTTAGCAGTTCAATACAATTTACCTAGTACCGTCATTAATGTCAGCTAATTCTTGAACAAGAAGATCGCTCCGAGCAATGCTTTGATATGTAGGTTTGTACCGCCAATCCTTAAAGAGCAGATGGCACGCAACTCGAAACTGTTTATTTGAAATGAATGATTAACTGTGGTCCATTTCTTTAGAAGTTAGCGCATGCAAATGAGCTGCAGAGGCAAAAGTCTATGTTTTTGACAAATAGCCGAGAAGTTTCCTCAAGTTTCCAGAAATGGTGAGATATTGATTCTTTTTCATGGCTTGATAAACAAACCAAATATTGCATGGTCATGCGAGTCACCGAGTGTCGAAAGGGCGAAAAATGCCTTTATTTCCGTGACGACTGGCAATGTTGTAGCAGTAGGGAAAGTCAAAGTGAAGTTCTGTTGCCGTAGCAGACGACAGAGCTGTTATTGTGTTTATCTCCTAATCCGGTGTAAGTCCTTACAAATTTCAGTTACTATACAAAGAACAGATTACGGTGTGACCTTGGCATCACAAACCTCACTTCAAAGCGTACTGCCTCCATCTAAATAACAGCTCCCTGGTCATATTTAATGTGTGTGTTCATCAGAGGTCAAACTTTGAAAACCCAGTAAACACGGTATCTCAAGAAGCATAACCTTGACTAATTTCATACCTAGTGTATGGGTTTGTTGTAGTGAGAAGATCGTCCATATTGTTTTGGGTGAGGGTCGAATGTCATTCGAGATCGTCAGAGATCAAAGTGTGAAAACATGGTTAACACGATATCTCAAGAAGTGTAATCTTGACTAATTTCATACTTAGTGTTTGGGTTGGTCATTGTTAGTAGGAGATTCCCATTGATGGAGGTCAGAAGACATATAAAACTGTTTAGTAGATCAACACAGTGGTCAAAAAAGCTTAGTGTAGGCATGCTTTCTCTAGAATGATACGCTGTTTGAATTTCAAAATTGGTATCTACATGTTACACTGTGTTCTTCATGGATGCTGGCAAGGAATCACAAAGTCCCCTGTCCTGCAGATGGTTCACCTTCCGCTGATCCCCTGACCTGTCACTGTTTGCTGATCCCTCGCATTTGACCCCTTCTGGGTGTCTTAGAAGTTTGAATCACCTTGTCTTGTCATGTCATCTGTTTCATCCATAGATACAGGGAAAGCAGATCTGGATGCCGATTTTGATCGTGAATTCCTCCAGGAGCTTAGAGAACTGAAGTTTCTTGCCAATGACAAGGATGCCAGTGATCAACATAAGAGGTACAAAGTAGTGCTGCGCATTTTCGGTTAAATTACTAACCGTTTAACCGGTCCTATTAAACGAGGTTAATGTTTAACCATCTTGAAAATAAATATTTTGAAAGACAGCCACCACTTTCACTGCAGAAGTGATAGTTCTCAAAATCGCGCTGTAACTGGGGATAGTCACTAGCTTACTTTGTCAAAATGTTTACGGCTCTTGCCACGTTAGTGACTAACAGATCCTAGAAAGATGCTCATTGTACTTTAAATTAAATTTTTGACAAATCTACACACTGGAGATTGTTTCAACAATTGTTTTCGCGGTTGTTTTCATACAAATATTGCATCATAATATGGGCGTGTCTATCTTTCCTAGGGTTCTACTGACATTAGACTATCCTACCACTTGCGATAGTACAATTAGTGCTGCACTGAATATCACGCAGCCTTTCGTTATGTATTGTTTACCACTTGACGATGTTACTTGTTATAGCTTCACTTTGTACAATTAAGGTCTACCGGATGTTACAAAGGCTTACAGTAACTTAGTTTTGTGAATGTCATTAAAGCCTAGGCTTATCCTGATCAGTGCTTGGACTGGGAGAGAGGATTAAAATTACAGCTCATTTACACCATATGCCTAATTCAGGGAGATGTGGGAACTTGAGCTTGACTAAAATAAATGGGCTGTGAATTGCATGAGGGCTAATAGGCCAGTCTCTGACTGACAATCGTGCTGTTGTTTCTGGTATGAAGGCCTAGGCCAAAATTTAATTTGTTTCCATGACAGTTTCTAATGTTGTATACTTACAAAAATGTATTGATGACGTTAGTTATGCATTGATTCCATAAATATATACAACAAAAAGAAGTAAAACATACAGTACTGTGCAGTACCAACTTTATTTGAGAAGTGGCAAATGCCCCCACATTGTTCCCCCTTGACTGCTGACTGAACTTAAGAATGAGGAATATTTGCATGTTAGTATGGTCAGAAAAAATAAGATGAATTATATAAATAAATAATTGATAGAGAAACATACTTGTTGAAATATACTTGATAGATCAGTAAAATTAATAGATTAATTATACAAGTACAACTAAACTGAAAATTACGAGCTGTGAACCAGAGTATGAGAACTATCTGCACATAAAGTAGGTAATGAGTGGTATAAGAACATTGCTGGAAGCTTCAATAGATTGATGAAATGTTGCAGTGATTTAATAATGAAAACATTTGCATGTAAAGCAGGCCTATTAACTTGTAGAAAGAAGATAAAAAGAAATGCAGTCATTTTATAAATATACAATCTAGCTTGAGTAAGAGAATATTTGCATTAAAGAACCAAACTGAAAAATACCAGCTATGAACCAGAGTGTGAAAAACACCCACATGTACAGTAAGTGTACCAATTAATATGATCATGCAGAAAATAGCTTGAGAAAAAAAAATAGATTTGAAAAATATGCAGTGAAAGGTTTTGAACAAAGCAGGCTACATTCACAACCTGGCTTGAGTATGAGAATATTTGCAAATAAAGCATTGTCTTTTATTGTGATCAGAAAATAGAATTATACAAGTACAATGGAACTGAAAACTATAAACAGTGACCCTTAGTGTGAGAAACTAATATGTTCATGTAAAGCATTGTCATTTTCCATGATCAAAAAGTAGAACTGTACAAGACCAACCAAAGTATGAACTATGACACGTAGTGTGAGAAACCTTTGCACAGTAAGTATTTACATTGTCATGCAGAAATTATGCAGTGATCTCATAATACACACCCAGGCATGAATATACAAATATGACAATCTGAAAATCAAAAATGCCATGAATCCAATAATTCAACAACGTAAGTACTAACAGGGATGTAAGTTTTCGGTATTAATATGGAAATTTTCTGTATTTTTTAAAAATTGGCTAATACCTCCGTATTTCCCGTATTCCAACCGTTTTTTTGCCAACTGGACATATAACAGTCTAAATGAACCAAAAATACCATAAAAATGGAATTCTCTAGGGCATGAGTGTATTCCAGATAATAAATTTACAGTGCACTATTTTGTACCTCAGCTCTCTCCTGACAGCAAAACTTTTCAAAAGGGGAGGGGGACACCACCTCCCCTTATACGCCACCCCCAGGACAACATTCACCTGTACAACCTATTTTCAGTATTTTTTTTTACCCTGCACTTACATCCCTGATACTAAAAGTCAACAAGTTTTTGTCTAAAAACACTAAAGTATTGAAATTGGAAGGAAACGGACAGCATCTTTTACTATTAACAATATTTCCGGCTGCTGAAAATATTCTCTCACGTGGGACAGATGTTGATGGCGGTCCTAGGTAACGCTTTGCTAAGGAGGAAACAATGGGGAAGTTGGCAGCATATTGTCTCCACTACTGATTTGGGTTTGAATTGTGTCTAGGAGTTGGTAGACTGATGTACTACACAAGCTTGCTATCGTCCCTGCCATCAGTTGTTGATGCAACTTCATCCTCAACATCACATGTCAACAACAGAAAGTCCATGGCACTCCCTTCCCTCCCCGCGGCTGCATCATTGCTTCTTCGTCTCTTTTTGATGGCTGGTTGTTGCATGTCTGTCAGTGGCTTCACCCTGTCATAGATGGTAACCCGCACATTGGGTGACACAAACTTCAAACCTTTGTACCGAGGGTCCAGGAAGGAGGCTAACTGAGACCGTGACACAATCCCATTTGGCATGAACCTGTTGGAAAAAAAGTCAGAAGTCAAAGGTTTGCTTGGTTAAAATGTAAAGCAATTTATCATTCAAAAAGAAAGTCAGATTCCCATTTGTCATGAACTTGTTGGAAAAAAAGTAGAAATGTTTGCTTGCTTAAAATGTAAAGCAATTTAACCTTTGAAGTTTGAACATGTTAAATTGAAAGTCAGTTCTTGAGTTCTGGAAAGTGGGAGGTAAATTGGTAAGTTTGGTAACCTTTCTGGAGCTCCATCACTGTATGAGAACCTGAGGATGGAAGAAGGACATGGTAACATTATTTTCCGTTAAGCTCACCTTTTTTGCAGTTGAGATATGGTAGCCTTTTTAAATTCTGTTACTGCTAGGCTGTCATCGTCGTTAGCCATCAGATGCCTGTTCACTAGTCCTCTGACAATTGGCAGAACACTTGACAAGGAGGTATTCATCTCGGATGACAAAACAGTGGTTGCAATCTGAAAAAAAAAAAAAAAACTGAATATTGCAGATGTTGTGGAAAGACATTATTGAGGATGCAAATACATGGGATGCATGCAAAGAGATGTAGAAAGGATAAAAGAAGACAAAAGAAAATGGAACAGAAAAAGGAAGTAGAAAAATGAGGACAAAAACAAAACAAGGAAAAAAAGAAAGGAGAAAAAGGAAATAGAAAAATAAGGACAAAAATAAAACAAAAGGAAAAAAGAGAAAAGAAAGGAGACAAAAACAAAAAAATGAAAGACAAAAGAAAGGAGAATAACGAAAAAGATGAACAAAATTGAACCAAATAAATTGAAAGAAGAAAAAAAGAGAAAAGAAAAAATGAAAAGAGGAAGTAAGAAAAAAATTAAATTAAATACAATAAAAAAGTAAAATACTTGTAGTGGTTGCTAGTGGGCCAATAGCTCCTCTGCAAGCCTCCAGTCCTCATCCCAAATTTCCATAGTTTTAGCCTGTGACAATGCTGTATACTGGAGATCACTTAGCACGGCAAATAACGCCCAACGTTGCTCCATAAGTCTTTTCAACATCTCAAAAACAGAGCTCCACCGTGTACGAATACTTTGGATGAGCTTGTGCTTGGGCACCCCTAACTGGGTTTGAGCTCCAGTGCCGTGGTGGCTACTGCGCTTTTATGGTAGTTTCCAACAAGTTTTTTCCCCAAAGGCAATTAAACGTCCTATCTGATGGGGTGCTTTCAATTCATTATTGACACATAATCGAAGCGCATGTCCAGCGCATGCAACATCATCCACTCCAAGGGATTCCCCTATATTTGTGACATTACTCGCGTTGTCATGCACAATAGCATCTAGTGCTTCTTCGAACCTCCATTCCTCGACGATCGTAGACGTTTGCCTCGTCAAAACATCAGCAGTGTGCCGCACTACACCCTCTTCTGAATCTGGAGATGATAAGGCAATGTATGGAGCACAAAGGACCAGTTCTTCCATTCTTTGTCTGTACTGTGGGCTGTTACAGTCATATATCTCTCTGATGACCTTGATGTCCAGCAGTCTGTTCTTAGGGATATGAAATCCATCTCTTCTAGTGCCATCTTCGCGCTTGCCTTCTTTGCCTCGTACTTGGCCGACAGGAGAGTTGAAACAGTCTTCCTCTATGGTACCACGTAACTGGGCTCGATGGTGTTCATGAAGGCCCGAAATCCCACTCCGTCGACAAAACTTATCGGTAGCGCATTCTTTGCTATCATGTTGCAGATCATGTTGTTTAGCTTGTCCGTCTTCTCTGTGTTTTTCACACAGTTTTGCTGACAAAGGCGTCAAGGGTATGTCCCGTTCTCTCTTCCGCTGTACCTGAGGTTTGGTGCTGAGTTTCAGATGGTTTGTCATTGAACCCGTTGATCCCCCTGTGTATTTTAGTGCAGTGCCGTAAATCTTGCACTTCACAGTAGATAGGTCAGTCTTCTGGAAGGAGCTCCATGCTTTGGACGGCATGTTGAGCTTGTTGAGTTGACATTGACAGAATTGACTTGCAATGAAAACACTTTGAACTCACCCCAGTTTTTATGTATTTTGAGCCCTTCATCTCCCATCGACATATCGTAAGAAATCCCTCGAAACGTTTGCCGATTTCTGTGGGTGTTTCAATTAATTCCTAATGATTCATTCTGTGCCGTAAACTAAGAAAAAGTATTACTGGAGTAACTATCGGATTGATAAAACACAATGAGTGGAATTGAAAGGACTACAAAGGTCTTTGAACGACGGTAGCAAAAGGCGATACAAGTGACCACCTGTTATTTTCACTTACTAATCTGTTCAGTCGTACCACCATGACACGAACATGTAAACTTAACTCATTTATGCTACCCCTGATTTTTTTAAATACCTTTCAAAAGCTTACGCACAGGGTGGGCGTTGAAGGGATTACAACGGAATAAATGATGCACGTGATACGTGTCATTTGGCATCAACTCACTCGCTAATCAATCCAATCATGTCCCTGATTTGTTTAACCTTTTTCACGTTTGATTGTGAGTCATCCACCTGCGCTATTTTTTGCCAGCAGCTGTGAAGACTTGTGTGTGTGTGTGTGTAAAAAGTTATGTATGGAACTTTGTTGCATGATAACGTATCCATCAATGGAAAAAAGGTTAGGAGTTGCGGCGGTCGTTTAACTGACCGATTGGTCAGTTAACCAGTTAGTCGTTGAACCGTCCCACGCATAGTACAAAACTACTTCATAATTGTCAGCAATCTCTTGACCACTGAAGGAAAACAACCCCAAAAGTCCTCTCACAATGTTGTCAACACTCAACTGGAACAAAATACTGTGCAACAATCTAACTATGCAATCAGTAAATCAGAAAGTTGCCAGTAACTGTCATAAGACTCTGAATTGGTAGGTTTATGGTTGCTTCACTTCCACTCATAGCCCTTTCTCATACCTCACCAGTACATTGTCAGACGTGTTTCCCTTCATTGCAAGTGTTTTGTCATACGATGATACTAGGGTAAATGTTTGTTAGAGTAACTAGAAATCAGCAAACTGAAAAATAAAAATAAAAATTCAGGCTTTTCAGTAAGTTAGTGACTGTATTATACATCTTCCAAAAGGAATGCTTGAACTTTGAAACCTGGTATTTGTGAGCACCATCCAATGAAGCTTTCATTTGACTGTCGCATTTATGAATCAAAGCATGCAGTCATTTGTCTACAGTATTTCACAGTATCAAGACAATATTGAAATTTGATTACCTTATTTTATGATATTTGTTTTATTTTCATTTACAGCCTTGTTTTGAACTCTTTGAAAGGAAAGCAGTCACCTGGTATCTCTTCTAATGTTGAAAATAATTTTAAGGTAATAATGTTTTATTGAGGTTTTGCACAGAATGCTGTTTAACATCCCCTACCCCTCAAAAAAAAAAAAAGAAATGTGTGATGGTAATGCAGTTCCACCTTGAATTACCAACTTATTGCAGTTTTGTTCTTCTCCTATAAAGACACAATATGAAAGATGGTTTTAATAACACTCATTTGCTGATGTAAATTTCATCATGAATTATACCATTCCAAGAATACAGTGCTGGGTGTAGCAATTATGAATCAATCGATAGCAGACTACGAAAACAAGCTGCCCCATTTGTGCAATTTCATCGCAGATGCACACAAAATGTGACTTTCATTAATTTAGAATTTATTGTCACATGAAGGTTTGATCTACGTTTGGTCCTGTCGAGATCACTTTATATTTTTACCTCTGAGGGTTTGCATTGTTTTGCAGAATTTGTCAAGAGCCATCATCAGCATAGCCATTGATATGATTCATTCCAAAGATCTGAAAGATTTCTTTATCGATGTCGTAGAGAAGGTGAGTCTCATATCAAACTCCAGTCATGCGTCTCGTTGCTATCAGCTTTTCATAAAGAAGTGCATTCTCTTCATTGCTGAGAGGTACTCTGCAATCATGCCATGACTAGACTTGGGCAAGTTATTGGACTCTACTTCAGGTCTGTGACTCTTGGCCTGGAGTCTGGACTTTACTTTCCTTGGACTGTCATGACTCCTGTGAAACTTTCAAAACTATAGTAAACCATGAAGATAATGTTTTTTTTGCAAGTTTAATTCATTCATTCGTTTCGTCCGTACAAATATAAAGTGAAGTACAAAAATGGACAGGACACTAGAAAAACAGTTGTTTAACGAGCTAATGCCCAGGAAGGAAACTTTACAGCAAAGATTATAAGTAGAAAAGAAAATAAGAGGAAAAACAAGAATAAAGAAACAACAAAGCAGCAAAGAAAGCAACAAAGAAGGGGATACTTAATCAGTGTACTGATCGATTAGGTAATTTTTTACCTTACACTTAATGGTGGCATACGTTCTAACATTTTGAATTTTATTGGGGAGTGAATTCCAAAGTTTACAATAGTTATTTAACAATAATTTACTGTGTCTAGTGTGGTGCCTGCTGACAGTAAAAAGGGCACTAGTTCTAGTATTAGGACGAGAACTGGTAGAAAACCTAGGGTTAACAACTGTACTAAATACAAAAGGAAGACCATTATTAACATACTTATAGATAAAAGAACACATTTTGGAAATATGGATATTGCTGATCTTAAGGATACCAAGGTCCCTATGCAGGGTGTTCGTGGGGTAGCACCGGTCTTTGAAAGAAAATGTTTTTGAAATCCTGAAGAACTTGCAGGGGTTTGAGCTAAGAAGTCGGGCCGTATATCTGCATACCATAAGACAATTTCGAGAACACAAGTGAGTAATATAACTGGGTTGCTACAGTAGGAGTAAGTGATGCCCTAAGGTGATAAAAGATTCCATTAAACTTAGCAAGGCAGACAAAGATCGTCAATTGTAACACTGAAACTCACAGCCTTTTTTTGTTAGTTGTTTCCTAATAAGGCCTAGCCTATGTCTGGCAAGAAAACCAACTTTAAACTGCCAACACTGTTTGGGACCCTACGTTGTCTGTCCGATAGTTCCTGTGCAAAATACAACTTTGTGCATGTGTGGTTGGCAGTGAGTTGCAACTACTTTTCCCGCAAGTACTTGACTCCAAAAGAATTAGTCACTTGCATTAGTCACTTGCATTTGTGTACTTTTTTCTAACATTCTTGACATTAGGCAAAATTTAGTGAACAAGTTTTGGCTCTGTTTGTCCTTATGTATGTACAGAAAAATGTCAAAGTGTTTGAACAATCTATTCTCTACTTGTAAATAAACTTTGCTTCTTTTTGTCTTATCTGAATGTGCTCCAACATTACTGGTGGCCAAAATTAGTGATGGTGTAATAGTTTTAGCACTGGTTCTATGTTGATATAGTGTTACTGGACCATTTTTGTATGTGTGTATTTATATGTGTAACCAGACTTAGTATAAACAGGGATGTGCAAGAGAAGGAGATACAACAGAAGCTTCTTCCTTTGAGGTAGCCTAGTTTCTGCCGTAATCGTCTCTTTTGTTCACCTCTTGCAGGTTCAATGGGATTAAAGGGTATTAGGAATTTAAGGTCTTTGTTGTCTACTCTGTTGTAAATTACCTATCGAAAAATTTTGCCTATAGCTATAGCATTGCCAGTCGTTATTATTGAAAATCAGTTTTCAACTTCTGACGTGGTCTGACGCCTATTGCAGCAGAAAAATTTGATGTTGTGTAACTTATAGAACATCGATACACCCTCTGCAAACGTGCGAAAATCAGTGAAAATCGATAAAGTGCAACATTAAAATATAGTCTTATGATTATTTTCATCATTTGCGTATGGCAAAAGTCTATGTCTTCTTATTATATACCAGTCTGTCTTGATTCCAAAGAGAAAGCCAGTCATTTTGAGTTTTGAGACAGTGGTTTTGAGTTGATTGTTGGCAATGAACCTCACATCAAAGCCTTTTGCTATGCAATCCTTTTCAAAGATTATAAGCAGGTGTGAATGAGTATTACTTGGATAGAAGTAAGACACATCACACAAAAGTAAAACGGCACTCTAAGCTGTTCTCATCCCTTTATGAATTGAAAGCTATCACGCCAGAGAAAATCTAACAGGATTAGCATAGCTTAACTGTCCCGTCGTATCTCCTTCTCTTGCACCTCCCTCGTCTAAATCACCCAAGAAAGTTGAATGTAGTGACACCAACCGCTTGGTAAATGTGTCAAAACTTATTTTATCTTTTCTAGATCATTGAGCCCTGCAAACAAGCCAAATGGTCCTTGGAGCAGATGACATATTTTTTAAGACTATACACAACCTGCAGTAGCAGAGTTGATGGATTTCAGAGGTAAGTTAAAATGTTTGAAAATGTAAGAAACTTCTTAATCCTCTTCATACACATTGTCTTACAAGGTTCATCACAGTTTGTGTTTGGGCTAGTTTCTTGTTGCAATCTGAAGATCTTCTGTTTGCTTCATTGGTCGTAAGAGGTTTCCTCAAGGATAAAAGTAGTAACCAATTGTCCTTTGCCAACTTAGTTGTGCTAACAGGAAGGTAAACTGGAAAAAATCTCGAAAGGGAAGCAACTGTAGCTACTTGACTCAGGGCAATATTGACGTTGTTGCTTTGAAATATTCAAAACAAGATACACATTATCTTGTAAGACCCCATACTTGACTGACAACCAAAAATCAGTCGACTGATGACGTAGCATATGCACAAGGTTGATGTCACAAGAATTTGGAGCAAGCATTCGTCTATGTAATTCCATTCATTGGGTGTAAGTAGGTGTTAATAATTCCAACTAGGAATTTGACAAAAAAAGGGAAAGGACGCCCAAAGCGGTAATCATCACACCAATGAAAATCAAATAGGATAAGCTTAAGTGAAACTTTCTGATGTATCTACTCGTAAAATTCAGTTCCCAGGTTTGTTGCGCCCTTGGCCCGGAAAAGGCCTCCATATCTTTACTTTGTCTATCGCAATTCTGGAACTTAGGTGTGTGTTTGACTGAGCAGTGTCTTGTTCATATCCTACAGTCTGGTCTGATTGTGACAAGAGGGATGATGTGACACCAGATGCAATTGGATGTGATGTTGTTTTGCGTCATCAGAATGCTCATGTTATTTAGGCTCATGTCATTAATATCATTTTGATGCGTACAAAGTGAGGTTCTTTTTCTGACTCCATCATGCCATATTCAGCATCACAAAGGGTCCCTTTTATATTTTGTCTTCCCAGAAACCCGAAGTATCACAACATACTTGCAAGGTACATGTCTACATTAACTGAATGTGTCCAGCGCATGTATCACACATGACCAAAGTCAACTGCTACTGCTGTGTATGTGACCATCCTTGAGCTGAAACTTCTCCAGCAATTCCTTGTAGCTTGGTAAACAGTGTAGACATGCTGCTGGCCTTTGTGTGAAGCGCAAACATCGGTCACTGAGTTTGGGAATCAACATTGGCTGCGGAGGGAAGCTGCATTTCTTTCTGGTTTAGTATGTCATTAAAATATCTGAGGCCAGACAGAGATTCAAATGACCCCGTCTCACTCTTTCTCACTCTTTCTCACTCTTTCTCACTCTTTCTCACTCTTTCTCACTCTTTCTCACTCTTTCTCACTCTTTCTCACTCTTTCTCACTCTTTCTCACTCTTTCTCACTCTTTCTCACTCTTTCTCACTCTTTCTCACTCTTTCTCACTCTTTCTCACTCTTTCTCACTCTTTCTCACTCTTTCTCACTCTTTCTCACTCTTTCTCACTCTTTCTCACTCTTTCTCACTCTTTCTCACTCTTTCTCACTCTTTCTCACTCTTTCTCACTCTTTCTCACTCTTTCTCACTCTTTCTCACTCTTTCTCACTCTTTCTCGGTGTGTTGATAGAATCCGGCTGGGATGTTTGGTCATTTGGAGGTCACCATCAGGCAGAACTATGTTTGCAGTATTTATCTCAGAAACGATATGTTGTATAAAATATGCGTGTTTGCTATGGTTATTTGCTGACCTCATACGAAAGAAGTGTTGTGGAAACTGGTGTCTGAAAGCCCAATTTGGCACCATACAGGTCTATTCAGTTTCTATTTAGTCCACAAATCAGCAGTACAGTATTTGGTATCATGCTTTTATTTATTACATTGTTTTTGAAAGTGCTCACGTAGTTTTCAAAGCCATAATGGTGATTAAAGGGGAAATCAGGGTTTGACTGAGAAAGTTCCCCTGCTGTTCGTACATTTTGCAATGCTAAGTAAACAAGCATCTATACAGTGACAGTTGATGATACATACAGCACATGTAGGTTGTTTCATCGATGAATATGGATATTACAGACTCATTGTTCAATACCGGAGGGGAATCATAGTGACAAGAACCCTCATAAATGTGTACAGTTTTTCTTCACTACATTTTGTCTCCAATGCCTAGTAACCTGTGGCAAATTATATTCACTATATTGCAAATTAAACATAAATAAAACACGAGAACCACATATGTTTAATTTTGATGTGGTTGCTACTGTTGTTCTGCCTAATGTTTACTGTTCACTAGCGAGTGGCATTAACAAGAGGTCAAATACTGAAAACCTTATTGCTTCTCCATAGGTAGCTAATTAAAAATTCAAAAAGCATTTGTGCTTTCTGGTTTGTAAAAATACAAATCTCTTTCATTGTCCTTGAAATAATGGTTGGAATCCCTCACTACAGCTCAGTACAGCTCAGTACAGCTCAGAATAATTTTGGACGTAAGTTGCATTATGGGAGTCCCAGCTAAAATATATGCTAAATATTTTGCTATTAATTGCTCACCACCAGGGACTTGCCATACACTCTGCTTCATTGAGGCAAATGTTGTTGAACTTCACAATGATCCCAGATGACCTCCACCAAAAACAATACGCTTCTGTATCTGGAAATATTGCATACACAAAGTTTTCACACTATATGACCCCAGATGAGCTTTGAAATCAAACAAATTTTACAAAAGGGTTCTTCCTATACGGAGATATCGCGTGCACAAGGTTTTCACTATTTGACCTCTGGTGACCCGAGATGACCTTTGACCTCCACCAAAAACAATAGGGGTTTCCTCTCAATATGACAAACCTATGTACTCTATGAAGAGTATCTATCATTCCTATCTGGAGATATCGTATGCACAAGCTAAGTGTCGCAAACACATACACACCTATACTAACATGCCATCATGACCGCATAGGTTTCTCTTTTCATCGAACCAATAAAGCCAGAAAGTGTTACTTGTCAACATCAGACCTAAAAGCCTGTCCACACAGGTTGCGTTCCGGATATGACACGGCACGTCACTTTTATCACTTTGCATGTAAATAAATGGAGCCGTCTTCACAGGATGTATCAAATTTTGGCAAAGTCGATGTGCATTCAGAAAAAAAATTGACGAACGGAACCATGCGTCAGCTTTGGGTTTCTTTCATGTAATGCAATTTAACGGGATATGGATGCAAAATGGTACTATGTTTGAGTTTAAAATCACAATGAAATGCCTGTTATGTCATTGTTTTGGGCATTTTTTCACACCTAGGCTGATTCTTTGGGTACCCACTACCCTTGCAATATCATTGACTTCGGTAGTGGAAAAACAGTTGTGTTCATTGTTGGGACGGTGGGCAGGGAAAGTCTGGACATTAGACATGGCTCCACAGGGACATTTCACTGTGTAGCTTCGAGCCCTTCTCAAACGTTACACTCCAAGTGCCCCCACAAGCAATCTGGGCAAAAAAAGATTCATTCGTCTGGGCTACTCAACTTGATAATGATAGACTGTGGAAAATCTCCATTCCAATCAATTCACTGAAATCAGTGGCATGACAGAGGAAGGTAGCTTATGTGGCACCAGACTGCATGCAAGGACACCTAATTCTATCTAGCATGCATTGTCATTGGAAACTACGCACTGCATCTCAAAGTTATGCATCAAAATTGGCGTAGTGTGAACGCATCCTGTACAGACAGGTATGTGTCTTGACGTATCCGGAAGAATGCAGAAAAAAAAACGTGTCGTATCCGGAATGGAACACAACACATCCTGTGTGGACAGGCCTTCATGCACCTGTCAAATAGAACATCTCTACATGTATGATCCCGATGCTACAATCCTTGCCTTGGACAAAACAGAGTAAGCAAATGTACAAGTGTACATGTCTTCAAGATGACCGCACCCGTGATTACCAAATTAAAAATTTGATATGATAGCTTTTCAAGATCGTAGGAAATGTCCCTCTGACTCTTGAGAGGAATTTAAGTTTAGGAATACATTGCACATGTCAAGTTGCAAATATTATATTAAATTCATATCATTAACATTTGAGAAGGAACTTAAGGTGATGTGAGTGTAGGCCATGTGGCCATTCTTGTGGCTATTCTGCAGTGTATACATTCATCACAAATTTACAACTATCAACGACTGAAGCTAATGGCAGTGCCACACGTTTGGAGTTTTACAGGCACAAAAACTTGACAAGTCACAGAGAGAGCATAGCACTTCGTGCTTTCTTGTGCTTTCATCTTAGGCATTTTTTCTGGCTGGTACTACAGAGGTACCAATACAGGTACTACAGCGGGTACTGCTATAGTCTGTCCAGTTGCAGCCATAGCATCGGTTTCATGAATGGCGAAGATTCTTCAAACATTGGCAGCTTAAGTAACTAATTTTAGGTCAACGTTGAATTAATTGGGTAAGTTATCAGGATTCGCCAAAATTCCATCGAAACGACCAGGATTAACATCAGCCTGATAAGATGGGTCTGAAAGCATTCGAGGCTTTCCCCACGAGCACCGACTACAGTAGTAGCCACGAAACACGAGGAGAACACTGGAAAACTGATACGAAAGCCTAGGTCAAGAAACTTCCCTTCATTACAACCCATTTAACAAAACTTTTTATAGAAGCTCAAACTATAGCGTATCCATTTAAATGTTCCCATCAATGACGTGAAATAGTCTTCTGTTACTTGTAAGCAGTGAAAAAAAAAATTTTTAAAAAAAGCTTTTAAAAAGGAATTTGCTTGTTAGTTTTGAAGTTCAAAGCAGTGGCCCTTAATTACATCAGCTTGGAGATTCATAAAATTTGGTTCTCTATTGGGCAACAAAAAAGTTTGCAAAATTTTGAGTAACAACTTGATTACGTATTAAGCTGAGCTTCGTGTCTCACGTATGCATGGAACTTTTCCCGAATCCTCCAGGTGAAATACTGGAGCGTCTGGGAGACTTCTTTTCAATGGAACTCAGGGTATTCGTTATTAGTTACATGCAATACATTGTTCTAACGCAGATATCACTGGTAGCAGCGCAAACACAAGATTACTACTACGATACTAAAGTTACCATCACCTCAAAAAGGCTGTATCGACTATATCATTACGAAGAGTAGCCTGAAAAAAATCTCTAACGCATAAAGTGGTTCACATCTCAATTATTCTGAGCTGTACTGTACCAAGCAATATCAGGGTTTCTGCAAATATGTTATGGAAGGAAATTCTATTTTATATCATGAAATACTACTCATTGATTTGTTCTGCACTGACATAACTTCATTCTGTGTGACCATTTCTCATACGTATTACATATAAAATAAGATTGCATAAATATTCTCCTCCTCTCCCAGCTCACTGTTGGTAAAGGTTTTGGTATCCCATCATGAAGTTTGTTTCCTCCTTTTGATGGTAATCAATATATGAATGGACTGGAGGAATCCTTCCATGATTTGTACCTTTTCATTATTGAAACAACCCTCTGCTAGTGTCTAACAGACAAAAATCAAACCCTGATGTTTAACAAATTTCCAAGTTGTCCTGGATGACACTTAAATTTTTTAGCCCTTGAGACAGCCATGAGACAGTTATGTCTGTCACCGTGTACACTTTTAGGATATGGGCAATCTACTTGACAATGCTAAATTCCTGGGTCAACCAAGAATCAGCGTTATCTCTCACCCCTCCCCTACCTCATGTTTCCATATTATGCCCACTTGGGACAAGAATTTGAAGTTGCTAGTTGCATGTGGTGGTCAGAGTTCTCCATACCAAACCACATCACTATCTCAAATGCTGACTGTATGTGCCTATATTTAGACATCTTTAATTCTAAACATCGGTGAAGACAGTGCCAGAGTTGTCTTCTGAAGGTGTCAATGATCTTATATAGTCTATGTTCTCTGGCTGAAGCCACACAAAAGCAGCAGCTTCTGTTTGTTCTGCTTTAAGCTGCGAGTTCATCTGAACCAAGTGGGAGATGTCTGGCTTCAGGTCACCTCGGTTTTAGTGGTCTTGCGTTGTCCCCAGCTAAAGTGGTCGCAGCTTTCTCTTTCATCAAAGTGTCTTCATAAGAAGGACAGCAGATGGAATAAGACCTGAACATGGAGAAGAGGATACATCAGAGATTATCATTAGATGATTTACCAGAGCATACCAGCATGTGGATGGGGTAGTAAGGAATGGGGCTTGTGTGGAGCCCCCTTCTTAACGGGGGAATCACCAAATGAGGACTACTTGCACTACGATGTTTCTTTATCATTTGATGGGGAAAGGTCAGCAGCAATTAGCATCTCTGTGATTAAGTTGAAAGAGGGAGAGAAGAGGAGATGGATGACAGGAGACAGGGTGGCACATGAACCAAGATAACCAGCAGAGAAGATGACCTTGAGGTACTTGCTTGTCGCTTTGCAATTCTGTTTCTCCATTTATAATATGCAAATACAAAATTTACTTTGGTTGAAATACACTTTTGTCAAAAATTGAAAGACTAGCTCACCTAGTTCTTTCAATGGTGTGTCCATATCTTCAGAAGTAAAAACCTTTCTAGGGTAAGTGGTCATAAATGTGAAGTTGTCAGAAACGTTACAATTCATCTGCACGTACAATCTGACCGCCGAGAGTTGTTCATCAGCTGAGAAAGTGTGTGTGATTGCAGTCCCGTCAGTTTGCCTGATCTGCAAGGACAAAATGTGTGAAATTTACACACAAAAAAAATGTGTGACAGTTAGAAATACCCTACATCCCTATACTGGAGGCCAGAAAGTCAAATGACTTGGTGATTCCTTGCTCATATCTCATCTTTGCATACACACACAATCACAAATCAAAGCAACCCATCGGAGAAGGGACCATATCAAAATGAAAAACAAAATGCAAGAATGAAAACCACATTCTGTATCACCTATGGGTTTGATGATACCTCTTTCTAATATGAATGAGTAATGTCATTAACTCAGCATTGATGACAATTATGGTCATGAAGTAGGTAATTTACAAGTTGATAGAAAGTTGATTGTGCAGAGCAACAAAGGCAGGCAATCTGGAACAGTCTTGACCCCCAAAGGAGTGTTTACTGTGACTAAAACAACAAAGTACTTCGTAAATCTTGACAGGGAGTTTCTGGCAACAGGGATATTTTCTGAAGGCTTAGAAAATTGGTAAGAACTAAGTTAAGTGGTTGTTTGGCATAGAAAATGGCAAAGAAATGTTCCAAAAAAAGAGAATGAGACTTAAGTCTATCTAGCAGCGACCTCTGATATGAAACAGATCTTTCAGTAGGAAATAAATATGCATTATTTTCCTAATATGTGTGATGTTTACACTGAGGACAAGTAAACTCTCTGAGTATCACACATTGGGCTTTGAACTCAGGACAGATCTTTGGAATGATAGAACTTATCACACTCATTTCAAGTCATATCAGAGTGATGACAAGTCTTCCATGGGGCAATTCAAATGACAGACATCAGCTGCTCTTCAA
Organism: Stichopus chloronotus; assembly: GCA_021234535.1. Lineage (NCBI taxonomy): Eukaryota > Metazoa > Echinodermata > Holothuroidea > Aspidochirotida > Stichopodidae > Stichopus > Stichopus chloronotus. The sequence continues at coordinate 25,681,909 of CM037843.1, forward strand.
GTGCTAACAATGTTGACACTTCAGTCTTCTACTGACATCACATTACCTTTGACAGATTACCCCCCAAAAAATGACAGACATCTACTCATTAGGTGCTACCAATGTAAGAGTTTGATGTTCCAGCAACATTTAGTTGCTGAGATATCTCCCTTACTTTGAGCTCTGGTGACCTCAAAGGTCCTTTGACCTCCATGAAAAACAATAGGGATCATCTACTCACCATGGACTACCAACACACCCAATTTTGATTGTCAAGCACCATCCTTTCTTGAGATACAGTGTTTACAAGGTTTTCGAACAATGTCCTCTATTGACCTCACATGACCTTTCACCTCCACAAAAAATGGCGGACATTATCTCCTCATCAGTTGCTACCAATGATGGTTTGAAGTTCAAACAACATTCGGTTGCTGCAATATTTCCCTTGATAGGTTTTCATACTGGTGACCTCAAATGACCTTTGACCTCCACAAAAAACTATAGGGATCATCTACTAATGATGGACTACCAGTACACCAACTTGGAAGTTAGCGCACCATTCCCTTTTTGAGATACCGTGTTTACAAACCAAGAATTTACACATACACACGCCATCACCATCACATTGATTCCTTGCCTGCCTTCAGCAATGAATCGAAAATGAGTGACAAACTTATCTGTCTCAGCATATGCATCAGTTGTGTGAAGACATGTAAGTTTGTAATGAAGTAAATATTCAATACAGAACACTCAGATTGGATTGTATTATATATATCACAAAGTTTGAACTTTACAACAAGTGTACATAATGTCACCAACTAATCATGGAAAGAACTAATTGAATAGCTTTGTTTCTGAATCCTTTGTGATAGTTTAGTTTTGCAAAACATTTACTTCCCTCAAATCCACTAAAATGATTTCTGCTCTTATTTTTGTACTGGTGAGATTCAGCTACACCTCTGAATTACCTATTTGATGAATTGCAAACCAACCGAATTTCCTCACTAAAGTGTTTCCTATTTACAATCCTCCGGTTGGAAGAGGGCATAAATTCATCATCTGTGTTGACAACTTGTCCAAGTCGTCTTCTCATCCTGAGGGAAAGCATGACATGTTTGAGGGACCCATCACGATCCAAAACTCCTTAAAATAACCAGATCACCATATTTAAAGATAGGAAGGAGGTACCACAGAGGGGGGGGGGGGGGAAGGCTGCAGCTTACCAATCTCTACTTGCACTAGTGATATCTGAAATCTTATTATGACATGTTCACTTTTTTTACCCTGCTTTTCTGAATCACTGAGGAGAGAAGAATGCGGTTCTCCTTTCTCCTCATATGGCACCCCCACCCTTGTTATCATTCCTTTTTTCTCTGTTGCTGAACACTTCTTGTGGAACCAGAGAGCCAAAAGGCTTTGTGATTTCTTGCGACATGGTTACATTATAACAAACATGAATTATCCACATGACAAGTATGAGATCAACTGCAGTTATTGTTCTTGAAACACCACATTAATAAGCCTTTAACCCAAAATGACCTTTATTTTGGTGACCTCAAATCACATTTGACGTCCACCAAAAGAAATAGGGATCACCTACTCAGTATGGCCAACCCACACCAAGTATGACATCAGTCACAGTTACCTTCTGGGGATATTTTGTTTACAAGGTTTTCAAAGTTTGACCTCTGGTGACCTCAAATGATCTTTGATCTCCACTAAAAACAATAGGGATCATCTACTCAATATGACCAACCCACAAACTAAGTATGACATCAGTCACAGTTTCCATTCTTGAAATATCATGTTTACAAGGTATTCACATTTTGACTTCAAATGACCTTTAACCTTCACCAAAAACAATAGGCATCATCTACTCAATATGGGCAATCTACATGCCAAGTATCATGTCCCTCAGATTTCTCTTCAGATATCGTGTAACCAAGGTAAGCACATTTTGACTTCAAATGACCTTTGACCTTCACCAAAAACAATAGGGATCATCTAATCAATAGGGGCAATCTACATGCCAAGTATCATGCCCGTCCGATTGCTCTTCAGATATCGTGTAAACAAGCTAAGCATCACATACATACACACATCACCATCGCACAGATTCCTTGCCTACGTACCTTTGGCAAGGAATCAAAAATGTAAACCTGCCAATTTTTTCCGCAGTACTTTTTTCCTCGGAACAAATGGATCGACAGTATCGACCACCGAAAATTTTAGATGTGCCAGAAAAGGTGATATGATAAACTCCAGGTGGAAATATGGTGAGATAGTCTGTGGTGAGACAACACAGCCTATTGTGTTAGTCTATATGCAATACTGAGACTGATCACATTGATATTTAGCTTTACAAATTTCCCTTTCAATCCAATTGCATTGATTATTCATCAGTGAGATGTGGACAGTTTCTTTTTAGCACATCAGTCTGTCCTCAAATTGAGGAGCCTTTTTTTTTCAAAACAGGTGCTCAATTTTCAAATCAGGTGCAGAGGAAAATAAATTAAAACTGGGTGAATCACCTGGACAAAATGCTCACACATGTAAACAGAACAGGTTCGTCAGGTAGGATTGGGCAGTACCAGGAAAATCAGTACCGGCAATCGCAGCACATTGTTACTAGGAATACGCAAAGTACCAGGATTGCCTATATACTGTGATGGTAATGCAGTTAAACTTGTATTCATGTCTTCATGTAAATTCATTGACAAAAAACATCAAAAGCTGAGGTAAAAAGTTTCATTTGTGCAGCTTCAGCAGGGTTTGAGAGCAGTACTGTATACAGCAGCTAAATCAGCCACCAGCTTTTTGCCCATGCAATCATGTGTCAACATACCCAGTTGCCATTTGAGGCCTAGAAATTCTGAAGTAAGGTGTCGTGATTACTGTATCCAGAAATGCAAACAAATTCGTTTTCATTGCCGCTTATACACAAACAACTAACTTTCGTAATACAAGCAGACAACTGTATGTGCATCGGAGAGTACTGTCATTCGAAGCAAGTGAGACACTGTAATACTTCAACAGGAAATTTTCCAAGCTGAGCAAGCTGTCTATGCGCCGCCCTAAAGACCTCAGTGTCAAACGACTGACAGCCCTAGAATGACAGATATTGTGTACAAGTTTGTAGATCGACTGAAAGTCTTCACTTCCCATAATTTTCGACAGCCAATTGGGCGTTTAAAATGCTAGTGGTGGGCAGGATTTACATGCGTAATTAAATGCAAGGCAGGAATGTTGCTCATAACCATGAATCGCGGAAATCCCCAATCCAGCTTATGCACTGATGTGAATTACTAATGGCGTCAATTCAGTGATGTAAAAATGTCCCCCTTTGTGGCAATTAATAGCATAATTAGAGCGAGAAATCTTCTCTTCCAAAGGGGGGTTGGGGAGCCGGCCTGCCTATTGATGTAGTCACTGTTGCCAGTTTGGCATTTTAAACACCAAAATAGGCAAATTTTTTACCTTTGTGGGCGCATTTTGGCCCATAATTGAAATAACTATAAACAACTGCTTTATCGCAAAATTTCAAGAATTTTTACCCCCGATTTAGTAGTCACCCGAGTGGGACGTTAACAGGTTTACAATTTACTCTCCTCTTGTAGCAACATAGATTGAGTATGTAATGATGTATATCACATTGCAGTTTGTTGAAACCGTCCACAAGTGTTACACTGTACAAAAAGACAGGGTCAAGTTTCCTTAAGGAGCTGGTTTTGCTTGGCGTTTTTTCCAGGTGATTTGGCCAGAAATTTGGTGGGTTACCCCACGAACTGGTTCATAGGGGTTATTATAGACCGATCAGGACTTTGCCCTCAAATACCATAAAAAGCAATTTTCAAACATTTCAAACTTTTTGTTTCCGTTTTTTTTTTTTTAATTTCCATTTTTTTTTTATAAATTTCCCCAACGGCAACTGGTATTCACGATCCATCTAAAGGTCATAAAAAATGTATTGAATAAGACGAAGGGCGGCTGCAGATAAAAAAAGAGCTTATCTTTGTTGTTGTTTTGGTTTTTGTTGCTTCTTCATTGCTGTTAATTGATACAGACTCAGTTATCAGCAGCAAAATAAGGATGGGGTTTGTGGCTACTTAGGAACTTGAGTGAAGGATTTCAAACCAATACGTTCAACCAGGAGAGAAAAAAAAAGAAGGCAAAAGCAGCACCGAGTGGGGAGCGAACCTTTGACACCAACATCACACATCCGCTGGAGTAACTGCATGAGCCACTTCATACGTAGACAATTACATGGGGCTAAAGAAATATGCAAAGATAGGCACCCACAAGGCGTTCAAAAAAAAAAAAATTACCACTGAAATTATACCTAAACATTACCTTTTCTCTTTCCATTTCTACATAGCTGAGTTGTTCTTCATTCACTTTTGTTTAGTATGACACGCTGATGCTTTACCCATCATCTGCAGTAGGTTAGTGTTAACAAAATAGGCAATATGTGTAGGCCTAGCCTGCATGGTTTTACCAACGTAAGGGAGGATAGCTGCTATTTTAGACAAAAGACAGTAACAGCCACTGTGTACTAGGTTAACTACGATCCTTTACGGCGATGAATACATTTACTTTCAGAAGCCTTGAGGTTTGTTTTTGTTAGATATTTAAATGAACAGTTTAAAATGGTATCTGGAATTTGTTGGAGGCGGTGCAGGTACCACCGCCACCAAGAATTTTCCCCGGTACTGCGAAGTATTCAAAAGTACGGGCACTCGCAGAAAAATTCTTTTGCTCCAGTACTGCGAATACCGGTACTGCCAATACTGGTAGTGACTTGGATACCGGGATACCGCCCAACTAGGTGTGTGCAACCTTTTAAAACACTGGGCAAACTAAGTCATGTTGTCATGTGACCCTCGAAGGGGCCACAGTGAGACTGGAGTATATGAGGTGGTGTCTGACATTTAACCAACTTCAAACCCCCCCCCTTCCTCCCAAGGGTTGTTTCAACGTTCCCATCCCCTCATTGGACTATGTGGCTAGCTGGTGGTGGAACTTGTCCATTCTGCACAACCATTCTGTCTTGACAAATACATTACATGTGAGACACCTGTTACTATTTTTGTTTATCTATCTACAGATGCACATTACTCATTCTAGGAGTTATGCATATTCACAACTGTGAAACTCTCAACCAATCACCTAAAGACTGTTAATAGCATAAACTAAAGTGACATAAACTTCATAATAATTTCAAGGAAGGTCAAGTTTAATTTGCAGTCAAATGATAAGGTAAGGGTTGCAAATCGGACAAACTGAAAATCTTTATGCTGGCTGCACAGACAGAGGCCATAGTCTTATTTTGCCCACTGGCAGCAGGTTGCACATCCCTGTTTTACAGCTTCATTGGCTCTCTGAAATATCACAAACCCCATATCAGTTTGTTTAATAAAGTTGTCAATGTCAGCCATGCTGTTTGCTACCTGAGATATTCCTCAAGACCAGACAGTGAAAGGACTTTGTGATTCCTTGCCAATATCTCATTTTTTCAAACCTCAAACAATCACTTACAAACAAAAGCAACCAGAGGAGAAGGGAAGGCACCATATCAAATGAAGAACAAAATGCAAGAATAACGACCACATTCTGTACCACTTATGGGTTAGATGTTACCAAGTGTTGATATGAAAGTAACATCAATCACTCAGCATTGATGACAATCGTGGTCAAGAAGGATGGCATCTCTTTACCGAAATATTTCACAAGTTGATAGGAAGTTAGTCATCAAAGGCAACCAGGAATACACCTTGCCTCGCAAGGGAGTGTTTACTGGGACTTAAACAACCAAGTACTTTGTAAATCTTGACAGGACGTTGCTAGCAACCCTGAAGGCTTAGAAATGGTGATAAGAGCTGTGTTAAGTGGTTGTTTGGAGAGGGCCTAGAAAATGGCATATTTTCTTATAAATATCAGTGACATTTACAGTACCTCTTCATAAATTCACGTTCAGCTCAGTAGAACTCAGTGCGAGTATCACATGCTGGACTTTTGAACCCAGGTCAGATGTTTGGAATGACAGAACTGATTACATTCATTTCATGTCACATTACAGTGATGACAAGTCTCCAATGGGGCAATTCGATGACAAACATCTGCTAATATCAAGAGCTATTAATGTTGACACTTTGAAGTTCTAGCTTAATTCAGTTGTGAGATATCTTCTTTAATAGGTTTTCATACTTTACACTCTGGAGAGCTCAAATAACCTTTGACCTCCATGAAAACCATACTCAGACTTGATTACCAACACACCAACTATGAAGTTCAAGTATCTTTCTCTTGTCAGAATGTATGTCTCACATGATATTTGACCTCCATAAGAAATGACAGACACCTACTCATTAGGTGCTAACAATGTAACAGTTTGAACTTCCAGAAATATTTAGTTGCTGAGATATCTCCCTTAATAGGTTTTCTTACTTTAAGCTCTGCTGATCTCAAATGACCTTTGACCTATATGAAAAGAAAGGGGATCATCTACTCACAATAGACTACCAACACACCAAGTTTGATATACTGTGTTTGCAAGGTTTTGAAGCAATTTTCTCTATTGACCTCAAATGACCTTTGACCTCCATACAAATGACAGACATCTTCTTGTCAGTTGCTACTAATGATGTGAGTTTCAAGTTCCAGCAACAATCAAGTTGCTGAGATATCTCCCTTGATAGGTTTCCGTACTTTTAGCTCTGGTGACCTCAAATGATCTTTGACTACATGAAAAACAATATGGATCATCTACTTATGATGGACTACCTACACACCAACTTGAGTTATCATGTTTGCAAGCCATCACCATCCCATAGATTCCTTGCCTTGAGAGTGCAAGTCTGTATTAGGAAAGGGTCATTATTTTATTGAACTAGTCATGCCTGATGACACTTAGCCAAATTGGCCATTGGTAAAAACCATATCACAATAGCATGTTCTTTTCGAATGGTGCATTGTGTATTCAGGAACTTGTGATGTCACCCAGGCACAACTACATAAATATCCTTTGTACTTCTTTACACACTTGACTGTCTAAAAATAAACATTACAATAGCTTAAGAATGAATTTCCACAATATTTTAAGGTAAATCTACAAATGCCCAAGAGGCAGTTTTATTAGTGCGAAATTTCAATTTTAAATACTGTAGGTTAAATGAGGGATTCAGAAATGCCTGCAGTGGAAAAAAAATTCTCATTCATTTTCAGAACCCTTTCAGTTGTTCCTTAAACATACCTTTAAATGGGTTCCACATAACACTTTTTCACTACCTGGGAAATGGTATGAAGCTTGTTTTAGCCATCAGATTGCCCTTCCAACTTTTCAAATTAATCAGTTTAAATTACATACACTAGCAAGACCATGCAGTTGTCAATCAGCCTTAAGATAACCTATAACCTACATTCTGTATAATTGTACATGATTGTGTCCTAACCTTGTCAGTAGCAAACACTAGCATGATAGCAGCTTGGTTATATTAAATGGACATTACTTAGGAGATCTGCTCTTAAGTGTTATCTAACACATCTTTTTGATGAACATCCACAACATAGCATGACAGCAGTTTGAATGTGTCAAGCATACAGGTATGTGCAATGTCTTCTTACCTGTATCCTAGCCTGGTTGTATTCTTTCTTGGCAGCAGGAGCAGGCTGAGATGCTGCAGGCCTATCTGCAGATGATGATGATGTTGAGTCTCCTTTTTCTGCTGTTTTGCCATATCTGGCAGCTCTTTCTGCCCTGTCTCTGGCTATCTGCTCCCTCACTTTTTGCCTGAAATTAAGTGCAGTTAGACCTTTATATCGTTTGACTGATTATAGTGAGCTAAGGTATTTGACATAATGCAGAGGTATCATTTCTGCCACCATCAGAATTCTCAAAACAACTGGAGTAAGTGGGGTTGAGAGTTAAGCAAACATAGCTACAATCTTGGACAAAATACCTTGGGACACCCCGCGCCCCCGGTCAATGTTGGCTATAGGATTACTGTTCAAAGGGTACATTCACTTCTAATGCGCAACATTGGAAAGGGACGCGGGGTTTCATGTTATCCTTTCACCTAAAATTCAGTATTATATTTGCAACGTATGACAATTTTGTCCAAGAGTGTAGAAGCTTGTTTTAAGATTGCAAACATATTTTTGCTTTCATCTTTGGTGTTATGTTGAAAGAGAAAGATATATCACTCAAAGTATGTTGCATGAATCTCCTGAAAAAAAAAAAAAAATTGACATAAACCAACAGAACTTTTTTGAAATTTTATACCCAGTTTCCACAATTATTCATTTCTTGGGATGGCATCACCAAACTCATAATTCCTAATTTCAAATGATTGACAACATAAGAATACTACTGTCTCCATTTTTTTTTTTTTGTGGCAAACTATTTTCTAATTTGAGAAACAAAACATAACTCCACCTTGCCAGTTTATCTTCCATTTTCTCTCTTCTTTTGTACTCTGCTAACTTTTTCAATTCTTCAGCTTCCATTCTGGATTTAAAAATAAGGATAGTATTAAAAGCTGTAAAAAATTTTAAACATGAAAATATAATTGTTGAATGCAATTAACATTGTCAGACTAAGGAGGTTCAGTTTGTTTAGGTCTTTGATTGGAAGTCAGACCAAGTCTGATTATATCTCAGTAAGAGGATGGACTTTGAGGGAAAATCCTTTTGAGAGAAAAATGACACTGTGAACATCCAACTTGGGTAGACCTACCTTAACTGTCATATTTTGTTTCTATATTACTAGACATGGTAAAAGGGTGTTTGACCCTTATTGACCTCCAGTTTCCTTTCTAACGCTCAAATGGTTCTGTATGCAGGCAGACATGCCAGCAACTGTCCAAAATGATCAAACAAATTAGAAGGAAGCTATATCAATGTAAACATATCATAGCAATGAATCATGTTGGATGATATCTTGAAACAGTAACATGAAAATGTGCAGGCAGACACAAATGCCTGTAGAAGTGGATTTCAGTATTAAGGCCTCAAAACAAAGTTCATACTTGGTAACTTCAAAGGCAATATAAAAATAAGCAATTGCAAAACAACACCCAGTAGAATTCATCCCTTTGTGTTCTCTTCCTTGAAAATGACTTAATTTCCCATTTTGTCATAGATACATTGCACTAGATCTTCTGTGACAAAAAGAACAATTACTGACATCTCTCACAACTGTCATCAATACTCACTGCTGCTTTATGTTTGTCATTTCCTTGCCCTGTTTCCGTCGCAGCTTCTCTTTCTCGATGGCTTCTTTTTTGGCTTGTTCTTCTTTTTCATGCTGCCTCTGCTTAATCTTCTCTTGCAGTCTGTGCCAAACAGAAAGACCATTGTTATGTCTGACGTAGGGCTCCCAACATTTTTTGCACGAGACTCTCGCTGTGCTCTCCTTGGGGTCAAACCACCACCTGCAGTTGTTATTTACCCAAATGCAGCAGATTCTCCCTCATCATTCCTTGTAACTTGACACCCAAGTCTTCCTCCCATATCTGCCCCCCTCCCCCACCCTATCATCCCACTAAGAGTTTTCAAGAATTGTTTTGCATTGTTTTGATTCATGTGCAGAGTGGTGATTGCTGTCAAACTACACTAACAAACACATAGTGACTTAAATGGGTATATTACACGCCCTTGAGGCAGAATTTCCAAGAAGAGGATGGAAAGTGGTTCAGTAGTCTAAACCGAAGATGGCAATAATTAGAAATGGATGATATTTGGAATCTTGATGATATTCACTGACATTCAAAGCTACCAACTTTTGTCACCCTGTATCTTGAATATCATTTCAAATTAGTACGATCCAATCATTAAAAAATGACGCTTATAACGATCAAAATGTCAAATAGGAGACAAAGAATTTCGCACGTTCTTTACTGTGTAGCCCTTGCTGACCTCACATGGCATTTACACCTCCACAACCATCTGACAGAATTCTTTCATTTAACTAATATACACATTCGCCAGAGGTGGCACTCTTCACACCTCCTGAGTTTGCATCGACACAATTCTACAAAATTTGAGCACTGAATTGCAAAAATGAGGTCAAACTAGATAAGATTTATAACTAGACTCAAAATGTTCATACAAACGAACTTCACAGCATTCTCACCATACACTGTCAAGGACAGTTGTACATTCATCTTTACGCATTTTCAACCTTAAAACAACACTATCATTGAAAAGATCAGTTTGTTTTGAAGTACCATCCAGTGTGCTGGCATGTTTACAATACACTGCTCAAATAATGTACACAAAAAAATATATACGTAGGCAGGCACAAAAACATTGCATATCAGATCCAAGATCTATATATGGAACACATGACAAAAATACATTATGTCACATAAAATTTAGATATATCATAAATGCAAAGGAATTGGCAGCCCTACTTTTAACTTCAAAAGCAAACAGTATGGTGGCAGAGCCCTACAGGGAGCTATGCATGAAATCAGCATGGTGGCAGAGGTCGGCCCTGTGTGAAGCTATGAAAGAAAACGGTATTGGTGGTACAGATCAGAGCGAAGAGTGCACCATTTGACTTTATCTACCTCTCCATCTGTTGTTTCTTCTCCTCTTCTGTCAATGGTTTCACCTCTTCCACTGATTCTGAATAATTTTGATGGCCTGTCCTTGCTGCATGTACCTACATATAGTGAATGAAATGATGCCCAACTCCATCATCATCATCATTTGCATCTTTCACTTAACATTGTTAACGTGTAATAACGTGTAAATGTATTGGAAACATCACTGAAGTATCTCATATGACCTTAGAATACGGTGATCATAATTTTGCTTTTTGTGAACATGCAAGAACACTGGCCATGTTCTATTGTTTATACTGCTTTAACGCTGACAATATCACTTGTGGACTTGTCGCTACACTTATGTGACAAATAAGTTGTTTCTAAATAATTATACACAGATATGACGTAATGAAGATTAGTCGAACTGGATTACACCAACCACTTAACAATATCAAGCAGACAAGAGATCTGAGGGCACTGTCACCGAGAATCGAGGACATGTGGTCACCTATATCGCCTTATTTTTAGTAGCTTCATATGGATACTCAAATGGTATTATATCTCAGAGACATTAATCATATGTACACAACTAACAATCTCATTAAGGTGATTTTCTCGTCAGCTTTGGAGAAGTCAGCAATGTATTTCTTTGCAGTCATTAATCATTCAATCATGTTATGAATCAAGACAGTTCACGATCACCTCTACTGGAATTCTGAAGGTCAGACACTGCAACTGTATCTGCCTTCGTTCATGGTTGCATATCTAATCTGATGCTCTCGACTTAAAACCAGTCAGATGGTTAGACATCAAGGTGGCTTGGATAGATTTAGATCCTGTCATTCAGAGCAGCAGCTTGCAGTAGCAGAGTAGTTAAGTCCCATACGACCATGTGTGCCTACACTGTCCGATACTGTTCATAAATCCAATCCAAAACCAGAAACCGTAAAAAAAAAACACTTTTCAGATGCCCTCAAATAGAGGGGAATTTAAAGCCAGCTAGAGTTGGACATCTCTCCCATAGAAGATTGAAATTTTTGAATCTTATTTCTAAATAGTACTGTAACTTTCGAAGCAGTCTGTCAACCCCAAACTAAACACCTCCAGCATATCCCGGGCATGACACAACAGGAAATGAAAGCAAACAACGGTCAGTACATCCTTGAGTCAATGGGTTTACAACAAGCTGCGTCTTAAATCCACTGTACACTTACAAAACCAATCAAAATGATATTACACTTTCACTTGTGAGTTCCAAATGATGTTGCACTTTCATTGATAGGTTCAACTGCTTTGTATTGTCTGAACGAATGAACAAATATTTGTTCTACCATGTAAACTGACTGACAGTGATTGAGGAATTAAAAACTAACCTCAGCATCTGTGGGGGTCTTTATGAGTTTTCCACAACTGTGAAAGCAAGAAAAGAGAAAAATGTCTCAACATGTGGGTCATCACGGTTCATTTGATGAAGTAATTTTTAGAAGCGTTTCCTTCTCATCTATGAGTACTGTTGAGAAATATTCAACTGATAATGTAAAGGTTAAAATGACACTTTGCCTCATACCATATACATGAATATCTTTCACTTCCATTTTTTTGTCCTTTTGGGTTACGACATGCCCTCCTTTCATGAAGACAAAAAGGTGTTAGCTTCAAGGAGGAAAAGTGAATGTGTATGTTTACTGCTATCCTGTTTTGTCCTACTCAACAGGAAGGACTTTGATAGGACTTCATTGCAACTTCTTTGTTTTCTTTCAATCTCAATACAATTTTCTCTCATTTTTTTTTCCAATTATTATACGTAAGTTCAAATCTTTGTTTTAATTTTGATTGTGACAGCTATCAAATCTTCATTGATTGTATCTTGGACAATGATTCAAGTTAAAATTGATGCCAGGTGATCACTTACTCATCACATTTCAATGACTTTGCCTGACCTGGTTGATCGTTGCTGGTACCTGCTGAAGGTCCTTCCGAAGACTTTTCAGCTGCACTACCATCACCTGCATCTACAGTACGTACCAAATGCAAGAAAAACATTGAAAATAAAATACCTTACAACTTCATTTTCATGGTGATTAACTATCAGACACATTAACATTTAAATCTTTTTCTTTTCTGAAGCAGTTAAGATACAAAGTACTCTGTTTCATACTGTATGAGGCCAAATTCTGCATTCAGTGGAATTATTAATTTATTACGTATTTATTATTTTATTGTTTTTCCCTTTTTTTCTCTCTACAATTCAAGAATCAGTCATCAAGTGACAAAAAATGCCCTTTTAAGACAGAAGCATCACCAATTCTTCCCTAATAGGCATACACAATGATTTACTGCATGTGTGCATGCAGATAATGCAACAGGGTCACAAACACCATATGGTGACATACCTTACATAGAAGTCTGAGATTCCACCCCACTCATTCACCATCAAAGTCCCTATCTTGGACATTTCAGCAACTTTTACATTATGTTATCCTATGGGTTGGATTCTTCTGTGGAGTGACTGTGAAGCAGGTGAGTTGAGGTTACAATGGCATGAAAAAAATGGTTCCAATTGAACCAATTATGCAAAAGTTTCTGACTTTTAGCTGCCGAAGCAGCATTTATGAGCAGATCGAGTTGTGTTAAGTCCCCCTGGGCAAGGTTCATATGGCCTCTGGCTAAAAATCTAACCAGCAAAGGTAAAGGAAATTGAAAGAGCCGTGATTGACCAAGTGTCAACTTTCCAAGCACTGGTCACTTATGCTTGTTGAAAACTCAGTCACTTAGTGTGTACAGTACTACCATGTACATGCACTGAAGGCAAACAATGAGACACTAAGGTGAGAGTAGTCCTGTGTCAAAGCCAATAAGGAGACAGTGGGGACATCTTTCCCCACATGGAAAAATTTTTGGGAGGAAAACTTGCAAAATTTGGGGAAATATCCTCTGGGTTTTGCAGGACTGGACTGATTATCGGTGTGTCAGTGAATACTTATAGCAAATATAACAAGCCCTGCTTAGCACTATTGAACGAGCATCTTTTCAACGTTGCTTTTGCAGTGACACAATTGGAAAAATGTACTACCAATATTTTCAACTGCATTGTTTAATCACATTGTCAATCTGAATTAGGCATAATACGATATTGTTTCAAAATGACTATACCTGCAGTTGAGATATATTCAGTTAAAATCTATCATCAAATAAATGATCTAGTCCAGGCTACATAAAAATTCTTCAGAACGGCAATCAGTCATCAGATCCATCATATTGCAACTTCTCACTTCATACCAGCTTATGCCCACCCTCACCAGTCCATGCCACCCTCACTTTCAAGATCAAGACATGACCACTGCAACCTTGACAAAACTTGGAAATTTTCATATATTGTTCCCCCTGGGAGATATCCTTGCTACAGTATGCCACTGGGGCAGTCCGAGTCTCCTCGGCCAGACTGGAGTTGCTGTTTTCAGGATTACACAAATGTGGAAAGAAATCTCCCCTTTTCCTTTTACAGTGAGATTCAACACTGACAGCATATAAAAAACATGCTTTTTATCCAAAGGAAATAACATGTACAGAAGGTGTATTATTCCTTGTTCCCTTTCCTTTTCCATCTCCCGCTTTTTTTCTAAATTGATGCATTAACTGCACACTCAACTTTCAAGTTTTGCAGATAAATGAAAAACACACCAGAAAATGGTTTTCAGTGATGCTCTACAGTCTCTTAAAGTTAAAAACAGACACAACATCAAAACAATCTGCTATAGTGTAAGACTTGTGAATATGCCAATATGTGTGAATATCATAATGCATTCAATGTAAGGAACACTGATTACATTGGAAATAGAGACAAGATTATTTTTCGGTGTATTTCAATGATACCATCTGTAGCAACGTGACAAGACCTTCAAACTGCATGGCAAACCTCATTTTCTGAATTCTGTGTACACTTTTCTTTTAATCAATTTTAAATCATGTTGAAACGAAGAAATCTCAAATTACTGCATTACTGGTTTTGTAGTTGAAAAGTGTTAAAGTTCAAACATACAATCTTTGTTGCAGGATATGACAAAAATTTGACTACTTCATACTACCAATCATATACATTCTAAATCTTGTCACACAAAGTCTTGCCAAATGAAATCCAAATTTGTTTGCCAAATAAACAGTGCAGTGCCATTACTAAAACCTTCAAAGCAGTGGGTGTACTGTGTGAGTGAAGTAAATCATTACCAGCAGAAATACCATCACTCAGTTTGTGTCCCTTGGGCTCCTGTAATGGCTCGTCGATACTGGGATCGTTTTCGTGCGCCACCATCCTGCAAAGTGCAACGGGATTCGAGATTTGGTGAGCATGAAAAACTGCTGAGACCACTACCTACTGCTGATATCGATAGAAATCAACATTTGATGTCTCTTTTGGCCTGTACCATTAACATACTGTACGTGACTACCAAACTAATGGGGAGAAATGATTCTAAGAACCAAACTTACACAGGGATGGATAGAAACATTAACTAATGATTCCATGATTTAAGGAATTCAGATGAACTGTACTTTGGCATTGCAAAATTTCAAAGGAGAAAATAATGAAATCTACAGACTACCTTTTAAGTTCTGATACTAGTGTTCTACATACAGTAAGCACTGGGCACACATGAATCATTCAGTGTTTATATGAATATTGGAAATTGAAAACAGTATCCTGTTTCTTTCTCATGAATGATTCATGTACTAATACTAAAATCTTTGCTGCTCACCAGTCGATTGCTTCCTGGAGTCCTTTGTATTGGGTAGCTGCAAGTGCTCTCTTTCTGTAAAAGTCAAAGCACAGAGAATCTCGATTTATAGAGCAATTCATAATCACTGCAACTACTGACCAAAAATGGCAGACGCTTTTTACTGATAGAAGTACACAATATATACAGATCTTGTCTTTCCAAATTCAGTCACATTAAGTTATGTCATCCTGTGTCCTTGAACAAAGACACCAACTTTAATGTCTTCAGATATACTACAAAGTCACAGAAATTTGTTTACATGTAAAACTGACACCATAATCCCAGTTAAAGAGTTTCTCTCACAATCACTTCTCACATCTGTCATGGGGGCAAGTTTGATGGTATTAGTACGCGTACCACACAGGCATGTAACAACAGGGGGTAGGAGGGGGACAATGGGGTAGTCACTGACTTTTCTGTATTTTATTTTAGTGCTTCTGAAGATGTTGCTCGTATTTACCCTATATTTTTTAGGAAAGTACCATTACCAATGATCTGGGAGGTATTTTGGGCTAAGACTTTCTTTAATGCTTCACACAAACCTGCAGTACTGTACTTCATACTAATGTTCAGTGGCAGAGCTAGCAGTTTCAGTCAGAGGGGTCAAAAATGACTTTTAGGGGAGCTGTACAATAGAAATACACACTACTTGTTAAAGGTATTAGAGAAGGGGTGTTTAGTACCTGTAGGACCACAGTATTAGGGTACAGTATATAGAGATGGTTGCAATTTAAGACACTGCCTCCACCTGCATGAACACTGTAGGCATATGTATGCCCATGAAATGAGTCAAACCGTCAAAATGATCTGAACTTAATCACCGGCAAGTTGATTGGTGTCATGTCTTACAAAGGATCAATAAGGTCGTAGAGTTTCAGGCAAAATGGAATCAAATAACAACTTGTTGTAACCCTCACTACATAGGAACTCATAAGGACTATCTAAAGGAGTGCCACCATTGGTTGGTGTGGAGCGTACAAGAAAGTTTTGGCTTTTCAAACTCAACAGATGTCCGGAAACAGCTTACTCTGGGTGTTATAAGCTGCATTTGCAACAGTGAAATGCTTCTGAAATGTTTCTTGAAACAGTGATCTCATGTTTACAAAAGTACATCTACGAAAATGCTAATACATATCAGATGGGTTGAAGGGTCAGAAAGGGCAATGTCTTCCCAGAAAGTGCAGACATCCCCTGAAAGAAAAACAGTCAAAATCTCCCACACTGCCAAAAATATTTATTAATTGCATTCTCAAAAGTGTTAAAGTGATTGCATGCATAGGCAAAAAGTAAAAACATTGAAATTTCATCTCCAAAAGTTTGGTAAGGCTTTTAGTTACACCATTCAGACAATTGTAGTGCGTAGTCTATCGTAGTGCAGTGCATAGGCAAAATGTAAAAACATTGAAATTTCATCTCCAAAAGTTTGGTAAGGGCTTTTAGCTACACCATTCAGACAATCTGGGAAAATAAATAGGTTCTATAGTTGGTTAATTTTGCCATATGATTTCAAATTCTTCTAACATGACGACAAAAAGTGTAGAATACGATAATGTAGTGGTTGACAGTTTTCACTCAAATCAACGGTGTGTGCTTCTTTGAGCAAACCAATGGGAAGTATACTAATATTGAATATTCACTTAACAACTCTGGATCACTGATGCCACTGGCAAGTGTGTTCAGTTCGTAGGTTATTTGTAAATACAGTGTTTCCTTTCACCAAATACTACAATTCGGGATACCTACCAAAGAGTGACAACTTGAGTAGTATGTTTTTGATACACTAGTGGGACCTGCACTGTTGCATATTCATTATGTAGGTGGCTACAGTAAGAACCGTTAATTTTCAAATATGATTTCTTTTTTTTACTGTTTTTATGCCAATCCCGTTGCTTTTCGAAGTAGTTAGTGTCATTTTCCTTCATTGAAAGACATAGTCCGTTCATGTACAACCTTGCGTGTACATTTAAAAATAAAGAAAAGTTAAGATCAAACATAATCTTATCTCTTTTGTTTTTCAGTACACACGCAATCACATTAACACTCTTAGACATCACTACAGACTCTGGCAGGCCATTCCATTCATCCACAACGCTCTGCGAGAATTTTGTAACATCCATCCATCATTGGAGCTTCAATCTGTAACCACGAGAACTCTGAATTAGACCACTGTGACCATCTGTGATGATAGCCAACACTTCTCAGGGAACCAATCAGTCTAGTGGCTCTTTTCTGAACTTTATGACCAATATGCATTTGTCAACACTGAACAGCAATTTGCCAAACAAAAGATCACTTTGAATACAATTACAGTACCATTAATAGAAGAGACACTAGGATGTATTATTGAATCATCAGCAAATTTCTTGACCGAAGAACCAACAGTATCATCCAGATCATTGATATATGCCAGAAATAACAAAGGACTAAGAACAGAACCCTGAGGCACACCACTAGAAACATTTGGCCAATCAGACATGGGACTGCTAAAGACTTCTCTCTGCTGTTGACCACTTACTACCAATTCTCTATCCAGCCGGCCATCAATACCCAGACCTTGCAATTTAAGTGGTAAACGACTATGAGGGACTTTGCCGAAGGCTTTCTGGAAATCTAAAAAAACAACGACAATTGGCTTACAAACTATCCAAAGGGCTATTAACATATTCCAAGAACTCAAAAAAGTTAGCCAAGCAAAATCTTTTTTGACAAAAACCGTACTGAGAGCGATTCAACAACAAATTCACATCATTTAGACTCCATGACTTTGGAAACGACACTGGTAAAGCTATAGTTGCAGGGAAGACAACGTTTACACTTTTTACAATAGGAGTAACATTTGCACACTTGCACTCACTGGAAACAGAACACTCATGCATTGATTTGTTGAAAATCACGGAAAGGGGATGACAAAGAACATGGGCAAATTGATTCAGTACAAAGGAATAGGCAGAATCAGAACCAGGGACCTTGTGCAACTTTAAGTTTTGTAACTTCTTTAAAAAAGTCTCCTCACAAAAAGCAACTTCACTCAAAACTGAATCACAGACCCCAGAACCCAAAACAGGAATGTCATCCAAACTCTCAGAAGTAAACACAAAAAGAAAACTAATTATTCAATCTGCAATCTCTTGACTATCGCTGATCATGTGACCAGGAGACTCTTGAAGAGGATCAACAGTATCCTTGACTTTCTATTTAGACTTAACATATGACAAGAAAGCAATTAACACTTCAAGCAATGTCATGCTCAAGAGCAAACTTAGGGCTGCAGATCAAACTGTTTATAGAAACTTCCTGTCTCTTTCAAAAGTCTGTAGCAGACCAAGAAAAATGAAAAAGTCCCCACAGCTTATGCATTTTTTTATAGAAAGAAATGCAACTCTAGATCCAGAAAGGTTTACTTCTTCCAACCAGATGTCTTTTCCAAGGAACAACAGTTCTCATATTATTTATCTCATTACAAAAGCAATCCCAGTAAGCGATCCCAATAAATTATGCATCCTCTTTCTTATGCTCTTGGATCACATAGCAAATATACAGTATATTTGAATGGGGATAAACTTTACTCCCACACTTTTTTCATTAGGCAATGGACTCATGGTTATTGTTTGGAGGGTTTCAAGACACTTAAGTGCGCTGCTGTGAGTGTACAGAGGGTAGATTTGTTTTCTTCTTCGGCCTAAGACATAGATGAGTGGACATCAACGGGTGTAACACAGTGTGATATGCAAATTCAGCATGCCCGTTGCATTGGTCCAGCAAGAAATTTTCATTAGGGGTGAGCTGAGAATTGTCTGAAAATTATCTATACAGAGGTATACTAGAAAAAAAATATGTAACTCCACTAGAGAGCCAGAAGAAGACCTTCCGAGGCTCTGGAAGTAACCTACGGTGAATGGTATTGTCAATATTTTCTTGGATGAAAATCAATCTCATTTGGGAGTTTTCTGCTGGAAAAGTCTCATAAAAATGTGCATATTTCATGAATGCTGTACTACAGTAGGTGGAATTTGAAGGTGGAAAATTGGCAACATCATCATTTCCTGGATGCGGAGGGTGCTGAAGTACTCAAACTTGTATTTTCTTCACCTTCTCTTTGCTGCTAATGTTGGCCCTAGTGTAAGTTCTAACACTCACGACAGACACCACGCTCAGCCAGCCGTCGTATGAACTTGTCATTACGAGAGATGTTCAAACTTACACATACTGTACTGCAGAAACTAGAGAACATGTTGCAATCACTTTGAAAAATTTGCATTTGCCTGTTCTGTAATGATTCATGTTGCACACACTGACACAGAACTCATTAATTCACTGACAGTTTGGTACCATCTGCAATATAAACTGAAAAATATTACATACACTGACACTTTTATGATAAGGGTAATTTCTATTGCTTATGAAACTTTCACTTGGCTACGATGATGCAATCGTTTTCTTTATGTGAAAAGACAGCAGATTTGCAGAAATACTTCTTCACAGTAAGTGCTGAGAAGCAGAAATGCCAGAGCATTGACTTGCAATAGTTCTGGGCAACTTAACTGTACCATACTTTACATGTACACACTGCCAAAGAGGAGTAACCCACACAGCTGTTCCCAGCCGGTCCCAGGTGCAGACCTGAGTATGCAAGGAGAATCAGCATGTGTATTTAAATTAATACATCCTGGTGAAAATTTTTTGCTTTGATCTTTTGTACGATCAGACCTGAGAACAGCTGGTGCACGATAAGGACTAGATTCAAGCTGTGCAATGAAAGCAGAGCAGCTGGTACTAACACTATGCAGCAACTACAATACGTTAAGTGCAGGACAATGCACTTAACTTTTAATGCCATAATACTACAGAGGTATGTTTATAATGTGGCTAACCCAGGACAACATGTCAAAACAGAAGACAAATATTGGACATTCTGTTCTCATTTAGTATGAACTGCGCATACGTCATGACGTATACATCTGTCACGTCCTAACTTACCGTTGCTGCCTATGACAGATACAAATTGTCATATTAGAACAATGATTACATCACATAACACCTAGCCAATCAACAGGCCACTCTTGAATGATCTTTGGCGGCATCCTGCAGGGACCATTATTGACAAAGAATGTACATACACCTATATGGCTACGCTGATAGCCACTCAATTTCACCCACAATACATGTGAAGAGAAAAAATATCAGAATACTTACTCTCAACAATTTTGTCCATAATGATCCTCCGGCAATTGCACCTGCAAATTAACCGTTCGATTATCTCCTTAATGTTGTAGTTGTCGAAATGATCCAAAAGATTGACAAGCCTAACTATATGCAAGTAGGCATATGCCCAATGGCCGTCGTACAGTAACAACAATGGTGAGTGATGTACTACTGTCAACCAGCAATACCACACCCCAAAACCATGGAACAGTGTGTATGTACATATGCAACCTAAACACAACGTTTAAGGCAACTACCACACCCCAAAACCATGGAACAGTGTGTACGTACATATACAACCTACACACAATGTATAAGGCAACTGCCACGCCCAAAAACCATGGAACAGTGTGTATGTACATATATAACCTACACACACCGTATAAGGCAACTAGCGCACCTGGTAGTGTTATGGACCCTAAATGCAAGTTACACTAAACACACTAGGCACTAGCTGCAAAACAAGGGCAACCTACACAAGCCAAAAGGCAACGATACAAATACAAATGAAATCGTCTTGCGTTGCAACTACTGTAAGGCAAAGTTGGGCAGGGCGTAGTTTATCTACCTGCCAAAATACTAAGACACCTATTTAATAAAAGTCAGGCAACTGCTCCTAAGCAAAAACAGGCAACACAAATATGAAAGTAAAAACCACTTTGTCCAATAAACACTATAGATATCTATATAAGGACAAGGTGGAATTGCCCTAGGAAGAACAAGAAAGAAAGGTAGGCAAAACCAACATGTGGTACAACCACTGTGCAAATATGTAAGTATGAATGGCTTATCTGAGCTGTGTGAGGCCGGCTGTGTGAGGCTGTGAAGCAGAAGAGAAAGATTGAAGCACATGGCAATCCTCTCCTATTATGCTTGGTGACCTTCTGATTACCATGTGCAGTCAACCGTGTAATGGAGTTTCAACTGACAAGGAGCAATATCGAGGGGGTAAGTTAACTAATGGGTTGACCAATACAAATAAAGTTGACCAGTGGTATTAGTCACGGTCACTACACATGTAAACAGTTCTACAACTTCATTTTCAACATACCATCTAAACTCATGTTTAATTGGGCAATTCCTTAAACTGTAGTTTGGTGTTTTACCACTATCATGTTACATGTTCCTACTGTAGGCATATCCCCAATGTCATATGATGATGATGATGATGACGACGACGATAACGATGATGATGATGATGACGACTATGACGATGATGATGATGATGAAGATGATGACGATGATGGATAGAGGTACTATACTGGGATAATTTTCCTACAATGGAATAATTGAACTGTGATATGACACAGTTAAAGGTCCTGTGACATGAAAATAAAATTTTGGAGAATTGGGTGCATTAAGCATTGGAAATATTAAAAATAGTCACAAATTCCATCAAAATCTGTCAAAGATTGACCAATTTACAGGAAAATTAGTGTCTCAGTTAGGGTGTATCATGAATTAACAACAAATTTGTGACATCAAGAGATGGACACCTATGGTATCTCTTATGATAATCCTTTGTTTATGTAACCTTTATTTCAGGACATTTGAGAATTTAATAAGCCTGGAGGGTTACATTTTGGAAGCATGCATTTTCTTCTTCAAAACTATTGATATCACATACCAATGTGAAACTCAGTAAGTAAGAGGCAAAATATGAAGGCTTTACAAAAGAAATACTGACACTGTGCAACACTCCATGGCATCTGTTTTGCATATTCTCAAAATGTGAAAAGTAATCTCTCAAAAACAGTAAAAGATAAATAAAAATTCCAAAGGATTTTCACTCAAGGTTTCATTCTGCAACTTCTGAATGCAGGGTGCTCTTTTCTACAAGCATGTCACACAACCTTTAAAGGTACAGTACTGTATGTGCACTCTTCAAATAGCCTTCTGTCTGCACTTTCCAGCATATGACCTTGAAAATACACAGTGTAATAAGAAAATCCACGAAAATCACTAGACTGCCTACTCACACTGGACAACATTCACATCAAATTTAAGTTTGCAGCATGTTTCTCGCATTGAGATAACATGTTTTCAAAATATGACCTTTACTGACCTCACATGACATTTGACCTACCCTCAACTTAACACAGACTATTCACTAATCAAGAGCTACTAATGCTTACAGTTTGAAGTTCTAGCAACTTTCAATTGCTGAGATTTCTTTCTTAATATGTTTTTAGACTTTATCCTCTGGTGACCTCAAATGACATTTGACCTACCTGGGAAGGAATAGAGATTATCTACCAACAATAGACTACTTACATACCCTGATTGAGATACTGTGTTTAAGAGGTTTTTAAAGTATGACCTCAGATACTGACCTCATGTGACCTCTGAAGTTCGCCAAACTTGAGATCATCTACTCATCAAATGCTGCAAACGGTAAGAGTTTTAAAGTTCCAGCAAATTTCACTTGCTAAGATATCCTCCTTTATAGGTTCATCTACTAACAATGGACTACCTACACACCAACTTTGAAGTTCAAGCAACTTTCCCTTCTTGAGATATGATTTCAGGCCAAGGCATCACACACATACGCACACCCTTGCACACATACTGTTCACACACACACTATCCCATAGATTCCTTGCCTGCCTTCAGTAAGGAAAAAACAAGAGCCCAGGGGCACTATGGTTCCTTGACTGAAGATTATTTTAACTCAACTGAAGTCACTAATCTTGGTTAGTCTTAACAAAGGTTAATCGAAATTTATAAGATCCAAAAAAGGTTTAGACCCCATTTTGTCCACAGTACTACTCTGAAAAACCCACAATATTGTAACATAAATCTGTTGAAGGACTATCGCTTTGCACAATGTAATAAGTTATGGCCCATATGGCCCACTCTTGAGTTGGACCCACCAATGTTGAGCACTTCAAAAGATTCCACTACCACAGTTTCAACAATGCTTCCACATTGTAATGCAAAATACATGCAGGAAAGAAACACTTTGTATTATTTCATAAAATGGCCCATATGGTCCATATCAGACCAATTATTCTGATTAACCAGAAGGAACTACTAACATAGTAGTAACTTGACACAATTTCCACTTAATACCATACAATCTGTAGGGGAAGAGGCATTTTGCATGATTTCTTAAAATGGCCAAGGGCCAATTTAGACTTTGGACCCAAAAATCTTGAACACCCGGGAGGTACCATTACCATAATGCATCCATATGCCAAGTACAAACTTTGTCCAAACTTTCAACTTGAGATATCGTGTTAAAAAGGTTTTCAGAGGATTGCCCTAAGTGCCCCGGATGATCTATGACCTCCACAGAAAACAATTGGGCACACCTTCTCAATTTGGCAAACCTGATACCAAGTTTGACTTTCATCAAACTGTTTCCCATTGAGTTAGAGCATACCCAAGCAAGTGTCACAGAAACACAAAGTTTTTACCCCAGTGTCCCAGATGACCTTTGACGTCCATCAAAAACAATAGTGCACACGATCTCAATATGGCAAACCTACACACCAAGTTTGACTTTCATACAACTTTCCCCATATTGAGTTGGAGCATAGAGAAGTGTTCCGTCGCGTACCCTGTGCCCAATAAGGTTTGGTACCCAGATAAGGTTTGTAGCTGGTGTAAGGATGTAAAAAAAAAAAGCCAAGGTTAGAAGGGGTGTACAACCTTGTAGATATATATATATTTGGTGTACCTTGAGTAAATCAGTACTTTGAGTCAATCAATGCATTCTAAACTCCAGTGAGGTCATGTGGACACACAGGAATTCCAAGGTAAGCACTGTCTGCATCGTATTTATTTCAAGCAACATCAAAAACAAGTATTTGCCGTGTTATTTCTAATTTCCATGGAAACATATTACTCACAGCCAAATTTTTAAGTTTCAGCAATATTGCTGACTTTCATGCTTCACATCATACCAAAATATTGACCAGAATATCTTCAGTAAAACTCTCATTTAAAATTTGAATAGAAGAGACCATATTTTATCCTTTTTTTGATGCTGCTATGTACTAATTTGATAATAAACAGTATTTTGATAGATCTTATTCTGATGTGATTGACTCAAGGTTCCATCATAATCCTAGTGTTGCTGGTATGTGAGCCCACGTTAAATTCAAACCTTTTCCCAGTAATTACTCATTTTCAACATAACCAAAAGGTACCAGAATGATAATGGCACATTTATCAAAATTTCTGCCACATTACAAGTATTTTCATAGTGTTTTCATATTTTTAGGATTAAAATGTCTTTTACTTAGGTGATCAACTCATGAGTCCCCCATGGCATTGGCATAGGCTAGCAGCACTACATGGAATATGTCTCTGGTAATTAGGTAGTCTTGTGTTAATTATGTTGGTAGTATTTTCTTCTTCCATTATATATCTCATACAGTTCTAGAAATTCATTCACACAGCACATGCCTACTACAATATTTGTAAGAGTTGATCACTGTTCAACCATAATCCTGTCAGATTCTTCACAGCATGTTCATAATTCTTATTGAAATCAGGCCATTTTCCTTCCAATAATGGAAGGAACCAATCACATTACTGTACCACAAATGAAAACATGAATATTCATTAAACATTGCACATTACAATCCACCCATCTTGTCAACGATCTACAGTAGCTAGCTCAGATCAATTTTACTGTGCATTACACACTGACAGTATGTGATTGACACAGTGTGGATATATGAATAGTGAACGTATGGGCTGCGCCTCATGTCTCTATGTACACACCCATGGACATAGGAGTTACCCAAGACTTAGTGAAACGAAAGCAACTCAACGATATAACAGTTCAGAGCAGAGCTGTACACAGAAGGGGCCGCACAAGGGAGTAGGGTACGTATTTAAAATCCATGACCACAATTGACATCAACAAGGGTATCAAATAACTAAAACAGTGATTAATAAGATCTGTGTGTACTTTCAAGTACTCTTTTGATTTTTTCAGAGATCGTTTTTTTAAATCTCACAAAGTTATAGACATCCTGTGAAAACCTGTGGAGAGAAACAACAGAAGTTAATCCTGTGAAAGGAAAGAGGTTAGAAGAGGATTTGAACCAACTGGGAGGGTAACAGTCGCATGACAGTCCTATCCCTAACCCACTATGCTACCAGAGGGAATTCGGCTGATGGATGTTCGAAGATACATTTACACATATCCAATACGTATGTGCCCTAAACCTTTAGTATGTATACACTATTGCTGGCCGTACAACCAGTGGTCATCCAAGCATATCTCGGTATCTTGTGTGTGATGTGTGGTCACTGATTCTAAATTCAAACCAGGAGTAGCGGTAACACCAGGTGTTGTGGGAACGTGGGCAGGAAGGGGAAAGATTCACTAAGTCTTGACCAAAACTAGTGAGTAGGCTTAACAGTATAGCCTATAGGGCAAATAGTTTACAATCAGATTACTATGCCGACCACCAGCGTTGGAAAACCTTGCTAAATTTCCTGCGAACAAGATAGAAAATATACCTATTTCCCGTTGACATTTGTGCAGGGGTCGAACCCCTTCTGGGTGTCCAGGCAAAGCCCCCAGAAGATTGGTGTTCCAAGCAAAATTGTTGCAGCTGAGCACAAAAATTATAACTGAAAACTTATACAATATTTGAATCACGAAAGCTTAACGTTAGGCGATTTGCATTGTTGCAATATACAGTACCTTTTTAAATGTGAAAAATAAGTGTCACTACAAAATGTCAGAAACAAGTGAAACTTGAGTCCGATGTTACCCTATATGTATATGCAATAGGCCTAGAATAAATGTCTGGAACGTGGCATTCTTCACTACAATGCCAGGCATCAGTCCCATGGCAAATACTGTAATGAAACGAAATTTTCTTGTGGTAACATTGCACAGAATCAAAGACTACGCTATACACTGTCAACTACAAGCTGTACTACTTGCGAGCTCTGCGCATCTGACTTAGGAAAATCCTTGCATGATTCCAAGAAAAGTTTTTAGCTGCAAAAATGTCAATACCTGTCCCAAAATTGTAATGTCTGTATCTTACATAAAATAGCTTATTTCACGCTTCATCCAAACATTTATTTATAGAGGCCAATTTATTTGCATTCACGAATATTGCCAAGCTGACATTCCCTTCCCCTTAAAGGAATCTCCACCAACAAAAAAACTTCACATAATATATGAGATTATTTACCGTTCTATCAGTTAAACATAACTTTTACCAGAGGAAGGTTCCTTAGATGTGAAATAACGCTTTGAAAGTTGGGCTTCAGCACGAGCGTGAAACTGTGTGACGTAGAACCGACAAACACCATTTTCCATTTTTTGCACTCTTCTTGATTCTGGCAAGGTCTTAGACGCAAAAACTCTTTCGTTCAGAGATTATGAAAACCCTATCAATGTCTACATTTAGTAAGATATTTTCAGTAAGATACATTCCGTAAGATACTACCTACCCACCCACCTACCCACCTACCTACCTACCTACCTACCTACCCACCCACCCACCTACCTACCTACCTACCTACCTACCTACCTACCTAGATACCTACCTACCTAGATACCTACCTACCTAGATACCTACCTACCTACCTACCTACTTACACAAGCGGAGCTGTTATTGTGGACATAAAATTTAATTGCTTCTTATACTTTAAGACCCACCAAACCAAGCAAAGGTAAAGTGTGTAATTAGCTCAAAGGTATTTCTATCCTTTATTCATCGGTACCAGTTCAATATCATTCACAGAACAATGTCATTTAAGTCAACCAATCCTTAAACAATTAGGTAACTCCGAACAATGCTTTCAAAGGTAGGTCTATGCCACTTACTGGTTAAACAAAGGTTTTATCACCAAATAAGAGATCAGGACAGTACTGTACCCCACAGCTTGAGCTAAAAATCAAGAGCAATGTTCAATCGAGATTTTTCCGTACTACGTCACAACCGATTGATTTCTAGCAAAAGGCTCGGACCTCAAATATTTACTGAAATAATTCATTTTGCAAATTCTTTGAGAAATTTCCAGAAAATGAGAACGATGTCTTGTCTACAATAATGTTTGCATCTTTTTAAGAGACATAAGAAGCGATGGTGGAGAAATCCCTTGAAGTAGTTTTTTGGTTGGCTCCCTTCACTTTTCAAAACATCCATTTCTATTTATGTTTTTAACCTTTAAGTGTTGACAATTTTCTCATTTATTTGATGACTTATAGCGTGGACGTTAACCCCAGTTTGACTCATTCAAAACACCTGTGACATTTATTGCATTCATAACACTCAAATCTAGCCACTTGTTGTGGCTATGACATTTGCACCCAACTTTTTTATCCCTGATAAATGTGACCTTTAACAGGCAATAGAAATTTGCAGGAAAAAGAAAGTTCTGTTCCAACAAACAGGAGTAAAAAATGTTGATCACATAAGTATGAAAAGGACCAATGTTATCACAGTTTACAAATTCAAAAATTAACAGTTTATTTTGAAGTAATAAATGTGCAGTCTAACGTTAAGCTTACATCTATAAAATGACCCACAAATAAAGAAAAATTGGCATTTTGTTCCAGTATTTCTCAATAGAGGATATTTTCCAGTATATGAATACCGAGAAACTTTTCGTAAGTAAATTTCTCATCATTCCAGACCCTTCCTGACAACAAAACTTAGCTAATCATAGAACTAGATTCTTCTACTATTACTTAAAAAATATGACAAAAACATCACTGTCTGTACTACGATTATACTGCTGGTGGCACTCGTACAACTGTTGCTTTATCTCCAGTAATCCTTTGTACAAATTAATAAGGGGTTTGAGCTTTGGAATGTTAGAACAGATCATAACTTCAAAGGGTTTTAAGCTGCTTTTACTCCATTCCTACAGTAGTAGCTCCATGGTGTAACGTTATGTTTTCCAGGAAGGTGATTAGCGCTACCATTGTATATGTGTGTAAGACTGTAAACGTAAAAAAGGTACAAAGGTCAAACACTTCTGCATGGGCTCTGTTTGCTCCCCTATGTATATTTTGTATACGTACATATGAAAGCACCTCTGTTGTCATTAATTGCACTGAGAATCTGTCATGCTGAGTTCAGAAACAAAACCACTAAAACCGACAGAGATGAAATTGTGCACGAACACTGCGCAAACATCTGTGGGCATTGGGATTCATAGGGTGTGTAGGGTGACTGAAGGGTGCCTAAAAATTGAGGGGCGATAATATCTGGTAACTTGCACAGTCACTGTGGATACACTAGACATTGTGGTTAGGCATAGAGCCTAGAGGCAACCTGCCCTACTTGCCAATGTCAGTATGTGAGTATGTTAAGCAATAACCATCAACAGAGCTTCTTTTCAATATTTTTTTCCAAACATTTTCCCTGTTCTCCCTCATTTGTTTTGTTTCTCTGAAGATTTCCAGGTTCACCCCAAACCCCCTTCATTTATTACAGAAAATGTGTGCAGACATGCAGGACTTCCAGCTAGCATGTGTGGCAGATTTCCCGCGAACCAGGTTTGGAAGGTTCGCAAGGTTTTCCAACCGTACCGACCACTTTGCATAATATTCTAGGAAAAAAAAACTAGTACTTGCTTAATGAAAAGAATTTGGTGTGCGTCTGACGTCATGATTTCTTTTCCTCTTCATCACTATTCAGGGATGAAATTTAGCGGTCGTCCGGTCGTCCGAGACGACCAAAATTTCTGTAGGACGACCAAGTTACTACCTCAGGTTGTCCTTTGGACGACCAAATTTTTACCCCTGGTCATTTATATTGTGACACAATGCGTACAACTCAACACTGAGATGCAACCAAAATATTTAACATGCATGAACTCCATTCCAAAACATCTGTTTTCTTTCACAAAAATCCGCCAAAACAACCTGAAATTCACGGTAAGTAAAACGCCAAACAAACAGTCTCAGTGTATGATCATGTTCAACTGATTTTACTGTACCAGACATGCACATACTGTACACAGCAAGTACCAGATAGATGAGTCGCAGTTGAAGAATTCGGTCATATGTGCTACGTGCAAGGAGAGCTGGTATGAATTTTCTAAATAGTGATAGTACCGTTCAAGATTAGTAATGTATCATATTTTGATTTGAAACAAACATTATACTATAAAGAGATTTTCTTCCATATGATATATACTTTACAGCATCAGTGATTCCCTTTGGAGAAACCCTGAGCATTACTTATAAGTTACAAGTCAGTAGTATAATTTAGCTATGGAAAGTTTCAACCTGTATAAGAAAGACAAATAAAAACATCGTCTTGACTGTGCAAAATACACATTTTGCACATTTCTTGTTTTTACATGTCCGTTGTGGACGACGACCAAATTTTTGGGAGGACAACCAAATTTTTGCAGCTGGTTGTCCTTCGGACAACCATTTTCAGTTGCTTAAGGATCATCCCTGCTATTATAGGACCCACATTTAACTTTGAGTTTCGTTACACAGCGTCACAGTAGTGCACAGTAGTACAGTGTGTCCTTGTCTGTGAGAGCAAAACTCACGACTGAGCTAATTTTTATCATATGAGTTATCATTTGTACTACTTTCGCGATTTTAATTTTCAAAAAGACTTAGTGTGCCAAGTGTGATCACTGCGCCAATGCAACTTCAAAGGTAAAAACGCCTACATTTAACACTTACGATCTATTTTCAGGAAAGCCCATCTCAAGAAGAATGTTCAGGTCAGAAGACATTTTATAAGCTATCAGTGTCTCATCAACTTCCTTGGAGTTGGACGAAACGTGAACGCAAACTTCAGAAGCAGACCTTGGCACTTGGGCCTGAGTCTGTGGTTGGCCGTAGCCGACAAAAATGGATAATTAATGGTACAGTAACTTACTTCGATTTTGACAAACGTCTGCCAATAGTATTTTACAAAGCAATACAACCATAAATTCCCACTAATTTTACCAATTAATAAAAGTAATTTTGCTAAAGCAATTGAAGGTGTTTTACAACATAATCGAATTTATGGTACCATACATTCGGGTCAAATCAACCAATAGTAGTGTGTTTCCACCAACTGGCGTACGCCGACAAATGTATCACTTCTGACAACAATTATCCCATTTCCGACAGGAAACATACCACTCCTATAATCTTCCTTATTATCATATCAGGAACATATCAAGAACGGTGAAAGTCATAGCAACTACACGTACCAGCTAGCCTGTGTGTCGTTCTATCCATTGTGTTCATGAGCATTTCAATGCTCAGACGGAACTGACAGCCCTAACACATATACATGTGCGTAAATCAGTGGCCAGGAGTGAGGGGACCAAATTTGCTTTCGATTTCAGAACTTTACAGTAACATTGGCTACCATAGCCGGGATTATTCAACAAGGAGAGGGGGACGCGAAGGATTTATCTAATGACTAATCGAATGAGCTTGTAGAAGGAGGGATTGGTCAGCGAGGTATATGGTAGTCTTGTGTTAAGACGATGGTGCTATTTTCTTCTTCCATTATACATCCCATAGCCTACAGGTCTAGAGATTCATTCACACAGCATGCGCCTACTACAATATACGAGTCGATCATTGAACGAAAGTAACTCGAGGATATAACCATTCAGAGCAGAGAAGTAAACAGTAAACAGATTTATGTGGGCGGAAAAAGCCCCCCCCCCCCCCTCCACACACACACACACACATAAATTTGAGGGACGATGTATAATATCAAAAAAAAAGAAGAACGAAAAAAAGGAAGAGAGGATGAAGGGATGCGCTGACAGAGTTGGGGAGAACAGATAGGCCATAACTGAGTAATATGGGAGCGAGACTGGGAAACCGCGTAACGTCACAAGTGTGATCTTTTTACGACACCGAAAACTAATACGAAACAGATTAATAACACAATTGAAACAAGGTGTCTATAAGATGTCAAGGTGTGAAATTGTTGATTCGAGGTTTTGATTGGTCATACTTGCAGTACACGAGTAGACCTATGCGGCTAGGGGATGGAATTCGCAGCAGAACAGTCCACATATTTTTTTTCTACACAGGACCCATTGGCAATACGCCTCTCCTAACTGTCAATCAAAACCTTGGAAATTAATGATGTCATGGATTCTAGAAAGTATGTTCCTCTATTTTTGTCAACCAACACGATGGATTAGAAAAAAAAAATTCTCCCCAAAGTATTGGTTGTCAATGCCAACTGAAGCTACTTACAATGATGCAACCAACAATCTGTCATGCTATTTAAAAGTACCTTCAAATCTACTACTTAATGATGTCACTTTAACTACTTAAAATATGTCATCGTCATTTTTTAAAGTTCCAAATGTTTCCAAATGTTTCACCACCGGTGCATGCAACAAGTTCATGTTGTTTTGCCTGCCCGGATGTTTCCCCAAAAAATTCCAATCTGGTTTTGCGTCGCTTCGCTATTCAAACCCTGTCCCAATTCAAGCTTAGAATGGGTCATTATCAAAAAATAAAAAAGGGGTCTAAAGGTTTATTTAGCACCCCTCCCCATACTACTTACCAACTGCTCCAACAATAAATGAGGCAGGATGAGTAATTCATTATGATTCTTGTAACATCTCAACCCATCTCATATGTATTGACATTTTTCATACATTGACTTTAATCTCATTAGGCCTAATGGAAAAATTACAGGCATGAGATCCCTATTTCAAGGCTGGGTACATGAAGCTTGGAACACTCGGGAAGTGCCGTTTACGGCAATCTGGAGATTTTCAAAAGCCAAAACTTTTCTTGTACGCTTAGACAGTTTTGACGGGCTGACTGATTTGAAATCCTGGATTAGGCCTTGGTGTGACAGCAACCCTCTCCTTACTCCCCTCCCGGGGACAACGGGCAAAATTAGGGACGATGCGTCGATTTTGTCCCCTTACAAAAAGTCCTGGCTACGCCCCTGTTCGAGGGCCATTTTCGACATAACAGATTTCAGATAACAGACTGGTCAACACAATAAGTCCATGCACTATGTACTGAGTTTATTGCCAATCGTAAATTTAATCAAACTGTCTTTCACCCGGAAAAAAATATTACCCCTCTCAAAGCTAGGGAATATATTTACCATACCATGGTGGAAACATGACCAGAATGGATGCAAACTAGCTGCAACCAGTTATGACAGTCTGAGTAGTCTGATGTATATGACAGTCCCATTCTGAGCAACTTGAGTTTGAGTCTGAACAGATGAAACATTTTAAAATTCGTTCTTTAATCATTCGTCGATTTTAGTGAGAATGAAACTTTTTACATTCAAAAACCTGTGCAAAATAAGTAATCAGTACTTCGAACTTATACTTCCACCAGAAGAACAATTGTTTCGAAAAGCGCTTTGAAATTATTAGAATAAATCATTCCTTTAATTTCTGCGGGAGGAAATCGTGGTTTCGTGGAAACGAGATCCATGTGGAATCACTGTGCAAAAGCTATTATTTCTTGAATGCAATAATTTGTCATATTTGTTTGATAAAGGTTAATCAAAAGTTGCAAGAACTAACCCGGTCTCATATAAATTTGTTTAAGAATAAAATAAAAATCAAACCACACTCCTTTTTAACCAATACAGTTTTTCGGATGTGGGTGCTATTACGCAAGTGCAAAAAGTGCAATACCCGGCGATCTGGGGTGATTTAAAATTTCAAATCAGTGCTTGGCTTATAATAACGAGATGGAGCCTATCCACAAAAATGAGCACCTCCCTCTCCATTCTCCTAAACAAAAGGGGTTAAGGTCATGTAGTAGCTACTTGAGCTGGAATTGGACGTGGGAACGGTCGGCATTCCTGTCTTTATCGATACTGACCGATGTAGGATATTGTTAGTGACTATGTATATATTATATTGACTACGTACTTACTACTGCAAAAGGACATACTTTCATTTTCATTTAAACTTTCACCAAGTTTCCATTTTTTACACGTGTGTGCACAACCTGCCTGTGGACCCTTTACATCTTCGCACCGACTGCTTGCACAGCTATGTCATAGGGCCGTCACTAGGGCACAGATCTCACAACTGGTGAACAACATCTTTAGAGATCGTCCAAGGCAAGATGTTCTTTGTAAAATGGATCTTTCAAGACTCCTCTAGAAGGGAGCCTTCAAGATATAATAACAATGAATCATCCGCAGAACATAGGAAGTGGGGAAATGGGTAGAAGGTTAGCGGCCGGGGTGATGTGTGACGTCACTGATGAGATATTCGTGTCTGTTTTCATGACTATTTATTATGGGTCTCAATTTTGAACTTGGAAAGATTTGTCGGATTTATTCATGAAAAGTACAACATTCATTTTTTAATAACAACACTAATTGCACACTGCTAAGCCGCTCCTTCACCAGCTTCCTTGTAATAAATACAAAGCCTAAAGGATTTCTTTGTTGACTTGTCAACTTTTCATTAAATAACAAGTTGTGATAGTTACAGGATGAGCAGGTGCTCGACCAGCACTATGGAGCCGGTTACATCCCAGCGATAACTTAACTTCAAAAATAAGACCCCTTGGAGAGTAATCTATGGCTAGTTTTAAAAGAGAGAAAAGTCTATTGTTTACATCAAGGTTTCACCTGGCTAAAAATAAACAAAATAGTAATAATCAGAAAACCATAATATATGGAAATGGCGAAGTCTAGAGGGAAGTGTAAAATAATTGAACTTAATATTGGCCTATCTCTCTTCAGTTTCTTCTCAAGCACACAACGATTCAGCCCTTTCTATATACCAGTTGAAAGAAATGAACTCCAGTTATTTCTCTTTTTGATATAGACAATGTTTCGTGACAAAAGTTTTACTTTTAGAAACCAGGTTTTTGTTGGTGAAATTGAGAAAAAATGGCACTGCAGATAATTAACCTCTTCAGTTGACATGATCCTGTGATGAAACAAAAAGAATCAGCTGCAAACTATTTATTTACAACATCGTGAACGTCGATTGATTGAAACTGGAGTAACTAGTGACGTAACCAGACCTTTTCATAGGAGAGAGAAAAGAGAGGCAACGCGATCACCTGGGGCTGGGTAAGAGAGTAAGGACTCCATTAGAGTGGAACTCATCCAACATCAGTGAGGCAACAAACAGAGGGGTGGCGGAACGACCAGGAGTGCGCAAGAAAATGTTTGGCGCTCCCAGTAAATGTAATAGTAATATATGTAAAACGTCACTTCCCAGGTGTTCTAAGCTTTGTAGGGATGTTATGTCGCAGTTAATAAACAAAAAGTCGATTCGCGAATAATGGTGATACATGTCAGATGGCTTTAAATATCATGCATCCTCCATTTATCCTCGAAAAACTTGACAAAATATTGCGGGACTTCAGCCTCTCCCCCCCCCCCCCTTTATATCTTACTGACAAATCTGAATCCCAAATCCCCAAAGTCCTACCACCACTGAACGTACAGAGAAATGTTTGGGATAAAAATGCCTCTCAGACTGCAGGAAATGGTACTTTTAAGCTTTTCTTGCAATGTAATTTTCAGATGAGTTTTCGTCATAGTGTAGAACACAGGCTTGGAAATAGACGCCCCCACAAGAAATAGTTTAGATTGTAATTTTTTAGTCTTAGGTCACAGACAATATGGGGAGGAGACAAACAAGATAGTGCCTCATGCAGTCACAAAAAGTGCAGGAGATATTCCAGTTCCCAAATCCACTAAAACATGCTTATGTAGGCCTTTTATAGTAACCATTACAATTATTTTTCTTTACTCTCTGATAGAGCCTTGTCCGTCTTTAATAGAGGGTGATAATCTACTCTATGCTTAGCATTCTTCTTAGTACATACACATGTTGATACTGAGAAAAAAAAAACGGTCCTTTGAGTTGCGTACATCTTTACTTATTTCTGGATTTCCAACCAACAGTCGATCCAGTAGACCCCTTGCGATAATAAAAGCGCCTTGTGCTCGTAGTTTACTGACCTTTGGTGTACGTCAACACCACCCCCTACCTTTAGACTCCTCCAACTCCTCTTAACAGCGCAATTGCTGGGATCCGTCCTTATTTTAAGAGTTCATGGCAATAACTTGGTTATCCCGCAAGCTTCTACAACCAGTCTGGGTTTTCATCTAAATATCCTGTTGATGTACTTCTCTTTCTTTGGCCTGAACTCGCCTAATTCTCTTTGACTGAGTCGGCCGAAGCGCTGCTGCTTGCATTGCACTTTTAAAAGTTTAGCCCTAGGTAGCCAGCAGGTCTTCTCCCTGTATGATCTTTTGTAAAATTTTGGTCTATTTGCCGTGATTCATCTGCAGACTGTGCATTCAGCCCTTCTATTTCGATGTAATGTTTCTATCCATGCATACACAGCGGCGTATCTAACTGGGGTGTGCAAGTACCCCTTCAGGGACGGATTTAGGGGGGCCTGGGGCCGCTCTCCTCCCCCCTTTCCAAAATGTTGAATTTTTTCAACTTCATAAACAGTACAAATTCCTACTCAATTACAGCACTAGGCCCTGTGTGATGTGTCAGTGAGGCTTTGCTAATTATTTTTGACCTGAAAATATCAGTAGACCTTCTCCCTTGAAGAGTCTGCTACTCAGAATTTCGGCACCCTGATAACACTATGGCTCATATGGATCACAATATGGGTCAACTCTGGACATTATCAGGAGTATGTATCCTCTGCGGCTAATCATGAGCATTATATTGAACTGGATTGCTAGTGCCGTAACTTCAGTCTATTACCAGGGTAACCATACCCACGAAAACACTGCTTTGCCCTGTTGAGAGACTTCATATATAATTTTACACTATCTCGGGCTTTTGTGTCATAACTCTCTGCACCGTTAGTGTCTTACTCGAAGCCATGTAATTGATTTGGATGAAAATTATGAGTGATATGAAGAAAAAAGTAACTTATATGAGAAAATACCATCCTGCTTTGCGAAACCATCAATCTGAACCTATTCTATGGAGAACTTCAACATAGTGTGACTGCAGTTGACACCCAAAAAGTGAGAGAAAAATATATCATATACCTTTGTTACAAAATAAAACTGTCGCAGAGATTTCACTCTCGCGACTGCTTTATTTGCGACAAACTCAGTGACAGAGATAGTGACACGGGTTGAAGAATAGCCCATAGTGCAACACTTTTACTATTAAACGTGTAACGTTTTAAGTTGTTTTCAATAATACACTCATGGCATGCATTATCAACCTCTCTGTACCCTCTGATTGCAACATAACCAGAAATAAAGACAAAACCGGCAATTTACATTTTTTTGTATCAGTCATCTCATATGAAAAAGCACAAACAATTGCAGCATTTTGTATAAAATGAGACCTGTTTGATGAAAACTTCAGCTTAGAAACCTCCCCAAGATCCGTTGTTTATTCAAATCACTATGACTTGAACAGGGGTGTAAACTGAGATGTGCCACGTGAATAAAAACGACAGAATAACCACAGAAGATGAAGAAGTAAAACCATTTCTTAAAAAGTAGGTGAAGAAGTATTCAATTTTAAATGTAGCATCAAATGTGGCACCATTTTGCATCTAGCCCTCCCTACGTTAGCAAATTTTGTTTCCAAGGGGCAGGAGGACAACCCTCCATTTAGACTCCTTCCCTAAGATCAGCC
Organism: Stichopus chloronotus; assembly: GCA_021234535.1. Taxonomy (NCBI): domain Eukaryota; kingdom Metazoa; phylum Echinodermata; class Holothuroidea; order Aspidochirotida; family Stichopodidae; genus Stichopus; species Stichopus chloronotus. Next base: position 25,718,966 of record CM037843.1, read on the forward strand.
TTCTCTACAAATCACTATGACATGGGCAGAGGTGTTGACTGAGGTGCAAGGACTGTGCCAGGTGGGACAAATCTCAATTCCCTACTGAAGGTTTAAGAATGACTGCTTCACTCAGCAAGATGAAAAAATATAATCGTTACTTAAAAAGTAAGAATTAATGAAGATATATTCAATCCAGCATCAAATGTACGGTACCATTTTGCATCTAGGCCACCCTACGGTATCAAAAGTTTTCCAAAGGGGATACCCCCGAGACGGCGATCAGCGATGGTTCTACTGTCCCCCCCCCCCCCTCCTGGATTCACCACTGCCTTTTACCAAATAAGTTACGTGTTCCCTCTATGTTTCCCCTCCTCATATGAGATTTGACGTTTCAAACTTTCACCAGCTATCTACAACATTTAGTCTAAAATAAAGCATTTTTCCCTTTCCACGATGGCTAATCTGTATAATGCTCAATTGACCCTTCCCCCAGGACGGCGATCAGCGATCGTTCTACTCCCCGCCCCCTTATGCCAAATCCTGGATCCGCCAATGCCTTCCACCAAATAAGTGACGTGTTCCCTCCGTGTTTCCCCTCCTCACATGAGATTTAACGTTAAAAACTTACACAAGCTTATTATAACATTTATTCTAAAAGAGGAATTTTTCCATTTCCGTCGATTGCTAATCTGTATAATGCTTAATTGTACATATGTTCAACCCAGAGCAATTTCGATAACTCACGGTACATGGATCTGAATGGTGTTTATTACTAAGGTAAACTTGGCAAAACTATCACGGTTTGATGGTCTTCCCGAGTTGTCGTTCCCATATGCACGGCTTTCCCTGGCCTCTGGACAAACACGTCCACTTCAATTACCTCTCTGTTAGTTTAGTGGACAGCAATGCAAAACCCTTGTCCCTCTCTTTTGATGGAGGTGGGGGAGGGGCGGGAAGAGGGAGACTGTTTTTCTGTTTTCGATTAAGTTTTAAGATAAGAGAAATAGGGGGTTAAGTTGTTTTACAGAAGAAAATTGCATCTTCCAATCCAATATTTTTGGGGCAGAGAGTGAAAAAATATTCAAAATAGGGCAGGACAATGGTCTGTTTTCTTTCAAGAAATATGATTCTCACATATACAGCTTTAATTATTTGTTACTGGAGATGATTGGTTCACCCAAACTTTACAAAATTCAAATGATGCATCTGCCGTAACTCATCTTATGTATAATGTTTAGAGGAGATGAAACTTTCTCTCATGTTTGTAGATTAACCTGAATGGTTTAACAATGATTACAAGTATTTTCTTCGTACGCTACATTTATGCACTGTAAACGCCTCATTTCACTTCAACTCATCTTTGTGAATCTAATAGCTTACTTGCAAGAAGAAGTGAACACTCATGGAAAAAAATGGATGAAAATAGTCTATTCCCAGTGGCGGAGCTACCCATAGTCAGGGAAGCAGCCCCGCCCCTCCCCCTCCACCGCCCCAACGTCGACTCAAATCCCGCCTCCATTTTCCAGCTCCGTTCACAAAAAGAGAAAAAATAATAGAAAAGATAGAAAAAGATAAGAATGAGAAAAAATTAGAGAAGCTAAAGCTTATGTGGAGCTTTTGTACTTTGCCACCCCAGTTGTCATTGCTGGATGACGAAATTCGACTAATTATGCTAATTATGACATTATCATGTAGTCCTTCAAAATGGTCATTTTTAAGAACTTTTTGGGATGAAAAAGAACTCCAATTAAAATATAGGGAGGTTTACAAGACTCACTGTTCAAAACCTATTACATTCGCAACTGGGCAAAATCAAACATAAAAAGAGAACTTTGGGGGCTTCCAGCTCATCAAAACAAAAGATCTTGGAATTCAAACTTTATTGCTTAGAGTCTTACCTACAAAACCATGTATCCATTCTTGATAGCAACTATACATAGGCCGAACTAAAATTTATAAGATGGTGGATCCTCCTTAACAGTAGCGGAGCTACCATATGGTCGTGGGTCGATCTTTTCATCATCCCAACCCATCTCATATGTATTAGTATTTTCATTGATTTATTTCTGCTTGCATTAATTTGAGAAATTGTAAACATGAGGTCCCATGAGGTTTAGAGACTGTGCATATGCAGCTTATAACACCCAGGAAGTGGGTTAATTCACGTCAGGTTCATGGAATTCCCAGGTTAATTCACGCCATTACCCCCAATTGTACGATCTTATTCGTTTCACGGATCGCACAGTGTGAGGCAACATTGCGCCTAAAATCGCAACCCTCTCTTTTAAGGAACCCTGTTAGTCATGCCGACATCCATGCACCCCCTGTGGTGAGCAGTTTGTATTTCTATTATACAGCTCCCCTAAAAGCCATTTTCGCCCCCTCTATACTTCCATGCTCTGACTGAAACTGCTAGCTCCGCCACTGTCTGTCTTCTTTTTTGTCTCGCATTTTCATTTTTTTTTATTTTTTCTTTGTATCCATATGTGTCTGGATTCTTAGGTGGTGTTTACTGGAGTGTATGCTGTTGCTACCAAAAGCTCAATTTGTCTCCATTGATGAAAGTTTACGATAGATTTTGGATTTTCCTCTTGCCGTCACGTCGCATGGTGTAAAATGTGTTACCTTGGCAACATGTAGTCAACAAGTTGATAGGCCACTTTGTTTCTTATCTACATCACAATACAATAACATCTTAAAAGATTGATATTTCTTTGGACTCCAGTTCAGCCATCGTAGAGAAAACAGTCTTTGGATTCTGGTACTGACGATCAGTGTCATTAAGGATGATGCATGTGTGTAACAAATAAAATCTTACTTGAAGTTTTTCAACTTTGATTTTTGACCTGCATGTGTTTAATCCAAAGAAATGATGACTTAAATACATCACAAATACCCAGAAGCTACCGAGGGCTTCGTCCCCTTGGAAACCACCAAGGGCCCTAAAGGGTAGGCCATTCTACCACACCCGATAAAGACCCCGTACTGCGAATTTGTTGGAATACTAGCTGTCTCCGCCATCGGCTCCCCCCCCCCCCCCCTTCAAGGATGAATGGATGAATCCCTGGATGAATATCAACTACTTGTGAGTTAGATTCTTTGAATTTCTCCAAATCACGTGTTTTCCAAGGATCATCTCAACTTCCATTAGACCAGGCGTTTTCAGAGTTTTCTTTCAAGAATTTCAAAGCTTTCAAGAATGGTCTCATTGCTTTCTCTGTATTAAAGATATATTAAAGTCATGTTACATTGTAGCTTTATGACAGTCCCATAATTTACTCTTGTTAAAGATCTTCTGAGGAAGAAATGACCTTTCCCTGCTTGCACTGTCCACCCAACGAGACAAGTAAGTCAAGGTATGTATCGTTTGTATTTTCATTCTTTTTTAATTTTACAGAAATTATGCTAGCAAGTCCATCAAATTGCAAATGACATAATGCACCTCTACGTTGATTGGTTACTGTTGGCATTGGAATGCTTCCTGCGTAGTATTTAGTTCTGATTGTAAAAAAATATATAATGTACCTCTGTACTTGAAATTGTAAATTTCTCTGGAAAATACATTTAAAAACGACGAATGATTGAATGCAACTTAGGATGTTTGGGTGTACTAGTTCTGACATTGTAAAGTGAGTTAGTTATTAAAGATTCAATTTGATTTTGAACATTCGTGACAAGACTCTTTCCACATTAGTAATTATTCGTACGCAGCCAGTAAATGCCAGGGTCAATTAAAAACTTTCGTTTTTACCTTGAACTTTACTACAGTCTCTTTGGACATGATTGTGCAATTAAATAGATTTGTGAACAGAATAAAAGAGACTGCGGTGACCACAACAAACTCAGTGGAGCTTCTGTACGTTGCCGCCCTAGTTTTCATCACTGGATGATGAAATTTGACTTAGTCTGCTAATTCTAAGCGTTATCATGTGGTCGTCTTACCCTTCAACTTGAAAATGGCATTTTTAAGAACATTTTGCGAGGACAAAGAATTTCAGTTAAAATACAGGTAGACCTACGAGACTCACCGTTCAAAAGCTACCACATTCGCAACTGGTTAAAATCAACTTAAAAAGAGAACTTTGGGGGATCCTAGTTCATAAGAACAAAACAGGTCTTGGAAGTCAGCCTTGATTGCTCAGAGTCTTATACCTACAAAACCATAAATTTATTCTTGACAACATAGGCCGATTGAAATTTATAAGCGGGTGGATCCACCTTTTAACATATGTTGATGGGTGTGTGTCTTCCCGTATAGGTTTGTAAACTTTGTTGGATGTTGGATGAAACATCCAACACAAAATTTCCAAAATTGAACTTTGGTAGCTTGATATCATTTCAGACGATTGCGTGGCTAGACTCTTTTCCAGAGCAAGGGCAAGCTCCTAAATTTCCGACTCTTTTTTTTTAAGTTTGAGCTTACACTGCATTAGGGAACCTTCATCATGCAAGGTTAGGCGTAACCAGGCGTAGGTAGGCTATTTTCCAGGACTTGTGGGGCACAAACTACAAAACTTCCCAAGGTCACATGAGTGACAGTGGGATGACATTAGTGGAGGCGAAGGAGACATTAGCTGGAATATATGGTGATATGATGGAATTGATGACCGATTACCCTCCTAGCCTAATCCCCTCCCCTTTGTGAAACTTTTGCTTAAACAGGGTGGACTTCATGCAAAATGGTGCTACATATTGACGCCTAGATCTTAAAGAATTCCTATGTCTTTAGTAATATTTTTTTTTTTCATCTTGTTTGGTGAAATAAGATAGACCTTATCTGTGGTGATGTGGCGTATGTCCAGGATTTTCATAAAGTGATGGGGCCCGAGGGCCAAGGCCAAACGGAATTATCTAAGCGGGAGCACGGTTGACGTGGAAGGTATGGTCACAATATATTAAAAGGTACTGGGGGCAAAACTGTCTCCAATCAGAACGTCAATTACGTAATAATTTCAGGTATCCAGGTTTGAAGTTTCTGGTAAGGTAAATGTCTTCACTATAGATGTCTACATTTTTAACTCATTTAGTTTCAGGTTCATGATGTAACAATTAGAAGAACTTTCCCTCTGTTGACTCATAGGGTTTCTGCAATCAAAAGTCTTGCAAGAAACCAAATTTATCACATTATGGCAATGTTTGCATGTTAAACATATCATTGATTATCAGTACTGATGTTGCTGTGATTATCTTAAAAACATATATATATATATATACAGTTCGAGCAAGGATTACATTTAAGACCGGAATTAAGAGACTGTATGGGAAACCATATTCTACGACTATCGGAGCCCATCGTTTCTTTCTGGAGATGAAGGGCAGTAATGAAGCTCATTCAGTTAATGCATCGAACAGTGCACCGAAAGCAATAGACCTGTTACGTGCATAACACGACACAAGAGTACTCACAAAGCACACATTATAACATACATAAGCTAAGAGCATATCAAAGACGAAGTATGCGGCACAATCAGCATGTTGCCGTCTGGAAACATCGTCGAATATCAGAAAACTGCACCGGTGGGGTGGGGGTGGGGATGTGGGTGTGGAGGGGGCCACCACACTTAAGTGCCAACGATGTTCACTTACCACAGTGCCTCTGTCTAGAAACGGTCAATTACTACAGTTGCGGGCTCAGCGACGTTCACATAAGTATTCAATGAGAGATGAAAGCAAAGACTTGAAAGATGAGAAGAGGATGGAGAAGAGTCTTGAAGGAATATTTTCTGATTTTCTTTATCTGTTTCCGATACTTTACAGAACGTAGATGATAATTTTTATTAGAAGATAAAACGATCAAATAAAGGTGTAGATTACCTTACTCCAGTGCTGTCCCATTTTTGTCTTCCAAAGGGACGGAAACGATACATGAATGCATAGATACCCTACAACATCCTACAACAGTGACATAATATAGCTACTTGGTGTACACATATCCTCTTAACCACATCAAACCCCCACCCCCTCGCCACCCAAGCACCAACCCACACACACACATACACACCCATCCCTCGCAACACAAAAGGAAAAGTGTATATGATTTTCGCAAATGTGACTACAAACAACAAACTTTGAAGCACTGCTATGTCCAGGATAAAGTTAAGGCACATTAGTGCATCGGAACCACTTTTGAATGGAATTGATCAAGCGAGTAGACATTCTTAAATTCTGCTTCATTGCATTTTGCAACTGTTCTTTGAAGGATATAAGTGAATGTATGATTGTTTTCCTCCAACAGCCCAAATTGAATGATGTGACACCCCATGTGGGCTCATGGATAATTGTGACCACATGTCACATTAATCATCTCTATGAAGTAAATTACGAAGTAGCAAAACGTGGTGTACTAAGATGTTTTACAAAACGGATACTAGTGCGATTGACAAACAGTAATTTTATTGTCTTAATTCCTTTGTTCTCCTCTTTCGATTTACGTAATAAAACCGATCTCTTTTTCACTCCTATCAATAAAAGATCATTCGCGGCGTGAATCTTTCTCTATGTGTATCAGAAGCAATGTTAGTTTGTTTCACTTAACATGTTATTGCTGCGGGTTATTACATGCGTCGAGGCTTTCCCTCAACTTTAAATTTGACAAGCATTCGGCAAAATTAATGCCCACCACAGGAACACAGAAAAAAATGTATCTTCTCAATAAATAAAAGTACATTGTTAACTTCGCAAACCAATGTTGTGACTTGCAACATATTATGCAAAGGCGTAATAGGTCTCGCCTATACTGGTAAATGTTACATTACAATTCCGTTAATGCATTCGTTGTGTCCTCCACCATGCTTTTCAGCATATTAAATAGTTATTGCTCGACAGAAAATATATGGCGCCGCGGCCAAAATACAGGAACGATTTTACGGTTGATACCTAATACCACAAAAGTACATAAACCATGACACCAGTACACGGCATTACATTATCATCCACAAGGATAATAAGCTCCCCTGTGTTCACTATCAGAAAGCTAGGCCTCATGTATAAGGTTTGCTGTCGTTATACACTTATACACGACTCCTCCGCAAGCCCTACTTTTTTATTTTTATCGCTGGTCACCTTGATAAATCACTGACGTTTTTTTTTTCTTTTTCATTAATTAAGAACTCATGTCATACATGATTTTCGTCGTACGTTTATACTTACATCACAATTTAACTTTTGCTCACCTGAAATGATCCTTAGCCCTGTTTAAAAAAAAAATTGCTTGAAGTCTACACATTATTACACGAACTCAGAGCGGCAACACATCTTTCAATCTCTGTTACCACTTCACAAACAATATTCTTTTCTCATATAATTCGATATCATATTAGTCAAAAGACACACTGATGTACGGCTAGTAGTAAATATACACACATATATATATATATATAAATCCATTTTCTTAATTGAACTTAAATAATACACATATTGCAGCCATGTAATCCACGGAGAGCGAAAATAATAAAATTGAGGAATACCGTACTGACGCCAGCAACCCACAAGGTCATTTGAAGCAGCATAGTGTTGGTTTGGTCCTTTCTACTGCAATATTTGCTAAAATACCAACAAACTTTGGACAAACTAGGTCGCTCTAAAATGTCATCGACGTTTGCTCTTCAGCAAAATGAAAATAATGCTTTTGGTTTTCTTGTTGAGTTCAATCCATCTCTTCATTCTTTCGTCACTTTTGGCGGTAAAACGTAAAACCATTTGACATGATGAAATGCATCAAACTACCACAGTGACAAAAATGTGGAAACGAGAGGAGTGAGTTGAAGGTAAACAATGCGACTTAAAAATGCTATTAAAAGTACAAGTACAACCTTTAAGAAAAATTGTCATTCACGCAACTGATTTTAAAATTATCCTTTGCAAACAATAACGCTTCACCGAGTGTGGACATGTGGCAACGGTTGAGTAAGGCCAATAGGGACTCTTTGATTTCAGGACGGTAGACAAGAAAGACGGAACGCACGACGAAAAATTACACTACGCATGAGCAGAAGCTAACATCCCTCCATCCTGTTGATTTTCAGAACGTTCGTCGACCGATTTAACGTCCGGCCTTGAAAAAAGGACGGTACAGGTGCTACCATAGTAATTTTCATCGTCCATGCAGATTCACCATTTTTACAGCATAGTCATGAGAGGGGAAGTTAACAAAGCTTTGCAACTTTGTAAATGAATGCGCGTGTCATTGTCATGATGTCATTCTAACGCGCCGTCGTCTACAAAAACGAAACGCCTTAAGTGTCAGGATGTAACGCAGTGTGCGTGTGCTTTCGAACTCGCGGTCCTGTTGCTCTACCGCCCTGAATCGAAAAGCCCATAATAACGTAAGAGTTAAACGTGACGAAAAGCAAAGAAATAGTTCATGCACACAACACACAGAGAAATTAAAGACAAAAACTGAATTTTTAAAATGAATCAAGCTCTAAATATCGTAGAATAATATATCAGTTCTGCGATAGTACTGTATTCATCCACATGAATATAACTATGTCTTGTTGTGGACTTCCATCGGAGTCATATATCTATTGATCTCATCAAAGCGGTGTGAATTCATGGCAACCGTTTATTACATTTCACTGCATATTAACATCGGCTAAAACGAAAGAACTTGTACCCACCCTTATAAAAAGTTACCAAACACATGCACTTGATTCCTCAAAACGCAAAAACAAACCAAAAAAAAACCCCGAAATGAACCGGTACAGGGATTTTTAATTACGAATGTGCCGTCGGTATGATTTTGTCTCACCATGTTGACATCTCAATCGAGTAAGTCGACAATAGTACCTCATCTCAACGAGTTCGTCATTCTTTTTGTTTCAAATGATAAGTCAACATGGTGAGAACAATATCTCGCGATTTGGCAATTTGATGTCTACGTGCAATGAACATCTTTATTTTGTGATCACGTGGCGATGGTGGGGTCCCATACATAAACTACCGTCACATAGCGTTATCCACGATCACGCAGTCAACTCCCCCCCCCCCCCCTCCTCGATTCTCCATCTTCCTCCCTCCCTTCCTATTGATAAATATCAATTATAAATATAACAATACATTCAGAGTTGTAAAATACCACACAGAGAAGGAATTAAAAGGTAGAAGGGATATTCCTCATTTACTTATTGCGTGTTTTTCGCGCACGATCACAGGAAGATGGACCCTGTCCGTTCTAACTGTAAAATTTACAAATATCTGTAAATTTTTTTTGTAATGAAGCATAACAGCAATTTCGTGCATTCCTCAAGCAAGACGATTATTATCCACACACCACCTACAAAAGTATCTGAGTTGAAAGGTCAAGAGTAGACTTTTGGCAAACAACAAAGTAACTAGTTGATAATTAATTTGGCAAAAAAAAAGGTTTGGTTTAGTCGTAAAAGTGACTGTAATTCATACTTTACTTTCATTATATTTTGATATGTTTTTTTTTAAAGTTTTCTCTAGGAAATACATCAGAGTGCTAAGTCAAGTAAAAATATTTAGTATAAAAGAAAATATGTGACGATGTTGGCAACTGGACAAGAAAGGAGTTGAACCTTGCATCCCTGCTGGAGAGTTTGGAGAAAATTAATTAGCAAACTAGATATATTGCAACAAATACTTTTGTCTCAAATATTAAACATAAAGAAAAAAAATATGATGAAATCACCCCTCTGTGCAGAGACGATGTCTCCCTGTATCAGCAATAACACCAGTTTGGTCCCTCCAGAACTCAAAGGTCTTAAATCCGCCAGTGGAGAAGACCAAATCACCTTTAATATATAGAGACAATTATTTTGATCATCTCCTTTGTTTTCTTTCATTTCTGTAGTGATATACCACGTAATGCAATTCGAAAATGGAACAATTCAATAATTTTCGACGATAAAACGAACTCTATACAAAGAAATTGACATGTACTTAAAAGATAGCTGCAAGGTGGAGGAACGAATCAAATAAGGTTTTAAAATTGGTCTCCATTACAACACAAAGCTATTCTAGGAAAAATCATGTAGATACTGTATGAAAGTTAAACCACGATACCGAGTATAGCCTACACTTAAACCAGTATGTATCGTCACTTTTTTGTAATTCTAGCAATTGCGAAGAATTGTTTTGAAACATAGAAACGAATTTCGTTGAACATATAGTGAAGAAAATAAAGCAAAATATGGATTGTGAGTCTTGTTGTCATTACATCTGGATGTAAACGTACCCACCTTTCCCACCAACGGCCCTCCCTCCCAACACAAAAAAAAGCTGACAAAAATCAAAGGTTTTTAATAAATTAAAGTTATAATCACAGTGAGAGCAATGGACCTTACATTACAAATGCAACTTGGTCAACGCTAGGATAGGCTATAGAAACGCTGCAATGGATAATTTGATAGGCTCTTAACGTCAAATATCAGTCCTTATGGCAACCGAATCTTCTGTGACCAATGAGAAACGACAGCGCACAGAGAGTAGCAAACAAAGTCGGTGTGGGTGCCTTATTCCTTGAGGGATGGGGAACGAGGTTCAAGTGGCGTCAATTAGCATATCATCACTTTGAATGAAATAAGCCGTCTGTCCTTAACAGCCGGAAATCGCCTTACAGGCTCTACAGGCGCCCCTTCAGTGTTTACTCTTACGGCGCCAACCGGAGGGAGGAGGGAGCCGTGCTCTCCGGGCCACTGCAAACAAACACCCACCGACTGGGATGTAAGTTGCCTAGGTTTGAAAACATGGTCCTTTCTCTTTTTGGATTTGATATCAACAGAGAAGCTGAAAGACCACGTAGCTTCAATATCATCAGACACTCAAAATTAAAACATGCACTTTTTGCACCGGCATCGCCAAGAAAAATGAATGCTTTGTACGAAAATATAGCCCACTTGAAACGTTGACATGTCATTCTAATTTGCAAGGTTTCTTTTCTAAAACGTTCTGATTATATGGCTTGCTCTTCATTTTATTTTGTGGAATGTAAAATCCCTGGATTGGTGTAACTGTACACGACAGTGTAAGATCTTTGGTATTCATCCAAATAAGGATATAACTTAGTGATATTGCCGTTATATATATTATAGCAATTTGATTTCTTTACAATGAATTGTTATTATTTTTTCGTCTGCAATTTCATACCGTTTACATTTTCAGTTTATACATTTCGGTTTCATACATATGATGAATGGCGAGATTAGATGTGCTTACAATCCAAAGGTTACACGTGGATAAATGAAGACCCGAACGTGCTTGTACGGGAATCGTGGCGTTACTGACCGAAACTGACTCGGACGATCGCAAAATTTATCTGAGAAATCGTGTCTAATCAGTAATCATAAATGAGTGGTTGGATCTCTGGTAAAAAAAAGACACGGAGCATACTGTTAAAAACAACAAATAACGATTAATACCCGCAGTTCTACAAGACCGTTCAAAGATGTTTAAAATAATATTTCTCAGCCTGCAAGAATTGTGAAAAAAGCAACTCAACTGAAGACACAGAAATGAGACCAAAGAAAACAAAGAAAAAGGAGAGAACAAAAGGGAAAAGCTAAATAAAAGAGAGACAGATAGATCTATGATAAAAGTGCTCTTCACCCTTAATTTATTTCTTGGTTATAACCTGCAGCACCTTAAAATTTTGTGGAATCACCACTGGCCACTTCTGGGTAAGAAGGCGGCGGTGTCTGTACACAATTGGATCCGTCCATTTCGATAGAATAGGGGGATTCCACGCTATTAACTTCCGGAGGTATGACGTATTCTACCCTTGGTCGAAGTTTTGAAGTAGTTGCCGTTTTCCATCTCTGTGAGTTATAAAAGCAAATGAGAATTTTTGAAGTACCCAGAATTCTCATGGTACCTATGTTTATTCTGATGTACTTTGTAGCGGCAATAAACGAAGTATCTGGGCATTATTACATCATCCACGGACCTACGAATGTTGTGTTCATGCTTAGTGTAGTGTTAATGGTGGACTATAGCTTCCCACTGGGAGTGAAACCGGTGGTATGTGAAATTGAAGAGCTACATCTGTACAATCTCATAAATTTCTATGAAAATCATATCCTTTTTTGTTGTTGTTGTTAGTATTTTTGTCATTTATGAGTATTTTTGTCATTTATGAGTAGAGTTCATACGCCCTTCCTACATGCTAGCTCTCAACACCACCCCTCCACCATCGGCTTCGTCATGTAAAACGAATTATTAGTGGCAATTTTTTGAGACACCGGGAGCGTGATGGGACAATGAATCTTTAATTTGTGGCTCAGCAGTACAGAGCAATGACAGTTAGAGGCAGGTGATACTCCGTTCATTCTTTTCGGGCCAAAGTTTACGAACGTGTATATGTATTGGGAATTAAACGTTGAGCGTGGTGTCTATAGCAACAACTATTTGGACAGGTGGAGTTTCTAATTGTAAACAATGCATTGCTGCATAAAGGTGATACTTTTCATCAAATTCTTTGCTGTGTAGTAGTAATTGTACCCTTGACCATGAAAATACCATTTTAACTATAAACACCTCAGGGAATTTCTCAGAAATACACATGAAGAGTTGTACATTTCAAACGAAACTACGGACTTGCTATTGGGTTCAACAAAGTAATCCCAGGTAGGGAGAAGGACCAAGTGAAGCCACCTGGTCCGAGGTTAGATTTTTAGTGCGATTCCTAGCTGCAAGCATATTCTCCTAGTTGAACAGTAGAATGTGCAGTCAGATCATTGTAAGGACTTCGTGAGAGAAGGCAGAGAGTGGCATTAAGATCTCTAGAGAGGGACTTCAAAAATAGATAAAGTCAGGAGGAAAAACACAACAAAACAGAGATAGTAATAAGAATAAAAAGAATCCAGCCTTCTTTCTTTTCTGCCACCACACCGTTACTTGAACGAAATTTGACGTCAACTTCAAATTGAAGGAAATCACTCACTTCCGAAAAAGATCCATGTGTGGCGAAAACGAGTTTGTATACAATGAATCCTGGTGGTACCACCATTGAGGCGGCGGCCATCAACCAGCCCATGACGTAACCCCACGTTGGATAGACGTATTCATCATTGTACTTTAGTGGTTCATACTTTACAAGGCTGAATATAAACACAGCCTATAAACAGGAAAAAAAAATAGAATGAAACGATTGGTACGAAGGAAATGCTTTCTCGTTGAAGGAAACATCAGAACACGTTTACACTGCTTAATATTATAGATGTGTTAGAACTAACTGTATAAACGTTTGAAGATATGAATTCGACAAGCCGTTGACCGCCGGAGTTACTGACTGGGAGTAGACAGCGTACACGCATACCCATATGCACACACACACACACGTACAGACACAGAACCATTTTCCAGTTATTGGGGAATTTGGGTCAAATTTGTACTTGTGTTCTTCCACAACATCATAATTATAAAAAAAGGTCTGAATACTCATGCGATACTACACACGCAAACACGCAACGGCTCACATTTAAGTTGTACCATCGCTGTAGGTAAATCACACAACATAAACAATAATACAACTGAGAAACGCACTACAATTACTTCAGTACAGAAAACTCCACAGTGTACACAATTCAGTTGTACTGTAATCGCGCAGGCAGCTTCTATCGGCACTTTACACCACTGCCATACGACCCTACAACGTGCTCGGCCCAACTGCATTGTGTTTAAACCGTTAAAGTATATTCAATTGAGTGTCACACTGTAAGTCTACATACTATAGCACACAGTGCACCTGTCGGCACTTCAAGTAATGAAAACCATTCAAAGTACTGTTATTCGGTAGAAATTACTATGTTACGAACTTGGTGAGGTAGCAACACTTTCGCAAACATTCTCAACGTAATAAATGAATATTGCATCAATTATGGACAAAAGTCGAGAATGCGTGGTATTGATATATTTGGCCTTGTTTCGGGCACGTAACGGCAGTTATTTACGACGCTAGGCGACCATTCAAGTGTGGAAGAAGCCTGCGGCTTATATATTACAACGTCACGTTGGGTGACTACCAGTTTAACCATTTTTAATCAAAGTTGGTATCTTTATCTTTTTGGTATCTTTCTAGAAATTTATGGTACCATTAGTTCGATGTTATGGTACCATAAAGTCGAGTATATGATAACATAAAGTCGAGTATATGATAACATAAATTCGATCACATGACACCATGATTCAACTTATGGTACCATTTGTATGGAAAGATATTTCAACTGTACTCGGAATCGTTAAAGGTACCAATAATCCGATTTTTATGGTAACACTAATTTAAATATATGGCACCATAAATTAATGCTATATGTTAAACACACTAACAGTCCCCCCCCCCCCCATGAATCGTCTGTTGAGCGTCTGAAGTGTTGCACTACATGTACTGTGGTGTTCTACGTACTACATGCACGTTGCTACCGTGTACAAGTCAACGGTCATTGGACAACTCCGTCGATTCCAAGTGATCGCTACGGTCAAACTTAAAAGGAGAAAGTAACGAATTTCGACGCTATCGTTTAATGAGCTGATCATTTTTGCCTTTAACATAAAGTCGATTTTCTAGCAGCACAGTTTGTGGATTGTTGGCGCATGTCGGTGGACAATTTGGAGCTGAAATTGTTGAATTTGACTGCAGATGTGTGCTACCATATACTCGAACGTATGGCATACACAAATTGTCTCTCAAATTGTCACAAATTGTCTGTGGTTTAATCATATTGTTCCCGAGGACTACAGGGTCAGTGATGGTCAAAACATAATCAAAAGACGTATGAAGATGGAACATCTCTATGGAAAACTAGTTGCTGGCAGAAATATTCCAGCCGCACAGTTGCGCAGTAATGTTGTTCTCGACTTTCATATGCAATATTTATGATTCACATACGTTAGACACCATTACTAGATTCAAGTTTCCAAACTTGAGAGCTTATCTCCCACACAATTCTTACCGCTGTAAACATTGGTGTGAGAAACTTCCAGGATACATAGAGATACGGGTTTAGCATTTTCCAACCACTCATCTCATAGAAGGATGACGACAGTTTCTTGGCACCTAGATAAGCCAAGGAAAAAAGGACAAAAATTCGATTATAACTTTAGAATCATTAAAAACATGCTTGTCCTTTGTTAAAATGTTCCCTATAGACTCCCTTGCAATGACGTCGCATGACAAACAAGGGCGCACTCTCAGAGTGACGGCAAACAAACGAACAGTAGATACGGCTACGCTAGGCGCAGGTAGATCGAATGGCACAGACGCAACGTGCACACGTTAAATGTAGCAGCTTATCCTCAAGGAGGGGGCTTCACCGTATCATCGTGAGGTCACGTGAAAAAGGTTTGTTATATCACCATGTACGCAACAAGCTTGCCTCGTTGCTAATCAGATTATCTGGTCTTACAGATAGTGCGCGGTTATGAACAATAGCTTGGTGTCAGCAGTCTGATTTTCAGGTCCATCTTCAGTCTCATCTGGCAATAGTTTGCACAGAATCAGAACAATGGACCCTTCCATAAAGCAGAAAACATGCTTCTTGCAATAATTGTTTCAATAATAAAAAATAAACAATTGGAGTTACTATCGATATTTTATGCTCTCTGTAAAAACCATTGAAAGATCATAACAGAAGTAAAAAAAAGCAAACGTAGTGACTGCTACCATTGTTGAGTTGAGAGAGATAGATGCACAATAGTTGTCTCTCTTTTCGTAAAATTACCACATATTTCTCGACAAAAGAGATGCCAATATAAATAAGATAGCTGTAACGAGACGGACAAACATGACAACACAAAACTAAATAGCTAGCTTGCTTGCACGCTGTGCGAGGAATGGGATGGCGCTGACACCCTTAAGGAATAAAAAAAAAAACTCTCTGGAAGTTGATTTCAGTTAAAAAGGAAGATGGTCGTATCATGCAAAGAGAAATTCTACTTCGTATAAAATATGACGAACGTATGATTTTCAGATTGGCACTAAAAAAAAACATCAAGAAGACTATATGTTCAAACGTATTTATTTAATATTTCAGAACGGTGTGAATGCGCAGATGAGCCCACAACGACCAATACAGAGTATGCGAGAACCATAGTGAGACGATATTCCTTTGTGTGAATGTAATGACATTCATGTCTTTGAGAAAGGTTAATGTTTTCGACGTACAATGTTGTGGGCAACGGCATACACAGAACAGCAGGGAGAGGACAAATAGTTTACTACAATTATATCAAACAACATTCAGCATCTGTTCCTCCAAATGAAAAGGTAAAAAGAAAATGAAACCAGGAATGTAATAAATGTGACGATGATCCTTGACGCACTACATCGAATCGATTCCCTCATGTACCTCCCTCCCACAGCGACTCCTCCCCCCCTTTCCATATCTCTAGATGTCGGTCGTTGTAGTATGTATGTATGTATGTATGTATGTATGTATGTATGTATGTATGTATGTATGTATGTATGTATGTATGTATGTATGTATGTATGTATGTATGTATGTATGTATGTATGTATGTATGTATGTATGTATGTATGTATGTATGTATGTATGTATGTATGTATGCCGAACTTACCGTAAACCCATCCGATCGCCACCGCTTCGAATGTAGTGATCCAGAGAAGTGTGCTACCACTCGCGGAGTAGTAATCGAATAACTGAAATATATACATGCCTCCCTGTGGAAAGTGAGTATTGCAAGAACGGTGTTGAATAAAAGGTTACCAGCACTCTGGACATGGTAGATAAGAGTGCTGAGACAGGTAAGTGATCAGTTCATATAAACGATTACTATCATAAAACATAAACAGAAAAACACAAAAGAACACAGCTCATTGCTCGAGAAATTGAATTTTATCGTTGAAACGTCGCCTTGTTTATCTTATTACTGCAAATTGCACTTGTCGTAGACTGGTGTGTTTCGTGCAGCTAACTTTATTTGCCCTGTTTAACTTGAACATAGCAAGGTAATTCAGGTCTAGGCTCGGAAAAAAACTTCGACAATTGTAGCTCCCTCTAAAATTAACTGCAGTCGCTGCATTTAATCGGTTTTTAGAGGAATAAACCCTGTTTATAATAAACTCTTGTTTTTCGCTCGAAAAATTTCCTCTATCGGGGAAAACCCTGGTTATGGAATTATTGCACATTGCGCTTGCCATACTACCCCCCCCCCCCCATTCCACACACACACACACACGTTCACAAACAAATACTTGTGCATGCGCGACTATGTTGATCACGAGGTTCGTAACACATCCAAAACAAAGTGTATAATTGACTCCGGCAATGGAAATTTCCATTATTCTCATGATTGTAATGAGTAACATGGACCTTGTACTTTTGTTTAATCTAGCAAAGAATCCCATCATATACCAATTTTTTGTCTGTCGACACTTTGCACGGAGCAATCAAGTTGATGTGTTTTGTTTCTTGCACAGATAGTCAAAGAGCGTTAAGTTTAAAACAAAAAAAAAAATTCCAACGAAATATTGCAGAGTCATTGTTTACTACTTTTTAAAGCAGAATATGCTGTTACACTTGTTTTCAAAAGGACATTAAACGACTGGCTTTTCTTTTCAAGACGTAAAATGCTATAAACACCAGCGTACCCTAGTCTATTTGTCCAAAATATATGAGCAGAAAAAAATTGCCAAATTTAGGCCAAACAATAATTTTAGCAGTTACTGTACATCCAGAGCGAATGACCATATTTCGTCTTTGCACAAGGGTTTATTTGGAAAACTAGAACGATCTTTCCACCGTAACTAATACTCTCATTAGTTAAATTGCTACCGAAAGAAACGAGGTGTAGATGTTTTCCAGGTTAGTATCAACTTGAAGAGAAAAAAATCAAGATTAATGACAAAGGCTTTTTTCAATCAAATAACAGATCTAGCTTTAATGAGCAAAACAAAAGCCAGATGTGGCGGTATTTTCATGACCAACAATGGTAAAGCACAACACTGTATAGTCAATGTCGCTTCTGCCCAAGTTGGGACAAAATAGCAAACACTGAACTGAACAATTTATTTCTGCCGCTGTTGTGAGGTTCTTCGTTTTCAAAACGTAAGTGACAAAAAGAAACACTTCCTTTTTTGTTTTTTTTTTCATTTTCATTTTAGTTTAATTTTCTGGTATTTCACTGTAGCTTAAGTCTGTTCTCGTACTTACGTAGGTCGTCATGCAGATACCAAAGACACAGTAGCAAGCACAGGTGACGGCGGCGAAGATTTCTCGCCTATTTCCTCGGCGGAATGTGAAGGGGAACATATCCACGATAGCGGTGACGAAACCCTCGACTCCAACGAACTGATGTTTAAGTTAAATAGAATCAATGAAAACGACCAGTAAACAAACCGCTGCTGTTTCACGGCTTAAGGAGAGGTCGTCGTGCTCGCTTAACAATTTTACACTGGTGATTGTTGAAGGAACATGTGTAAACATTACAGTTTTTACGACCAAAGGTGTGTAGGCTAACACTAGTGAACAGATGGGCATGCTGCAGCTATACTAAAATGAAAGGGAAAGTCTGTCAGAGGCGTACGTCTACATACAAAAGAAAGACGGGTAGATGTGAGGGACAATCTAACTTTTCTGGCCTTCCTCCAAACGAGAAATAAAAATGTATTTTGTCATCGTTATGAGTGGAGCGTGGTTTGATTGCTGAATTGAAGCACTCCACTAATCGACTGTGAACCATGTCAAAATAGTAACTTTTTTAAAACACAGTGCACATTTCCTCCCAAGGTTTCGTTATTGGCATGTGTTACAACCTCAAATGTAGAAAATCCCACCAAATGTAGTATCGACCGGCGCTAATGTAGCACACTCAACCACATATGTAGTAAACTGACCGTTAAGGTAGGAGAATCAACAGCTTATGTCGTTAAAACAGCTCCCGCAAATGCAGAACTACCCAACAGCAAATGTAGTAATGGAAATCGATTCCCCGCAAATGTAACCAATGTCGCCAACAGATGTAGTAACCAAAGTTGCCTGGGCATTATACCACATCATATAGGAAGGGTGATATTAGTTAGCTCTCATGTGACGGAGATTGCAAAATGTCCGTCGGTACGCGGGCTTCTTCCTCCTCCCCGCCTATCCAAAACCCCACACCAAAGTGAAACTTTCAATCGTCGGTTATTTATCTCCACAAAAGAATGAGGTTTTCTCTCTTGGACCCCACTCATCGAGTGTAGGGCAAGACGTCTCGGTGTTCAATCTGAGCCAATTGGGGGTGAATTGTTTAACAAAAGTAAACAAAGGAACTTTTGATTGACTCGAAATTAGTCAAAAGATATCATTATAAGATCTTTGTAATCTTTCATGGCATTCTGGGGTAAGAATCCCGACAACACTCAAGTTGGCAACAGGACACCAGACCTCGCGTCCTTAGGTCATCTCGGCAAAAATAAACCTTAACCAGAGCAAAGGTAAAATAATAAATATCGAGGAAGATTCATAAATACTAAAGATACATAAATACTCTAAACTCAACGCGACCCAAAAATCACACTCTGACAACACCTTCAATCGGAACTAATCATGTGTCTGTCTGCATACAACAAAACAAACTTTGTTTACAAACTGGTGTAATAGCCTAATAATGAATAATAATAATAATAGCCTGGAATAATGAACCAGTCTGGGGTGCCAGGGCCAACGAAAGGCCTGATAGTTAACCATGTATACTACCATTGCTGGATGTGTGAAAGCATTTTTTACGGCAACACTGAAACCATTGTTTTCTTTTATTTTCAGCGGTCCTTATTAGGCACTGAACTGACATTGTGAAGGTCTGAGGACTGTTACTGGTAAAGAGAGTTGGTTTTGAACATACGGTCTTACGTGCAGTGGCATCAATCGTGTCAAAGTTTTGACCAAACCATCGCAACGCGAACATTTTTAAACATGAAACAACGTGAGGCAAACGGAAAGCTTTACTCACTTGCATGACAGTTCCTTGTTCATTCCTATGTTCCCACACCACCTCCTTTTCATTCATGCAATCAAATCTTTTGTACTCGAGATGTGAATTAAATCTTCGCTAGCTCCCGGACTAATACTTTCAGTTGTCTGCTGTACACGACGGATGGATATCCCAACCTCTCTACTGATATGAAGTACAGTATATATAATGTCACACGATCCTCAGTATTTATTCTCCTCTGACCGCCAATTTCAGGACCAACAGGTCTAGAATATTTCCGCTACGTTGGGTATCGAGCATGTCGCATACAACACTTAAAGAGAGAAATTACATCAGTGCATTTTCAGCAGAATGTTAAATGGTGACACCATCATTCCTGTCATAACTGCCCTCTTCTTGCTAGACAATATAGGAAAGACATGTGTTTTTACGTCCTCCCCCCCCCCCCTTCCGTCCGAATTCGCTTCAGTTATTATTACGGGTATCCTTTAATTGGGTTTTATTACGTGGTATGGGGGAGCGTCATGTGTTACAGGCCAATGAGGCGATCTGAATAGGCAGTGATGGATCCCTGACAATAAAGGACTTTCACAATTTCTTGACATCAATTAGGCCTACCAAACGGTCAGTCCGACGAAGATCACCAAATTTTGCTAAACGATGACCAAAACTTTCTTTACGCGAGCTGTAGGACTTCGACTTACGAAATGTGATTGGCGAGTACCTCTTCCTGCTACCTCTCCCGACGGTAAAATGAATTATTCGTCGGAAAACTCGTATTTTGACTACATCTTCTGGTGACATTGATTACATTTGCGGGGACCGATTTCTGTTCCTGCTTTTGCTGTTGGGTGGTTCTGCATTTGCGGGGAGCGATTTTACTACTACATAAGCTGTTGATTTTCCTACATCAGCGGGGAGTTTACTACAGTACCGGTTGAGTGTGCTACATTAGCGGCTGATATTGCATTTGCTGGGATTTTCTACATTTGCGATTGTAACAGAATGACAATGACAATGTTAATTGATGATGTCTTTCACAAATACCGGTCCTCCTTCAAAATAGGGGGTCGGGGACTATTTTCGTCGGGGTGCACGGGGGGAAGAGTTACAGGTAAATATATCAACTCGTGAACTGTTCCCCGCCTAGTCTTTTTCTGAGATATGGGTTGTTTCGTCTATTGACTATACGCCACTGAGAAACACGTGTGGAGTGATGAAAGAAAATGAGTACGACGCAAACTCATGAAATGATACCACGGCGACGGTTTAAATGTTTAATGATGAACCACAACGAAAAACATAAGCAATGCGCATGCATGTATTAGGGGGCCGATCGTTCGACTCACTAACTGGTCACCTGATGTTGAAAGTCACACAATGGGAGTCTAAAAGGTATTACACTAGAGATGAATATACATTTCGTTGCTGTGTTGTTTTTGTGTCATTATTTTGTCTTTCGGTGGGAAAAGGGTTGAAGACTGTGGCGTAGAGGTCAAATGGGTTTAATATTAGTCACGTGCTAAGTCACGTGCTAGAACATGCAAGACTCACGAGTTACTCTAAGTGCGACGTAAAAATGAGAGTGAACGTAGTCCTATTGTGAGAGGTTCTTTGATTACTGGTAGATCGTTTTGGCAGACGTTTGAACTGTCCACGAGCCTGCTGAAACCGGTCACATGTCTAAAAATTTAATGTGATGCTTCACAAGCGATGAGTACCTTTTGTCTCTGATGGCTTATACTTCCCCCTATGAGCTTTTCTTTTCAAAGGAAATAACGAAAACACAAGCAGGCAAGGAAGGGATGTTATTGGGAGAGGGCAGTAGCTTCTCCCGTATACGAAGTAACAAAATGAATTTAACAGACGCAATCAAATGGATAGACTATAATATTCCATTATACAGATAATTGATACATAATTATTCTGTCTTCTAGGGTGCACTTTATAACTAAGGCAAAGGCCCTTGCCCTTCAAATGACGATCCGAACAATAGTACCGTACGCTTAGATAGGCCTAATACACAACATAAAAAAGGCAACTCTAGCAAAATGACAATGTACAACAAAAAAAAAAAAAAAAATAAGCGACAAAAAAAAATCGGTAAGCGACTCTTTGCCAGGGAAGGTTTACTTTTTTACTTGACCAATGCAAAAGGAGGAAACAAGTCTTGACCTTGTTTTTTTTTCTTTTCTTCATTTCTATTTTGGTTTCTCACTTACGGGTCGCCTTCTCGTTTGTTTGCATAAACTCACTGACACGTATGGCATTTAATATTTACTGTTCTCAAGACCGCTGTTAGGCGAGACCGAGATTTTACAGAGGCGGGCATAGCAGCGTTCCTCGCAGCTCAAAAAATGTATGTTAGTATTCATAGTCGCAAACAGGGGCAAACAAAAAAAAAACGGGACAGAAAAGAAGCTTGGCTTACTTTGTGGAGAGAGAGCTGCAGAATGATCAGTAATGATCAATGCATGACGCCTCATAATACTATGAGGGTTATTATTGCTTTAAGTGTGAGTACACACTGAGACTCAGCCCAAACCCTGAACAGGGTTCTTCGGAATCACCTGATGTGAAAAGATTACAAATAGATTGGAAATCATAAGCAAACGACGACATTTGATTTGGGTGTCATTTACATAACAAACAATACACTGCAAATGTAAACGGTTAAAGCCTATAAACCTATACACAATGAGTCTACAGAGATCTCTCCTTGGGGGGGGGGGGGGGCACAGATGAGAGGTGACATCGGCAATGATCAAAAAACAACGATCAGTCCATTTCAAGGACGGCAGGAATGTATAGAATAAGCTTCAGCAAAGGTTAATGACCAAGTAGAACTATTTGTGGTGATCTTTGCCGGGTTTTCAATTTTCCATTCATCATTTTTTTTTACATTTTTTTTTTTGTTTCTTTTTATTTCACTTGCTTAGAAACGTTATGGCACGCAATTTCTGACAAAGTTATGTAATGGATGTATAGCTTTGAGTTGTTGGGATTACGATCATAATTATGTCGATTCTGACCACTCAACCAAAGTAGTTCACTTTTCACGGGTGGAACTTCGTGGATTGACATAACAATAAATTGTGTCGTGGCTAAAGCCCTTGTTGGTACGGTCAGCTCTCTATCGTAACAATGGTTACTATGGCTGTCGAGTTTCACCAAAGGAGCGTTGTTGGAGTGGCATAACTTGGGTCAACATACAACCAAATACCATTTGCGTTGTGGGTGTTGTAGGTGTAAGTATTCGTTTCACAGTATAGACAGCTCTCTAGCCTAAGGAATTGCACAAAGGGTAGTGGAGCTTCACTAATGGGAGTGTTTCATGGGAGACATGACCACGAAATATCCAATGATATTTGGGACCTACAAGGACATCTACCGACCGTCCATTAATACACAAGGTTACCTTATATAATGGTTGTGAAACATTACACAAAACCAAACTGAATGGTCGAAGTCTCAATCCGGTTAATGGGTAACCGTTTCACGATGGCGATCAGCAATAATCGTGACATTTAGGATATTTGGCTTGAACTTAGCCACAAGGTATCTAAGCAAAGATACAGGCCCCTGCACCTAATTTTGAGTCAAGTTTTTCGTAATTAATTCCTTGAAAATAAATTTATTTTGGGTCCTTTGTTTTTTTCTTTTTCGTATGCCTTGTGTCCACATACAGATATTTGTGAGTAACGGTCATTGAAAAATGTGAATGGAAGGGGGTTATCTCACCTCACTGTCAATACCTAGTAGGATTAACATTAAGAAGAACATGACAGACCAGATGGGTGCACCGGGCATCTGAGCTAGCCCCTCGGGGTACGCAACGAAAGCCAGGCCAGGTCCTGTAAAGCACATAAAGAATAACACAAACATGTCCTACTCATGTTTATCATGACATTATTATCACTCTTCAGAATTATTTCATTGTCCGTTTGACAAAAATATATGACAGGTGATGATTACAGAAATCAGAAGAAATTAGTTAATATATTCTGTGAGGAGGAAAACAAATTAAGAGCTATTGGCCTTATAAATGAAACAAGATAAAATGTGTTTGGATCCAGTTATGCATGCCTCAGTTCCTGCCTGAGTTAGTGTATTATTGGTCAGCAGATTCTAAGCATTATTTCAGTCCTGCTGTGTTTTAGTCAATAACCTCATATCTGGGTAAAAATCAAGTTCATAGCTTTAACTTATGGTTGAATAAGTGGGTGTTTCATTTATTTAATACGTAGTCGAGTTTGAAATTGCGGGCAGGAACCTGTACTTTTTAACTGCAAATCTCCGTATGGGGAGGTCTATAAATAACTATCAATTTGGTCGTTGACTGGGAACTACATACGGCTTGACTGACCAGCCATCAACGGTGCGTGACTGCCTCATTGATACTGTAATCAGCTACCAACGTGGATTGCAACAAATAAACCGATAGGTGACCTTTGACTTAAACTTCCGGAACACAGTTTAAGTATAGATATATAACGCACTTAACGTTAAGACAAATTTGAACAGGTATACGTTGATTAAAGATAGGCAAACGGACACACAGATAGCCACACGGGCATACGCACAATTAGATACAGCAGCAAATAATGTAACTATGAAACATGAAAAATAAGCAGCCATTCACACAAACGAATTGTACTTACCCGAATCTGCGACTTCGCTAATTTCTTTGTTCTGATTTGCGGCCATGAATCCAAGGACTGAGAAAATGACGATACCTGCGTATATGCTGGTGCCACTATTGGCACAGGCAAATAATACGGCGTCTCTGTAACAAGATAGAGAATTTACTCTCTTAATGCAGGCAATGAAATAAAGGACAGTTACAACGATAACAAATTTAACTATATCATGGTACAATTACGATGAAGATCCTATCGGAAAAGTTCGCCTTGCCCATGAAAATTACAGGAGGTGAGCCACAGGGATACAAGGATACCACCATCATTGATTTTTTAGTTGTTTAAAAAGGAGTCTGCATTCACATGAAAGTCCACATAAAAATGCAGGACGGATGAATGACACGTGCAGTGTTTTAGAAAACTGCACGTGAATTTCAAAGTGTGGGGGATGGTAACTTTGTTAGGTATACCTCATAACGTACAAGGCCATGGTAATCCCATGTATCACGTGGTGAAGCGTAAATAGTCCATCTTTACCAAATATTTCTTTGTAAACACCTGAACATGTAATGGATACTTTATTGTAGCGACCGCTTTGCACTGTTTACCATGGGTTTGAAATTGTACTAACTAGGCATAAGTGATAAAGTTGGGTAGTTCAGCTTCAATTATCAGCATTACATGAGTTACACCGCAGACGGGGTTATAAATAAAGTGTCTTACTTCAGAAAACTAAGTTGACACGGAAAGATAAGGGGTTGGGGTATGAGCAGGTGGTAACACGGAGTTAATGAGCAGATGTGGTTAGGACGACTGCCAAAGTATGCTGGACAGGGCGAGCTATTGGTCAACGCTGGCAATATAACTCCCGCTCGAGCAGACTAGACATTCAGATTTTGGTACGTGCATACGCTTATGTTATTTGTGGTTTACCTACAGTTGTCAGAGAACTCGCGTATTTTACGTGAGTCCCGCAAACTTCTCCCGCTTAGGGACAGGTGACCTTGCCTACTATAAGCTGGCAAAAAGCAATGAGCCGTACCCCCTGATGAATGATGTACTGTGTGTAAGATAAATATGCCTTTCACGTCCAGCTTCTTGAACATTCATGGTATACGATCTCAAGTCTACCGCAATGATGTTTACACACAATTCATAAAGAGAAGAATTTTATTTCTTATTTTTTGGGGCCGATTGTGGAATTGAGGGTCCGGGTTGGAGAGAAGAACTGCCTAAGTTTGCCTGTTGCAATGAATAATCCACATAATTGGATACAAAAGAAACTTGTAACGCGTATACATCGGCAACATGATCGATATGGAGGTCTGGACACAGGGTAGCGTGACTCACCGTATTCGATTATCGTATCATCATATGACCCTTTCCGACAAAGCTAAAATTTCGTTTTACTGGACGCTGTAGATATGTATCGACAGATTTGTCCAATGGGTTTGAGAGGGGAAAAAAAAATGGCTAGAACCCTAATACTATCACTTGGACGGAGCAAGGTTCCGGAAAGTGGGGGGGGGGGGAGAGATAAAATTAGCAACAGATAGAGGTGGCGTAGCTACCGCAGGGGTTGAGCAAGTGGGGGAACGTCGACGGCATGATACGAAATGCCACGAGGGGACAAATATATTTCTCTCGTAAATTTTAAATGCATATCACGTAAAAGATCGCGTTGTGTCGAAAAGATCGCATCGATTTTCGACACAACCACCACCTTATTATTATAACTTATCTTTCAATTTTTATATTCATCCTCCACTAACAGTAACCCCCCCCCCAAAAAAAAGGTCCGTTCTCCAGGGGACCAACATCACTTGGCAGAACATCACCAAATATCTCATCAGACGACATGAGCTAACGCGCATACACACACCAGCTGAGGCGGAGCTCGGGATAGAATAACTTCACTATTTCTCCATGAATTTTCCGTCGCCATATTGAAGAAGATCAGATCCTCTCCTCGGTGATGACATCTTTGCCTCACAATTTGCAAATTATAATTTATGAAGTTTAATTACACGTTTGATTAAATTCACAATTAACAAAAATGCGCATTACCATTTACCTTCAACAAGCATCGTAACCAGCAGAATTTTTTTGCTGTGTTCAAAAAAACACGCATTTGCGACGGAAACCTACTGAAAGATGTATTAGTCACGTGAAGGCGATCCGACTCCACCGAAGATGAAAATAATTTATAACTATGGTAGTTAGGGCCATGTATACTGAGGAAAAGCACATTTCTAGTGATTAAAATCGCTCTATATGTGTCTAGCCTTCTAAGCCTCTTTTATTTATCTTTGCTAAGGGTTTGCACGTTCATTAGTGAAAGCTTCTATACGCGCCGAGTGTACATAGATAAAAACCATACTCGTGCAGTGTTAAGGCCAGGACATGTAACTAATGGCAAGGTTAATGTACCAGTTACAGGGTACAGCTAACGGGCAACTTGGCGAGCGATTGCGTGAATTCCGATGAGCAAAAAAAAACATAGATGGGGCATTTTTATCTAGGAAATGTTGTCACATCAGCTGTTACATATCATATAAGCAAAAAAAGGTGAATCAGTTGTCTGCATGGACAAGCACTTCTCGTAAACATTGATGGCAATGTCAAAAGCAGTGTAACAAACACCTGTAGTTATAAGGTCGAAATTATGAAGAAGGAAGAAAAATAACACATTTCTTGGGCTACTGAAAGGACAGAAAGATACGTATAATGCCAGCACTTCTGTCGATGCTTTCAATCTAATATACACAGACCAGTGTCACATCGCGATAGGCTCCAGGTTGGAGGAATGACTGTATCCACCGGATCCAATTCAATAATGTTTACCGAATGTTACCAAAGAGGTTATACCAACATATACACTAGACGTGAACCATTCGTTGCAAATATGCGCACTACTTAGTAACTATCATATAGCAAGCTGAACCTACAATAACGAAAAAAAAAAAAAGAAAGAAGACACAGTTCGTTATCGAGCGAAACCTGTAATTGCACCTACGTTAAAGGTATATGAACATACACCTCGTCCATAGGCGTAGGAACCGGGGGACAAGGGGCGCCAATTTCCTCCAGTTCCGCAGATGATGGGCATTGTCCTCCCCCCCCCCCTAAAATCGCCCAAATGCGACTGTAATTTTCTAAAGTTACTATATCCCATGCCAACTTTCTTCCCCCTTTGCGGTCGTTTGCTATTTTCGAGGCATAAATTTGATTCTCATCCAATGTTTGCCCCCCCCCCTCCTCCCCATTCAAAATCATGTTGCTTCGCCACTAACCTCGTCTCTTCCCCGTCCTATGTACTTGTGTATTAAACACATTTGCTTAATAGCATATACCTACTCTAGCTCATCATTTTCCACGCGACACTCACAGGTCAATCCAATATCCATCCTCGCAGTCAGCAAAAACTAAAACTGATTGGAATATTTGAAACAATGTAAGCGGTTCTTAAATGAACAGACATTTTTTCCACTGCGGACACTTCAAACCCACACTTCAAGGAACTGATGTTTGAAGAAGTACTGATCTGGTCAAAAAGACCTCCAGTTCCCTCAATTAACAAAATGTTACACAACACCAAAAAATTGCCTGAAAAAGTCTTGGTTATTCACTGACATTAAAGCGCATGTTTAACCTTACAATTTTTTACATCAGCTTAAAATGTTGTGAAAACAAGGTCACAATTTTTATGCCTAAGCCAGTTGAGATTGTAAAGAAATACAGAGAATATCCAATCATTTGATGTCTTCTGACATCATAGATTTCCCATAATGCAATGCAACACTAAGAAATAGAAATTTGTTCGGAGGCCGATAGGCCATAACTTCCAAACAGAACATGCTATTGATAGATTAGGATATGGCTTGACCAATAGAGAGAGAGACAGCAATCCCAAACTTGTTATATCTTTTCAAACTTTCCATTGGTATATCCCTTTAAACATACGTCTCAAAATACTAGTTCTGGAGATTCCATTGTGCACAAACAACTGTAAACAGACTCATCGACTTAAAACGTAAAACAAAAGTAAATAAAACAGCTTTCACTCACCGAACGAAGTTATGTTTGTATTTGTTGTAACTGCCCAGAGCAACCATTGTCCCAAGACCAAGACTGTAGGAGAAAAAGATTTGGGTAGCGGCATCCAGCCACACCTGTCAAAAGACAATAAAAACATGTTTACATTTGTTTTTGACTTTCAAAGTGATGTTTTTTCTTCTAATATTTCCTTTATTATGCTTTCTTTTCTCCTCTGTTACTCTTTTCAGATGGATCATCACACAAAAACACAAAGAAGCAATAAGTGAGGCACTCGGAATACCGATTCTGATACAGGAATTTTATTTCATCATTTAAAAATTATAGTTGTGAAATTAATAGGAAAGCAATGATATGCTACGAGAATGTATCACGGAAATCGTGACATGGCAGTCGAATCGAGATATCGCTTTCATTTAACCACTGACTGAGAAAACTAATCGCGTTTCACATGTTTCCTTTCTTAAAACTCTTTTATTGTATTTGCAAACAACATCAATACCAGCACCGCCACCAGTATCGGTGGAATCAAAGTAATAGGAATCAGTGAAATAACGGGGTGTACTTGCGATACCAGACCGCAATCGATCAATCACAGTATACTCAACACAAGAGATGGTGGTGGGTATTAACTGGGCCAGTGGGTGGTGGATGGGTGTATTTGGGGGGAATGCATTTCGGCAACGTGTGTCAAGTGACTTTGGGTTGACTAAGTGCACTCTTCTCCGAGGAAGTATCATCGACGCCGAGTTAGGTCTATAAAACACCAGGTGACATTGATATCATAACATACTTACTCTACATGTAACAGATAGCCTACACAGAGGTGAGCCATTGCACACTCGTTTTCGCTCAACAGCCCAATCTCCATCAACCTCTAATTATCCCCTTCAATTAATTTCCAGTGACACGTGGCATGCATCATCCATTTGCCAAGTCATGTTTAACGTCTCCTCTTACATACAACATTCCAGCCACATTCATTTTAAGTGTTAAAAGTAAACCATCACTTTTGTCAAGGCATTTATGACCCTTTTTTTTTTATAATTAACGTGAGGTAGGCTGTTTCTTTTTGTTATGTGCCATCGAATTTCTGTCACTCAGTCCAACAGTTTGTAAATTTTAATTTGTTGGAAGTTTAGACTTTGGGTTCTTCGGAGATTATCTATATTATCAGATATGCAGATAAGACGTTTAAAGACACTTTATCACAGAAATCTAAAAATCAATATAAAAGGAAATGTCACACGGTGCACCTAGTGAACCTAGAAATCATATTCCTGTGTGCTCATTTCCATGCATAATATGCATGGACACTGTCAAAAGGAAGAATGCCAAAATACTGACCGTGACAGCTGTGGTCACCTGCTCGTGCAAGTGCCGATATAATCTTGGAAGTCAGAGGGCATTTCGGGTTTGTCTGACTCCTCAGAGGAATGAACTTATCATGAGAATCGGCACGGGATTCACACTTTCGCGGATCTAGTAAGTTTTATTGTTGTGCGCTAGACCACCTAAGGCATACCACAGCAGCAAAGGCTGATTAGTTAATAAAAATCGTTACACCTCCGTCCATTTTCCAACATTTTCCATTTTTCAACAAATTTCAACACTTTTTTTTATCAAATGGAAGGAAATTTCGAAGATAATACACGCAGAAAAATGCGCAAGAAACAAAAATGTACCACTTTGTGGCACATATTTTGAAGTTTTAGTTAATTAGCTACTTTGCAAACGGAATGAACTCCAAATTAGTAAAAACGATTGTATTAGAAAATCCCAACTTACGTTCTCTCTATTGGTGTAAAGGTTTCTGTAAGAATTTTTTTTTCTTCTTCAAAAATGTCTCACAATTGATTGGACATATAGCTACAGAAATCAATGTTTTCAAGAGAATCAGGGTGTTTGACGGTGTCAAACGAAGAAGGCGTTGAATGTACATGTAGCAAGAGTTCACGATCGTTTCATTACGGTGACCCCCTTCTCAGGTAACACTATAAGAAGTCGACCTCGAGTCCCCAGAGTGTACCACAATCGGTCGTTTATCGACACTTATCTATCGTACGGGCTCGAACGTGTAATACACTAGTTAAGGGCGGATAACCTCGCAAAGAGGGCCTAGCGTTTCAGGAGTTGAATGCATAGTCGCGCCAATCACAGCGTGCAGGTGGTACTCCCGGCGACAAACTGCTTCGAGCCCAACTGGGTTCGCGACCTTTTAAGTTTGAAAAACCACGATGTGTGGGCCAACCTGGGAAGCATTAACTCTTGATGGCGCTCACTTTGTCGTGCATGTACTGTAATGTCCATGTGGGTGAACCATATGGGTGAAAACAAACCTATACCATGCATAAAATATTGACATTGGCTATCAACATTATAACTTGCCATTATAGCATGGTTTTGAGTCGATCAGAATTGTTCCTATCTGTAGAATGTACGTACTGTAACTTCTATGTGACTGTCGCACATTGCAGTGATCATGAAGAATCCATATACCGTGGTTGTTCAGAGACTAATACCCGCAGTAATGATAA
This sequence comes from Stichopus chloronotus, assembly GCA_021234535.1. NCBI lineage: Eukaryota > Metazoa > Echinodermata > Holothuroidea > Aspidochirotida > Stichopodidae > Stichopus > Stichopus chloronotus. Next base: position 25,750,071 of record CM037843.1, read on the forward strand.
ATTGTTAAGTTAAGTACAACATTCACTGTAGACAACATCCACTCATCAACCGAACATAACGTCCTCAATAGACCCACATATTTAGAATTATAATTAAACTGCTAATAATTAAACATCACACCGTTCAAACACACGCTAATTGTGAAAGTAACAACAGACTGCATGATGAACCGTGCATATCGGTTTTCACTTAAAAACCCCATTCAACATCTCACTACACTAATCATAACTGATATTTCATGATCAAATGCACATAATTAGTCAAAGTACTAACTTTCGCACAGGTCATTGGAGAAGTCTGCTCCATACACAAAAGAAGCGGAGTTAGCATGTACTAGCATGTGTGATGCCAAATTTCCGTTAAAATCACTCTGTTTTTAGTTGCAGCTGACATTGAATATATTAAGCATATACTATGAAACACACTTTGGGGTGCGTCATTTTATGATATTTATAGGCATCCAACAAACGTTTGATCATAGCTATGCAGGTCAGCTATTTACCTGAGTTGTAGGTAACAACCAGAGTTCGTAACTTCTACATGTTGTTTGCACTTCTACACTTAGTTTACGTGGAACGAAACTGACGGAGATGTCGAACCACTCTCAACCAATGGTACTACGAGAGGATCTTAGAGGTTACGGAGTTTGAATTCGGAATTTTAAGTCTGTTGCACGTAAGCGAACTGAAAAATTGTATCATTACAATGATAGATCCTTCTCTTCCATCTGAAATAATATTCGAAATGCCATGTTACCAACAGAGTGATCCACCTACAACTGCAGAAATACACATATGTTGGATTATGTTCTCTCCAACGTATACATCGCCTTAACTTCTTTGCCTTCACAAGCAATCGCCATGGTGCCCGGAAGGGTTTCTCTCCCCAAAAAGATTTCCAACAGGAATAACAGAAGTATCCGTAGAGGCATTTGTCCTATCTTCTCTTCACTTGAGACCATTCTCTGTCACCGTCGCTGAAATGTCAATGTTGCTAACAAAGCGCTGCATCTAGACACGCAGAGGAATCCACGGTTGTAACTGATGTATATTTCACTTAAGACCCTTCTCTTCCACCAGAAACAGTCGAGGAAATGGCAATGCCCGCCAACAGATTGCTCCACCTTAACAAGCAGAAGAATCCATAGTTGCATCCGATGTATCTTTTCTTCACTTTTGACCCTTCTCTCCTTCCAACTTGGAGCAATCGCCGTCAGTTTTCGCTAAAAGTGTCCTACCTTAACCAGTAGAAGAAAACGGAAGTTGCACTTGAGATGTGCAGATGATCGTTCCCCAAAGACCAGCAAAATGATCCGCAGTTGCACATAATATATCTTCTCTTCACTCGAAGACCTTCTCTTACGCCATCTTGAAGCAATTGCCATCAGGACTCGCCAAGAAAGTGCTCCACCTCGACCAGCAGACGAACAGGTTGTCTTTTTGTCTTCTCTTCACGAGTGCCAATCTCTCAATCAAGAACGATCTTCAAAATGAAAGGATTCACTCCTACGGTGCACAATACTCAATGACAGGAGTAGACGCAGCTGCGTTCGGATTTTCTTCACTTCGAAGTGTACATCGTCTCAACTTAAGGCTTCAGTCTTCGTAGCGACTAGCATGCACAGGATGTCGGTTTCATACGTTTGGTCTAGGAGCATCTGAGCCAACAATTCCAACTTTCCCTGCGATCTTCTTCATGTTTAGAACCGAACCATGCAAGCATATGGATGAACTGCGTTTGTTCTTTCTCGTTTCGGCAATTTCTTGACTTTCTGTAGGTTGCAGGTACATGGCTGCATTCACACTGTAGTGCTTCTGTGTCTGGAATTCTCGGCATTGCTTGGGACTGCGACATCGTGATTAGTTCAGCAATAGGTGTAGTGACCCCTTTCGGATTACTATGAGACAGCGAAGTCAATTATCAAGCATACTAAGAGGTAGTACATATGTCACGTTCAACACGACATAACAGTGTCTCGTCAATTCTCGTCTAACCAAAGGCGTTGCGTGGCGCGCTTGTTTGCCCGCTTGTTGTTCTTAAACGTATATCGATCATGCCACCCTCCTGATAACGCGCACCTTTCAGATTGTGCCCAGAAATATTGCCCATTCAGAAAATCAAAAAAGACTGAGCTCGTACCGGAGATGGCTGCAGTCGGTAATTCTCTCAACCTCGATAATTCCCTCAACGATACGTTTAGACCATCCTAAAGACTCCTCCCTATTACCCATATTCCTTTTACAAGTGAACGTTCCAGAAACATGTGCTTTAATGTCCTAACTCCTGTTTCAGTGGCTTCTTACAAGTTCATATCCGTCGGATGGCTTCTTGTGATCAAAGTCATCAATTTACTTCAATCGTGATATGTTCCTCTTCGGCCTCCATAGACCTACTTCATTAACGATATACTTAAAGAAAATCATGTGCTAGTTCATAAATGTCTAATTGATTTCTAATCCATTGTTCGTGGAATATCGAAATCTTCGATACTTCTTCAAAGGCAGCACTTTTGACAAAGGTTTCTTCTCATTCGTCCGGACACTCGGTGCAAATCTCATTCAAACACAACAAACTGACCAACACAAAGACAGAAAAAGTTCAATAACTAAAAAAAAATCATCATGTGACCTGTAATATTTCTTTATAAAGACGTAACTGAACGAGAGATCCTGAACCGGTCATGTTACTTTTGAATTATTTGACAAGAGTTTGCTGAGGCCTGTTTACAGTCTCTGTACAACTTACATGAAACGGTATCTCCTTTATATTGGCAAACATAATTAGTAAAAACTAATTGTCACAGATGTCATTAATGACAGGTCAGACATGCTCTTACGAACAAAACCTTGAACGTTAGAGAGTTAAAATTCTATCACTTCTACATTACAGGAGGATAAAATTAGAACAAGTTAAACAAAAATTAGAACATGAACGACATAAGATACTTTTTAATGACAAAAAGACGTACCAAAGTGCTTACCTCATGTTCTTAATCTCATGCAGTTAAGTATTCACCTTTCCCTGTCTGCTTCCATTGCTTTCTTTTTATTCTTCTTCGTTTTCTAAGGCTTCATCTTCTTGATCTTCAACACATCGAAGCGATCCAAAGATGAGTTCACGTGATTTCTTTCTTCTGCTGTGCTATCCAATTTCCACGCTGTAACTGACATATGATCTCGCGGTAGAGGATTTGGCGCATTCTGCATACATTCGAATTGCATATCAGAGATGGTTTCTTGTTAGCTCTTCACCCGGCTGTCCGTGTTCTCGCGTTGTGTTCCTCCCTTTGACGCATTCATATATCATCGTCATCATGTTGACAGTTGAATCTTCCACCCCCGGCTCATAAGCGCTAATGGCAGCATTCTCCCACAAGACGCAGCTCTGGCTCTTTCTCTCTCACTCTCTATTCTGTTCAAGGTTCCATCATCGGGAGACATTAAGAATCGTCGGATGATGATTTCGAACATTGCCATGGGAAGTGTGATTGATATTTATCAAGGGTAGGATGAGGGTTGAACCTCTTCTTCATTTTCTTCCACAAACTCATGCAAGTATCCCATCGTGCAATGCCATCGTCGACCCATCGTCTCAAGCCAGACGTTCTTCGACGAGCTTCGCCCATCAACGGTGGGAGGATGTGACCATGACTACTTTACTTATGACGATACTGTTTAAAAAAACAGGCTAATGTTCTGAAGCAAACTTACATGGAAGATAACATTATGGAAATCTTTGTATGGCGATGTCGGTCAATCCATCACAGATTTCAAGACATATCAGCGTCTCACTTATTGTCACATATTTCATGGATGGGCATCGTCGCCACTGGCCACATTATTTTAAACTCAGAGAGATCATGGAGGAGCCAAGGTTCTTACATCAAAAAATAAAAGAAGATGCTACTCTGAGGAAGTGAGGACATTTTTAAATTACGACCAGACTCGAGAAAGATAGAACAGGGTTAGACAGTAACATCTTAAAGGAGACTATTGAGGGGACTTTAAATGGTTATCACACACATCAGGCTTTTTTACGGACCCATAAATGAAAAAAAAAACATCAGCTTTTGTGGTCGTTCTGTTGGATGAAATATAACGACCTTAACTAACCAGAAGCGAATAACCAATGCTCTTTAAGTTATGTTTAGCAGTAAAAGTTCCATCTGGGTAAAATCACAGTCAATCAGAGACAAGTATATGCCACGAAATTCTGTGTGGTCAAAATACCATCGAATACTCAATAAACTGCTTTAAAGGTGAATATACAACATATTCATAGCTCTGTACGATCCTTCTGCACTGTTTGTCTTCCTGTTTTTTTTTGTCCCCAATAACTCTCGATCTGTCATCATCAGGTGATTGCTGACGTAACGTGTAAAATCTCTCTGATATTACAAGTGATTGCAGTAAGCAATACAAGTAGTATGTAGTTGGATGCCGAGGTGCTTAAGGCCTGGTCTTTGATAATAAAAGACGAGGTGGGTGATATTTTTTTCTGTTGCTGGCTGCATGGTGATGCATCCACATATCATTTTAACATGTTAGGATATAAAAGCTGGCTACTATAGCGAGATCAATTTTTGCCGGTATGCAAGTCACCCGTCGACAGCAGGATGCTGGCTAGCACCCACGTGACGACCTGTGAGCAAAAATGTGAGTAGAAAAAAACAAATTGGAGATGTACTTCGGAGTTATTCGAAAGCAGAATGGCATACACTCTCGAGATAGAAAAGGTGAAACCTTCCCTCCTACGACCAGTTTAACTTAGCAGACGGAGAGAGGTGTGTGACAATACATAAAACTACAACTACTTGCCAAATTAAATCACTCGGTATTTTTGTTTCTTTTTCTTGTGATTTGGGCTAACAAACATCCAAATTCAGATTTAACAAACATAAAATAACGAACAAGTAGCCCATTTTTGTGTTTGTTCACTTGAGACGGACAAAAGAACAAACAAACGGTTACCCTCTTTGACACGATACTGTTGACCAGACACAAACCGTTCACGTTTGAACAACTTAATCAAAAATGAATCAAAAAGAAAATAAAGCAGGGCGCCCCATGCGTTCACAGTCACGGAGGGAACTCAGTCGCGGCGGCTTCAGAGAGTAAAACTGACGGCAGAATCAGCATCATAATAAGCAGTCAGACGATGCAAATTTCTGACGGATAGGAAAATTTAATTGTACGTATGGTGCAAAAGCAGGAAAATCATGGGCATGTGGGCTGATCATTCCACAGAGAATGCTTTGATAACGGAAGAGGAGGAGCGAAATACATGTGAGACACAATTCAAGAAAGAGATGATTTCGCTCGCTGTTTTACTGACGCGCACGCATGTCACTTTGATATTACAATTTATCAGTTTTAATGCATGAACCTATCGGTCCTCTGGGACGATATGTCGTCACTCACCATCAAGGATGTCGGAAATCAAGAAGGATGGTGCTTCATTCAAACGTGCTACAGTCGTACTATAACCTATGATGAGTCAAATATCTATGTAATCCATCGAAGACCGTATATATGAGTTAAACTTGTTTCACTTAAAATTGAATAACACGTCAAAACCACGTTCAATTAATTTAAAGGTATAGGCTGTTCTTTTTAACAATTACCTGGGAAAGCCAAGTTGTCCCATCCCCGCCCCCTCAAACGAAAAGAAATAAAAGCGGCACCTACGGAAAAGTTCAATTAAACTCTCTTTTAACTTTCAACACCGAACAATTATCAATCATTATTAAAATCTAACTCAAGATAATTCAAGACGAGGAAGGAAAGACTACGAAGGATGGCGATGGGAGGAAACCACAACAGCGAGGGCTTTTTCAGATGAAGGTTCCTCGGATTGCATCCGGGAATACTTTTTTTCTTCCGGGCTATCGAAGCAGCATTACTCACCTGACTTTCTGATAGTTTCGAGAGGTCTGGTTTCAAGTAGAAGATGATTCCGTCCACGGCATTTTCTAGCGTCACCGCCCTCACCAGTAGTATGGTCAGCAGTACATAGGGAAATGGCGCGGTGAAATAGACGACCTGAAAGTAATTACGCAAAATGATACACATTGGGGGACACTTCCCTGTGCCTGTTTTCTTTCCATTGGGAATTAAAAAAACAGCAGAACATGACATGAAAAAAAATGGATTCCAATTAAAACGGTATCACCCTCCTAGTGCACTGTAATTTACGGTAGGGATACTTGTTTGAAAATGCAAGAAATACCAAGCTTGTTAAAAATCTGTCATGGCTATTGGCCTACAAACCCACCACCACCCCTCCCCTTACCGCTTAGGGAGCTGTACCGCCACACATACATACACACACACACAGTCAAATTTGATCTGTTGTGGTACATCATGCAAATAAATTCTAGATCAGAAGTTGCGGTGTCTCTTCCATGTAAGATATTCACAGTTGACATACTGTTTTGATACTTTAATTCAAGACTTATTCTGATGTAGTCTACTCGCGTAGCTATAAAATTCAATCATGTTTGCTCATGAATTTCAATGTAAACTTCATAAAAATCATTATTTATCATACAAATATACATTTTATTGTCATATAGGAACTGGTGCATCATGGTTGATATCTAACCACTTGAAGGACAAATTTGAGGAACAGGCCAGACACAGACTAAACAGAAAATAATTTAACGCTGTTATAAGTTTACTCTGTATTCTATCAATGCCCTTTTGAATAAGTAATATATTCTTAAAAGGGCAAGTAATGTGGTATATCATAAATACTGTGTTGACTTTACCGTAACGCGTAATAGGATACGACGGTACTTCTTTAAAAATATATATGTAGCCTACATTATGAACCAAATTCTACAGTGACGAATGAGGTTGTAGAATATCGCCTCAATATTTGTACAAAGCACAGAGGAAGTTGCCCCCCCCCCCCGCCCCTTACACAAGCAACCACCAAACGGCAGGCCTGGTGATGGTCCTAGTCACTTATGAACACAATAAAATTTTAAATATTTCAAATTAATTGGCATTCCGAGACTAGCAAGATTAACAAAGGAATTTTCGTAACGTGTAATAGGATACGACGGTACTTCTTTAAAAATATATATGTAGCCTCCATTATGAACCAAATTCTGCAGTGACGAATGAGGTTGTAGAATATCGCCTCAATCTTTGTAAAAAGCACAGAGGAAGTTGTCCCCCCCCCCCCCCCCCTTACACAAACAACCCTCAAACGGCAGGCGTAGTGATGGTCCTAGTCACTTATGAACACCATAAAAATTTGGACATTGCAAATTAATTGTCATTCCGAGACTAGCAAGATTAACAAAGCAATTTTCGTTTTCAATCGATAAAGTATCGTACCCAGGTACCTTCCTAGTCCTAGTCACTCATCACCACACCACTGCAAGCCAACAAAACTTCACTGTTACGTTTTTATTGCGTTAGTAGAATGATAAACCACCAGGAGCTGTATACTTTGCTTCAATTTTGCAATTTAATTGGTGGGACAAGTTAAGTCCTCTCAATGTAGTGGAGTGGGGGCGATGAAGTTATTTATGCCTTAAAGTTACATTGAAAGGATCACAAAAGCGATAGAAACACTGACAAAAGGACCTGACATGCTAATTAGCAACCAATGAACAACATTCTTTTCTTTTTTCATTTCCTACCTTTTTCTCCATGGATAGTCTGCCATTTCATAATGTCTCATGCTATCCATAGATCTATTTCAATTTAATTAACCCTTAAATATTTAATTGAGAGTAACTATTCACTAAGGCCTTCCTTTTACATGCATGCGAAACGTGAAACTTGAGAGGAAAGAACAACTGAAATAAAAGAGAAAATTAGAGACATGAAATGCAACTGTCACCTACATCATCTTCATGAGCAGATAATTCTAAACGTTAAACGCCGCAACTATAACTTCAATTATCATTCAAGCTTCATAAGATTATACACTGACATAAAGATCAGTCGCCGGTGGAGAGTAGGTGGTAACATTCTTCATTCTTTGGTTTGTCTTTCCTTAAGTCGCCGCTGCAATCCTTTCTGCCTAGATGCAAAACGAATGTGGCTGACTGGCATTAAAGCAGTATTTCAGGGTTTAAATGTTGCTTCTGAACCACTCTTCTGGACGACATTTACACATCTTCATTCGTATGTCTTGTAAGATATGATTTAAAGGTCAACGTAAAGTTTTTCAAGATCGCAAATAACAACATTTATGGAGAATTAAGATCCTCACTGTGTTCGTTTTGAATATCGTTGTCGAACATTCTCGCATAAGTGGTAGGTACCACCAATCGTATACGATGCAAATACTGCAGGGAAATGTTTACTTTGGTCATTTTCCATACTTTAGGTGATATTCAGTGACATTTGTCGCAAATTTTAAATCTGTCACATATTTTATATGTGGTTTCGCGATGAGGTAGTACGTTGTTAAAAGCGATATTGGTAAACACTTACTCCCGTTTTACGTTGCATGATGGCACGTAGGCTGTTTCAACATGTGTATACATATAATGATCTTATGCTAATAAAAAAAAATATGTATAAATAATCGGGTGTTGTAGATCTCACCTTCCCGGAGCTCTTTACACCTTTGCAGATACAGAGGTAGACTAAAACCCATGAAGCTATTAGGCAGAGAGTCAGCTGCCAGTTAATGCCTCCGAGATCATCAATGCCAGACGATAAATGGATCTGCAGAATTTTTCTCCTGCGTGGAAAATGACACAATTGGGGGTGACAACAAAAGCGAATGGGTTTATTGTTAGTCCAGTAACGCATTTAAAATAATAATAATAAAACAATCTGCTACGACGTTATTTCCTACCTGGGAATTACGGTCACGACTTTTCGGTTCTGTTAGCGATGTAAATACAGGATATTCAAATTATATGTATAGCAGCTCTTAGCTGGAAGACTGGTGTGCTTCGCGGGGGTTCTGCTCCCGCGTGTGATGATGGAGGTATAAGCTTCTCTTCAAAATGTTTCGATTACGATTTCCCCAAAACTTCTTTATTACATACATCTTTTTTGGTATTCTGCGATATTGCTCATAAAGGACTAAATAAGATAAAGAAAAAACAAGTGGAAACATCGTTTGATGTCCCAAACTTTGCCGGACTGGACTCTCATGGTGAAACCATTACGGGAGTAACCACCGAACCCAGGGTTACATGCTAAAATAGAGCTCCATGGTGGACACATTAAATAACAACTAATATTCTATTCCAAGAACGTGCGGATTTGTTTTTGAGTGCAGTCAGATGCAAAATGGTGTAGGGCCCTACTAGTTTTGCATACTGACTGCAGTATTTTCAGGGAGAGTGGCCCTTGGGTCTTTCTATTTCATTTGAGGTTAATTTTGAAATCTTACAAAGTGAAATTAAATATCCTACAAACGATTACATACATGAAGTGTATAACCCTTCGACTATTTTCCCCGAAATAGTAACCTACGGCGTTCATGAACCTTACATGTGATCTGAATCTGATCAATGGGGGTAGTATTGGTCATTTGGGGGGAGGGGGGAGTGCCGGGTAGAAACACCTGGCTACATGGGCAAATCGTCGATTCGCACAGTTACTTTCTTGAGGAAAACAACACAGGCACAATACGTGTTTAAATATTGTGAAGTGATGCATGTGTGAAAACGTCATACTCGTGCAAAGGTTACATTACCGACACAGTTGGTAATACACAATGTGCTGCACAAGGTCGTTGCATTGCATTTCACAGTTTTTGTATTTCACAATTTTTCCCCAACGAATCACCTTGATCAGTGCGCTGCTAGCATACATAACAACTCATCAAACAACTCAGCCTCATCACACACATCCTGAACAATACAGACACCTACGACCAACAACAATAGGGACCATCCTGCACTACAGCAATATATCACAATAAGCCGGTGTTACATTGTGGCTCTATTACGAAGGACACATACACTGTTGTCAAGGATAAAACCCACAGAAATATTAATAGTGTACCGCAATCAATATAATGACAAGCAAACTGCAGTGAATCTAATGTAATAATGTACCGTATAGGACATGTACATGTGTCTTAGTTGCAGGTGACGCTAAATATTCATGAGCGGCACTCAAAATGGAACAATAAGCTTACATGGTATACAAAATACAATACAAAACAATAGAGGGGATTGGTAATTTGTCAGCGAGGTCACCATAGTCTATGACTGGGAGGGCACATACTGCCGTATGTCTTTAGTACGATATATCAGGGACGTGTCCATTTTCTTCAGCGAGGGTGGGGGTGGGGGGGGGGTTGGCCTGAGAACTATCTAAGCGCAGCGCCACCATCACTGACCCCCGGTCGTACAAGAATATTGTTGGCTTTACAAACACCCCAGACGGCCGGAAATGGCACTTTCGATGTGACGTAAGCTGCGTGTCTACAGCCTTGAAATAGGTATCTCATGTCTGCAATTTCTAAATTAATGGAAAAAAAATACCCTCAGTGCATGAAAAAATGACAATTATTTGGATTGCCTTTACCTAGAATAACCCCACCCATTACATCGCGTTCGCTCTTTTGAAGGCCGTATGTCATCCTCTGAAGAAATCGGAGAAAACACAAAAATCTTAAGGTCGCCTTTATACATACTATCTACGCGGAGCGTTATCATCGGTTGGCGCGACGTGTACCGAAAAACTTTTTGACCGAAAACACCTCCAAAATCACCGGAAATGGCATTCCAAGCCCATTTTTGCTATTAATTTTATACCTAAACCACCCCTACGAATAAATGTACAATAGCTTACATACGTTTTCAAGTAAATTTATTTTTGGTTCAAAATATATGACGGGGTGGGAGGGGGGACATACGTGGCTCTTTGAGGTTCTCCGTACAATGTTTGCATGATGAATGCTGGATGTACGCATGTTTGCATCATGAATGCTAAATAACGGTCATTTGGAGAAAGGCTGCACAGAAAAAAAAAAATATGATCAGTCTTTTTTTACAGATACTTATTCGCCTTTGAGTAGTAAAATCAGAAAAAAAAAAAGGTTTTTGTGATCGAACTTTGAAGTCACCGATCAGGTTATCGACACGAACTACCAGCAACGATATTAAATGCATACTTGGCCTGAAAAGTATGGGTTGTTCTCTTGAGTGGGAGATCTCGATGGTTTTTGATTGAAATTAAGGCCTACTGTGAACGTCAAATTTTTATAAAGCCTGGTTCCGAACCGGTCGTTGAATATTTTATCTTCATACCGGTTACATATCGATTACAGAGGCTGCAGTGGGGTATATGTTCAGGTGGCTGTAAGGTCAGATACGTTCATGACGGGAGTATTTGTGGGAAGTATAGGAATAATAGGCAAACCTTGAAAGGAATTAACACAATAAAATTTGGAGGCAAGTCGGAATAAGACTGAACGAAAAATAAAAAGCTCACTGCATCAAAACCCTCTTTACACAGAATACATACCCGACCCTACTCTCACTCACCCCTACTCGGAACCTCACGGGCTCGCATTGTTCCACACTTTGAGGTAACACATATAGACATGCATAATATCAACAAAGGTACGGTATAGTTAGAGTACAGTAACCATACCCTCCCTCGGTGAATCTGTTCGCGTACACACATATGTACCAACAAGGATTAATGAAATGAAACAGATACCCGTTAATTACCTCACTGCACATTTCTAATTGATGTACTAAGTCACGGTCCAGTTTGTAAGGTTGTCAAGGTCACCGACTTGTTTTCCGGCGGTGTATGGCTTTAGGCTACAGGAACATCTGGAAGGTACGGGTATGATTTTTGTCGTCGTTTACGTTTATTCAAACCCGTCGAAAATACAGGCTGTATAGTTTAATGCTCAATGCTGTTGAGGTCCTGGCTTTGTTTCAAGGTGATGTACAGTTCATCATCAACAAAAAAAAAAGCTGCATGGTATGCGGTCCTAATTTAGAACACAGCCGACAAGACCAATGACCTAGATACACATGCAAACTAAGCTTCCGGTCCTGAGATTCCATGTGGACATGATGGTCACAAGTTGACCCTTGTTGTCCCAATCGGCCTCTGGCAAATTGCATTAAATATCGGACACCACAACACATAAATAACAGATATGGGGTCAGTCCAAGCTGCCCTTCTTGAGATATCGTGTATAAAATGTTTTCATAATTTGATCCCTGTAGACACCAAATGACCTTTGACCTCCATCAAAAGCAATAGTCGTGTTGCACTCCATAAGGTACATCTACATGCCAGATATGCGATCTGTTCAACTTCCCTTTTCGAGATATATTTACAGGGTTTCTACTATTTGATCCCTATTGACATCAAATGACCTTTGACTCCCACCAAAAGCAACAGACTTGTTGTTCTCAGTAGGGTACATGATGCCACATAGATCTGTTCAACTTTCTCTTCTTGAGATATTGCTTAAAACGTTTTACTATGTGACCCCTGTCGACACCGAATGACCTTTCAATTTCACCAACAACAATACGTCCCTTATCAATATGGTACACCTACAGATGTAAGACCTATCCATGTTTCCATTCTTAAGGTATGTGTTTGCAAGGGTGTTACTATTTGACCCCTTTTAGACCCCAGATGACTTTTGACCTCCACAGGCAACTCCAGATTTGTAAGTTAAGACGGTCCACAAACATACCAAATATGAGGCGTGTCCAAGCTTGATACTTCTTGAGATATTGTTAGTACAAGACAGGCATCGCAAACATATATACACACACTCTCACACACACACACATGCATAAGCATGATGAAAACTTGATTACAGTTTCGTTGAAACAAAAAACTATCGTATCCCTTCCCTATTAGAGTTACTCGAGTCAAGTATATGTAACCGAGAGGTGCCCAAAAGATGGTACTTGGCACCTTAAAGTTAGAGATACTGAGTCACAGCCCTAGAAATAAAGAAGATCCTCAAATCCAGGCTTCATTCCGTGTATAATGTTTCTTATTTCGTATTCACAATACACCTCTTCGTTCTGTCATCTACCCCTTTTATCTCCTACCTCTCACATCATATATCGCGGTATCTTTCTCATATATATAGGGCCTACGCTGCACATGATATAACTGTCTCGTATATATACCGTATATCTCGAATGCATGTCTCGCATGTAGTTCACGCCACGTTGCAGTACGGGAACTTAGCAGTATCCAATTTAAGGAAGTGTGGATTGTATTTACATAATGTGTCGGGTGTCGGTTAATTGTTTCTTTTTAACAGTATATCAATGTCCTTTAATTAGAGCATGATTTTAAAGGACATCTACACACATAGTGGAGGTGCCCTCTATCAGCAGCCAGTTACCTATAGGAAAGGAATATGAACCCTGAATACATCTGAATAGTGTGCTGTGAACAAGCAATATCATTAATTTAACGTATCATCTATATATACGAGGTACATCAAAAGAATTCACTTGACCAAAATTCATCTGCTAAATTCCATCACTCTTTCAGCCCGGTAAAACAGCACAAACACACATTCTCTGCCAAAAAAGAGACGACACCTAAAACTTACTACCTGAGCAACCGTTACGGCCAAGAGCCGTTCAAATTAATGGTTTCGGATGACGCATCGATCCCCTCGTGGTCGTGTCATTTACACACACACGCACACACACACACACACACACACACACACACACACACGCACACACACACACACACAAAATATATGATATTACAACATAGCAAACGACCATAAATATAAACAATTCTACTACATCATATGATATATAGTATATATAATGCACCAGCTCTGTAAACAGAGACCAAAGTTGGATAAATTCAGATTGTCACTGTTTACAGATCAAAGGTCTCCATAAATTAATTGACGGACGTGGTTGAAGTAGACAGAGGTCTGGGTGAACTTGCACCTACCAGCAGCCGTGATGGAGTACCGTGAATATTATTATTAACGTGAAAGGAACAGTGAATAATGGATCCGATGTGTGGCACAAAATATGGTATTTTCAAGGGAGGATGGGACGGTTGTGAGAAAGACTGTGCGATCCTCCAGCAACTGAGCCATAAATATTCATTAGGCGTACTTAAACATCAGCCAATCCTCACATGATATCATACATGTTTATCACTTCTCGAGAGGTACCAACCCCAACCAGTAACCATTATGGTATATCTGGCTCTCACGTCATGTTCTATCATGTAGAAAAGGTCTTCTCCAGATATGACTTTAGCACATTATGGAAATTCTGTCAGGACTAGGTGTAAACATTATGCGTATAGAAATTGACCGGAAGATTTAGGTTGCAGGGATCTTCAGACTGTAGGACACGGGTTGAATTGAGAGGAATCAATTCTTAACAATATAATGAGTCACGTGATATACGACTCTTTGCAAAACTTTCCTACTGTTAGTGTCTACTCAGGATCTTCTGCGTTATAAAAATTCAATCAGATGGAGAACGCAAGGAAAATTTAGAAAGGCTTTCTCATGGCAATTAACAATCCCCCTTTAAACGTGATATTGGAATAGGAAAAATCTTCATGAGGCTTTTGCATTAGAGAGGCACCTTTTTTGCGTAACATTCAGAAGAACAAAACGGCTGAAATCAGCGCACTTCAGGGTTACAAACGGGGATATCTCCTTGAATTTATTAACAATTGTACTACTCTCCGTGCAATTTTCACGTACTTTTCCAGCGGGGGAACTTGTACCCGTTATCTAGCCTATGTTGTATCATTGACTCGTAGGCCGATATCATAGGGCGCGGTAAATGAAAGAGTACGTGACGAATTAAACAACGATAAATTAAGCACCTTCCAATCTTGTGGCTTTGTGGAACAAACAGATCAAAATTAATTGAACTTTTCGAGGTTCCCATAATCTGTATCAACAATTAAACTATATTGCCAACATGTTTCAGTGATAACAATTGTAATACAAATACAGACATGACATTGCAAAATGTGATACTCCGTGTAAACATGACTGTGCAACATTATGTACGGATGCTTCCAGGGTTCAGTCTTGTATAAATGCGACAAACACCCCCCCCCCCTCCCCCGACCTATGTCGCTCAAAGCGATGAATAGGCTGTTTACCTGTATATATGAGACAGACAGACAGGTACTCATGAACTGCTGAAAAAAAAAGGCAGGAGACAGAACCACGGGAAGACAGGTGGACAGAGACAACAAGCCAAACATGCAGACAAACATATTAACACACATACGGACGAACAAACGGAGGGACAGATAGACAAGTGTACGAGATATATAGCTGAAATAGGTAATACACTTACTCCCAAAATTCAACTGTAGAAGATACCCTCAAGCTTGGATCAATGCATGTTGCGTTTCCAAATTCAGTGATGTCACTCGTCGGCAACGTGGCGCTGACCTCTGTGGTAATATCATCACTTGTTACGTTCGTGCAATTTTTTAGTTGGTCCACTCCGGGGATGAAACAGTATTCTGTGTTCCACTCGTTGTCACACTTGGACCACGGTACCACCGAGTTAAATGACATTATCATGTAATAAAGTGCCCAGGCCATGATCACGGTGTAGTAGGTATTCAGGAATGTTAATATAACCACGTTGGCGCCACCAATACCTTTGAAAGCAAGAATCAGTACAGTGAATGGAGAAGCTCACAAGTCGAGAGTACGCGCGATGGCAAGACGAACTTCACTTTTGAAATAACATTAGTCAAAACAGTCTTACTTAGCTCTATGAGACATCAAAACGATATCATAAATAACTGAGGCCGTTCTGACTAATTTAAGAACGTTGTCGTTCTATGGACCACTTACCACACCTCAACATAATATGACCCCAAATGTTTCGACAAATTTCGGAACATACTCTAAATTAAGTACTTAATTTAAGTGATTACCGGTATTTACTCTGAAGTATCATTCTTGTCTTTACATATATGATTTATCTATATCAATGGAAAGTGCACATTGCTGTGAAGTGTACAGCGTTGACTGAGTTCAGTTCTTGCGATCAGTAGCGGATAGCTCGATCTGTATGTTACAACTGCAAAGGAAACAACTGTAGGTCAGCCTCCTGCATTCTGACACTTTAATTAAAAAAAAGAACAACTCCTTTTCGTAAATTTGTGTCCGTGCAAAGATTGACCTATGTGAGACCACTTAACTCAGAATGTGCAAGGGACACTGTCTGTAGCAACTCCCAAGACAAACATTGATATTGAAGATGAGCAGACAGATCATAAGAAAGACTGACTTACGAACCAATGGAAATGCGTCTATCTTTATAGCTTGTATCATTAATTTGCGATAATATGATCATTGATATCGCCAATGCATCAAAGATATGATTATCTTGTCTAAATATCTCTTACTTGTTTGTTAATTTTTGTTTTTGTTTTGTTTTTTTTGTTTTTTTTGGGCATTATCTTTTATTTGCTTGATTCTACGCTATCGCATAAATGAAGACAGTTGCAATTAAAAGTAAGCCATTTAAAGTGCACGCACGCTTCTCTGCCTTAACTGGTAAGTCCAAAGAAGAATGGAATTACGGAATTTCTTATCCCTTAAACATCATCTAACCGTTTGTCTCCAACACAATGAAAGTGATGCTCTGTTCCCTCCATCCCCCCCCCCCCCACACACACGCACATTAAAATACAAGCAGTATCTACAACCCTTTTTGTTTTTTATTCAGCTCATTCCTTCTTTTTTTCTTGCCGATGGTAATCCGTATCTACATGCTAAGAGACATTGTTGTGAATACCCTATAGTAATAAAGTTTTGTTATCATGCCTATTTACCTTTTTGAAATTAAATGTGTTTGTTTTTTTTTTTTGTTTTTTTAGTCTTTTGTATTTTTTTTCTTGTAATTTAGTCTGATCTGTAATCATGACTGAGTTTCAAGCGTAGCAAAAAAAATTCAAATTCAATGAACTCAACAAACAGTGAAAATTGTTACTACTGTCCCTGTATGTGTCATTAACCAATAATGGGACCAATAATGGCCAATTAGCATACTTTGAACGGTTTGAGGCAATTTGGTAGTTTTCGTTTATCGAAAAGTGTTCATCTTAATGACGCCAAGAAATCAAGAAAAACAGCGTGTATTGCGAGAAAGTTTTTCACATCATGAGGAAGATAGAATCAACTGTTTAGACGAGAAATACACACGGTAACATTAAAAAGAAAAAGAAAATAAAATCCTGTACTATCTACGGTACTTTTTCATTTCACATGTCGTCTTAAGTTTGTATTAGTCTCCGTATAACGATGAAAGTCTATACTGTAAGCATCTCACTTAGGCCTTGCTCGCACAGCGGGTCTTTAATTTCGTAAGAGAAGATTGTGTCGGAAAACATGTCTTTTTACTGCACATCACAGTCGACTTTGACCGAAAGACATGACTTCTCGTGAGCAGTGTAAAACATAAAGGTCACAAGTGATGTAACTGCACACTATATAACGATAACTGATAAGAGATAGTATACTTCGCAAATAAAATGTACAACATGAGATAAATCATACTGATATTAAATTATGTAAACTGTTCGAATTATTTTACGAACCAGTAATGAGTTACCCCTCATCGAGTCTTTTTTTTTTGTCTGGACTTCAACCACGTTTTGCGTCAAGAAGTAAATAAAAACGGTCCTATGAATGCACGATATAGTATCGAAAGAAATGTCAAAAGATTTGATAAGCACGTTCAGAAAGAAACAAAATGGAGTCTGCATTCTCCACAAACATCTGGTGACGTTGCATCAGCGTCCATACATGACACGGCATCGTCAAGTAACGATTATTTCATAGGCCAACATTAATGCACCTGGATAATTATCTGCTACCTGGTGCTGCGCGAATAATATGTACCTGTGCTCTTGACGGCACTGACGCCAAAGAGCTCTTCAAAGAAACGGGAGGTGGGTCAAACATAGACTATGCAGCCTTCATTTCAGAACACATAACACATTTCGCAGTTGGGTCTAACGTCGGCATGAGTTACTGTAAAGATAGGTAGGTAGGCTACCCATAACTGACCTTTTTGCACAAATGTCGTAGGTGCACTGAAAGGAGTGGCGAATATGTTAATCACTTCGGACCATAAGGAGGTTTCGGCCCACGAATACAGTACATGGGGTTGTATTCATTGCATTGCATGTATGAACCGCGTAATACGTCGTTGGATATGAAATTGATACATAACTGAGGCAGCAACATTCACATTAAAGTTCCCGAAAATCGGCAAAGAAAGAGCGTCCCCACCCTTTGGTACGGTGCACTTTCAATTACATACAGTGACGTATTACAAGTATACGCTTTTCACATCTCCTGAAATTCGTCGTCTGTAGACAATTCGCCATTCGCACATTACCAGACCCCCAAAGATATATCAATAAATTATGAAATGCCACTCGACCACTGTTATGAAACAGTCTAAGACCGTCTGTATAGCACATCAAACATGGACAGAATATTGTGCAAAAACAATCACAAACGCATGCAGCATAACGATGAACCCTTATCGTAAAAAATAAATCAGAAATAAAAGAAATGCAGGCACGACCACCGACGGTGGAGGAGCTACTAAGCAGCTGACCAAATTTTATTCTAACGACACACACTGTACATAGCACACAGCATACATTTATACATAATATATATGAAGAGGTTGTAACTCACAGTCCAAACTGATCAGTCAGCCGTTGGAATGACAACATAGGAATTTCATGATCGGTGGCATTTAATTTGGAACCTAGTCGTCTTTTTTAACTTGCCCTTGTTGGAAAATTCAAGTTTAAGATGACGTGGAGGTATGTCGATTAATCATGGAATGTACAAAGAAGCAGCTTTCATCGTAGAATGTGTGAGACTTATACGGTATTATACGTGGTGAACGAAGGGCATGTGTCTTCATAACTCCTAATTGCACGTGCATCTTCTCTCATTTGTTGATTTACTGATCTTCCAAGTGTTGGATACATGGAAGGGTAGATGAAGCCATTTTACAAAGTTCGACAAACCTTTGAGACAGGACTTTGGGATAATGTTGGCAATACTCTGCAGCTAAGTATATGTGAAGCAAAACGTCGGATGGGGAGGGGGGGGGGGGGTGCTCATACAGCCATCTCACAATTTGCATGTGCTCTGTATTAATGTTTCATTTTATGTCTTTAAGTAATTTATGCTACATGTGGGAAACATAAAGCATAACAATTGTTAAACAGGGAGACGAAGGGCCAGTTTTTCCTATTGATCAAAGACTAATGGTAAATTTTGAGACTTCAATTCTAGATTTGGCTTGTGTTAAAACATGGAAATCCTTTCCTGTCGATAAACCACGCCCATAGCATTGAGGTTTTTGTGTATAGTCAAGTGGAAGTCAACGAATGCGCAGTTATCTGGGCCGAGGGGAGAAAGGGATGCATGGGGAGATTGAGGTGTTGAGGGGAGGGGGTTGGTACAAAGCAAAGAGAAACGCTTGCACAAACTGCAGCTGTGCATGCTGTTCTAAGCGAAGCTTCATTACACTCGCGCGAGAGAGCCTTACAGAGTGCATGTGACTTATAGAAACCAGTTGTGCGATCAATTTAGTGCATAGTTTGTAACTTCATTTCAGTCTTTCATCATAAAATTAACCACTGGACAATTCTACAGGTGCATTAATTCAGGTAGGAAAAAACGAGTGATTAAAGGAAGCTTGGGCAAGCTTATAAGGATAATCACCTTTCAAGAAAAAAACAAACAAAAACAAATTAGAAAAGACTGGCTCAGCTACTGCAGAGTCTTCCAATATGTTTCATTACTGTGTTCATTACTCGGCAAGGGCTGGCAGACTTAAATGCAAATTTAAGTAAGGTAACTGCCAGGTGTTAACTTCACGCACATATTGCATACCTACAGAAAAATAAACTGCACGTGTATATGGCTATATGATACCACGTTGGCACATCATGTATATGTATAACCTCACGGAAATTTCAGCTCATTTTCTGTATGTTCAAACAATATTTCATCATCTTTTTGGGCACACGATACTTCAAATAACTGATTGAGAGAGATACATAAGTGGCACGCCTCATTGGCCCTTGATCCCAATACATCCGTCCCGTGAGTGAAAATTCAGCATCGAAATTACTAACATACTTTGTGGGTGAACTATAATGCATTTGTGGGTGAACTGTGATGCACGTGTTCTAGATGGGTTTTTACATGAAAGAAAGATCCATTGGGAACATCAAACAAGAGAATATACAGACCTTTGAATAGAGGAACCGTGTTCCATGACGTCACACCTCCTTGTGACGTAAACTGTCCAAATCCGATCTCTAAGATCAGTAATGGAATGCCACCGAGACCAAGGCATAGAAAGTACGGTATAAGAAAAGCCCCTGAGGAAGTGAAAAAAAAATGAGGTAAATAAGTGGGGGGTATAGAGACTTACGTTACACAAAAACTGTCATAATTGTGCATCACATGCAAATGACCCCACATTGTTACAATGGAACGTTCCAAGATGCATGATATGCATGCGATGGTCGTGGCGTTCGTACGCCCGTAAAATGGGGAATGTAGCAATGATTTTCGGCAGGGATACCCTATACGGTTTCACATGGTTTTCTTTTCTTTGAAGGGGAGATCATATATATATATATATATAGCTTTTTACAACTATACGAAATATAGCCAGTCTCTTGGTGCACTTTTGACATTGCAGGAATAACAGCACATCCTGCTCTAATCTTAGTTTGTAAGTGCCCTGGGGAGGATACTCACGAAGACATTGGACTGATGTTTGAAAGCAAAATAAAAAAAAGGGAAGAAAAACAATATAAAAGTCTTGAAACAGCCTGACCGTTTTAGACTGCCATTGTTGATCAGGTGGTGTAAGACTCTCAAACACTGACCTCAAAGATCTAAAATTATACTTCTAAACACCCCTTAACGATGATTTTGCGAAACTAAAACTGGAAACGCACGTTTATGTTCGACATAGTGGCCAAATTTAAAGGGCTACGCGTCCGAAAAGTGAGGAAGGTGTCCATCTTAACATTCCAGCGGAATCGCTCACAAAACCTGGCCCTACTTGCACACAACGTACTCTTTATCTATGGCATGCTACTATTATTATTTCATAGCGACACATATTCGACGCACGAGCTAGTAGATATTCACGCGCGAGAGAGTATACAGGTACCGCTTAAGGGAGGAAGTGCTTTAAGTCTGGTAGTTAACGGACCCTCACTTATCGGGCACATGGCCCTTGAACTAACGTTAGCATGGACGGTTACGTCCCATGCATTAACCCTGTAGGAATGTCTCCAGATTGTTACAGAATCATAGGAAACACGACGAGGAAACGAACAAGGTGGTGTCAATTTTTAAAGCAAAATTGAGAGCATCTTTCCCGTTTTCTTCACGTATTTCTTTATTTTGTATTTGCTTTTTTTTTTTCTTTTTTTTTGTCCTGTTAATCTACAGAATATTTTTACAATGTGTATAAGTGTGCAAAACAATCACCATTTGTTAAAAAAAAACCCAAAACAGTGAGTATGACTTGCGGTGCGCACGCGAATAAACGACGGTGGTAAACCCTTCCAATTAACCACGGGAGACATGTTCACATTCCGTACGCGTTTCAAGCAGCGCTTTATTGCACCGTACAGACATGGACCTGATATAGCTAAGAGGCAAACTATGTTTAAAGGGGAAATCAGGGTTTGACTGAGAAAATTCACCTTTAGTTTATTTTTCTTTCTAAACTGATTGTTAACCGAAATATAGAGACGTTGGGGGAGGTGTTTGAAGGTAGAAGAAAAGGTAATTATTGCGTTAATTACTGTTAAATGAGAACTCTTAATATTTGTCAGGTACAAAAAATAAACGTTCATGTACAAGACAAGACAGCCTCCTCTAAACGATGACCAATCACAGCGTAAGACTGAGATGACGTTATATGAATAAACATAACCGAATGTTTACGGTTCCCATGCTGTTCGTGCATTGCGCAATGCTAAGTAAACACGCGTTTAGTGTTAGTTGATGATACATACAGCACACGTAGGCTACGTATGAAACTGTTCAGCGACATCTCCTCATACCTTGAAAAGGCGATAGTTAATTGAATATTCATATTTGATTCGATGAATATGGATGTTACAGACTTTCGGAGTTCTCCACCGATTTTTTTGCGAATTTGACTCGTTTCTCGAAATTGTCCACATGTTTTGAGATAATCTTGATCATGTTTGTTAGTTATAACTCACTGTACGGTACCGGTGGGGAATTGTAGAGAAATAAATTGTGAAAATTAACCCTGATTTCCCCTTTAACAAGTATGGTACAGGATATATGTAATTCATATCCCGGCAAAAAACTTCCCAACATAGCAGAACTTAATGGCACTTGATTCATACTGCATAGATTCATAGAACACATGAAATGTTCAAAACAAAATTTTTGCCATGATTCACAAATCCGTCGTAGGTGGGATTTTGATGAAACAACTTGGTATGGTGGGGTGGTAAACATGTTACAAAAATAGATACACATCGTATCGATGCAACGATATTAGCAGGCAAATCGTACAATTGGAAAACATCAGCAAGCCACTCCATATCACACAAAAACCTTATGTTGGGTCAAAACTTCATCGAATTTGTGTCATCATACCACTCGCTTCGTGTGGTTCTATGACACTGGTACCCTGAAGTGGTAGGTTGAGGTTGCGATAGAACCAATATAGACTCCTCATTTATCCCACTTTGTATTAAATTCTAAAAGTTGAATTTTGAACGTAACGAGAGTGAACCTTGACACACTGGGAAATGTCACATGTTTCATCCTTTCAACCCATTTCCTCTATTATTTCAACCTTCTTTCAGCTCTTACTTCTTGTTTTGTCAGTGTAGCTATACTTCTTGTTTCTTACTTTATACATTGTACTTGTGCAATGTTGTCTGCCTTATTTTTTTTACGAGCGAGAATTCACCCACCCCCGTGGGTTTAATAAAGTCGATCTTGTCTTACATTTCAATGACGTATCTTGAGCGTAACCCCATACTAAGTCATGTTGTAATAAAACATGAATGTGCAGGCCTACCATGGAATTCCAACAGAGCGACTGAGATGGATATGCAACGGTGTCGTCCTTGACGTGATCGAACCAGACGATACGTCACACCATAAGTGACTCGCTGCTTTTTGTTCCGATCGAACAGTCGATGTTTTGTACGAAAGTCGACGTTTGTTTTCGCGACGAGCTGTCTCTAAACACGCTGACAGATCACTTTGGCAGGTTTGATATCAAAGAATTTGACGGCTGCTTAGTACCTCGCAAAGACGTACGAGACGGTTAGTGAGTGTTTGTAAATTGCTTCATTGAGCATGGAAAAAGAACAAAGTGTTTCCTAGGGTAAATTATTCCCTTTAAGTTTTAAGTAAAACCCCCCTCCATGCCACCCCCTCACCCCTGTCTGGGCACACAAGTATGTATGAATCGCCCTATAAGTGCAGGTAGTATATACCGATTTACAATTGTCGACAGCACCCATGTTTCCCAAGAAGTAAAGCAAAAGTCAGAGGGTAGCCTACACACACAAAGATGTATTGGTATAACCGATGTTACTTTATATAAAACAGCCGGCCTATATACCCAACCTATAGTCTCACTTGTTCAATTTTCTCTTCTCTAGCATCCAGTACGAAAAAGACTATCAAACGGTGGAAATATTTCCCGTGTAAGTACACACCCATGGTCTGAATACGAGACACTTCAGTTGATGTGAAGTGTTGCAGAGGTCAATATCAAGTTTTAGATATAATTCTAGCAGAAATATGGGCTCAACATATACTCATATCATTTGTACCGTTTAATAAAACGTACCCTTGAGTTCGATATATAAAAATATCAAAAGATATCCAAGACAAACATCTGAGACAATCAGGTTGAAATCAGGGCACCCGCGGTGGTAATAGTGGCTTTGGGGAACGTGTATGGAAATAGAAACGGAAAATATTACATCATATACCCAACAACTGTCACAATTTCGAATACCATGCTGACGATATGAAAATGTGTTGTGCCCATATGAGACGAGGTTTGCATAGTCATATCGTACGTTTGAAATAATAGGGAGCTGTCGATTGACATGTCCACTAGTCGACTGCTATGATTGTTACGTCATTTTTGAGCCTATGCGCATGCGTCACGTCGTCTCCCTCGTCGACGTGACACATGCGCATAGGCTAAAAAATGACGTAGCATTCGTAGCAGTCGACTAGTGAACGTGTCAATCGAAAGCTCCCTATTATTTCAAACGTACGATATGACTATGCAAACCGCGTCTCATATGGGCACAATACATTTTCACATCGTCAGCATGGTATTCGAAATTGTGACAGTTGTTGGGTATATGCATGTAATATTTTCCGTTTCTATTTCCATACACGTTCCCCAAAGCCAATCGAAAGCTCCCTATTGTCAGTTTGTCATCACACCATATATTTACATCGTCAAAACACATTTTCATATCTCCACTACGGCATTCGACGTGGTCACTGTAACAGTTGCTGTACAGTCACATGACGTTTGCCGTTTTCGTATTTCCATATGTGTATACATGTAAGAAGTGAGAAATTAAGGCACATATAACGGGATATATATAAACATGTGTGCAAATTTCCAGTATATACAGTTGACCAACTAAACAGAAAAAAAAAACAAACACTCGCAAGTTGCACGTACCTCGAAGATATGTAAATATGACGACCTATAATAAGTGAACCATTAAATATGAAAACTTATTCAAAGCAATCCAAGATTTATTTAAGCTGCTTATTCTGTTTTACATGGATAACCCTTCAATTGCGGTGAGAATAGTTTTGAGAGGGATTGTCAGAAAAAAAGGTGTACTAGAAGCAAAATTTCTATAAAATATGGGGGTACGGTAACCTTCAACGTCAATCCATATATTGAGTTGACATAACATCGTTAAGCCATTTCTCTCGATTAGTTTATATGTCAGTCAACACAGTAACTCCATGATGATTGGTATCGTATACTTGTAATTGACCGATCGATGTATTCCTAGATTAGAACTAAAGTAAACAAAACTACACAAGCTCTGCAAACATGCAAATGCAACCAATCACGGTCCAGAGATTGTATTCTCAGCACTGTTCAAATTTACAAAACCGTATCTATCTAAACCATTCAAAGCCTTTACTTTCAACAAGAGGTGATTGAATGGCCGTGAAAAATAGTGAGCCATTTAATATTTTTAAAAAAAATGTGCAGAGGAGACTGCAGTCTACGTGAAAAGGACGCGTGTGTATAATTTGATGGTCCGATCAGTTGAGGGACGCTCGATCCTCCCTTGGAAGCAACGACTGCGCAAACTCTGACCATGCACTATATAACCGTGAACCCTACAGTATACTTCTCTCTTCATTAAACAAACATGTGTGAAGCTAAAGTTCAGTATAGGATTTTGAAAACTACTTATTGTATGAAGATGTTTTATGTCCAATAACTTTGATGTTTGTAAATGAAAAGTCTTCTGAACTTGAAGTATCACTTGTGCCATTCGCGTATCCGAGTAAAATCTTGAAAAACAGCGTAAGAAAAATTATTAAATATGCAACTCCAATGTCTGTGTCTGAAGTTTTCCTATAAATCTAGAGAAATGAAGGGTTGATCGTAATACACTGCTCAAAACTCAGTTCAGTGAAAGGGGGGAGGGGGAGAGCTGGCGGATCATCTTTATGGCACTGATCGACTTACGGCTTTAAACTGTAAGCCGTTCTGTTCATCCTGATCTTCTTGAGTGGTTATTGGTTAATCCGATCCAGATAAAATTTAATGCTTTTAATGACGGTCTGTTTCGGTGAAATCTAGCGGGATCATGATGCGCGTTCCAAAGGTTGATCCACCGAATAAACGCTGTGGGGGGGGGGGGGGTTGTTAGTTGGGAACACCTACATTTCATGACATGTAGTTGATAGCCTGGCGCCACTTTTTTTGTTTTGTTTGTTGGTCAGTCCGCACAAGACCTCAGAGATCTAATCAAATGTAACAAAAGACACTTGACCTCGACCTGCTGATCACTTTCGAATCTGATCAACCCTTCGTGATCAACGATCAAGTGTGAAATCGACAACCGACTGCGAGTACAATTCATGCACCAGACAAATTTTCTTTCCATTGTCTGTGTATCCCAACCATTCAGGTTTGTCCCCACTTCCCCACTCAGCTGCCCGTACAATGTGGGCAAAATGTGCACAACCTCTAGGCGCCCATATACCCCAAAGAAATGCCATCATGGCACAATGTTACAAAAGTAGGAGCTAAACCTCAATATAGGCCTACATGGCAACGTATGCATCTTTAAGCATTTCCACATCGTGGAATGTTATGCTGACTTCACTGTCATAACTTCAACTCTCTTACAAGAGTTACCTATTAGGTGATTCCTCTTAGTTTCTGTTTCAATATTAATATTAAGGTTTGTCCAAAGGCTTTGTTCTACAATAAAAGATACCCACATTCATTAAGTTGAAGAGGGCGACGCTATTGTTTGCGATCGTGTTTACAAATTGGCTGTGGAACGTACAGTCGTACACTTTCTATGTAAGATCAGTTCACAGGGAGTGCAGAGTGTTAAATGGACAACATTTATGGAGCAGCGGTTGTTTCCGTTTAGATTAAGCCTACCGCAGTCTGTAATGCGATGAATTTCATTGCAACTGAGCCTTCGTGAGTTTTAAACAGTTGTGTCAAGTTTCAGTCGGGTTGCATGCTGGCCATACATTATATATATATATATATATATATATATATATATATATATATATATATATATATATATATATATATATATATATATATATATATATATATATATATATATATATATATATATATTATATATATATATATATATATGTATATATGTATATATATATATATATATATACATATATACATACATATACATATATATATACATACATATACATATATATATACATATATATATATACATATATATATATATATAGGCGGTGCACCTACATGAACATGAGATCACTTCCCTTCATGAGACATTGTGTTGTTCACAAGGTCGGCGTCCCAAACATACATACATAATCACATACAGAATCGCATGTATATGGGCTACAAACACGCCATCATGAATGCAAATGTTTTGGTTTTCATCACAGTCAGGGTTCCAACATAAATTCAATAGATACTTGAGACAATACGCGCACAGTACTTTTACTTAAATTGTGTGTGGAAACGCTGCTGGCAAACACACTAGTGTTATGATCCCTTATGCTGGAGTTGGATATGACATTTGGAATTACATGAGAACAATAACCGTTGACGAATTTCAGTAAAAAAAAAACAGTTTTAACACCTTGAATTATTTAGGACGATTTGTCAATAAGTTCTACACATCTCACGTTTATTTTCTCAGCTGTTTCTCTGCAGTTCAGACAATTAGCAGCTGCGGTACGTCAGCCTGGATCACTTTGTGTAATAGTGCAACTATTGAATATACAGCCACCTTAGTATCCCGTTACTTTACCTATTCGTTAAACAGCTGGTAAAAAATAAAGTATTACCCTCTCCACAACAAGTCACTATACTCTAAACGTCCAAACATAATCATCACATATAAGTCCCTCTGTGTGTGTGCTTGTGTGTGTGTGTGTACGTACGTACGTCCGTGTGTTTAGGCGTGGATGTGTAAGGAGTGGTCGACGTTTATGTTCCTTGAATGTAGTCATCGTTTGTGGAATTCCCCGAAAACCAGGAAATCCATTCAATTTAGTATCTTTTATAGCCCTGCACAGAAATTTGCTCATGGTAACATGCACAAGATAAATATTGTGCCCGTAAAGTGATTGTGAGTGTGGGGGAAAAAAGCCGTGAGGATAAGATTATGTTTCTTCTAAAGTTTAATGCATCATGAATATGCAACAGAACACTTCTCACTGCACCTAGTCCTCACAGAACGAACAAAATGTGCTAGAATATTGTCTCGAGAAGAACTTTTCAACATGATTGAACATGACGTGATAGCCAGATATACATTACCATAATGGTAAATGAATGTCCTCTCGAGAAGGGATAAACATGTATGATATCATGTGGGGATTGGCTGCTCACTGGTGTTTAAAAATAAAGACAAATACGCTGCTCAAGTCATCGTTCTTTGATAGGTATCGGGAATTGGATTATTTCGTGAAACGAAGCGTTGTATTTACAGATGAACTACAACAATGATCACCTCACTACCATCGTTAGCGATCAGCTGTTTCGACAACCGAATATTCTAGTCCACACAGAATTTCCATAATATGCCAAAATCATGTCTCGAGAACACACTTTTCTGCATGATTAAACATGAGGTGATATCGAGTCATAGGCCTACCATCATGGTCAGGGCTTGTTCCTTCGATGAAAACTTGTCATGTATGTCACCATGTGAGGATTGGCTGCTTCTCTTGTTCAAAGAAGCGCACGGTTGGTTGGAATGACAACTCTTACTTTAGTTTTGGACATGTGAAATTTTAATGTTTAAACTTTTTGCCTAAGAACCTAATCTGCTACAGAGCGACTGCGCCATTAAGTGGGTCTAACATTCCTGTTAGCAGCTAGGAACGCATTCACGCCAACACTAATGGTGTTCCAAACCCATCATTGATAACTGTTTTTCCATCTTTTTTTTTTTTTTTCCTTGTTCCTCAAAGTTGTTCCCTTCAACATACCAGCAGTTTTGTCTCTTCAGAAAGAAATTTTAGAAGAAATCACAAGCATACCTCAGATTAACTTCTGATGTCATTATGTGCAGGAGAGATGATTGGCTACATGCATGACCACTATCAGTCAAACATCCCGACAGAATGCTGTGACTTTATTCCCGGTGTACTGATGTACTACTATAGATTGAACAAATTTCATAATCAACATCTGCATTCCCACTATAAATAGTTCTATGATCGGCAATGTACTGTATGACTGCAATCTCTGCATTGCACTGTGTGTCGATAGGAAAGTGGGACAACTGATAAAAATCGTTTTTTTACTACATCATATGCAAAGCGAGTCGTATTTGATAAGGTTAATAACAACATTATCTTAAGTCTTACCTACACGAGCACAGTCCTTGGCGATCACGCAGACATGCAGCCACACCCAATGTATAAATACTAGTAACAGAAAACGGGAAATACTTCCTTATGATGAAAAAAAAAATCGTGATCATCATAACGAACTTTCTTTCCCCTATTTCTCGCGCGATGTATTCATTTTTTAAAACACTATTTTTGGAGGAGTTCCAGTCCCATTTGACTCAACAAAGGAGGTCTAGTATCGCTCTAAATGAAATGCACATACGTTTGAACAGCAAAATGTGAAAGTAGGCGCAAAATTAGCAAGTCTTGAACCAAGAAAAGTAGGGCGTACAAAATAATACAATTCATTTCCACGTTCACGTACATATATTTGTACGTTAATTATAGAGTATGGCAACAAAAACAAAAAAAAAAGCGGTGGAGATCTGCAAGAAGCCTGGCTTAGTTTGGATGACATTACAAAAGCAAAGACATACACTGCAAAACACCGAATAAGGACAACAGAAAAAGGTTGTCGGACAAGGGTTGTGTTGACATTACTGTTTTCACTTTTATCTCTTTGTTGTGTCAAGAGCAAAATATAAACACAGCAGTTTCATATGGCTTTCTACAGAGGACATGGATGTATCACGAATGACAACTTTCATGTTACAGAAAATAACATACTGTACCTATGTTCACTACGGCTAGTTCACGTTCCACAAAAAAAAAACACTTCTTGTCCTTAATTCTCTTTTCTTGACGTTTAGTCCTTGTGAGGATTATTCGGCCATTTTGGGCGCACTACATGTAATGCAGTTATATCGTTATCTGCATCTTGTTTGCTGAGCCTCTTCTGTCTTATCATTTCTCTGACCTGTTGGCCTGTGGACCGCAGCACGTGAAAGAGATAGCTAAAGCTGGTGCACGCTATGTACCGGCGGTCAGACCCAGCAAAGGTCTACTCTTGCTCGTGAATGCCCGGGAAAATTTTGTCACACTTTATCATCATTACACATGTTTATTTTTTTTCAATGGGCGGCCTACGCATACACAGTTAATGCTATAGCTTCCATACGTAATCAACTAGACAGTCGACTTAATGCTGTTTCAAAGTATACTTTCATTGAGCAAACACAAACAACGAAACTCCACTTCAACAAAACTTAATCACATATCAGTACTTTCACAAATGAAGTGGGTTAAGTCCTGAAACTGATACGTAGCTTTAAATCAGCGTCTGGCAGTTTCTGGCAGCTTCTTTTCCTATTGATTGGATGGACAAAAAAGTGAAAATGTCGACATAAATTGAGAGGCGTATACACAGTGGTACACACGGAATTTGAGGACATGCAAGAAAGGGCAATACCTCCAAACCCCAGCTGCCCATGAACACGAAAAGCAATGCATCAATATGATATATTACTTTTTATTACACATCTGATGAGAATTGAGCTGGGGGTAGTTAAACTATAGATGGTGATAGCTTTTAAGCTTAGCTTAAATCCCTTATACAGCACCACGTGACCCCTCATCACGTTTGTGGGGAAAAGGCTGATACAAGAGTGTTTAACATCATGAGTATACTAAGTACCGTACACTATGTATGTTCACCTCATTAGAGAGAGGTTCTTTGAAACATTCTAGAAGAAGCGAGAATGAAGCGATAATCAGGGTTTGGGGTTTCTGAATGATTATTCCTTTAACTAAAATTGCAAGTGGCAAATGCCTTTAAAATGTTAAGTGGGCCGTACCCCTCCAGGGGACGTTGGGAAACTCCCAGGTGGGCGCTACATGGTAGATAGGGGACAGTGGTGGAGGATGGCACCGATTGAGGGAGTCCATTGTGCCAATGACGATACATCACTATCGACTGAGGGCACAATAAGGCATTAGGTCAGGGGATCTGTTCCACATGTGTCTCTATTTCTTACCCTTGGCTTCAAAACCGCCTTGACTTCAGTGGTGGAGGCGATTTGCATCCCTTCCTCACTATGATGGAATCATACAAATGTAAGCGTTACAAGAAGCTCATCCTGACCCTTAACATTGACTGAACTACACTTTACACCAGTTTCACAGTAAGTCTCCCATCTGCGGTTTTTGTTCTTTCAAACGGAAAATGTTACCCGAGAAAATAAAAATTTGATGGATAGGCTATAAATGGCAGCTTAGGAAGGGGGAGGGGGAATATGGGGGTGCTAGGGCAGGTCAAAATGGTGGAGGGGCCGGAAGTCTACAAAAATTTTGAGAAACATTGTCATGTAATTAAAACGATTCCATAAATCTTTCTCTTCTAACTTTTCCAGCTTTAAATAAGCTCATCATTAAGATGCAGATTTTTTTTTCTCATTTTTCCCATCTTTTTGTTCTATGATTACAAAGCTCTTACGATTACATCTTTGTTCTAAATGATTAATCTGTGCTGTAAATTGTCAAGTGATATATTGAATTGTGATGCGGCATTCTGCAGTCAAAGACGTTACAAGTACACACTGATTTCCGCATTATGTTATTTTAGCGTGGAAGTATCTTCCACAACACATTATTGTATCAGTGCGTTGCTAATTGCATACCAGTATCGAACACGTTTGTTAAATGATACTGATGCCGGCAGCTCTACATTTGAATCTAAGTTAATTCCCCACATAATCACAAACAGAGCTTATCTGACTCTCGAGAGAGGCTTCAAACTTACAGTAGATCGATTGAAGGAACCTATATGGGAACACTACAGAACAGGGTCAAGGGGCCATTTGTCGCACGCGATGTGGTTTGAAATATCAGGGAAAAAATATATACTAAAAGTAAAAAAGAAATTGATAAATTGTTTTTGAAAACACTTGGCCTATTTCGAAGTTTTTTTGTCGAAACTGAGATAATTCAAGAGAAACGTGAACCATTTTTACGGAAACAAGGGCGATTCTGTATCATTAGTCCTTGTCGAAAGCGAAGACTTATACAGTAGTATTGGCGCACGTGTGTGTGTAAGTGTATGTGTGTTATACTTTAGCAGGGAGCTGTTATTTAGAACAACAGCTCCCTGAAATAATTTCCAAAGTTTGTGATCTAAATTATGAATTTCAATCAGAAAGAAACAAAAATCAATCGATCGAGGCAATGGGTAATCGGAAGGGTTTTATTCACGGTGGTATTAACGTAGATACGTGTGCTTGATATCTACAATGTTCTTCTAACGACAGGCCCTGTATTCGCGCCAACAGGGTTGTAGCTGCAATGGGCGGCACCGGGCGGCCCCGCACGGGACCATTCGCGGTCAGTTTATGTCTCAGTGCTCGATACTACGTAACTTCACAAAATGTACTGAAGTAACTATGACGGGAGAAGCGGCCCATCGAATTGACCGATTCAAATATTTTACGAGTAGGCTACTTTCCCATATCAGATCTAGAGCCCCCCAGAGATGCTGTCCCCCGAATGCCGCCAGGGAAGGGGCTCTTGGCAGTTCTGGTGATCACAGCCCACTGATTTAAATGCTTTCAATATTGCACAGACAGGTTTAGGGGTACCTACCTGAAATGGGAAGGTTTTTCACTGCAGGCACTTCAAACCCAGCATCCACACCATGAACCCAAGACAGTACTATACTGTTTAAAGTCGAAAGACTTCTCTAGTCAAGAAAGATTTCCAGTTGCCTCGAGGTTAAAAGAGTGTTACTATCACCGGCAAATTCCCGCAATAAGTCTTCGTTGTTCTTTGACATTCAGTTCTTATTTAACTTTAAAATTTGACATCAGTGAGAAACTCAGATTGAGTTTATTCCTTGTGAAAATCATTTGAGTCGCATGTCTCAAAATATCGTTATGATTGCAAATTAGGATATTCACTTCTGAACAGTTGTGTTTGTGTGACAACACTGATTACCCATAATGCAATGTACCTCTTTGAAATCGTATCTCTTTTTCTTTCAAATTATGAACTGTACCTCCCTCACAGAATATGCTATTGAGATGTGGTTTTCATTTTTTCTCAAACAGACAATTTTCCTATATGTAATGTAAACCTTCTGAAATGTCTTCTTCAGTGGCCAATCCAAGTGCAGACCTACTTGACCCATCCCCTCCCTGGAGATGACCCGTATACGATTATCAATGTGTTGGACTACCACAGTTCGTGTAACCATCCCGCGTGACAAGTTTTTGCGGAATGAACGTTGAAACATGGATTTAACTTTGCACGGTCCGCCGAGTCAGCTCTCGAGTTCTCCATCTATTTTACTCCTGTGCCTCCATAGATCGGAGCTGTACTGACTTCAATCATTGACTCGGACTCGAGTCACCTTTTTTTTAACGACCCGACTTGGACTCGAGTGAGTCACTACCATAAATGACTCGACCTGGACTTGAGTCATACAATAACATCAATGAATCGACTCAGTAGACTCAAGTCAGTGACCGGATTGACTTGACTCCGATTTTTAGTATTTTTAACTCGAGTCAAAATTTCATATCGCCCCTTTCTTTTTTCCCCGTGGCTATTTGTTCTTTTCAACTTCAGCCATCAGACCATCGTAACTCGTGGAAAGTTTATTTACGAACCTGACACTCATGCACAGTAACACCAGTGCGCAGTGAAGCGGAACCGTATCGGGGCTATAACTTAAGGCAGGTGCAGCACACTCAACTATCGTAACCATCCATATAAGGAGTATTTCCATATTCTGGTTATCATACCAGAGCTGGATTACACCATAGCTAGGTTGTGCGAATGGTTTCTTGCATTTGATATTAATATCTGATGACGTAGGAATAATTCGAAGAAAATGAAAGCCTGAACAATGGCCACAATCTCATTTAGTCTGAATTCCTCAATGACTTTTTGAGTGGCTCTCTGAACTGAACTAATCATTTTGTTCTATATTCTACTGTACGATGATTTATTCCACAGAAGTGATATATATGGTACTACTCACAGAAGTCAATTGATAGAAATGTGGAGTTTTGCTTAAGTATGTTCCCTCCATAGCACACCTTCATCCTACTGTCAATGCAAAAGGGTAAGGGTTGTGGATAACTTTTTTTGAACTCACCATGGAAAAATTAAAGGGCAAGAGCAGTCACCCTAAACTTTTTCAAAACAATAGCCAATTTTACCTTTTTCCTTTTCTGAGTACTTATCATTATATTTCAGGGTAGAACATTGCATCCAAGGAAAAGTTAAGAGTTTCTCATAATTTTCACAATTTTTTTGAGAAAAATACATCACATGATTCTTAAAAGGAATTCGGGATATACCGTAGACTAATACACTAATTAACTGCATTTTCCCTTTAAAATTTACCTTTGAAAAGAGAAAATCTCTAATTTTCTGCAAATAAATTTCTCAGAACATCAGTGTGGTCTTTTTTTATGTTTTTCAAATGACAGATGTGTTTCAATATGTTTATCCGTGCACCTTTCTTGTCACTTGCATGCTTTTGCAGTTGTCAACAGTACAGTATTAGTTAAAGGTAGTAAGTATGTCACTAGGGAAATGCATTTTCTGTTCAGCTGTTATGTATTAGGGGTTCACAACAAGTGAGGCACTCGATTGGCACTATTTTTATTTTTCCGGGGGGGGGGGGGAGGGGTAAAATGGTTGTGCCAAGAATTCCTAAATAAACTTAGTCTATTTGATTCAAATCACACCCTAGCAATTACTTACTTAATCCATCTCAAAACCAGTCGGGTCCAAAGAGGGCTTAAACTTGACTAAGACATTGCCATTAAGATGTTCATGCCATGATGCTTGTATTGGTACAATTTCCAATTTTTCTGGACAAAGCTATGCCCACAAAAATCTTAATTTTCGCTGATTAATAACGCTGCTTTGTCGATAACATTTTGCCAATGGGTCACTACAACTTCGTTTTTTTTTTTACTTGATCAAAGGTAACTACCGACTGGAAATGACTTTTTCACTTATTTTTGGCTTGACTCGACTTGACTGGGATGGATCCCTGACTCTACTTAACTTGAATCGATCTGTAATGTGGACGGCTCGACTAGACTTGTGACTCGTTACAACTCTGCCATTGATACGAGCAGGTTTCTATGTTGACTCTACTGGATCAGCACATGTGATTTGCTACATTACTGTCAGCCATAGCTCAACGTAAGTCAGCAGACCTACTGCACGTACGACTGTCAATGATATGGGAGCAAGCTTGTTTACAGGCTACACAGCCACAATACCGTACCACAAGATAATAATGAGACATACTGTACCACGCCGGCGGGTTGTGAGACATTGCGGGTTAAAAATGAAATTTATGGTCACAATTTTCCTGCGAGACATCGGGAATATTTTTGCAACAACATAAAATACTGTGTAAATCATCCCGTTTAGGCCTTAATAATACTAGGTCTGTGTATGTTTCTTTCTATTGTGCATAATGATAGCTGATAGTATTACTGTCACTGACGGAGGCATTATCACCATTTTATCCATTTCAGACCTGGTGAATGTCGGTGAAAATAAACTATCAATTTCTGACGGCGGAAGGCTAGGGCTACAGTATATGTTTTCTGGATAGTGCACAGTCAGGAGTAGTAGACGGAAGCCTGACGGGTCATAAAAACAAAATGCAACTGGGGGTAGTTTAAGTCAAAGGTTGCACATCACTGCCACATGACGGATGGATGCGCAAGCATACAAAATAAAAAGGAAAATCGTCAAGTGTCTTCCACTGTGGGATATCGTAAGTGCGAAGAAATTTAAAATTAGGCTACTCACCACCACCATTTTTGTAACACAAATACGGGAAACGCCATACATTTCCTAGACCAACGGAAAACCCTATCAGAGCAAGAATAAAATCTAGTTTGCCAGTCCAGTTTCCTCTTTCTAAAAGCTCATCTTCTGAATCGTAGCTCTTTTTCTTTCCAGAGGCGGGCTGCACTCCTTCCTTTTGACCGAATGTTTCCGTTGACTTATTGTACTCACTCTCCATTTTCTTGTACTGAGGCGTGCTAGTATCTGAAACGTTCAACGGCGGAACCTCGTCTGAAGAATAAGGAGCAAGTCCTTGGTAGTTTATTCCTGGATAATCCATCCTTATCTATAGGTTTAAGAAAACAATATTTGTGTAAGATTAGGTTGACAGGAGCAAACAGACCCTAGGTCTAAAGGTTAAATGACTTCTGTGTCACAGCAGTACAAGACAGTGTTTACATGTAACGCTTAACGTAACAACGACCTACAATTAAGAACACATTTACACATGTGTGTGAGAAAGAGGCATGCGCGGTTGCGTGGCGCTGTTTGAAAATAGAATCAGAACGCTGTCTCGCAGAAATACAAAATGTTCAATTCTACGCAGTTAGCTCACGTTTCATATCTTATTATAGACGTCAAAATGATATGTGAGAGCCCACTTAAAAATATCAAAGTAGTAACATTTGGTGCAAGTTCAAACTGCAGAAGTGAAATATTTCTGTGGTCAAAATTACTTTAAAAAAAAA
The DNA here is from genome assembly GCA_021234535.1 of Stichopus chloronotus. NCBI lineage: Eukaryota > Metazoa > Echinodermata > Holothuroidea > Aspidochirotida > Stichopodidae > Stichopus > Stichopus chloronotus. Next base: position 25,786,644 of record CM037843.1, read on the forward strand.
ACACCGATCGATCAAAATCCGTCTGATTTCAATTTATCGAAGGTCATTTGGGCTGAACGAGACCATTTGTCTGGAAACATTACAACGCAACGTCAACTGCTCTTTCAGGTTGTTCATTTTGGTGATAGGTGTATGTATAGTCTTTGATACAGAATCATACTTAGGTAATGACCGTTTTGCTCTGTATCGTTTTCTTTTTCAATGAAATGCAACTTATCTGAAGTCATTATACATCGCAAACTGTCTACACATGCGTTGCATTTCGTTGGGCATGTAGACCTGTAACGCACCTCATGTCACTGCCTTTATCAATTGCGCATGCAAATCAATTGAGCCATCCACACAGGCGTTGCGTCCAGTCACCATCGATGTGGGAAAAAGGTGACGCTCCCGGATGCGTCAATTTTTGGTAAAGTCCACGCGCGTACATCAACCATGCGTCAACTTTGATTTCTTTAATTTTCCTTTCATGAAAAGTTATTCTGGGAACATGCGCAACACAAAAACAGAAAAATCGGCTACACTGTTCAGAAATCTTGCCCAAGTTCCACTCGAACAGTATTAACAAACCATATAAGAAGGACCTACTGCATCGTCAGAGATTTATCAGAAGGGAAGGGTCTGTGGCGAGCCTGGGGGTCAACCTGTAGTGCAGCTGAAATGCATGATGCTAATTGGTGAGATGCTTGAACCAAAATCACAAAAACGGCTGTAAAATAAAAAGGAATTCTCATTTTTTTTCTTTTGCAAAAGAATTATTTCAAAATTGGAAATATAGCGTTTGATCCTTCGGTGACGAAAAAACAGCTGTATTTATTGGTGGGGTGGTGAGGAAAGTAGGCATGACTGCAACGGGGGTACTTCCAGGTGAATGCATCTCCAAGTCACTCATCGATGTTGATGTAGTCGTCACAGTGAATAATTTTAGGTATAGACTTCACCGTCCTCGTCCGTTAAATAATTCCCCAAACAGAACACTCTTACAACTCACACAAAAGACTCATATTATATCATAATATTCACTTTGAAATCTTCCAATTTACATAATTTTCAATTACCGAAGGAAACAAAAGATATGATCAGCCCTTTGTACATACTTGAAAAGAAATCATCAACTCCTCTTGGCGCATTTCAGTCACGTGACCGTGTATTACGCGAGGGATAAAACAAGTTTAGAGTAAAATCACAGACGGATGAATACCATAACAAGACCCCAATGGGCTGTGTGGTTCCTTGCGTTGAGATCATTTTCACTGTAGTCCTTTAGTCTCAACCAAGGGTAGTACACAATTTATCACATCCCAAAACAGTTACTCCACTATAGTGCTTATGTGAACTAGAGTGCAGCATGCAATGTCCTTTATCAAATTGCTGATAGGAATGCTGGCCAAACCAGAAACAATCTCTGAAGTACTCATTTTTTTCTCAGTTTTTTTTTTTTAACAAAAAGTGAAACCAAAGAGGAATGTTAATGACCGTCAATTTTAACCTGTACGTTTTTCCCCTCTGTTGACCTATATTTTCAGGCAGGAAGGTAATGTCTAAATAGCAAGCTGTTTAGCACTCTCTGACCTGACTGACCCCAGAGGAGAAAGGTGATTGATACCAGCACAGGTGGCACGTTTAATGCAAATATAAACAATACTGTCAAATATTGATCAATTAACTTCATTGTGTGTGTGAGTCTATTTTAAGAATTGAATAACACACATTCCGCAGCATGCTATACATAATGAAAACATAAATAAACGGCAGTATATGACCCCATTTGTCCATAAGGATGCTGATCAAGCAAAGGCACTGACCAGCAAAGAACTTACTAATATGAAAAGAAAAAACCAACAGTGTAACATGTAATTTGCAGAAAAACTATCGCTTTACACAACGTAATAATTCATGGCCCATATGGCCCATTCTGAAGTTGGACCCACAAATGTTGAACACTGCAAAGGGTTCCCCTACCACAATGCTAATTTGACAAACCTTTCATATTGTAAAGCAAAATATGCAGGAAAGAAACATTTTGCATAATTTCATGAAATGGTCCATATGACCCATATGGGGCCAATAACCCTGAACAACCTGAAGGAACCACTATCATAGCACTAATGTGACACAATTTCAACTGAATACCATACAACCTGTAGGAGAAGAGACATTTTGAATGATTTCATGAAAGAGTCCATAAGGCCCACTGGGACCTTGGATGCGAAAGACTTGAACACCCTGGGTTGCACTCTACACCGCAATACTAATTTGACAAACATTTCACAATGTAAAGTAAAATATGCAGAAAAGAAATATTTGGCATGATTTCATAAAATGGTTCATAAAATGTGTCACATTTAGAACTTGGACTCCAAAATCTGTAAGACCCCAAAGGCATCACTACCATAATCCATCTGTATACAAAGTATTAAGATCGTCCAAGCTTTATAACTTGAGATATCCTGTTGAAAATGTTTTCAAAATTTTGCCCCCAGTTCCCACCAGACGACCGTTGACTTCCACCCAACACGATAGGGTACACCTCCTCAATAAGGTCTACATACATACCAAGTTTGACTTTCATCCGACTTTCACCTATTGAGTTGGAGCATACCTAATCAAGTGTCATAGACAAACACACACGCATGCACACATACATACATACATACATACACATACACACACACGCCAACCTGACTGCATAGGTTTCTTAGGGCTTAGGGCCGCTAGGTCCAGGAGCCAAGCTTCAGGAGCGAAACTTCAAGTCCTAGAACAAGGCCAGTGCAGGATGGTAAAACGTGAATATAAAAACTTTGAAAGCATACTGAAGTCACCAGTGAGACAGGATACAGTATTTATCAAGAAAATTCAATCACTTGCAATGTCATGGACACTTGTGTCCTCCTGGTATTCTGATCCTTTTTTATTTGAGAAATCAATTGTTCGTTACCGTCCTGACCAAACTCGGTCCATATGAATAAATGAAAACAAGCATAAAGGGAATTACCTGATATCTGGCATCGATGTTGATAAAAAAATATATATATAGTGGCGCCATGTACATACTGGATCGATATCTCTAGGAGAGATTAGATGCACACATAATGCTGAACCTTATAAATGACACTGGATCTACAAGGTCAGTTCAAATAATACCGAAATTACTAACGTAAATCGTAAGGAAATCGTTTTCAGTTCTTGTCCTCAGACAACAGGCGTCGAGCCCAAGAGTTCCAACGGTTCCTCGAGTTCGACCCATGCAATAAGCCTGCCCATAATAGCTGATGCATGCGTGAGCCCGTAACCTACATTATGAAAATGCATGAATTAAACCATTATAGGGAAATATAAGGCATCATTCCATTCTACCTTGGAAATATCAATAATTGAATCATTTTCCTTTCTTTTCCATTTATGTTCACACAGGCATTTTGCCATTTAGGCCTATCTCCCAAACTTTAAATACGTTTCCATTAAATCCCTTAAAATGAACTTGTGGTTGTGTTCTCTGCTTGTTGCGTCTGCCAAAAGTTCATGTGCGTTCAAGAACAATTTAGTATGGCTCCCTCTATTAGGATAGTCTCCGCCAGAGCCGTACGGCTCTGGTCTCCGCAGAATGACGGTGACACCGTCTGTCAGACGGTGTTGATCGTCACCCTCCGGATGGAATGAACACAGAATGTCAGGACCAATCAATTCGTTGTTTGCAAAAGAAAGTGAGGTTTTTTCCAATAGGAATGATACTGTCTGAAGGAAAAAGAATGAAATTCACTCCAAAAAGGAGTGTTGACAGGGTCCACTCGTTGTAAGAGTAAATTTTCGCCCGGAATGGAGTGACAATTCTCTCCAAATATTTCATACGGATGGAATGAAATATTACTCTTAATGAAAGGCCTCCGTTGGTAACCAGGAGCAAAGAAAAAAAAAAGAAACAGTGGTGGCCAGTAGAAAAGCTCCCGGAAGCTCTGGCCTTTTAGAGACATCTGGTCTTTAATGGAAGCAATTTGCGTTCAGTTTCTGAGAGCCCAAAGCCATCAATATCCGCAGAAAACGTCGGGCCGGCGGGACAAATTGGGTAATTGAACCTGACGTACTGCGTCGCAAAGACTCAGGCTACGCGTCAACCACCAACCCAGGGGAATACAAAGAGATTAGAGAACGTTCTTTCTCATTCTATACAAATGCTATAATAGTTAAGATTACCGGTGGTAAAAAAAAAATTTAAACAGGGGGAAATTTTTGTGACACCACTGGCGATGCCACAATTGGGAGTGGGAGGACTAGTCCCTTTCAGTTTTCGGAGAGGTGGCCTTATTGTTTTATTATCATCAGGAACCGAGTTTAATTTTAAGCTGTAGATGTCTGTAGGTGGTGGATTGAGGTGCTCATTTTTCTAAAATTGGAGAGCTGGTACTACTAAAATTGGAAAGCTTTGTAGTATAACATATACTTACCACATTACGAGCGTAGGTGCCAACCTCACGTGCCCTCCCCTACCCTGCACAGCAGCGTCCCCCTTGTAACTTATTTTACACTCCTCTCACTTTTTGGAACCTGGTGTTGCACTGGTGTGACACCCAGAGCAACACCGGTCAAAAACAGTTTTCCAAAGTTGGGAAATGTGGTTTGAGAGAGGATTCCATAAATCCTGAGATATAACGAGTAGAGACGCGATCATAGCCAACTTCACCATACAGGGACAGGGGGAGAGGGATCCAGATCGAGGGGTGGTGGTTCGCTAATTCACAGAACATTCCCGGATCTATAAAACTGAATCAAGCTATCTTTCACATCCCCCCTTTTTTTTTTTTTTTTTGCTGCGACAGAGCTAGAGGGGACAGAATTGAAGAAATCGGCGTGGGGATTGTGGGTCTACGAACAGAGGCAGTTAAAAGAAATGGTAAACCCCACAAAACAATGGTGCAGATGATCTACAAAGATTTTATTTTATTTATTTATTTTTTTTTTGAAGAGTAAGCTTTTGAAATGCGAGACCTAAAAATAGAAATATCTGAATGCCTTTAACGAGGCCAGAGAAGTGGCAATTTCCTGTCATCCTGCATGGGTTGTTTACTCAGAGTGCACCCTTTAAATGTGTTTCGACATCGGTGAAATGATTGACGGCTTCGAGGAAATGTGCTTTCACCACTCACAAAAATCCCTAGTGTACATTTGTGTGTTATGAAATATAACTGCCACCACACTTCGGGCTTCAGTGGCAATTTCTCAAAAAATCTTACACAAATAGGCAAACAGTTCATACTTGAAACGACTGGCGGATCCAAGGGTGACACCTGTTTTAGCCTAAAAAATATTGTTTCCCAAATTTTGCTGAATAATAATGAATCAAATACATCTTAGAAGGATATTAGCTTCGCAACAGTACACCTTTCTGACACCAAATCTAATTTGAATTCTGCGTGACTAAGGGAGGAGGGGGGGGGGGGGGGGTAGGGGTTAGGTGTACAGCTAACAGCTACAGAATTTTCCATAAAAGGGAGGGGAATACCACTCCCCTTTAACCCATCTTCCATATCACTACACCACTTAGTTTACTTCCAAACTGCCCTAAACTGTCCAAACTTAGCCCAACGGAATTTGCCTGTGGACCCTACAAGGAGTCGTCAGTTTTTTTCATTTTGAAGTATGCTATCCTGCAACTTACTTTTACACCCACAAATATGCTGAAAACCCAGAGCTTCCCGGGGCTCTACCCCTGGACACCCACCGGGGTTTTGCCACGGGTCCCCATTAAGGGTCCTAAGTTTTCATCTTGTCAACTTAGAGAAGAATAGACTACATAATTAAAACTGTTTGGAATCTTTGCGTTTAATGATTCACTTTGAGCAAAAATATACGTATTCTGAGCTTAAAATCTTCACTCAGAGATATGCTAAAACCTCAAAGCTTCCGAGGGCTTCGTTCCCTGGAACCCACCAAGGGCCCTAAGACGGGCCCCTAGACCCCACTCTCTCTCACGCTACGCGCATTTTCCCCCCACTTACTTTCTTTTGCCCCTCCCCCCAAAATTTAAAATCCTGGTGCCGCCAGTGGGTAAGCATTTAGAGCACAAACTTAAATAGTCTACCTTAACTACACACACAGTTATTCGACTAAACATGTAAGCCGTACAGAAGTTAACGGAATGTAAAGCAAAGCACATGCATTGAGCCACAGAGGTAAATATCTGAACTTATTTGCTTAGCATACAGTAGATAAGACCCTCACTTGTTGCAGTAACGCGCGAACGGGAATAAGCAGGCTGATCGGTTACAGACTATTTGCGAGGAAATAATTACAATTAAACAACTTGTCCGCCATTGTAACTAGGTGCTGGCCTTCATCCTCCTTTAAAGTCTCTGATGTAGTGTACAAACCGAATTCAGATTTCATCATTAAGATACACTTTAGAAACGATCCCCATTTCTCTGTAAACGTGATTACTTAAAAAGTGTTCCTCAACCATCGAGCACACTACAGCAGTGTTATGATTGGAGATTCTGTAGACTTGCCCCAAGTCTCTCTCGTTCTGCTCTCTTCTGCCTCTCATGAAGTTTTTTCCCCTTCGCTCAAAACTTCATCCGAATATATCACTATTCTTACAGTTCCTGCAGCGCTATGTACAGCTACCGAACGATGGCACTTGTTCCTGAAGGACCTTGCACACGCACGCACACATTCACACACGAGATTCTGTGAAACGGGGGAGGGTGAGGGGAGGGTGGGGGTGCCTGAAGTTGGAGGATTCGCTGTTGATGTTGTCTTGATGGGATTAGTCGGTGGGCAGGGGAGGGGTGGGACAGAATACATGCTTTGAAATTTAGAACGTTATAGTTACAGTGACATAGTCATGATTCTTCAACAGACCGGAAATGGGGAAAACATGAAGGATTGATGAATCACACGACCATGCAGACTATGCAGGATATGATGCTTCCAGGGATATGGTTCCCCCTAGGGTGGAGAAAATATTTTTTTCCTTGAAATGAACTTTTTGATCTATAATTCATCGAAATCGGCTTTGTTCATTTAATTGTTTATGTTCATGCTATGATTCATAGGCCTATACAGGAGCAGATTAAAGTCCAACCATGAGTTCCCTGTGGTACTATCTAGGGTTCTATATAAACATATCCTAATACTATCTAATCTGAGCGCCAGAATCTTTGTTGTATGGCGAACGAAATTTTGTTGAACAAAAATAACTGCCCGAGATGGCACTAAATATGTCACCTACTACTGTGGTAAACTTAAGTGACCTGAATCTGTGTTGTTTTGCATAGAAGAGGGGCCTCAGATGATTTCTGATAAGTTTACAAACTTCCTCTTTCCATAAAGTAATTAGGAAAATGTAAAAGAAAGTCCAAATAAAGGTGGTAACTGCAAAAACCGAAAAAAAAAATCGTATTTTTTTAAGGTGGGGGGTCAATATGTGGGAGATATACATATATATTTAACAAATAGAAATCTACAACAAGATAAAGAGACACCGTGGAGCTTGATCTAAGACGGATGAAAGTAAATGTTCTTGAGCAAATCAACGGAGGGATGGGGGGTGCATTTGATACTCGGTCGCGGCCCTCTCAAGGAGTGGAGGACATGTCCTATCTCTCCTCGACTACCTGACAGCCCTGGTTGTCTACTCTTTAGCTCGTCACCGGAAGGAGAAAAAATAAGGAGGTCGGAGATTATGCATAGTGAAGGGAAAAGTATAGAGGAAAGTCACTTTTTTGATGACTTCAATTCAAAAGTACAATGCTTCAAGTTCAGATGAAAATACGCGCGATTCTGTTTGTCTTTAGTCGTATACCTGCTAATGTAACCATTATTATTAATTTTTACATTCGCGTTCGGGATGCATACTCTGGATGGACACTCTGTACATATCGGACTTAATAACTAGTACTACTCAGTATATTAATACTATAAGAGCTTTTCCGACATAACTGATATTTCATTAACGATTCCAGTTGTAACATAATCTCTCACATACCAGCATTAAAACCTCTTTTCATTTGTTTAAATTTATTTTTCTAACCACATAGCTTTAAAGAGTTTTTGTGGCTGGATGAGTCGGATCAAACCAAACATCTCCCTGAAGGTCAAGGCCAGCATGGCATCACCGGTAACATATTGTCTTAACAAACAGTGGTGCATGGTGAAACCATACATGGGCAAATTTCGGCAACGGGCCCGTAACCTATTTGGGGGGAAATTTCTCTATACGCTCCGCTCAAATATAGCGCACCGTAGATTAGGAGAAGAAAATTTTATGTCCCTTCAATGACGACATTTACCCCCCCCCCCCCCACACACACACCTGTAAAATTTAAAGCTGCCCGGACGGGCCCGTTTACCAACGAATGGTCCTTAGTCCAATGAACTCAGATAGGCACGTATAAGTAACACTGAGAAAGCTATGTTCAAAAGAAAGTATGTGTCCGAGGAATGTAGTAATGACACTAAAACAAGCCGCGTGTTATGAAGAAGTGAAGGTGAGACCCCACGTCATATATTCCATTCTTTTCCCCTTTAGAGGAGTGCGGCAATCCCAAAACTGATTAGGTCAATAAGATTACACCCCCCTCATATAGGAAGGAGAGCTTCAAAACTATAACTCGATCATCGCATCAGGAAAAGGACTACCAGTGATGCTGGACAGAGTCATCATCATTTATCTTATCAAGTGAAGAGCAGACTCTAATTGTTCAATACATACATATGTATACCAGGGGCGGATGGGGGGGGGGGGAAGGCGGCGATCAGCCATTTTCCTGCACCCCCTGCCAAATCCTGACTCCAACATTGTATATACTAAACGCAGATGTATCTGATTACATAATAGACCAGAGAAGTTACTTATATGTAGCATATTACGCCATTTGTTTATACGCACCAATCTGAGCTTAGCAGACGCCCGTGTTTCATTGAGTATTGCACGTAGTTAAACATTACAATGAGCAATTTGCTGGTCGCTGGTTAATGCAGGGCAGGAGCCCTTTCGAATCCAACGCTCCAGCTGATTGGTTGGGGTCTTTGGGGTCTTTGACAACAAAACAATGGGAACAAAATATGCTAGAAAATCCAGAAGTAGTTATTTTCGTAAGCTTTCACACTTTTTTTTCTCAAAACAAATCTGGAGAAAGGAGAACTAGGCAAGACCATTTTAAAGGGAAATGAGGACTTTGTTACACAGAAAACAATCATATTTTTAAAAACCAATGTTTGTGAACATACAGTAATAGGTCATTCAAACTTAGAAAGGACCGTACAGTGACCTTCGTTTCGAGAAATGAGTTTCTCACGAATAGAAATTCAGCTATTTGTTTATCAAAAGTAATTTGTTCAAACAACTTTCCAAAATTCAAATGATGCATCTTCCTTTACTGTTCTCATAGGCCTACGTAATTTTTTGAGGAGGTGAACGGCGGTAAAGCTGTTTAATACATGGGACTGAATGGTTAAAAAAAATTATGAAAGTTTGTTTGTTTGTATGCAATCTTGGTGTATTCTAAACGCTCTATTTCCCTTTCAAGCAGACTGCTACACATGCATATCAGTGAGCCCGGTTTTAAAATATCCCTTTTATATGCACATATTACGTCGGTATATGGGTGTATTAAACTGAATATATATATTTATTCTACAACACAGGTATTAATTCGAGTTTACATACGTTGACCCATTAAAAGTAACCTTCTGATTGACTTAGTGTACAAATTTGATTTTATACCGGTTTCCATGAGCAGTGAGCCATGTAGAGAAACCCATTTTCCAACGTGACGAAGCTGACATGTGGGGCAGTGGTGTATTTCAACTTTAAAGAAAATAAAAGGCAAAAAACCCCAAAAAAACAATACTTTCATGCACATTAAAAACGCTTCAATCGTTATCCAGTGGCTAAAGAACAGATCTGTGTTGAACACCGAGCCAGGCTTGCGTCCGTCACTTAGCAATCTTATGAAGTCTTTGCATGATAAGGGAGTACTTACGTTTCCTCTCACAATACTTGATTAAAAATGAGAACTTACTTCAGACATTCAGATGATGAGTTTTATTGTAGTTACAAAGATGGAGTCCTGCGAGATGTTGCTTCGTCCGTCGTCAAGTCTAGTTGTCCAGTGTGATGGACATATACTATTTTCTACTTTCACTGAACCGTCGATGTAGAGATGCGAACAAACTAGGGATTGGCTATTCAACTCAAGCATCCAGTGTAAAAAAAAAAAACCGTCACCAAATTGAATTCGAGAAAACTGTTCGAATTTTGTTCGATGCAGGAAAGCGGCATACGTTTCCTCAATTTTTCTTGCTACAGTACAGCGGTGCATGTATTAATGAACGGCTTCCTTTGAGTGGCACTCGAACTGAACTGTTGCTTGCAAACACACCACACACGTCAGCTAATGAGCCTCTCACCGTCACAGCTGAGTAGAATTGAAGTTTGACCACGAACTCGGTGCATCATTGGCTTATCACAAAACTGACGCTGCTTGTGCAGCGTTCAATATTTTCCCGTAACCTGGTACGGAGGCATGCAACTGTTTGGACATATTTATAGACCCAGACATCCATTTTTCATCCCCTAAAAGCATCCCCGCCGGCTTTCACAGAGATTGAAGAGTACGGTATTTGAAAGTAACTAACATTGCAGGACACGAACACAAAAATTCATTATTTATCGCATGCATTTTTTGTGTGGGCGGGTGGGGGGATAAACGTTAGTCTCTTCATGAAGTAATCCACTTTTAGCATAGCCTATGGTCACGACTTCGAACTATTCACCTCGGTTTACTAGACTGTTTTTGGTGCACGGTTATACTGTATGAGATTTAAATGCTACCCGCCTTTTTTCATGGCATGCATATGGCTATTGCAAGGAGTTACAGAAGCGGGGTGAACTACGGTAGTAGCACCAGTGCATGGGAGGGGGGGGGGGGGCGAGATTCACTGGTGTAATAAACTATCGTAGCAGAATGCTGAAGGAACATGGCGAAGGAATCTCTCATTTGGCAGTATTTTGGACGTTAAGGTCCGCTTCTTTCAGGAAGGTGATTTTTGACAGACATCAGTGGAAACGCCTGCACGTCGGTAAAATTTTACCATGTTTTCAAGGAAACCTCAGAGGGCGGCTAGAGGTGGCCCGGGAAGGGAACCATACCTTTTCAGCTTAGATTCGTTGCCTTTATTGAGCAAAAGTATATTTACTCATTTTGGAACTTGAGTTGAACGCTTCCTAGTGTGCTCATGCCTCCATAATTGCAGCATCCTACACACTTTGTCAGTGTAAAAGGCCCGAATTAAAAGTCATGAGATCAAGACTAACGACTAAGGACAAGAAACTGTCGCTAATGAGTGCCATAGTAACCAGTGGGACTGGCAACGCAAATGAAACTACGGACAAATGTTTAAGTTCCCTTCATCCTCCCCTGTTTGCTAACTTGTCCCACGTGACACTGGTTTACTAACCACGTGATGACTAGTTAATCAAGATGGATAATGAGAGGGGCGTCTAATTGCATATTTCGTTCAATTCCTTTAGTTTGTAAAGCATTATCTGCAATATGGTGCGGCGGTTAATTGATAATTTTCAGTGTGAACCTACAAACATGTACTTAATTTAAACCGCGTAGGCTATTGCAATAAAGCAACGAAACTACACTAATGGCTAATTGCCGTTTATTGCTGAACAGTGACGGCGTGGTTGAGAGACAGCCGGGAGGCCTCCCCCACCCCCCCCCCCCTCCAGTAGCAAATTTTCAAGGAGTGTAACTAGAATGAGAGGGTACTTGCGGAAGCGGTACTTTCTATACAAATATTTTATGGTTCGATCAACTTATGAGGACGCTCCGCTTAGATAGTTCTCCCCCAGTTTTAGTTACCATGACGGGTGCCACTTAAGCCCCCCCCCCCCCCGCCGTCACTGGACGTCACTACAATTTTCATAGCCTAGCCTTCAAACGGAGAAAGCCCGGAGTCACCATTTTTCACAAACAGTGTAAACACTGCGACAACAATAGGCTACGTTTCGCTGGCGAACATAGAGTAGTTTCAAATCAAATAAACACAATCAGCAGAGTTAACGTATACATTTTTATTTAAATTATCAAATGAAACTGCAAAACAATTATCGCACAGTTTACATAACGTATACTTATCTCCTGTTTAAAGATCGTGTATACACATGCATCATCATACATGGCATTCTTCCAGAGGTTCATGGTGAAACGAAACAAATCATATTGCAGGGATGTAAGGAGCTGTTACGCATGATGCAAATAGCTACAAATTATGCCCCTATCGGACGTACCAAGCCATTGAAGTTGCTGTTCCCGTAGTGCAATTAACAAGTAGTGTATATAAAAGTCTTCACCTGCTTTTTACTTCTTTATTCTTAGTATCACGTTGGTTGGTATCAGGTGATCAGTTTTGTTGGCCGCAATTTCACAATTGAATAATGATTTTACATGCATCTCTGTTTGTGAACAGCTTGGGCTAATGTTGAAACCAATGGACAGCACCGTCTAGAATCAGGGGGCTACGTGCATCGTGGGTCGAAGAACGAATATTCACAAAAGGGCGCTGTGCGAATCATCATTCCGTCGTGTAGTTAATTTATTAGAACCTTTTGCAAATTGACAGTAGAGACAGTGGACAAGCAGCATCAGACAGTGTTATACACCGATTTAAGTACGTTTTGCCGTAGACGCAGCGATTGAGCTGGTATTCGTTTTGTACACGTTATATAACACGATTTATAATTCATGTCAGCTCGACAAAGTCATGGAGGGGGAATGCACCAGAAAGAAAAAAATGGACTAAACTTTGAAATTTTCTCCTCCATTTATCATCCACAAAGTACAAAGCACAACCGCCAAAAGCAATGGTCATCTCTGTTGTCTATATAGAGAAAGGCTAGCCATGTTTTATTTCATCCCTTAACCTTCCCAGCAGGTGTTGGTATACAGCCGTTTAACGTAACCTACAAACCTAAACACCAGCTTCTGAGTGTAACTTATTACGTCGGTATACACGAATTTTAATAGCTTACAGTCCGTACGCACATTCAGTGGGAATCCAAGCGACAAATGTTCGCGGATGTTGGTATTACGAATGCAGTCAGAATGCATGAGTAATACACGTCCATATGACAGCCGTTCTACTTTTTATTCCCGTTTTGATAATATCCTCAAATAATTAATCATATGATTGAAACAAATTTCAGATATTATCAAATCCATTCATGATATAATTGATTAAACAACATTTAGGATATCAAACATTGACGTCTAGATATCATTAATTGAATTGATGATATCATAAATTCATTTAAAGATATCTGTAAATGCATAAATGATATCCGCAAATATGACGGAACTAATGAATATGAATATCTGGACTAATATAGAGCATACAGATCAACACCTCTGCTCCTCCGACAAGAAAATGTAGCATAAAAACGATGGTCAGGGGAACGTAGGTCCGTAGGTTGACCCATTCCACACTAGAAGGCTAAGCCAGTTGTATACAGTCAACTTTCAAGCACGTGATTACAGAAAATGAAATTTAAGTGATTTGTCGTAATGGTTGCTGCCCTGAAGGAGTGAGAGCACAAATGACATGTTTGAATAACATTAGAAGTACATTCCTGCTACTTCAGATCATATTGATGGAAAATCAGTTCATACTCATGTGCTTTTTTCTAGACTAGTGTGTACATCGTGTTAATGCACTGGTCTGCCGGTATACACTAATTAATTTAAGAATATTTATTGAAACCCTACATAGCAGTTTTAACATTCATGGACCGTAAAAGTTTCTATTTAGTTGCTACAGCACTCTGTAAACACAGCAGTTTATACGGCATATCTAGTGAGTGAGTGAGTGAGCGAGGTTTACTTAAAAACAAGGTATACGTTACGTGGAAATATGGTCAAAGCTCAATAGTGCATTTGATAGTTCGTTGCACAGCTACAGGCACTGTAGAGGATACGGTACAAATGTAAAAAAAAAAATTCCAGTGACAATTTAAGAGGCTCTTAAAGGGAAATATGGCGTTTGTTTTACAGAAAACTTCCATATTTTTGAAAGCAATGTTTGTGGACGTAGAATGCTAGCTTATTCAAAATAAGGAAGTACAGTAGCCTTCTTTTCAAGAAATAAGCTTCTCACAGAGAGAAATCCAGTTATTTGTTACTCAACACTAATTTGTTCACCCAAACTTTACTCATCATATGTACACTGTTTTGAGGAGATGAAGCTTTGGTAGATGTTTATTGATGACACGGAATGGTTTAAAAATGATTACCGCTATTTTCTTTTGTATGATCTGTTGGTGTATTCTAAACGCTGTATTACCCTTTGAATGGGAGACCATATTTTAAAACACTGCAGGCACTTCACATCCCACATCAGAATCTTGTTCATTCATACTTGGGAAGAACCCTCTGCTCCTGTTGGCCCATTACACTTGGGTGACCGTACATTAACACGTGGATAACACACGGTCCATTTTAGCGGCTGATTCACCGGCGGATGAATACAATAAAATCGAAGATCTACTGTGTTTTGTCGTCGGCTATCTTACAAACAGTCTGTGCATGGTGATGGTACTTTTTCTATCGAACACGAACATTGTACACATTTTCTCGGACTTTGTTTTCGATTAAAATGTGCTTTGTATCGACCCAATTTTTCTTTCGTTTTCGTATCTTTCATTGAAATCTCTCATTTGAATGAATAAGGTTAATCAATTGTGGACCTGACAATTTAAGAATAATGCACTCTGGCGAATTAATGCTGTTGCTGGATGCACTTGGGTTGTGCAATCGTGATTCGCTTGCAGTAACCACCCCCTCCCCCCCCCCCCCCACTCCGATCGTGAATTACAATGCACGGCCCATCGTTGATAACCTTTCATTCATATTTCAAGATGTTGTTGAAGAAAGAAGACAATGCCAGCCAAAACAAAAAAAGGTTTCCAGGATTTCAGTCCCTTAAAAAAATATCTACAATATCAGCATATCTTGTCTGCTTCAACAAGGGTACACGCCAGACGTTACTTGGCTTCATGTCCCACTGGTACAAACTTTGTGGAAAGTTTGTCATGGTATTGTTACAATCAAATGTAGGCAGTGAGAAAAAAAGAATTGTTTATGTGAAGATTTTTTTACATGGAGCGTATATACGCCTGTGACGACAGATCTTGTCTGACCATCATCCAACGACATCTACTATTTGAGGACGTCATCATCACAGGAGGGAGTCTCTAACACCCCCCCCCCCCACACACCTTATGGTAATAGTGCACGGTTCAAGTCATCTGACAACCTTCAGCAAAATGATCACAGCGGGTAAACCCACGCAAGCAGTTTTTTATTCAACATCTTTCACATGACCAATAGGATAAAACTAAGGCACTCTACTGTGATAGGTTTTCATGAAAAAGTTGAAAACGGTTAACCAATAAAGTTGGTTGGGCGCCATGCTGTTGGAAAAACTTGAAAAGGTCATATCCCAATATTTCACAAGGAGCAACATAAATCTACCACGTTCTATTTTCTTATATTTTTTGTTACATTTTTTCGTTATTTTTCTTATCCCGCAGGTTTCGTCAAAGGAATTTACCTCACATAAAGGTTTAAAGATGGCCAATTTTACCAACAAAATAACAAGAGGGCAATCCACGGAGTTGCTCAGTTCATCCCATATCGTTTCTTTCTCACACATGTTGTGTCGAGCACATACATGCTACATACAAAGGTTAGACTACAGCAAGACATATACCTGGCCAGATAACGTAAAGGACGCACAAGTGATGTGCGTACGTTTACCGTTTGTAGAAGTTGCATGCCAGTCAAAGTATTCCCCTGCAAGGAGAAATCGCGTGTGTGTCAAAAAGCTTCAGAGCCCCTTTCAGTGGGCCGCTTCTGGGTGTTTCGTAACAGTTCTAAGAAGTAAATCATAATGATATGCATGATTCCATATTTTTTTTTTCCGCCAAAACGTTCCGTACTGTTAACATCTCACCCTTTGTTTAGTATATATTGTCAAAACATACTGAATGAAGATACTATCAAAGCATGGAATATTACATTGACTGTTATCAAACATAATCGCTCAATCCAAAACATAGCTGCATAGCTGTACTATATGCAGTAATAACCGAAACCTTTGACTAGTATGATGTCATCGATCAGGCGAACACTACATATCACACTGCAGGAACTTACGACAAAGTTTGAAGCTTAGTCGACTTACTGACTAGAGGGAAATTGTGACGTGCACTTTTGCAATACATTTTGGGGATTGAGATTTGACCTTTGACTGCTGACCTTAAAGTTTGATGGGAGACACAGTTTTACACCATGGATCACTTATGTACCAACTTTGATCTGCATTGACACTGCGGTACTAGGAGGAGTTGTGGACGCAAACTTCCCATGGTTAAAGTTTGACTTTTGACCTCTGACTTTGACCCT
This sequence comes from Stichopus chloronotus, assembly GCA_021234535.1. Lineage (NCBI taxonomy): Eukaryota > Metazoa > Echinodermata > Holothuroidea > Aspidochirotida > Stichopodidae > Stichopus > Stichopus chloronotus. The sequence goes on from CM037843.1 coordinate 25,803,113, forward strand.
CAACTGCATAAACATGATTTTTAGATAATATCTTGTATACCCGCCGTATATTAGAATTTTTCATGAAAATGGCCAGGTTTGATTAAGTAATACAGCAAAAAAAAAAAAAAAAAAGGATCATGACCGATGACCTTAAATTTCGACGGGTGACACGACTGATCATGGGCTATCTAGTTATAGACCTTCATCGACTTTGTGGTTTTGGAAGACTTGATGACGCAAACTTTTGGAATTCGAATTTTCTTTCACACACACAGGGATACTCACACACCTTCACATATTTTGACCCCTACTCATATGATGGTGTTCCAGATCACCTTGACTACCATGCTAGGTTAGACCTTCATGCATCAACTATAAACCACATATAATATTACAATAACAACTGTTGCTATGGAAACTGATGGCGTCATAAGATTCTCTAACCATCAAGCAACTAGGCCTACAATAGTTGCCTCATACATACACGCATAGGGATGAGATAATAACCACCACAGAAGATTAGGGACTGCCTCAAGCCACAACCGAGATACGTGCCTGAAAATGTGGGAACAGCTGATGTCAAAGTAACCTACTAGGTAGGCAAAAAGCCTTTACACCCGCAACTTAAATTGAGTTCATACCACACAAGATGAAATGGTCAACAGAGGAACATGGCAATCAAAGCAACGTTGTCTTCAACACAATCACTTGAATGAAGGTATAAGTATGCGTGACACACTGACGCAATTTCGATGTAAAACTATAATGTATGCACGTTGCTGAAACCACGGCGGGAAGCAACTAGGCCTATTCTAACATCATATCAATCATAATAAGTGTTTGCACTTTTTCGAAAAAGCAAATCTAAGTTCGAGAGTGTACGTCTCCTATAACGTATTATGGAGGAATGATTTCTTGTGAATAGATTTTGATACGAATGGCAATTAAAAATAATTTAGTGTTAGCATCGGGTATCAGGGGACCGACTTTATCAAGAAACGGTTCTGAAATTGCTACCCGGATCTAAAGTTTCATCAACGTACACTTTACTTTCAAATTCAATTCATATGCAACTATACACAACTTCATTGTCATTTGCCCGTACGTAAGGTACATATTATTAACTTACAACGCAAAATGCTGTATTATGACTTCACGAAGGACTCGAAAACCTAACGGAAGGCACCCGAGTCCGACTTGAATCCGGTGCAAATATGTGACGATAAGGCAATTGGACACAGCAATGACTAATTAAATCATACTTCTACATGTGATTTACCCGCATCTTTTTATCATAATATCGTTTGCGAACGAACGAATCTATATACTCTATCACCCTTGCCCAGTGAACGTTGTCGATAACACTTCTACAACAAAGTTATGGAAGCATAATTAGTAGGAAAAAGGTCTAACAGTGAAATGGTAGAGATTATGAAATAGAGTCCAGAAATGATTGCAATAACCATTGTTGCAAAATGGGGATCACATGTAAATCAAACTTGTATTGGAAAAAGTTATTCATTTCGTATATAACTTCAATTGAAGGTTTATCAAGGCTGAAACGTTGTATCAATAGTAGGATGATGCACGATAGGGGGTTAATGATAGCGAAGCACCCGGACTGCGACCTCGCGCATCCAGGGATAGCATTAGCCCCCGAAAGTAGTTTATCCTACCGCTGATACACAGGTCCAAAGTTGATTAACATTGGCCATACATACAAAACGAGATTTGATAAAAAAAAAGAAGAGAAAACGAAAGAATACTTGGTCCTTAAATAACCGAATTTTGTAGAAAACGAACCCCACAAAAAGGTAAACAAGCTTAACAACATGTCAACAATGTTCGTGCGCGATACGCAAAGTAACATTTAAATAAAATGAATAACAATAGCATAGCAACAGTATGGAATTATGCATGCTTCAGTTTCGACTTAGTACGTTATATGCTGCAGTACTGATAGTCTATATAGTGTGGGCATGCAGAGATTCAGTGCACGTGTATCTATTAACTAATGCACGGAGCGCTTACAGTGCTTTGTTTTCCTCATCACGTAATCAAATCTTGGAATTTGCTTTAAAGTTGACTAGACGGTTTTTTTTAAAGATAGTTTCATTTAGAGAAAAGCTTTGACATGATTGATGTCTCACGCTGCAGCCCTAACAGTAAAAGCAGCAGTTAACGTTGATTTCGTTCAAAGACCAACTATAACGGTATGAAGGCTTTGGCCGAAGTTGACTCGAACCCTTTGCTTTTGACTGTGGGAGTTTTACGATTGCAGTCCCCAGTCCTCTGTGCGATTTTGTTGCATAAGGACTTGCTGTTGGACTTCTCCGTGAAATCGAAGGAAAAAGTAATGCTAACTTCGGTAGGCTTTATCAAAGGTTTTATAAATCTGCTGAATAAGCATCGCGCGACACAATTCTCAAATTTAGAGAGGTAAGATTACCGTAAGAAGAATTACCACTGACGTTGTCACTAAGTTGTTCAAGTTGTTGTATATTTATAATTTACATGTACCAAATTTAGGTCTATATTTCAGTTTTAAATTCTTAATGAACTTCAAATTTAATATTATTGATTTTTAGCAATTGTTTTGTGTATACATGTAAGGGAGCATGCAGACTACGAAACACTGTCGATCCACGGTTTTATTGTATTCATCCGCCGTTGACTGACCTGCAAATATCCCACGGTCACCTGACTGAAATGGGCCAATAAGAGTTGAGGATTCTTTCCAAATATGTATGAACCACAGTTACCTAAAAGAAAGAACGAAAAACAAATGGTGCCCCTCTTGGGACTGTCCTGAGATATATATGGCACTTTTCAAGTTTGTGTGATATTCCTTCCTTTAAAGATTGGAAGTCCTGAAAACGCAATAAGTGAAGGAAAGGTATCACGTTTGTTCATGAAAACGTTTAATTTCGCTGTTTTATAACTAATTAGTGGAAAATATGAATTGTGCTCTGTAATAGTTTCAGTCAGTAATTAACACTCCAATTTTGACTTTTGACCCGCATGAGCATGTGTTTTTATTTCTTACATAGATGACGTCCCAAATGCTGGTGTTTAAAATATCTGCCTGCATTTGAATGGGTTGCAAAGATTCATTTTCATGTGATATCATTTTACCAAAAGTGAGAGTTGCACTAACGAGGTGAAATGCCTTCATTTACAGTATTATGATTCTCTTCATGGGAGACTTGATTGTTGACAAGTTTCACTTCGGATTCTGGAAAAATTTAATTGTTCCTGTGCGTCCTAGTGCTTTGGACAGGTTTTTTCTCCTTTGTTGGGACCTGTATCCTCGGTGAATTTTATGGGACCTTTGGTCCTCTTTTACCCTTTAACCTGTTCTGTGACATGTTATGTTGCCTACCTTCCTGTTTTGTCCATTATGTGTCGTTTATGAATTACATTGTAAGTAAAACTGCCGTGACAGTAACACTCAGTCTTTGAAATGGACTAATTACAATTTGGGTAAGTATCAAATCCTAAATCTGAGCTGTTATCATAACACGGTAAGTTTCACCTTTAATATTCTGCCCACAGCTTCTCTCCTTTTGTCCATTTTATTTGCAGATTGAATCCCATGGATGCACCCGTATTGTGACATAATCTAGTGGATCTTGCGATGATAGGATATCGCAGTTGTGTACATGGAATCTTTGTCTAAATTGTTTGCTTCAGCGTATGTTATTGTCTTCATTGAATTAAATAAGAGAGATCAAAGGCCATGATGTTGCTCTACTCTCAGCCAAGTCGTTTGGCTTACTTGTCAACAAATACGTCCAAAGTGCATTCGAACACCGAGAGGGAAGTGGTTAGCAAGACCAGCGGTCCAATCAACAATAATAAAAGCCTCAATGTAAGATAACAAGCATATGCCATGGAGCTACATTGCATAAGCACAAAAAGGACCAGAATGCACAAATGCACATGTGTTTTCAGTCATGTAATTATATGAGTTTTTATGAATGTGGCATATTGTGTAAATAAGGTGAGGATTTGTAACATGCTTGTCTTTGTAATATTACAGTAATTCCTTGTGTCACCAACAGACATTTAACAACCGCTATATGGCATCTACTGACCTATAAGAAGTACTCAGCATACACACCTGCACACTAAATGAGAAACGTCCAAGCTTCATGTCTTGGGATTCCATGTGTACACGGTTGTCACATAGTTACTGTTGTTAATCCGTACATAACAAATATGAGATCAGGGCAAGCTTACCTTTCTTGAGATTTTCACAATTCGACCACTGTTGACCCCAAATGACCTTTGACCTAAACCGAAACAACACGGTTTGTAACTCGATGTAATAACGACCTACATCCAAAATGTGAGATCTGTCCAAGCTTACCTTTTTGAGACACCGTGTTTACAACGAACACGTTACAAACATACATACATGTACACACACGCGCGCGCGGGGGATGATGCAGCGTTTGCAATTATCATCGAAAGCAAAAATCCGACTTTCAATTTGAATAAATGTCGCATGATGGATAGGAATTTTTCTGTTTATCTTCAACGTGGACTTGAGACTTTGACCGAGGAATAATGCTACTTTTCGTCTAGCATAATTAACAAACTGAAGTCCTGTAGAAATTGCAACATATATTGCTTAATCATTAATAGGTCCATTACATTGTCTCATACTCGACTCAAAAATCACTGCCCTTGTCACTTCTGTGATAAACGACTAAAGGGCTAGTATTGTGCTCGGAAGCATTGCAAAAAAGAACTTCATGGAAGTGACAACAGAAATGTTAAATATGTCACATAGTGACAAGGAGAACAGTAACTATGTGTATGCCTATGTATCAATTGTGAAAACCGAGAACGATGGAAAATATGTAAAAAAAAGTTATGGACTCCACTGAGATTCGAACCGAGAAACTAAAACACTATCTTAGTGTGGGCGATCTACAAACTGAGGCACGAAGCAGACTGATAGTGTATTTTTTGTCCAAGTAAAATGTTGCGTAAATCAACTTCACCTCAGGCTGGGATTCATGAGTATCTATCTTAGGTCAAGGCTGGTAAATTTCAAATTATCTTGCCTATCTGCAGCCTATATATATTCTGTGATGAAACATCGTGAAACTGCATCTGCAATATTCCGATCCATATCCAAGCCTTGAACGATGTTTGTATTTATATAGATATATATTAATATGTATATATTTTATATCTATATATTACGTGTAGGCCTATGTAAACAGGAATTTCGTTAGTTGCATAAGATGCCGTCCCTTCCAAGTGCAATCTTCTGTTGTACTAAGTACTGAGAGCTATAAGTTAGTTAATAACTGCACTAGGTATATGGCCTCATCATGCAGAATGAAAGTAAATAACACACGCATCTTATCTATCTCGGTAAACACAACTCAAATACAAGCACTATAGACCAATATTTAGATTGTAACCTTTTTAACAAAGTTCATCTGACAGCTGGACTACTAATGTACATGTGTTGTGCAATGGTAACAAGGAGGCAAACCACTGAGTTGCCGATCTCATCCCTATCGTTTAGCATACCCATTCTCCAGAAGTACGCTGAGCTGCATATTTTATCAGTGATTCAGATTGCTCGTTGTGGGTGGAAGTACTGAATATTCAAGTTACTTAATGATGGGGTGCGTTTAAAACGAAGATCTTGCTGGGTTTTCTATTGATTTCGTGTATACCGATGAACGTTAGCCGAGGGTCTTCGTTTTTCGGGTCTTCGTTTTTAACACAGCCACAGAGGTGTTAGAAACGAAGACCTTAAAAACGAAGACCTTAAAAACGAAGACCTTAAAAACGAAGACCGAAGACCTTGCTGTGTCTTTCATCTTCGAAGATCGAAGTCCCTCGTATAAACGCCGAAATATAGCAATGACGTACGTAAAAAAGTATTCCCAGAAAATGTGAGCGTCAGGGTATTCCTCGTATCCGCACTCCCCATCACTGTGGATCCTTTGAGTGCCGTGAAAAGCGAGTCAGTTGTGTGAGGCTCAATATTTTCCTCACAGCGCGTAAACATCTCGAGTTCTTGAACAATTGTGCATTACATCTGTATATGTATACGTTAAAAACATATACTGAGTGAAGGTATTGTCAACTCAAGGGAAATGACAATGCTACCAGACGTATACATTCAGCCCAGAACTGGTTGTATAGGTTGAGATAACGTGTCACATTCATGGAAATGTGTAAAAGTTATGTTGTTGACTCCATGTACTACCATCACCTATCACTGTAATATGCGTTACAGTAATCATGATCTTTGCCCTCGACCTGTGACGTCATCAGTCAGGCGGACACTACATCTCCTAAGAAATAAATGAACCAAATGAATTATCTCCAAATGAATTATCTTAGTAGGCCTACATCTCACACCCAGACGCCCACGCAACAAGTTTGAAGTTCATTCGACTTATCGTCTGGGAGGGGATCGTGACACAATTGTTCAAGACAGTTTTGCCGTTGTGACCTTTAACCACGTAAACTTTGACCTTGCGACGTCATCAATATTTTCTAAAAATTTTTGTATCCTCTACTGTCTATGTATGGTAGTTTTACACCGCTTAGGATATAAACACACAGAGAAAATGCTAAAATTGTTTTTTTTTTTGTTGTTTTCAGGACCTGTGACCCTTGACCCTGACGTAATATAAGTCTGGTGGACACTTAACAATATACCCGGGGCACCCGCCCACGCACAAAAGTTAAAGTTTTAAAGGACACACACGCACACTTGGACCCCCTTCTCACACCCTAACCCCAGTGGGTAATCCTGATCCATGTCATTTGTATAGCATGAGGGGCCCCCACATAAGGGGTACTGACCCACCAAGTTTCGGTTGGATTCTACAAGGGGTGTGAGGTGGGCTGTCATTCAATTGTCATTTTTTGGCGACTTCAACCACTCCAGTGAATACAATATCTCCTCACTGTGTGCTACATATAGGGATAAGATGATTATAATAGCCCATCTCGTATTGCTTTTCTGGTCATCCGTGTGTTTGAGTGGTTGTGAATTACAGTAGTACGTACCCAGAGAAAAATGGAATAAAGATGGTGAGTTCGTTCAAGGTTCAATTTGATTTGTAAATTCTTCGTTCAATAACCGTTGCACAATTCTTGACTTTTGGATGATTCAGAAATTAGGTTACAGGGAAGAGGTTGGTCAGAATCTTCGTTTGATCTTGTTGAAGCTGGGAGATGTAAACTTAAGGAGGCTACTCTCTGTTACCTTCCATCACTGCTGGCAAGTCTTAAAATCGAGTTCAACTATTCACTGAACAGAAATCAGGGCCGTAACTAGAGTCATATCTTTAGAGGGTGTGAAGGTCATAATTCCGACTGGCAGGATATTTCATTTTCCAACTGAGAGGCGACGTCACCGTGAGTTTCGGACACAAATCACACAATGAATACCTTATTCAGACGGGATCCAGAATTTTGTAAAGGAAGGGGCCTTCACTAAAAGTAGACTATCTGGCACTATAGGGACGTCATTTCCGCATTTCCTCAATCCATGTGAAAAAAATCAATGTATGAAGAATGGTAATATTATCAAGAAAATTTGAGATGATACAAGAATCATAATGAATTACACAGCCTCTTTCATTTTTTTTTCTGTTGGCAAATATTTTGGGGCTAAACACGTCCAAATTTCTAAGCGTATGGGTGCCTAGAAATTTGGAGCAGAGATTTTTTGTTTGTTACTAACTGGCAGGATTACTATCTAAGCGGAGCGCTACCATAGTTGGGGCACAGAAAATTTTGGGTTATACAAACTTCCCAGATAGCCGGAATGGCGTTTCCTGATTGATCTGGGTTGCATGTATCCAGCCTTAAAATAGAGATATCATGTCTGCAATTTGAAAAAAAACAATCTTTGGAAAATGATAAAACATATTTCCAGCAAAATGTCTCACAGAGAGTGGTTCAAATTGTCAGCAAAACTTAAAAAAAAAAAAAAAAACCCACACACACAACAACAACAACTCCTGTCGGTTAGGCAGAACGTGAAAAAAATGTAAACAGAAATAACCAGGGCACCCGCAATGTCTTGTGATTGTGGGAGAGGGGGCACGTACTGCGTATACGTCTATAATATGACACAGGGGACGGGTATCCACAGTTTTCAGCAGGAGGTGGGGTCTGGTGTAATTGCATAGCCCTTTTACGAGCACTGCGCAGGGAGGACTACCCCAGCGGAGCGCCACCATCAGTTGGCGCGGAGCTTACCAGAAGTGTTTTGGCTTTACAAACTCCCATGTGGCTGAAACGGGACTTCCCGAGTGTCCCGTACTGTATGTACACAGCCGTCAGGATCTCATGTCTCTGCAATTTTCCAATTAATGCGAGAAACACCATTCTTCAAAAAATAATTTGGATTGCTCTTATTTAGAATATTGGCCTAGTGGATGACAAAAAGCTAGGAACGACGATGTAATAATTTGTAGTAACGACATAATCAGTTGTACTAACGACATGAAACAAAACTTAAATGCGGCTATTGGACTTTATCCCACTAGCCTTCTTATTGTCTCTCCTGGAGAAAGTCACTCAGTGACAGGAATATACATACATATGCAGAGATTGCAAGAATCTTCGGGACATTTCTTTGGGAGGCCTGTTTCCGTAGAAGCAGACCAACATTGAAACTTGAAAATTTAGATACGTGAAACAGTAAAGACAAATCACGAGAGAAAACGTATTTAAAAAACAATTACATGTAATAGATACATACATAAATTTGCATAAAAATACTAAAAGTATCGCGCAGATCAAACAACATTGCCAGGCAAGAGATTGAAAGTTTGCCAGCTAAGGGTCTTCGTCTGTGGAATATTCCTTTATAGATTGCATACTGTACATAAAACTGCCATGCAAGGGAGGCACTGCCCGTAAACAGCGGAAGCCAGACTACAACAGTTTGATAGCGAACACTCAGGGTTTTAGGCTTAACAAAGTCCAAACGTCAACAAATAGGTCTGCTAAACGTTTGTCATCTGGGCAAAGCCATTTCTAGAGCAGTTAAAATACATTATAAAATCGTACAGAAAGTTATTGTGTGATATTTGATGTATTGACCACCTCCTCAATCCTGGAATTACCTTGATGAAATTTGAAAATATTTTTTCTCTAAAGCACATACTAGACAAAAAGTATGTAGGCCAAGGAATGGTGGAATTTCATATCTCTGGAAGTGTGCTGTTGGATGCATTTATATCTTTACAATGCATTGTCAATTTCTATTTCCAGAGTTTGTCATTATTTAAATCATCACTTTCTTACAATCTTTTGATGCACACCTTACACAATTACACCAAATAAGATGCACACCATTTTGTCTTTGATCACATAGATTGGACAGGGCCTCTCTTATACTCTACCATGTGTGTTTCTAGTATGATCTACAAAAGTTAAAAGCTAAAGGGATGAGGTATAACAAAAGAAGACTTGCATGTTACTTAAAGGCTGTTTCTCGTGTTAGGCTCAGTTTATGCATTGATAAGTGCGCCACCAACAAACTTTCTCTGATGGAAAGTTCGATGTGACCATAGAGCAGTATGCTTTTCTATGAAACATGTGACCTACTGACCTGTGTATGCGGCACAGTACGCAATCAATTCTTGGATAGACCAATGGACCTGCTAATAGAAATTACAATTTCTGTTACCGATTATCCATACTAAGAAAATATACATCAGACTTTAAACCACAAAGTATAACTATGGTGGTGCCAGGTGGAGTGCCTTTACTATTCTAGCTATCACAGACATCTCACTGTTGCTCATGGTTTTGGCAAAGTAACTCGTACCTCATACTGAGAACACCATTTTTTCCTCCCTGGAAGTCCTTCGGATAGAAAACGATCTCTCACAATGGGTAAATGTAGTGCATGCCCAAACAAAAATCCTGGATCCGACAGTGTGTGACATCCTCATTTTTATCCTCCCTAAAGTTTCCACAGTTTAGACACAATAGTCAAATATATACGTGAAACTATCAAATGCTGTAAATATTGCACCATGTTACTGTTCTTAGATTCTGGAGCCTTTTCAATATCCAAGTATTATGAAAGGAGAACAACACAAAGATACCCTCTCCTAATTTTTCAGACACAAATCTTGCCCCTGTTTCAAGCAGTACAACTTAACCTTTCATTATCATTATTTTTTTACTTTTCATGTTGATTGAAAGATAAAAATAATTGATAGAGAAAGAGATATAGATGATCAATTATCACACCAATGCCTCCATATCATTGGGAATATTATGGAATTCATATTCCTCAGGTCCAGAGACTTTCATCGAGTGAAATAAAATACAAACTAATACATTTTCAATCTCAGACTGTTGTATCGAATTAGTTACATCCTTTGCTCCTTTTGTGTAGTAAGTCAGGCATAGTTTAAAGAGTTGTAATGGCCCTGGTCACATATGCGCCATTCTACATGATTCAACTTTGAACTTGAACTAAAATCGCACAATTTGAATTACCCTTTACTATACATTACAAGATGCAAGATATCAACTTGGAAATTCATTTACCCATTCAAGTCAACCACAACTGAAGAGAAAAACATGATGCTATTATTCTACAAACACCTTTCATGATCAACTCATATTGCACCATCATAGTTAAAAGTTGTATTGCACATATGTGACCCTACCTTAAGTCAAACACATCTGAAATCACAAGGCTCATGGCATTTAACCGTAATGAACAAAGCAAGTTGTTACATGGTACCACACTTTGACAGCTCTGGTGATATCTGATCATATTTTTATTCCTGATCCAGTTGCCTTCCAAACAAAAAAAAGGCATGTAATAGGTCATAAAGGTGTGATAAATTAACCATTGATACTTTTTTTTTGGAACAGTTCCTCCAAAAGCAAGACCACAAAAGGCCTTCCTTTTCAACAGCATCAACCAAATAATACCTCTGACAGCCATGCTTCTAATAGTCTCAACTCCTGGACACCCAATTCATGGTAAAGCCGTGGGAATTCATGGAAGACAGCCCGTACACCTAAACTTTTTAATGTTTCAACAGCTTCAACTCCCCAATCGAACAACACCAGAGGGTCTTTTCCCCCGTGGGCAGCAAATAAGGGTGGTAGACCATTTTTTACTTTTCCGACTTCCTACAATAAAAGCAAGAGGAAAGACATCTTCATCAAACATTTCTGGTTAGGTCATATCTTAAATAATGAGACTGTTGGTATTAGTGCAAACTTTTTCCTGACAATGATATTGCATTTAACCAGTCTGCAAAATTGTAGTTTTGTAGTTGCAAGGCAATCCCTTGTCTGGAAGGCCAGACACCAGGTGCTACAATGAAATAATAGTGGTCTGACAAACCAGTCCCTAAACAAGCTTGTACAGTAAGTGGCCTTTCCCTAACATGAACAAAAAATAAAGCAAACTGAATGTTCACTCCTTTTTCAATGTAACTGAGTTTTTACAATATGAACAGGCCACCATTTACATCTGTTACCACTGTATTGTGTTATACTTTTGAAGAGACATTTCTAAAGGACGTGACAACCACTGTGGAAGTTATAGCAGAAGAAAAGACAATAATATTAAATATTGTTGAAATTTTACCTCATACACAATGGAACTTTTGTTGATAAAACCAGAAAGTGAAAACACTCCAGCTACATTTCTATGGAAACGGTAAGCTAAGTGGTAGGCGAGGCCACCGCCCATGGAAAACCCACCTGCGGAGCAAAAAAAAATGTACTTGTATTTGACTAAATTGCACACATCCACATATAATGGCTCAATTTCTGGCAAAACAATGGTGTAGACATTAATAGACAGTACACATACTGGCACATGGGATAAATCAGAATGGACAAGTGCATTGCAGTTTCGATGATGTATAAGTATTTCCATATGAATCTAACGGATTGCATAAGGTGAGGATGTGAAACATGCTTGCTCTTTGTAATATCACGGTTATTGCAGTTTCATCAATTGAGATGTAACAACTGTTATACTGTATTCACAATGACATCTGCTGACCTAAAATGATGGCTTATAGGCATTATATACAGTATCCAACATGCAAACCTGCAAACCACATATGTGATAAGTCGACACATCCCATCTTGAAATTCATCATATTGACACTTGTTGAATCAAATGGCCCCCCCCCCCACCAAATAAAATAGGCTTTTGCACCTAATTGGGGAGAGTATGACAATGTACCTACATAACAAATATAAGATCAGTGCAAGCTTCTCTTCCATTGTTGACCTCAATTGACCTTAGACCCCCATCAAAGCAGTAGGTAATCTTGCACTCAATGTGCAAACTATAAGCTCCATCTAAGCTACTGTGCCCTTGTTGAGAAACTGTGTTTTCTTAACGTTTTACTATGATGACTGCTGCTGATGTCAAAGGACCATTTACCTCCGACAACAAACAATAGATGTCTATATATACTAAATGTGATACAGCTACATGCCAAACAAAAGATCTGTCAAAGCTTCCCACCTTGAGATGTCATGTTCACACAATTTGACCACTGTTGACCTTGACATCCACCAAGATCAAAAGGGGTCTTTGCTCAATAGGGTACGACCACGTGATACTAAGTATCATCTATGTCCAGATTTCCCACCATGAGATGTCATGTTTACAAGGCTTGCACAATTTGACCATTGCTGACCCAGGTGGCCTTTGATCCCCACTAAATATTACAACCACATATGAAATATCAGATCTCTTCCTACAGACATCGTGTTTGCACAGTGTTTACTAGGGGTTTACTGATGTAGAATTTTGCTGCTGATCTGTTGGCCGATCCGACGTTTTTATCATAACATCGATTGATGTCCGATCCAATCCTATAGTTTTACTATCAAGCATATACCCTCCAGACAAAAATGTTCATTTTGTTTTCGTGTATGATGTAGTCTTCAAAATGCTTTTATAATGATTCCAAAACCATTGCAAATTTTACAAATATTAGAAAAAAAGAGCCCTCGTGAATAATAACGGACCCCTTGGACACATTCACACAAGTTTTCTTTTTTTACATTTACAGATGGAAAACAGTCTTCATACAGCACTCCTCAATTCCTATGTCAACAGGTGCAAATATATTTTGAGACTGCTGAAAATCAGCAAATTGAATTGGCTAATTTTCCCTGATCCATTACTTTCCAAATAGTGGTTGATCCCTTTTTTCTACACTTTGACTCCTGCTGAGCGCAAATGACATTTGACCTCTATCATACATTTACAACTGAATATTGAATCTGTCCAAGCATCTCTTTTTGAGATATCATGTTTCCATATTTTACTGTGCAGCCATTGTTGACCTTCGGTGACCTTTGATCTCCACCAAAACGGAAAGACTTCTTGTACTCAATTTTTTTTGGGAGGGAACATACATGTTAAATATAAGTATTGTCCAAGCTACCCCTCTTGAGATGACATGTTACAAGCCTTTTACCTTTTGCCCTTTGTTGAACCCAAATCTTTGACCTTGACAAAGAACAACAGGGTTCTTATAAGTCAATGTGGGACAAAACAAAGAAAATATGAGATCTTTGCAAGCTTAACTTTTTGAGACACCATGTTTACAAGGTCTTTCACTATTTTATGATGAGGTTATGCCATTACACTTGTATGTACTTCAAACCACCTGTACATAAATGTGAAGGGATTTTCAACAACTTGCAAAGCTCTTAAGGTGTTGAATTTTACCATTTATTGGGTCATATATGAAGTTTATAGCAAAACTCAAACATATTTACAGTTCTTTACCTATCACAATTTTATTTTTTGCTATTCCAGATTCGGTCTCTGCTTTTATGATCTTCTCAATTTCTTCGCAAGCGATGTTGATACTATCTAGACATTCTGGAGCAGTTGGTGCAATTTTCTTTCTGTCAAACCAGACATTACTGAGGGCACCATTCATTGGAGAGTAAGGCCTGTACACAAAACAAATATGAACAAACAGTTAAAAATAAACCAGAATTTAGAAGCCTTTGCTATATATGACAAACAGTTGTAAATAAAGCTTTGCAAAATGGGAAAAACAAACAATTTTTCCAGTCTGAGATATTGCAACAAAATGAGTCCAACCTAGAAATTAATCTGCATGTACTATTAGACTGCAATGAACTTAAAATCAAGTTTGTACATTTCTGAATTAAGATCATAAATTACTTGCAAACTTGGGTTATATATTCCCACTCATGTGAAAAACCATGTCATACAATTTTTCTACAGTGGTGCACAATATGAAATGGATGAGTTTGGCATGTGCACCCAACATCATTTGATGCATTTATAATGTGACTTTAAGAAAAAGAGACTGATACGGACTATGAGGTTGCATCAACTGAATCTTCAAGAATGAGCAAAGACTCATTTGGAAATAAACTGTATGGACTATAGGAATCTAAGGATACATTTGGGTTTGTACACAGCCAGTTTTAAGGATGAATATGAAATGTGAGGTGAATAGAACTATGTACATTGCAACAAGAGAATGCCATGATATCATGTTGGACTGGAATGAACAGATGTGCGTATGGGGCTACCATGTGGGATGTGGAACACTCTAGGGTGGGTCTACTGTACTCTTTCGTTGGCATTCCACTAAAATGACAGAAATTCCAAGCATCCCAACAGCACTATTTACACTAATTCTGGCAAATATAACATATTGTTAATGTGCAAGTACTGTATGCATGTGAGATGAGACTAAACTCTGGGAGAATGTGATTATCATGTCAGATGAGAATGAAATGTAAGGTGTAAGGAGATACCATGTTGGGTTAGAATGGACAGTAGGGAATTCACACAGATACCATGTGGGATGAGATTGAACTGTACTGTGTATGTGGCTAATGTGTACTGTAAGAGCACAATGTAGATGATGCTTAAACACTCATTTGATGATGAATTTATAACTAGGAATAAATAATTTCAATACCTTAATGGAGCAGTTGGAAAAATCAGTTTGGTGTTTGGAATCTCCAAATCTCTTGTGAGCAAAGATCTGATCCAACTCTGTATGCCTTCTCCTGTATCCCCTGTGGAAGATTCAGTTAAACACAGTACACGGCTATGTTGAACACCACAAACCAAGCACACCATTGTTTAGTCTGACACTGTACTGTAGTACAACTACTGCACGTAGTCTTAAAGTATCATCTGTTGTCATTTTTATGAAAACTTAGAGCACTAATTTACATCCTCTGGTGTTCCTTTTTGTGGTATTTTGTAACATATACAACTTATACAAGATTGAGTTGAGGTTGCTTTTTCACTTGGACTATGACCAAAAATTGCAATTTTCCCATTTTAAAGTAGGACTTCACTTACAAGCATGTTGCCACATTGAATTGTACTAACAGTCTAGATGCATTATTCTCAGATATGTGTGACTGGCTAAAAGCTTAAACCCTTGTAATTGAATACTCTGTAGGCTGCTATAATGAATACGTTTTAACAAAGTTTTCAGTGTTTGACCGCTGGTGACTAATTTGCCTCCACACAAAACAAAAGGTCCTTCTATTTGATATGACACATTCACATGCATGCTACAATACTGTAAGTATCAAGTTTACATCATTCTTATCCTGAGATATTGTGTTAACAAAGTTTCTAGACTTTAACCTCCGCTAAACTAAAGACCTTTGACCTCCACCAAAAACTACAGGTCCCTCCACTTGATGTAAGCCATTCACATGCTATGTATCAAAAATTCAAATGATTTTTACCCAGAGTTGAAACGAGTCACCCAGTTTTGCAGTAATTAGAGTCGAGTCATTTACTACTTTTAATGTGACTCGAGTCCAGTCAATCACTCGAGTCACTGTATTATTTCTATAAGGGAAATAATTTACAGTTCCTCAAGTCATTTCCGTTTTGAAAATAAGTAACTCTTGTCATGAGTCATTACAACTGTTTTTACCTTGAGACATCATGTTACCAACCTTTTCAGTGTGTAACCCCTAGTGACCTTTGACTCAAACCAAATGCAAAATGTCCTTCTGCTTGATATATCACATTCACATGGTAAGTATCAACAGTTTCACTGATGCCTATTTTTGAAATATCGTGTTACAAATGTTTCAGTGGCTAATACTTCTGGTGAACTCAATCTTTAATTGACCTTCACTAAAGCCATATCGGGTTCTACTTGGTAACAAAAATCACATGCTAAGTATCAAAATTTTAAATGATTCATATTTCTTGAGCTATCTAGTGCAACAAGATTTCAGTGTTGACCTCTGGCAACCTCAGATCTCTTGACCTCCACCAAAAACAATATTTTTCTACTTGATACATCACACCGACATTGATTAAGGTTGTGTTAGCTTGCAAACATCCTTGTGAATAGTCATGATGTTGTGACAAACACATTGGCCATCACATCAGCAGAGAAAACCAACATCAGCTAACCCCAAATTTCTGCCATATCATACATGACAAGCCATTGTGACAAGAATATGCAGAGAGGATAGGGTTGGTAGATCAAACACTGCGGCAGTTTATCCATAGGATTTTACCAAGGCTATAGTAGGCCTATGTGTAAAATTAGAATACATTTTATAGGCCTAGGCCTCCATTTTTACAAAACGTACACAACACGGCGCAACTTTAGAATCCGTACCATATGAACGTGCTCGCTAGCTTCGATTGTTCAATTCGGTCCACTGCCATCCTTGAATAGCGAATGATGAATGGATTGCCTATAACTAGCATTTGTAAACAGGGCTAGGGGATCGGGTCAGGGGATTGGGTTAGGCCTCATGATTCAGGGTTAGGGGATAGGGTTAGGGGATAGATACTTATTTATAGTATATGAATATATATATACTGTTATACTGTATGACTATGTTGGATTACGCGTTTGTGAATTGTATGCATTTTCGAACACTCAATCACCACAACCGCTATCGCAGCGTAGTGGGTTATGCGTAAGACTTATGATGCATCAGTTATCGTGCTATTCTAGGTTCGAATCCTCCTCTAACCTATACTTCTCTTTCAGGAATAATCTATCACTTCTTCCACAGGTGTTACTACATGTTGATCATGGCACAGAAAATCGGTAATTTCGGAAATCTAAAAAAGATAAGTAAAAAACTAGCAAAAGAAAAAAAAAAGGTAAATAAGAGTTAAGACATACTGTAGACGCTATGCCAACTCTTTTAGTTATCTGATACCTTGTCGGATCGGTGCGGATTCTAAATTAGTACCCACAACACCATTAATTCGTATGATGTCACAGTTACAGCTAAAAATATTTCTAACATAGGCAAAATTTGTATGTCGCTGGCCTACCACCATGCATTAAGTTGTATAGGCCAACAAGTACTGTGACACGGCATGTCATTAGGCTAAGGTAGGCATAGGCGAGGTCTAACGTTACTGCGTAATGACTCAAAAATAAACTCTCTTGCTTCTCCGCCTTTCAACGATGTCACCAGAAAAGGGGCCAAATGACCATCAAATAAGTACCTGAACCATGTAAGAAAATAACAGAAGCTAAGTGTGCTCCGTTTGGTCGCACTACCGTTGAATGTAGAATGCTAGTACCGGTTTTCAAGGGCGCCGCCATTTTGAATATAAGTTGCGGATACAGGGTTGCACGATTGTAACAAGAGCACCAATGGTGCAAAATTCGACGAGCGACTTACCATTTCAAAGGATGATGTGCACTTTCACAGTGTTTTGCTGAAAAAAAAGTGTGAGGAAAAATAATTTGTCAGAAGAAGGCTTCCGTGTAAAAAAGTCGATTGTTGTGTACTACATGAACTCGATGGATGGTGATCGCCTTCCGCAGGTGGTCAAATTTCCTTTGAAAATAATTAAAAATAAAGGCCCTCAGATTCTGCTTAGTGCCACCAAATGTCTGAACTCGTAATTAATTTTGCATATTTGCCCAGTCATGTATCAGATGTTTATTTTGTAGAGGAAAATACCTCTGGTCTCAAGAAAAGAAGATCGCATATTTTGACGATAACACAGCAAACAGGTGGCAAACCAGTGTGGGTAGGATGGGTTTTCTGTTGTAAAATTTCTGTGGCCTATCAGACTGAGGTGCCTGGTGTAAACAAATTTTTAATCAGAGAAGGGTGTGGGGGGGGGGGGGAGACTATAAGTGTGAGACAAGTAGTAATTGCTACATCTAAACGTGAATGCTACCATTGCTTAATTGGCGCTAAGCGTACAGAAAAAATGTTTGATAAACACTTCTTTTGCATAGAAATGTCACTTCTCAGTCCCCCTGACCTTCATGGAAAAAGGAATTTTCTTTGTTGGAAAAAGGGGAGCGTTTATCTCTCCCTGCATGTTACGGACTCATGGGGCTGATGGATTTCTCCACCACCCCTTCTCCTAATGCTCTTGACGCCAGTCAGGAGTACTTAAAAGCTTTTAGATCCTTTCAGAAAATTCGTCAGGTACATCATGACTTAAATTTGCTTGACATATGTTGGAAGCCTAATGCGTACCTGACATTCATGTAAAAGAACCCGAAGGGCACTCAGCCACGCTGGTCATTTTTTTTCCTGAGTGTCAAAAATGTTGCATAATTCATTATTTTGAATAAGCCTCTTTGATTCACCTGTGCAATCACAGTTTAAAAAAAAGTATTATTCACGGTACATCGTTGACCGTAACCCCAAGGTATGTGGTTATCAACGGTGCTTCCAAAAGTAACTTAGGTTTTTCTCCTTGATACACTTTTTGAAAAATTACCACCTTAGTTTTTCTAACGTTTACATTCATGTGCCACACATCACAATAATCATTTACACCATTTTCATGCTTGATTTTTCTGTTTTATCCAATACAATAATGTCATCTACACTGTCAGGACCGTAGCTAGGGTCACATCTTTGGTGAAGGGGCGGGGGGGGGGGAGAGGTATTGTAAAAAGGTAAAAAATTCCGACTGGCTGGGAGTTTTTTCCAACTAAGTGGCGGCCACACTCCAATAGCAAGTTGCGGACACTAGAAATACCTTCTCACGAGGGGTGAAGAATTAAAGTGATACACAAAAGGCTTCTTGTACTCAGTGTAGTACATCTAAATACCAAATATGAATTTGGCCCAAACTTTTGTTACAGAGGCAGTATGTGAACAAGGTTTGTGTCATTCAACAACACTGAACAAAAGGGCTCTTGTACTTGGGTATATCAACCTAAGATTACATTTTATCAAGCTGCCATTCTTAAGATAACTGTTTAAAATGTTCCAGTTGGACCTCCCCTGAGCCTACACGACCTTTGACTGTTACAAAGGCAAGCCTTCTTGTACTCACTTTAGATATGACATGTGCAAGCTTCTGTACTTTAGGGAATTGTTCACAAGGTTCTAAGTTTGACCTCTGCTGACTTTTGACCATCACGAAAAGCAATAAGATTCTTGTTCTCACTATTCATCAACATGTCCTATATAAGATCTGTCCAAGCTTCCGTACTTGTGTACTATGTGTATAGTTTTGCTGACCTCAAGTGACCTTCGACCTTCACCAGAAACAAAAGTGGCCTTCTATTTAATATTTTTCATCAACATTTATGCCATTCTTGAGATATACTGTGGGTGACAAGGTTGAGAGATTAAACTCTGCTGACCTTTAGCCTTCAACCGAAACAGAAGAGTCCTTGTGCTTAACATTAACATATTGTTTACGAGATAAGTTCAAGGCTCTGTTTTTGAGATATCCTAATGACAAACAGGCATCACAAACACACATCTGTCAGCATAGTTGCAATCACCATCGAACCCCAAAAAGGATAATTGGTCGAAGGTAGCCCATTACAGTCATTACTCATGATCACTTACAATACTGTATATGCTCAGATTGCATCTCTTTAGAAAACCATTAACATGGTTTGATGGCAATGAGCTGCAACTTGGTAAATTTCCCATTCGTTTCTTCTTTTAATTGTGTGTTCAAAGTACACATTATGTTGGATCAACTAAGATTTAGATAAAAATTTCCATTATTATTATTTACAGGCTGAATATTGATTTCTCTTTGGTGAGAGGAAAAGTATTATATTCTCTATCTCACTACTTCCTTTGTCCTGTTGTTTACAATTATACAATTTTGAGTCTATGCCCATCACTGAAGGCCCTTATGCCTATTAAGTTCAGATTTACTGAAAAACAAATACTGGATAGGTGATCACTAAGATCACCTGAGCCAATCTGTAATAATACAATTACATAGTTATCCTTCCAATCGTTGAGTTCTGGAGACTAGCCTCAAGGTTTGCAATATTCAAGGTCAAGAAAGTGGTCTTTTTACAGTTATAACTGGCACAACACGAATAAATATAAAAAAAAATTCAACCCCAAGTAAGGCTGAAATTTTTCTCATTTATTATTCATCTTTACACCCACCATTTATAGACAAAGGTGTGGAATTCATTCATCATAAAGCAAGCATATACTAGAAACCATAGAAAACATCACAGACTGATTGATCAATCAGGAATTGATCTGGATCATTCAACAATGCAGACTGATCTATGAGATCACAGCCATGATCTCATGGCATGGGCATGCCATGATCCCATGAGATCATGGGCATAGCAGGTTACTAGAGTCTCTGACAGCTAATGACCTAATGACAACACCAATCAATTTAAACAATCATGTCCATGTTGGGTAAGCCTCGTCTCTGATGGCTGTCACAGTGAGACTGATCCGAAGCTGGCGATGATGCAGAAGAATCCATGTGGTCACAGTAATAGCATGCCCATGATTGAATCATCCAGTTGCTACAGTAAGAACGATCTTCAGTGGTGGCATGACTGGGGGGAGGGGTGCTGGGTACAGTCCCCAGCAAGTTTTTTGAGGGGGCACTGCAAGGGTGAAAGGATGTCTGCAGGACCTGGGAAGGTGATTTCTTGGGGGTATTTTAATTAAAAATCTTGGGGTATGTTCTGTGCCAACCGATGGTGACGCTCCGCTTAGTCTCTCCACAATTTAAGCTATCATGTATGTGATGATTGATGCAACCACTTGAGTTTTGGTCCTCTAGAAAGGATGCACCCACGCTGCCAATGATGATTCTTCAACTAAAGACTCTGGCAGGGGTTTAACAGCTTAGGCTGGCTGGAACCAGGACAATTACATCGATAAATATGGTCAATCAGCGTCACAGCCTGTGCTATGACCACTAAAAAACTGCAACTACCACTGCATGGAACTACCACTGCATGTAATGATTGCCTCATTAACAGCTATGACCAGAATAAGGCACAGATCAGTCCAAGCATGTTATGAATGACTACAAGAGCTATAACCTTCAAAAATGGTAATGATCACATCTGCTCCCACATGATCATAGCAAGCAATCATTGCCTTGTGGATGTGCAACCATGATATGGTACA
The DNA here is from genome assembly GCA_021234535.1 of Stichopus chloronotus. Taxonomy (NCBI): domain Eukaryota; kingdom Metazoa; phylum Echinodermata; class Holothuroidea; order Aspidochirotida; family Stichopodidae; genus Stichopus; species Stichopus chloronotus. The sequence goes on from CM037843.1 coordinate 25,824,503, forward strand.
GATGAATCCAAATGGTTATAATCACAGCATGCTAAGATAATCAAAAGTAGTGGTAACCAGAAAAATGGGACAGACAGTAAAAGCATGCCATGATGAATGTCTCCGACAGCTGTAACCAGACCCACGGTATAGATCAGTGGTTCTTAACCAGGAGGAAGGGAATAATAATACCCAAGGGGATAATCATGGTATCTCTTGGTGGGATAACTGTTTATTGCCAATCTTGTCCAGTATCTTTCACTAAAAACTATATTTCTATAAGATTACTTTTGTAACGTCCGACATTAAGGTGACTCCAGTGAATTACAGTACACTAGCAGAACCACAGTCACATAAGTGTACTCACAAATTTGCTGGAGTTAATCACAACTGATGCAAGTGCTACACTGTGAAACTTTTGACACACTTTAGGGGGGGGGGGGATGGCTAGGACGGAGGATCAGAAGTGGGGGGGAAGAAAATGGCACATACATGGTTAAGAACCACTGGGATAGATGAATCCATACAATCAATATCATATCAGAAAACAAAACTATCTAACAGCCTTGATACTACTGTATGTACAAGAAACAAATTACACACAATTGCTACAGCTGTCTTGTATTTATACTTCGAATATGAGAATTTCTTTCAAATACTTTCTTCTTTCTTTTTTTGTTTCCCTTCAGTTGTGTAAGAAGACAACGAATGACGTAATCATTACACCACATCAAGGCAAGGATTTGCCAAGACCTTAAAAGGTAGAAAAGTGTACAAACTTAATGGTGACCGTGTACATTTACCAAGCTACAAAAGAATAGCTACAAAATGAATCTATTTAAAAAAAAATTGAACAAATTTATAAACTGATTGCACAAATAAAGTGCCTTTTTTTCCTCATTCAAAATGACAACCACGACAAATTCCGATAGGATGCGGTTCCAACATTCTATCAGCAATTATCGGAAAACTTCCGGGCATTAATGATTCCTCAAGCTGTATTTCTTGAGTGCGTACACTCTAGTAACCACTACTGCATGTTCACTTTGACACTTTCAAGATTTGCAAAAGTTTTGACAGAATTGCTGTGACACACTGATTTATTTTCATCAACCTCAAAGCTTCCTTGGCAAATGGTCAGAACTTTTTTTTGTCTCCATATCCATTTGCAAAAATGTAAAACACATAGTACTGATCATCCAAAAACAGGCAGGATGGATGTTAATTCATTGACCAGATTATTTTTATTCTTTTCTTTGGGGGGACACTACTTATGTAGAACAGTCGCATCTCCCTGGTGTCTCCAAGATACTTTACCACCATTCAATGAAATTACAAACATTACAGTGGATGGGTTTAAATTGTATTATGTGACTCCATCCACTGAGGTATCCAGACTTCCAACCATCATGTAACTAATGAACTTTAGAAATTTCTAAAAAATTCTAAAAAAATACTAACAGGCTGCATTTATGACAACTAGACCTAGTAAGCTCCATGGCAAAAGGTTCTTAACTTATGTTGGGATATTTGGCATATTGAACCTGTAAAGAAATTTGCTGTCACTTTTTAATATCCAACCAATTCCATAAATGTCTCATTTTGAATCAAATGTAAAATTAATTTTTCCGTCGGCTCAAACCTTGAAAACGCTTGCGAAGGGTTGGAGAGCTACGCTTTGGAGAGCAAAGAGCGAGAATTTAGAACTTAATGATGTTCCAGTTTTACGTCACTTTGTACATGTCTCTGTGCAAGTCAACATCCACTCGCAGTCAACTCATAACTTTACAGGTAATTCAAAACACAGACCTTGCATCCCACTCTTTGAGTTTGGAGAGAGCTGTGTTTGCTTAGAATGAATAACTTACACAGAGCTAGAAACTTTACAGAAAGATAGTGAAAAAGTGGGGAAACAAAAATGAAATAAATGGCCAATGTGGAGACATTTTCAATCTATTACGATTGGTTCACCACCGGCCTCTGGTTTTGAAGGAGTTTTCTCCACGACAGACTTCTTTTGCAACTGGGTTTCCCTCCATGGGTGACGAGCAAGTCTCTTCTGTGTGGCAATGGAGAGCGTCTTCCTGAGGTTCCTGTCAGCAATAGGAAATGAGACACTGTCAGCTAGCTGGGCAGAGGGAGTGGAGGGAAATGGTACACAGTGATAGATCTCTAAAATCTTCAACACAGGAGTGAATATGTAATGAGGACACAGGTAAGTTAAGGTGAGGAGTAAATGAAATAATGAAACAACTATCCTTGAAGCAAACCTACCAACTGAGGCAGACACATGTAGAAACCAGACAGTCCATTCACAAAACCTACTACACAGCATCAGCTGGTCAGGAATACAATGTTAGGCACAAACCATATGCTACTACAACATAACTAAACACCAATAAAACTCAACACCACCACATCATAGCCAAGTTCACACTAACAGCTGGCCTACATTGCACAGTGCTAAACTGAAAAAAGGCTTTGGAGCCTAATGCTGATTAAAACATGCTGGATGTTATGGTGGACAAAGCAATGCAATTATTGAACTGGAAGCTATTGTCAAAATCATCTTTCCTTTTAAAAAGTTTCAGGCTGACAACGACTAGGACACATTAGCAAACTACAGAAAATGAAGCTTTCTAGGCAACAACATATAAAATGCTTCCTACAGAATTAATACAAGGTATGTGGTGACTTTGCTGGAGTAATGCAAAGATTCAAATAAAAGTACAAAAAACACAGGAGAAAAAAAACTGTAAAAAGACCCAAAATTTGGGTGGGCAGTGCAAGAAATTAATTACAGAAATGTAACCCTTTATTGGGTCTCAAAAGGTCATTTTGGCTACAGAAATGCTACCTCTGTTACAGCTGGTAACATCTGAAGTTGTGTCAGTCATGGGGGTCCTGGAGATACTGTCAGCTAAGCTAGACTGTCCAAACAGTACCACATGCTGTAAACACATATAGTTATGTAGGAGGCAACCAGCAAAAAGCTTTCAACAAGGGCCCCATGGTTCCTTGCGTGAAGATTATTTTCACTGCACACAGTCATTTAGTCTTAATCCAGGTTAATCCACAATTTATTAATTTATCGCAAAAAAGTTTCGGACCTATTTTGCCCCTAAGAATGCTGGTCAGCCAAAGGCACTTGACTGCCATAGCACTAATATGGAAAACCCTCAACATTTAACATATATTCTGTTGAAAAACTATCACTTTGCACAATGTAATAACTTATGGCCCACATGGCCCATTCTGAAGTTGGACCCATGAATGTCCAACACTGCAAAGGGTTGCAGTACCACAATGCTAATTTGACAAACCTTTCACATTGTTATGCCAAATATGCAGAAAAGAAACATTTTGCATGATTTCTAAAATGGTCCATAGAGACCAAAAATCCTGAACAACCTGAAGGAACCAGTACCATAGTAGTAATGTAACACGGTTTCAACTTAATACATACAATCTGCAGAAGAAGAGGCATTTTGCATCATTTCATAAAATGGTCCATATGGCCAATTTGGACCGAGGACCCAACAATTTTGAACACGCCAAAGGCACCACTACCATAATGCATGCATATACCAAGTGTAAACTTTGTCCAACCTTTATAACTGGAGATATCCTGTTAAAAAGGTTTTCAGAATATGGCCCCTGGTGCATCCACATGACCTTTGACCTCCACAAACAATAAGGCACACCTTCTCCATATGGCAACACTACATCCCACTTTTACCCTGTTGAGTTAGAGTGTACCCAAGCAAGTGTCACAGAAACACAGAGTTTTGCCCCAAGTGTCCCCAGAAGACCTTTCAATCTCTACCAAAAACAATAGGGAACACATCAGTATGGTGGAACTACATACCCCCTTTGACTTTCATTCAACTTTTCCCTGTTAAAGGGGAAATTAGGGTTTATTTTCAAAGTTTATTTCACTACAATTCCCCACCCATATCGTACAATGAGTTATAACTAACAAATATGATCAAAATTATCTCAAAACATGTGGACAATTTCGAGAAACGAGTCTAAATTCATTTTCCATATTCATCGGATCAAATATGAATATTCAATACCATCGCCTTTTCAAGGTATGAGGAGGTGTGGCATGAACAGTTTCATACGTAGCCTACGTGTGCTCTATGTATCATCAACTATCACTAAACTCTTGTTTACTGTAGCATTGCGCAATGCACGAACAGCATGGGAACGGTAAACATTCGGTTATGTTTATCCATACAATGTCCTCTCAGTCTTACGCTGTGATTGGTCATCGTATAGAGGAGGCTGTCGTGTCTTGTACATGAACCTTTATTTTTTGTACCCGACAAATATTAAGAGTTCTCATTCAACAGTAATTAACACAATAATTACGTTTCTTCTACCTTCAAACACCTCCCCAACGTCTCTATATTTCGGTGAACAATCAGTTTAGAAAGAAAAATCAACTAAGGGTGATTTTTCTAGGTCAAACCCTGATTTCCCCTTTAAGTTAGAGAGTACCCAAGCAAGTGTCACAGACACACACACACAGACACACATACATGCATAAACATGCACACCCACCACCCTAACTGCATAGGTTCCTTTGCTGATGCAAGGAACCAAACATATGTCAGTGCAGCACTTTACGGTCAAAACTAGGCTTTCCTCATCAGCAGTTTAATGAAAAAGATACTACCATACACAGTTCCACAGAGATTTTCAAAAATATTTTGTAAATAGCAAATCAACTTATAAACTTATAACTAATAACTTTCTAAATTTACTACATTTGTACATACAAACACCAAATATCTGTAGTACTTGACAGTCCTTGGCTTAAGTCCAGTAACCTTTCACAGAATCATGGGTGACCAATAAACTCCTCCTAAGTCAGTGACTGGATTACATAGAAGCATAAAAATAGCTACAAGATTTATTAAAGTGTGTTCACTCGGCTGTACCGACAGGAGAATTATTAGTGTTTACTTCAGGATTTCATGAACAGAACCTGACCAGGGAACTCTAAGAGGGCATTTAATCACGTATCGAGCAATGCGAGCCTAAAGCCTTTCCTCGATAAAAAGTGTACCTTTACTGTTGTTAACTGTTCTAAATAACTGAGACCCTCCTTTTGGTCTCATGAAGTCATTACTCACTGCTTGAATTTAACAATTTCAGTTGAACAAAGTTGGTGGGACATTGCATGTTTTACTAGTTTTACTGTCATAGGGTATGGTTGTTAAAGCCTACTGAATCCTGCGATGCACATGATTAACAAATAATACTTGATCCTTGTCTCTTTCGTGGACAGATGCAGCAGACGTACCTGGTGTTGCCATCTGCATGGAAGAAGACATCGTCTGGGGCATCCATCCAGGAGAGCTTCATCTTCTTCTTAGAGGCATCTCCCTGATTAAGAGGAGAACAGAGATAAAGCATGACGAGAACCCACTGCAGGAGACAAAGATCTTAGACCTCTTCCACAGCATACGAGTAGTCCACGACAAAATACACCAAAATGTTTAAATCAATCCTGTATTCCTGCTTAAACTTTAACCATGCTAGGGATTTAAACTCAAATTGGTTTAATAATGACCTCAGACAAGAGCATGTATACAATTCAGGTTGGACCCTACCATGTCACAAAAAATAGTTATGGTAGTAAACTTTACTGCTAACAGAAACCTACATATAGGCATAAAAAATCTTCCACTCAGCTATTAAATATAGATATAAGATATGTTGATGATTTAAAAAAACCAGAGGTCGGCAAACAAAAAAAAATCATCGCTGTCAGTCTTGAGTGGGAAATACCATTAAAACAATTCATGAACATTACTCTGTTTACTTCACACAATGCTGTGAAGAGAATGACACTCAGCACATGGCCAGTAACATCATTAATGTGATTGGTTTGATGTAATTTTTTTTCTACTCAGACATGGGTGTGGCACTTGTGGAAGATTTGAGCATGGACAAGTGACGACTTGCTACTACAATGAGCAATCAGACACAGTTTAAGAGTTCTCAAAAGTATGTTCACACCAAATGCGATATCAAATTCTTCCATCTCATGCTCTCAAACTTTAGAAGTCAACCGAGTAAGAACAACAAGGCAATACTATTGCTACAGGATCTCTCCTTAGGGTGAGTTTGTCGATTGGTCAACTCCTTGAGCATTTTGTCCTCCACAAAGCTTTACATCCACAGCAAAAACAAACAACACAAAGTCAGTGATATTAAAAATAAAAAGAGACTTACATTTGCATCAAGGTGGCTTGCATCTGCAAAGAGAGGAGAAACTGAAGTGATGTAAACTGTGCAAAGACCATTCTCAAGGCTGATCAAATCATATTTCTAATCAACCATATTTGTTGTGTGAATTAGAGTGGAACATTAGGACAAGGGATATTTAATATAAGACAAGGGATGTTTCATTTGATAATTAAATCCTGTGACATGACAAACAAGTTTAAGTTTCCTCAGCAAATTTTGTTTCTTACCTCTTTTTCCAAATCTTCCACCCATCTGTACTCTCTTCATTGGGCTGCCTAAGAAAAGGAAAGATAGGAAAAGAAACAAATTGGGGCTCCCTAAGAGCTTCATATGGGATAGAAAGAAAAGGAGAAGTGAGCATAAAACTAGACAAAAAACAGCTGATTTGCTGAGTCTTAAATGACCCAGAGTAAACTGCTGGATTTGATATTCTGTTTTTGGTCACAGTAAAATACAACTTACTTTTAACGTGTGGCTTATACGAACATCAGTGAATATTCACGTTTATCTTTAGTGCATGATAAATGCATGTCACCATCTGTACTTGACAAGGGTTGAAGCCAACATCAAACTGAGTTGAAGAGATACAAAAATTGCAGTGGGATGAAACAATGTAAGATTAGGCACCTATTCAGTACTAGCAGTTACTTTAATACCTTGACGGTGAGAGCCACTTGGTGAGGAATGAGGAGGGGGAGATAGGGATGTTTAAAACGTCAAAAATTATGGTTCGAGTAATGACGCAGTACCTCCCCTTGAAGAAATACTAAGCTGTGACAATATATAACAGCTCCCTTCCAATATTATGAAAGTATCTGAGCAGTCATTTTGTTTCATTTTCATAGTGAATTTATTAAAATGGTTCCTTACTGCAGTGTCTGGAATTTGATGAGGAGTAGGTCTGTTCATGTTCCTGCCCTGTCTCATACGATGCTTTACGCATCATGACATGAGATACCGAACTGATGGTAGCACCTCCCAGAGAAGGCTTTGGTGCTGAAATGGAAGCAGAAAATACAGAGGGTCAAATTAAAGCTAACCTTTCGTTTTTCGAGCAATGCCTTAAATGTGGGATAAAATTAGTCTATTTTGCAGAGTCAGCCAACGTCTTCACTGAAATGTTACGCTTGTTTACATAGAACAGATGAAACAGTTAATTATGCACGGTCCGCAATAAATATTCAGAACCTACAAAGAAGATCGTAAAAAATCAAGTAACAAGCAAGTTTTAAGAACTACCCAAGCTTTGGAGAGCATAACATACAACAGTGAGGGTGGTTCACTAATTAATATGGAGAACTTCATGTTAAGTATTCATTGTGGGGAAAAGGCAGAAGACTTTTACATATCATTCAAGACTTTGTATGAACACCGAAGCAATGCAGAGTTACAACTCTCAGCCATGCGGTTAGACTGAGAGGTTTAATGTTCTCCAGGACACCTGACTTTCCAGATTCATGACATCATGTTTTTATTCTCAGGGTCAAAGGTTACTGATCAAAGTTGCATTTTGTGAGCTTGATTAATTTGTTCCCTTCAAGCCATGGGAACTTCTGGGTAGTTCCCTTTACTTTCACAAGCCAATGATCAGGTGCCCCCTGCAATCTCATTTTAAAGTTAAATGGCTCAACTTTCATTCATTCATTCATTCATTCATTCATTCATTCATTCATTCATTCATTCCCTCTTTAACATATACACCCATACAAACAAGTGTGGTGGAACTGAAAGACTGGTAAAGAATGTTCAGACACTGACCAGGCTTTTTGGTTCCTTCTTTGCGTGACTTCTCCCTGAATGTTTCTAATCGTCCAACCAGCATGTCGACCTTAGGCCATTTCTTCTCTTTGAGCTTTGGAACAGCACTAGCAACAGATGGCAGCTTTGCTTGGCCTGTGACAAGGAACAGCAAATTATGTTTAATGTCAAAACATTACAGGTAAGGGAGCAACATTTGTCTGATTTCCACTATTAAATTTATTTATATCCCTTATTCTACCATTTACACAAGTTGTTTGAGCAAAATGTCTCACTTTCCAAGGGTATGCAGTTTTGCAATAAAATAAACATTTTTGCCAGACACAAAAGTTAGATGGATTCTCAAAATTACACTTGAAGTTTATTGTTTTTCATATCAGGAGACAAACCTATGACCCAACCCCACACACTGCACACAATCACTAAACTACTGGTTAATACAGCAAGCAACGTATCTTGGAACTGATTAAAGAGAGAGAGTATGGAGAACTTATTCCTCTTGGGTAATCACACATCTTCACTGGATCCTCATCATCCCTAATGGCTACAAATGTCCCAAGAAATTTTCACTAATTCACACAAAAAGACAAATTTTTACTCCAATAGACATCAAAGTCATCTGTTTGTAAGACTACATTCAATCTTTGGAAAAATTCCACCCCCCTACTTCTTGCTTTCTGCATTTTTACCAACATGAGGCTCTTTTACTGAATTTTTTTTATGAAATCCACTCATTTGGCTATCATAAGTGCAGTCTTCTTTCTGACTTGAAATGACTTTCTAAAACATTATTGGAATTTACTGCATTCTTGTAAATGCTTGAACAGTGCGGACTGTGTTTCAGAGTTATGTTATTCAATCACAATACTTGCATTCTTGTTTCACAGCCATCACGTCTACAGCGTCAAATGGACAACGGGAAATATGCCTCAGTTTCAGCATATCTTTGCATAATATCCTTGACAACTTTGTCATCGGAGTGGTCTTCAGGGCAAATGCAATTCGAGTCTTCATTCCGATGCCCCTGATGCCTGCTGTCCGGAGACTCAGTCCATGGGCAACCTGACAATGACGCGCTAACTGCGTTTTCAGCTTAAACTCCTGTCGGAGAGACAAAAGGGTGATCACTGTGAGAACACCTTCAAAAGCGGAACACATTTTGGAAAATATACTTTAAAGAAACATTCTAAAACACACACACAAACAAACAAACATTTGGAGAACAAAAGGTGATCTATCCACTGTTTATCATGATCTACCAAACCAAATACAATACAGCTCAATAATCTCCAAAACCTCTTAAGGTCCACATAATAAATAAGACCTTGATGTAAAATGGATTCAGGCTTAAATGTCACTCCTAGAAAAATGTTTACAACCAAATTATACCTTTCTCCATGTACAACTTTCCCAGCCCCCCCCCAAAAAAAAAAAAGAAATTATAAAGTCACAAGGTAGTTTACACTAAATGAATGTAACAGTGTATAATTTTGTAGTTGCACTTTCATACCTTCCCACATCCATTCACTGTGCATATGAGCGGGTGGACCCTCGGTACCAGTCCGGGTCTATCTGGTCGATTCCTCAAGGTGCCTTGCCTGTCTCCATCTGACCATGAAGAGAGGGAAACAAACCATAAATGCAAGTTGTTTAGCACACTTTTGGACACACTGTGCAGGACAGTAATATTTCAGATGGAGGTGGTCTTTCGTAATGCCAAACGTTGGGTGACATTCAACAAAGAGCGGGCATTACTCAATAGTGTAGAATGAACCTTGAGGGAAAAATCCTTTGGGACTGTGTTTGTATCTATAACTGTTTTCAAGATAAGCTTCTCCAACACTTGAACACTTCTGATAGAACTGATTAGCTATGCAAAACTGAAGATGTGGAGTGTTGCACAGTGTCGGTACTTCTTTTGTTAGCCCTGCATGTACTGTCTGTACTTACTTTCCCTCTGGTATACACAATTGGTTAAGTGATATCAATACTTTTTAAAAAGATTCACTTCTAAAATGAATCTCTCAGGTGCATATCAAATTTTAAAGTGTGATTGAAATAAATGTTAAGAGAACAAAGGATAACATAAAGATGTCTCAGGTGAGTCGCTCCCTTGATGGCACCAATTTGCATACTTTGTCAATGTTTATTCATGACACAAGTGTACAACAGGGTTTTGTTTGTAAATTGGTCAGTATTTGGAGTTTGTTGCTGCTATTTTCCAGCATGTTTAATGATTAACGCGGCTTATACTCCAAGATGTTTCACGCCACACGACCTTTAAACTGACACACAATATTGTGTAACACTACGAACCTGGCAAAATGGGTACACTTAGAGATTAGAAGCATATTGACGAACAAGAGGTTTGTTCAAATTAATAACATTGATGGACAGAAGCGAATCACGATGGTCCACCAGCTGCTGTAGTGTCGACAACGATGGCTTTATCAGATACACATCAAGGAATCACAACTTTATTGATAAATTGATTAAAATTAAAATTAATTTCAAACAGCAAACTGTTGATACAAGAAAACAGAGACATTTTTTTCTGGTTTTAGTGACTGGGAATGAAAATCTTTTATTGCTTAGACTTATATGTGCCTGGCAAGCATTAACTTCTCCAGATATCAAAGTTGCATAGCCTGTTTGATCAGTGATTGATCTTTGCCCATGATGACTTTTGTATTTGTTGAATAACAGCAGAGAGCGTTGCCTCACTGGAAGCAATTTTCCTGACAGCTGCAGAAGTAATGCAACTTTTATTTACCTCATACAAAACTTTGGCAAGGCATCTCACAAATACTGAGATGCACGTACACAAATACGCATCACAGGTCAATTTCCTCTTACTTGACAATACATAATTTACATGCCATCACTCGATTACAAATATGTTGCAAATACAAGGCGCAAACGTTCTGAGATTTCAAACGCCCATTACAAACAAACACAACCCCATCTGGTACAAGTTATAACAAGTATTCTTACATTGGCATTTTGTTTATTCTGGGTACAGTTCAGCCTCCACGTAACACCCACCCATTGGTTTCTGGGGGAAGTGTGACGGCAGTTCTGATGCAGCCTTCTGACTGAAGGAGGTTGAATGCACTACCTGTGTCTCCATGACAACCAGAAATATCCCTACCCACACTGTTGTAAATAATCAGCTGAAGTGAATGAGTCTATGATATAAATACTGGTCGAGCGGAAAAACCTAGGACGAGAAACACTCATCAATTTGCTGATCCTGGACTTGATAGGAAAAACATTAACACTTCTACAGCCAAGAATATCAAACATTAAAAAAATCAAACAAATGCTCAGTTACAGACACTGAGGGGTATAAAAGATGAAATCAGCGACACATCTCTCACCTAAACGAGTGGGCATCTTAAGGCCTCCACATTTTTTCCAATAGATCCAACATGAGGCACACAGCCTGCACTGCATGTTAGCTGGACCCCAAGAATACCACTGATATGATGAATTGGCTGGAGAAAAAGGAAGAAAAAAACAAGAGCATAAAGAAATAAATCATAAGTGACCAATTCATGCAGCTGTAATTTCAAGTTTGAGAAATATATGGAATTAGTTCGTTTTCTGCTGCTACTTCACGAGCAACACAGCTTCCCTGTCCTGATAAAAGGCAAAAGTCATACCTCATATAAGTGGCTTATTCTTTGCAAGGGAACATGACAAAATGGTACAGGAACAAAAAAGCAAACAAATGCACAAACTTGTGATATTTCGTGAATGTACATGGGAACAACTCCATTCCAACTGCGAACAATCACTGTTACCATACGTACCATGACAGCTTTCACAGGCTCTTGTTCCTGGCATAGATACTTGTCCACCCAACCCCATCTTGCCAATCTGATTGGGATTCGGCTTGTTGCTGAAAACAAATTTAGCAAGGAAAACCAGTAATCACTGAGCAATTGCCACGATGTGACAAACGTATGCAATGTGAGCATCTTTAAAATGATTACCACTCATCACTTTCAGTGACCTTCCTTCTAGGCTAAACACCTCACGGCATTGTGATGCAAAAGAGAAATTTGAGTAAAAGCAAAACATACGTGCATCGTAAAACCCTCTGAAGGTAACTTATAGCATTGGGATACACATAATGATATTTACTGCCCTACGTAGGCTATAGATACTCAAACGTCCTATGTAGGCCTAAATTTACAGAAATCAGGTTCCTTGGAAATTGAAAAAAGAAAAACGGACGCAAAAAAGTTTGAAATGTTTGAAAATTGCTTTTTGTGGTGTTTGAGCACAAAGTCAGTGTGACATTTGTATACCTGAACTGCTGCTGATCAGTCTATGTTAAACTATGTTCATTATCATAATATCCCGATGAATCATTTTGGACAATCCCAGCCAAACATTTTACATCAGACATGTGTTGTCAGAGAATTTTGTGGAACTGGTACACACCATCGTAACTCTGTCCAATTAACACAGATGGAAAGAGCATACTAAAAGAACTTTTTGAAACTCCCTCAATGAAAGGGAAAAGTCCGTATCTCCTTCTGTTTTCGAGTTATGAGCAATTTTGTATTTTGAAATGTTAACTTTAACTGCCTTTTACATCCATGGCATAACTTTTTTAGGTTATCCTGCTGCTACAGCTATCCCATGTAATCCAGGTCTAATGATTACTCATATGATGGGTTTAAAGTGACTATATTCAGGGTTGCCAGTTTGTTCGTGGGGTAACCAGTCAAATTGCTGACCAAATCACATGAAAAAAAAAATGCCAAGCAAAACTCCTACCTGAGGAAACTTGACCCTGTATTTTTGTAAGTGTAACACTAGTCAACGTTCTCAACATACTGTAATACGATATACATTATTATATACTCAATCTATGTTGCTACAAGTGGAGAGTAAATTGTAAACACGTTAAGGTCCCACTCTGGTAGCTATTAAATCAGGGAAAAGAGATTCTTGAAATTTTGTGATTAAGTGGGTGTTTTATAGTTATTTCAATTAGGCGCCAAAAATGCCAAAATGTTGTTTGGCGTGCACTTTTAATTTTTAGCAGCCCACAGAGGCAAAAGAGAAGCAAACCAAATTTGCCTATTTTGGCATTTAAAATGCCAAACTGGCAACCCTGACTATAACAATAGGCAAGCAGGCACACTCGGTGGAAGAGAAGATTTCCCGTGCTAACTCTGCGATGAATTGCGTCAAACAGGGACACTTTTACATAACTGAATTGATGCCATTGATGATGACAATTTCATTCACATCAGTGCATAAGTTGGATTGGGAATTTCTGCGATTCATGATCAGAAGCAACATTGACGGCCTTGCATCTGATTATGAATGAAAGTCCTGCTTGCCAATTTACACTGATGATTGGCTGTCGAACAATCGCAGGAAGTTAAGTCAACAGATCAGTCTACAAACTTGTACACAATATCATTCATTTCAAGGCTCTCAGTCATTCTGCATTGGGGTCTTTAGGGCAGGGCATAAACAGCTTGCTCAGCTTGGAAATGAGGTGGCAAACAACAGGTGAAAATTTTCATGTTGAAATAGTACAGTGACTAGCTCGCTTCCAACGACAAAAGTGCTATATGATGCACATACAGTAGCGTGCTTGTATCATGAAAGTTACGTTATTTGTGTATGTAAGTGTCAATGACAGAGAATTTGTTTGTATTTCAGGAGAAAGTACAACAGACAAGACAAGTTTGCAATGATTTTATGTGACAAAATAATTTGTAAGTAATGTACAGTAATTAGATCACCTGACTTTAAGAATTTCTAGGCTGCAAATGGGGAGTGGGTATGTTGACACATGATCACATCAACAAATAGTTTTGATGGCCAATTTAGTTGCTGTATACAGTGCTGCCAAACCCTGCTGAAGCTGCACAAATGAAACTTTTACCTCGCAGTTTCATGTCTTTTTATTCAATGAATTTACGTGAAGACATGAATACAAGTTACTGCATTACTACCACAGCATAAAGGGCACTGAATCTCTTGTTTTTACTACATTGAACGAGGCACAGATCCTCTTGTTTTTATCAAGTTGAACGCATGGTCAGTACCGGTACTTGGAGTAATACTGGTACTGACGTGCTGCGAATACCAGTACTGATTTTCCTGGTACCTCCCAACCCATTCACACCATGTTTGTTTAACATCTGCTTATCAAAATGGGTTGATTGCTACTAAGATCAAACCACTGACTAGTGACAAACAACAGTCAATCACTTATTTCACAACATTTTGTCCCTTGAAAGTTTACAACTGCACAATAACTCATTTGCATAGATTCAGTCCCTTTGACAGTTAAGACTGCACAATAACTCATTTGCATATCTTCAGTCTACAGTATGGTGAGGCATCGATCACTTGCATGCCTTTCCAGACTTCATACAGTAGACTACACAAGAGGGGTGAATAGATAAATGACTCACTAATTTGGAATATAAACTTGTTTCAGTTTGCTATCTGCCTCTGCTGCCTTTAGTCTCTTCTGCTGTACATATCTGTCTGTGGTCTTCCACATGTAATAGTACTCAATCACACTCTTCAGAGACTTCCATGGGAGCTGTATGGGAACCAGAGATTATCACTAACATACATCATCTGACATTTGTTCCAGTTGACAAACCTTTCATTGTGCCAAAAATGTTGCAATGAATTTTTCAATTTTTTTTTTTTGCTTCAGCACAAAGCATGAAAAGAAAACGTTTCTCCCAAAGATGTGAAATTATAATTTACAGTAGTTTGGCAACATCAAACTTTTTCTAGCAACAACAGAAGTCCTTAATAAATGTCAATACACATCATCAGAGAGAGCAAGTCACCTCCTTTCATGGACAATCTCATTTTCGATCAATTACAAAGGATTACATTCTTACAAAAGTAGATCCTCAATGTCAGCTGGCTGAATTTCATATTAAATGCTCAATAGGGATTATACTGCCATTAGGAATCATGTCAAATTGATCTCTCTCTTCAACCATTCAGGATTTCAACAAACAGCTATGGCTTTCCTGAGTGTTTACACTAACAGCATCTTTTCGTTCTCTAAAATGTACAGAAAAGTTTGCCTAACACAATCCACCAATAAGTAAGTCTAGCCTAGGATGTACTCCTAAACAACCCTTCACTGCATTATTGGCGGAAGATCACCTCTGAAGGATCTCTGGTGTGTCCTTTAACAATTGCATTTTTATTATGACACTGTGTAAGAAGTCCACATTTAGAGGACTAGTCCCATCATTTATACCAGAATTACAAAGGCATATCCACAAACAAGCCACGTCTGTATATAAAAAGGAAAGTCTAAAATACTTTCCTGAGTTACTTAGCCTATATCACACACTTTTGTGTCACAAGTGCACATCTGACATTTTACTGGACTCACAAAGTCTTGTCTGATGTCATTAAAGTCTTTTCCATATTTCTCCAGAGCTTCCTCAAAGAGGTTGGCTTCGGACGATGACCATTCTTCCAGCTGGTCCCTGCAGATGACGGGTCCACCAGAGGGTACCAACGTGGCCACGGCTTTCCCAATATCGAAGTTTTTCTGGTAGAGTGCATCCATGGAATGAAACTGTAGGAAGAACAAACGGCAACCTCATAAATTCGTACATCAAACGAAATTCTGAAGTGAAAGACTGTTCATGATTATTCCATACAAAGATCTTTACTTGTTTCTGAGATCATAACAGGGTAAGAGGCAGTGTCTGAAGTCATGTACGTCTTTCATTCTTCATAAATTCAGTACCCATTTGTCCATTGATAGCCACTAATAAAAGTAACATTCTGCAAACAGAAATATTAACTAAGATGTGTAGCACATAGTTTACCAAATGACTGCATGGAAATTTGGAATATAATGGGCTTGAATCTCATTATTGTTAAAATTCTCTAGGCAGATTAATGAAGCATTCAATTTGCTATATAATGCAGCAATTTTTTTTTCTCCATATTTTTGTAAAAATTGCTAAACCTAGTTTACACATGCCTTGGTAGATATTACTAATAGTAGATGAATGACCAGCCAACAGCCACCAGTCTCCGCCTGACTCACCAATGTAATATCTCGAGAGGCAGCAGCAGCACTCATGTGCAGGCTAGGCTGACGTATTGAACTACTGCAGTCCAGGGCTCTTCCAAAAGTACCCACAGATCTGGAGATTAAAATGAAAAACCACAGGAGGAACATGAAATCACCCTACACTGACCTATGAGTATTTGCCATGGGAGTCCACTCTCTGGAGACAGTCATTCAACAGAATTGTTCAACCTGTGAAGGTTTGAATACACTTCTTCACAACATCTGTAAAGGGTGCAGCATCATTTTAATTTGATTGTGCTAGTTCACACACTATCTCATGAAATCTGTCGCTTAGGGTTTGCAACAAATTGTGCAATATTATTCATCTCCTTGGATTATGACTTAAAATGACTGGTGCAGAGAGGGGCTTTTACTGAATATGAATGAGGCTTCACTAATACCAATCACATAGAATGTGAATGATCAATAATAAGAAGATGTTGCTTGAAACACTGAAAATTCAACCTCACCATTTAATATTAAAAGGACAATGGTCAAAATTTGCTCATTCATCAATATGTAAGTAGAGCAGAAAAGTAATTACTTCTCAGAACCATTGAATCTGGTCAACACTAAGAACTACACCCACAATATACACAAAGCATACAAACCTGGCCAAAACTAAGAACTGATCAATTTCCTTGTCTGACAGGGGGTTTTCTGGATTCCAGATCTTGATTTCTAATCTAGATGGCTCCCTTTCATCCATTTTATCAGCTGCAGAATGCATATAAAATAAAATAACGCTAGTACTTGAGGTAGAATAAAAGATAAAAAGTAAGTAAAGAATTTTCAAGGGGGTGGGAATGGTTATGAATGTTGAAAGGGCATTTAAATGCAAAGATCTGACCACATGTCAAAGGACTTAGTGGTTCCTTGCCAAATTAGGTGAATATTTACATACAAGATTAACCAAGCTTCTGCCTTGTTGAACAGACTCTATCATATGTAGAATGATCGTGAAGCAAATATGGATGGATGTGCTCCAACATAATCCCTCAGTTTGATCTTCTTCTAGCAACTTTTACTTTTTGAGAAAAAAATTTATAAGTTGACCTCACATAGCCTTGGAGCCAAAGGGAAGCAACTAACAATCATCCACTCCAGGAGACGCTACCTACAGTAGTATGAATAAATCCAATCATGTGTCACATCTCCAAAATACAGTGGTAATACTTTTTAAAGACCTAGGTATCTTTTGACCTTAAGAAGGATAACAATGACACTCCTGGTATCTTGTTACAATTGGCTGTATTTCGTCATAGGAAAATGAATAGATCAGTATTACATTTACAAATTATCAACACAACAGTGACATGAGCTAGAAAACGTTACTTCAATCCATCTGATATTGTGAATGAACACACAGTCTATCTATTTGATGGACTCTGACACTGTTACTACGTAACCAAGCACAACTTAAATTCGTTGATTCAAACATGTCACCTGAACAGTTGCTGCTGTAACATGTTCTGATTTCCAACTAACTGGACGCTTACAGTATCAGATGAAATATTATTACTACCAGAGAATGAATATAAAAAGTAAGGTCAGTTGAAACTCTCTTCGGTATGCAAAGGGGTGCTACTGAAATGCAATAATGCCACTTCCAAAACAGCCAAAGATTAAGGCATTCAGGAAGATGGGAGATATAACTGAGTCAAAAATAATGACTGTTTAATCATGATATATATCGCCTACTACTTACGCTCATCGAGTTTGTCTGGAATATCGGCTTGGTATCTTGGACCAACTCTAATTTCGCCTTTGTCTGCCAGCAGAGTTTTCTGATGAGGATCGTACACCAACGAGTAAAAGTAGGCATCCTGAAGAGAAGAAACAACAGATCATAACAGAATGAACATGTCATAAAAATAAACACGACAGTCAGTATCTCAGCATTAGGAACAATTAATGTGAGAAGAGAGTATCAAAGTTTCTTTCCCATTCAAGGTATTCTTTCTCTACAATGTACTTCCTTAGTTGCACTAAAACATTTGTGAAGCATACATTATGGATGTGTACAACAATTCCATGGAGATCAGATTGCAAATTCTGATGAAATGGTCCATTAAACAAGTGTTGGAATCTACAGTAACTAAACACACATAGCTCGGTAGACGACATTACCTCCTTTGAAAGGTACGACAGCAAGCTTTCAGTTTCATTCAGGAGCGTCACTGTGCATTTTCCTCGGATGTGAGTAGCTGGCAGAGTCTCCAGCTGTCGCGAGAGAAACAGCTCGCGATGCTTTAATTGATGTCTCTGTTTCTCTGATAATTCTTCCAGAGCCTCTTCTTGTTCCTCCTCCAGGGTCACTAGAATGATATGAAGATGCAAATGGATGAACAACATCAGTATCACCTATCAAACCTTGAGGATGATTCAACCAAATATTTCTGGGTTAAATCATGCGACAAAAGCTCATGGGAAAGCACCATTCAGACAGTGTACTATACGTTGTCCATAGGTAGTTTATAATCAACTGAGACCTTTACCATTAATGTTCAAATATCTCAATTTATTGCTGCTATAGCTTTGTTGGTGTTTCTTTCATTTTCCCTTTTCTTGTTTCTTATGCAAACATCCAAATATCTTCATTCCATGAGGAACACTATCAGTCTCTGATTTCACACAAAGTTTCAAGAAGACAAAACGGCATTAACCTGTAAACAACAATCACTAGCTGTTTGTTTGTCTATGGAAAACATTGACAGTCTATCAATCTTGTTTGTCCATTACCACAGCGAATACAACACATGCATCCCTACACCATGCAATCAACCATGAGCTTGGGCTACCGTACACTGTGGATCAGCTGTATCAACTTACTTGCATGTTTGTCAGCCAATTGTATGAGTGAGCTTGGGATGTCCCTCCTTCGATAAAAACATACAACCTTGGCTTCCACATTTCCATTCTGGGTCTATGAAAGGTACAGTAACATGCTTGGAGTCAATGTCAGTACAAGCAATAAGTATGTCTCATACGATTCAAAGAATAGAAAAACATGCCAGTGAAAGCACTAACATTACATAGAAAAGACAACATGAAATAACAGGAAACATACATAGTACATCCATGAGTTTGAAACTCAGTGACTTATTTAATGTTAAGCGATGTTGTCCTTCATACTCTCTGGTTGGAAGTACTCTGTCTGTGGCGGTTGAACACCTTGCACTGTGTTCACATCACCTAACAGACTTACCCATTTGACTCTCAGTCAAGAAAAAGCAGGCCTGCTGAACTGCGATAGGTTAGTCCTCATGTGTTATTTGCACAGCGATTCACTAACTTTGACATCTGTATAACATTTCTTATTTGAGAATGGCTGTGCGAATGTCAAGACAGTGTTCTTAGTCATCACCATCTGCATACACCTCAACACAGTGGGCTGTTTTGTAGTCTTAAATCAAGAAGTGCAATGTATATTGATGTTGATGATATACAAGTATCATGCTCCTGACAAACTCTAAGAAAGGTCACCACACTTGTCTCTGACAACAATGTTCATGGAAAATGCATTGATGGTAGATGACAATGTATTCACTAAAACAACCTTTGATGTACTGCTGTTCTGTACCAAACTTGCTGACACTCTGTGGGACTGATACCTTTCACAACTCACTGCATACAGTACATAACACACTCACACACACACATATAAACACATACGTACAGTAGTTTTAATGACTGCATAGTTTATTACTATCATCAAAAACAAACCTTATTTAATTCTTCAATTCTTCTGATCAAGTAAGGCTGTGATGAGGATGTTTCAAAGAATACATAATCTGTGACAAAGAAGAATGAAATGTAGAAGTGTAGTTCATGTACTGTAAGTCCAAAGTCCAAACTCCTTCCACACAATTTCTCCTTTCAAGAACAATGACAAGGTTCCTATACTTTCATTTCAATCCTGTCAGAGGATACAGTATAATCAGGATGGTCCAAACATAAAGCAAATGGTTTAACTGTCACACAATTTAACAATGCTTTCTCACATGTAGTCACAGGTCATCTGTCTTAAAAATGTTGTCAAAAGCTACGAAGAATATGTAATATGCTTAAAAGAAAATTCAACATGTGTGATACTGATAGGCTAATAAACTTCTATGGCACACTAAAAGGGCCACCAAATATGATGACGATATTATTTTATACGTTGTTATACCAAAACCATATGTCACTATACTAAATTTACATGTCATTGTATCTAAAATATATGTCACTGTACCAAAACGATACGTCGTTGTCCCTAAAACATACGTCATTGTACCGAATTGACATGACTATACTGTGAAAAAAAGTGATGATGTATCTCCAAGGCCCGTATCTAAGGTAATCATATGCAAATAGCTACAAGTTGAAGGCGGGGCACTTGATGAGTATGGATATGCATAGCTCTTTAATTTTCAGCACTCTTAAGTCGTACGAGTGCCTTAGAGTTATTTGAACAACTCGTCAACCTACACATCTATTTGACTTGCCTATCATTTCTTACCTCTTGTCTTTCAAAGTTTGCTTTAACTTCAGTGGCATTAAGAAGGTTGAGGGAATCGATTATTTCGTTCATTTTCGTGTTTCAAGATTAAGCTAAGGTATATACTATTACTGGACGGTCTGACAATGCAAGCATATGCGTGTCGCAACTGGCTGTACAAATTTCGCGGACATTTACAACTAACTGGGGTGCTGAATATGTACAACCTCTAACGTTAGCTATTTGCAGATGATTACCTTAGATACGGGCCTTGGAGATACATCATCACTTCTGTTCATAGTATAGACATAACAATTCGGTACAGTGATGTATGTTTTAGGCATAATGACATGCCACTTTGGAATAGTGAAGTGTATTTTTAGTATTACGACATGTACTTTCGGTATAATGACATGTATTTTAGATACAACGATGTATCAGTTTGGCAGTGACATATATTTTAGGTACAATGACATATAAATTTAGTATAGTGACAGATGTTTTTGGTATAACAACATATCAAATAATATCATCATCATATTTGGTGGCCCTTTTCGAGCGCCATAAACTTCATGTATGATCATGATTGGAAAGCTAACATATTATTAATACTACTGAAGTTAAAACATGGGATATCTCTGTCCATACAGGGAAGCCAAAGTGTTCTGAAAAACGCTATGACAATATACAACCCATCTATGAACTTGGGAAGCAAGGGACACAACAGCTACCACATGTGCAACAAAGTACTGTGGAGTAGTATAATGAAAAACATGAAATCTCTCCACATCCCACCCAAAACACAATAAAGAGTTTGAACTAGAAAGTCAAATGGCTTTGTGATTCCCTGCCGATATCTCATTTTTTCATACACACAATCACTTCGAAACAAAGCAACCCAGTGGAGAAGGGAAGGAACCATATCAAAATGAAAAACATAATGCAAGAATGAGAACCACATTCTGTATCACTCATGGGTTTGATGTTACCAAGTGCTAATATGAATGAATAATGTCATTCACTCAGCGCTGATGACAATTGTGGTCATGAAGGAGGTAATTCACAGTTGATAGAAAGTTTATGAGACCAAATTGTGGTTATAGACCTGCGATTGTGCAAGTCAACAAAGGCAATCTGGGACAGTCTTGCCTCCCAAGGGTGTGTTTACTGTGACTAAAACAACAAAGTACTTTCTAAATTTTGACAGGGAGTTTCTGGCAACAGGAAAGGCTTAGAAAAAGTATTAAGACCGATGTTAAGTGGTTGTTTGGCATACAAAGTAGACTTTCAATGTTCCACAAATTGAAAGAGAATGAGACCAAAGTATATCTAGCAGCGATCTCTGCAATGAAACAAAGATCTACCTTTTGGCAAATTTCATTAAGAAATAAATATGCATTATTTTCCTAATATGTGTGATTTAACCTCTTCAGGACATGTGAAGCCCTTCTAGTATCACATGTTGGGCTTTTGAACCCAGAACAGATCTTTGAAATGATAGAACTTATTACATTCATTTCATGTCACATTACAGTGATGGCAAGTCTCCCAGGAGGCAATTCAAATGACAGACATCAGCTGTTCATCAAGTGCTAAATATGTTGACACTTTGAAGTTCTACATGAATTCAGTTGCTGAGAAATCTTCTTTCATAGGTTTTCATACTTTAAGCTCTAGAGACCTCAAATGACCTTTGACCTCCATGAAAACAATAGGGATTTTGTATTCTCAGTAGCCTATGAACACACCAACTTTGAAGTTCAAGCACCTTTCCCTTCTCAAGGCACTGTGTTCACAAGGTTTTCACACACTGTCTTCTTCTGACGTCACATGACCTTTAACCTTGATAAAAAAGACAGACATCATCTACTCATCAGTTGCTACTAATGATAAGAGTTTGAACTTTCAGCAACATCTCCCTTAAAAGGTTTCCTTACCTTAAGGTCTGGTGACCACAAATGACCTTTGACCTCCATCAAAACAATAGGGATCATCTACTCACCATGGACTACCGACACACCAGGTTTGATATTCAAGCACCTTTCCCTTGTTCAGATACGGCCTTTACAAGGTTTTCAAACAATGTCTGCTATTGACCTCAAATGACATTTGACCCCCACAAAAAATGGCAGACATCTTCTCATGAGTTGCTACCAATGATAAGGGTTTGAGGGTCAAACAACATTTGATTGCTGTGATATCTCCCTTGATAGTTTTTGTACTCTAAGCTCTGGTGACCTCAAAAGACCTTTGACCTCCATGAAAAACAATAGGGATCATCTACTCATGAAGGACTACCAACACACAAACTTTGAAGTTTGAGCACTGTTCCCTTCTTGACAGATCATGTTTACAAGCCAAGGCGTCACATACACACAAACATGCCACTATCGTCGCATACGTTCCTTGCCTGCTTTCGCTAAGGAACAAAAAAACTGTTATAATACATACTAACACCAAAACAAAAATTAGTCCAAGTGAAACAGCTCTCAGCTGATAACGTGTTGGTTAAGTTAAATCAGAACATGTGGTGTTTTATAAATCACGATTGCCCATGCAACATGGCGGTCACATATATCTATGACTAGCAGTATTACCTCATGGAAATTTAAGTTTCTTAAAGTCAAATCCTACGAAAACCAAACACACCAAGTTATCAACTAACTGCATAAGCACTGTACAGTATGCTATACCTAAATATTCTATGTAAACAGACCTGTGATGCATTTTACAGTACAGTACTGCTGCATGTAATAGTTGTTGCATGTTACTTAGTTTCAGATGGTCTGTACAATACACTTATACACATGCATATATAGTTTAGCTTATCTAACACTATAGCCACTATGGACACTCCTAGTTTAACATGTCATTTTTGTTTTATGTTGGTAAAGTGGAGTTCAAGTTTAACATATCTATCATGGATTTCACTGATACTGAACTAGCTTAAAATGAAATTGTTGTTAAAACGGAACTTACAATTACTGGTAATTACTTATTACCTGTTACATTATCAGTAATTTTTCCAAAAATTATTGGTTGTTTTTAAAATTATCAGTTGATACAACTATGTAACAAGACCTCACAAAGAATGAACTTGCTGCCTATAATAGTACTATACATGTACAGTATGGCAAAGTAATGCATCAAAACATGCATGCACTCCACTGAACAAAAAAAAAAATTATAATTATTAATTGCAGAAAAACAACTGTTCTAATCATATTTAGTAGAACTACATGTAACTAAAGTGTTTGCACTGAGTCTAAAATTTGGGCCCATGCAGGTACCTGACTTCCACAGTCAGTCGGGTAACTTAAGCTTAGGTCTCAAGTCCATTAGTGAATTCCTTTACGAAATTTTGCTTTGCCAGTTAATATAATGCCTCCAAGCATCTTACGTACCGGCATGACAATGAAATTGTTCTTAGTTGCATACAGTACAAGCTGAAGTTTTGTCACACGTACAGTGTACGTTAATAAAAATGCGGATAGAGGCAGCAATTTTAGAACCAGGTCCCCCATAAACATTTTGCCGTCGGTTCAATGTTGGTTTCAAGACGACGTCTATGTCGGTCTGACATCCATTCAAGTTGCAAAGTCATTCAACATTAAACCAACATTGCCAAAGATGGCCATCTGATGTCGTTCGGGCCAAAATTCAACCATTCAATGTCCATTTACTGTCCAATTGACCTTGGCAAAAGGACTGCAATATATATTTTGACTTCTATCAGACGTTGTAGCAAAAGGGTGTTCCCTAGAACGACATCGGTTTGACACCGGACTTATGTCCTGGACACTTGATGCTACGCTTCAACTGACGTTTTGTTTTACTTCTGTGTACAGTGCCTAGGTTGAAAATTTCTTACGATCTTACAGTATGGTGACATACATACAGTCAGATTTGCTTTTTTCTATTTTTTTTTTTTTGGGGGGGGAGAGGGACACGAAAGGCGAAGTTCAAGATCACCATTCTGGACATGGGAAATTAAGGGGAGAGGGATAAGCAGAGGGTATTCCACAAGCTCCCCTTCCAAAAATATTTGCTTTTACAGAGGGGCTCAAATGCAAAATAAATTACCACATTTATGTACTAAAATTTTCCAATTTTCTGTATATGGCACAACAAACCTAATCCTTATTCTGATATTTTTTGAGGTACAAGTACGCCTTATTTGCCCTTGACAACCCCCCCCCCCCCCACATAGCAAACAGGTCAATATGATCATTCATCAAATGTTGGTAAGTTGGTAACATATAACCTTAGAGAGAGCGATAACTGGTCACTCAGGCTAAGCTACACAACATGGTTTGTGACATTTGGCGAAAACGTCTGGTTGAACAGTGTGTACTGCATTGTGGGACTGCATCTTTCTTATTAATATGCCTGTATATATTTATGTATGTATGAACGAAATACTGTACATGAAATGGTGGCGTTTCTGCTTTTACAGTTACCTTTTAAAAGTAGAACTACTTGATTAACCACTCTTACATTAGCTGTCACACAGCAAGGGTTAATATTGGCCATAGTTTCCACAAAATTGTTTGAAAGCATTGTGAGTTATAAATCAGACACACCAATTGGCAATAGGGCTGGCCACCATCCCACTTGCCTACTGGCGTGCTGCATTACTGTACATGCACTGTAGTGTAAATTACGAAAGTGCTTAACAAGTGATAAAATGCTTAGATGGCATGTTAAGCATGAAAAATGGATTTGAAATTATCTGCTAGATAAATCAGTCATCATGTGTTGTTAGACTACTGTCAAATGCTAGGCTGGAGGGGTGTTAACAAGTTAACTAGTTAACTAACTACCACGGGGCCGAAGGCAAAATTCAAATGTCACAAAATGTTGTCTTTAATCTACAGATTCCTTGGTGAAAGTTTAAGAGGTGATGACGAAGGGAGAAAGAAGAAGACTGGGTCAGTCATGCTCAACAAAATGGCCACGTAGGCGTTAACTGATGTGAATTCTTTGTGCATTTTCTTTGTTGTACACACCAACGTTGTAGTATATTACGTGCAATGCATACACACTAACACAGTGACGGAGAACAACGCGTTGTGCCTGTTTTATACTGTTGCTTTAACAACAAGCTCACTTCACACACGTGAAAATGACTGAAACGACAAACCTCCGACTCTATACATATTTGCAGCCATGGACTGTGACGCTGCCTTATCAGACTGCATTTTTCCGATGTTTCGAACAACCTTCTTTGTAGAGAAAAAATGAAGATTGGGACCACCAGTCCGCGGTCACGTTTCCCTCCCGAGATCGGTTTGGTATCTGTTAACAAGCAAACGGTCCTACTAACTGCGTTAGTGTTAATAGTTAGTGTTAACAGGGGTGGCGCTCCTCTGAAACGTTCAATTCTACAACTGCCTTGCGAAGAGACTCATCATCTCGATGAGTGAGGAACACATGATCGCCAAACTAGACTTACGTAAATACACCGGAGCTCGCGAGTGAACGCCAAGACGTTGAACGCCACACCACACACTGTACACTTCCCAGTTGTGCAGGGTTTACCGGGAGTGGGACAGGAGTTAGGCAACCAAGCATAACTTATCTGGAATAGAGATAGGGTCTTGGTCTTACTCTTAGAGAAAAGGGGAGCAAGTGTTTTTCTTCATAGGCCTATCACTCAGGCAGGCCTAGGCTGCAGTGTTTTGATTTGGTCACTGTAGCTAGCCCGCATGGTTTCGTTGGGCCTAAGCTGAAAGTTCCTGGACCTAACGTCCGCAGGTACGTCGTAACGTAACTTAGCTTTCAACGTTAGAATAGTGGAATTACGACGGCTACCAGACACTGCGATCTGAAACCTCGGCACTTTAGCCATTCATGTGCAAGTTCTTTCCTGGATTCACGTCTGTGAAGTGCGATACATCAATTCAAAGGCATGGCTCAGGTAATATTTTTTTACTGCTGATTACTGTACCTCTAACTTCTAAGCTGCAACATTGTCATATATCACAGTCGGGGTGCAGTCATTCCGCCATGTGCACTTTCCGCCATAGAAAATGTCAGACATGCCAACCTCCAGAATAGCCAACCTCAAGATTTTTGTAACAAAGGTGTAACAAAGGTGAAGGGTGTTCGAATTAACACAAACCTTCTTGAATCTAACCACAATTACGTATTTCACGATTTTGAACCCATTTCAGGTACGTTTCTTCTAAATAAGGGCCCATTTGTGACATTTAAAATATCGGCGATGGATTCCTTAAGTGCGCCAATTACGGGGTACTGTATATATATGTCGAATGTGCTATTAAGGAAATTTATCTTTCCACGTTTGTGACAGTCCCAACTACAAAATTTGGAAAGTTTTCTTATGAATCAGTATTGTTTCAAATGAATATGTATTCATTGCAACGAAAAAATGTGTCACCGAAGGTGAAAGTATCCCACCACCTTCTTTATGACAATCCAAACAAAATTAACATTCCCCAAGATGCCTGTCAAATGTGCCTGCGGATGACTTAAAGAATAACGTAGAAGCACAGTTGTACATTGTGAGGTGCTACGGTTTTTGTGTATGGTAGTGTGGTTTTAGCATGGCACATATTTATTTTTCTTTGCTTTTATAGCATTTTAACCATGAGTTAGAAAATATATGTATAGTAACGAATGGAATAATGCAATTATACAATATGTTTCAAATAAAAAAGTTCAATATGTGAGTTACACTTTAGTGGTGAATATTTGTAGGCGAAGTAAACCTGCAGATGTGCAAAAGAATGTCCAAAATTTTATAAACTTGATATGGAGATGTTGCAATAAAATATCAAAAGTTGACATGGAAAAATTTTACGAGTGGAATAGTCCAATTGTAAGATACATTTCAAGTAAAAAGGAGTTATGAAACAATACACACACATATTAGAATATTTATCAGGGGAGTAAACTTGTAGGTGTGCAACATAATGTTTGATTGACATCACAAAATTTGATTGACTTGATTTGCTGTTGCAATGAAAAATCAGACATAAAAATTACCCGTTAACATGTGAATATTTTAGTATATATAAGTTTTGAAGTTAAGACTGTGCGTTGTGACAAACAGATATACACAAAGCAATGAAAATAGGCTCATAACCACACTCTTCTTCATTGATAGTTGTAAATGTTTTACTTAAATATCTTGATTCAAGACCTATGTTTACATAGCCTATACAAGCCTACAAGTGGTGACATTTTCAAGCCTGTTACTTTCCCTTAACCAGCGGTGAGAAATTTAGCTTTCAAATAGGAAACCAATTGAAGATTAACATGGTACGGTATGGACACACATGGAATTGAACCTTAAAAAAGAAAGCTCATTAGGTGGCTAGATATGTTTTGTCTGGGGATTAAGGTAACAGGCTTTTGTGTGGCAGTAGATGACATGCTGGTTGGTATAAACAATTGATTGTCACAACATCAACAGACTTAAAGAATGAAAATAAGTCTGTATGGTTGGATGAATTTTGAGAACTGGTGTACACTGGCTTGGTCTAGACGATTGACTGGTGAAGCTCCCAAGTAGCAATATACCATATAGTACTAACTGGTTGTGTATTGTGTTACTATTTGTCAACCAACAATAATAAACAAGAAATAAAAACAAAGAATTTTCACTGACTAGGGTGCAATTCCATGGTTAAACATGAAGGCTATCCTCATCAGTTCAAACATGGAGGCATCAAAATTTTGTGACCAGGATATGGCTCAGCCATGGAGGAAAGGCTTGAAACCTATGGCGGAATATCGTGGCGGAATGTGCTGATCAGGGTTTCCCCTGCGTTTAGGGGAGTATGAGGCGGTGAGGGCGAATTACCTGATGCTGCCATGAATTTTGGGTTCAAGTCCATACTTGGGTTCCTTCAAGAATGGGTTATTGTAGGATTTTTACCGTTATATAAATGTGTGAGGCGATAATTACGGTATTTTTTGATGAGACGATCTTAAAAAGTTGTGAGACGGCTGCCCCCGCAATGAAGTACCAGGGGAAACCCTGCTGGTGTCAGAATGACAGGGCAACCCTCACAGTATGGTGTGCTGCATTGCAGATGTTTAGTGCTTCATCCACATGTGTGTAAATGCACTGTACTTACCCTTAGTATTTGACATTGATTCAATGAATATGAATGAATAATGTTAAGTTCTAATAATGAAAGTTTCTCATTTTTAGGACTGTGCTGTAGAAGTTATAGACCTAGGCTGTTTTGTCTTTAATCCAGTGTATCACTCTACATTATTTGCTTATGTTGTGGGTCACAAACTAGTGACAAATCCATCCCTTTTTCATTCCATTTTTCATCAGCAGAATGTCAAGAAAGACTTATGGAACTTGATGCAAATGTAAGTTGTCAAAATTTTGTTCTGCTTTGTAGCATATTCACTTGTAATAGTAGGCTTGGACTGACACTGACATTAGTTTGTGATTTGCCGCCCTGCTGATTACATTTTAAGTCAGTTGCACCATACAACAGGTTCTCTTACAATAGCTTCGTACAATTTCTCTAAGGTACAGTAGACTATAGTCTTTCTTTATTACATCAGTTTGCAATGAAAGATGAGAAGAGGGAGAGAGACGAATGGAAATCATCCAGTAAGTATTGAAATAGTCAAGTTGGTAGGTTCCCAATTATGTGAAACTGGAATATATTTTCTCAAGATAAGGTTTCTGATGTTTTGCCCATCAATGTGGTTGATCCATTGAAATATTTTTTTTTCAGGATTGAAGGCTTAGAGGCAGTCATTATTGCTGACAGAGATGGAGTCCCAATTATTAAAGGTATGTTTGTAGTCTAAGACTGAAGAAATTTTCATGTCTGTGTTACAAATAGTTAAGCAAAAGTGCATACACGTACACTAATAGCAGCAGAAGCATGGTGACACCCCATCAGCATATCTACAGTAATAACATCATCTGTTTAATGACATTGAGTCTTTAGAGTGTCTAAGATTGACAGTCGCTTCCACATGGAAGTGGCTTTGTCTTCCTGGCAGTTTTGTTTTTCATGTACTGTAACACATTGGAATGGCAATCAGCATGAAAGTGTACTTCAAACAACATGGCATCCTTCGAAGAGCATTACGTAGTGACTTAATGCAATGGAGATCATCACCTTCGCAAAATTCTAGTACAACTGTAGTTGGTGTGTTCATTTATTCATTCATCCATTCATCCATCTACTCATCCATTCATTTAGGTTGTTCACACATACTGTACATACGTTCATTTATCAATTTCATGGTTTCACTCAGGATTGAGTTTGATTGTGTGATAGGCTGATAGTCAGATTACCCGATTGATTTTGACATTTCTTGGCTCAGAGATTACTGTTTTACTCACTTAGTCTTCTTTATCTTCTCCAGTTTCATCCGAGTTGGTTCCAGATGCATCCACCAGACCTGCCTTCCTTGCCACATTTGCCACGGCTGCTGACCAGGCCAGTAAACTTGGTCTTTCACAGAATAAAAGCATTATATGTTCTTTTCATTCCTATCAGGTACGATAAATCTTCATTGCGATATGACTATCTGTCTTCTTACTGTAATGTTTAATCCATTAAATTGAAAGTCACTTGATGCTGAATAGCGCTTTCATGGAGGCCCTAAGGCTCTCTAAAATTTTGCTCAATCTATGAGATGGTTAAATGGATCTTTTTAGAGTAACAGCTAAAATGGAAACAAGAATCTGTGCCAGCAATGCCCAGGTTATTCAACCTGGCATACTGTACTTGTGTTAAAAGACAAGGTAATTGTCTATATCTGACATGTGGAAATGGGTCAGTTAAAGCTGTTTTGTGTTCGTTCATTAAGATTTAGTTACTTTCTACCCAAACTTAGCTATGTTTTGTTTCATTGTAATGACCATATGTAGCCATGACGTCAACCTTTCTTTTACCTGTCCTTTGGCATCTCATTGTGGTCTTCATTTCGTTGGACAGGTCATTCATTTCAACAAATCGCCAGTCTACATCAGCTTAGTGGCAACTCGGGATGCAAATACTGGTAAGGGCTATCTGTAATTTAAAGGTGCACGTGTCTTATAGTATGTCAATAGTCAAGCCACATGTTTATCGGATTGTCATGATGCCAAAATCAGCGATGCTTTTGGTATTGCAGGGACAGCAATTATTGGTTGTGTGACTCTGAACAAAGTTGGCAGCCCCTCTTCAAGTAGCTTGGTTCCAGAAGCAGGCACATCCTGTGAAAATGTTACACATGCACACCCTTTTATACATCCTCTTTTGCTCATCAACTCTGTGCAGTGCTGTTGTGTCGGACTGATCAGTTTTGAAAACATGATCAAGCATATATGAAGACCATTTTGTCCAAATGTTGTGAATTCTGTCTGGTTGCAGCCAAGTTAAAAGTTCAGGAACATTGTATTTGTTTTCTTCAACCAACAGGATTGCTGTTAGGTCTTGAACCAGAATTAGAAAACCTTGTTGCCCTTGTAGGTCGGACCATTCAGACAGAATGAGAGAGCCCTGGTTCTGATCCGGATGCTGCTATGAAGTAAACAAATGAAATGGGAACTACTGTAAGGGGTTCTACATACCTTAAGTTTTGTTTTTTAATGTACATTCTGTTTGTGTCATTATCACACTATGAAAATGGGAAAGATTTTCTGGGATTTGTATCTTTATTCTTCATGACTAGAAACTGCGAAAATGCCATTAAGTTGTAAAAGTAAATTTGCCCTAGTGGACTCAAGCAAAATGCGTAGCGTTCTGCCCTTTGCAGCTTGTGAGTACCCAGACGCACATCCTTCGTAGTGATTTGACGATAAGGAGATATTGTTGATGTTGACAGTCTGTGTAGGTACACAGTTATCCAGTTTTAATTCAACAAAGAAAGACCTTTGCATGTGTAGAAAAATTGTGCAAAAGCACTGTACAATTGCTATATTTTCCTTCTAACTTCAAAAGGTGTGAAAGAGTTACTTTAGTTGGAATCTGTTTGTTAAATTGAGATTTAGAGTAAAGACTCAAAAAGTAAGAAATTTGTCTTCCATTGTTTGAAGTGATAATATCATCTTTAGTCTCTTCAGGTGTGTGCTTGACATGTTCATTTGTTTATATAGTTTGATATATACTTGCAGACTGTGAAACTATATCATTCAGTTGTGCCAATGTTTTGCATCAAGCTTTATTGTGGGGATTTTTTTTTTTTATGCAGAAAAGACTGTGATGAGTTTTCCCACAATCCATCTTTTCTTTTGAAATTTCAATAACTACCAGTTCCAGGAAGCTAGTGGTAACCGCTTGAACCTGTCATGTAATTGACAAAGTAATCAAAAGCTCTTTGTTAACTTCCATTTTTCAGTGAAATTAAATCAACACTTCATATAAAGCAACATTGAACATTTATACCTGTTATTATTCTTCACACAGTTTAGACATCGCATTTCCTGGTTTCATTCTGAGAGACAGCTTTCGTCTTACAACACTTTTGATATCACATGATAGATATCAGTTGACTGCTAAGTTAATTTATGTAATGCAAATGCTTTAGGTGGTGGCGTAAAAGGGTTTTGGTGAGCAGCAAAGGCCAGTATTGACGTATATGTCAAGGAATTTATACTTTGTTGAGCTCTTGACAAACAAAAAATCTGCTTATCCCTGTTGTTACATGGAGGTGATCTCATGAGTTGCACAGGAAAATATCAATGTTAATTGCAGCATCAAGGTTAGATCTGTTATGAATAATCCAGAAATTTCTTATCATTAGTATGGTCAAGTTTGTGCTTGCATCCTGTTGAGTTACAGTACAACAGTTTCTAATTTGAAAAACTCAAAATGTGGAAAGTGAAAATGTCTCATTATTCATTTGCCACTGACATCTGTTGTAATTCACTAAACTCCTCATTAAAGAAGTTAATTAGTTTGCATGTTGGGACTTGACTGGTTACATGCAGAGTTTGCACACGAAGAGTATATCATAAGCAGGGGCTCAGAACAGTGCAGTACAAATATTAACTTGATTGGCTTGTGCTGTAGTATCATATCAATGGCATGTTTTGTCTCCCCAATGAAGTACAAGTTGCAGACATTTAAAGTACATTGAACTCACAAAGAGTAGATGAGAGTGTTTTCTTAAGAGGTTTATTCTCTTTGTTCTTGTAACATATTTGTTAGCAAAGGAAATGTTCTTAGTAAACAACTGAGAGGTGGTCAAAGTTTCAGTCATTTTGCACACCAGAAGCAAGGGAATAGAGACCATTTTAGTTATCTCCTTTGTGTCGGTCACCTTTGTCTTTAAGAGGTGACTGGGTTTTCCAGGATTTCATCTTGTTTTCTTGTAAATAAATTTTTTGAGGCAATGTTTATTTAATTGTTACCTTATCATGAGATGAAACTTAATAATACAGAAGTGACAACATTTCTAATAATTTGTTTCCATGTGCAATTTTGTCTGGTATACAGTACCTTTGTATTTACAACGTTTGCAGTCCTTCTCACAATTAATTTTAACTTCATCTGACATTTTACCCTACATAAAGTAGAGAACATTTTACCCTCCTACCTTTTACGCACAACCTTCGTACAGTTGGAGGAATAACTGTCTAAAGGGCACTCCACAAAACCTTTAGTGGGGTAAATGTCTGCACTCTGAAAAAAAAAAATCTTTTACGTCAAAAAGGGCACTTTATCTGGAAATTTGCATGTCCCCTCTACCACCCTGGCAGCACTGGCCCAGTGGGAGAAAGTCAGGTCTCACAACTTTCCCCACAAAAAGGGACCTTTTGGAAGAGGTAACAGTTTTGAAGTTCATTGCTAATCAAACTGTAATGATGTTTGTCAACAGTGCTAGTTGATTTAATCAACACTGCCATGTGATTAACACACATGCAAATTGTCACTGATCAAAAAGCTTCGGCGGCAAGAAACATTTTGATTTCCATTTTCTATTAAATATTTGGCATAAATGTAATAAACAGAGATGCTTCAATACCATACTGTAAACAAAACAGGTGATACCCTATCAAATGTAGAACTGCCAGCAATGCACGTGTAGAGCTTTATGAAATATTGACAAAGACAAGAACCACCATGGAATACTAGGTTTATATTTCAATTCGTCATCTATTCATTTCAGTGGCAGAAAACAAAATTCTGCCCCAATGCTGAAATACATCAATGTTTCACTAGAAGCAATAAATCCACCGTAACTCTCCAAATGCCATCATATGACACCAATCAAATACAAATATTTAACTTTCAACCCATGTGTTTGTGTTTAATTATTGACAACATCTTACTGAATTTGTGTGTCTCCAACATTTCCAAACATATCATATCCTTCCACAATCATCCAGCACAAAGCCCAGACCTAAACATTCTTGAAGAAAGAGAAATTTTAACTCCATCCCCACCATTTGTATCATTTGTATTTCTTTATTTTCTGTACTTAAAATTCAAACATTCCAACTGCCATATGTATCCTGCCAGTAGAACTAATTTCTGCGTAACAAGTTTCTTTGTCACTTTGGACCTTTATTTTCTCGAAGACTTGTCATCTTAAATACTAAGCACTATATTATGCTACCTCCGAGACGACAGTAACATCGTAGCACATGTGACAATAAATAGGATCAATGC
Organism: Stichopus chloronotus; assembly: GCA_021234535.1. NCBI lineage: Eukaryota > Metazoa > Echinodermata > Holothuroidea > Aspidochirotida > Stichopodidae > Stichopus > Stichopus chloronotus. The sequence continues at coordinate 25,858,701 of CM037843.1, forward strand.
CAGGTTAATCCTTCATTGCTCTTGACTGACACGATGACAGTCCTCTCAAGGATCTCTTTTATTAGCCTCCAAATATAACCATGGCGACAACATTTTAAAACATGGCACTAATTTGAAATGCTTCATACCAAACAGATAATCTACCTTGTACTGTCCAAGCATTGCACAAAGTGTACCGGTATGAAGAGTCTGGAATTACAGAAAATGTATTCTGGAGGTTTGGAAATTAATCCTATTTATCCAACTCCCATCTTCATAAAATGGTGAAAAATATTTGAAACAGTCACTTGCAATAATGTGTTATGTCCTTCGTACATAACTCACAGAAGCATTTGTTTCCTTTTGCAATGAAAATACTTATAAAACCTTAAGAAGTTTACTGTTTCCTCGCATAGTTTGTTGTATGGAAAGGGCTTGTATAGTTAAGTCACCCTATAACAGTAAGACATTTTGTGACCAGGTGCAATGGCTTTCGAAAAAACAAAGAAAAGCAATTTGAGTAGTAGAAGCAGAACGTAACAAATTATTGCACAGTTTATCACTTTATATTGAGTGCATACCCATTGACATTTCATATCTCAGCTCATGAATGACCTGTGAAGATGAGAGTTGAGCCGTTTCGATTAATTTTTTAAGCTTTGTTACATAATATTTTTTAAGATTTATGACTTTCAGTACACTTGAACTTGTCAGTCAATGACAATGCTCTCAAACACAACAAATTCTCAAGCTCCGTACATGTACACTATACAGTCTGAGTTCATGTTACAAGCCTAGAACTTGGAATAAATGAACAGAACATAGTGACAGCAATAGTACTCTTTGAGTCATTACTGCAGATATTAAACAATTTATTGCTCACCATAGTACTTATAATCTTCAGGCTTATAATACAAAGTTTATGTACTACATTGCTCTTGAGCAGCAGGGATTCAGAAACTTTCTTTGCTTGTGGTCCAAGTATCGCAAGTCACCATATCACAGGTCACCGAACTCTCCATGTTCACCAGCCTTGGGCAGCATCCAATGATTGATCCATAATTTTTTTTCTTTTTTGTGGCCTCAAAGGAAGATGCAGCCACCTGATTTCTGAAGTGTTGCTCTTGAAGACATCAGCTCCTTAAGGAAAAACCAGGAGCACGTAAGAATCGCTAATCTTAGGATATGCTTTCAGGTATTCCTGCAGCTTTCATCTTCGACAAAACATCTTTTTTTCTACGACGATAACTAGAAACAGCACTGGCATGACAGTGTAAAGAACTGCAAACTAAGATCAGCCCATGACAGTACTTCCCTGAAGTCAGTCCTTGCCATACTTTGTACTATTCTAACTTGTTTGTATTCCTCTACCTTGCCGTGGAGGGTAATCTGCCCTGATTAGTCACCATCTGAGTGGTTGGTATTGAGGTGGTGTGTGGTTGACCCATAGCAGCTATAGGATCTTGGTATGTCTTGACTGGCAAAGTCCTCCTTGGACCCGTCTGCCACGTCCTGCCTTCCTCATCTACTATGCTAGCCTCTACGGTGATGGTGTAGAGTCCCTGAATTGGGCAGGAGAGCAGGACTTGCTGACTGAAGTAATCATTGTGAGGGCTGATTTGCCATTTGGAATGATGGTCACTCTGTGAGAGGAAAGAACCCAGAAATATAAACAACTGAAAATTTTCTGCTTGGATGAGTTTTCTCTGTTAAATATCTCTTCAAATATTCAAAAGACAGTATAGTCACCCTTGCACAGTCACATCAGCAAAGTGACCTAAAATGACTGTATTCTCTTCCCTCAGCAAAACTCTCAGTTTTGGTCTCTAAAAAGGCTCCAATAGCTCATCTGATGCACATGCATCAAGATGCCATTCATCAAGTAAGAATCATCCAGTGTTTGTTAATCATTTGGTGAGTTAAAACAAAGTTAACATTCACCATTTCAAGATGAAAAAAAAAGACACTTCCAAAGTAAACTATGTCACCATAACAATTGTGATGACAGGCGACAGATCAATCTTGAAATAAAAGAGAAATTAAAGATTAGCTAGAGCACAATTACTTTTTACTACTGAAATTTTTGGGATGACACTTATGATGTATTTTATTCTACAGAATCCCCCTAAAACCTTTGAGGAACAATTTAACACTGACATATCCTGTCATGGTAATATCTCACATTTCTTTGTGTCAAAAGCTACCAAATAAGTGAGAAATTACAGAAATATGATATTGTTGCTTACCTCCTGCGACTTAGGCGCAGCTTTAGCACTGCACGACGCCGACACCACCAAGCAAACTTGATCGACCTTGCGAAAGAGACCTGCATTACAGGGGAGTGGCAAAAAATAAAGTTATCAGTCAGACAACTTTTGCTTTGCTATGGCTGCTTCACTGAAGTGATGTCAAATATCTTTGTCTGCTACAGTGCTTGGAAAAATGGTGACTAGTTGTGAGACACCGTTATACACAAAGTAAGGATGATGACTAGTGATCATGTAAACACAGATCAATTATCATGTGAAGATACCAAACACTTGATACATATCGCAGCAGCTTCAAATGACTTTTCATTATACACGCTCTTGACATACACATGCTATATAAAATTTCTCTGCATACACATACAAAAACTTAGTTAAACTAAACTACTTTGATCTTAACTACAGCAAGACAAGTTTATTCCATTCCATTTGATTCCAGAATAGTGTCAAAAGTTGATGAATAAACCTGGCTTAGATCCATGTTGTATAACTCCCTCAATTTTGAGAACAAGTTGAGTGTCCGTTGAAAGGAGTGTTGGCTCCCCTGAAGTCCGTGGAGAAGGAGAGAGGGCAAGCTGAAATGATAAAGAAAATGGCCGGTTGATGTAAGTATGTTAAAAGTACCAATAACAAAGGTACCAACAGAAGTGACAGGAAATAAACATGCTGCAGTGTGGGAAGTATTTAAATTGAAGAGGAAATTTTCTATCAGATAATTGAATTAATGAGAACTAACCTTAATTGTAGTTGTCTGGAGGGCTTGATAAAAGTACCTTGGAAAGGTAAATGGAAGTTTAAGCAATGCCAGACAAGAATCCAAAATGCAGTTTGTATGCTGTGAAGGACAAAACGAAAATCTAAAAGTATAACACAAGATTCTATCAACCATTATAGAGTATCAACACGATCCACATTATGTGCTATACAATTTCAGAATGGGACAAATTGAGATGATTAGAAGAGAAAAGCAATTCATATATACTGCATGCAAATGGGACACTATTGCATACTAAATACCAGTCTATTCAAGGTTCACATTTCAGCAAATGGTTTTCCCTTTATGCAATGAGTTAATTGCTCCTAAATTTTTCTACTCCAATCTGCTCATGCTCAGTATGAAAGCTAGTCAGAAAAGTTAGAACTTTCCTTCTTTATTGTAAAAAAGAAACACATTATGAACAGGCCTGATATTCTAGAAAAGGTAATTTTAAAACAATTCATCACACAAAACACATTTCAAGTCTTTCTGAAAACTGACCAACAACAAAGTAGCAATAAGTGTTGAAAAGTTCCCCATTGAGACTTTTCCAGAAATTGCATCGCACCATTCAAATTTGCCATGACAACACATTGTGGTGACATGACTCTTCATTGTATTTTGAAGGAATTGCTATATTCGAGGTAACACATATCTCAGGTCACTTCTAAATTACTAACTACATATGAAATTATCTGCTTGCACAAAATGTCGCCATGATTCCCATTAACACTTTCTTCAGATTTGAGTTGCCACCATCCTTTGTATTGCCATGGCAACCAGTCTGAATATCATGACGGCTCTATTGTCATTCAATATCACTACTCTCTACTTTAGGTATTAACCCACATGTCAATTCATTTCTAACTTACTACATGTGAAATAATTTGTCCTTCTGTGCTCTGTAAGATTTGTTTCAATTCTTTCAGAATATCTTTGGTGACCTTTTGATGAACATCTTGATCTGACTTCTCGCTGCTAATGTCCTCGAAGGCACTCAGAGTTTGAAGTGGAAGATATGTGTTACTGCCACTAAAATACAAAAGAAATCAAAACAAAATCAATTATCTTGCCACGCCCACGATTAGATGCTAGGTCCCTTCTGGTTTCAGTTACAGTTACAGCTAACCAGGAAACAAACATCATCCTACTTGCCCATCCACTTTAAGTAAGAACAGACATGTCATCCACTGTGGTTCACAAATATTTCAATTTGATTCATTTCATCATATCTTAAAAGAAACAAATCACTCCACAAATTCCATGGTTTGTTTGACTCCTGTCCAAAATTGCCTTACAAGAAAATAGTGATGTATGATAACCACAATAATGTTACAAATGCCGACTGGCAAAGGGGCTCATACATTTGCAAATCAAAATGGGGGATATTGTGGTTTATATAGCTGTAATTATATCCAAGTAGGTGGAGGACGTACCATAATGGCATCACTCTCACGGTAGGGAGCAAAGAAACATCAAATGCTTCATTGTAGTTTTGTACTTACATGTATGTTCTATTGTTTAAGATGAGCAAGTCCACAGTGTGCATCAACAGGTAACACTGTCTCTGCATTCTGGTGTGCAGAAGTGTCAAGGACTATCTTGATACAAAAGCAGAGAAACGCTTTCACATTTCAGTTTCAGCTTAACCAACCACATGTCACATGATCAATTAATTCTCATTACAGACTTGGACTGAAATTGCACAGCCATTTATGTAATTGCTTATTTCCCTGAGTCCTCTAAACAATCGTTCTCATTTCCTAGCTGCGGTCTAAAAACCATATGAGAGGCTCATACGTCGGGTATTTAGAAACGTGCATTTCTGCAAGGGGCCATTTCATGGCATCCAGTCCAGGATAGGATCATATTAAGGTCCAAACTCAGTAACAGTCTCTTCTGCCAGTCATATGTTTTAGAGAATTACTATCTGTACTGATATACCAATCACTTTAATAATTAAAACAAAATGTTTACCAGGTGCTTGAACAAATTTGATTCTTTGAAAGTGACTCTTCAACTAACAAATACAACCAAGAATTATTTTTGATTCTGATATTTTTTTATTTCTGATGTTGCATTGAAAGATGCTGTCCAGTGGGTTTCCAAACTATGTGAGATTTTCACTGACCTACTAATTCCTTACATTCCTAGGAGAAATAATTACGCTGATGTTGATCTAGAAATAAGTATAGGGATTGAGCTGTCCATGCAAGTACTATGGAAATACTTTCATTTAATCAAAAGTACTGAAATACTCCTCGTCAAATTAAATTAAATATTAAAGGATACAATTGAATTTGTTCCAGAGTTTTTGGATCAGCATCAAAGGAGACCCTGTAAAGCTGGGAGAAGCGAGATGCAAGAGCCTGTAGCTGATTGAAACTTTGTTGCATCTGCAAAATGGAAAAAATAGGTCGTGGATAAGCAAACACTATTAAACCAATCCTTAACATCTATGTCAGCAGTCTGCTACTCCTACAATAACAATGAAAAACAATCCGCATGTTGTTAGTCTTACAAAACGGAGACAGTGAACCAGCAGTCATGTGACCCAAACATGAAAAGCAGTTATGAATGAATTAGAAATGGACAGCGAGTCTTGCAGAAATATATTAATAATTGTTAAATAATGATCTGAAGGCTTTAGATACCATTTCTTGCTTTAAGACCGAACTACGTACTAGAATTTTTCACTTTATCCTACCTGGACAGCGAGATGGCCACACTTGAGAAGTTCCTGACAATTTGCAGCTGCCATAGCAGGGGCGATGGCAGGTGGAGGGCAGGTGCGTGATGTCACAAGGCTGGTGACCAATGAGGAGCAAGACTGGAGCCAATCACACCGGAGACGGATGAAACTTAACTGGAACTGCAGAGGATGGTTCGGAGTTGATGCTGCCTGTAGGTGGGGGAAAAATTATTGGATGACTTCAAAAGGAGTACTACAGTAGTCTTTAGCTGTCTCATATGTCAGACCAAATGAGACAATGGGAAACAAAAGAAAAACTACAGCTTAGGGACCCTGCTTCTGTTCTCCACTGCACTATTTATGGTTGTGTCAGGAAAACTTGCTATTCATAGGTGAGCACAAAATTACAAGACAAAAGTGGATCCAAAAGAGCAGCCGTGAAGTCGATATGTCACGTATTCTTCAGTTTCCATTCACCCCTTCGAATCTTTCTTTTGATTTGTCCTCTGAAAAATTTCACTCACTTAAATCATCTCAGAGATAAATTAATGTAGTTTACTGAAAGAGAAAGAAGAAAAAAAAAGAGATATACATTCACAGGAAGAGAATTTCATTTTAGTGATGCAGACAGCAAATAAAAATCAGTGCATCATCAGCAGAATACAGCAATAGATCATATTGAGAGGTCTAGCTCAAACAAGCAGCACTTGAGCATACTTCATGAAGGTCTGGCTCAGGCTATACTTTGTCTTTGCTTGGTTGTGTATGAGGAAACTGTAACATCAACACAATGTTACTGCTAATGGCTGTTATAAACCCTAGTCTTGAAGAATAACAACATACCTTGAGGCATCCAATGCCTTTATGATACAGTTGCACAGATGTTGAGAGGCAGGAGATGATGTCTTTGAATCTAGCTTGAGCTGGCAGCTCCAAAAGGGCAGATTCAGCCGATGTAAATTCATGGAGAGCATTCAACCAAAAGTAGTAGTTTTCTGATGAGACCTGGGGAGACCAAGAGAAGAAGTTAAAATAATTCCCATCAATCCCATCCATTAACATTTAGGAATCCTGCAGACATAAAGGTTATCCAACTGCTGTACAAGCAAGAACATTTTCTTTTCTGTATAATCAAAAAAGGGGGGGTGGCACCTATGCGCTAAATATGGAATCAGTCCAAGGTGTCCCTTCTTGAGTTATCATGTTTACAAGGTTTCTGTACTTTGCCTGACAGTCAAGATCAAGTAACCATTGAAGGTTGTGTGACACGCACCTGGAAAAGAGCTAGCATCATTTCAAAAGTTACAAAGTAACCCCTGAATGAAAATCTGTTGGAATTTTGTTTGTATCTATCACAGTTTTTGATATATAACTTTCCGAAGTTTGATGGAAATGCAAAACAAATGACATGGAGTGTTGCAGTATGTCGGTATTTCTTTTGTTAACTTTCAACATTTTGTCTCTTAAATACTTTATTTCTGGGTCTCACACTGGTAAGTGATATTAATATTATGAAAGAAGAAAATATTTGCTTCCAAATTAAACCCTCTGAATGTGTAAAATTCTCATTTAGATTTTGTTGAAATTTGTGGCTATATTAACATTTTGAATCACTAATTAACTCAATACTTCAAAATGTTATTTTGTTGTCACACAACATTTAAGCTGTACCAAAAACAATACACTATATGTGGCATACCTAGCAAATATGAAATTAGTTTAGGCTTCCCTTTTGGTAATATTCTGTTTACAAGGTTTCTCCTTAAGTCGACTTCTGCTGAGAGTAAACTACAATTGGCCTCTGCGACAAACGATAGGGTTTCTTGCATTCAATGAGGAGCACTCGCATACCAATTTTACCAAATATGGGGTCATATATGGGAACATAGCAAACACATTTACAATGAACCTTTCCAAGCAGCACCAGCAATCTGATCATCAATGGACTGAAGATATGGAATTGATCAGACTGATAGTGATTAAAGCAAGGGAATTTTCAAACCCAGAGACCGGAGAGGAACACCAAAGATCTTCATTTACATACTTGGAGTTAGAACAAAAAGATGAAATCACAGGATTCAAATTTGTGTCTTCTAGACACTCTCCTCGACCCGTATTATCATAAGCACTAACTGTCACTAATCCCAGAAGGAGAGTACACGGGATTATGAAATCAACTATTTACGCATTATTTGTTCTCTGTTGATGTCCACAGCTCGTAATCGATGCAGAACACAACAAAGAGTCTCCTGAAATCTGGTTGATGTAACTCACCTCAGTAGATAAAAGTCGAAAAAATTCTGAAGCAGTCAAATGGCAACCCTGAGAGTATGAATCAAATAGAGTGAGAGAGGAAATGTTAGAAAGACAAGAAGATATTATTACACTAGGTATTATTGCCAGATGAATTAACAACATAATATGTCACACACTGAAACAAATGATTGATGGAAAATTGTTGCACTAATAACAATAAACTGGACTTATACAGCACTATCCAGCACACGAGTGTGGCTGCTTGTGGTGCTTCAAAACAGAGATGATAGCATTTACAGGAGGAGTGAAGGAAGTGAGTCTTAAGAAAATGCTTAAAAGGCATTTAGGGCATAAAAAGTAGGGAAGAGAACTTTACGACAATGGAGCAAAAGATGATCGAAAGCAGAGGCATCTACACTAAGGCTCTAAAAGTAGACAATTATAGCAATAAAGTGACCAAACAGACAGTCAAATGGCTACTTTGTGATTCCTTGCCAATATATTTTTTTTCCAAACACACGCACTATCACTAAAAACAAAAGCAATTACTGGAGAAAGCATGTATAAAGTCCTTTTTGCAGCAATTCTTTGATAAAAGAATGCACAAAGCTTATCAAATTAAATTTATAGCAAAGAGCACAAGGCCTACTTAAGGCTTTCATTATTTCAACCTTATAGAAACTTCATAGAAACTATTCTCAGTTGGTAATCAAAAATTAAGAATTTTTCAAGTATAGGATCCTTAAATTCAAGATGGTTTGGAGGAGATTTTTAATTCCATTTTGTTGAGCCTTTTGAGTGTATAAAGTATTAAAAACAGTAAAAAATTTGAGTGACTTTTTCCATTTTTCTTCTATACAATTGCCTTCATCTTGCTTCATATTTCTACCCATTCAAACCCAAAAATATTTTATAGCATTGCTGATATCTTAGCATCATGCATATGTTAATATCTAATCGTATCTGTCACATTCTGGTAGAACTAAAGTGACTTGCCAGTCTGGTAGCCTGTCGGGCCATTTTGAATGCCAACCAGGAGTGGTTGTGACACAACTTGGCTTCCTTCTCATGGAAGAATTGATCTCCTGACTTGGACTTCTTACTGCAGAGCAGCAGAGGCACACTCAAAGCGACCTGAAAGACATATCACAGAATGGCAGCAACATAAAAACCACACCTTACAATCTATTAATTCCAAGGCCAAAGGTAGTTGCTTACACAGTTTGGCTGAAATAAAACATATTCTCAGAACTTCTCACATTTTGCTAATCTTAAATATGAGGAGAAAATAATGAAAGATACCTGCAGATGAGAACAGTCACAAAAACAAAATTTTCGGGCTAAATGTTTGCATATAAATTATTATTTTTGTTCTTATCTCACACATTTACATTCCAGTCAGTTCCCCCCTCAGTCCCCCCACCCCTTTTCCTCCTCCCACTTCTCATTCATTTTATCCCCTTCTTTCTAAATAGCTCTCTCACCAAGAGGTCCTTTGCTCCTTCTTCCTCAATAGATTTCAGCGTAGCATCAAACATCTCTTGTAGGGTCTCCTCATGCTGAAGGAGCAAGAATGGCTTCTCTTCGGACAGGCTGATAATACCGTGGCAAAGATGGATGCATTTGTGGCCTGCAAAGATTCACAGATGTTTAGTTAAAGCTGTTCCATATCTGGCTGGCTAGAATCCAAAATCAAGGTTATTTTCAAGCTTGCTAAACTTCTTATTACAACATACAATTACCTTCTCTTGACGGTAATTGGCTGATGACCGTAAACAAAGAAAACTATAGATCACTTCATATAAACTGACAATCAGGTGAATCAGTATACGACAAGACTGACTCCTGTAATCAAAGACTGAGTTCACTTTTGGAACCCCCCCAAAAAAAAACAAAAAAAAAAACAAAGTAATAACTGTGTAAAACTTTGCGTGATACACAGAAACAGTGTTTATAGTGTTAATCTTAACAGTGTTTACAGTGTTAATCTTCAGCTAAAAAAGTGGTTTTGGTAAGGTAGGATAACTTACACCACCATTATTTTTTTTGACAAGGCTTGAGGTTTTTAGAACTGCTGAGACAATCACTTCCGAAAAAAAGAATCTATTTTCAATGTTATGTTTTTAGCTGAATTAAATTTGACATTTTTTCAAGATTTGGAATTTTCTTATCATTATTCAAAAACCTGCAGGTTAGTTTTCACTTGAATATATGTCCACTGTCTCTTACCAGTGGTACAGGATATTCCTGTTGCAAGAGCACCGATCAAGCTTTCTGTGAGTTCAGGATGTTTTCTACAGAGTTGCTGTATGCTCTTCAAGACAAGCTTTAATTATGAAAAGAAAGAGAGAAAAAAATGACCTTCAAGTGACATTGCAGTAGGACACAGAGGAAGGATTGTTGAAACTTCAGGTGGGTCACAAGGCACTTTGGAAGAAGTGAGGGAGACATTCTATTGAGTATTGGTAACATAAAAAGCTTCAATATGGATCAAAAATGACTTGAAAATTTAACACACAGTGTTTCCTTTACAAGAATGTCAATTGGGTTACATTAATGAATTATGGGAAAAATTGAATCACTATAAATTTCAGTTTTATGTATCTGTGCATACCGAACAGATTCTGTGACCCTGCTTTTTCTTTTTTTAGTTTTTTTTTTGACAAACATCGGAGTGTCGAACGGACAGGTCATTGCGAAAAATAGGGGAAACACTGCTAATTATACCCAGTGGGATTAATTCCTCTCATGTCACATAGATATGATACTGATTTCCATTATGCATGACTGTCTGAAAATAATCAAGAGCAGTTGAACAAATAATTTTTTTAAAAAAAATTACTCCAATCTCTCAAAGCAAAATAACAGCATGTGACAAATGTTTGCCATGTATCCCATCTACCTTCAGATTGTAACCACTCTGATGAGAGTCATCCACGATACATTGTGTGAGAAGCGTCTCGCTGTACGTCAGCGTGTCTTCTAAACGCTGTCTGTCATCGGTGAGTTTGACCAACAACTCAAGGGCTCTGGCAGCTATGGAGATATTCCAGTGTTTACACAGGGACCAACACAAACTCTCAAGATGAGTCACTGTTGGGAAAAAGATAAATACTCTGAGGAACTTTTAAAGCACTAAGGTCTTAGGAGTTGAAACTGCCAAGAGTTGAATATATATATGCAAAAGTGCACATATATAAGGACAACAAAGATCTAAATCCCAGTATTCTATTGGAAGTGGTTGTATCTCATTAGAGGTGGTTGTATCCTATTAGAGGTGGTTGTATCCTTTTAGAAGTGGTTGTATCATATTAGAAGTGGTTGTAACCTCTTAGAAGTGGTTGTACCCTCCTAGAGATGATTACATCCTACTAGAGGTGATTGTATACTATTAGAGGTGGTTGCACTCTATTAGAGGTGGTTGTGTCCTGTTAGAAGTGGTTGCATCCTCTTAGAAGTGGTTGTATCCTCTTAGAGTTGGTAATATCCTTCTAGAGGTGGTTGTATTCTATTAAATGTGGTGTTATCCTGTTAGAAGTGGTTATATCCTATTAGAAGTGGTTGTAACCTCTTAGAAGTGGTTGTATCCTCTTAGAGATGGTTATATCCTTCTAGAGGTGATTGCATCATACTAGAGGTGGTTGTATCCTATTAGAGGTGGATGCAACCTACTAGAGGTTGTCTCCATTGACAGTATCAACTACAAGTTACACCGAGTGGCAGGTCACAGGGCCATATGAAAGGTGCACTCACAGGTCATATTAACGCCAAACAAGGACCACCTCGACAGGGTACGTAAGACGTCCAGCTTCGCTGACAAAAGCCTTATATCATCTGAATCTTCACCAAACAAACTCAAATCAGAAATATGGACTTCTGTGAAAAAATGTGGTGACTTTTGTGCCAACTGCTGAAGGTTGCTGAGAGCAACCAGTTTGATTGAATCTGAAGACTGGTTAGTTAACTGCTGGAGTAGCAGAGTGATCTGGAAGAGAAACAATGTTATTAAGGTACAAAATGGCATACACTTTATGCAAATGTAAATGTCAAAACAAGGGAAATGTTTGTTAGAAAAAGTCATACATAGCATGAATCAACGATGTTTCTTTCAAGGTTAAGGGAGACATACTTGTTGACCATACACAGGGAGCCATCCACACCTGACAGTACCAATGGGTCGTGTACTTAAGTCTACACACATTTTCTTGAAATCACTGCTGGTCTATTTCATGCAGTAGTGTAAGCATGACAAAATGCACATCAACAAAGCAGAAACCAAGAAAACCTGGATTGGCAAATGTGTCACAAAAATAACAATGTGATTGATGTGCACATGTTCACATAAACACACACATGCAAAAACACAAACAACCTTTTCATATTTGTCAAGAAAGGGAAGCTGTAAATGAGTTTAAAGGGAAATAAGGCATTTGTATTACAGAAAACAACCACATTTTTAAAACCAATGTTTGTGGGCATAGAATGATACATTATTCAAAATAAGGAAGGACAGTAGCCTTCTCTTTGAGAAATAAGCTTCTCACAGACAGAAATTTAGTTATTTTTTGCTCAACAATTATTTGTTCACCCAAACTTTTCAAATTGAAATGATGCATCTTCTGTTACTCATCACATAAATAATGTTTTGAGGCGATGAAGCTTTTACGGATGTTAATTGATGAGACTGAATGGTTTAATAGTGATTAAAACTATTTTTTTTATATTCCATGTTGGTATATTCTAAATGCCCTTTTTCCCTTTAAGCAATAAATGAACACAAATAATAATGCACAAAACTCAAATTCTTGGATTGTGAGAAGTTACAATATCACCTGTTCAGGAATTAAGATGTGAGAGGCAAGGGCCAACTTTGTGAGAGTTTTCAGCAAAACATCCAAAAATTCATCTACTGGGTAGAGGTCCAGCAGTTCTCTGCACACCCTGTTGACCATCATTGCTGACTGGGCATCGTGGTGCATGTGTGCAAATGTTGGTATCAGCTTCAACTTTATCTCAGTTGGTGTTGACAGCCCTAGAAAGAAAATTTCACACCTTCAGTGACATAAACCTTCTGGCACTTGAAGCAGCACTAAAAAAAAAAAAAACTGCCTCAGCTTTCAATGACTCAATGCATACAAAATAAATTTCTTGCTGATGTTTATTAATTAAAGTGTACTTGTATTTCAGAGAATCTGCTACTACTTTTAAATTTGACATTTTGATTGTGAGTTGTAAAGAGAGGCAAGATTTTTGAAGGCATTTTATGTGATATCTTCACTGTTCAGTGGCAGGAGAGGGTGCATCCTTCCAGGGGTGAGAGGGGCAAAACTTAATTGGAGCCCTTCAGAACTTGCATGATGGCTAAAATTGTGGAAAGACTACGGCGGAGCACCTCCATTAGTCAGCGCAGAGTGTACCAGAACAAAATTTGGATACAAATACGCCCTAGATTGCCGGTAATCACCTTCAGAAACTCAGTAGGTGTCTTTCACTCTTGCAGTGCACCCCCGTCCCTGGAAGAAATTTTTTTATTGTGGGGATGTGACCCCCTGGCCTTCCCAGCCACACAGCCGCTTTTTCTGCTGCTTTAGCCTCCAGCAGTTATTCTACTTGCTTGAAAGAGAGGTCTCTGCAACATGCATTACTGTATCACATGTTAGGTACTAAATAAATCTCAAAGATAATTTTAAGCAAAAAAATGTTACCACCATAAACATTGAACACAGTCAACCCTCCACAAACTTTGATCTAAATAATAATTACAGCCACCAAAGAGAAGTTCCCTGTCTTGCAAGTAGTGTCCTGCTGACATTGATCACAAGTTACAAAAAATATTGGTGGGCTTCCTCCATACATTAATAGATATCAAACTGGTGTTGTGGACACTGTATAGCTGTCAGTATTCCCTTTATATACTTAAGATATCGTGTTAGGAGTGTTGTCATATTTTTGTGGTTTTTCTAAAGAATGTACTCCAGTATTCCCTTTATATACTTAAGATATCGTGTTAGGAGTGTTGTCATATTTTTGTGGTTTTTCTAAAGAATGTACTCCATTCAACCCACCATCAATCCTATCAAAACATTCCTCTGGCACCTTATCTCAAATTACATGTGTACTTCATTATTTGGTGGTGTGATGAACTGTTTCATAATAATTTGACAGCTATGCCAACAACTGACAACCAACTGGAAGAGTGTACCTTGGATCAACTCCGCCAACTTATTACAGATGCCATTAGCAAAAGCCTTTGACTCTTCTGCAAATGAGGAGGCGGCATAGATGGCGGCTTCCATCTCGACCTTATCGTGAGAGTCGAGTCCGTTGTGAATGCTGTGGTGCACACTCTTCCTCTCTGATATGATGGATGCGATGCTCCCTAAGACTCTGTGTATATAAGAGGTAATTAAAGTAAATTTCAAGGACAATCAAAGGAATATGCCCCAAAGCACACACACACACAAATCACACACGTAACCAATCATAGATCAACTTCGATCATTTGAGTTTTCAAGATCCAATGAAAATTTGAATGCAATTCTGTAGATGACACCTTGACAAAGATGCTTGTAGCAGCATGACTCTGAATCATCTCATGGATACATCCTAACATTCACATTTCAATCTGGTTGCCATGTGTGCTCCCCCTTTAATCAGTATTGGAGGACGAAACCTTGGCCTGGGGTTAGAGGTGGCAATTAAGGGTCCTATGGGAGGGAATCTGAATTATGTTCCTCCATATGGCAAGAAGTCCTATCTTAGTTAATGGACAGTACCCATGGCAATATGTGCATATATTTCCGTTACTCTATTACTTACAGTATGTCAATGTCTGGAAAAATTGCTAAAGAAAACAGCTGCTGACCATTTCAAAGGGCTTAGGAGTGAAGTTATTTAGGGTGTTGGCCTGCAGGGGACTGGACCTTACCAATGAAACTTGTTGGGATCAGTCAAAAACATAGAACTTTTACTATTGGATTAAGAATTGGGATTAAACAGTTGCAAACCAGTTACCCTGGTTATGCTTTCCTTGGCAAGTACTGATCAATATGACGACACTGATAGAGACTCTGGTTGTTAACTCATATTTGGGTGTCAAATACTGTAATTGTCAAAAGCGTTTTTACACTGAACTTCTTGAATATCCTTATGTAGCAGAGGCTACAATACCTTAATGTCAAAGCCCTAGCAACAGGGTCGTTGCTATGAATCACAAAGAATATTCTCCTGACAAACTCATCGATGTTTAGGATTTTATCCAAGTGTTTGTTACTCTGCTGAGTTACCCGCAGAATACACATTCTGAGAAAGTTGGAGCTGAGAAATAGACAAGGAGAGAAATAAACAAAAGATAGCTAATTGTTGACAAAGAGGGTATATTTTTTATGAATGTTTATTCCAGAGATGAGAGATACAGATCATTATTATATCATGTCACTGGTCACTGCTGAGATAAAAATCAAAATACGATCAAATAATAAAGAAATGATGGGGAGTTAAAAATTTGGATTTATATACAGTGCTTTGCAGTATTACAGTAAATTCCAACAAGTCATGGACATGCATCCTGTAGAGAATGAATGGAATTCTGACTTGGGATCTCAGAGGAAAACGATGAAAACATTCTCTACAGTTGACAGAAAATGTTTTTGAACTTCAGTTTCCCCCACATTTGAAGAAAATCTTTGAAAAACTGTGTTTTCTGATAATTAACAGAGATTTGATACAACCATCTACTGTCAAGTCCAAATGCTACTCATCGTCTTTACAAGATACATCTCTATGGTTTGTTCACAAGAACGGTAATAATAAGAAAAAGGCCTTGAGGGGCAGCTATTTTACAATGCTAAGCAGCCACACAAGTGTGGAGGAAGCTTGTGGCTTATATATTACAACTTCGATGTCATGTCTAGTTACTATCGACTGTACAATTTGGAATCAAATTTTTTATTTTTTTTTACAAGGTCAGTTCAGTTCAAATGGGAAGACCTTATATAACTCTCAGATGAAAAACCGATCTTACTGTGACCCGCTCAGGGATCAAACCCAGAATATCCCAGTTGCTATTGCTTCAAATGCTACCAGTGTTATCCAATTGGTTACAGCACCAGTGTTTGTTAAGAGAAGACAAGAGAGATAACTTCAGACAAGGATGTAAAGTCTTTCTCACAACTACCTACTCTCTGTTTAAACTGAAGCAAGACTTACCCATCTCTGAAAACATCTGCCAGTTTCAGGAATGCAGAGTTGATGAGGATTGGAAACGGATACTTTTCAAAAAGTCTTGGAAATCTGACAATTGCTTCACACTGTTCTCCAACTTTGTTTGACCTCAGCCCTATAATGTAAACAAATCATGCTTGATTCCCAAGATGACACTTAAGCAAGAACATATGATGTATACACAAACTGTGATGCTGTTGCGATACTGCGATATCGGCATACGATATCATTATGAGACTTTGCTCCTGGTATCGTTTGTGAAGTGACCCAAATGATATCATATCTATACTTGTTGAAAAAAATGTTGCTTAGAACAGATTTTGATCACATATACATACGGAAACAAGAAACCAAACCTTAAGGTTGTATTAGACCTTAATGAATTACAGTAGTGTAAAATTACATTTACGTAAAGTGACTTAAGGTTAGATGTAGGCTGTGCAATGTAACTTCTGTACAAAATGAAAATTGTGTACATGAAAATTTCATATCGCAATCGACACTAACAAATGGACAGCTGATAGAAGGGTGGTCAAAACTATCCTTTGTAAAGAAGTGTTGGAATGTGATCTGCAAGAAGGTCAGCATATCCACAACACAATTAGTCTTCTGTCTTCAGTGACAAATTTACTTTTCAAGCATTAGTAGAGCCAGGGTTCTGGTTCTTGCCATACTGGACGATAGCCAATTTTACCGAGCACAGACACTTGCCTACACACGTATCACGAACAAATCACCAGAATGCTTGCTAGATTACTCAATATGAAAAATCCACATGCTAGTTATGAGATTCCCCATTGTTACCTTTCTTTGGATATACAGTGTTTACACGACACATTTTGAACTCTGATGACCTCAAACAACCTTTGACCTCCACCACAAACTATAGGGATCGTCTACTCAGTTAGGTCAACCCACACAAAACTGAAGAATGAGACTTGAAGATTAACCCTCTGGAGGTATTGTGTTTATAATGCTTTCACATGTTGACCTCTGGTGACCTCAAATGACCATTGATCACAACCAAATCAATAGAGATCATCTACTCAGTATTGCCAGCTCATGCACCAACTTTTTGTGTTGCATATATTTTTACGTAGATTTAGGTGTGATCTCTCTCTCTCTTGAATAAACTGAAAATCCGAAAGCCTGTGTGTATTTTGTATCCATATTTTTGGCTTTTCATTGGCATCCACCGTCATGACAACTGCTACATCTGTAAAAGGTTAGGGCCCAGACATCGCCTGATATTCGACGGTGATGAAAGAAAGTATGAATAGTGGGAAATAAAGTTCTTGGGGTACATAAGGCTTCAAAAATTACACAATGTAATTGTCTAGCCAGATCGTGAAACAGGTCAGGTAGACAGTACGAAGGATGCCGAAGCTTTCGCAGAACTAATCCAATACTTGGATGATAGGAGTCTATCACTAGTTATGTGTGATGCCAAAGACAATGGCAGGGAGGCGCTGAAAATTTTGAGAGCGCACTATTCATCCAAGGGGAAGCCTAAGATTATTGCATTCTATACAGAGTTGACCTCCTTGAAGAAATCTAGTCAAGAAAGCATTACAGATTACATAATTTGAGCAGAAACTGCAGCTGTGTCATTAAAGATGTCAGGTGAGACAATAAGTGACAGCTTGTTGATAGCTACGATCCTGAAAGCTCTCTCTCCAAAATTTAAGCCATTCTCAACAGTAATAACACAGAACACTGTTTAATATGGCAAGATGTTTATTATTGCAGGCAGATTTACCTGATTAAGGTGGACCTATGCTGTAACGGCTGCCACCTACATTGGTAACAGGTGTTATAATCCTAGTATGCCCTATTTGAGGTATTCACTTGCCAAAAGCCGATCACATGCAGGGATGAAATTTAGCGGTCGTCCGGTCGTCCGAGACGACCAAAATTTCTGTAGGACGACCAAAGTTACTACCTCAGGTTGTCCTTTGGACGACCAAATGTTACCCCTGGTCATTTATATTGTGACACAATGCGTACAACTCAACACTGAGATGCATCTCATATATTTAACATGCATGAACTCCATTCCAAAACATCTGTTTTCTTTCACAAAAACCGCCAAAACAACCCGAAATCCACGGTACGTAAAACGCCAAACAAACAGCCTCAGTGTAGGCTGATGTTTCAACTGATTTTACTGTACCAGACATGCACATACTGTACACAGCAAGTACCAGATACATGACTAGCAGTCAAAGAATTCGGCCATATGTGCCAGGTGCAAGGAGAGCTGGTACATTATATTCATGGAGTTTTTAAACCCCCATAATGTGGGCTAGTCCAAGTAGTACGTAATTCATCCAATCACAGAGCAGAATTTTCCTGCTGGCCTACAGTGTATTTGAGATTAACAAAATGGATTGTTCCAACATAGGGGTGAAAAATATTTTAGAACTGTTTGATTCCCTGGGTTATGTTCTCACGCAGGCGCGAAACAAAAAAAAATCCTTGGAAAGCAGAGGAATGAGTTGACAGTTGAAGCAAATTCAGATAAGCCACTCAGATGGTGTGTTTTCAATGGACACTTCATGCGTACTGTCAGATTTTGATTCAAAAGGAATGAATTTTCTAAATAGTGATAGTACCGTTCAAGATTAGTAATGTATCATATTTTGATTTGAAAGAAACATTATATTATACAGAGATTTTCTTCTATATGATATATACTTTACAGCATCAGTGATTCTAGATAATGACATTTTTTTTATTATTGAAGTGAAAAGGTGGAATTCTACCAGCCTCCTTCTGGAAATTCCCCCCCCCCCCCTTCCCTTTGGAGAAACCCTGAGCATTACTTTTAAGTTACAAGTCAGTAGTATAATTTAGCTGTGGAAAGTTTCAACCTGTATAGGAAAGCCAAATAAAAACATGGTCTTGACTGTGCAAAATACACATTTGGACATTTCTTGTTTTTATATGTCCATTGTGGAGGACGACCAAATTTTTGGGAGGACAACCAAATTTTTGCAGCTGGTTGTCCTTCGGACAACCATTTTCAGTTGCTTAAGGATCATCCCTGACATGCACATGGTATACTTTTGGTACTCTTTGTTATGCATATGTACAAAACAAAAAGCAATTAGAACTTAGAAATGAAGAGGGAATTTTTGTGGGATATGGCAAAGGAAGCCCTGCTTATATTGTTTATTTTCCTCTAAGTCAAGAAGTAAAGAGGTTGAGATGTGTTAAGTTCACTGGTCAGATGGACAATGTAAATGATAATGCAAATGTTAGGTCAAGTACAGAACCACATTCATTTGAAGATGTTGTTGATAGTGGAAGGTCCAAATTAGTATCTGGACAAGAACCTCAGGTAGACGATGAAAATGATGAGCATGTTACAGAAAATTATGAAAGCCTTGATAGTGATAATAGCAGGTATCCCAGTAGGAAAAGAAGCAAACCAAAATATCTGAATGATTATGTTCTGGAAGATAACATGGATGATAGCGCTAAGTATACCATAGATTACTGCTATAGGTTGGTAGATGTCCCAAAGACATATCAGGATGCTGTTAATTTGGCTAATTCAGGAAATTGGCAAAGGGCAATGGAGGATGAAATGGATGCTCTTGAGGAGAAACAGACCTTCAAATAATGCCCCTCCCCCTACCAGAGGGGAGAAAAGCAGTGGGGGATTCACTGGGTTTATTCTGTAAAATTAGGTCCTGATAATGATATATAATGTATAAGGCTCGCTATTTTGCAGAAGGATATTCTCAATTACCTGAAATTGATTACATTGAGACCTTCCCTCCCCCCCACAGCATGTATTTCATCGATTCGAACACTTATGCAATTAGTTGTTCAATACAATTTACATGTAAATCAACTAGGTGTCAACACAGCATTTTTAAATGCACCAATGGATTCTGTGCTTTATGTAGAACAACCTGAAGGTTTTGAGATTAAATGTAAAGAGGATGAGAAACTTGTTTGCAAGCTGAGGAAATCTTTGTATGGTTTGAAGCAAAGTGGTAGAAATTGAAATAGTATGCTGCATTCATTTTCAACTGAACTAGGTTCCTCTCAATCACTGGCAGATCCTTGTGTGTACAGTATGCTAGACACTCCAGTGATGAAATAACAATAACTAACGTATCATTTGGGTTGACGATATAATTATTGCAACAAATTGTAGTAACACTCTCATGCGTGTAAAGAAATGTTTGAGTTAAAGATTTGGAATAAAAGACCTGGGAGGAGTTTCAGGGTACCTTGGTATGTACAATTTATTTGTGAGGGTGACAAAATCAAAATGAATCAAGGTACCTAGAAAAGTTACTAGTAAAATTCAAAATGCAAGAATGCAAAACAAAATTCACTCCATGTGAGATTAATGTGAACAAAATACCTGAAAATGAGACAAAATTGACTGATGTCAGAGTCTACAGAGAGGTAGTAGGCAGATTTATGCTATGACTGCAACAAGATCTGATTTGTGATACATTGTTCCAAAGCTCTCACATCAAATGGCAAAGCCCACTTTGCCATGGCAAAACATGTCTAATACGCTACATAAAAGGTACTCTGGATCAGAGTTTAGTCTTCAAAAGGTCAGATGATCCCTTAAAATCGACCTCTTTTTGTGATGCAGATTGGGGAAATTCGGAAGATCATTCAAGTATTACCTGTTATGTTTTCCAACTAGTTTTTGATGGTCCTGTTATATCTTGGAAGAGTAGAAAACAACAGACAGTTGTGTTGTCTATGTGTGAGGCAGAATGCATGTCTATGGCAGTTGCAACACAGGAAGCCAAATTTTTAATTCAATTGTTAGAGAGTATGGTGAGCAAAAAACTGTTTAACAAAGCTACATTGTTTTGTGACAATCAAGGTGCTATTTCTCTTGCCAGAAACCCTGTTCAGCACCAAAGGTCAAAGCATATAGACTCCAAATACCCCTTGACTAGATCTGAAGTCCACAACAGTATTATGAAAATAGTATATACTCCAACAGAGCAAAATGTAGCTGGTATTTTGACCAAAACTCCAAACGTTTGTTGGTCATCTAATAGGTTGTTTTTAGGTAGGACTGAGTGTTTAAAGTGGTAAGTTTTTATTCAAAGACAGTGCATCAAAGGTATTGTAGCTAATATTTTGTACAGCATGTTAATCTCCTTTTAGAGAGCAGTTGATAACATGTTACCATGTGTGATTAGAGAGATGACTTTTCTTTTGTTGTATCCTGTAAAACCACATAGCTTATTTTATCTTTTCTGAGATGCAAGGGACATTGTGAAACTTCATATTCTTTTTATTCACACAGGTCTGTAGTGTTTATTACTGGCTGATTACTGCAGGAAATACTTATTTCCTGTGATATGTGACCACAATAAGTTTAGGTGGGTGGGGTGTAAAAGTTAACTTCTTTGTGAACACCCTCCATGCCTTTATTCAACGATGTTTTGTATAAAGATATGATCTCTCTCTCTCAAATAAATTGAAAATTCAAAAGCGGGTGTGTATTTTGTATCCATATATTTGGTCTTTTATTGGCATTCACCTTCATGACTACTGCTACATCCGTAACAGTTCGCCTTCTGAACATATTGTGTTTACAATGTTTTTACACTTTGACCTTTGATGGCCTCAAATGACCTTTGAGCGAAACCAAAAACAATAGTGATCATCTATTCAGTATCATCAACCTACACACCAAGTCAGTTTACCCTTCTTCAGGTATTGCATTTACAAGCAAAGCATCACAAAAAGACATGCACACACACAACATCACCATCACATCACCACCATCTGATTACTTCAGCCTTTGGCAAGGAATCAGAAAGAAAGAAGAAACCTATACCCAAACCACGAAGATGATAATGAAATTCTATAGATAGGCCCTAATTCTCAATAACAGTGCATTTTGAGAACAACTCTCTATTTCGACAAACAATGTTCAAAAGTGCATTATCTTTCCTGTACTTCGTAACAGCGTAACCACTTAAATGAAAACCGGCATGTCTGGGACAAGATCAGCACAATAACAACCTAGGCTAGTGTCATAGAAATAAATTTCTGTCGCTTTCGCTCAACTACTTACATACAACTGGAACATTTCGCGTAACATGTCCACGTACAAAGCAACATACATGTGACGAGAGCTGAACAAACATTATCAAAATGTATATCAAAATAGCAACCTTTGTCTAGTTCCAACAAAGCTGAATTAGCATCTTGTTCTTGATCACCATAACCAGAATCGAAGCCCAAGGACGAGCTTTTGCCAAATCCTGAAAACATCTTTCTTGAGCTTGGGATGAACGGCGCCCGCTCGTTGTGCCTCAACAGAAATATCGCGAGTGAACCCCTTATAGGTCACTTCCGGAATAAACAACAAACCGCGGGAAATGTGATTGCAGAACCGGCCAAGAGCGTCACGGTACGTGTGTAGCACAGTATAGTACCATGAAAATGGGAAGCCCTGTGAATCATTACATGGAATATAAGATACCTATGAATGCTATACATGCAGCTGTACAGCCTCTGGCACGACCGAAGACTACGTTCGGATGAATTGGGAACATTTGCCTTTTCGACATTACAGAGAAAACGAAATTGAGTGTCAAGAACATGTTACACTGGACCTTACACAAGCAGCTAGGAGGTAGCTCAAAAATACGAAAGTACATGACTAGAGGTATGTTGCATTTACTAATCACAGAGTAATAGATTTTGCCATAAATTAGTGATATGGCTAGTATATATTGCTGGCAGTGGTTGTTAGTAGTACAGTAGTCTATGCAATGACTTACGACTGAGCTAGTAGTACTACTAGAGCCTGTGCAGTACTAGCTGAGTAGTCTGACTCTGACTGTGGTTAGAAGAACCATGTACTAGGAGAGGATAAAACCCAGACTGAAAACTTTATGTGTGCAGGAAATACAATGAAGAATATGGCCAGCAAATGCAACTGGAATAGGTCTAACCAACCTACCATTTGTACTCATATTTCATTTCTTATTTGTGTGGGTTGACCTGGCTGCATACAAAATAACAAGGTATAAGAAAGGAGGCAAAGAAGAATATAAAGAAACACAAGTAGCCACAATGTAAGAAAAACATAACCAGCCATGCAGAACTTTAAATCAATAAAAAAGAATGCATGAATTTCACTAGAGACTGCAAAAATGCACAGAAGGGTTTATTCTCTGCCAACTCAAATAAATTTTCAGAAAATCTTTGGTGGGTCGCAGGTACTGACTCAGATTTTGCTGAAAAAAAGTACCTAGTTTTGTGCTGTTCAAGTAGTAGATATAACACACCAAAAATTTTAGGTCAAAATTTCAGCCATTTCCAAGTGATGCTCCATTGAAAATTGGACCAAACCCCCATCTTTGTTTGTCCAAAGTGCATGTTCATCATCTCAGTCATTTTTGAGAGCCTATAACTTCCCAGAGAATTAATATACAAATATTAAACATACCTACCTAAGGTATTGTTTGCCCATATTTTAAGAATCTGGTATCAAAACACTGTACAGGTATGTGTCTTGCTTATGAAGATCTATACAGAGCTCTACTAGAAAATACGTAGGTATTTAGGTAGGTATTTTCAGCATTGTATGTATTTTCTGGGAAGTACTAGGTTCTCCAAAACAACCAAAATAACGTGCACAAATCAGGCATGAAAAGATGGGGCCAGGGCTATTTTTCAATGGGTCATAACTCCCAAGCGACTTGGAATTTTACCTCAAATGTTTGGTGTGTTCTTTCCATAGTTGAAATTATGTCATAAAAAAATGTAATAAAAGTTTCAGCAAAATCAGAGTCGTTGCCCGACCGACCCGTTTGTCGAGTTGGCAGGGAAAGCAAGACAATGTAACCGTGGGAGGAGTGCGTACCCTGTCCCAAGCCAGACTTTACACTCTAAGGTGAAACACAATTTGACATAATATCCTGAGATTGTGTAACCCTAGCCTATATGCTCCTCCATTGTATTTCTACTTAACTACAGTAGCCTTTTTCAAAGGTGTTTCCATTTTGCCTAGACTCACATTGGAAAGTTTCTTACTTAGAGCAGAGAAATCCTCCATACAGAAATAAGAATATGAATGAGCTATCTGTGCAAATCAACAAAATGATGACCACTAACCCAAGTCCTTCCAAAACTCACTCAGCACCAGGGTTGTCACCAGACCATTTTGAGAGCCGGGTAATTTGTGATCGCCGTCCTGGGGGGTCTAAGGGAACCTCCCCTTTGAACAATTTTTGCAGGTTGGAGAGTGCTTGGATGTAAAATGGTGCACTGTAGATTATAAATTATGAATTTGGTACTTTGGTTTTGACCAGTGCAGAAATGTTTAAGCTTACTTGGCCATTTTGAGGTAAAAAAGGATAATTACTCAGAATTCTAAGAAATCTAACAAGTTTATTCAGTTAAGTTACGAAATTTGTGCCGGGCGGTGATGCTGAAATTGACGACGAGTGCCGGGCAGAGATTTTGAGACCACCCAGCGTGGTGACAACCCTGATCAGCACAATCCACTACTAGTGAACATTCCTGTATGTATGACAAGCCTACTGATGATAGATCTCTGATGTGACCAGCAACATAGTCTCTTCGCAAACTGGCAGAAGAAGAAAAGTTTATCGGCCCACTTACATTATTCGGCGTACAAATTGCAAACCTTCAATCTAGGCCTAGTCCACACCTTTAATCTGGGACTAGTCCAACAGCTCCCTGGACTTCACCCTTTAAAACACATATAAGGTTAAGTAGTTTACCAGTAATCCTGACATCTGAGAAACCTTAAGTTAACAGTTCAATACCTAGATTCAGTGAAAAGATTGCCCTCCACATGACTGAATCAATAACAGCTCTTTCTACACTTATGAAAGTTTTATGTCTAGAATGTCTGAGTCAAAATAATGGTATCTGGCAGTATTCAATAAATTTGTACTGCAAACAGCACAATTCAAGCCCTGTATGTATAACACTGTTTTTTACAAAATCTCAAGGTAAAGAAGTTTTTATGTCTTTAGCAAGGTCTGAGAAGTGCCATTTCTTGCAATATCAGGAAGGCTTTTTTTCTTGACAAAAAAATACTTGGTGGAGCTCCTCTTAGAAGGTAAAATGTATTATGTTAATTGATAATTTCCCTTGAAGTGCGCCTGGCTGTCGTCAACTGTATCTCTCTTTGTTTCGTTTTCAACATCCTTTTCTTTTCAAGCTTGTTACTTCTTTAATAAGGGCTGTACATACTTTTAACTTCAACAGGATATGACCATGTATTTGAGAGTTTGAAAAAGCTGACTTGCTATCCACCAGACCACTTCGTATTTCTTCAATCTGAGAATGAAGATGAGTTAGTGCCATCGTTTGCTGCAGCTTTTAGTAATGTCAACCCTGACATTCTGGCATCAGCTGATGAAGATGGTGTTATGAGATTCTTTGACACCAGAAAAACTTTATCAAATGGATTCGTCTCTGGTAGGCAGATAATGAGTTTCTTCCCAATTCCTAGATTCATTCTTAGTTGATGACATGATTACGTTTCTCAGTCTCTATGTTTATAGTTTCAATCTTGAGCTTATAACATCAAATTGATCACATGCTTCATTTATGTGCATTTTCGATGTGCTGTACTACTTAAAGGCAGTCACCTATCATCCCACTAAGGCTCATTTTTGGCTTAGGGTACACAAAATTTTTAAATGGTTCTGCTCTTCAATCGACAGGAAATTCAAAAGTTGCAGAGTAGCTCATATTACACCGCATAAACATTGTTCGATTGTTTAAGAGGAGAGGACTGTGGGAACAACTAGAAGTAGGTGGTTGGGAGAAGTGGAAATGTCTGGGACGATGAGTGACTGTCTTTAAGCTTTGAATCTTGAATTAATATTGTAAGTGATTGCTATATTGATGATGCAAATGCTCTTCATGCGAAAAATGGCAGATGACATGTTGAGGTATACACACGTTACTTATATTTGTTTCATACATCAGGAACAATTTTCAACAGATGTGAAAATCATTGCTACGTTATTTATTGCGATTTCCATTTCAGGGTTTGAGGCTCATGACAATGCCATCTTTGATATTGTCTGGGCTCACAAAGAACCGTGGTTAGTCACTGCATCAGGTGATCAGTCAGCTGTCGTGTGGGATGCTCCTACTGGCAAAAAGAGAGCAGTGTTTAAGCAGCACAGTGGCAGTTTGAAATCAGTGTCCTTCGGTTTCCAGAATAACAGTATCCTAGCAACAGGGGCAAGAGACGGAAGAATCCTTATTTGGGACACCAGGTGCTCTGGTGAGTGCGGAGACATGAAATTTACATTTCTGTGGATATTAATATCAAATTTCTTGAGAAAAAAAAGAAAACCTTTATAACATATCAAATCTTAGTTTCATGGTGTTTGCAAAATGATACATGTTCGATTTATTTTGAAAAGATCGTTTCAAGTGCTTCCATTGAAATGCTTATGGTAGAGCCTTCATTTGTTTCTAATTGCAGGAAGATGCAATGTGGCAAAGCCTGCTTTTATAGCCAGTGTTCCATGTTTGTGTATTTATAACTGAGCAATGAGAAATACTAATCCGAGAGTACAACATTCTCCACCAAAGTCTTGCCTCATTGTGAGATGAACAGTTTCAGAAAATTAGCTCCTTCATCAGTTTGCCACTGCAGGATAGTGGATAAAACAGATGCTATCTGAAGAGATACTGAAACTTCAATATATACACATTACCCTTCCACTGTCTATTTAAACTTTCACAAATCTCATTCTCTCCTTACTCCAAACAAGAGAGGGCAAAGAGCCACCCAGTCCCAGTTGCCTCCATCACCAAAGCACACGAAGACAAGGACCTGAGCCGAGTGAAGCCAAGATGGAGGAGGGGAATGCCTAAGTC
This sequence comes from Stichopus chloronotus, assembly GCA_021234535.1. Taxonomy (NCBI): domain Eukaryota; kingdom Metazoa; phylum Echinodermata; class Holothuroidea; order Aspidochirotida; family Stichopodidae; genus Stichopus; species Stichopus chloronotus. The sequence continues at coordinate 25,885,762 of CM037843.1, forward strand.
CATGCTTAACATCAATCCCCTGCAAAGTGTCACTGCAGTTCTTTTTCAATCGGACACCAACATCTTGTCCTCCGGAAGTGCTGATGGGTGAGCTGGAGCTGTCGACTTTAACAAAGTTTTAAATTAGTCATGTTACGTTGATGAACTTCCAATTTCTTTATGTTATGATTGTTACAGCTTAAGCCATGTGATTGTTATTTCTATTTGAGCATCGCATGGAACAATGCTGCAATTTGGTTCTGGCCATCAGAATACAGGAAGAATGATGCAAATGCAATTAACTGGTGTGAAGGGAATTATGTAAAATGTTCTTCTGGGCTTCTCAAGAGTTTACTCTTCGAGAAAAAATAATAACTGATAGAGACAAAGGAAAAAGAGAAATTGAAGTGAACCCATAAAGTAAATAAATTCCAGCGTTTGAAGTATCATTCAGTTTTTACAGTATCATTGTTCTGTCTTCATCTACTCTTCTTTTCCTCTTACATTTGAAAATGGAAAGACTCAAGTGCCATTTTTCAATTTTCCTTTGTCTTTTTGTGATAATATGCTGTTTCAGGTAGCTCTCACTAAGTACTTTTCTGAGCTAACTTTCAGTGTTGTCAAAATGTTTGTACTATGTTTTTGCTACAGCATTGTTAAAATGTGGGACATCAGAACATTACCTAGAAACCAAAAGAAGACACCGGATCCATACTTTGCATACCACTATGGTGGTAGTAGCCAAGGAAAACATGGTAAGTCAGAAAAAAAATGAGGTATGAAGCTTGTTTTCAAATTGTTTCAAGCATCCCTCTTTGCTGGTCAATGTTAGAAGGCAAGCTTTGGTGGTTGTAGTAAAGAGAACCTGTCAGATTGGACTAAAGTAATTTCATCCTACTCGTTGCATTGTAAAATTGCTGCAATCAAGCATGTCAGTACATTGCATAGTCATTGTTCAGTATGGCATTACTTCAACTATCTTCACAAATCTGAGCAGATAGAGTTGATTGGCTCATATTCCGTTGATGGAGCTTTCACTTTGGCTGCCTTGGCATGAAATTTGGAGAATCTGTGGAGGTGGTGAAAAATCTGAATTGAACTCAGCTCTAAAAAGAAAAAGAAGATAAAACCATAGAAATATCAACAAACCATGTGCATGTTAATGGTTAAGTATTACACGTAAAAACTATTAAAAAGGTACCCTTCGAGTCCAACTGGTTTTGTGGCAACCCAAAGCTGTAGTACTTACCAGCAGAGAAACAAATGGTTGTATCATAGATGGCTGTATCATGAAAAATAGGTGATGTTATATCATAGACAGTAGTAATCAAACATAATACTTTGACAGTTCAACAAAAATTGTTTTCACCATGTTTCTAACAAATTCGTCTTAAATAGTGGTAAACTTTGTTTAAAAGAGGAAAACAAACTGGGACATTTTCCTTCTTAAACTCCTTCATGTATATGCATTCTTATCAATACCTCCTTCCAAGAAACCCTCCAACACATTATTGATGGTCTAATTAGTAGCCTTAAAAATTTAAGTAGACTACACATAAAAGTGCTGGATACTTCACTTTCAGTATTAACTGTTCCTAAGCTCCCAATCACTTCATTTTCTTTCAGGATTCTCCTCCTTGACGATAGACTCATCACGAAGCAGGTTTTATGCAAGCTGCACGGACGGTGTTATCTATGCTTACGACTGTGTGGGCGCTCTCAGCGACCAACCGGCAGCCACGTACTCTGGCCACATCAATTCTACCTTTTACGTGAAGAGTCTTCTGTCAGGGGATGACCAGTTCCTGCTCAGTGGTTCATCTGATTCAAGTGCCTACATTTGGAAGGTAAAAGGTCAATTTTATTTCATTGTTTGTAGTTTGTTGTCCCTATGTTATGGATGCAAGCTTTTTACAGATGCTTTCAAATGTCACCAGAACTTACCAATCAAACATAAGCAATCGCTAGTTTCTTTTTACTTTGGTAACCATGCTCTGGTTTTACTTGCATCATTTGGTCTCTCTCTATCACTCTGGTAAAATCCAAACATGAAAGATGCCGGATTTTGATTTAAATCACAGCAAGCAAATTCCTTGGTTGTTTTTGTTGTTTACCCTGGTGCAAAGTTCATTAAAACAATAGACTATTGAATATTGTATTCTTTACTGTGGTTTTGATTGGCATGTTGACTATCATCCACAGTGTTTGTGTATGGCCAGAAAACACATACAGTATCATACTCAAAAGAAGAGATACATAACATAGCTATGCAAAAACATAATCAATACATTGATACCAATATGTTTATGGATTCTCTTTCATTTCAGATTAATGAGCCTGATGAAACTCCCATAAGTCTTGTTGGTCACCATGGCGAAGTCACAGCTGTAGCCTGGTCTCCAATTGATAAAACAAAGGTATTGGATTTCTTCTCATTTTACTAGTCACATTTCTGACAAAATTACTTTTTCATCTCTCAAAAAATCCAGAAGAAAATCTATATTCTGTAAGCCATTCTTTCTAATACTATTGGATGGCAAGCCTTACACCTGTATTATTTTCCAAGTGGTGTCACATTGCTAGCAACTACAATATCAAGTTGCAGGTTACATAATACATTCTGCAATCAGTCAGTCAACATTTACTTTGTTATTATCTGGTGAAGGGGATGCAATGCAATTTAAAACTGAACAGAATCATAATCAAACTGAAACAATCTTGGGTTTCTTCTGTTCAGAATGAGACGTTGCTCCTGTATGTACTATTCATCAACAACGGTAACATATCAGCCTCTGTGTAATGTGCAGACCTTGGGTAGAATTTTTCTGAAGGGTTTATTCTTCTCTGTGTTGTGTCAAGCTTTTACAACAAGTCCAAAGTGATTCGAAAGACCAGAGAAAGTGTTCTCATCTATGGACATCCTACAATGACCCAAATCTGATTATACCTTTCAAAAGCATTGTTTTTTAATTTGTAATAGATAAACAAAGACATTTTGCCTCATTTGGTATTAGTTAGTTAATTATGTTGTCATGCACAAGTCATTTGGTTACATTTTTAGAGGCATTCATTATACTAGCAACACATGACCATGTTTTATGCCAACATAGGCTTTATTAAGGTACCATAGTTACTGAAATAGTCTACAAAGATATCCTTCTGACCATGACTTGTCTCCATCTTGACCCCATTTGTAGATTGTGACATGTGCCGATGACTGCACGATGAGAATCTGGAGAATGAAATATGAAGGAATGAAAGAAAGCGAACTTCCGATTGGCCAAGCAAAGTGGGAAAAACCAACCTCAGCAGAAGGTAAGTGTAAAGGGAGGAAGCTGCAGCACTCACACTTCTCATTCACTTGTACAGTGCTTGTTCTTTAGTTGAATAGAAAGGCATGACAGTCAAGTCCCTATACTTCACGTTCCAGTGATGTTTTGTCAGTGTATTCCTGCTGTAACCATTTTCAAGAATAAATCTGATTCTTGCCAACTAAATCCCACTGCTAATATCTGCTTAACTTAGGCCTACAACACTCATGCTGCCTCTTCACCATTTGCCCAATGTACTTATTCTTCGGTAGACCAGCATGGCACAACAATATCATGTCTTTCTTTCTCATTATGATTTTTTTTGTGGGCTCATCTGTCAAGCATTTATTTGATCCTTGCTATTCCAGTTACTGCAGTCAGTTATAATTAATTGCAGACACTGTGCATTATGATAGAATAGTGCTAATAATTTACAAACGGTAACACACAACAACTAGAGATATTCCAATGTTTTGAATTCATCAGATTGCATGGACAAAGCAAACAGTCCTGGAACGTCAGCTGATCAGGTGATTGAATCTAAAACAGAGCCCCCTTCTGATACAAGAAAAACCAGGAACACGTCATTACCGAAAGAGGCTCATAAAGGGAAGTTTAACCTAAAGGCATGGGCCACACCTCCAAACAAAACAATTACCAATGAAGAACACAGAGGTATTAAAGGAGACGATGGAAAACAGGAAAGAGATTCTGAGAACAAAGAAAACAGTCCTATCACCAAGAGTGATGTTCAAATAAAGTCAGATAGCCCAACAACTCCCAAAAGTGTCTCAAAAGAATCATACTGTAAGCGCAGAGGAAGGAGAATTTCTAGTTTAAAAGACTGGATTAACAAGACGGGCCCAAAGAATAGCAAATCAGAAAATGTGGAAGTTGGATCGAAAGTGGAAGGTGAATCTGACCCACTTGATGGAAACCAAAGATTAATTGATGTAAAGGGAGCTCAGAATGGAGAGAAAACGAAAAGCGGAGAGGGAAATAAGGTAACGGTTGTTGAGCATGTAAAAGATAAAACTAGACTGGTATCCACGGCTGAATCTGACTCTCAGTGTGTGCTTCGAGGGAACCAAAGGTCACTTGAGGTAAAGAGAGTTCAGAACAGAGAGAAAATGACAAGCGGGGAGGAAAACAAGTTTACTGTTGTTGAGCATGCAATGGATGATAAAACTAGCCTGGTTTTAACCGCTGAAGAAAACAAAACAAATGGAGCTAGCCAGAGAAACGTTTGGAAGATGGAGAGTGAAGCACAAAGAGAAAGACCATCTTCCCAGATGAGCGTTGCTGGTAAGGAGGCGACAGCCTCAGCAAGGAATGTCAAATTTGAAAAGGAGAAGGACAAAGCCTCCTCTCCTGTTGCATTAGGTGTGTGCAATAACGAACGCAGAGCCAGTCCGAGTCGTACGGAATGTGGAAGTCCATCTTTGCAGGGAAAACGAAGGGACAAATCCCAAAAGGTAAGGTGACAGTGGATTAATATAATGGATTTGAAAAAAAAAAATCACACATATCTGTACTGTGCTGTCATGAGTAGTTTCAAGCATGTCACCATGGAAATGGGCAGAGAATGTCACTCCTATCAGTTCAAAAGTTAACATGTCACAATGGACTCAAAGAGCTCCAAAATCCTTCTCAACTCATATGCTGCAATTGTCACGTGTCCCACATGAGTTTGCAATATCATTTGTGAACAGATGGTACTTTGTGTGTTGTTTTGGTGCTTCAAAGTCGTGAGCATGCTCATTGAGTCAGTGTTATTAAAACAAAGCAACGCTGCCTCCTTTAGCCTGCATGTATAACTCAAGGACGCATCACTCATCGCAATCAATTTATTCACATCACAGCCAATTTATAGTAAGCAGTGCGCTATTGATCTTAGCCTAATGGCAGGACCAGATTTAAGCATGGGCCAGTGGATGCCCAGGGGTGCCCACTGAAACTCCCACAACTTTTTTTTCTTCTTGCAAACTAAAGCACACTACATTACCATTTAAAGGTAGATCAAACATCACCACTTAAGCCTTGTCAAATATTATAGTTGAAAGGAGCCCCTAAGTTTTGTGCCCAAGGCCACCCCAAAGATAAACCTGGCTCTGCCTGAGGGTGCATGGCAGATGAATTATGGAACCAAGATACTTTCTGTAGGTAGAGGGTGTTAAATATGGGGACCCGCCACCAAAAGTCTGAAGTGCTAACTCGCATTTTTTTCTTTCCTGACAGACCGTAGCCTCAAAACGAGGCAGGGGAGACCAAATATTTGACTACTTCCAGCCACTGAAGAGAGCGAGGACAGATTCTCTGCCAGAGTCATAACTGCAGTGAGGAGAGAACTTCCTGGTGTAAAGTCAGCTTAGCTGTGGACTCAACTAGGTATGGGCATCATTCCTGGTCCCTGCAAACATCTCTTCTTAGAATCTGCAGACACTTCTGAATGCACTGGATCACCATCCAAAGCAACTGGAACATTGATCACTATTGAGTTCAGACTGACTGAAGGCTTTAATAAAAGCAGCAAAATAAAAAAACCAACCCAGCAAGCATTGTCACAGAACTATTTACTCTGAAAAGGAAAACAAGTAATAACTCAGATGATTCAAAAGCACTCTTGTTGTGTTTAGTCCAAAGATGACTGTCATGTTTCCTTAATCTTGTAATATCTCTCATAGGAGTTCTTCAGTTACCAATTTATCAACTCTCATTATGTTTGTTTTCAGAGGGCAATTCCTCATCATTGCAAAATAACATTCAAATTTTCCATTCAAGAGTATTTACCTTCAGAAAGCAACTGCAAAATTTACCGTGAAGTTTACAAATTATCCCCATCCTTGTTCTCTCTCATATATAATGGTTTTCTGAGACATTTTCAGGTGTGAGTTTGTCAAAGAAAGGTTTTAAAAGTTTGTATTTTAGTGCTCAACATGCTTTTAGGTACACAAATTAGCTTGCCACAGACTCATAGGAGATGTGGCCAAGTCCAATGCAAATGTCAGTTTTGTATAACTAAGCAAGTAATTTTGCTTTTGAAGAAGTAGTACAGTATTTCCAGTGATATGATGTGGACAATAAATTCAATGCTACACCCAAGATTGTACAATTTAGTCATGGAAATAGATTGTTACATTGTGGCTATTCACCCAAATTCCTGCAAATAAAACAAATTATTGGCACATATGAGATTTTAGCCAATCAGCAGTCTTTACTAGGGTTAGGTTAGTGTGAATAATGGAGATTATTATTTGCTTGTAATTCGCCCATCGTTCATACCAATAGTGTCATCTTAATTAATGTGCTTTAGGAGGACCTCAGCATTTGTTCCCACTCGTGATGTGTCTAATGGATACAATTTTTAAATTTTATTCAAAAATAGATGATTGTGAAATTTCATCAAACTATATTGGATGTCCTATGTTTATTTGTTACTGTTGCATGAAGACCCACTTCATGACGAATTCCACTTCCACAATTTGCAACCATATGCAGCAACCTGCCACTTTGACAGGCTGCAAATGTTGTTTGCAACCGTGAGGGCCAGAGCTATAAAAACCAGGTGAAAAGGGCAATTACCTTTAGGCTCCTGATTTATCACCATGAAGAAAAGAATATCCCTACTTATTCAATCTGTAAAGAACAATCCAGGCAAAGCATGCCTTGTGATCTGTGTCAATTTCACCCCAGCAGAATGCATTGTTCATTGTTTCTGCTTCATCAGTGAATGGTGTAGTTTCGGTTTAAGCATTTCAGCAATTACAGTTGGAATTTCAGTACTCTAAACCTGCCAAGGGGGGTTTATAGGTGGCAGAACATACAAAAATGGTTGGGGCAACAGATAAGACACCGGTGGAGTAATGAAAAATGGACAGAGAAAATAAAGTACTACAAATCTTTTTTTTTTCAAGTTTAAAAACAATTTTTCTATTTTTATTTTCTGCAAATCCATCCACATGACAATACTGCACTACTACTCCATAATACACTGTTCTCTATACTAGGTGTGGCGCATGGTCTTCACTGAGTGGTGCTTTGTCTTCTCACTAAACAAATTATACATCATGAAGATGGTGGCATAGGACAGATCCTGTGCGATGAATCTACCACTAAAACAAAAAGAGGAGACAGAGGGAAAAGCCACAGTACTAAATGATGCTTACTCAAAATGTTCATACAAACACTTAGCATGCCTAACCACAAAGTACCAAAAGGATTTCCTAGGTTCTTTATGGAGAAATTTTTTAAACGTGTGTTGGCCTACAATCAACCCTTTCGCAGCCAGTGCCCATTACTTGAAAACCACCCTTTTCAGCCAACTATACAAAGCGGACCACTAAAATTTTACATAATAGTACGTACGTGGCTGTAAATAGAAACTTTTCAGGATATGTAACACTACGTAAGTGGCTGTGAAAGGGTTAATTTGAACCTTGTTTTATCTTCCAGTCATATTGCCTTAAAAGGCAAAACGTCAGGGGTCAGTGGATCTTATCTGGAAGAGAAAGAGAACAGTGTGAGATCGTGTAATTTCAACAAATACATAAGTCATGCTGACAAATGGAATACCAGCAATTGCACAAATATGTAAAATAGCAAAACCATCTTCACGGGAGAGAGTTTTGCAATTGGGTCCATATGATGGTGTCTCAACGAGGTAACAATAGCACAATAGGTGCCAAGACAACAACTTCACGCATCTGAAGCCAGTTGCAATATCTTATCAACAAAATTGTACTCTGGGATGATGATTACAATAGAAAATAAGATTGTGTACTGGCTGATGAGCAAACAAAAAGTCCTTAATAGTACCTTTAAGCATATAAATTGACTCCAATCACATTACCATTGCATAAATTTGCATATGTGGCGGGATGTACCTGCCAAGCAACGGGCAACTAAAATTCAGCCACATCTTTGTTCTCCTAAAACATGCACAATGAAGAGAGGCAGCATGCAACTTTAGATGTTTAAAACATGCATTTCAAAGTTGAGAAACTGGCTACAAAAAAGTGTAAAGTCACGTAGAGTTAGATCCTTTCATGGTGGTATGACGGTGATAATGGCATGCACAGACAATGACTTTTATTCTTGAGTCTGGTAAAAAGTACCCAAAGATTGACTTGATTCTGTTCCCGCCGTTATATCTAGTGACTACGGACATGTAATGCAGAGACCCACTGTAATGATCAGTCTAGCACCAACAAGTGAGGGCAGGGAAGGAATGTACAGTTTCACCGGTTCTCAATTCTTCCCAATATAATTCTACCATCCTCCAAAATTCCTCCACTATGTAAACATTCATGACCTTTAGAGCAGGCATGTCACACATTCTGAATTGCATTTGGGATTACAAATAAATTAACCATGTGCGTGTGTGTATTTTAAGTTAATTGAATATATAATTACATTTCACACCTTTCCATGACTTGCACTTCAAGTCAAATGATTTCCACAACTTTCCAAGGCCTTGAAAGTACGGAAGGAAAAGTTCCAAGACTTTTCATGTTTTTCATGGTCTGTCAACGACCAAGAGTATATGTTTTAGATGATGATTCATCAACAACTACATCCTTTGCATGACAGTCTTGTAAGGCTGGCAAATGCGAGAGATCAACCGGTAACTCGAGAGCCAGAAGCTTCGACAGCAAAGCAAGGGAGAAGCAGCCTGTGTACCTGATGCTGACTACATAACTCTTACACTAATTGGTTAGGCATGATGGATGGTTGTAAAGAGAAATATGACACACCCAACTTCAAACTGAGCCAGGCTTCTTCAAACCTAGCAGCTACAATCAGGATGGAATGAGTTTGTAACAACAAAACAGTCAGCCTTTAAAGGTTATTGGTCCTGTCATTGATATCTCACAGGACATGTGTCCTCTTGATGACTCTCTGCAAACATCACACCTTTTTACTGGTCACTCCTTGCAAGTAGCAAAGAAACATCTGTGGCGGATGTGTCTACGTGCCGTTCTGCTATCATATCAGTGTTTTTCACTTCACACTAGTATGTAGAAAGAACGACCGACCAGTTACTGTTGTAGAGAGTTACCAGGAATAGACTGCTGTAACATGCCATTTGATAAGACAATCAATCACTTTAAAGGGTTTTTCAAACTGCTGACAATACTCACTGACATACTGACAAACTCACTGACATGCTGATATACTGTAATATCTCTCAAAAGTCATCGCATCTACTATTCCTCTTCTCATCTACTATTCCTCTTTTTTTCATCTACTATTCCTCTTCTCATTTCATGTATTTTTCAGACTTGCGATTAATTGGATTTAATCTGTCTCGTGACAAACAGTATCAAAAGTAACTCCAAGTTGACCATTTATACATGACAAATGACCAAACAGCCAGCTGTGACCGGGAAGGGATTGATTCACTTGCATATGTTTAAGGGATCTGAAAGTACCTTGAAATCATCTTTGCCATGATGAGTTTTGGATTAAAACTGATCAAATAACAATAATGCCCATTTTCTGGTTTCTCCATGTTCATTATTTCTCTGACTTGCATAAAAGAAATTGACAGACTGAAAACAAAAGCTTATCCACCACTTGACAGTTATTATGACATCACATATTAGTATCTAAAGTTGAAGATGCTATGTAAAAGTAATCCCCCATAAAACTGGAAAGAAATAATACTCTTTTTGGATGAACTCATCACCAAACTGCCCTTCCAGATTCAGGGTAATCCACCGAGCAGAAAAAAGCATCTCCAACAAGAGTAAAAGTAAAGTTTTACATCTGTTTAAACGGCGTGAATGAAAATTATGAGTGGACAATGACCCTGCCACAAATCTTAAGCATCCTCTACAAACGAGACGAGCAGCAAAGTCCCAGATTCATGACAGGTACCTGGATAAAAGCCTGGATGCTTTCACACCATGCATTGACCTCCTTTCCTACCACGTCATTCCGTTGACTTCTTGCAGTTCAGGAGATATCATTCTGGAAACATCTCTTACTCGGCTGATGATACCTGCATTTGGTGGTCACTTGCTGGGAAAAGAAATTAATTCTTTGACATCAAGCAGGGGGTCAATTAAATCAGTTCCCTTCTTCATCCACTCTGACAGCAGACTTCTCAAGACCTTATTGCACGACTTGTGGTAAAGCCAACACCTGGCTTTCCCCAAACGCACTCTAAAGACTTGTTACCGACTGTTGGTGATGATCTCCCCTCCCTCGTCCTCTCGTAGGGCTATGTGAGGGGGGCCACTGATCTCAAAGCAGAAAGTCTCCCTTGAGATGCACAGGTAGTTAACGCCCTCCACATGCAAGTACATCTCTGATGATATGGCAACCAAAGATTCTTTGTTAAAGGTTGATGGAAGAGTTTTGTTGATTTTGGTATCACATGGGTCAAACTTCTGTGCTATTTTCTGAACCTGGAGCAGGATGAAATAGTGAAAAAAAAGTTTTTCAAGTGATGAATGATATCTTCATTAAATATGCTGTCATGACAAAACAAATTACACTACAAATTATGTCAGAAAAAGAAAATCACTTCAGCACATTGAGTCCAGTAATATACACTTCCCATTATCTGCTGTGGAATCATACACATTTCCAGCCACCTCTTAATATTATAATAATGACCACTGCTTCCAGTCTTCATGATTACCCTTCAAGAGTCATATTCTCTTTTTAACACAACTGCATATCACACTGCTCGAAAGCATACTCTCTAACCCAATTTTCTAACTGCACTGCTCTCCAACCATGTTTTTGTTCTCTTTCCCTTTGGTAGAACTGCATTCTTTTTTTTAAACAGTGTGAAACACAGAACCACACATGATTGAAAATATGTGATAGGGTTTTCAAGCAAGTACAACAAGAAATTTGATGGAACAGCTAAAGTAAGTCTTTTCCTGTCCACTTTTTCAACTACTATTATCCAATATTGGGTATCTTAAGTTCAACAGACATAAAACAACTATTCAGTTGATAGTGAAAACTACATGAATCACATCCCCTGCTTCTATCATTTGTCCCTTTTTGAATACTTTCAGTTTTCTTTTACTTTTCCAAAAGTCCCTTTCTCTATCACATGAAATAATTTTTCAATCAAACCATTAAATCCTTTTTTCAATAATAGTCATGCAAGGTAAAGTTAATGCTTCACACAGACAAGAAGACGAGCCAACACTAAGATCAACGGTTTCCATTAGAGATTTCTTTCTATTGAAGGGTTCGATTTCCCTAGCTTGACATACCATGAAAAACTTTAACCAGGGATTCTCTTTGACCAACCTAGGCAAATCTGTCTGAAGGCGGGCGGCAGTGAAAAAAAATGCATGTGACTTAGCGATAAAAGCAAGTCCCAAAATCCATGTAAGATTCTAGTGTCATACTTGGAAGTATCAGATTCCCGATACTTTTGGAATATCAATAATGTTGATGTCGATGACTAATATAGGACAAACACCGAGGGGGATCTCCATCCATCATCTACAAAGAGAATCAAGTACTGCTGACCGGGATTTTGACGATGTCCTTTTCTCACTACGTACCATCGTCTGCTCCCCATACTCTTATATTACAATCATCCGAGACTGAGACGAGCATGGTGGGTAAGACTGGATTCCAAGCGACGCAGTTGACTGTCCTTGTGTGGCCCTGAAGAACGGCTATTGGCATCTCCTCTTTGATGTGCCATATATATACATTGTTATCTGAAACCCAAAAAGATGACAGACTGATTGCAGGTCATTCCTCCACTACAAGATCTATTTCAATTGTGATGAATGTCTTAAGCAGTTTCTAGCATCAGTTGTAGTACACTGAGTTGAATGGACGCTGCCGCGATTTTACATTTGTGACGGAAAAATTTCCGATGACACAGAGAAATAAAAGATATGTTTCTGTTTGTCTATGCATGCCAGATGCTTAACTAAATGAAAGAAGATTCTTTTTAATTATCCATGCATAAATGCACCATCTAATATAACTTTGGCCTACCATGCATTGACATCAGGTCTTTTTACCCTACCACCATAGATTTCAATGTAATAAACACATAAGTTGACATTAAAATTGCCATTGGCTGTTGTGGCTGGGTTTTCCACCATTCTGCACAATGAACATTTGAAAGGCGGATTTACCTTCACTTCCACTTGCTACAAATTTTTCATCCACTCCACCGAAACATGAATGTATCGTGTAGAACCCTTGGCTGACACCCTGGAATTTTCGTACAAGTATTTTGTCTTTGATGTCCCAGAGATGAACCCCTTGGTAAGCTACACTGAGGAGGGCTAGCCTTTCATTGGAATCAACAGAAAAGGACATAATGGAGTGGTCTTCTTTTATTCTGAAAAAGGAAAACACAGAAAAAAAAAATGAAAAACTAATTATCGTGAATAAAGTGAAGTAACCACTACCATAGTAGCAATTAAACTTAATACAATCTGTAGGACAAGAAGCATTTTAGATGATTTCATAAAACTTTGGACCTTGGATCCCCAAATCTTGAACACCCCAAAGGAACTATTACCATAGTAGTAAGGTGACATAACCTCAATTTGCTACAATGCAATATGCAGGAGAATAACCTTTGGCATACTTGCCAAAAGTGGGCCCTTTAGAACACTTCATAGCCCACATGTGACCGTTGATGTCCAAATTTTCTACACTTACTGATGGCTCATAACCCAAGGACCAATGGCCCCAACTTTCACGAACTGCATCAAAGGTTGCTTGAGAGAAACTGATAACAATTTTGTACCAATAGCTTACACCATTTACATGGTGTGAGCAAAACGTGTTTAGTTAACCAGCAACAAAAACAATTCTAACTAGATCAGCACTCCCGCATTAAAAAAATTCAATGACAACATTGATGGCCCATACAAGCATCTCTAGCATGAAAATCTGGTGAATCAGATAGATGACAAAACTGACAGTACCTAAAGTACATCATTGAGAGTCAACCATTTGCTGTACACTCTCATGACGCTGTAATAGAAGATGTTCGGTAGTCCAGTATTGTCATAACATTACTGTGTAGGGATAAAATAAACCCCTTACCCTTTGTCTCCTGCTTGACCTCCCCTTGACCTTCCCCTTGACCTCCCCTTTGTCTCCTGCTTGACCTCTGCTCCAAACAAATCGAATTCATCTTTTCACCATAACACATCTACATACCAATTACAAACTTCCTCCAAGTTTCATAACTTCAGATGTTGTGTTAAAAGGTTGTCAGAGTTTTGGCCCCAGTGCCCCAGACAACCATTGACCTCCACCATAAACAATAGGGCACACCTTCTCAGTATGGCGGACCTACATACCAAGTCTGACTTTCATCGGACTTTCCTTCATTGCGTTAGAGCATAACCAAGAAAGTGTCACAGACACACACATGACAACATGACTACATAGGTTCCTTTGCTAAAGCAAGGAACCAAACTGTTTTAAATCATGCATGGCTGACTGTGGGATGTAGTTCTATCTTCTTCATTTGACTCAAACCCACATTTGACTCAAACCCACAGACTGAACAAGTGCCCACTACAGAGAAAACTTACAAAATATACCACCTAGTTGGGGCAAAGTTCTGTAGGTACAGTGTATTTAATGCTGAAAACTCCAAATATAAAAAAATATATATATATAAAATGTCATCAGAAAATTATCAACAAGAAAGGGGACATGAATGTAAGTTCAGTAAAACTTGCAACTTACAAGTTTTGTGACGTTAAATCGTCGAAGTTGTATTCTCGTAACCTGCTATGGGTGTCTGAAGCGATGGCAGTTTTTCCGTCTTTCTTCATGTACAGACCCTGAACTCTGACTCCTTCCCATGTATCTAGAACATTACCATCTATGTCCTGTCAACACAAATAGCATACCACATCATGAATTGGGAGCCACTTAAAAATAAACACAATTGGAAAATGTTGATATGTTGCACAAGACACTTTATTATGAAGAATAGCCAGATCCTCTTCAGAACCATCAGAAGGGATTTTCCCCAAGATAATTAACCTCTGACCTCTTCCCACAACTATGGGGAGAGGAGGGGTGGGAAATAATGTCTTGCTAAATGTAAGAGATGTGATAGAACTGAGCATGTGAACTGTGAAAAACAAAGAAAATGACAAACTAAAATATGTGGAAAAATGCACATAATATAGATATTATGAATAACTAAAGAATAACAGCACGTATGACATAAGACTTTTTTGTGAACCGCAGAACTGAGAATGAAAGAATATGAGCAAACTATATAAACAGATAATAACTGAGACTAAAGAATGTGTTTTTAAGATTGCTAAGAATTCTAGACTGAAGGGTATTCCCCTTTATCACAACATCAGGTCTATTACATCTCCAATGAGATCTGTGAGGATCACCCAGACGTCCTGACTATGTGGATGGATGCACAGCACAATGTGCAAAATAAAAATGTCTTCCACAATCTATGATGGTAGTTTGTAAATAATTACTATCAGTTGGAGTTGAAGGTATTTAATGATGGTTTCTCCACCTGCGAAGCACGTAAAAAGCTGTGAGTTTAACATCTCACTGTAGGCAGCATGATAAATATTCATCTAATGATAAATTCTTACAACTGCCAAAATAGCCCAGTCATCCCTGTTACTGGTTTTTTTTTCTTCTTCTTCTTCTTTTTTTTTGTACTTAAACTTCACAATTTACAGATTGCAGAATTAAACAGTAATGTTTAAAGTCCAGGGCAAGACACCTACACATCACTCTGTTGTATTTGAAACATTTTGAAATTAATGAAAACAATGTTTGCTTACTGCTGTGAAGATAATGATGTTTGTCATGGCAACAGATAACTACACACTGGTAAATTGTTTTTAAAGACGTCTCCATTACTGATTGATTAAAAAGTTATGACAATTCATTCATGGATACCTGCCAATTTATTCAGCCAATCTTTCCTATGCTGATTATACTTACAAACATGTATCAATTAATATTGCTTTCCCGCTCAATATTCTCAGTATCTATGAGAACCACAGACAAGTGTAGTGAGCCTTGCGATTATGATCACATTTTATTTGACTATTTAGAGCAGTCAATTAGATTTTTCAGTTTTACAATGGGTAGTCCACCCAACCAAATATCAAACTTTGCATAATTTGTCCACATTCTCTCTTCACAGGAAAGACACAACAGTTCTCTTTGCATCATGACACATCTTGACAGAGACTTGTAAAGTATGTTGTTGCTTTGTTAACAGTCTCATACCTGACACATACTGTGGGATTCAGGACTCTGATACACCTTAAAATCCTCATTCTAACAGGACAAATCAAATAAATCTTACAAACCATGAACAAGATCAATTTCCCAATATTTGATGGCAAGAACTTTCCATTTAATTACCATACTGACGATGGTAAAACAACAACAGCATCTATATTTAAACGTGAAAAAGGCTTTTGGTAGGCAATAGGGACATCAAAATAGCTAGTTTGTGTGACAGAGTCCGGCTGTACTGTAGTGATGCCAAATGGTTAGAATATGTAACAGTGCCTCTGTATGCTATTGTTTATGGTTAAAATGGTCAGCTAGGTATGACAGCGGCTTTGTGTACTATTGGGAATCACACTGGCTACCTTATGTGACAGTACCTATCTGTTACATGAAGCATCAAACTGGTCAGCTTGCTTTTTCTTCTTCTTTTTTTTTTGACATGGCTTTGTGTACTTAGCATTAACCTGTAAAAGTTTGCTTCCACAGTGTCTTTATGAACTACAGAACGAATATCAATACTAATCAATAATAAGTTCATTGGATAGGCAGAAGTATGTTGATGTTGTTTTTCTGGATTTTCAGACAGCTTTTGATAAGGTTCCCCACCAGCATCCTTTGCTTAAAGTAAAGAGTATGGGCATCTGTGGTAATTTACTGACCTGGATTCAGAACTGGCTATGTAATAGGAAACAGAGAGTGGTTTTAAATGGTTGCGCTCCTTCTTGGCAGGAGGTAAACTAGTTGGGTCTTCTCCTTGCCTTGAAGATGTAGTGATGGCATGAAGTGTAAATGGGTTTAAGAATGCACTGGACAAGTACTTTAGGCTTTGTGACCAGGTTTGATTTTTTTCTCATTTTTCAGGGTCCTTCTCCCTCTTCTAATCCCTTTAACCATACCATGTTATAACACCACCCCCCTCTCCCACTTTCCAAACAGAACAAAAAGACAGTAATAATGCTTCCATTGGAAAAAAGTACTTACACAATGATAAAACTGTCCTCTCATACCACCTGTCACAAAGTTACCATTGGCTGAGTTACAAGATACGCTAGTTAGACTGTCATCAGGGGACTGACTCATCTTCGTCTTGGTTTCACCGGTCTAACAAGGAGGAGAACATCAAAAACATCATCATGTACTCTATAGATATGGATGAGGAATCTGAATACACTATCTACTATCTACACTAGATCCTCAATTTTGCCCACTGGGCACAGGCCGTGAGGTATCCCAACACCTCAAAAAACGCAATTTTCATTAGGCTACGAGTTTGCCGTGATGTCACGATACGACCTTTTGCTTTGCGTGTTGACATTCAATCAAGCATCCTACCTATGGGTGTGACAATGAAGTGTTCTTCGTGGCATATATGCTAAATTCTGTCCCATGTACAATGAAGGTTAGTGAAAACTTTGGATCCAGGTAGCAATTTCAGAACTGAGTCCAGACATCTTCGACCAAGTGCCCGGTGCAAACATAATACTTGCATAGGAAATTTAACAAGATACTGTTCACAATATCATAGTGATTGATACATGACACCAGGAGGTGGCCCTTGATATGGTTCCTTCATATTTTTTTTCTCCCAGCTCTTCAACTGCCTCGAAAATTTCAATCCAGGTCGACAATTACGTGAACAGAGGACATTTTCACGTTTGCTGTAACCCACAAGCCACTCCAAATACGCACAAGACTAACAACCGAAAGACATGCAAATGTAAGTTACATTCACAATGCATCGCATGGTGAAAGTCATTTTTTTTTTTCTTGCTTGCTTGCACTACGGTGGGATATGAAAGCTTTCCAAGTTCAAATAAATGTTTTTTTGAATGTCCACTTGCATTCTGCACCACCGAAAGAAACAGGTAAGAAGAATCCAAAATGAAGCATAACTACAAAGACACTAATGACATGAAACTATGGATACTCTCTGGTGCCATTTACCTCTACATTCCAAATCCAAACCTCTGAGGAGTCTTCTGGTCCACAAGCTATAATGTACCTTCCATCTGGGGTCCAGCAAAGGAAAGAGACCTGGAAGGTGTGTCTCTCTAAGGTCCTCCTTTGTTTCAGCTCACCTGTCTCCTACATCAAGATCAAGAGAAGAAAATAAAAGAAAAACGTGTTGACATTGAGATGGTTTCAACTACAGATTGATTTAAAGGGATGGTCTAGCCACAAATACAGCTTTGATATGTTGAAGAGTAAGTTAATCTGACCATTACAGTGAAACTTCCATTCAATTCCCACGTGTGGTTCCGGAGATATGAGCAGTTGAAGTTGCCACATTCGTTACCGACAGTTGACTTGAAGCAAGCAGGAGTGATGTCATCTCCCCACATTGATAAAGCATCTTATGTTTTTCTTTAAAATTTACACCAAATTTAATACTTCAATATCTCTAGTGCTATCACAATGTGAATGTATGATGGGTATGAGAGTTTTGCGACCTTCACATAACCAGTGCCTAAACTAACCACCTACTGATTTCAAGGTCAAAATAATAAATTTAGTAATGAAGGAAACAAAAGACTATTCAGCGATGTGAGGAGATGATGTCACTCCCCCTTGCCTCAAGTCCACAGCTGTTAGAATAGGGGGTTACTTCAAATGGTAATATCTTAAGAACCTACACATGGAAACTGAATCGAAGTTTCACCAGAATGGTTGGATAAACTTAATCTTCAACATATCCAAGCTAAAATTGTAGCTAGACCATCCTTTTAAGATGAAGAGTGATGTTCAAAACTGACTCTGAGATTTTGCCAGCTGACCTCTGGTGACTTCAAACCACAAAAATAATCTAAATCAGGAGCACATAGGGATCCTATGCTGATTCTAGAAGAGATACATAGCAGGTGCACATCCCATGAATGGTTGCCCACACTGATATGAAACATTCTCTTCTCCCTCCCCTTTCTCTCTCCCCCCCCCCTCCTCCTCCAAGAAAAGAGAATGTATTTATCTCAAAAACATGCAAAAACACACAACTTCTGCTGTGGCAACTCAGCCACTCCCTGCACAACAGATTATTACACACAAGCACACACCCTACATTTATTAGGTTTATGGAGACCACATAAGGGAAATGTTTATTTGCTCCCACTGATTAATGCCACTGGCATATGCCACACAAATTCCTTTCACATGCAAATTACAACTATCAATGAGTTGCACTGGTAAAACTAAGTTTCTCAATGAAGACAGTTTGTAATATTGTCCAAAACTTCAACGTTTTCATATTGTCATATAATCAAGTGGACTTGTAATTGCCTGACACATAACAAAAAGTCAGTGCCCAGAAATTTAATAAATCTTAACACAAGCTCAAGGCTTGACATTTTGTCTTTCCAATAATGTCAAATGTGAAAGCCAGAAATGTGGATTGGAAGGCCTCACTTGGCTTCAGGTGTTATCCATTACGTTGGCTAAAACAAGGTATGTTGCCTATTATGGATAAATTTGGGAAGTTGCATATTACTGTATCTCAACCAAGTCTGTCTTTTGTAAGAAAACACCTTTTACTGTGATAAAACTTCACAGGTTTGGACATTTGTGAGTATCTAACTTAGCTTGATTGGATTTACTGACCAGACAGTTTGACTTGGACTCCATTTACACTTGACTTGGAGTGTAATGCTGAAGATAAAATGGAAGTATCAATTAGGATCAGGCCCCAAGTTTCCAGCCTCTTGATTAATCAGGGTGGGTGGGAGGAGGCCAGACACCATGCTAGCGGTGCCATTTGTAGTCTAAACACAGATCAAAATTTATCATTCCAATTTATCACTGTAAAACTTCCAGTTTGTTTTTGTTGAGCACTCTCGAGTGCGAGCACTGCCAAACATAAATGGTCCTTGGTTCAGAACTAGTATTTGTGCTGATCTCTCACAAGGGATTAGAACATGAGCATATATGGAACTCAGTAGAATAATGTGAGATGGTTAAAGTTAGACATGAGATTGATTTCAGTCTTCACAGCATATGACTCGGTAAATGCTTACCTTGTTTACGTCCCACACAATGATTGTTGCATCTTTGGAACCTGTGGCTAGTTTGCTGCCATCGGGAGAAAACTTACAGTACCAGACTTCGTCACAATGGTCTGATAAAACCTGCTTTATTTTGGATGGAAATTGATTTCTGAAAATATGGAAAAGAAATCAGAAAAACACTGTTTTTATGACTGCATACATCTATTGTGCTTTGACATTTGGGAAGAGGGGTTACTTCTTCATATCATATTTATGCAACCATCGAAAACAGTGATTTAAATTATGATTTAAAAAAAAAATCATAATTGTTATTTCAACGACTTGATTAAAATTAAACAACTCTGCGGCAGGCAAGTCCCCTAACTCTTACTGAAGGAAAATTCTCTAACCTTCCCACCTATTCTCATGGATTTTAAATTAAAACTAGAGCTGTCTCAAAGGCAGCTATGGTTATGGAATTAAGTAGTTAGTCTCATTTCAAAAGCAAGAGGGCGGCTGCATCATCTGCCTCTCTCATAGTGACTGTAAGTATCAACTGGACTCACTTATTACAAACATGGTCATATAACAATGAAATATTCTGAAAGCCTTCTTCAGCTGAATATGTGGGACTGTTGTGGTAAGGACATCGCTTCTTCTGCAATTCCACCGCCTGACCCAAGAGCGTGAGCAGTCTTCTAGGAGGTAACATTACAGATGGAGGTAGGAAACCTGTGATGCAAACATAAAATCACAAGCTCCATGTCAGATGTATAACTGTACACCTTCCGAGAGATTTGTCTCCAAAACATCGAAAAGAGATATAATGATGTTTCTCCATCAATATGACCATCCAACCTTACAATTATTACACTGGCGTGTATGAAATAGTGCATGTCGTTGAGTGAGACTGCACTTTGGCTGCACTTTAGATTCATAACTAAATTGGGCAGATTTATCTAACTTGCAAGACCACTTCTAACTGTCAAATGTCATATTTTCTTAGGTTAAAGCTTAGTTTGTTGATGACTGCATCTTTTTGCAGAACAGACTTTTAGAACTGTCTGATACCAGCGATCTCCTGGTGGCTCTCTAGCAATAGCAGCCATTGTTAAAACTCCCATTTGTCAACCTGAGAAGATTGGCATGTCTTTCCATATATAAAACACACTCAAGAGTTTTATCAAAGTTTAAGTAATATGCATCATTGCCTGTGGCTCATTGGTTTCAGAAAAAAAGGTTGGAGAAAAGCTGTACTTGTTGTATGAGACATTGGTGCCACAATTATGAAAGCATCCCTCTTGCTTTCCTCTCTCACACATCCTCCTTTTTCTTCTAAAATTTTTCTTTTAAAAAACACCTTCTTTGACAGCGTCCATATCTTTAGGTATTACATTGCTGACAGTCAGCATTTTCTCTGGTTGTCGATTACTTATCTGGCTCTTTTGGCGGTTACTAAAAAAAAAAATCAGCATTATCTGTGACATGATTGTTCCTATTTGAAAAGTACAAAAACAAAGTCTTTCACTGTCTTCCTTGCCCTGTTGTTTCTAGTTTCTTCTAAAGATTCTTAAAAATATTCTTCCAGTCAACCTGTTGTTTTCTAACGGAAGTGGTAAGACAAGATCAAGCTGTGACTGTTTGTTAGAGGATAGTGGCAACAAGTTTGTAAAATTTTCCCTCGCAATCTGATTTGGAAAAAAAATTCCGTAGCAGTTGCAGTTGAAAAATGGTAACACAGATTTTGAGAACGCTCGATGGGACTGCCAAAGCCAAATCCACAGTTACTGGCGAGTAATCGATTATGACTGTCCTATCTACTGGGTAAGGAAGAATGACAGGAATTGAATGGGACAGCATGTACATTAAAAAAAGCATCCATCTGTAGTTGTTGGAATGATTTTGCATACTTCTCTGTGTGGTCTGTATACAAACCAGCCAAAAAGATGTGCAAACCTACAATGACTATAAATAATGAGTAAAAATTGCTAGGCAATCAAAACAATGTTTGACCAAGACCTTCTCTCAGACGAGAGAAAAGAATTTTACAGAACCTCTGTGATCTCGGCACATCAGGATGGCAGCATAGGAAGAAGGTGGTAGTCTGGTATTAGACTAAAAGGTGCCAGGGTAAGTGTTGAAGGTTAAACAGAACTCATCACACATTAGATGGTAGTGCATTTGTTGTGACGAGACAGGTGAGGAGTGACGCAAAGACAATGTCAGTTCAATTTCTCTGAGGTATCTGTCCAACATTTTTGGGAAAAATTTAAATTTCAAACAATATTTCCTGCCTGATTTAGAGATTTATTGGTCAGAATTATAGCTGTCAAGCCAATTTCCAGTTTTTCCTGGTTTCTGCTAATTGCAGAATGCATGTTTTTGACTGAAATGGCAGAAGAAAGCAAAGCGAAGATAACATCCCTCTTGCTCACGACAAGCCTGTCTTTTTTTGATACATTGTAATCATTTCCTTGTAGGATAGGGTACTTGCGGTTTGAATTTAGCAGTATCTGATTGTACCTTATCAACTGAGGCCCCCTTTACCTTGTAACAGTTCCATGAGTTTGCTGCGAGATTCACTGCCTGTGCCACCCCAGCCTGCTTTACTTCTCAGTTCTTCTCTGCTTGTGCACATCAAAAATCTAGGACAGTGACAAAGAAAATCATAAACGTTGGTGAATAAACAAACAATAAAGACAAAACACAGATATAAATGAGGACAGAATAAAGAGCAGCATTGTTATCACTGGAATGAAAGAAGTGTCTTTCTATGAAATGATGCCAATAGTCATTGGAAGTGTGTGTGTGTGTATACGCCTCGCTGCTTCATACACTGGAGGATGACACTAAATTTACTGCATCCACTTAAAAAATTACTCAGCTAGAAGCAAAAGGCGTGGATTGTTAATGTAACATGTGAATTTACAAAGCATTGTCTGTCGGGTCAAACACATGTATTATTGCAATTCCAAAAGTAGGCAGAACATATACGTTGATTGTGAATATCCTATCAGAAATATGAGCGAAAGTGTTGTCAGAATCAGTGTTCACACTGAGGAATTAAACCTGGGAGGAAAATTCTCTAAAAAAAAAATTTTGGGAGGGATTTTCAAAATCAAGGCGTGAGTTGTCACTTGATAAAGATTCCATTGCAATTTCTTGTGTGTATTGATAACTGTAGCTACGATTGTCGAAAAATGTGCAGGATTTTCCAACATAACATTTATCTTTAGCCGTGTTCAGATTTGAGTAAGCGTGGTGGATCCTGATATACCGCGGTGGATCAAACTCTAATGGGAATGCAGATCAACAACACTCACTCAAGATCAAGATCCACTGATTTTGATAAACCCATCAAGGTAGATCAGAGCGACCGCACTGGATAAAATTATGTAACGTGAACACAATCGGTAGATCAAGTGACCCTGGATTTCCACTTTATTCCTTCCCTGCGTGCATTTGCTTCCTTCCCGGCGTGCATTTGTTTTCTGGTAGCAAATGTGGGAGGGTACAAAACAAATATACATGGTGCACTAGCTGGCTAGCTGTACTAACCTTAAAGATGGCTACTAGTTTTATGAAAATTAATATGGAATTGGTCTATTCATTTATGCATTTTTTGTATATTGCCCTTTGATTTATTTACTATTTTCAATGTTACTGATAGGTTAAGACCACTGACTAACAGCTTACTGCATGAAGTTAAAATGTCAATCATTTGCGTCAGTATAAGTAAACTCATGCTTATACTAGGGCAAGTATGGGTGGACCAGGCCTACGTTGAACTAGTCCCTTCGCCGTGCTGAAGGAAGGTAGCACCATCTGCCAATCAGCAAATGCATTTACCAACTGTCTGCATCGTAGAAAAGCCATCAATTGAGATACAAGGATAAGCAAACTTGCTTCCACATCAGTGTTTACATTCATATGAAATAACTACTCGACAAATGATATTCTGTTGGTTTCTTATGGTCTTTGTGCAACTGAAAAGACAGTGCTAGGCCAAGCCCTTTGTGTACGATACATATATATTAGGTATGTAAACACATATTGTGTATAGTGTATATAGTGTGCAGTTGTGACCCTCCAATAAATAAAGAATAAAGATTTCAAGTTTGCCAGGTATACATCGTACAACTGAAGAAAGAAAAAGTCACAAGTTGTTTACAATGGCCCACTATCATGTGCATATACAGATCTTTGGAAATGACTGTGCATTCGCATCTCCATCCAATTTTTGCTAATCACAGGTCTAGATTTCACAAATTCAGTCTCCTTCAGTGCTTCAAAAAATGTTTCAACTTCTTCTTTCTTCTTTCCTTTTTCTTGGTTTCTATTTATTTTCATTACAGGGAAGTATGAAGCTGTAAAAACACTCTACAAGAGTGCAACATTCCACTTGTCTTCTTCTAAATCTGACTCTTACTCTCTCCTCCTGATGGAAATTCCATTACAGACTGCCTAAGGTGATGAATTTTCACCAGATACTTTTCTTCGTGTAAAGTACTGAAATATTGCATTTTTCTTGACTTAGTTTCTTCTTCTTATCGTTTAAGATAACACAAGCCTGGCTACGAAATGTTGTAACAGGATGTCTTCCATTGAAATGATGACTTCACATGACAAACATTTCTATCAATTTGATTAACCGATGCAAAAAGTGATCTC
Source organism: Stichopus chloronotus (assembly GCA_021234535.1). NCBI lineage: Eukaryota > Metazoa > Echinodermata > Holothuroidea > Aspidochirotida > Stichopodidae > Stichopus > Stichopus chloronotus. The sequence goes on from CM037843.1 coordinate 25,909,949, forward strand.
AAATTTTATCAGACATTTTTCATGCGTTGTTGTACAACTTGTTTCTTGTTCCTGCAGTAATCGTTGTTTCACATCGGATACTCCTCTAGCAACTAAATGGCAATCTTTCCTCTCCCCCTCATAGAGTCCTGATGCTACAATTAACAGCTTTCCTCCTTACAGGGGACGAAGCAGTTGGCAACTCCCTGGAGTGAGTGACTTCAAACCTCCAAACTAACTGTTGAACAACAGTAATTTCTGTTCAGAATTTCAGCACTAAAGAACTACAACCCAATGCAAGTCAAGGATTCAATGGTCTTTCAAGGGAGTGACTATTTGACAACAATGACCCTTCCTTAGAAGGTGCTTTATATCATGAAAGGTGCTCAAGCAAGAAGTAAGAAGTGCAGAACCAAATAAAAGAACAAATCACCACAAAAAAGTCCTTTAAATCCATTGTTGTCCCAAACATTTTCAAAGAATCATTTCTCACTCATCAGGTGTAGAAATATGAATAAAATTTGAAAGTTCTTAGTCCATAGATAGAAAGGTGTGATATACACAAATACATTAAAATACAGGAAGTGTATAGCTAGATCCATGGTGATATGATTGTTTGTTAAGGGATGGTTTATGCCTTTGTATGAGCAGAGCTTCTTTTACCTTTTTTTTTACCTTTTTTTTTTTTTTTTTTCAAAAGCTGAGTTGGCAGATGCTAGTGTGGAAAAGTTACTACTCTCAGAGAACCTGCATTTGTTACAGTTGATTGTGTGGTCATGGATGGCTGATTTGCCAGATAGATGCTCTCTAATGCTGGTACACAAATGTCATTTTGTCTCACCAATGTAAGATTCATTCTTATCACAAGAACTTTTAAGATCCCACCCCAATGAAGGCAAACGTCATTTATCTTTTTAAAACCATTCCATCTCGCCACTTAACATTCATTCAGCAGTATAAACTTCATCTCTTCAAAGCATCACGCGTAGGTTAAGTTGCTGAAGATCAACCATTTGAATTTTTTGAAAGTTTGGGTGAACAAATTATTCTTGAGCAAACAAACAACTCAATTTCCATCTGTGAGAAACTTATCTCTTCCAAAGAAGGCTACCATCCTGCTGAAATTTTAACAGTTTAGCATTACCTGTCCATTAATATGGATTTTAAAAATATAATTTTTGCTGTAAAACAAACATTTCCCTTATAGTAACTATATATGTTCTACCTTTTTCTACTCCAAACAGTTTCAGCTGAAGTCCATCCTCCTCCTGAAACAGTCTTATTTTCCCATGCATGGTAGATTCACTTGCTGAAAATCTATTTTACCGCATATCAGATTTTCCACATACTCTTTTGCTTTCTCATGATGGCTGCTTCACATTCAATAAACTGATGGTTCTCATTCTTGAAACATGGTACGTCATCCTTTCCTTTCACAGTCAACTCAGGGACAATATTTGCTACACACAAACAATACAACATTTCTTTTATACTTTGCAGATTACTGATCAAACTGAATTTCGATGTTCCAATTCCTAGCATTTGTACTCAAGTATTCTTCCAAGGAGAGCTACAAAAGTTAGATATACTTGCCGATGAGGGATTCAATTTGTTGTAAAAAAAAATTACATCATATTACTCACGACCAATTACTGTACCTGCACTGAAATGTCTTGATCAAAGGTTACACAAAATGCTTATCCGACTGGTACAGCATACAGTATCGTTTGGTTAAAAAAGACTGTATGTGAAACTGATCTCATTACAAGGCCTTTTTCAACATGTTAAAATGATGACAACTTGACCAGCTCTGGATTTTGAAAGCTTTTCAATAGCATGACAACAATTGATAACATGTAAGTCGGAACATCCACATATACAAACTCTTCAATTTATTTACTTAACATTCCTTCACAAACTTGCAGAATTATTTCTCCCTCATATAAAACCGATCATAAACACTAAAGTAACAAAGGGGCACCCACAGATATTTCTTCCTCTTATTAAAGAGAGAGAGAGAGATGACCTCATTGTATTTTCTTTTTCTTATCCTTTCTGTATGGAGACAGTAAATGTAAATTAGCAAGTCAAGTCGCCTGTGTTAACATTTATCTTGCTGGAAGAAGAGTCTGAACATGTCAGCTTACAAGCTCTTGGCACATAAAGTTAGCACTGACATGACATGTGTGATATATACGTATCTCCTAGCTCCTGACATGACGTACACACATGCACATATGGTATCAAATGTACCCTGCGTACAAATATGTGTACTCCTTCACCTCACAGCTGTGAATCAAACATAATTCGAAAATATTCATTAAGCAATTCTCCATGTGGTCATATCCATTTAAAAATAAATTTTGTGACAGGGGTGTCCAATGGTACACTTGACACTGCAGCGATGGATGTTCAATAACAAAGATACCGGTGTTTGGTTTCGATGGCATCGTAACCTACGAGACCGTCATTCAGTGTGCAGGTAACAATGTGTGTATATGTGATTGTGTGCATGTGTTTGTGTTAACTGCTGCATCAGGACATTCATCCAAGGTAGGAATGGACAGAAGACTGGTATGGTCTTCAGAGACCTTTCGCTTCAATTGATGTCAAATGACAATTAGGGTCAACACAAGCCAAATTGTGGAACTTTTAGGCACCAAATCTCTCCACAGACATGTAAACTTCAGCAGACATCAGATTTGTTGATGTATGTAGATGTAACATAAAGTATGAGACTTCTGTTTTGGGTGACAGTCAAAGGTCCTTTTGAAGCAACCCAGGATAACTGTTGCATCTATTAAACGTGTTATCTCATAATGAAAACTTCATGTACCTTGCTAGTTGTGTCTAAAATGATGTCCTTTATACAAACAAGAGGCTTTCTGCAATACATGAACATCAAAGTACACTTGAGTCAACAAGAGACAGTCAACCAATCAAAAGTTTAGGCTATGAATTCGCTGTGAAATCATAAAAACTCAATTTTGCTTTGCAAGTTGATATATAACACCATGTACATTACATACAGGTATGACAATGAAGTTGTTCTTAGATAGTTGTGGAATTTTCAATTTTGTCACAGCTAATATACAGTAGAGTATCTTTGGTTGCGGGCACTAATTTCAGAATCAGGTCCAGACATTGTTGGTCAGATGCCTGGGTACCAGATGCAAGCACGCCTATCAATATCCATAACTTGTGGACCTCATATCTGGCAGACACATGAACACCACTTGCGGTAAGATGATGTCAGACTGAGAAACATTGCCAACATGATGAAGAATTATTTGAGAGGATGGAGAAACTTAGGGCCATTTGCTGACAAGGAAGTGGAGAGCTAGAAACTCTGTTAAATCACTGTGTTGAAAATCCATGCCTCTAACATATCAGTACCCTCCAGTAGTTACCCCAAACCCAATCACATCATCCAATCCCCTCCTCCTGAGATTCTCAGTTCTAAACTGTACTTTTGTAAATTACTTGCAATATATGTTCCTTAATTCTATGTTCAAATGTTCTACCATCAAGTCACTATGGGTAGTTGTTTCTCTGAACGACTTTGCAGGATGTATTGCTAACAGTCCCGCTTGATGGAAAGATGGATAGAAAGTTAAGTCTAGTCTTTACTAATGACTACCTCTCCTCTTTATAAACTTGTCTGTCAAACCATTCTTTATTAATCAATGAGATGCGAATGTAACCATTAACCAATGAGTACAGGGAATAGAGGTACTGTGGCGGTGTGGATAGATATGGTTGAATTTCAAGGAAAGACGCTTCGCAACCAGGAGGTTAGGGGTTGACTCCCAGCGAACAGCAAGATGGTTTTTGTCTAAGAGTAATCTAATGTTCTCCAATCTGAACTGCCCTTGTGAAAAAAAAAGAAAGAAAAACAACTGAAGTTGATCTAACCTGAGCTGATAGTCACCCAATGTGAAATTGTATTGTAAACAACAGGCTTCCTTCGCACTTGCGTGGTCCTGTAGGGTCATATTTTATCATTCTGGCCTGAATTGTAATAGTTTGCATAGAACATATCCTTGGGTAGAACAAGATACAAATGCAAAAATACATTGTGGTTTTGATGATTTTTGATGATGTAACCTACAGCAACCTTGCTACTCAAAGAGTTCAAGGAAAAAGTACCTGATCATCTGGATGGAGTCAAACCAAATGTGACCAGACAGCTTCTTACATCAATCCTCCTGCTTTTTAGAATGCAGTGGTCAACTGGCATTACTGTAACTGGTAAGAGGTACTCCAAATATTCAAAGAATTTGCCATCTTCATTGATACAGTTTCATGATTTAGCTTTGTATATCCCAAGAAAAATTTCTTGAGCATTTCAACTCCTTTGTTTTTCCATTGTATAACACATTCAAGGTCTCATACTGGTAACCAAAAATTTGATGGTATGGATTTCTCTTTGAATTCATCACAGTTTGTCATTCCATGACAATATTCCGAATGAGATGATGGGTTTTGTTAAATCAAGGCACCAACACCACAGCAACGGATGAAAAGAAGCCACGAGATGGAATTTCAGATGTCATGCAAGGGAGCTGCACTTTCTACATCGTAAGGGATGAAAATTAAAACAAGTCCTTTAACCATGGAAAGGAAAACCAACAAAAAATGTTGGTGAATGAAGTCTACCAGAAAAACATCACCAATGCCCAATCTGAACTTGGACGAAAGAAGCCTACAAAACTTGCATACTTGCAACTTGCATATACTGTCGTGAATTCAAAAGAAAGACTGGCAAAACCTGTACAGCAATGTATATTATGTATCACTAGATAAATTGTTTTTGTGACACTGGCCTGCTCATTCCAGCATTCATCCAGATCTCCACAACTTATTTCATTTGTCACACTTACATAATACTTGAAAGTGGAAATGAATTGTACTGTACTGTATATATCACTAACCAACAGACTGATAACACTTACTCAAAAACCAAAGAAAAAATACTCCAAAAAAATGTCGATCTGCACTTTTGCTGTCTTAAAATTTAATGGAGATACGGTCCAAATTGTCACCAATGATAAGACACAGTACGGTAATACATGGTGGGGCAAAAAGGTTGGCCAATAATGGTTTGTAACTACTGCATATCAACTGACACACTGTGGTTGATATACCAAGTGGCATATTTTACGAAAATTTTACTGAAAGAGGCTCACTGAGTTGTTTTGTGAAATTTGCTAAATTTTTTTTAACCTATCAGGTTTCCTTCACATACACACTAACGACATATGGTCAAACTAAGAGGATCCCAACGTTTCACATACAAGGGAACATTAATGAGAGAGTAATTAACAATCCATAGTAGTACTCAGGCTTTTTCACATGCACACAGCCAGTACAAGTCAGAGTTGGACCTGCAAGTTGCATCAATGAACTTGGGAGTATAAATGCAAAACAAATACAACTGTTTGCAATGAATACACCTCTTTCCCAGTATACATCAGACACATGTAAATGTTTCCTTTTTGATTAACAGTGCAAATTATTAAATCGCCATACAGCAGCAGTAAAGATTTCCACTGTGTGACCGTAAGAGAGACTATTAAGTCCAATTACTTGTCTGTCCACACAATAGACCTATTACATCCGATAGCAGACCTGCCACTTCTGGATATCTTTGCGAGTTTTTACTCCTTGGTACATAAGGGGGTAACAAATGACTGCTTCGGGGGCTGTCATAATCATACATTTACTTCCTGCCAGTTACAACTGTCTCTTTGAAGAAAATACGGACTTTGGTTTGAATAGAAAATATTAGTCTTGTATCAAGTATCAAGGTCACAGGCCACACACTCCAATAAAACTTTTCAGATCACTTGGTTGGCATGTAGGAAGAATTTCTCCATGAGAGACCTTAACCCCATCCCATGGGCAATTAACATCACCTCTGAATTGGCAGATCATGTGGTAACTCCCATGGTGAAAGCTGAGGAATACCCACCGAATACCGAACGGAATCTTGCTTCCTTACATGGGTGTTTCCTATTCCATATACGACTGAGCACAAGACTGAAAATTGAGAAAAGGGTTATGTACCAACACCGATGGTTAATACATCATGCTAGAAAAAAAGATGGAATTTAAAGCCACAATGAAATGTAGGGGAAAAAGATGGAGAACTTTCCAGCAGTGTGGACCTACATAGAGTAATGTAGTTCATATACTGGTGCACAACTCAACAACTATTACAGATGGAACAGCATGTGATCCATGTCTAATAACTTTTACAAGTTTTCAAAGTGTAACAACATAAAGTGCCAAATGACACTTTAATGAGCATTAACACTAATGTCATTATTACAAACTGTGAAACTTTGCACTGCAAGCTATGTATAGGAGATTTTAAAGTACGATAAAAGAATAAACTCTAACGACCCCAAATACACATCAGAATGACAAACCATAATAAGGGTACATCTCGTTCCACCATTTTTTTTTTTTTTTTACATTCGTTTCTTTCATACGATGTTTGAGCTAAATTTTCAACACTGTTAATGAGTCAACTTCCCATCATCATTGCATCCAAGTCTCATCAAAATCCATCACAATTACGTAGAAATGATATTACATAATTGCGCAATCGATAGGTGGATGGATATGGATGAACATCTTACGAATTTATGGATGGATAGAGAAATTTATGAACGTATCATGGGATCCAACAACCCAGATTAAATAGATACATAAATTGATACACAGGTGCATCAATTGATGGATCGATGGCACGAAGAAACCATTCACAAGAGGAAGACCAGGACTGAGGGCATTAACTCACCCACTGAGTGTGTGAACTCTTTCTGTATTGAATTTTAATGGAGTAAGCTCCTGCCTGAGACATTGTAAAGCCTCCAATATTTTGCCATCTTCCACAAGTTCGAGATATTTCTGCTCTAATAGTAAAAACTTCATTTTCTGTAAAGAGTAAAACAAGAAAGCAAATATAGTGCAACACATTCCAGACATGTGTATGCTACTAACATAATGAGGTATATAATTTCTGTCCTTATATATTGCGACTGTACATACAGAAATGCAGTTTTCAAGTGGAATGAAAAGAAGAAAATAAGCAGAAACTGGGAATCAAGTTGGTTTTAACTTTTTATTAAGCTGCCAAAACATCCAGACCATCTCTTCAAGTCACAAAGGATGTTCACCTGAGAAACATAATCTGTACAGACACTTATTGAATTGTTTGTTAGGCTGAGCATAGTCTAAGTCTAGCATACAGTAATATAACATGGTACTGGCAAACAACCTACATTTCTTACACACACCCAACAACGTTAGATGATAATTGTTCTTGGCAGACCAATTATACCAAAGACTGTTCTTTTCCCTCTGGCCAACTACCACTGATTATTTTTCATTTAGATACAAATACTGAAGTTAATATACTGTAAACGTGAAAACATGTATTGGGATGTGATGTCAGTATTGAAAGATTCATAACTTATCTTTGTTTTCTGTCATTTTAAAAGGAAAAGAGAATTGGAATGAGATAGCCAGTTTTTTACATTGACAAGTAGCAAATTTGAAAATAACTACATATAAAATAGCTACAAAATATCTACAAATGATCTCAAAAAATGAATGCAGAAATGCAGACAAATGCAAATGACGTAAGTACCTGCTAATAATTAAAGCTTACAAAGAATTTTAAAATCTTTTTGTATGTTACATAACAGAATGTATTAAAAAAAAAAACGACATCTACACACGCTAGTTCTACAAGCTACCATGCACAATTCACCATGGACTGAAGAAATCCCCAAACTTGCCTGGTTTGGTTATTGCAAACAAGTCACTTACCATTCTCATCACAACAAATGCGCTCCCATCTACCAGCTCTTTGTGATGAAACAAGTAAGCGAGAAGGGAAGTACACTGCATCACCCACAGGCCTAATCCCACGAAAGCGGCTATGACCACTATGACCGTCATTTTAGTATTTGCATGGTCAATAAGATGATACATGTATATGGCTTTCTGTACAACTAAAATTTCAACACATCAAGGTGATGCATATACAGTAACATCTGAAAGTATCCAAGATGATTCAAAATGGGTCAAACAAAGTCACTCGGTTTACAACAAAGAAGAAACTCTTTTTAAAAAACTTAATTCAGGACTATGTATCAGTACTAAACAGTCCTTGACTGCATTCATGCAAAATGTTGTGGGATATGTAAAGGTATATGTACACCAAGGAATCAGCTACCACCAGTGGTCTAAAGTGTATCAACTGACAAACTTATCACCTAGAGTCCATAGGACACCACAATGTTACCGTTGTTAAGCCAGAATATATACAGGATCAACCTGTGAGCTTCCTGGTCAGCCAACAATTAAACTACCAAAATCGCCAAAATCAATTCCCAATTCATCAAACTTAATGTCTTCAATACTAGCTATCATCAATTAATCTTAAGTAAATGTCAGTTCTCTAAATTAAATCCTGCAAATTAAATCCACAATTGTCTTAAATATCGACAACCATCTGAATTACGATAATCAATCCAAAATTAACAAAATCATCTAACTTATCACTGATAATTAGACCTAAATATCTGTCTCAGGTAGTGACAAGAAATCTCAGCAATCTATTTAAATTATCAACACTTCTCTAAATTATTGACAATCCTCTTGTTTTTTGGACAGTGGTCTGAGTTTTCGACAATCGTCTGCCAGACATTTCCACAGTCACATTAACTTATCAACAATCTTCTGAATTTAGTATCGACAATCCTTTAAACGATCAACAACCCTCTAAATTAATAACAATCCTAAGAATTATCAACAATCCTTTAACTGATCAACAAGGAATAAAACAAATATTCTCTCATCAGTACTCTCATAATACTTTTCTCATCAATTCAGTTGACAGAGGCATAGCACTAAAACCAAGAACAAATTAACTAAATCCATTCCAGTATTACTCTCAGAGCTTGTTATGTTTGTATGAATATTCATGAACATATTTTACATCTATTTGAAACATACCAGTAGACTCTGAGGACAATCCATTAAAGATTTCAGCTCCTCTAAATCTTGCTCGGCCTGTGACGGGGGAAAAGACAGATAATAGGTAACTGGTTGCATCAAAAGGTAGAATATCTACATACAAACCTCTAGCAGCTGAATATAAATGTCTTTTACGTCATGTGAGGTGATAAATTGTCTGTGTCTGATGATGAAGATCAGAGCGCATTACGCTGAAAAATTGCAACGTGATATCCACCTGCGTTGGCATTGACGCTACTACTGCGATCAATGTTTGCGAGACGAAACTGCCAACGCGCCGACAACTGTCATCTAAGATCAGCATTTTTACGTACCAAGTAATTAAATCTCATTCACTGTCATAATTAACACATTTTTAGCATGAACAAAACAACTTTCATAATTTGCATTTTCAGTACCTCATACGACATTGAGCCCTCGTCATAAGACAATGAGAGAGGATATCAAATAGAGCATTCCAATATCTCTCATCAAGAAAAACATAGTGCATTAAATATTCTACCATTGGTATAGTTGAAGTATTGCAGTAAATTCAAATTCCAGTCCTTTTGCTATTAAACATGTATTCACTCACCGTAAATGTTCTACAACTCTACTGGGAATCAAGAATGTCCCTTAGCTGCAATCTCATGGTTGAGAGTGTGCAGTGAGGCCCCCCTGTTCCTTCTCTACAAATGTTCCTAAATGCTTAAGACGTTATTTGTCTGCACATAGGAATTTTTGACCAATCTCAGAAATCAAAATCTTGAAAGATGAGAAGATTTTTGGGACTGACAAGTCGTTTGTAATAAAGTTAATGACTTTCAATAAATGCAGTGGTTTGTAACACTGTTCGACATACATTTTGCAACTCGGCATCGAGTGACTATAGAGTCATAAGTATGGGATTCCATTAGTTTGAGAGCTACAACAGCCTAGAAGCCACTGAAACAGTGCAATTTAAGTAATGGTACCAGATCAGACCTCTTGCCTACTGCACTTTGCTCTGTTTTGGCATTTAGACAAAAGATAAAAATATCACCCAGTCTAAGTGAAGCATTCCTTGTGAGAAAAAGAAACCATAAAGAGAGTCTTCACCAAATTTATAGACATTTGCTGCTGCTGCTTCCCTGTGCCTTCACAATCTTTAGGCCAAGGTTGTCATTGTGAAAGTTAAGAGGGTCATTGGTGCGTTATTGCATTTCCATCATAATAGTCCTTCATCCCGACACACAACAAAAGACAGGAAAAAACAAATAACTCCACAAAGTTATAAGACTAAGAAAAAGAGGACAACATCCCAAATTTAAGGTGAACACTTAGAAATCACAACAAAGTTCAGACATGGCCAACTTTTTTGGTAGTTCAGCATTACTAACAGAAAAGTCATCGAATATATGTCACTGTGTGAGTAAATGATCTTTAAAAGAGAGTTTGCAAGTGAAATCATCATATTTATCCAACATTTAATACTTGGCTTGCTGACAAAAATTCAACCACAAGTCCAAAACCTTATTTAATCAATCCCTTCACTTGACATTTCACTGTTTATTAATAATCATTTTCTACATGTCATCTTTCCAGGATGCGTGTTTACATCTTGACTGGGAGGAAGACTTCCCACCAAAAAGGACAATATCAATCTTTCTCAAAACTATTTGCACCTATCCTCCTTTTGAGTTATGGCAAGCAGAGCAATCTTAACTGTTCCGTTTTACTGGAATGGAACTGCTGAAATATCAACCAACAGCTACAACAATCACCATATTGTATAGAAGATGCTGGAAGTAGTGCCCAAGATGTCAGTCACGGGAAAGGAATTTCGGCATGCTTTATGTATACTTGCACAGTAGGTGTACCTATTCTCGAGAGCATTTGAAGCTGACAGTGAATTAATTGTTTGCACACCCATTTCTGATTGGTGAAAGGTAGTGAATACATCTCACAACATACTGTAGGCAAATATTTAATGTAGGCAATCATGGACAAAATAAGTAAGTAGTGTTGTATCTCCATCTCAGCACTGCCAGTAGCATTGTCGGTTCCCCAGTGTAGTAGTCTCCCGATGTCTTTTCGTTCTCTCCAAAATGAAGATACCCCACCAACCTTAGGCCCACACTATAACGAAGAAATATATCGTTATTATGCACATGTGGCTTTGTAATACTTAAGAGCTGAACAAGGTCTCCGAGATGAAACCTGACACAACATGGATAGAAGAGGAGAAAAGCAGAAGACTTGTGAGATGCCCACTGGCATATCAGTTCATTTGTTACCAAGTTCAATGTAACATACAAGAATGTGATGAATGTATATTAGGCTCTCTCTCTCTCTCTCTCACATGAACAGCCATGATTGTGATGCTTGAGGTTTAGTTTCCAAGTATGTACTTTACGCTAACGGCAGTTCTTCAAAACTGGAGCCAGTGTACTGTATGAAAATTCTGAGCAGTCACATGGAATTGAAGTAATTTATTCTTCCAGATTGAGACATATGGTAGATTCCCCACAATTCGCTGGTGTCGGTATTCACAAGTGACTATACTTACCCCTTGCTTACTCATGCATTAAGTTTGACCTAGCTCAAAGTGCAATCGAAATAGATTCTGACACCGTGCCCTCTAGGACCTTGGCTTGCCCTCGTAGGGTTGAGACATGAAGGTGAGATGAGGCATATAGTAGATCAAGGACAGATACACAATAGTAACTTAGTAACACAGTGAAATGCACTTGACTACAAATATGCTTACCAATGTAGGACCTTGAAAGTCCCAAATTCTCAAGTTAAGGTATTTACAAATTACACTTGAGCAACCTTTATGTGCCTTTTCTTGATACTTCTGGGTTCAGTCAATGTTAACATACCTGGTCAAGCAAAACAAGGTCCAAAAAGAGGACATACAAAAAAAGTACATACAGGAAACCATGTGGAGACAGGTCAGTAAAGAGTGAGTGAACTATTAAACTAATCTAAGACTCATAATGCACTGCTCACTAAATAAGAGGTATGTCCAGGCTTCCTCTCTTGAAGCTTGTGCACCCTAACAGCCTTCACTGAGTACAAGAGGTTTTGCACCCAACATGGCACACTACTTCAACTACTACGCATAACAAATATCACATCGGAGAAAAACTTCCCTTCTTGTCATGTTTACAAGGTTTTCACAATTTGATCCCTATCGATCTCAAATGACAATTAACCTCCATCAACTACAATAAGGTTCTTACATATAATCAATGTGGTGCACTTACGTGTGATCAAAATGAGATCGATCCGCCAAGTGTTCCTTCTTAAAATACTGTGTGTACAAGGATTTTAATACTTGACCTCTGCTGAACAATATCTTTGACCTCCACCAAAATTGCGGTACACCCATATACCGACTATGATATTTGTTCAAGTCTCCTTGAATGACCAACAATTCAGTGGTGTGGGTACAGTACATATGAGTGATTATACTTACTATCCCTCGTAGGGCCAAGTGATGAGGGTGAACAACGTAACGAAAACCTTGAACACTAACCATAGCCCAGGGATATGCCTGACGAGGCTCGAAGGCATCTGCCTTGGATCGAAGGACCTGGAGCAGAAGACAGGAAGCTTGGCATTCTCAACCAACTAGTATAAACAAGTCAGGAAAGAGGCCCCAGCAAGCAGACCAGTTTCCTCATGTATGACTTTGGAATCAGGACCTCGTTCTAGGGCAGCTGCGTGTGGGCTCTCCTCAGGGATTCCGCTGCGAGGAAATCCAAAAAGAATTTGAGGAAAGGCTCTGGCAGCTAGGTCCACCTGATACCAGTCCTCCTCGGTTCTCTTCCACAAGAGATCCGTGAACATCCCAGAAGCCAGACCCTTTTCAGACCTCACCTGGTTTCGGGATTCATCCAAAATCGATGGGGGCTTGAGCAGGGTTTCCCAGTGGCCCCCTTGCACCTGACCGCACACTCCTGAAGAGTAGGAAATGCAGATCAGGGCTGCTTTACTGGTAGGGTTTCCAATCACTTGAGACAATGTTCATCCACTGGCACACACCCGAGGGTCCTGCCACACTACAATCGGGAGCCTCATAGTCTAGCTTGGAGAAGAATATCTCCAGAACTGAAGATGGGAGGGACGGGAGGAAAATAAGTTCCCCTTAGGGAAGTATCTTCCTGCACTGTCACGAGAGGTGCAGTTTCCTTCACCACCTTCTCCATCTCCTCAAATGTGTCATCCAACTCATCAAATTCAAGGGAAACGGGAGGTGAGGGCTCACTGGCTACACTCTGGGCCACTGGGACCTCAGATGGGTTACGTTTAGGTATCAGTGGACGATGATCACTCCCTGAGGGACGGATGTGCGCCATTTGCTTGGCAACCGCCTTGATGATCAATAAATCCAGTAGACTCATGAACTGGGACATCCAATTTGGGTCCACAGGTTTAGGAAACCCTGACGGACTAGCCGACTGGGACACACAAGCCTGTGCGTCCCTGCAGTACCCAGAGTCCGAGTTGGGTTTCGCAGACTCGGAACCCAAACTCAGATGTCCGAAGTGCGATTGTAGCAGGCTCTGTGAATTTTCACTGGAGCTACCTTCCAGAATTTGGGGGGAACTCCCGTACCTGAGCACATGAGTTCATCCCCTGGGCGTCCTGCCTTTTTGAGCCCAAAACCAAAAGCCTGTCCTGGATCTGGCCAGAGCTGAGGCTCCTGGACCTGGGGTGCCACTCAGTGTCCCGTGGCATCCACATATGCAGGAACTAAGGGAAGGTTGGGATTCTGCAGAGCCTGCTCAACATCCCGAAGGACGGAACTCCATTCCACGGCCAAAGCCATGGATCCCTCAGCCAAGGGGCTGGCTCATAATGGTGGCACACTTCCCACAGTCTCCTAAATGCCAGAGCATGAAGCTCAGCACCATGGAACTGTACTCCCCTTCTCGGCTGACCCAACCTTCCTCCGCTTGGTTTTGATCTTCCCCTACTTACGTTTGCCTACCTTGATCAGAGGTGTGGGGGGAATTGAGGTCCCCAAAGTCACCCAGACCACAGAGGGATTGGGCGCTGCATGCAGCCAGCCCCTAAGCCTCTCATGCCGGCCCTGCAGCCAAGAATGAATCTCGGACCATTGGGCCAAGCTGAAGGACATTCGCCATTCACACAAGTTACTCCACGTGCACGAACAGGACAGGGGGTACATTGAATGTGGGCCCAATCCCTCCAGGGTTTAAACTGGTTGAAAATACTACAATGCACATTGGCCAAAGAGGAAGCCATATCCAAGGACCAAGGGGGTTTGTACACTCTACATAACTTACGCCTGTCCTAATGGGAACAAAACACCTGTATATAAATAAAATATGGCGTGAAACGATAGAAAAACACCCAACTTAAGAAATACAACTCGTTGCGTAATGGTAATAAAGATACGAAAGCATCGAGGCGGAGCCCTCAATTGAGAAATAACATACAAGGAATGTTAACAGTAAATTACGTAAATATTGTGCAATGTACCAACAAAATTATGTAATACAGAGGCTACAGGCTATGGCATAACAACACGGTACGCTTTCTGGCCTAAGCTTGTTGTGCGAAATAAACACGTAACATTCCCACCTTAAGAATGCTCAAAGACACGAGGGGCAAATGAAATTTTAGTGAATCAGAACGAAGACAATACCTTTACTTAAAGTGGTACACCTACATAACAAATATCACATCTGTCCAAGTCTTCCTTCTTGACATAAGATGTTTACATGTTTGTCACAATTAGAGCACTGTTGACCTCAAATGACCTCGGACCTCTGCCAAAAACAATAGGGTTCTTGTACTCAATGTGGTACACCTACATACAAAATATCAGATCTATTCAAACTTCTCTCCTTTAGATGTTATGTTTACAAACTAAGCACATCAAATACACACACAGTCACATGATTACAAATGTTACAATTATCATCAAAACCAAAGATGGACAGAAAAAACCAACTTCAAATTCACAACACAATCTATGATGGCCTTTCCAGGCTGTTCCTCCCAAATAAATTCTGAGTATGTGAACATTCGGTAAGCAAGTTGATTACCCTAGTATGATCTGTACCTCCTCTGACACTCCATTCTGCATACAGTATTTGGGTATCAGAGTCTGAATTTGAGTGCAGAGGAAATGGCCATTCTATGTAATAGACAGTGCTTAAAATTGTGTCTGGATTATCGCACACAAAGTACACAAAAAAGGGTGCGAGAGCTTTTACCTGATACTGTACGTACTGTAAGGGAGTAGAGAGACTTCTATGAATTAAACAGACTTTCTCTAGCTTCTCTCCTCCCTCTTTACTCCATAGAGCCCACTCATGTCACAGTCCTTCAGTGATCTAGTCAAGTTTGAAATGTTTCTTGGGAACAGTATGTCCATACAAAGTACGCAAATAGCCAGCAAAACGTGGTACCAGGTAGCTGCTTCTTGGTCCAAGAGGCAGCTCACTAGTAGAACAGTTCACATCACCCCTATTCTGCCCTCCCAAAATGGCTCCCTGGCCCTTCCAAACATGATCATTCTGAAAGTGTGGTTACATAGGAATTATATTCTGTTGACTGCCACTTGTTTAATATTTTGGTGCACAAAAATGAACACAAGCTAATATCAAACTCACGGGCTGTCATACCATCAGTTCAATATTAAATGTAAAACAAGGTTCACCCATTCAACTGGATGAGCTGTTTAAAGTTACAGTCTTCTAAAAGACAACATACCTGTACCCAGGTTTTGGTTTCATTTGGATATGCACTTCCTTTAAATATTTTGAGAAAGTTAGCAACAGAAGCCACAAGGGACAAAATATTCCATGTCTACATGTTGATACAAGAGATAGAGTTACATGAAATAATATTAGAAAGTGTAAAGAAACAAATCCTTCCTTGGTTTTCCATAGTCATCAAAGTTCACATAGTTTTCATAGCACTGACCCCATCCCCTTCCACCTCCCTCACCTGAGTTTTCAAACTTTTAAGGTACAGGCCCTTTTAAACTAAATGCAATACCATGTGATACTTCATGATAAAAAGTTGCAACAACGTTATCACTTAGATCTTTTCACACTGAGTGTAATATGATGCGATACAACATAGCGTAACATGACAAAATGCTTCAATCTCTTACTCTTTACTGTTTATTGTGAGGACATTTCTTCTGGCAACCAATCCTTGCCCTCCATAAAATCACATGACTAACATGTTGCAACAGCAATACCTTGTAATAAAAAAGTAGCCTGTAGTGTGAGAGCAGACAAGACATTTCTGTTGTATTGTGACACATCATATGTTTCATCGTGCCTGGTGGGAAAGGGCCTTCGAGGATGATACAAATTTGTGAAAATGTTCCCACAACTTTTTGCAAAATTTGCAGTTTCTTTCCTAAAAAGTTACTTATCTACCTCTCAGTGAAGTCTCCGTGGGGAAAATTGCCTAAAGCTTCTGATATTCTCACACAAAAACTTTTGGTTATTTTTGGAAACTTCCAACTCGTGTCTCTAAAACCAAGTATGCTTCAAAAAATCTCTTAATCATTTTTCTTCCAAAAAACAAGCTTAGGTCAAAACTTTACTGTACCTTGGTCTAATGTAAGACATGGCAATATGTAAGATTCAACAATATCAATAATGATATGCATTTTTGCAAGTGGTACTTTCCTTTTTTTCTTACATTCTGATTGTCCTTCTTCAAACATCAAACACCCCTCCCCTCCCTAAGGGCTCACTGACAGTCAATGAGCTGTGCAACCGCCTGTCTACCAAAGTGCACTGTAAGACATACCTTGTGATATTCTCCCGACATGACATGAGACCTGAACTTGGCGGCAGACGGATGCTCCAACCGGCAGCCAGACTCAGACATCAAAACATCTGCAGAGTGGCTGAAAAAGTTCAAAATACAGAAAGATTATTCCAGTACACAGTAGGATGCGATACTTCAGCAGTCCTCCTTCAGTTAAAAAAAAAAAATCCCTTCCTCAATTAAATTGTGAGCTTTCATTTCACCAACGTCCTGTTCCTGATGACATTGTAACATGGGCACTGCATCCAATGCATGGCTGGTTAAAAGAAACTATTCCCTATTATTTTACTTCTGGGTGACTAAGCACCCACCGCACAGCATTACAATTGATTACTACAATAATATACAACTACACAATCACATTTGCCCTGTAACCATACAACATTCAGCACAATGCAACTGACATAATCTTTTACACACAAATAAGATGTTGTAAATATGAGTTGATTTGAACTGAACTCCTTTGATTATAATCTACAGAAACAAAGTGTATTGTTCAGCACAATGTGCACTCTGACAGGACACGCAGGCCAACAGCGAAGTTGGAATGACCTGTGAAAGGGAAGAATTAGTTTGAAAAAATAAGGAAGTTATGAAAAGTAACATACGAAAATAAATCATTTTGATTATGGACGATTGGTGGTGAAACCCACCTGAGACAAATCAAAACAAACAACAACCGCACAACAAAGTAATATCACTGACTCCACTGCCCATAATCACACCAACAGGTCGGAGGAAGTCCAATCTTTATCACGAGTTACATCCTGTTGCTTTAACTTAGTCTTCAGTACATATAATTGCTATGTGCTCTTCACAATTTAGATTGCATGTCCACAGACTGTACTCACTGTGGTAATTAATAATCAGTTTCCAAGTTTTATTAACCCATACCAACCAAGCAGACCAATGAAAAGATACAACTTATTAGATTTCTAATTATCCTATCAAAGCAAAAGAAATGTGTCTGTAGGTCATCCAGTGGAGTAACGGTAAAAACAACATGACAAAAAAATGTGTGCTGTCAATAATACACAGTATCTGGACGTCAACTACAGCTGGCCAAGCAATGAGTAAAGTTTAAGTCCCTAAATTCAGGTTTTCACCAAGAACAGCAAACACCAGTCCATAGTCTGTAAATTGTACATCAGACCTTGTGAATTATTGATATTTTGAGACCCATGAAGTTTTATTTGATTTTTTTTGTCAGACAGACTTTGTCCTCTTTTTAACACTGCTGCTACTTACAGTCAGTTACAAACAAGTGTTCCTCTTTAGTGTACTGTCTGGTTGGATTCCCGTGAGTATTTGATATATATATATGTCTATACCTGTGTGTTGACTTTGTGTATTGTACCCACTCCATTTTCTTTTCTTTTTAATTGCAAAGTGATCAGGTTATTGGTTAAAAATAGCTCACTGACTTTGGATGTATATTTATGAACAATGAACAGCCAAGTCTCCTGCAATTAAATATTGCAATCATATTGGAACACACAGAGGCATAGAGTGCATTTGTGGGAAGGCCGTAGACAGGTAGAGGCAGTGTTCATGGTTACCAGCTTTTCCTGGCATGGTAGTAGAATGTGCAACAATTGTTTGGAGACAGGCACTTAAGGAGCAAAGTAAATTTAGGAAATACACTATTTAAAAGAAGGCAAATTTACTAGGAAAAAGTAAACAAATTTAGAAATTCAGTGGGTGCGACTCCACAGGCCCAATTCAATGTGTCTTAAATCAGAAAAACTGTCCATGACACAGACCTTTTCATCTGTCCATATCACACACTGTAATGGTACAATCATTACTGTAGCCATTATTTGAAATAATACATGTATACATAGTGTACCCTGTGATCATATTGATCCTCCTGATATATGATAATTAGTTGGCAGAAAAGGAAACAGGTAAGTTCGTCACTCGTATATCCAAACCAGGTGAGTTTTGGGATATTTACTTTGCTCCTCACTAACCTGTCTCCACACAACTATTGCACAAAATGGCACAGTAACACATTGTACGAATCGGAGAGGCAATAAGCCCCGACAGATGTTCCAATTAATTCCTGCAAATGGAGAAAAAAGCAGACGTTTTGTTAATAAGCAGCTGCGCATCACCATACCATACAGTGCAGCATGCACATATGTAAGCAGGCTGTTTTCCCTCGAATGAAGGGTTTCAATAGGGAACGTGACCTCAAGAAGTGCAAAACCTCTATATCCAGAGGAAAGGCACTGACAGCAACATTTTCCCACAAAGCAACAAGACACTGGAGAAATAGCTGTGTCAAAACATACAATTTTACTATGGCTAAATTTTAGCGACAAGCAGCAGACATCTACTGTACTGTACAATGAAACCTTGATTCAGATTTATATTTTGCAGTTTCTAAGGCCAATGAATGAATTATTATAGAATTGGCTGGGTTGGCATGCCATAGTATGGACGGTGGAATTCCTGTCATGTTAAAATAACAGTGTTGTTAAGCACTTCTGGAATCTTCAAGATCAACCATACAGGTAGCCTCGGCTGGTAGAAACAGCCAGAAGTGATTCCACAAAATGCTGCTATTTACAGTACGTACTCATCATTATCTCACGGACACTGGACTTTATCAAAATATTCTGGTACAATCAATTGGTACAGATATTGGGCTTTTATGCAGTGGGTAAAACTATCATGAATTCAGACCTACAACAGAATCAACACCTGTCAAATCCTTTCTATTGCTAACATCTTGTTCTATTGTATCTCATGATAACTGTGTTTTTTTTTTCCATGCTGGTCTATACCTCATCTGAAGCCAAACCATCTCCCACGGTACTTCACTGTCTATCTCTGACTCTACAATGGCCTAAGTGAAATGCCCTTCAACAGAGATGATTGCACATCAAACATTGTGCTTCTTTGGTCTTTTGAAAATCTTTCAGTTCTCTCTGAGCACCATGGGCTATGAATACTACCAAGTTCAAGCCAGAAGTTCAGAGCTGTTATCAGAGCTCTGCTGCCAGGTAACGAACTAATTGAGGTACTAACATTTACCATTATGTCTATGCCAAAATTAATCTCATGATCAGTTTAATCTCAAGAGGTCATTCTCTACATTGTTCATTTGAAGGAAAGTGTCCGAATGAGAAATTACATTTAGCTGCTACACAATACATTTGAATGCTGTTACATGACTGACGAGATTAATTACTTCACTGCTGTTTTTGCATAATTTTTTTTCCTTGTGCATATAGCACAGCTGCTAAGATTTCAAAGTAAGTGAATGGGTACTGTACATGTGCCAGTGTTGAATTATTTGTGTTTTCCAAGATCTGGTGTCTCTTTTGTTTGTTATCTGAGGGGCTTAGATACATTTGCCATCAGACTAGCTGAGGCAAGCAAACAGATAGCTACAGTACCTGCTGAGATGTACTGTAGGAAAGAATACAACAAAGGAAGTGCTTGATTTTCTGGCTTTACTGTAAAGTAAGAAGCTAAACATCTTCGATAAAATGTCTTGAGGACGTCCACCAGATGTGTCCTTCTGGATTTTTTGGCTCTCAAGACAGCAATGTCCACGATGCAAGAGATAGACGTACTGAGATATTATGACTTGATCTCCACCTTACAACATCCGAAAGTGGCAAATCACCACAAAGTGACAGATCTAGATATGTTTACAGTCTGATCAAGAAGCAAAGATCTAACAAGCAAAAGCACGCAAGAAAAGTTTGTAATACTTACGACTGATTTCTGCTACAGGCTGCATTCAAGGTTTAGTATGAAATGTGATAACGAGGTTAAAGTGAACAAAGGTGAAGACCTCCAATAAGAATCTATCATGGATGACTTCAAGTACAGTTGAGCTAAATATTAACAGCATTTAGCACAACAATCATCTCTTGTGCAGAACGAGAACTTGATTCAAGACAAACACCAAGAAGATGAGTCATTTTTTTTTTTTTTTCAAATTAAATGGCAAATCAGTACATCTGGTACAAATTGAGTAGGGCAGAATATAGCATGAATGCCATTGATGCATAATCCTTGTTATTCTTGGTGTTTCAAAATCAAATTGGAAAATACAAGGAAAATAACTGCAGCAGCATCTTCAGCTCTAGAGGGCGGTGTTAAAGGTAATACTGCACCAGTACTCTTGGCATGGAAGATGGGGATTTCATTTGTTGAGTTGAGTCAGGTGTGTGAGGAGAGAAGTAAACTGGGTAATTTTAAGTGCCAAAAGTACCAAGCAGTTGCAAGATGAAGTAAAGTTTATAGATACAAGTAAGGCTAGAGTGAAAAATTAACTGGAGACAGGTAAGTACTCAGTGAAGACTTACAGGCACTTTGCAGTGCAATGAAGATGAGACAGCTAATCCAGTGGCAAATTACTACCTTAAATCCCTGCACTAAATTACTCATGAGCTGTTCTTACTAAATCTACCGGAATTATACATATATGGTTAATTAAGGTGGAGTTGTAATGATGGGCCATGTACAGCAAGTGAGGAACAAAAAAGTTTTGGCTTTTTCCTAACTAGTGGGAACCACCTGTCCATGATAGCATCATGGTCTGTCACAAATGTAACCATTGCTTCTATACGTAATATCATGTGACCTGCTATGCTAAGTCATGGTGTCTGTCACATCATAAAATAATAAAGCTCAGCACATTTATGCCATGTGCATAAATTTTTAAGTATGATATTTATCTTCACAAGTACTTATTTTTAGACAATACCAGTGAAGGAGCCTTTTTCCCTTCTTTTTTTTTTTTTTGTTTCACAGAGCAGATGGACATGTCTAGCTAGATAGTACCTTCCAGGATTTAATACTTGATGGACAACAAAAACATTTGAAAAGAAAAGGATATTTAGACACATGTAAACAGTAGAACAATTGAAGCGTGGATGTAATCAGATTTATATCTCCATTAGTCCATCTTCTTGCTCATTCGGTCGTATGTTGATTGCAGCAGATTAGATTTGGGGGAGATTCGGGAGGAATTAGTTAACAGGAAGTGTAACAAGAGAAACAAATGCTGCATTAGCCTACAGATACAGGTATGGGCACATCATACACAACACAAAAAAGTACTGTATGCAGTACTGGCATGTGTTTAGGGTAACCTGTGAAGATACTTCATAATTGTGATGAACAAGGATGGGATAAGTGAGGGGGAGAGAGGGAAAAGAGATGCTCAACCACTGTCTTGAGACAAACTAAGGTTCACTAAAATAATTTTTTGTTATGAAGCTAAATGAAAAATTTGAGTTTGGATCAGAGCATCACTCAAACAGGCCACAAACAAAAGGCACACTATGATACTTGTTTACATGGCCTCCCACATGGGAACAACAAAGAACATTGATTTTACCAAATTACACCGCTTTTCCTAATGACAGCTGTGAAGCTGTATTAATATCTATCAGTGACCTCAGAAATTTTGGAGTGTTTGTTGCTAGTAGTTTGTATGTGGCCTATGCCTATGGGCTATTGAAAAACATTGCTGTTGAATATGATTTAGTGTGCTTTAGGACATACCACAACCTCTGGAGGAATGAATCCCCTGTTCCATAAACAAGAATGTACAGAAAGGCCTATAGATGCTCAATTTCGGTGGTCAAAAGCCATGAACCTAGATGAAATATTGTTCGAAGCACAAATGGAAACTTCTGAGCACAATGACTCATATTCTAAAATCAATTAATATTGCTACTTAATTGAACCAGGTCTTGGTTAAAGTAAAGGCATCAGTTTAGCTCGACATTTGAATTCTGCTGAAGACACATCTTCGGAGTTTGTTGCATGGTTCTTGAGCAGTGAAGAGCTTAAATGCTTAATATTTCAACATTAGAAATCAGCAATGTCAGTAGCATCTACTGACCAAACCGTTACGATGGGTATTATTCTCATTGTGGAGTAGACATTTTCAGATGTGGGTATCTTATACTTACCTGCTACCTTCACAGTATGCTGAGGTTTTTCAAAATTCAACGTATATGCATTGACCATGTAAAAAGTTACCAAAATGTTCCACGGTTTGCCTGCTGCACAAGCAAATATGATTTATCTCTTAGTATCTAGGATCTAGAGAAACAGGATATAACGATTTTGATGTTTCGACCCCTGCTGACCTTTGACCTGTTTGAAATGAGAAGAGTTGATTACTCATTGCACTAATTTTAACAGGAAAATATTTAGTAAAATTTCAAGTTTTCACATCTTTGAACTGAACTCAAATGACAGAAATTGTTAATCCAACATGTGGATGCATGGTGACAAGTATCAGATTTGCCGTAATCGCCTGTAAAGCTCCGAACCCAAGCCGACAAACTACACAGTCTTACCTTTGCTGACTTGTAGTGATTTTTCAATGTTTTAACATGTTAAGAAATTCACATAATATTACAATGATCTACTGTGCAAACATGGTCTGAGCTTCTCATGATGCTCATACCACTAGCTAGATATACTGTAACACACACACACATACATACACCCACACCTTCAATATACAGTATGCCACCAAACTTAACAAGCCGTTCCAATTGATGATGCATTTATGACTATTTTTAGGGTATGCAGCCTGAATAGGAGACAGCAGCTGCTACTGAAAAAAAACTCCACAAAGGTCTGTTTGGATGGTGTTCAGCTATAAATGCAGACGATGGGAGAGAAAAGTGTGTAAGATACACACATGTACATACAGACGTCTTTGTTGCTTCTCAGCCTAAAATTGTTGAACAAGAAAGAGGTTTTAAAGCTAATTCAAATAATTTGCTTGCATTTGTCCTTTGAGGCTCACACTAGCTCATATGTAGGCCTATCCAGCCAGTCTACAGAATGTGGCTACCGTGCGAATCCAGCAAATTTGTGACCATACAGTTAGCCCTCACATCCACTTTCTAAATTTTCTTGGTCAAATTTAGTTCAGGTAGAAACACTTGTGGTATCATGGAAAGTCTCTTCCGTTAAAACTTAAATTTCAGATATGGAAAGGCGATGCATGCTACCTGTCACTTTTTCCATGAACAACAGAGGAGAACAATGTTGCAAGCTCCACTGCATTTCCTCCCCCTCTGTTTTCCTTATTCTCACAGAACATTTGTGCATTGAAGCAATACACATTGAAGACAGCTGACAACAAACTGTTGCACACATATTGCTGATCTGCATTTCTTTAACCGACCCTGCTCCTTCAGTATTCACTTGTGACTAAATCCGAAAATCAACTTGACATTTTTTTCTTTCGCACTAGCCAATTACCTACAGTATACTATACCTTCACTGCATTTAAAGGATGAAATACTGTTTGGACGTTGAGTTGCTTTTCAACAAATTTAGATAATAGACAACAATAACCTGAAAAGTAGCCCAGAGATCATAATAACATAATGGGCATACAACCAGATACTTCAGTAATAAATCCCAGCTAGCTAGCTGTAATAAACCCCATCTGTAATAAACCCCAGCTACTAGTCTACCTCTACAGTGTAGATACTTCTTACACTGCATTGTACTTTCAACGAACAGGTCAACTGGTAGCAATCCCATACAACATTCAGCTGAATACTGCCTACTACTATACAATACAGTTTCAGTGCCAATACAATCCAGGGTTCACACCACTCTTCTCTCCAACCAGCTGATTAGCAGCTGTTTTGTTATTGTTAGTGATGGCAGTACACACACGTTTTGGGTCACATACGTATCACCACACACTCAACTCCAATGGACAGTCAATCACAGTATGTGCAGTGGAGTTTTGCAAGCACACAGTTTTGAAGGTACTGTAACACTTCTCTGCGGTGTTGTACAACGCAGCCAGATTCACACACAGAGGCATATATACATACAGTAGGCCTATGCAAGTTCTGTGCATGGTGTGTACACAGCAGCCAATGGTAATTACCCTTTCAGCAATCTATAGGCAAAGTGCCAAAAAACATTTCTTTCTTGTTTGCTGTTTAGTAGTTTTATTTCTTTTTCACAGAAACTTGCAATGTTTATTTACCTTCTTGTTTTGCATGGAACTTAAGAGAGGGAAACAATTTAGATCTGTGGTCAAACAACTGGAATAGCTTTACCTTGGCTT
The DNA here is from genome assembly GCA_021234535.1 of Stichopus chloronotus. Lineage (NCBI taxonomy): Eukaryota > Metazoa > Echinodermata > Holothuroidea > Aspidochirotida > Stichopodidae > Stichopus > Stichopus chloronotus. The sequence continues at coordinate 25,934,862 of CM037843.1, forward strand.
GGTGAGGCAAAGTTTCACAAAATCTTCGCTACAGTAGTGATAAATTAGTAGCCATAAGTTTGAATGTGCTATAAACAGGATTGCCTATAGATAACGAAGTAGACAAACAAAATTTGCAAGCAGGTTTATGTAATCACAGTGGGATCTTCAACTTGTTTCTTCAACTTGTTTCTTACAGACTGATTAAAAGAAATACTAGGATCAAGCACTCAAAATATTATGATAGTTGCTACGAATACTAAAGCCTTCTGTAGTCTACCGTAAATGCTAAGAGGCCATGCCTACAACTAACAGAGCCATGCAAGGATTGTTTGCGATCCGTCTAGAGAGCTGTAATTCAGTAGTGGTACTCAATTATGGCATCCAACCATTTGCACAGATAAATATGCCTTTGGATTGTTTCCTCACTTGCACTAGCAGAAGCAGGCCTAATAATGATAGAGTGCAGGGTTGTTTGATTTAAATCAAGCTGATTTAATCATGATTTTTATGTTGAAAAATCATGATTTAAATTGATTTAAATCTATTTATTTGATTTGAATCATTGATTTAAATTATCATTTATATTTTAAATAAATACAAAAATCAACAACCCTGGTGGAGTAAGAACATGAAGTGAAAGAAAATGCACTGAGACTCACCTTGTAACACTAAATATGTAAATTGACTCAACCTATTTGAAATTATAGTAGCTAATTGCCAACTTAATATCAGCCAAGTTGAACTTGTGGGGGTGGGGGGACTTTCAGGGGAGCAGTCGCTACTTCTTAGAGGTAATAACTTTTACTCAGGGTCAGATCAACCCCTAAAAGCCCAGTGAAATACACAGAGCTTGGAATTAAAGTGATTGTGTGTGTTAAAGTGATTGTGTGTGTACTGAAAAACCAAAAAGATAAGATTATGTTTGATATTAACATTTTCTTTATTTTTAAATGTACACGCGAGGTTGTACATGAACGGGCTATGTCTTTCAATGAAGGAAAATGACAGTAACTACTTCGAAAAGCAGCGGGATTGGCATAAAAACAGTAAAAGCAGAAATCATATTTGAAAATTAACAGTTCTTACTATAATCACCTACATAATGAATATGCAACATTACAGGTCTCACTAGTGTATTAAAAACATACTACTCAAGTAGTCCCCCCCCCGCAAGGTATCAGGAATTGTAGCATTTGATGAAAAGGAAACACTGATATTTACAAATTACCTACGAACTGAAGACAACCTTGCCCGCAGCATCAGTGATCCAGAGTTGTAACTGAATATTTAACACTAGTATACTTCCCATTGGCTTGCTCAAGGAAGCTCACCGTTGATTTGAATGAAAACTGTCAACCACTACATTCTCGTATTCTACACTTTTTGTCGTTATGTTAGGAGAATTTGAAATCATATGGCAAAATTAACCCACTGAAACCTAGTTATTTTCCCAGATTGTCTGAATGGTGTAATTAAAAGCCTTACTGAACTTTTGGAGATGAAATTTAAATGTTTTTACTTTTTGCCTACGCATGCAATCACTTTTAAACAATCATCTCAGCAAATAAGTCTCAGGTGTAAAGGTGCCCTTGTGGTTATGGTAAGTTACATGCACATGAAAAGTCTTGGCATGACATTACCCTGCTATGTTTACTTGAAGCGAAACACCTGATCACTGCTAATGCTTAGGAGTGAAGAAATTTACAATCTCCCCACACATCTTCAACCATTCTACCATTCTACAAGTTCACTATGCTGTCCAGTGGCCCTTCATGACAACCTATACAATTAAAGGGGCTCATTGAGTTGATATCAGTAAAGATTGCGGTGATTTTGAAGTATACAAACACACGACAATACTCACAATTAGCATAATTAATCAAGTTTCACATCCAATAGTTATATGAAAACTGTCAATTTTTTCGAATTTTTGACCGTTACTTGCTCTGATTGTGTGCATGTGAATGTACTAATGTGAAAATGTCTGGTCACAAAGTTTCAAAAACCAAATTTAATCGTTGGTTACTCACTCATTAATGTTCCAATGTATGTAAAACTTTGGGATCCTTTTAGTTTGACTGTTTGTTATTAGTATGTGAAGGAAACTTGACCGGTTTAGAAAAATTGAGTGAATTTCACAAACCAACTCAATGAGCCTCTTTAATGTTCCTTGTTGTAACTGACCAAAGTTTCAGAACTTAGTGGGCAAAGTCAATGTAAATGTGTCACGTGAACACAGATCTGTATGAAGAAGCTAAAGAATTACTTACAACATGGTGGCCAACTACAGCCTGTGTCAGAGTGTGTCATAAGGCTTCTGTGAGAGGTAAGCTTTTATTTTGCAACATGAAGGCCTGATGACTTATTGCAAGCTATGAGTTTTTTTTTTATGTCATTCCTAAGAGTCAGGATCTTAAAGCAGGATGTGCTGTTATTCCTGCATTTTCCAAAGTACACCAAAGGACTGGTTATACATCTTATAGTTGCAGAAAATTATAAAAACTCCTGTACAGAGGTATATTTGTCCAAGTATAGCCTAATTTCTAAAGGAAATGCTTTTGCATAGGAGTTTCGTTGTAGCAGTGTTCACATGGAAGTGCAGCACATTTACCACAGGGTCCAGTTCCGCTAACTTTTTAGCCAAAAAAAAACTAAATCGCTCTTCTTCTACCATAATTAACACTCTACCTAATGAAATTGTTAATGAAAGAAACCTGGCATAGCTTGTTATTATCCACATTGGTATCAAATGACAGAAAATGATAGAAGATCAACCGTAGAGGCTATTTTTATTCCTTCAAACAGCACATCCTACTTTAAATGCATCTCTACCATTAAGATCAATACTGACAGGATTAACAGAACAGCAGGGCAGATCTAAGGCTCAAGATCTGATCATCCCAACATCTGGGATAAATCTTTTGAAAATTTCTGCCAAAATCTAGATAAATGGATGGCAAGTGTGGTTCATCAGAATACTGACACAATGCACAATACTTGGCCAATGTCAACAGTGCTATCTTGCCCTTCTGCCAAATCCCTAGCTTTGGATGGCAATTCAAAGAGTGCAACAGGGTTTGTGAGGACAGGTGAGCAAGGTGCAAAACAAAACAGACAGGAGAAAGTTTCACACTGAGAGACAAAGATCGTCCACCACCCCTTTCTATCTGTTTACAACAGAACATTGCGAGATCAACAAATATTGTATGCTGTGCATACATCCACTCTGGTTTGATCAATTTCAAGGAGTCTTTTTCAAAATTATGTTGAATGCTGAAGTTGTCACTGATTTTATGCCATTATTCCTAACATTTGCACAACAAAAGGAGAGCGTTTGTTGCCAATCATTGACTTTAACTATCTCAAGTATCGACCGGCATGATTCAGAATATTCAATGGCTTGTTCATGCAAATTTGTGTGGCAGTCCTGATAAAGATCACTTTTCATCTCCTTGGCTGGACCTCACACATATGCTGTATTTGTCACCTTCCTCCGCTGTTGAGATGGAACTTCTCAAACCGTAAAGAGTGATGACTGAACCAGTCTTTTGAGCACTAACTCAAGACCTTGTGCAAACATGAACATGGTAATGTGCTGTGTTTCTGCATCTGGAGGTAGCTTTAAAGTTCTAAAACCAGCGTATCATGGTGAAATTCAGGCAATCAAGCCAAGAAGTGGATTTCATGAATACATCACATCATGGATGCAATGAAGTTCACTGTAGATAATATAACTACTGTAACTACTACATGTACTAAATCATATATGGTACATGATTGGTAAAAACAAATATTGTCAGAGAGAGATACACAACATCCAGAAGCAGCAATTAATCCATCCACATGTACACACTAGCATGGTCTATTTACAAAAACGAGTAACAGGAGGAGACAAACAATACAGTGGTACAGTTAGTACATCTTGATACATCCGAGGGTGTGCGTCCAGTTTGATTCAAAATATAACACAATATACCAGCTGTTGGACTTTGTATTGCATACTGGGCATGTATCATGAGGGGTCAAAAAGATGAGTGTCCAGGTTTACGATCCAGTAAGAGCTGATGGAAGCGTTAATTAGTTGGCATTTCGAGCAAAGTTTGGAGGATGTCACAGCACTTTGTCAATTTGCAATGACCTGGCCAAAAGCACTTAGATAAGGTGGGAGAAAGGTGTTTCTGATGAAGAGACCTCTTTTTGGTCCAAAACAAATTTTTGGCTGTTAAATCAGTTTCTGCTCACAGACTTTACTTGGATCTATGCTTCGTACAGCTGCCTCACTGCGAGTTTTTCACAAGGATACAATACAACGCCAAGTTTTTCAAATTTTAAAGCTATGCACGTTATTGTATCGCTGACTATCGTTTGAAAGTCGGCCTCACATACTACGTTCTCTGGAGGGATACATTCTTATGCGGTAAAACTGTGGGAAAACAAACAAATACATATGAAAGAGCTGAATAGAAGAACTGTGTGTTGAATGAAAAGAACAGTATTTCAAGGCGCAGAGCAATACCACAAGTACTTTAGGGCTGTGACTTTGCGATTAATGTACTAAACGTTTAATCGCATCCTTTTGGATTAATCAGCGATTAATCACATATGTGGACTACCCAAGCACACAACCTGCCGTGTTCCATTGAGGTCGTGAAGTGGTGAGTTCACCGCGAAATTTTTTTATGCATAGCAGATAGCATGTTAATTTACATGCTTCCCTGTACTGCAGAAAAAAAAAGTAACGCTGTGATTGCACCATAATCCATAGTATTGCACAATCATTCGCTCACTTCACTGCCGATAACGCTACAGATTGCAGGAAGCCCAGTCCATTTTAGTTTTCATTTAAGTAACGAAAGATTCAATTATGAAGAGTTCTTCTGTATAAATTTGCTTCAAATGAAGGTTTATACAGATATAGTTTGTGCTCTTAGTTGCTTCAGTAGCTAAATGAAGTTTATTAAGGTTTGGTTCTTCAAGCAGCGATGGTTCATGAAGTAAAGGCTAGCCTAGGCGTACTGTAAACTGTACTGTATTATCAATTTGTGTGTTTGTGTCAATCTGCACGCGTTTCTCGCGGATTGATATGTGCACCCATTGTTTAGAGCTGTATTTTGATAGTTTATTTCGTGCTTGTCAACATTGTTACAAGTAATCTTCATTAACTTGCTTGCCTTGTTAATCTAGTTTGAACAATGTGCAAAACCTGTCCGTAACGTTGTAATTGTATGCTTGAAAAGCAATTAGTCGCATGTGACCTTTCCCTAAGCATTTAGTTGGCTGGCGATTAATCGGAGATTAATCGCGCACAGCCCTGAAGTACTACCACTCTGCAAGGGGTCTGTAACAACTCCCTGCTTTCAAAATACAATGGGATTGTCTAGCTATGATGATTTGGTCACACACATTGCAAAAAACTGAATTTTGTCAACATGTTCAAAAATCTTGATGGTACGATACAGTAACACCCATTAACTGATAATTGTGTCATATCCTCCCATTGTTGTGTCATATGGTAGCGCATCATTGGATATCAAAGAAAAATCGCAGCATGTGAGACGGAGAAGCATTTTGAACAATTAGGGAACAGATAGATCGAAAGAGTGATGTCGCACCATTACAATAGCTCACACCAGCTAGCTAGTATGAGCTAAAAACCTGTTTTAGTATGGATTTAGTAATATTCCTTCAGTCTGCTGTACATGTGCATGAGGTTTATGAAAACTAAGCTAGCAGTTTTTTCATGTCACAGACCTATTAGAACCTCCAAGCTGCCTACAAATGTACAGATAAACAAATTTGTAATTGCTGCACCTGATTTAAAAAGAAAACATCATGTTTTGAACAAAGCTCTGCAGGTTAGGTGAAAAGTTGTACACCAGTGACAACAAGAGCCCAAGGGCACTGTGGTTCCTTGCACAGATGGAGAGCATATAATGTCAACTATGAAGTAAAAGGGAGCACATTGCATTATTTTGTACAATAGCCCATATGGCCCATTTCTGACGATGAACCTCACTGTAACATAAAATCTGTAGAAACAGGAACATATTTCATGCTTTTTATAAAATGGCCCATTTCAGACATTGGACCCCAAACATGACAAACATGCACCAAAATGGAACCACTTCCATAGCACTAACGTAACCAACCATCAACAGTGTTACATACAATATGTAAGAAAAGTATTTTGCATGATTTCACGACAGCCTATGGGCACTATGGTTCCTTGTGCTTGAAATATACATACTGTAAAATGATGCACCTGAGTTCATAAATATCAAAAAAGGCCATTTCAATTAATGCAATAAATTGAAGATGTTGATATCTGCAAAATACAGCAATAACCCATTCATTTTACAAAACACAAACAGCTGTGAATCTCTCATTTCAAGAAGGGGCTCTGCAAATTGCAATAAGTCTTTTCACATCTATGCCCCTTTAAAGTTCATCAAACTGATAGCATGCCCTGGAGGGAATTACTGGGGTCTAATTTAAATTGGTAAGAACACCAACTGACTTATTTTCTTTCATTGTTACCTGCCCACCTTACTCATTGAAAAGACACTTATAGACATGAATGCACACATTAGCACTCAGGCACGAGGAGGTAAACTGATCCAGCCAAAACTTAGCTGGTGTGACCACCTACAGTACTGCAAACAGCACTGCTGCTTTTTACATTTGAACAAGAAACTGCTAACTCAAGCAGTACTTCCATGATACACTGGGGGGGGGGGGGGGGGGGACTGATGGAATATATTCATGAGCATCCATAGCATATCAAGGTTTTGAGACTTTTGCCCCCAGTTCCCCCACATTGACCTCTACCAAAACAATGGGGCACACCTTCTCAATATGGCGAACCGACCTACCAAGTTTGACTTTCATCTGACTTTCCCCTATTGAGTTACAGCGTACCCAAGCAAAACAGACTTTTGCCCCCAGTTCCCCCAGATGACCTTTGACCTCCACCAAAAACAATAGGGCACACCTTCTCAATATGGGAAACCTACAAACCAAGTTTGACTTTCATCTGACTTTCCCCTATTGAGTTAGAGCGTACTTAAGCAAGTGTCACAGATGCACACACACACGCCAACCTGACTGCATAGGTTCCTTTGCTGACGCAAGGAACCAAAAACAGAATTTGGCTTTAAACCACTATGATGCAAATGATGCATAATGAATCATTTCTACTGATAAGTCCTTAGGAGATTTGTTTGGCAATTGTTCAACAATAATACAACCTAATTCCAGCTGACCAGTCACTGAATCAGGCCTGCAACAAACACTAACCAAGTGCTGAGTAAGGAGTAACTACCCAGAAAACACAAAGACTGTACCACTATTACAACAGGGGCACAAGAATCCTGATAGGACTATAGCATGACTGGTTCACATTCTTAAAGTACTAACAAAAGCATCCATACTTGACAGAAAGAAAGCAACAACTGCAGCAATTGGGCACTTCTAGGTGATTCACTGGATCGTCTGCCTATATTAAACTTAAGTCCAATATTCCTGCTTCAGCTGATTTCAGTATTCTGTACATAAGACTGTCATTCATTGTGACTGACAAAAAAACATCAGTCAAAACTGCCTCCACAGATCTCACTGGTGTGGGCATTCACAAGTGACTACACTTACCCTCAGATTAATTTGCATTACTGAACCATGCTTAAAGTACACCTGATATTCATCCTAGCACAGTGCCCTCTATCACTACGCATTCCCAGCTGGGTTGAGTGGCAAGGGTTACGTGCACAGAACACATCTACAGTACAATATGAATGCGGATGATTCTTTTCAAAAGTGTTGATGGACTTCCAAACTGTTGGCATTGTTCTTCCTACTACAAATAAAGTACATTAGCAAACAAGTACTTGTGACTTTTCTACTGTGCAGCACAAACTATCATAAATTTGATATAATCAAATGGGCTATGATGGTTCCAAACTTAAAAGCTAATTTGATGACAGAACTTTTTGGACCATTCTGGAAATGCAAGCAAATCACCTCAAAATATGTACAGTTTTAAATTTTGTCAAATTTTTACGCAGCCTATTTATTGAAAGTGAGAATTTGACTTTCATCGTGTCATAAAAACGTATTTGCAGCCATCTCATGATGAGACTTGAATTCACTTAGTTCATAACACTGTAGGATACTGTAGTTGATGTCACAGGATGGAGAACTTGATCCAGAGCGTTCCAGTCAGACCAAGGAGCTAACGGTCAGACTGCTAAAGACTTGAACATAGAGTGTTATTCTTACATAGCCTTGTAATAATCCTGAATCTTTATTAAATTCCTTTTGCATGGCAAACACCATCATATATAGTGTTAATTGATGTCAGCAGATGCTATGCACTTGTCAAAGTGGAGAAAAACCTAAAAGTAGCTAATATTAGTATTTTACGCCTCTGCGGTACGTCGGCAGTAGGATGATATGGAAGAAGGCACAAGGTCAATATTTCTGGAGGGGAAGAGTTGATTTTTGATCAAATTTTTATTTTTGGACAAAGCTGCCTGAATATTGAGGCTCAGTTTTTGGCTCTAGTCACATCACACTGGTTGTTTTCAGAAGAGGGGGGGGGAGGGGATTTGAGTTACAGTATGATAAATACAGTATTCTCCCTACTACAGTGGGGCACCCAGAATTTCAGACTGGGGGAGATGAGAATTGTTGAAGACTTACCGGAATGCCACCATATGTTGGCACGGAGCGTAACAGAACATTTTGGGACAAAAATATCTCCTACATGGCCTGCCAAAAAAGACGTAATTTCTCTCTTGGCTGTCTCATTTGCCCAAATTTTTTCCACAATTTTTGCCCCCTGCCTTGTATGCAAATGATGGAAAGAGGGAAGCATGCACCAACTGAAACTGCAAACTAAAATCAGTTACACTGACAATTTACCACTTCTCGGAACTGCTGACATGTTGGGTGATTTCCCCCAAGCTTGAATATTTACAAAATAAGTGTGTCTCTTCAAAGTGGTGCAACATCTTTCATGCTTTCATCCTTGATCAAAAGCACTTTCTATGGTACAATCCCATAAGCTGAGCTGGACCTGTTGATTTAACACCATGTAAAACTGTTTACATTTCAGTTTGCTCATTTTTCTGCTGTGATGTTGCATTTGCTATAGTTTACAAGCCTACTTCCTCTTTGTTAACTTACACTTACATTTTAACTATCAAGCGTATGGTAGAATATCAATCAGTGAGCTGTAAATGTATGGAAAATCAAACGATATGAAAGCCTCTGTGCACACTGCTCATGAGTGTGTGTTACCTGCAATTTAATACGTACAGCAGCGAGTAATGTTGTCTCTTCTCAAAGCTACAGTACAGTGCGAGAACCTCTCTAGCAGAGTAGCATACTGTAGAAAGTGATACTGTATTTATAAACAAGTTTGATTAAATGCCAATTATTTGATGCAGGTTAAACAAATGCCATGGCAAGGTTTACAGAGATGGCCAGTGACGTGAAGGGTAGTGATGTCAGAATCAAATGGTTTGTTTCATTTAGTTGCTGTACAAAGTTTGTGTGCAGTCTGCAAGGTACCTGTGGCACCTTGTTAGGTGTGCACCAGTGTACTTACACATGGTTTCAAAGCACAGTAACCATGCAACCAAGCCAGTCAAAAGTCCATGAATAATGACTTCTCTTAATAGTGGCATAATTTTTCATACAGCAATCCCTGTGCTTGAAGATTCAACTCCCATGATTGCAACTTCTGGTGGTATGGTATTAATTTTGCAGATGGGGCACTACAAATATTGCAATTCGCAATTGCAAATATAGCAATTTCATCCACAGTGTGTCAGCAACTTTTAGCCCCAAATATCTCTCTCTGACTCAAATACAACACTGAAGTTTCAGCAAGGTACTGAAATTAAGCTTTGTTACATTTATTTCACAAATATGAAAGAACTGGGCTGCTAATAGTATACTGCAAATCAGAAAGTGAAATGACTTTACACGATGGCTTGCTAACATGAAGAACAGTGCTGGGGATACTGGGAAAAGAAGTCAACATTTCACATTGCTGATGAAAACTGACCAAAGGTGGAATTGAATAACACAGTACACATACATTGAACAAAGTAATATGTTACAGTAGATGGGAGTGCATTTGTGATGTTAAGACAGGTAGATGGGAATTTGCACTTAACAAATTCTGCCACCATTCTGCCACTATTTTAAACCTTTTCTTGCTCAAAATGAAGTTACAGTTTTGTGAAAATCAAATGAATTCTACTCTTAAGGGATATGTTTCCTAAAACTGGTATGGGTATTCATGAGAGCCTATACTTACCCCTTGCTTCCCTAATGCATACTTTGACCTAGCTCATAATGCAACCAAAATCTACTGTATTCTGACACCGCAGTGAAGGCACCCTCTAAGCCTAGACTTTAAGTCTATGATGTGAAGATGTGGTTTTCAGAACTACTTTCAAAATTCAAATTCTATCTTCCATGTAAGAAATTTTCCATGTAAGAGATTTTCTACTATCTACAACTTAAGGCAACAGTGACCAGTACATAATTTTTAAGTTCACCATTGATTGCAACTTCAAATGCTTGCAACCCAATATGCTTACAATAAAAGGTTTCAGACTACCATCCTTGTTGAAGTTAAGTGACCTTTCACCATCATTGAAAACAGAAGAGATCAACCCAAATACATAGTTCACCAAAATACAAGAGTGACATTTTTAGACATACTCACTGTATAGTAAAGGGTATAATTTTGTCCCTAGGATGTATGCACCCTAAAAACATACTGTCAAATATCAAATAATGTACAGTGCACTCCTAACAACAGCTGAACATTTAACAACATCAATGTGGTAGACTCACAAATCACAATGATCACATATTTATTATACAGTACACTCAACTGAACACATATGAGATCTGTCCCATATTTTTTACTGGTTACATCATCTTTACAGGATTTTTTTAACTTTGACATCTGCTTGATCTATGCTGACCTAAAATAACCTTTTGACCTTCAACAAAGCTTAGGATTCTTGTACACAAATGCCATACTGTAGATATTAACTTAGATGAATTGAGTCCATTTTTCCATTCTTCAGACACTGCCTTCAGACACAGTAGTTTCTGTAATTGACCCCTTTTGACCTATAATACTGTTCACCACATGGTAAACTTATGCTGATGTATTGTTTGCACTAATCATTTTTGCAATTTGATCCATTTACCTTACATGACCTTGTGACCTCTTCCAAGAAGGATGTGTGTCTTGAACTTATTGTGGCACACCTATATATACACCATACACAATAAGAGATCTGTAAAAGCTATCCATTCTTGAGATATCACATTAACATTTCACAATTAACCCTCTTTTGTAATCAAGTGACCTTTGACCTTATCCAAAACAATAAGTTTGGTGCACCTACACACCAAATATGAGGTGGCATGAGCAGGGGAATGCATTTACAAGCAAGGCTTTACAAGCAAGGCACACACAAATGCACACAGTGCATATGCCATCTGACTTCAAAATTTTTCATTTCTGAAACCAATCAGGAAAAGCAAACTTCAGCATCAAGATTTCCATCCACTGTCACATACAAATACTGTCAATGGTGACAGAACTAGGAAGGGGCTCCCCAATGAAAAAAGTGAGGGCTAAAGGTATGTCTAAACCCTCCCCTTCCCACTATTTGCCAATTGCAATGAGAATAAATGAAAGAGGATGTATAATTCAAATTGTAGGCATAAGATCCATATTTCAAGGCTGGGCAAGTTACAGAGCTCTTAGAACACTTGGGAAATATGCTGTTTCTGGTCATTAGGGAGACCAAAAGTCAACTGATGGTGGTGATCTGCTAATAAATAGTCCTGCTAGCACTCAGTCCAATACTTTTCTAGTTAGTTGTGCTTGTATACTGTACATGTGCATCATTAGTGCAACCTAACTTCTGTGTGCATTGCTATGGAAAGAGCAAATTCAGCACTTTTATTGTGCACATTTACATGCATGGCATACTGTATAGCTATTCACTGTACAGGTACTGCACAGCAGAGAACAACATGTTTTCTCTTCAAAATTCATCACAGGTATGAATCTTTGATCAATGCAACATTAACAATTTGTTACATAAATGATTGTTGTAGTTGGGTTGAACATAGCAGACAACAGCTACACTGACTGTACTATAAATCCAAACTTGTAATAACTTTCTGTTTTCTTAGTATGGGAGAAGGGGAGTAGTTACAGTCAACACAACAGGTTTAACCCTGATTGTTTTAAAAGTAAATCTTATTTGATCTCCCTATGTAACAGTATAGAGCAAATGATAGTGCAACCTGGCTATCAACAGGACATGCCCACAGTATACAGTATATCTGTTCTACTGTATAAGTCTTAGTCTTCACATCAAAGGTCATGTGCAAAAGGCTGCAGTGCATTGCTTGTAATAATTATTCCATGGTGTAACTTACAGTAGTGTGACTCAACAGGAGTTGCTGGCATCATCATCCATGGTGAAGAAGGATCAAATTAACAATGTACAGAGAGGAAGTATTATGGATATAATCAACAAATTCGGCTGAACTGACATTTTGAGTGCCCTCTGTTGGCACACCTACTTTACCTCAGGAGCTGAACACAACCACCACCACACACAAGAGTATACTGTACATGCAGCATGATAGAAACTTTTTTTAAGTCAATGTGATGCATTACACTACATACAAGCCTGTACAGTGGTCTGTTGCTTCAGGCCTTTTGAGAAATTGATCAACCCATTATTCAACATGAAACATGACAAAACTCTTGTAGCAGGGACATGTAGACTAGGAATAAAACCCAAACATTTACTTGAAGCCTTCAGATAAAGAATTATTTCAGCCTCTCTGCTACTTAAACTGGATGAGACCTCAAGAGAAAAGGTCAAACATACGTTTGTAAACAACTCTTGCTGATCAACACTCACATCAGTATGCAGTATGTGTAAGTAATGCAGTATGTGTATGTTGTACAAATTCTCTACCAAGTTTGGCATGCATGTACAGTATCCTAAAGTAACCTAACACACCATCATCTTCGCTGCGACACTGCCCTCTCTCTTCTATTTTTTGAGACTTTCAAGTGTGTTTTGTTTGTTCATTCATAGACAGCATTCAAATTCACCACAGTATCGAAACTATACATCTACAGTAGACACTAAATTGTTAATACAATGAAAGACTTAATTATAATATACATACATGTTTTGCAGACACATACACATAAACCAAAATGATTTCAGGCTAAATTTTCACACACTGAACAAAATGAAGCCAAGCATAATAGGTGGAATAGTTGCTCAGTGTGACAAAACAGCTCTGCCTTCAGCATACAGTACTGTACGCTCTACATACTGTAATGCACATACAGGACAGAGAACTTGTTCATTTGATATCTAACCAAATCTCTGGGGAAAACAAAAGTAATTGCAACCATTTGATTTTTTTTAAATAACGTGATAATATTCAGGGAAAACTGCCTGCCAACATTTAGCTGTTTGCCAGTTATACTAAAATTTCCATTGGAGTTGTGTTATGCAGTTTCATGAGGCTGCCTTTTACCTGACAGAGTTTGGGATTCACTTTGCTCCCTGACAATGATTTTGTCATTTCTCGGAGATTTTGATAGGAATGATCCAGTTTGAAGAATTCAAACATTGACTTCAAGCAAATCGGTCAAAATATAAACAGAAGGACTTTACTGCAACTAGAGGGATTAGAACTACTGTAGTTCCATAAATTTCAATTAGGAACTGAATGATAAAATTTAAAATTTTGTTTACACAGGGCCAAGAAAATTCCTTGGTTTCTTTTATAAGTTTGAACACATGCATAGTTTGGATACATATTTCGAAGGGCTACCAAGCTGCAGCATAAGTGACAACCCGTGAAAAAGGTTAAGGCGACTCCATTTTGGAGTAGGGTAAATGCGGCCAAATGCAACTCTGAAACTACTTGTGTTTCCTGCATGGTACTGGTTTCAATGACATCATAACTGCACCATACACACACTGTACACATACTGCATGATATATTTTGAGCAGGAATCATAGTATAGAGAATGTAGAAGGGCCCCAACCTGTATTGAAAGGTACTGTGAGAACTGGGCTTTTTGCTGATAATCAAAGTATGTCAGACACAGGCTAAGCCGTGTTGGAAAACAAGAAACTTGGCAGTACTAGAAATTCCATTATGATCAACTTGCACAAAAACATTAATCCAAACTGTTAAACAAACAAACAGTGATCTTCATGTATGTCTGTTTCTTTTAGTTTAAAAGTTCCACAGGAGTTGTAATCCCATGGAAAATGGAGTAGGACCACTGACTCCTGGTCAGGAGTCCCAGCTCTGAACTAGAGTTGACTGCGGTACAGTACATTATAAAGCCCCCTGCTGTACACCAACGGTGAAGACTGAGAGCATCCACAAAAGTCTACTTAAACTATGCTGGGTGGTGCCAAAGAAGAGGTGGGTGGCATGTAAATTTCTATTGCTTTGAATAAAAATGAAAGCACACTGTTTGGTAAAGCTGGGTGGGGGGAAAAGTATTAAGTTACTTGTTTGAATCTAAAGACTGTCCTACTTCAATCACTGCTAATGTATATCACTAGTTGACTACAGTTTTTCATTATGTACTGAAATAATCATCGGCAATATTCAAAGAACTACAGGACCTAGTCAGTGACACCTTGGCAAAGTTTTCAACGAATGGTTGACATGAGAGGAACTTAATGCAGACCAGATGCTCAGCACCCTGAGTCTTCCTCCAAACAAGCAGTGAACATGCACTCTACTAACTGTTAAAACAACCAAAAGTTTGGCACAACTACAGTACCTCAGTATACCGAAATAGGATGATGATTCACAATTTCATGAAATGGTTCAGTCCTTCAGGAAAATTCAATTTTTGATTGTCTCTGTCCATTGAGTTGAGACTTGAGTTTTAGTTTCTGCCATCAAGACAGTTTTACACATACTCTACGCAAAATGCATGCAAACACATGATGCATTTGTGGTGAAATGTAGCATAGAACACTAAATGTAAAAATTTTCTCACAAATTTGACAATTACTATTCTCCTGCAGGCCTGCAAATTTTACTGCAAGTTGAGGATTTCATGCCAGCTTCCCCTCTCCCACAGTCTCACTACATCATTACAGACACTATTATTAACATCAATCACACACAGCATTTAAAATTTGGTAAAACAACTTAAATGCAGTCATTCGCCATCGCAAGCTACTTTTTTGACTGGTAGCAAGTAAAATTCTCATATGGTTCTGGTTTTTGATTGACAGCAAATTCAAAAGATACAGGGTAACTCATACAGTGTTACACTCATACATTGCACTCATACATTACACTCATACATTACACTCATACATTACACTCATACATTGTTTCGATTACACATGTGAAGAAGTTTTAGACAGACTATGGGAGGGACTAGAAATAAGTGGTTTGGGGAGAATTGGAACTGTCTGGGCAATGAGTCACTGACTTTAACTACTTTACAGGAAGGGGTGACAAGAAAACCTTTCAAAGAGATAAATCATCAGAAAATTACAGTTCTGCAAACGGATTGGAATTAGAAATGTGTCCAGTGACAGATCTGCAGATACATTACCTCCTGTAAGGTGATGCCTCTCAGTACTAAGAGATACCTGACCAGTGATGTCATTGCTGAAATTGCTACTCCCATCCTGTCACTAAAATACATTGAACCTCCTGTGACATAATTTTTGCTTCTTCCTAACTATGAACACTTCACTGTCAAGAAGTCACTGTCATGCAGATACATGGTATGGTGTTATGCATAAAGCAAATTATTTCAGAGTGAACTCATGGCCTAACAGAAACTATATTATTTTGAGTATCCTGGTGCCTCACCCACTACGGACTGTGAGTACCCTGGTCATCTGTCTACTCCAATGCTTCTGTTGTGCATCTGTAGACTCAAATAGGAAAGCATCGAGAGTCCTGAATTTTTCATGTCCATGACTATTTCATGACCTTTACATGACCATTACATGACCAAATTACACCTATACTCCTGTTTATGCAAGAACATACTGTACTAAAACTGATACTCCATGGATGCAAGGTCTATAGTGCAGAAAAAACAAATAATGCATCTCTGCAGTTTTGAATCAAGTGAATGAAACTATACAGTCTGTTTAAATTTCATGACTTTGACTTTCCATGATTGAATGCCATCATTTTTACAAAATTTAATGACTTTTTCAGATTTGGAAAATGAAAACAAAAATAAAAGGTTGTGCCTTTTCCTTGACTTTTCCAGGCTAAGTGAAATTGTGAACCCTGAAGGATACCAACTTCCTAACTGAGCTAGTACCTTGCCACATAAGGCATCCAGTCTGTTCTTTCTCTCCAAGATTCTCTGAATGGGTCCATTCTGTACGTCCAGCAATGAAGTCTCTTCCTTGATGGATTGTTCAGTACAAAATTCTTGTTGAGCTGTATTGCCTGCATCCTGCAGACTGGTTAACTGTGGGGAATCTAATCTACTTCGCGATGCACTGCCCAGAGTTACCAATACTGTTTTGAAAGTAACAATGTATGTTTCCATGTGATCTGTTGATCAGCACAGTGTAAATAACAATATCATCTTGCAATATCACACAGATGAATGAATGCCAGACAGTACTATATGTATCGACTTCAGGACTTACGACTGACACTTTCAAAGTCTGTAAAAACTCTGAACAACTTGCACAATGTAATTCTAGTGTTAGTATACAGAAGCATGAAACCATGTAATCATCCATTTCCATAGATTTGCCTACAGTATCTTCAGACATGTAGCACTACAATGCAAGCTTTACTACAGCATCACAACTACCTGTAGGTATCAACCTATAGTCAATTGGACATCAGATCAGGCTGAACTTCACCACTATCGGTAAAACATTGGATCAGTGAAATTAAGAGGCTGATGCTTGCCGCTGTTCAGCAACCTGAAAATATGCATACACAGCTGAAGTATTAATCCGTTAAAGCAGGATAGAAAAATTTTGAGAAGTTCCACAGGAAGGCTATTTTCCATCTGAAAAGGTAAAAATATACCTAGCACAATGTGAAAGCACTCCAGAGTCCAGAGACTATATCGTTCACTGAGGAAAATTTTTCAGAGAGAGAACACACTTGATAGCAAAAATATCGGATCGCATACCGGATGATGTTGTGAGAAAAACATCAACCATCATAATCTGCAGAGGAAAACCACATCCGTTAACCAATAAGATTTAACAACCACAACTAGGGGACTAAGCTTACTGTAGTTTCATGAGTTACAATGTAATATAAAGCTTTTGTTTAAGTCATGTAATCGACTTCAAGGGACCCCAAGATTTTGGTCATTTCCAAATGTATCCACAAACTTATCCTAAAGAAATGAGGCATAGCCTACAGGCTAACAAAACAATGTGCAGTAACCTCTACACCTAAGGGAAGAATAAAATGTCTGAGTGGATACACTTCATATTTGCAAGATTGGATAAGCATTTAAAAGATGATATAGACCAACTGCCCTTATACCGTACGTTTTATGTGGGTATATTCATAAATGCGGATGTCATGTTCTGTCCATCAGCAACATATTGTTAGGTTCTGTGTGACAGGATTGATAACAATACAGTCTAAAGGGACATTCATGATCATGTTATACTTACTTAAAGCCAAGTCCACGTAAGTGTTGTCCTATAAGCCGTACAACATCTTGATCACATCTCGAGAGTTGCTTTTTAGGACCAATTAGATCTGATGTGAAGCCATTGCCAAGAATTTCTTCATCTGACTCTGTGCTTGCATCTCCATTGGTAGCAAAACCATCCCTATCATCAGAGGTGCCATTAGCCCTGGCCTCTAATCTGTTTGGCAGATCGCCGTTGTGGACCATGGTGCCGGAATGTCCTCCACTGGCTTCCATGGTGGTAATCAAACTAGTGTTTGATTGGGAAGATATCTCCTCAGTGCTAGGGCCAATCTCAGACCTAGCAACTGTGCTACAACTTGCGGCAGAAACGCGTTGTTTTTTCGCCGGTGGCGGAGACAAACCACCGTTCTCCGAGTCAGATGATGAGGCCAGAATTGCTAATAACTGTCTAAGTGAAACATAAATGTCTTTCGACTTTTCGATGAACTGAAACGAAGATGTTCTAACTTCTATTTTTATTTCCGTGTCTTTTGGCTATCTAAGTGAAATGTACTCCTCTATGGGTAGCCTATATTGACTAGGCTAGTTCGAGTTAGCCGAGTTACCCCTGTGGCCTAACAGCAAGAGGAGGAAAGTAGCGAATTCTTGACGGCGCTATGAGGAATCAGAATAATCGTAGATAGAAGAATTTCCACAATGTCCCAGTAACATACCTCAACAGCTAAGCATTCGTCTGAATTGTTACGACCAAGAAGTGATATCAATAGCGTATGAGGATTTGTAATTACCAGAATACCGACTATCCCTTAACACGCAATGAATATTGACAGATCGATGGCATAGTACGCATGTACGTACATACGTGTATTACATTGTGCATGTAAAAATTCATTATAGCATGGAAGATCACACAATCATTATCACACAGAAAGGCTCCTCATACGTAGAACGTTCGGTACAGCTGGTCGTCGGAGAACAGGGTTTGTTATTGTCATGACGTCATTTTTGGGATGTCGCTCTGTCTGTTCCATCCTAAGATAATTCAAATGGATTAGCTTAGGTTCCATCGTCAAAGCTAGCCGTCTGTCTCTTTGCTCACTCATTTGTATAACACAACAACGGGTGACCTGGGTGACACTCCACTTTCAACTCTATTCTGATTTCCAATCGATAATGTAACATTTTCATTTTAAGTTAGAAAGGGCCGGGTTACCGACAGTCCAATGGATAAGATGTCAAGGAGGACCATTCCTAAATGTATACGTGATACACAATGGCATTGACAGATTCACCACTGAAGGTAAATGGGGGACACTTGTTGAAATGTAGGACGTTATTTCGTTCATTAACGATATTCGCAAACTAAGTTGCTCCTGAAGATGAATAAAATAGTCAATACAGCATAACTTCGTTGACAAAACTCCCAGTTGCCACTGGCTGCGTACATGTTAGTCGCAACAGACAAGAAGTCTGTTAAACAACTACCCCCACGAATGGAACATTTATCGGGGCAATTAAAAGACTTAAGTTTCCTGATCAAAATATTGTATGAGATTTGCGGCTATACCTGGTAGTCAAAGAGAAAACTGCTATCGTTAGAAAATAAAATTTATAAATCAACTTTTCTGGAAATTACAGTATTGTAGAAAAGAGAAATCCAAATTACGCGCATTTTTCCATATGATGGTATTTTTCCTATTAAATCCAAGGCATTAGATCCAAGTCCAGTGCTAGGGAAATGCAAACCAGAGCACCCTGGAAGTGACGTTTCCGGCCATCTGGGGGTTTGTAAAGTCACGCTCCGCGCCAACCGATGGTTGCGCTCTGCTTAGATACAGTAGTCCTGCCCTTTAGCCAGACCCCCAGCCTCTATTGAAAACCCTGGATAGGGGCCTCAAATGTCGTATCAGTGACATATAGGCAATATGGGATCCCTCTTAGATCCTGTCGGTACCCTGTTAATTTCTGTTACTTACGTTCCATTCACGTTCACCTTCAAGTTATGCTTAACAGATGAATTTTTTTTTAAAATTTCGCTGAGGATTTTGAGCCACTCTCTGTGAGTCGTTTTGCTGGAAATAACGATTTTTCATTGATTGTTTTTCAACTTGCGGACATGATGTCCCTATTTTAAGACTAGGTTCATGCAAACTAGAATACTCGGGAAACGTTTGTGGCTGTCTGGGGAGTTCCAAGTATAAAACCCAAAAATTCATAAACGCTACACGCCAACCTAGTGTGGCGCTACGGTTAGATAGCATAATCCCGATAATTAGTGACAAAATTCGGGCAAAAATCCCTGCCCCCAATTCTAGGCGACAGTAACGCTATTTATTGAGGCCTCAAATATTTGCCAGGTACTCAAAGAAAATAAAATAAAAGAAATAAAAGAACGATCTAGATCAGTGGAGTGTCCAAAGAGAAGGGAACACCTTCGTGGATAACCTCGGGGTAAAAATGGCCAGTCGGGTAAATTCGGGAAATTTGGGATAAATGATCTAGTCTTGGACGAAAAATGAATAACGGATATTGCTAGTGAAAGGTTTATTAAAACACACACACACTCAAAATGAACCACTGATTGCCGTAAAGTTCTCAACTATTGTAACTAAATTAAACTTCTGTACATAAAGACTATTTTCCACCGGAAAACGTAAAAGTAACTCATTTTTTTATCCAGGAAAATACAGTGCAACTACAGGAGCTTACTTGACGAGCCTGGGGTCGCTTTCCGGCGATCTGGGGGACATTTTTTCTAAAAGTTTTCTTGTATGCTTTGCTCCAACCAAATAGTGGTGCTCTGCTTAGATAATAATCAATACCTAGGATAATAGATGCAGGCTCTCGCCGATCTCAAGATTGTTTCAAAAATAGACGCACGGCCGCCTAGCATGAGAAATCGATTTTAATGGAACATATCCCACCATACTACTCATTAACAAGATCCCAAGGGCACTGTGGTTCCTTGCACAGATGTACCGTACATAATGTAGATTATGAAGTAAAGGGAGCATTTTGCATTATTTTGTACAATAGCCCATATGGCCCATTTCTGACCATGAACTCTCACTTTTGTAACATAAATCTGTAGAGAAAGAAACGTATTTCATGCTTTTACAAAATGGCCCATTTCAGACATTGGGCCCCAAACATGATAAACATGCAGGCCTACATGAAACCACTTTCATAGCACTAATGTGACCAACCATCAACAGTGTTACATACAATCTGTAAGAGAAGAAGTATTTTGCATGATTTCACAACAGTCCAAGAGCTCTGTCGTTTCTTGAACTTGGAATTATCATACTGTAAAATGATATACTGGAGTTCACGAATATCAAAAAAGGCATTTCAATTAATGCAATGAATTGAAAATGTTGATTCCTACAATATCCCATTCATTTCACAAAGTACTTCCATGAGTTGTTAGAGGGGGAATGATGGAACATATAAACATCCATATCATTACAAGGTTTTCAGAGTTTTGCCCAGAGTTCCCTCATGACCTTTGACCTCCACCAAAAACAATAGGGCACACCTTCTCAATATGGCAAACCTACCAAACAAGTTTGACTTCCCCTGTTGAGATAGAGCGTACCTAAGCAAGTGTCACAGATGCACCTTTGCTGACGCAAGGAACCAAAAAGCTCATTCTGCATCCCCCACATAATAGGGTGGCCCTATTATGTGATTTTAATCATTTTCCTAAGGGGAGGGATACCTTCTGCTCAGACCCCTCCCAATGCCAGTTGGAGGAAATAGATACTCTGTACCCTCCAAACCCTGCAAACCCCTCCAAAATTTAAAGCAAATTAAATATTACAAATCTTTAATTTATTAAATGATTACAAATTAGTAACTTGCTATGACAAATTTTTAACTTGGCATTGCAAATTAGCAAATTGCTCGCAATAAATTACTGTATTGATTTGCAAAAAGGATTTTTATTTGTAAGCTTTCGTAGGGGGTGAGAACTTCTTGTTAGCTGATTTTGGTTATGTGACAATATATAGAATTGTACGCGTAAACTGCCTTGCAGTGTACCAGCATGAATCATGTGATGCCAAAAATGTCAAGTGCCCCCTCACCTCCCGATGTTCAATGCCATGGACATCTTTCCATTGGAAACCAAGGAGTGATCAAAGGTCCACGTTAGACAGCTACCAGTACACTTGACCCTTGGGTGTTAGGGGTGTTTTTTTCAAGGTTAACAATGACAGTGCCAAACATGCAACCAACAAATCATGTACAAACTGACAAAAAAAAAAAAAACAAATCTAAAACACCATATTACTTCAGTTGCTTTATTTATTTAGCTGTAAATAACCACAATGATCAGGTTATGAGAAGAGTGCGCAGAAAAAAAAAAAGGAAGGAAGGAAAAGATTTCTAAAACTTTGAAAAAGAAAGGTTCTAGTATTTAAGAAATCCAAATCATGCCATCAAAGTGTGTTTTTTCCTTTAGGGCTGAAACAACAGTAAAAGTGTGTCAGAAAGGGCATAAAATGAGTGTGAATATTTATTTTTAAGGCATTCACTTGTTTCTGCACTCCTTGCTCTATGAGGAAAATGTGTAGCATTATCCTGATGGTGCGTCACAGGCACAATATGATTTACAATCATATTTGTCAGGTTTCCTGGTGTATTCATACTATATTCACAAGGCACAACCTGCTGGTCTTCAGACTACAAACAATTTCATTACCAGATCATGATCAAACTTCTCCGAGTTAATGGACCCATCCTCAGGCAATCCCTGCCAGTGTGATCAACTGCTCACTGGAGAGTGATAAAGATCATAGGTGAGACACCAGACACATTCCAGAATAGCCTGTGGCAACTCCATGTGGTGTCATGGTGAGATTTATACAACACATTGTAACTCATCACAGGTCTTGTTTCAAAAGGCTAGGTACTAGTAAAAATAGTCAATGTACTAGCTTTCTGTGCAAATTTTCACCAAATAAGTCCAACGTGCATGGCGGTATGGTGCAAACACCACCAATGGCCACCACCAAAAGCCATTTGAATTGGTACTTTTCCTTAACAGTAGAACCAAAGCCAGAGCTAAAACATTCGTCATTTCAGAGAATTTTTTTGGCAAAACTTTTGGTCTTAAAGTCAGTTTCACATAAGTACATTAAAGACAAAATGCACATTAAAGTAGGTTAAGTCTGTCTTGCAACCCCCCTCCCCTTCACACTCCTTTAATGTGACAAGATTACACATTTAAACAAAATGATGTTGTCTCCAAAGCAATAACAACATGTGCCATAAAGTGCTTTGTGGAATTAATTGTGTGCAATTTGAAAAGTAAAAGCAAAGAGAATGAAATGTCAGTCAGCCAATGTAGTACTTGTATTCCATCTCTGGCTACTCATCACTAAGGGCACTGCTGACAATTGTTTCATCTTAAAAACTGGCATCTACTTTCGGAATTTCTTCACGATGATTTCACGTTCTTCCACTTGATTGAATTAATATATCTGTTACCAAGCAGTCGTTGATTATCATCACTACCTTAATTAATGAAACAGTAGTTTCAACTTACAAGACAATATTATGATAGTTCGTCTCTTCCTTTCACTGTCCCATATTGTTAACCAGTATGGCTTCTTTTCATTAAAAGAAGGGCAAACACTGAATGGGATGGAATGTACTGACAAGCAGCCCACAGTTGCAATGTGAAATTTAAAGTATGGTAATTGTTAAAGTGTTTTGAACATAACACTAAAGCAAAGAGATGCCATGAAACATTTACCAACCAATCTTTTTCACTCTGTCTCTACTGAATGGATTTACCTCTTGATAAGCTTAACCTCTGATGAGCAAAGAGAGAAATATTTGCAGTGTTCTCCACAATGCTTTTAGGGAGGGGGGGGGGGGAAGGGCAGCCTGACGGTCTGAGTGAGAGTTACTGTCCACCTGAAATAGTGACTGTCCCCTACAAATGGAACATTCCACTACAAAAGCTCCACTTGATAAAAAAAGTTGACAATAGGCTACAGTCATTTCACAAAGAGCAAGAAACTGTCTCTAAGTGGTACCGTTTTGCATCTCAATTTTCAAACATTAATGGATGGGGGTTTTAATCCAATCTACTTAAACCCCTCTATGATGATCACTTTGTGACTGCGTATGCACATTCATGCATTACTGTCCAATTCTCTTGAAAATCTATGGGAACACTGATTTGGTGGGGAACATTTTATACTTTTCTTTGTTTTCATGGTTTGGTTATGCAATGCCCTCTGATTACATGCTTCCGCAATGTTCAAAGCAAACCGATGGCCAGTATGCGTAGGAGGAATCCTTGTGGACTCCGTGAAGGGATACACAACATCATTGCTAATGTCTCAACCTTTATGAAGAACTCCCTCTGAGAACCATAACAAAGCTGAAAATGGAGCGCTTTGCAAGTCAGAACTACCCTACCAGTCTTCCTCCATACACAGCAACCATTCACAGCCTAGTATTAAAAAAAAAAATTGACCTCAACTCTGAATGATAATTGGACGTGGATGGACAGAAATCCTGACGAAAATATCTGTCTATCCTTTCAAGTTTGGGACACAGCGAAATGAACGTTGGGAGATATCTTCGACAGTTGAGCCCCTGATGGGGTATGAGGCACTTAAATCTGGGTTTCCATAAGAAAGGAAGGTCCATCAGCCCTACGAAGGTCCACTCCACGAGTCACTCTGACCTGCCCCAGACATACCGAACATAATCTTAAGAACATTGCTTTTAGTTGCCATCATTCTACAGGAGATACAAACAAATGGCATAAAGACACTTTCAGAGCCTGAACCTACTGACCGCAGAGTAAGCGTGTGTGTGCCCGAGAGGAGAAAAACCACTTGTAATAAAATGATGTCTTCTGAACTTAAAGGAATATTCAAAAGGCAAGGGTGAAAAAAAAAGAAGGATATAGCTTTAAATTTCTTCATTAGAATGAAGTGCTTTCTGACAGTTTGTTTTCCTGTAGAAGCATGCATGTTGCCCTTCAGCTGGGCTGCTGCTCTTTAGCTTCTCTGTTTTTTTTCCATTTTCAACCATTTCTCTGCATCTTGGGCATCCAGTCTGTCGACTTTCCTCTCTCTTTGTCTATCTATAAGTGCATCATCCCTTTCATATACACCGACTCTCATCTCAAGAGGGGTAATAGCCGGATGTGTAACTGTTCCACTGCTGAGGCTGGTGGTATGCATATGGATTCTAAAGTTGAGAAGGAAAGAGGAAGGTAGAGACAATTGATAAGGAAAATGCATCTTTACAGTTTCTTTTAATGTCTTTGGTCTATGTTTGAACCAAATCGTGCATGCTCAAGTACTTTGGGGGGGGGGTTCTCTGTTAGGTTTGATACTGCCACAATGACACCTAAAAAGCCTCCACATCCCACCCACTTTCTCACCTGATAACCAGGCCACTGCTGCTGGTAATTGTAAGTTTGGTCAATTGGTGGTTGGTAGGGTGGTTGTGAGTACTGGGGCTGGGCGTATCCTCCTATTGGCTGGTTATAATTCCCCTGGGAGGATGTGGGTGGTTCCGTTCTGTTTTCGGAGGATACTTTTGGTTTCTTCTGTTCTCCACTGTCTCCTCCACTGGGGCTAAACAGTGAAAACAAATTGTCATTATCTTTCAACTTCAGTAGTAGAGGAAATGTTTGAGAAATCATGATTTAATTTAAAGCTTTCAAAATAGAAATTTATTCTTATGTTTCTCTCACAAAATTCCAAACCTTTAAGTGATCCTGATTTCCTTTTCGTTATGTAAATTTGCCAATTTAGCTGTTAAACAGTCTAATCACCATCTAACACTTAAAAAGTCATGCTCAAAACATTGCATGAACGACAACAAAGTTTAAGTATATGGGTGTGATTGCTACAACATTAATGGAACAAATCCAACTTCCATGGCACCTGCATGTCAACGTTTTTGTAAGGTCCATTGATTCTGAAAAAGATAGATGTCTATATGTCAATTCTGAAATATCTGCAATGTCGATAGGGCAGATTTTCCTGGCAAAATTTTGTAACATTGGTGCATATGTGAAGAATCACATGTGTGCCTTTAATAAATATTTACTCCAATAAACTCCTCCTTTCTAATTTTCCTCTTCTTTTTTTGCCACATTGCAGGCCTTGAATATAACTTGTATGGCCTCAGAGCTGGTCTCAAATTTTAAGCCTAGACAATGCAGTAACTTAGTATTAGCCTACTGTTACATACTGTCCTATTTACTTTCATTCCTATTTTCTTTATACACATAGCATGCATGTTTAACCAATAACAATTGAACACCTAGTCAAATTTGTTGATGACACTGTTTTGCTGGACCTGATTGAAAACAACGATGATACTGAGAATTTAAATCAGATCACTCATTTTACAAGTTACTGTGATGAAAACTTTTTAGGACTTAATGTTTTTCAGACAAAAGAAATTGTAATTGATTTTTGTAAACCTCCTATTGTCCCAAATGATGTAAGTATTGAGGGCAGTGCTGTGGAAAGGGTAGATGATTACAAATATCTCGGTGTCGTATTTTACATAGATTTAGATTGTATTTAATCGAAAGAAGAAAAACAATGTGCCAGCTGTGGTGGCCCACATGTTGCCTTATACCAGGGTTGCCCAAAAATTCAAGAAGCCAAAAAGTCTCTTCCACCACAATCACAAGAAACATATGCCTCCGTTATGTCAAACAACTCAAACAGAATCATTGTCTCAAACAAAACATCAAACGAAGAAAACCTAAACATTGTCACCTTCACTCTCAGATTCATAAATGCTGTTGTTGAGAAAGCAGATATCGACTTAGAAACACTGCTGAATTACGCTATACTCACTGCTCTCAATCACCTAAACTTCTTTCACCGTTACAAAGGACAAACTGTTACATTCTTTACACCCACCATCCAAACTTTAGCCCTCCACCTGATGGTAACGATGGATAATCATGTCTTCTCTACTCTAAAGATTACCCACGTCAACATTAATGGGACCACATCCAAAATTGGTCAATTCTTGCATGACTTTCCTTTTTTGCCCCCGAAATCATCTCCATCCAAGAAATTAAGCTTCATCCCCAACTCGCATTTTACTATTCCTGATTACAACTTGTTTAGGAAAGAAATCTCCGCCTTGTAAGGTGGTATCAAGATTGCTGTTAAAAATAATTTCGTTTGTGTCAATATTACTGACTATACTTTCAACAACCTCCAATTTCTAGAAGTGTCAATTGCTGGTTTGCACAACAATAATGTCCACATATCTCCTACTACAATCCCCCTGGATCCACTCCCTCCGATCACGCCATTCTTAAGAATAAAAACAAAATACTGTTCTTCTTGGTGATCTGAATGTACACAACTCTTTTTTTGGTTGCACTAAAACCCCGACTATTGGTCGTGACTTCTTCAATTTAATTAATGATAACAACCTTCGTATTTTCAACACCAACACAAAAACTTGTATCAACCCACATAATACCAAGGAAGAGATTCTTAGACTATAATATCTCCAATAATTATACTGCCACCAATCTCTTCAACCTACAGGTCTTTGACAACTTTGTCTATAGTGACCATCAGATTCTCTCTTGCACCTTTTCTCACCAGACACTCAGTTCTAGGATTAACAAATTTTGTTCCCTAAATTCACAAATTGGTCCATTTTTCAAAATGGCATTGAGAAAGATATCAACATCTTGCCCGACACAGGTACAAATTTTGGCTCAATAGTCATTCTGAAATTGATGAGCTCTCACACTCTCTTTCCAACATTGTCTTTACTCAATACTGTAACAATACCTCTATCAAATCAACTAATTACAAAAATTGGTCTCTTACAAATGATCTCTTTAATCTCATCAAGGCCAGGAGGAAGTTTCGCAGACAATTTCAACTCAGTAGGAACTATCTTCTCAAACACCAAATAAACAAACTCAAAATGAAATTGACAAAATGATAAAATTGCAAAGAATTACTCATCTCCATGATGAATATACCAAACTTGACAAAGAAAACGACCCTAAAAAATTTCGGCACAACCTAAACTCACTTCTCAAGCCTTCTCTCGCTCCAAATTTAGGTTACCATTATACAATCCTCCATGATACCACAAATTCACTTGACCAAGTCAAACTCTTTGCTTCTACTTTTGCCAATATTTGCAAGACTCCTGATGACCATACTTTTAGTAATCTCTTCAAAGATGAAATTGACAATTTTTGTGCAAACAATTAGTGCCAGTTCACTCCATCTCTGCGAGGCCACCTAGATAATTCCACTCCTCTTCTCGCTCCTACTCAAATTACTGACTGGATTCTTGCTCTTAGGAAAAGCAAAAATGACTCCTCTCCTGACAAAGATGGTATCTTCTATCTCCTTCTGAAGAACTGTCCTGACAATTCATCATTCTTACTCTCCAGCTCTTCAACCAAATCCTGTGTACTGGTTATTTTCCAAAGTTTTGGAAAGCTGCCCACACTATCCTTCTTCCAGAGCCCAATAAAAACAGTACTTATCCTGAAAACTATCGGCCCATCAGTCTCCTTTCCGCATAAGGTAAAATTTTTTGAAAAAAAATCATTGATCGCAGAATTCGGCATCACTTTGAAAGTAATAATCTCTTTTCCCTATATCAGTCTGGCTTCCGTTCACAAAAATCTTCACAAAATCCAATTGTCCATCTTACCGAAAGTATCAAAATAGCCTTCGAAAAGAAAAGAACATACCGGGGGAGTCTTCCTTGACGCAGAAAAGGCATTTGATAAAACATGGCACATTGGTTTGCATTATAAACTCTTCAAGTAACAGCTTCCCATCAATTATACTCGTCTCCTTTCTTCTTACCTCACTGACAGCACCATTGAAATCTCTCACAACTCCTTTTGCTCCGCCCCCCTTTTATTTAAAAGCGGGGACTCATCAACGCTCAGTTCTCAGTCTGTTCTTATAAACAATTTACGTCAATGACATTCCTGTTCACAATCTACACAATACCCATCTCAGTCAATTCACGGATGACATCGCTCTTTGGAGCTCCAGCAAAACTATCACAAATGCCCTCAACCATTTACAAATCTCTATTCACCCAGTGGAAGACTGGTGTGCTGATTGGCAGATAAAAATAAACCGTCACAAAAGTAAACTTCTTATTTTCCGTTATCCTTTCTCTTGTAATAAACACAACTCTGGGAACCTTATTATTTTCAACAACCACATGCAAGATAGTACACAAACAAAATTTCTAGGTATTTTACTTGATAACAAACTGATGTACCAACAACACATCAACACACTCACAGGGAAAGCATGGAAGTACATCAATTTTATTAGGACCCTCAGCAACAGTAACAAATTTACCTCCAATACGCTTCTCAAAATCTACCTCACTAAACTTAAGCCATTCATTGATTATGGTAGTTTCCCCCTTCTCAGTACTACAAACTCAAATTTCAACAAACTCTGCACCATTCACAATACAGCCCTTCGCCTCATTTTCAAGGCTCCAGGGTACACTCCAAATAACACTGTCCTCCAGGTCAGTAAAATGTCTTCTCTTTTTCATACTCTTTCTACACTAAATACCAGGCTCTTAAAACACAACCTCCTACTCGACCCCCTTATCAAAACACTTCTGCTTGACTATTTAGTCACCATCGTTCACACTAAAACTAATGTTAATTCCAGCCTCGATGTTCTGAATTTTCCCACTTGGAAGGAGGCTTCAGATCTGACCATGGGTGGGGCAGGGGTGGGGGTTGCTTACATCCATTTAGGTTAGGAAACTGGTGGCTCAAGCACTTGAGAAGTGGATAGCAGAAAGGTGAAACAGTGCAGTCACCATGCCGCTTGTGCTCATTGTCATCTTTATCCTTTAAATGATGCCTGTCAGGTCTGGGGCAGCCCTTCTTGCCTCCAATTTTGGTTGTTTTACTACTGGTCTCCTCACCACCCCAGGTGCAGTAGAGAGAAAAAAAAAATTGCTTTCTTGTTCCGTCCAAACAAAATAACAAAATAGATAAAAGTTTCTGCAATACTCCAAAGTATATCTTGTCCTTTTCGTCTGCAGGAGCTGGGCATGTCCCAGCTTGATAAGCTTGTACTTAATTTATTTGTTTAGATAGCCAGCTTTCCTGGCACAATCACATTGATATGTTTATGAAAAAAACGTTATTCCAGGATGTGTTGTCTGAGTGCAGTGAACAGGTTTTATGTTCAAAGCAAAGTTCTTGCCATGTTTTATAAATCTATTATTTGTGGGGTTTGGCAGTATAATCAAATATTATGGGGTGGTAATGTAATAAAAGAAGATGAACATCGTATCTGATACGATGAAAATGATTGTGCAATGTTGTCTGTTTTATGTGTTTATGCAAGCATCTTATCTTATCAGTGTAAGACCTTGCCTTCAAACAAAATCAAAAGATAAAAAATTTCTCTCTAAAGAATTCTCATTTTTTACCACTACTGGTAGTAATTTTTTTTTTACAACAATTGTGCCCTCGGAGTAAAAACAGATATTTTACAGCTGAAACACCCCTTTATTGCTACAGTAATAACCTAATTAAGCCTAGACTTAAAGGGACATAGGGCATTTAGAATATACCAACATGGCACACAAAGAAAATAGCTTTAACCATTGTTAAACCACTGTCGCATCAATAAAAATCTGCAGAAGCTTCACCTCTTCAAAACATTATGCAGGTGATGAGTAATGGAAGATGCATCATTTGAATTTTAAAAGTTTGGGTGAACAAATTATTATTGAGCAACTACTAACTGAGTTTCTATCTGTGAGAAACATATACCTTGGAAAAGAAAGTTACTGTCCATTCTTATTTGAGTGATCTATCATTCTATGTCCACAAACATTAGTTTAAAAAATAAATTGTTTCCCATGAAACAAACGCCTTATTTCCCTCTAAACTAACTGAAGTAATAAAAGGCACTGACCTAAACTAGAAAAAGTATTGTGTATTTCAATACTATAGGACTCCATGTATGACATAATGATGAACTAATGAGATTGCTTCCTCTTTAATTGTCACAAATGATACTGTTCCCAGTAACTGTTCCAAAAACTTTCACACAGAGGGGGGGGGGGGTGCACTACAATAACCTTGAATATTTGGACCTTGTACCACACTAGTATAAATATCGGGGTGTACAGCAGTATATTGTTTTCGAAACTACATGTAGATGCTGTCTATCCACCAGAATGAGCAAAATTCAATGTCAATATTATGGGTTAGGAGTGCAATACCGAATATATTGAACATATCAATATAACGATGGACCTTACCATTTTCAAGGAATTTTTTAAAAGAAGACAATTATTTTAAAGCAAAAACAAAGCTTACTCAGGATCGGTGTGTCTTCTTTTCTTTGACAAACTCTGTGTTGATTTTACAAGCTTGGTGTGGTCTTCTAGAGCAGCTTGAAAACTGTATACAAGGAGAAAAACATAGTTCAGTCACATCAGGCTCTATTGCTTAAACTAAGAATTTGTCAAATCCTAAATAGGTGAACTTGTCCTGGTGTGACAACTGCTCAGATAGAAGATGCAATGAACATGCAAAAATCTTTTTCTCAGAGCAGCGAGTCGCCCTTTTCACATCATAAGCTCTTAGCATTATAATCATACACTGCACCGTGACTGACCAGACAACTTCCCACCCCCAATTCCCATCGCAAAATTTCAATCGTTTTTTCCCTCATTACATGTGAAAATTTTTTCAATAAAAAAATAAGGGTGACTTAATATTAGTGCAGGAATCTGTAGCCACGTGGATCAGTTTGTCAAAACTGCATCAATGGTGACTGGAACTGTGCAGGGAAACAGACCAAAATTGCTTCTGTGATGCAACCAAACATTAAAAATGATGGTTGTTGTTGCGATCAGCCAGCCAAGTAATTTAAACATATAATGTAAGGTCAACAACATCTTCTACTCATGCAGTAAACACATTTGGAGTAACATTTAAATTACTCAATAAACCAAAGTAGGTAAAGAAATTTTGATTACATCGCAAAGGTATACTGCAATTACAGAATAATGTTCCTTTGACGAAATTTAAAGTTAATGAGCCGAGAAAGTAAAACTGACAGTTTGTTACCTCTTGACATCAATGCAAAAGTCTCTGGTGAATTCAAGCTTTCGCTTTGAGAAAAGAATCTTGGTCTCCACTGGAAGGTCCTTCTCCAAAACCTCTCGGAAGACTGCCAGTGTTTGTTCTTCATCAATTGGAGTCCTTTGGTACTCTAGGTCCACCAATTTCATGTAAAGCACCTCTTTAATCTGAAAAAGTATGTCAACTTACATCAGTATGATGATCCCATATCTCATTGTTTCCCTTCACTCTGATTGTTAGAGTGAGCCATTAGGATCATTTTCAATAGAAATGGGCCTCAATACTTATACATGAAAAATAGAAGCGAAAAAAGGCTTCAACTGGCCCTTATGTTTCATTCAACCCCTTTATGTAAGACAAACAACGGGAATCAGAATAAAATTCACAGATAATAGCACTAGAAATCAGAGGTAGTTGTAGAAATTGGAGGTAGTTGTGAGGCCAACAAGCATAATGTCACTGATGTGTCATAAGCTTGTGAGAGGTACCAGTTATCTCCAACTGACTTTGCAAACTCAAAGGACTTGTTGCTGCATATTCCACAAAATGACCATAAATTAAACAACGCTTATGAGTGATCTACAGTTTGAAGTTAATGGAATTGTTAAAATGAAAACAAACATTTAACTGAGTAATTACATCATTACAAAATCTACTCCCAAAACAACTCCTCCCTCCGAGGGAACCATATTAATTCTTAAGCGGTCAGAGCCATAGACTCTTAACTTTCCATAAACAAGCCAGAAGGCACTAGAAGACTGCTTACTCCTTTCTGTTTGACCGCATTTCTCAAAACCTCCTTGGCTGCTTCAATGTCTCCGACCACCTAACAAAGAACAAAAGAACCGGATGATCAATATTGACAATTTAGCTTCTTTCAAGTCACTTCAATGTTGCAAAGTGTAACTCTTTAGAATTCAAAAGTAAGCTAAGTTTGGGTGATGCAACTACAACTGCACGTTTGCACTGTCAACCCAGACAGTCACGAGGTATGCAATTCCTCACCTGAGATAGGCCACTCATGCATAGTCTAGTTGTACATGTCAAATCTTTCAAACAAGCCAAGGTTTTTCACTCAAGCAGAGAGATAATATGTAAAACTGAGAAGTGCTCTTTAAGTGATACAAATGGCAGCAAAATATTGAGTACAGCTAAAAAGTCCACAAATAGCATAACTTATTAAAGGAAAACATTTTTTCAGCTTTAATGCCCTCAATACAATGTTCCTAGGCTCTCAACTGTCTTCTGTGTTTTGGACGAATCAAGACATCTGCCAAAATAGTTCACACGGGTTTATCACTGACTTAAAAGTAATAAAACCCCAAGTCAGCTCTGTTGTTGGTCTGAAATGTCAATGTTTTCAAAAAATTTTGAAAGTTGAAGTACTTTCCCCTCTAGACACTTAGTATTCAGTCCAAAACAAACTAAGGATTCAACAGCACATTAATCTTCCAGGTACACAACATACCACTAATGGAGGACAAGGAAAACATGCATCTTTGGAAATTGAGTAAAGATGACATGCTATAACACAAACTGATAAGTAACAATGTTGTCAAATTTAAAATGCAAAAGCACAGCCTACAATAATGAAAATAAAAGTTGAAAATTCTTCAAGTCAATAATCCTATCCACATTTCACTTTGAAGCACTTGTAAATCCACTTGATT
Source organism: Stichopus chloronotus (assembly GCA_021234535.1). Classification (NCBI taxonomy): domain Eukaryota; kingdom Metazoa; phylum Echinodermata; class Holothuroidea; order Aspidochirotida; family Stichopodidae; genus Stichopus; species Stichopus chloronotus. The sequence continues at coordinate 25,968,382 of CM037843.1, forward strand.
TGAAACTATCGACAGTATTTTTCCAGGAGTAAGAGCGACTCTTCTCCATCAAAAAGCTTTCTGAACCTACCAAAATATAACACTCCTACAACAGAAAATGACAGGGTGTAGGATGAAGGGGAAAAGTCACTGTACTAAAAGATCTCACCTAAAAACCTGAAACTATGTATGGTGCATCCCATGTAAGGGAGAACACTGTTCCTGTTCTTCCTAGCCTGGAATGAGCAGCTCCCCCTCCCCTGCCAAACCACTCTCTTCCACTGATATGTAAAATTTGTTTTGTCCTACTTTTATCATTACTAATTAAAGTTCCTTTCTAAGCAAACATTCTACTTACCTTATGGAGAAAGCAAGACAGCTTGCTTGCAAAGAATGTCAAGTGGTCAGGTTTTTCTGATGCCTCAACTTTTTCTTTCAACATGGTGGTAACTTTGGTGTACTTCTTTTGCCGCCTTTCAAGATTGATTCTCTCCATCGTAATGGTCACAAGGCCTGGCATAGACTGTTCAGCATCAGAGAGGACTTTTCTAGCAGCGTCTATTGCACCTTTAGAAAGTGTTAAAAAACAATTGGAATACACTCATAATACATGACTTGTTCTCAAATACGAGTATGCGACTCAGACGGGTCGTAATAACGACAGTTGCTTTCAATCATTTCCCGATCCAAAATTGCTCGCTCTGTTCAGGACAGATTGGTAACGTTTGTAATGAGTTACTATCTATGATGATTGTCCTTACCATCCTGCGTTACAAGGTGAGAAGAAGTTTGGGGTATCGTAACCAAGATCAATGGCATACAAACTGCCACATATCTAATCAAATAGCCCACAAACTTTGTAAAAGTTTACGATTTTCTTTCTGGGACACATTCACTGGCAAAACTTTACCGTGTGCTGGTCAAAGTAACTTGAATGCTCATGAAACTGGTACCTGTAACAATACTGATGGCTTTTTGAGATTTCAATTAGAGACCATGGGAATACATCGGAATCTTGTGGTTATTTGTTTTTTTCTTTACATGAGAGAAAGGGGGGGGGGTGGAAGGGAGTGGGTAATCTCAACTGTTCTGAGTGACAGCGGAGTCAACAGTCAAAGTGATTGTTGAAACTGCTGTCAGGATCTTCTTGTTCCCATCTTCAGAATTATTCAACCCTTCTCTGTGAGAGATTTTATTTTCTTACGCATTTGGTATAATTAAGTGTCTCTACCAGTGATATCTGGAGTGAATCAAAAAACCTAGTCTAAACCTCAAAATTTCCGTAATGGCTCTAAGAGACTGGACTAACAACACTGCATGTTTTCATAATAGTTCACATGCACAACACATGGTAGGGACATCAAAACAACCATTATTCCCCGATACCAGCATATGAGTAGACGTCTTTAACTTTGCTTCAGCCAGACAGAAACTATTCACTGTGCAAACATGGTCAGTTTCAGAATAACAACATTTTTCTTTTCCCCTCCTTAGAAACTTTTGGGTCTAAGCCTCGTAACCTGTAAGTTTACTTGGTATGGCTAGTTGTTACATTCTAAAAGACTGGACAATCACAGAAAACAGAGAAGGGAAATGCTACCTTTGCTTTCTTCAAATGCAGCCCATTTAAGGTGCAGTAGAGGTTTCTTTGGTAAGTGGATGGTACATGCCCTTTGATAAACAAGTGATGCAGCTTCCTTGTCGATGGTTTCCATGTACTTGGCATACTATAAAAGGTATGAAAGAAAGTTTAACAAAGTGGCAACATTAAGGAAAGAAAGCATTCATGTATGGTTTTAATTGATATTATCATGTTGCAACTGATCCAATTATGGTTGATACTACAGCTGTGACCACAGTCAACATTTTCCAAATTAAGGAAAGTTCACAATTACAGGGCTCAGACCACTTTGCTAGCACGAGTTACATTTGTTGTTGATCAGCGTTGGCTCAAACACCTTCAACTGCATACTGTTATACAGAGAGTATAACTTGACACTCACTGTTAGGTTGGCAGATGACCTCAGATGCAGTTGACCAATCAACAGCAAAATAAAAAATGTAAGCCCTAATCATCCTTAGACAAAACTTGAATTTAAAGATGATAGTCGCAACCCATGATCCTTGCCAAAAATCTCCTCTCCTCCACTCTTGTAAAATATGGAAAAATTGTGCCACCCTTATTTACCTTGAGCCACATTTCTTCGTATAGAGCGCATGCAATCAGACACCTTTCAAAGAGAACCCTCACTCTTTCCTGTGAACCATTCTGAATTTCAAAATCCAAGTATTCTTTCCAATTTTTGATCTGACCTTTCTCTAACGGTTTGGCGTGGAAGTATGGCCGTCTAATCTGCAAGAAAGAATATTGAGTGGAAAAAAAAAAACAAGGTCAGTCTCTATGGCAATGGGGATAAGGCTGATATATGCCCATTGCTAGGTGCTGCAGTAATTGTCAACTTAGAGATCAAGTCTCTTGCATATTTGTCCACATGGCAAAGAATAACTGCAGCTTAACATTGCACTATGCGTTTGTGCCATCAGCTTGAAATCTAAAACTTACACGAGATGCACTGCCTTCATGTCTTTGCCTTGAAGACATCATCAGAAAGAAAAGGAAATCGAAATGCCACTCACTGAGGATGCAATCCTTACACCTGCCAAACTGACAATTTAGCTTATGATGCTTAGTACTGTTTTCAGTTACGACCTTGGCAGTCATCTCAAGACTTAAAGAGGAACCGTAGTGGGCGTTTCAATTGCAACCTACACTTAGTGCACACCTTTTTACATATGGTCATGACGGTATTGGTTTCATTTTCGTGATAACTTCTTTCCAAATAAAACTTCAAATTCCCCCCCCCCCCGGCCGTTGTTGTACAGGGTATCGCCATTTTGGAAATGTATGACGTATCACATGCACCGGCAATACTACGTGACATGTACAGGTGCATGTGTGACGTCACGAATCACGTAATTTTGCAACAACATGGCGACTTGCAAGTGAATAAAATTTATATTCATAATAACTCCATATTTTCTTGGCCGTGAATTTATTGTATTACCGAATGGTGTCTTATTGTTTGGAAAACTATATTTGAAGTATCAGAACTATCTGGGAGGCTGTACGACAGTTTTCCTTTAATTCATCTCCAACCCAAACAAGGAAAGAAAACAAGCCTACACAAGACAGCTTCCTGTAGACAACATCCAAAAACATATTAAAAATAACATCCGTGACAGCAATTCCTTCAAACTGGATCATTACCTGATCTTCAAATTTTTTGCGTTTTTTCAGCTCTTCCTCTGTTTTCTTGAACATATCTTCTCTGATTTTGACTGCCAGCTCTTTCACTGCTTCCAACTCCTTTTCATCAGACTGTGTGGCGAAGCAAATAAGATATATAGTAGAAGCATAGCAGAAAGATGAACACTAACAGGCTGACAAAACTGTAGTCTCCTAAAGTTACATAGTAATAGGCATAATGCTGAACAGAGACCTAGCTTCTGCAAAATGCTTTCTGCACTGTCATGAATAATTATACCATGAAATACAATCAATTATCCACATATACTCATGACCACTCCTACTTGCAAAGTCTTGTCTTACAACACCATTTGTTTGCCACAAAGAGTCCGCTTTCTGTATTTTTTTGAAGTAAGTAGCCCAGGCAGACTGCACTGGAAAATAGGCTACACGCTGAAAGTCGATTACAGTGTATGCAACTGTGGTACCGATCAAATAATGCTCTATTTTTGAAAGACTGAGTGGTGCTGTTGTCTGCTTTCACACTGTCACTTACTCAGCAGAGAGCAGAGCACAAAAGTTAAATGAAAGGAAACAGTGGATGAAATTCTCAAGTGGGGAAAATGATGCACAAATACAAAGACTGAGAAAACACTTCTGCACATATTAGACTATGTCATCTTAAAAAAACCAATGAGAACCAGAATCTGAACTGTTACACAAAACATAAACATTTAATTATTCCTTGCAGTGCGGTTCACAGACACTTTGCTTGGAAATAGTTAACAAATTAGTGAGGTGTTCATTTACCTGAATGAAATGAAGACATGAATGGTAATTACATCATGTGCAAATTCCACTATCTTTTTTTTATCCATTTTCTTATTGGAAGAAGGCTTTTGAATTTTTTTTTTTTGCCTCTAAGCTCACTTCGCTGATCAATCTCTGTTACGTATTACAGAGTGGGATGCTAATGGTTTCTCCGTGCCTTGTGTATGGTATTTCTTAAACTTGCCTCGGTCTAGATTCCCTTTTTTTGGAAACTAGATCAGAACAGGGCATCATATTTGACCTTTACTGACTTCTGAGTCACCTTTGACCTCAACAAGAGATCACACATTTATTATATGACATACAGATGACAACTATCAGAACTTTTAACGTTGATGACTTTCACACTGACTCATATTACTGGTTCTGTGCAGTTTCTTCCAAACCAAAATTTGCAAGAAAAAAAACGCCATTTTTACCAACTCATTCTTTGCCCTCGCATCTTCACCAGGAGGTGTCAAGTCAGCACCAGGAGGAAGGTCACCTCTGCCATTCGGTGTCTGCTCTTCATTGACCGACTCTACGTCCTCTCCGGGAGGTCCATCCTCACCTGGGGGTGCCCCCACCCCTGGGATAACTTCAATATCTTTATCTGTGCTCATGTCACTGTTCTCTTTGCTCGCTACATATTCTGCTCTATGTTTGAGGAATTCATCCAGAGAAAGTGTCTCCCTAGGAGAGTGGCTTCTGATAAGTTCTTTAAACCTGTTATAAAAGGGGGCATCACAACTTCAGCATTGATGAAACAAGCAGAGAAAACAGCACTGACTTGCTGTTTGATATGCAGTGTTTCTGGCTGTAAAACATGTCAGATTTTATTAAAGGATATCTTAACACACCTCCACAATTCACTGCACCCACTAAGTTCTGCATGTAAATCAACTAGCTGATCAAAGTTGTAAACAATTAGACCTAATTCACAATATTCAATATTTCTGGCAAATTTCATGCAATTATGGTCTGAGAGATCCGTTTCAATTTCCATTATAATTTGTCTTCGTAGATAAGTTTCCTAGATACAATGTCCTTTCAGTATTAATGAAGTAAGTATCACAATTTGACAGGTTTCATGCCAGGTAACACAAACTCTGCTGAAATTCTCACAGGTAAGTGGAAGGAAAAATTTCCAATCAGTCAATCTTCATTAAGTTAATTCATACATAATGCAAACAGCTATACATGATAAAGAGGCCAAAACTATAATTGTAACAACGTGTTTGTCATATAATGTATCATTATGAAGACATGGGTATGACAGTGTGTGATTTCATCAAAAAGGGATCAACCATGTCACATCATACGTTACTCACTTTGTCATGTGACTGGAGAGCTGCTGTGTAGGTATGTTTAACAACCTGTCGTATATGCCGGTCACTCTCATCAAGCGCTTGTGCTGCACTTCAAACTTGATGAAATACTCCCACAGTTTGTCCGACCGACTGTCGAGCCCACAGGCCTCGACAGCCCTTTCAAACAGTCTGTGGAAGTAGAGGAAGACGGACATGTGAATGAAAAAAACATACCTCAGAGTGCAGCAGTGGTACACTACATTCAAGATTGCTGAGCAGGGAGTTTGTGAAGGTTTGTGTCTACAAGATTTGTTCCTGTGAACTGCATCAAAAGCAGACGCGCCAGGAACAGAACATAGCTATGAGATGGAAGTGACAAATTACAGATGGTGAAACAAACCAATACCATGGACAAACTGCCATTGTAGGGCTTAACCGAAAAAGGCAAATGAGGTAACAATTCATTGACCAATATCGGAATCAAAGGTTTCACTCAGGCCATGTTATGCCTATCTTTTCTACACTAGCACATTTTTCTGATGTACTTGAGCATCTCCAATCTGATGATCCCTGACTGCAGCTGTCATCTGATAACTTTTAGCTTTTGAGTCCAATTACAAAGTGTTCATAAGTTGGTGAATACTAATGAACCCTTGCTATTAAAGAAATCACCTCCTCTAAACACCAACATCACCTTTGGAAGCTTTAGGGATGACTGGCATTTATGTTTTGGGAATCTCACATTTACAAGGAGAAATGTCACAGCTAGGCATACATCATCACATGCACAGCTGTGTCATCACCCTTTAGGTATGCTGTTTTGGATTTTGGAAAGGAATGAGAGCTCTTGCTTTTGAACTTTAAGTGGGCAATCATATGCTCATAACAGAAAATTTTCTCTTTCTGTTTTAAGATGCAACTATGTTAACTTCTATGCAAAACAAAAACCATTTAAGGAGACATACTCTCTAATCTTTTCTTCTCTCTTCTCATCTCTAATGAGGTCTTGCATCTGGAAGGTGATGTAGTGAATCCAAAGATCTGGACAGAGAGGAATGGCTTTCACACCTCTCTCATAAACCTGCATTCCAAAATAACAAAATCACAACAAATTATTCCACAAACATGTTCTCAACACTTCACATGACTGAATCTGCATAGAGAAGGAACGAGTGCCTGCTGGTGGAGTTCAACGTATGATTTGCAACACCCATGTTACGTTCAGTTCAAGTGTTTTCTTTTCTTACAAAGGTCAAATCTGCCGCAATGTGATTTCATCAGAAGTCTCCAGCTTCAGAGCAATTTATAAATCAGAGGACAAGAGCTCCATGAGAGGCATTCTCCCCTTCTCTCCATTGTATTCTAGCAGGAGGTATGTTATCGATCTCAAAAGCATCAAATGTCAAGAATAATGGATGAGGGTACCACCTTTAAGCAGAGTCTTCATCCCATGCTCACTCCGCCATCCCTAGATGCTTCCACCACATGCGCGAAAGACGAGCTCTCCCGTCACATTCCGAATTCACTTATCAAAAAAAGAACAATGACTAAAACAAGGTGGGGCAACCTTCGACATGCCCCAAGTTAAAAAAGATTGATAAAAAATAATAAAACGTTCGTATGATAGTAGCTGAAAGAGCTTTGTCATTTGGGCTGGAAAGGGTGTATGTGGGAGCTTTTGCTTTTTTCTGAAAACAAGAGAAAATAATACAGAATTAGTGAATAAAAGTGCAAAGAATGAACTGAAATGGCCAGCAATAACACCATGGTGAAACCAATCAACCTAAAATGAATTTTCCAGTCAAATCAATTTCCTTTTGAGGTGATTAAGTACCTTGTATGCAACATCTGCATGTCCGTGCTTTCGTTCAGTATCACCATACTTCTTCCAGTAACCATAGCAGTATGGATAATGGTTGAAAAATTGATCAAATGCTTCCCTGTAGAACTCTATTATATTCTGTAAGGGAGATAAAAAAAAATATAAATCAATGCAGTTCTTTGTGAGGAATCCTCAAATAGGGCTGAAAAGAAATTCCAACCAACTTCTTCAAGTGAAATATATTGATAGTAGTTTCATAGATCATCAGTCAACAAACGACCATAACATCATTAAGAAAGATTATTTGTGCATTGTCGGTCAAGTCATGCTATGATTCACATCACACTTCCACACATCAGACACAACATTCAACCAAGAAAGAGAGCCGCAAACTGCATTGTTTTACTTGGCTATGTGTGGCAATTTTCATCACAAAAGAAATGTAATGTTCCACAATAATGTTCAATGCCAGCTGCAGAAACAATAAATTTGTCCCTGTTCTACTGATACAAGCAATTTTGAATATTATTATAAGAAACCTATGGCATTTACAGAGTACATGTGTAAAAGCTGTGAAATTCAACCAGTCATATCTATAGTGTTGTCAAACTATTCAATGTCGTCTACGGTTTTGATGTCAAGGCATCTGATGGAATCAGGGGTTTCACTGCGGGCATATTATTGATCCAAGTGAACTGTCCAATGTACCTTGAATGTGGAATTGTATAAAGCTACTGAAGAAACAGTGATCTTGAAGGGTTTGAATTGGAGGAACCCAAGCAAAAGAGGACATTTTATCATCCCTTTTGGCCAAGTTGGATCAAAATCAACCATTAATCCTAGAAGTGATATGACTATGCAATGTGTCTTTGACCTCTGCTGTCCTCATGTGACTTCTACCTCAAACATAAAGCTTTCTTGTACTCATTAAGGTTCAGTCCACATACGCAGTCTGTACTTTGTGCAATCTTCTCCTCACAAGATTATTCTGTCAAGCACACACACAATCACATATGAAAGCAACACGTCAACAATTGCATTTCACAGAAATGAAAACAGGGCTTGTTGTAGGTGTTGTATAACAAATACAACTTTTACACATACATCTTTTCCATATCTTTCTTTTATTGTCACTCATTCATGCTTTATGCATTAGACGGTTAAAACCATTCTAATATTAAGCGGACACCTAGACCACAATAACATACATCTGGACCATACAAATATGACAACTACTGGCGATACCTTTTGTTCTACATACTGAAGAAGATACGTCCAGCCTGTAAAATCTCCAGGATGTTTTCTCACTGCTTCCCAATATTTTTTCAATTCTGGAGGTTTCTCCGGCACTTGAGAAACATTTTGCTGACTTTCACCATCAGATGAAGAGCCTGTTCCATCTTTGTCTTCTTCTACAGAGGTGACAAAAGAATTATGGATTGATTGACAGTTTTCCAAATTGAAGGTAAATTAGTGGTCACTTGCCAATCAAAACATCACGATGTGTCCAGGGTAATTTGCTAAAACATTATGGGCTTCAATGCAGTTTTTATCTTACAACTTGTTGCAATATAATACTGCAGTGTTGACATGTGTTTTTGTTAACTTAACAGGCATTAATGCAAGATAATACTATGGAGCATTGAGGAACAACAAACAAAGAATGTCGCTTTCATTTGACTGCGTAAATAAGTGTGCACTAACTTTCATAGTACATAGAACAATGTTTTCATGATGGTAACTATTTTTGCAATTTCCTCAACTGTTATTCAAGTTCTCTGCTAGCTTTCCTTTAATTTGTACTTAAAGTAATGATGTTCTTCACATTTAATAAGCAGAGCTCTCCTATTCTTACTTTCATTTACCTTTCAACATTAAGTCATCCTACATCTCCCTCCACAAACTCAACTTACTTACATGCTATAGCCTACTGCAGGACTTGCTTCTAACATAGCAAGGACTACAAATGATTGTGTAGCATTAACCTAGCCTTACTGTAGGTTTTGTTTCCCATCAGCAGCCTTGAGCAGACCCATATTACAATTGGCCTTGGCCCATATACTTTTCAACATTTAAATATTGTTTAAGTGCATCATTTTAGTTAAGAGCTATAACTCCTGTCAGCCTGCACTCATGCAGAGTCACAATTTCTAATTGGATCCCTTCGGTCCAAAATTGTGAGGCAGCCAGGCTTAATTCCAGACTTTCACCATATTCACTATCCAATAACGAAATGAATCATTGTAATTTCTGGAACAATCTTTTTTTTTTCGCTTGCATGTTCATCACAAGTTTTTCTTCATCTGGTGTCATTAATACTTAAGCAACATATAAAACACATACATGTAACTTTCCACTGAAAGTAGACTAGCCTAAAACAGTCTTTATTTTCTACACCAAAAATTAGCCTCTCGGCTACTGCAGTGCAAAAAGAAAGCTGAATACAAAAGCAGAGTCATTAAAGCTTAGGCCAAGAGAATGAAACTGAAAGTCATAGACAAATGCAGTTTTTTTTCATTGGTCAGTACATTTCAATGCTTGCAATGGCGAACTGAACTACAGTGAACAAGGGTTGGATCGTTATTCTGCCATAGGTACTTTCCACCACAGAGGATGTGTTCATTCTGCCATAGGTCACATGCCTTTTGGTCATGGTGGAAAAGTACTATTGCTATGGTAGAATGAACCACTTACTACAACACAAAAAAAAGCTGTAAAGTAGCTGTAAAGCACTCAATAGTTTGTCATCTTCTATAGAGATATGGGCAGTGGACTGTTTTGTGAATTGAAGGCTTAGGCCTATACAATTTCAAAGCCACGTATGAAGTCGCAAACTGACAATTGCACGAATTGGTACAAATTTTCTACTTAGTGAAAACACTACAAAATACCACGGTCAATTTGGAGGAACACTCTTAAAATCATGGATTCATACTGTACTTAAATATTCTGCTATGTTGCTGTGAGGATTCAGATAGACTGACAGTACGGTACGCACAAATAGGTACAACAAGTTATGTTTCCTAATTGATTGGCACACACACTGTTCACTGGGTTGAACGTGACTGAGTATTTTGGCTTGATGGATAAGGCGTTCACGTTTCAAGCAGAGGCACGATCACAGTGCCACTGTGAGGAAAGACAAAGGATTATGTCACGTTAAAAGAATAGGATTTTGATCATTTATCTAGATGAAGAAGACTGTGTCCCAAGCGGAGGCATGATAGTGGTGTCACAGTGAAGAAAGACTAGTACAGTATGTCATGTGACAGTAAAAAGCTCCTTTCCAAAATGTCATTTTCATGTCACACGACCATTAAATGAATAGCTCATAACTTTGATCATTTTAGCTGGATGTACCAAGACTTTGCGAGAGAGGGCATGGTTGCAGTGCCACAGTACTGCACACTTCAAGTAATTGTGTGTATACTGAAAAACAAGAAGGACAAGATTATGCTTAATCTTAACTTTTCTTTATTTTTGAATGTACACGCGAGGTTGTACATGGACGGACTATGTCTTTCAGTGAAGGAAAATGACAGTAACTACTATGAAAAGCAATGGGATTGGCGTAAAACAGTAAAAAACAGAAATCATATTTGAAAATTAATGGTTCTTAGTATAAGTGCCTTCATAATGCATACAACAGTCAGGTCTCACTGGTGTATATCAAAAAAACATACTACTCCAAGTCATGGCTCCTTGGTCGGTGTCAGGAATTGTAGTATTTGGTAAAAGGAAGCATGGTATTTAGGAATAACCTACGAATTGATCACCACGGTACGGCGTCAGTGATCCTGAGTTGTTTTGACTAACTGAATATTCAATACTAGTATACTTCCCATTGGCTTGAGAGGCTAAAAAAAATTTCAACCCATTTAAGCTTCACTTAAAAATGCCCCTAAATGCCCCCAGTGAAAACGATTCATACTATGTTTTCCTTGTAGTAAATGATGCAGAAGAACTGTTCATCTTTACGACAAGATAACTACAAAAACTGTTTTTGGTGACCATTAGAAGCACAAAACAGAAAAATTCAGCATCATTCACTCAAAGGCTTGCAAAATGGCATACAGCCACATATTGGCCTATTGTTACATTCAGTTTTTAGAGTAAAAATTTGTCCATTTCCTCATTTTATTTTGGTAAAAAGCTTATGCAGAAAGGTGAATGTGGTGCCAAAGATCGTTTGTGCAAAGTTTGGTAATAAAAAGGAATCTGTGAACATGAGAGTCAACGACCCTGGCGAGGGTCAGCTAATGCCATGGGTTAAAAATTTATATTTGCTGCGCAGGGGCTGTGATGTGGAGTGTAATTATATCAGGCCATGTACCATAATGCACAGCCCGGTACGAATTTAGAATAAGTGACTGGAAGTGACGTCAACAAGGTATCAGACAACTAAAAGAGTCCGAATATCGTCTATGTCCCATCTTTTGTTATTTTCTTTTAGTTTTTTTTATCTCCTCGGTATTTCAAAGTTGTGAATTTTCTGTGAAATGAACAAGAGGTTACTAGTTGCATTATACGTCTTACCCCTTGCTATGCTACGAGGGCTAATCTGGTGGTTAGGGGGTTGAAAATGCATACAATACTCATAGGCCTATTCCAACCTAGTCATGTAGTAATATTTACATATTCATGTAGCATAAATAAGTATATGTCCACTAACCCTATTCCCTAACCCTGAATCATGACACCTAACCCCTTCCCCTAACCCTGTTTACTAACGCTAGGCCAAAGTGCATTCCATATGTCTATTTTTTACAGCACGAAACCCATTCAACATACCGTAGCCCAGTCTGCATTTCATGCACTCAGAACTGAAGATCTTCGGCATGGACCTGGCATTTTCCTTATGTTTTCTATTCTTTTTTGGGGAAAAAACTTTGGCGTGGGCCTGACATGGAATGCACTTTGGACCATAGCGACATAGGTAAGCCACTTCCACTCCACTGAATATGTACCTTAGCCAGTGACACTACCCGTCACTTCCGGGCACTGATTGTAAATTAAACCCCACAGCCCTCTTCAAGTGCCAGTCGAACCCAAATTACGACAGACTAGGCAACAGACCTCAGGTAGGCTACATTCCTTTGTTGGCTAGGCCTACAATAACTGTAACTTGTATGTGGGCCTAGGCTAGGCCTAGACAGAGCCTAATTTGTTAGGTCTTAACCTAGCTAAGGTAAGCCTAGACTATGTCAGTATGTGATTGACTAAAGTTTGGCCGAACAGTACCATAGGACTCCAAAGTCCGAGTATAGCCTTTGGCCTAGCAAGTAGCATAAGCCTAACTTAGGCTAACGTTAAATGAATTAGGTAAATTAGGCTAGCCTAGACATGCTTAGCAGCTTACCTATCTTTTCCGCTTTCTCCGAATTTGGTGGGACTGGTGTGCCTTCGGTATCTGACATAGCTATGAGTTTCTACAGGTTACAATCAATATCTTGATTTCCTATTTCGTAGGACCCATATAGTTTCACGACAGGCGATGCATATGTTTCGTTTTTTCTGGTCTAGCCTACAGGGAGTGCAGCTCTACAGCTATCATTATCAAGTCCCAACCGTCCGCATACAGCTACCGCAGACCTGGTGAAGTTATACTGGTACGTAAATGTGTACGTGCTGGTTGTACCCAACGCCAGCTTCCGACATTGAGACGCAGTTATTGTGCGCACACTTCAAACCACCGCGTGTTCTTTAGACTTTACCTGACCAGACCACCTGCCACTAAAAGCCAGACAAAAAAGTTAGACTGCTTGCATACAACTGGTATTTAAGGTGGATACATTATTGCATATCAGAAAATGAACGATGTAGATGTCTACACAGGCAGTGATCTTAGTCAGCTGACTAATAGAATTGTTTACAATTTTTTTTTTTGTGGGTTGCATGCACTCACTCTGAATTCTGATACCAGCCGTGAACAACTTGCCAGCCTGCAGATGCAGTTGTACACCAGTACGAGCTGAGAGTGAGATTGAGGCTGTAAAACTGAGTGAGCAACACCTTTTGAATGATTTTGATGAAAGTTTATGAAATGCTCGCTGGAATTTAAGAAAGAAAGGTGTAACATTTGGTACGTTGAATATCAAATTCGTAAATTTGTCACTACTGTACGTAACTGAGACTTAGCCTACGTTATTTACACTAACTTGACTAACTTACTGTTAATGATCAATGCCTGGTCTATACAATAATTAGGCTAGGCCTGTTCTCCGCTTGCTAACAACAGTAACAATGTTCAGCAGCACTAACTTAAAATTTCAACGTAAGTTAGCCTAGGTTCTTGGCCTAACGTTACTCGTGAGGCTCAACGTGAATTGGTGATGATCGACAATGCAGGGCCTGAAAAGGCTACAGGTATTTGTTGTTAACAAGTAAACTGTAGAATCAATATATCGTAACTGAAGCCCTACGGCAGAAATAATTTTCGCCAATGTGCCTTTTACTTTAAATTTCAACTTGACACTAGAAAACACTGAAATAATTAACACAAAAACATGTCATCACATTTTTTTCCCTCTTCTGGAATAAATACATGCTAAAGACAGTGTTTTTATCTCATTTGTAGCAGTTGGTTCAAGGTCATAAGCCTGCTCAAGAATCCTGCTCTTCCTCATTTTCTGAGTCAATATTGGACTAGTGACATAAACCCTGCAAAGCTTCTCAGGTCGAAAATCCTGCTTTTCTTAAATAGAGGGGGATATTGCAATATTAAAATCAGAAAGAAAATACACCCCGATGGTCCTTATAGAGATAAGTTGAACCAATGTATCAAGATCAAGGACACCTCCGCATTCTTCTTACTACATCTTAAATGATCAACATACAATTTGAATACGAATAAACCCATGCTGTGGCAAATAATGAACAGATAGTAGGGCTAGAACATTAGCTGTGCACAGTGAATGGTCATTCAAGCCTAGTTTTGTGTATATATTACAGGACGTATATCCTTCTTACGCTTTAGTCTGTAGTTAACACAGGACGGATGTATGTCTTACGCAGGTAACTTGTTGTAGTGGATTCACGGATGCAACATTGCTTCTTGAACTAGGCTATTAAAGAATGACGCAAAACACATGCTCGGGCTCACAGATAAAATATTTCTACGTCCATTAGAGATATACCGTATTTGAAATTTCAAAATGTGGCTGAAACTGGAATTGCCAGATTTTGCCAAAAATTCAAGCCAGAATTGCCAGATTCAGTCAAGTGGAAGAACCAGAACCTTCTGCATGTGGTTGTAAATGTCTGTTCCATCTTTATGTACTTTATGTGCCGTAAACAGAATTTTGGCATTTTCATTGGTAGTTTAACCAGAAAGCCCACTGTATATGAATCTCACATCTTTTAATTATAAGGCTATCTTGGTGATTTCCTCACACATACTGTGGCATTCAAGTCTATTTGAGTTTGTGACTGAATGTTGTGCAGTGATAGGAAACTTGCGCAATGCCCACCAGGGTATCGCTTTGGGGGGGATGTTGTGTTCCTGATGGGTATCATTAAAACCATGTATTTAACAACCACTGTACAGTAGTCAGTTGAAGCGTCTGAAGCTCGACCTGCAACTTGCTGAAAATGAGCAATTTGAATGATGGAGTTGTCTGTCGGTGCAAATCAGGGGACAAAAAGTAAGTACTAGGTTTACAAGAAAACATACTTTTGTTAATTCTTCCCTAAAATTGGCAGTCATCATCTAATTTGCATGCATCGCTTTGAGAAGGTATCAATTTCATTTGTTAACCTTTAAATTTCAGAGAGATTTTCATGGTAAAACCTCTGGTATGCCAAGTGGGGGTAACCACACTAATGACAGTGTAGGGGTCAGAAATGTGCTGATAAGCAATTTCATTGGTAGGATAATTAATAGGATGTTATCCAGTTGTCCATTACCACAGTATACGATTGCAGTAAAGTGTGGTAGTGTATCATATGAAATTTTATCCATACATGGCTCTCAATAGGTCTCACGGCTCTTATTTTTTACTGATTTCAGTTTACAAGAAATGGTACTACTGTACTCTAACCACTAATGTGGTTTGGTACTATTTGTTAGTTCAGTTACACTAACCCTTTTTATGATATTGACATTACAATGTGTGTCTCATCATATTTTAGGCATACTTTCTGCACTGAAGCTTACAAAAGTACCACAGTAATTTGCACTTCTTTATGTGATGCTACGTTTGTTAAGATATCGTATGATGTCCTCACTATTGTGGAAGGAATTGGCTCGCTAGATGTGCTGAAACATTGAAAGAGGCAAAGGTACTTGACAGTGTATGGACTATGTTATCAAGGAGGAAAAGAATTACAAATGACGAAAAGCATGAACTTGAAAATCATGAAAATTATGTACTGTAAAGCAGAGACCCATGTGGAAGGGACTCAGTAAACAGGACAGGACAGTTTTCAAAGTTAAGGGTTGGGATGGACTTAGGGTGATATTGTCTAGGGCTACAGGTTGGGGGGATTGTGATAATGTCAGGAGCATTCTGGCAAACTTAGGTGTGATCATGTGGAAAGGGTGATGAGAGGGTTGTGTACATCATACACCTCCCAGGCCACATACAAGTACTCAAGAAAATTATCCTTTCCTTTGGGGACTTCACCGTTGTCCTTGAAAGGTGGTCTGTAAGGTATATATACTCCAGATATGGACATACCTAGCTGTTGATGCTGAAAATCCTTTCGTCTCATGTAACCACTCATTTTCAATTTGGTTGGTACACACACCTGTCATTAAAAACCACGTCAGAGGCATAATCAGCGTAACATGGATTAAACAGAAAAACATGGGTAACACTCAAAAGGGGGGATGAAGTTACTTGAGGTATCAAGGTTAGCAGGAATGCAACAATATGCAATACCCTTATAAGCATTGCTATGTTTTTTTTTTTTTGCGTGCCTCCTGGGTGCCTATCTTTGTATATTTCTTTAGCTCCATGTTATCTATGTATGAAGTGGCTCATTTGGTTACTCCAGCGGACTTGTGATGTTCGTGTCACAGGTTCGATCCCCGCTCAGTGTGAATACCGGCACTGATTTTCATGGTACTGCCCAACTATAGTTTTGACCACAGACGTAGTACCTCCATCCCCAAGATAAAAAAGGTGTAGCAAATAAGCCTCTAGAGTCATATTTTTGCAAAAATTGCACAAATGATCCATGCATGTGAAACTTTATACACACAACCTTAAGCTAAATAGATTTTGAGGAGGAAACTTTTTTGTAGCCATCACTAGTTGCATTAACCCCAGTGACAGCTCTGCTTTTGGTGATACCCACAGGTGCCACAAAGAGATAGGTTGTGTGTAATTCCCATTTCTCCTAGCCAAGATAGGGTGTTTCCTTTGGAACTATTTATCAGTCAGTAAAAACTGAAAAGTAGCATGTCTTCACTCTTCTTGTTGGGGTAATTTGTTACAGACTGTTAAGTAGTGGATCTGGTTGGTGGAGACACACTGTATCTAACAATCAGTTTAGAGCTGTACTGTCTATACCATGTACTTGTCCACTTGTGGACCCCTCTGAATGATTCTTTAAATCCTACCTCATTTACATCAGGACTTCCTCCTTGAACTTTTACTTACTTTTACTTAGCTATTTCAAGGTCCTGCTTTCCTGTTGAATTCTCAAAGGCATCTTCTATAGAGTGGACACTGAACAAAGCCTGACACCCCATCTCATCTTTTGGAGGGTTCTGACATATTTTTTTTATTTGTGTAGTCAACAAGGTCTGATTATACATGATTAATTCTAGTTTTGGAAGTGCTTATACATAAATATGTACAACATGTAAAGTTGATGCATTGTTCTCAGTAACTGCTGGCAATTAATTTGAACTGCCAAATCCTTAATGTGCTCTTATGGTGGCGTATAACAATGCTTTTTAGTTAAGAACTGTTTTATGTTGTAATGATGTGTCAAATTCAAGTCTAAGTAGCAATAATGTTTGTTTTCTAGTCATCTTTTGTCTCTCTCACAGAAAGGTGCATAGCATCAGTAGAAGAACAGGAGAGTTATATTGGGGTGGATAGAGGAAAAAAATGCAAGAGGTAGAAAAAAGAGAAATTAACGTGAGACAAGTTACTTAAAAAAAGGCGGTGTCATTCATCTTAAAGATTACCTACCAACTCTTTTAGTGACCCAAACATAACCAGGCCTTATTTTACTTTGCTCCACCCCATCAGGAGTGCCCTCTTTTAGCTTGTCTGATTGTGAACCTGTCAGTTCTGGTCACTGATTCTGCATTAGCATTGTGTTCACATAGGTCGATGGAGACAAAATATGAAAATATAAAAAAGGTAAAATCAAATCTAAGTACATATCAGGTAGGCATATGGGGTGTAGATAGGAATGCAATGACTCCTTTTTGATTCCTTGCCGTAGGCAGGGGAATCTATGCAGTCCTGATGTTGTGTGTGTGTATGTATGTGTGTATGTATGTGTGTGTGTGTGACGGTTGCTCGTAAACACTCTATCTCAAGAAGGGTAACTCTGAGTAATTTCATTTTTGGCATGTAGGTTGCCCATATTGAGTAGATGATCCCTATTGTTTTTGGTGTCCAAATCTTGCATATTAATGAGGTTATGGGGTAAAACATAAAAAATGTTAAAACTGCCATAGTTCCTTATCCGTGGGTCAGATTTGTTTTAAACTTGATAAGGTTGTCTGTTATTAACAGGTTCACGACCCTGTGAAATTTAATGCTTATCAATAGAGAGGAAGGGATAATTTTTCACTATAAAACAATAATAATAGTCTAAACACCATTATTGTGGTTATTATAAACTACCGTACAAATGCATATGGGGCTACATTGTGCAATGGCAGTTTTTTATTCTGTCGCACACAGTTAACTCAATGGGATTGCTCCCTACAGTACTGCATTTGTAACTTAGTGAGTAACTTCTAGTGTGAGGGGTCTCCGATAAGTTGTCCAGAGAGATAGTCTTGGTATGGGGGGTCATGGGGTCAGAAAGACAAGGTGGCATTATATTTCATGCATTGGAATGTTAATGGGTTTACAAAAAAAAATGAAGAAAATAAAAAAAACCATCTGTTCTGTCATTTATTTGGATAATATCAATATCCAGAGGAACAGCTGGTAGCAGAACAAGGTTTCTTAACAATCAAATTGGAGTGCTTTCAATCATATTTCACAATGTCATAAAGGATGGAGGAAGCAAAAATATTGAGGAGGAATCATAACTTAGGGTCAACTTACGAGGACTTTGAGTGTGTTAAAAGCTACTTGTAACAAGGAAGAAATTATCGCAGAGTCGATAAAGGAAAATTTGCAAAAGGCAGAGCGCCAATTTTAGGCAATGGAAGAGGTTCATGCTGATCTGGCTGGGCTGTTGTCTGATGAAGCATTTGAGCAAGCAGAAAGCTGGATGTTGGAATGCCAAAAGCATTATACTGAGGAGAGGGAGGAAGCATTGAAAAAGTTAAAGGAGGAAATTGAGTTTCAAATTAGCGTTGGAATTACCTAAGGCAGAAATTCCACCATACGATGGAGACCCAAGAACATTCTGGTCGTTTATGAAGAATTTTGAGGTAAACATGGCAGACAAGCGGAGTTCAGATGAGGTAAGGTTGAGTTATTTGATTCAACTAACAACAGGCAAAACTAGAAGCAGCATTGATTACTGTGTGTTTCTTGGAGCTCAGAGATAATGTTGACTGATGTCATACTCATACTGTACTTGATGTGTGGGTTGTATGGCCTGGGTAGGTGATCCCTATTGCTTTTGGTGGACGTCAAATGTCACGTTCATTTTAGGTCACCAAAATAAAGGTCATTTTGGGTTAAAGGCTTGTGGTGTATCAAGAAAAATAACTGCAGTTGATCTTATACTTGTCATGTGAATAATTCATGTTTGTTGTAATATAACCATGTAGCAAGGAATCACAAAGCCTTTTGGCTTTCTGGTTAAACTAATTTTTGTTTTCAAATTGTATTGCAAGAGCTTCTGGGAGCTTAGTGTAAGTCAGTAGTGAAACAAAAGATAAATTTTGTTGAGGCAGCAAGTTATTTGGAACATGATATCTTAATGTTCAGTTTGACAAATTTTTCCAAGATGTTGAGAAACGTACGTAGGCCTTGGGTAAGTCAATGTAACTGCTGGTAATTAATTTGAATTGCCAAATCCTTCATGTGCTCTCATGGTGGGGTATAACAATGCTTTTTACTTAAGAACTGTTTTATGTTGTAATGATGTGTCAAATTCAAGTCTAACTCGAAACGACTGTTTAATTGAAATGAATGAGTACCTTTAGCCCATTCCTTTAGAAGTTGGCACATGCAAATATGCTACAGAGGCAAAACTCTAATTTTTTGACAAATAGCTGAGAAGTGTCCTTATTCTTCCAGAGGTGGCAAGATGTAGATTTTTTTTTCATGGTTTGATATACACTCCAAATATTGCATTGTCATACACGTCACTGAGCGTCAAAAGGCTGAAAAAGTTATTTGCGTGAAGATTGCTGTAGCAGTAGGGAAAGCCAAAGTGAATTTCTGTTCCTGAAGCAGACAACAAATACTTTGTAGTGTTCACTTCCTAATCCGGTATAAGTCCTTTATAGAAATGTCAAGAACGATACAAAGAACAGATTAATATGTGACCTTGATGACAAAAACCTCACTTCAAAGCTTACTCTCTCCATCTAAATAACAGCTCCCTGGTTTGCCTATACGTTGAATGCATGAGTTGACTTTAAGGAAGCAAATTAAAGATTCATGTAATGCACAGGCCTAGATTGTTAGGATCAGACAGATATGATGTACAACAATTCTCATACCACATTTGCAGCATAGCTAGGTCACCGATTCACTTCAGTAATAGCATCAGTTGATTTTCATAGTTTTGTCAATCAAAAGCAGCATCATGGATGGTGGTGGGGGGGGGGGGTTGGGTGTTCTGGAAGAGGGATATGAGGATAGTGAGGTTAACTTGTCCATGACAAATGATATATTCATGCCCTAGAAGTGTTTGCAAGTTAAACTCTTGACTTTTTAAGAGTATTTTATGAGTTAAAAACTGGTTACTTGGTAGAGGAATTATTTCTTTATAGGCAAAAAAGTTGAACTTACTGTATGGTACTTAAAGTCGTGTGACATGAAAATAACATCGTGGAGTATTGGGAGCGTTAAACATTGGAAGTATTAAACATTGAAACATAAACATTGAAAGTATTAAAAAATAGCCATAAATTTCATCATTGTCAAAGATTGGACAATTTACAGGAAAATTAATGTCTCACAGCTGTAGCTTCAATAAACATTGGCTTAGTACTGTATGCAACTTTGTTACAACAAGAGATTGACTCCTATGATATGTCTTATGTTAATCCTTTTTTATGTAAACTTTATATCAAGGACATTGGTGAATTTTATATGCTCTGAGTGTTTTATTTTGGAAGCATGGATTTCCTTCTTCACAAACGTCTATATCACTTGCCAATGTGAAACTTAGTCATGAAGTAATTAAGAGGCAAAATATATAGGCTTAACAAAAGAAAATCTGATGCTTTGCAATACTCCATGTCATCTGTTTTCCATTTTTCTCACACTTTGAAAAGTTATATCTCAAAAATCGTGAAAGATATAAACAAACTTTCATTGAAGTTACACTCAGGGCTTTACTTTGCAACTTCTGAATTACGGGCGCTCTTTTCTAGAAGCATATATCACACAACCTTTAAGGACATACAGTAAAAGTCGAGTGCAATGTCCAGATAATGCAACGAGTTACGTGTGATGTTATGCTGTCTCTTGTTCAACTGTTCTTTGCCTATTACTTTTTGAATTCTGATCTTCTTCCTCAGGGTCCGATCCGTGTGTGCTACGACGTAAGTTACAAGGAGATATCCGACAGCTTTTATTGAGAACATACATACACACATTGTATACCACCATGGGAATAGGGAACATTTTAGCATTGTCCCAAGTGACTGGCTATGTGTTGAGTATCATACTCTTCTTCTTCATAATGTGGCCGATGTCTGTCAGCATCAGCAACTTCAATGGTAACTGCATTCTCTTCTCCTCCGGCGAGTATGAGTCACTCTCAGGTAAATTTGATGTGACCTACTGGGCATACGGGAGCAGCTGTGTGTTTGTCCTCTTCCTCAGTATGCTGACGCTGGTTGTCTCCATCCTGCAGACCATCAGACTCTCCACACATTTGATCAAAAACACGGACAGGTATGAATCCCTTCAATTTGTCTTAAATTTAATGTTCATTACTCAATGTCACCCTGGCCTTGGACATCACCAGTGTAATTCAAGGTTGAAGGTGTTTCCACTTTCAGATAAAAAAAAAAAAAAAGAGTACAAACAGTAAGATGAAACAACTATTGTACCTGTAGGACTGAGGAAGCATTGAGGTTATACCAGCACCCCCCACCCTTACAATCCAGTGACAACAACTCTGAAGGAAGGTCGTGGGACTGTTAGATCTGATTTAGTTGGAAGTTGAAGGGTAACAGTAGCAAATTAAAACTCATTATATATGTTGCTAACATAGGCCTACTATCATAGCCTGAGCAGAACTCCAGATCCTGTTGTGGGATTCATTACAATCCCACGTGGGTATGGCCTCTCACTTTTGTTTCTTCAAACAGACTTGGATCTCATAAATATAGTAATAGCGTATGGAATCATTGCCCGCACAATGGACGTTTGTTACACATGCATCAGCTCTAAATGCATTTGTGATACCAACGTCCTTGTACTATCCCCTGGATTTCGACTTAATATGCATTCCCATTGTAAGCTGTTGAAATTCATGTATGCCGACGTAATCAGTTACAGTCAGTAGCACTCAGTACTTCTTTTCTTTGGGCTATGATAATTCATGCTCTTTTGAACCAATCTTTAGATGTTAAAAAAAAACTCATAAATATAGAGACCGTGTGTCTTAGATGAGACAAAACTCTAAGCATTCACAGGAAAATCGGTTTCTAGGCCTATGTTAAACAGTCGTACATATCAACACCTGCTGGGAAGGTTAATGGAATAAAAAAAATTAGACCTTACAATCATATTAAACTTAAATGAAATAGTTTGATCAATATGAAAATAAAGTATCATGTCAGAAGATTACACTTAGACTACACAATGTCACTACTGTACTCATTCCACAGTTTTACACACATTTGTGTGTGCTTTGGTTCCAACTTACCCAGTGATATGGCCATACCATTTTGCAATTGAAAGTTAAGTACTTGTGATATCGTTTACGAAAGTTTCATGTAGCAACAACACTAAAAATACATACAAAAGCAAAGTAATGCCAATGACTAATTCAGTTACAAAGTGCCCCAGTGGAGAAAAAAAAACTTTACTTTTTTTATTTTTTTGATGTTGATACCTGCAAGATAATATTCATGAGTACATCTTTTATGCTTCCCCCCTAGCTTGAGGATGGAGTGTTGTTTGGTTGAAAGTTATCAGTGTTTACCTAGACGCTGCATTATACATTTTGTCCTCCACAAATTTTCCATATTACTGAAGGATAAGTTGACTGGGAACAACAATTTCAATTTCAGTTTTTCAAATTATGAGTAATATTCAGTTGGTTTAGTAGGAAAAGAAATACTTGTTATTTCTCATGAGTTTACAGTTTTCCCTTCTGTTTTCTTACTACAGCTCATTCATAGGTGTTTTCCTAACCTGTTTGTCAAATGTGTGCATATTTCTCATGCTGTTGGGTACAGCGCCAGCGGTTACGGCTGGGTTTAAGATTTGGTGTCAGTCTCTAGTGGCCAACCAATCTTATTCGTAAGTATAAACACCCTGCACTGTATTTAACACCATATACATTGAGACAGAAGCATGTGTGTGATTGTGCTCAGTTTTGTCAATGACAATTATAAAAAGTGCTGATATACGGTACTGAGTGTCTTTTTTTTTAATCAACAATGAGTCAAGTTTCATTGTTAGTTCCCAGTATGTCTTATGGTTCAGGGGTTTCCTCACATTCAGGGGAGGAACAATCAAAGAAATAAAGTGACCTGCCTTTACATTTTTCAAGGGAATTAATCACTGTTATTAAATATTTTTTAAGGCTGGAATAAAGCAGTAGACAGAGCAGAAAAATCATGTTCAACTCATGAAAAGCAATGTACAAACTGCTGTTTCAAACATCCATGGTTTGTGAGATGTTTTGATGGGTATGTGTGAATGTGAAAGTTTATTCCTGCAAAGTTATTAAACTGTGGAACTTGCAGACATGTCTTTCAGAGTCAAACATTTTGAATCAAACCATGGAATCATTTTTGTTGTGAAAAGTTGCAAGTCAAGCCATTTATGTATTTTTGCTTGTTCTTCTGTCGTAACAGTTGTTCAACGGCTGCCATCCTGGTTAAATTCCTCGATAAATCTTTACATCCCAGTGGCTTTTATCTTCAAATATCAGTGGTAGAGGTAAGTGACAGTAGTTCATTTCATTAAACCTTCCTGCTTGCCATGGAAGTTTGACCATTCTGATTTTTGTTTTAAATTAAAGAAATTTTGGGCATGTGACATGGTATGTACATAAGAAGAAGTGACTCACCTTTATGAAAGTTAGAACTTTTGAATGGGTAAATAAAATGGTAGGATATTCTCATTTTTGTGAGTAAAAATTGTCAATTGTGCATTTTGGTATCATGGCCTTCACGATCTTCTGTTAAGTGAAAATGTTATTTTGAAGTTGTTGTGCTTGTAATGTGCATGTTGTGATTGAATTAGTTGTGCATTTCTTTAATCTGTCAGTAACTTTGAGTGTCCACCTGACTCTGTGATGAAAATGGGCACCTAGGTGCAATTTTCGACTACTACCCAACTTCAGCCCTTCTTGATGTTATAGGTCCCCCCATTGTCCTGATGCCTTTAAGGCCAAAGAGACATAGGAAGTGCTGTTTTTTGGCAATTTGAGAGGCATTAATATTGTCTCAATTTTCCGATTGTGGTGCTCTGCTTAGATAGTGTCATGACGGCTTAACCCCTTCTTTCACCTTGCACACTCTTTAGTCCCGGCCTCA
This sequence comes from Stichopus chloronotus, assembly GCA_021234535.1. NCBI lineage: Eukaryota > Metazoa > Echinodermata > Holothuroidea > Aspidochirotida > Stichopodidae > Stichopus > Stichopus chloronotus. The sequence goes on from CM037843.1 coordinate 25,992,597, forward strand.
CCTGATGTTAAAGGCTGGTTATGCCACTGCATCAAAGCTGTTTTCAGGGAGTAAAAAGTTCCCCCTGACGGGATCAAATTAAACTTCTGCCTGCCCATGGCCTCTGAAAATAATGTGAACTACTAGATAAAAGGAAAGGTTAGACTGGTTACTGAAAATGCACCCTTTCTTTCCCTTAAATGTTGTAATGTGAGCATTCAATTCTCCCTTACGGAACTAAAGAACTTAACATTAATATTTCACAAAATTTAATAATAGATATACCCTTTGCATTGAATTATGATTTAATTCAAATGAAAGAGAAGCTTGGAGTTAGGGCTAAGTTGGGTGGCAAAAAGTTGACACTGGATACCAGTTGTCATAACTTGGTCAAGTAACAGGTACCTGAAAGAGAATAATAGCCAAACTCTGAATTTAGGCCTAGCCTAGCTGTGAATAAATGAAAACACAAACATGATGGATAGTAGCCTATACTGTAGCCTGGATAGGCCTACAAAGGAAGTGTTATCACAACCCCTCAACAAAGGCATCTTTCTACAAATTCAAACCAAATATAAGAAGCCATTAGGACTGGACGTCTCTTTCTATAAGTATAACGTCACTCCTAACATACAGATGCAGTAGTTGCTATTCACCTTAGATCTAGTTAAATACGCGAGATCGGGGATGTGCTTATTCGCCATACATCTCACCACATTGGGACATGATTCTTGTCAAATATTAGGGAGGCGTCACTCGATCTTTTCTGTTTGTTTCCATGAGACCATTTTATATATCTTAGCCTAAAAATGTATGTAAATTGGCTTACATGACATTTGTGACAGGTCCTGTGAGAATTTGAGGTTTCAGGGTGCACCAGTGATTTTTTCCCTGATCAAGTTTTCACCATTCTGAAGTAATTTTCATCGTAAGGTAGGTTCACATCAAAGATTCTATAGCATCATGTGATTTCAGCACTGCAGAATCTTTGGTCAGCAGAAAAACAGAATTTCAGAGAATGTAAGCTCTTTGATCAAGGAAAGTCACAGAATTAAATTCCAAAATGGAGTTGTTTTTTTTTCACAAAGTAGGTGGGTTTGCTTCTTCCACCGATTTGACGTAATCACCTACAGCTAGTATATGTTGTTTATTTATCAATATTATCATTCCGTTCAGAGATCGGAATGAAAGCAAATTGCTGTTAACCTACTTCTGCATGGAAAATGTAGTTGAGCGATTTTTCTTTCGTCAGACGGGTATCTGTTTGTTCATTTGAGTTTGTATGTTTTGTCAGGTACCTGGGTACCCCGATTACCTGACACAGCCCTTGAGCGAGTCCATAATTCCTTTAGTAAGTGTGTATCAGGGTACTCAAATGAACTGATTTTCAACCACAATATACCATCGTTTGTATGTTTTTCTCCATGTGTTGTTACTCTATATTTGACCTCAGAATTCGTTTCTGATTTGCTTGAACAGTCCTAGATAATGAGAATTATGGCGTACTTGGACGGCCCTGGAGATTATTGAAGCTTAATTATCCCCACTTTTGCAGATGCAGTCAATCACAATATAAATCTCAAAGTTCATGCTTGTTTTTCATTCTTATTCACCAGTTTGGATTGTACGTCACCCTGATCACCTGGCTCGTGGAAAACATCTTGTCAGCTTACAAGTTACTGACTTACCATCGACAGGAGCACCTCTTCCGTAGCTTGTCTCGTGAGCGGCAACGTCTCCTTGGGGACTATGAGCCTGAATTTTAATGGGTTCTTGCAAATTGTTGGGTATATGGTGCTTTCCTTTTGTTTCAACATTCATGTATCGTAGAGGCTCTCTGATTGGTTCTTGTATTCCAACGGTCACAGTTTTTCTGTATGTGGTTTTGTTTGTCTTCTATCTGTGAAAACTGTAAAGTGTCAACTGTTGAATGTCAGTTGTTGAGGACTGGCTTCACCGATGAACTTTTGGGGGATCATGTTGGGGGATCATCCTCAAAGTTACATTCTGAATTCTACCTGAAGCTAGGTAGAGGCCTCTTGCACAATCATTAAATTGCACTCGCTATAATAGTCACTATGTCCCTATAATTTGTATTAAAACTGAGGGGGATGATTTATATACTTCAAATGGTATGACACACGTGCATTGTTCGGCTGGTGACTCATTCCTGTAATTAACTACCTTTCATTGGCAGAAAAAAGTTTCTAAGTCAACATCTTGAAACAGAAGATGGTCACAGCAATGGTATGGCCTTCATTTAGAGGCTGGTATTTGTGTTATTACAGTTTTAGTTTGTGTATTTGATACCGTGCCATGCACAAAAATAAAAAGCCTCCATCTGATTATGATATTTATGTTTACTTCCCTTTAACATTCACTGCCAAGCAACTCTTGCCAAGAAACTATGCTACCATTCATTTCTACTAGACTTAATAATCTACAGATCAAATGCATAATGGAAGATTTGTCAGTTACTGCTTTCACAAGATTTCCCCAACAATAGCCATCTGAGTTCTTACAAGTTATGTTTTAGATTATTTGCCCTCACTCCTAATGAAATGGAGTCGAATTGGAAAGTGCCTCTGAACAAGTTCCTCCATTAATTGTAAACTCAGACCAGAACTGCATGTAAGAGAGATCTATGGTGATGTGCTGTTGACCCCCCTGCCCTCCCCCACCATTATCAAAGATCGAAGTAAGTGAAGAATTGTGTTATGTTTGAAGGAAAACCTGTGAATGTGTGAGGTTGGTTTGTTGCACTTTATTTCTCAGTATTGAAGAGACTGTTTTTGCTTCATTTTCGTTTGCATATAAATGCCTTACCATTTTGTGGCCATCTTAGCCTGGCAATAAGAAAAAACATTAGGTCACAAACATGTCACAAATAAAAATATATTTTTGTATCAATTAGCATGCACAATTTCAGTCATATTTTTCTATTGTTTTCAGTACAAAGTAACTTTGTTATTGTTTAAAGGTAATTAGGTCTCATCTGAAAAGTTAGACCAATTAGTAAACTTGGAACTTACAATTTTGATAAGAAACAGATGTTTAATTTATGCGAATAGTTACTATCACTTTTGGGGTTTTTAATCCCAAAAGGGTTACTAACACTTTTTATTCTTTTGAAGAATTATGTGGTGCACCATAGCATCCCTGCTTAGTAGAAGTACGTTGTATCACTATTTTTTTTTTTTTTTTTTAAGAATGACAGAGATGTTGGAAAGAAGAAAATTTTTTGACAAGTTTTGACTGTTTAGGTGAATCGGTGCCTCTTTCAGCATACCTGAGTTGTAAATGGTATGACAAACAATCCATTGAGTATTGTGTACAGAATTTGGCTGTGAAACACATATCTGTGGATTTAGTTTCTCATTTTCCAGAGTGTAGTTAGTGCTTGTTATTCTGAACAATGTTTTAATAGTGGTCCACACTACTATTTTAAATGTGTAAATTGTCTTTTTTTCACACACATAAGATTGCCTCTTAGAAAAGTGTCACAAAGCAAGTCAAACTAGCATGCTGGACTTTCTTTTATGTAGGATCAGATTTTAGGATATATTATTTACAGAAGATGCCTGTGCCTGTCAATTTTCAGCTTTTGTTTGATGTTTTTACTGTACGTCTTGCAAGCTGTCAGTTAAATTTGCCATTTGCTTTGACGCTAAATAATAATTCAGGTGTAAGACCCTTGCCCACTGAGAAAACTTGCAAATTGATTGGTGCTTGGTTGATCAGTAGCTGCCATATGTGCAGTTATGTTGGAACTAGTGAATTATTATTATTGAATCCAACTTTTTAACTTTGTTGTACCATAGTACCTATAACATTCATGTTTCAATTTAGTTTTAATCATATAAAGTTTATTCTAGATGTTTTATCGTAAAGTCATTGTGTAAAATGTACAGCCAGTGTCAGTGTGGTGCGACATGCAACCAGCAGTGGTTCCTTTGGCAGGCGCCACAAGAGCAAGAGGGCGCCGAATATATTTTGTCGGTGGCAACCACAGATAGATACTAAAGGAATAGAAATCAGAAAGCTGTTATTCCTACTTGGTGCAATCATTAGAAAATTGAAAAGGACTCTTGAAGTTGCTTACACTGTGTACGTAGATTTTGATCGCAATTGGAATCCTAAAATGGGTTTGCTGGATTGTGACCATGGTGATTGGAAGCAGATTCCCCTCCGAGTGAGCCAGAGATTTCAATTTCTTTGATGAATAGGTCATTACCACTTACGTGCCAGCTGGTATGTCATGATGAGTGCCACTTGGGCCTCCTCCCCCACCCCGAGTAATGCACCCATGCTGCTGCTGTGCATAGAGTGATTGAAGGGAATCTTCAATGATGAGGGTATCTTCTGCTTCCATCAGCACAGAAAAAGTCACTGCAATACGATGAACTACATGCAATATGTTTTGTTTCATGAACGTAGGATTCACTAACTACATGTAATGTGTTTTTTTGTTTCATGAATATTATTCCCTTTAACTCTTGTGGATATACTTTCAAACTTTTGCTGCTTGTATGATCTATTGACCTCAATGTTTTGAACCATGAATGGTTCAGGTGGGGGATAGGGGAGCTTTAGCCCCCCCCCCACAAAAAAAAAAATGTTTACTAGTCTACTAAAGTTGGGCTAATGATTTATATTAAGTATCATTCCTTTTTATTTTTGGAAGAGCAAGTTTTTGAAACATGAGATCTTGAAATGGAGAACGTCTGGATGCCTTTAATGAAGTCAGAGAAGTGCTCTTTGCCGCAGTCTGGGAGGCTTCTTTTTCTTCAATTTCTTGGTTTGTACGCTACACGCCAACCGATGGTGGCACTCTGTTCAGATGATAAAACTTGAATAAGCCTCCCCCACCATAATGTCCCTAGGACCATGCCTGCTTTTTCAAAATGTACTTGATCTGCAGACTGATCATATTTTCTTGTAGTTAGATTATCAGCTTCATTCCAAGAGTGATATTTACTGTAAAGAAACTATTTGCATTCATGTTGAGTGTATGTGTAACATACTGCCATTTGAGTTCAGACGCCACTTGTGTCCAGTAAATAGTTTTGCACCCACATTTACGAGCCATTCCACCTTCGGGAAGCACTGGCCTGTGTATTTGTAACCATATATTCACCATATGAATGTGTGCATCCACGGATACAAATTTTCAATCGAAAGACAAACTTGCGATCTGTAACCATCACACTGATGATCATATGGAGGCTACATTAACTCAAGTGAAATGATTTTACGTGGAGAGGATTGTGCTGAGAGCCAATGTGTAAATTAGCAACTTCATGTAGTTTGCTTGTGACTGGATATACGTAAATCAAAGTGATACCAACTGTGGACACTCACTTTCTTGTGTCTGTGAAAACTTGAATGGTCACACTGTTAAAATGTTTTACAGACAGTTTGCAAAGCATTTCAGAGTGTACTACAATTTTCTGCATCACTTTTTTGTTCATATTTTTTTTAACTGTTGCTCCTCCAAATGGTACTTAAGTCATTGTAAGTTGTTTTTTCCAGTTTAGTTAGTGGTATTTCAACTTCTGATATTTCATTATCTTTTTAAATTACTTCAAATAAAATCTTTGCATTTGTATTTTGAATAAAAGTTTTCTACATTTTGCATATCTTTGGTAAGTGAAACGTAATTGAATATCTTTGTGTTTGCATGCTCATGTTTACTAATTAAGATTCAGCTGTGAATGGTTCATGTCTTTTCTTTGGTGTTTGTACACTTTAATGAACGGCAGTGAAAAAAATCATGCCAATACAAGGTTTCAGTTTGCTTTGTAGCCCAAAACGCAACAGTGGAACAGAAGGATACTATTTATTATATTTTTTTTTGCAGCATAAAGATTCACTTTGATGTTACTTACATTGCTAGAATATTTCTCTGTATCCTGCACTACTTTATTCTGCTAAATATTGAACATCAAAAAAAAAAAAAAAAAAAGTGGAAAATTTGTAGTGTAGTTTGAGTAATGTATCTTATAGACTTCTCAGAACTTCTCCAGTTAGAAGCTGATTGGTGGAATATTGGAATATTTATGACCATTGCATCGAGATTTTTTTCATATTTCCTTGGTACACAGATCATGAAGGTATTTCAGGCACATGCTCATCAAGGCTGATGATAGAGACTAATCGGTAATGTCGACCCTTAAGAGAGGTTGATAGCTTTCAAGTGAAATGGATCCTGGCTATATATAGTTGTTAAAAACTCAAGAATAAGCGGTAGCATAAGAGCAGACATTATGAATGTACTTTTTTGTTGTGATGTTTTGCTCCAAATGAAAGAAAATCACTGGAGCCTTTCTTTCCCGGTTTGTTGTGTTTCTGTCTATCAGACCTTCCTTGAGAATGCACAATGTCGTATGAAACAAATTGACAATCCTCGCAACTAAAGAGGATGTGAAATGTTTCTTTCCAGCGGCAAAAGTTGACTTGTCTCAAAAGATTTTCTGCATCTTTATGAAAAATTCCTGGTTTCAGGTTACCATAATTTTTCTGAAACTGAAATTGGGACCTAACTTTTGGAGATTGAAGGGAGGGTCCCTTTACTAGGTTCCTGAAAAAAAAAAAAAACTGGTGGGGCCCAGTTTAGGCCATATTGTTGCTAAAGGGGAGGGCCCAATTTTTATGCATATACAGTACTAAAGCAATTGAATTTTTACTGCACATGCGAAACACAAACAGAATACAGCAGCAAGGCCTATATTTGTTTTGGAGAAAATCGGGATGAAATTGTATTACAAGCCCAGGAGGGACAACCCAATTAATTGGAATGAATGGTACTGTATCTTGTTGCACTTTTCTGTTACAAAGGTATGATCGGTAAGAATAAGACAGCCAAACTGCAGACTAGGATGTTTTAATGTACCTCATCTGAAACCTTGCATGTGGGTTGTAAGAATGACATTGCAATGTATGGGTGGAATATTAACAACCTGCAGAATATATTCTCTTTGAGCACAAAAGCAAGCACTCCACCACGTATCAAGTAGAGTACTAAGGGTGCAGATGCTCACACCTGAACACCCTGAAGGTGCCACATACATATCATTAAGTCAATCTTAGGGACCACTATCATTATAGCAAATCACCAACATTGTACAAGAGAATCTGTAGGACTGCACAATTTGCAGAATTTCATAAGCACCAACAGTTCAGAAGTTTGAACTTTATTAATAAGTTTGTGAAAATTTGATGGGTAACTACCAAATAACAATGCTTATAATTAGCATCACTATACCCATCCAATAATTACGAAAACTCAAATTTTCATTTTATTCCATGGTTTGTACTGGAAGTGGGTATATGAATTAGTACTTATGTAGAAAAGTGAATGGTCACAAGTTTTCCAAAACCAATTTAAATCATTCACTATTCACTCATATGTCATCATTTTATGTGACACATCATGGGGACCTCTTAGTTTGACCATCGATCTTCATTAGAACACTTATTTAACTTGACACAAAATTGACAGGGATGTGAAGACTAACTGAACTTCATGAAACAACCCAAAGTGCTCCTTTCATGTCCTTATACTGGTCAACATACCTAAGAGCAATATAGTTTCAGTTAGTACACCGACACTGTCCCATTACTCAATTATCATTTATGCATGATAGGGATATTTGAGATGTGGTATGACAGTTTAAAGGGGCACTTTAACAGTAAGAAAAACATTTTGCAGAACTTCACGACAAGTTGGCCATAAGGTCCACATAGACTATAAATTTATGAGGCCCCTGAGATAATCACTAACAGAGTATCATTATCACAAACTATCAACATTGCACAAGAGAATATGTAGGAGGCAATGCACTTAGCAGAAATTCATAAAATGAACCATAGGGTCCAGATGGGACCTTGGACTGAAAGTTTTTAATAACCACACATGGACTACCGCCCAAGAAACACTGTGTCAAAGCTAAGTATAAATCTGTGAAAGCATGTGTGGGAAGCAGCATTTAAAAAAAATGTACATAAAATGGGCCATAGTGCCCACTTGGGGCCTTGGACTAAAAACCCCTGAACACCCTGAAGATACCATGAACAAAGCATTATTGTGACAAACCATCAACAGACAGATGGACAGATAGGTAGGTAGATAGATAGATAAGTAGATGGATGGGTGGGTAGCTAGACAGACAGGTAGATAGACAGGCAGACAGGTACTTGCTGGGACTGGGACTAATAGAGAGTATCTTCAGTTAAAGAAACTGTGAAACCATCCTTGATAGTGCCATATTTCAACGAAAGATTCCTTAGCTCTGCGTGGGAGATGCCTGACTAGGGGCACAAAAACATAAGGAATGTGTAACACACTTTTACACACTGGCCATTTTAGCATATCTGGCAATTGGTACCGATCCACTACAATACACTCACTTTGTAATTCCAGACTGTATCACGGCTACCTATATAGGAGAGTGGATGACTGTGCTAAAAATATGTTTAGTTCAAGATAAACTTAAATGTTTGAAATAATGTTCTAAACTAATCATGTTTTCAGTATTATTTTCTCTTTATTTTCACTTAGAGGCAAATATAAAATTCTTATGTACATATTACCTTTAACATTAAAGACTTAATGTCAGCTTAAACCAACTTAAACATTCATAGAAGAGGAAAACAGAATTGGCTATCATATTGTTATTTCTTTATAAATTAAATCTTGGCTTTTTCTCTCCTGTAGGCTATTCTCCATGACCACCTCCTCTCAGTGTCTGAAGAATTTGTCCAATGCAGAAGACAATATTTATGATGTAATCAAACTGAATGTGTCTCATCAAAACAACATCAAAACTAGAGAAGCTAGATGGCAGAGGAGTATGTCAATTAAAATTACATGCAAACATCTCATCCACAACAGAGACGAAAGTAGCAGAAGAACTGATAAAAGATAGAGTGATCATTAAATTACTTTCCATTGGAATCTCTACAGCTTAACATGGAATGATAAAGATGACACTGTTTGATTATACTGGCAGCATAGAAATACTTTCCGAATCTGGTAAAGAATACTTCAATAATACAGACAGTCCTGAAGTACCAAAGTTCATATAGCAGTACTACTTACTGATCAAAAGCCCCTTTAACCTTACAATCTCAATTGGCACTGGTACTCGAAGACGTGGTGTTACCAGTTATGCCCTATTTTGTTCACCTGAACACAAATTGCAACTTGAGCATAGATCAGCAGCATCAGCCTAGGGATTGTCAAATGCAAAGTGCTGGTGTGCCAGTCGAGCTGTGTTGAACAGTATTGCTATGAACGTGAACTTAAATGAAACAAGCCATCTTTTTCGTGAAATGAGATGATCTTGCAAAGTTGAATGACAAAATAACAAAGGCGGTCTCACATCATCACATTCCATGATTCAACAATCCATTCGACAAAATTTTGTGACAGGGCTCAAAGAAATGTTGCACTTCCTGTGGCTGATATTGATTGCAAACTCACCTTTACCTTGTGAAAGTTTAGTTACATGTAGACTAATAAAGACAATTATTTCAGATATTGGTGGTGAATGGAGAGAATGAAATATGGTGTCCTGTAGTAAACTAGCAGTAGGATCTTCTGGTTGCAGGACAAGCTAACAATTGCACAAATTTACAGTCTGTTTACCTGCTGGAATTACCTACAACAGCGTGAGTTAGCGATCGGTTCACCTATAAGACACTCATATTTTCATGAGTTAGCAATCTGCGTAAATGCAGTACGTGCACACTAATGACAGCATGTTTCAACATTCTGTTTCACCTAGAGTACCTGTGTATTCCAACATCCATTTAAGTTTACACTACCTGCAGCACAGAGTGACTTCAGTGATTTAACTTTCTGTAGTGCAAAGTCATGTCAGTATGAGATGGGACTCTAACATCAGTGTAAGTTAACATTCTATTTGGCTGCAGAACGTACTAACGTCAGTATGAATTAGCATCACATTGATCCACAGCACATACTTACATCTGTGTGAGTTAACATTTAGTTCCCTGCCGATCATAGTAAGTATGAATTTGTATTTTGGTGGTGCAAAGGGTGATTATCCAACAAACGAAAAACGGATTTCAAACAAGCAAGAAATTACAATTTTTAGCACACTTTTAGTACCATTCAGATGTTCACTGCAGAATGTCTCTAAGAGATCCTTTAGCAGCAGGAGAATTCCTTCCAGATCCCCCTCCTGAGGGTGGCACGGGGGTTATCATCGTAGACTGAGGTACTGAAGGAGCGACTGAGACAGGGTTGACCATGAGTTGTGACGAACCAACTGTTCCAAGGCTCTTCTTGGCTGGAGGACTTGAGGGTATGAATGGCGACTGACTGGGAACAGGCGCTGAGAAGGGGTTGAAGGCAGGTGGTTTTGGTCGGTCTTTGGTCATTTCTTCGACTGGTAAGCGAACCTTGATGGCAGGAGTAGATTCTTCCTCAAGGAATTTGACAAACTGTTGTGTGAAAGACTGCAATATGAACAAACAGTAAACACAGAGAATAAAAATATAACAATCAAATTAATTGTCTGCACTGCAGCTTCACGATTGGCAGAAAGCAACAAAATGAATTTTATATATCTGTAACATCAGTATGGTGTACCCAAGACTTACAGACAGCAGTATTAAGTTAGTTGCCAGGGTAGTTATGTATAATTACAATATGTGATATTTGTTTAGGCTATTTCAGACAAATATCTCCCAAATTTGAGTACAAATAGTTCTATACCGGTTGAACTTCATAACATCATCCAATAAATTATTTACACTTTATTGAAAAATACACAAGAGCACTAGAGGCAGTCACAAGGGAAAAGTGAACGCACCTTCTCTAAGTTACTGTGCCTTGGTGTTGATGGCGGTGTTGCACCGATGGGTCTGCTTCCACCACCAAATATACCCATCAACCATCCTGAAGACTGGGGCTTCCCACTGACCTGTGATAAATGGAGACAAGAAAAGGTAACATCAGGATGAACAAAATCAAGCAGGAATTTATGAACTGTTAGATGACAAACGAGAATGTACAAATGCACTGTGATTTCAATGATTTCATGACGAACATTTTCATTGACAGGTGTGCCAAATGACCTTTGACTACCACCAAAACAAGAGGGTTCATGTACTCAATATGGTACATCTAGCTGGTACAACATGTACTCAACATGTACTCAATATGGTACATCTAACTATCAAATGTAGACTTGCCTATGCTTCCCTTCTTGTGACATTGTGTTTACAAGGTTTCACAATTTACCCCTTCTGTCGACCCCAAATGACCTTCACCAAAAACACTATGGTTTATGTACTCAATATGGTATACTGACAAACCAAATATGAGATTTGTCTAATTTTCCCTTCTTGAGATATCGTGTTTACAAGGTAGGCATCACAAACTAAAATACACACACACATATGCCAGTGTGATCAGGAAGGTTACGATTTATCATTGAAACCAAAAACTGACTGTGACTTATCAGATCGACGTAACACTTGGATCATACCCCTGAATATTCTGACTAAATAAATGATTGGTTTTGATGAACTTCAAACAGGTACAAGCTCAGCCATCTTGTTTAGTAACAGTGCAGTTACCAGGATGCACAAACACATCGACAGACACTCCTTGACATCATGACCCAACAAAGTGTAATGTTAATTTACCACGGAAAATTCCGCAAATCTGTTGCATTATCTGCAATAGCGTGTACACTGATCTTTCCTTGCATCAACAGCAGCTTCTTTACCTAATACGATAGTCACCACACAATAATGATATAATTAAATTAAATGTTTTTTCTTTAATATTTTCATTTTAATTAAATCTTTTTGACAGGAAGATCTTTACCAATCCTGGACATAACTTTTGTTCAATTTCAATTCTTTTTCGTTCCATTTTCACGTAAAAGTAATAATGCCGTTCCAGGGTCATCACAATGTAGTGGGCTGACAGTGTCACTCCACTCGAGTGGACCACTAAGGTAACATTAAAAGTCACTCTAAATTTTACTTTTTTTTTTTTTTTAATCTACCTTTGAAAAACCAAGGACAGTTTTTACCTTGTCAAGTTCTTCCTCGGTAAAGTTCAACAAGCTGGTGATGAGATGCATAACCTCGGCCTTCTTGGTGGCAGGAGTGTTCACATAGTTGATGAAGAGATTTTTAACGAGGGGTCTGAAGAAAAACAAACGGATCCGGTGTATGTTGAGAAGTCAGTATTCATGGACTAAAATGCGTCATCATGGACTATTAAAGCCAACACAGAGACACTGACAGCAATGTATGAACACAGATAAAGGGACAAATGGATGAAACCTCCAAGGTCGTTACGATATTAAATTTTCAAAATTTTTCAAAAATCTCAGGGACACCTTTCCCTCAATTGCTAAACGATATCACATCACAGCCCTGGATGAGATGGAACCAAAGAAGCTATAGGTTGTGTACAGAAGTCATACTCTACAGCCTAAGTCTAATCTTAATCCTGAAATGACACTTATTTTCATATAAATCAAACTATGTCATTGAAATTTACTACAACCTTATTGTCTGATTTCTTGTTTTCATATACTTAGTATGCAATCCAAATCTGTTCTAAGAAACATTTTTTCCAAGTTTTTTCCTAAAGTGTAAAGATGCTATCATTTGGGTCACTTCACAAACAGTATCAGGACCAAAGTCCAAGTGATATTGTTTGCCGATATCGCAACAACACTTTTCTCCAGTGTAACATGTGACAGAAGGGTAATCTGAAAGGAAAGTATTTGAACAATAAATTTCTGCTTAAAGAGTTAGCAAAAATTCACTTTACATTGCAAATGTTTTTTTTGTATCTTGTTACAATGAAACAATCTGTAAATAGAATGTTTCTCTCAGATCCAAAGTCATGGTGCTTATTGTTGGTGCAACAAAAATGAAAGTAAATCAACAATGAAAGTAAAGAAAGATTTGTGGTTATGTGACTTACTTGTCGACCTTAGTCTCTGCTGTGCTAGACACTTCTTCAAACTGTTTTTTGTAGATGTTCACTTCATCTTCTCTCCGTGAAACTAAAAAACAATAATGAACAAGGAAGAATGGAAACCAAGAAATGTAAAATAATGCATCAACCGCTTTTCTGTCACATGATTTTAATTCCCCATCTTTGGAAATGTGTCAAAATGAAACACCATGTATACAGAACTTCAGATACTGGAATTAGCTGAGCATGAAATCCCATTGATCGGTGGCAACAAAATTGAGGAGAGGGGGCAAGCTGGGGCTCAGCACCTCAGATTAAACCAGAAAGCCAAAAGGCTTTGTGATTCCTTGCTACATGGTTCTATTACAACAAGCATGAATTATTCACATGACAAGTATAAGATCAACTGCAGTTATTTTTCATGATACACCACAAGCCTTTAACCCAAAATGACCTTTATTTTGGTGACCTAAAATTACCGCAACATTTGACGTCCACCAAAAGCAATAGGGATCACCTACCCAGGCCATACAACCCACACATCAAGTACAGTTTGAGTATGACATCAGTCAACATTATCTCTGAGCTCCAAGAAACACACAGTGATCAATGCTGCTTCTAGTCTTGTCTGTTGTTAGTTGAATCAAATAACTCAACCTTACCTCATCTGAACTCAGCTTGTCTGCCATATTTACCTCAAAATTCTTCATAAAAGGACCAGAATGTTCTTGGGTCTCCATCGTATGGTGGAATTTCTGCCTTAGGTAATTCCAACGCTAATTTGAAACTCAATTTCCTCCTTCAACTTTTTCAATGCTTCCTCCCTCTCCTCAGTTTAATGCTTTTGGCATTCCAACTCCAGCTTTCTGCTTGCTCAAATGCTTCATCAGACAACAACCCAGCCAGATCAGCATGAACCTCTTCCATTGCCTCAAATTGGCGCTCTGCCTTTTGCAAATTTTCCTTTATCGACTCTGCGATGATTTCTTTCTTGTTACAAGTAGCTTTTAACACACTCAAAGTCCTCGTAAGTTGACCCTAAGTTATGATTCCTCCTCAATATGTTTGCTTCCCCCATCCTTTCCGACATTGTGAAATATGATTGAAAGCACTCCAATTTGATTGTTAAGAAACCTTGTTCTGCTACCAGCTGTTCCTCTGGATATTGATATTATCCAAATAAATGACAGAACAGATGGTATTTTATTTTCCTCATTTTTTTATAAACCCATTAACATTCCATCTATCTGACCCCATGACCTCCCATACCAAGACTATCTCTCTGGACAACTTATCCAGGCCCTTCACACTAGAAGTTACTCACTGGGTTACAAATGCAGTACTGTAGGGAACAATCCCATTGAGTTAACTGTGTGCGACAGAATCAAAACTGAAATTGCACAATGTAGACCCATATGAATTTTCACGGTAGTTTATAATAACCGCAATAATGGTGTTTAGGCTATTATTATTGTTTTATAGTGAAAAATTATCCCTTCCTCTCTATTAATGAGCATTAAATTTCACAGGGTCGTGAACCTGTTAATAACGGACAACCTTATCAAATTTAAAACAAATCTGACCCACAGATAAGGAACTATGGCAGTTTTAACATTTTTTATGTATTACCCCATAACCTCATTAATATGCAAGATTTGGACACCAAAAACAATAGGGATCATCTACTCAATATGGGCAACCTACATGCCAAATATGAAATTACTCTGAGTTACCTTTCTTGAGATAGAGTGCTTACGAGCAACCGTCACACACACATACACACATACACACACACACACGACATCAGGACTGCATAGATTCCCCTGCCTACGGCAAGGAATCAAAAAAGGAGGCTTAAGGCATGTTGACCTCCCCCCACCCATATATCTCAACTGCTCCGAAACTAAATGACAGAGGATACATAATTCAAATTGCATACATAAGATCCCCATCTCAAGGCTGAGTAAATACAGCTTAGAACACTCAGGAAGTAAAATTGCAGCCATTTTGGTGGCTTGATAAGTGAAAAAAATTCCTGCGTGCTCCATGCCAACCGACGGTGACATTTCACTTAGATAGTCCAGCTAGTATTCAGCCCCCCCCCCCCATATCATTTTTTGTTCCCCCATGTGTGCCATTGATTCTGACATCTTATAACTACTGACACAAAGACTATTATGTTAATAATTGTAATTAACCCCGGTGGTGGATTCCCTTTGGCAACTCTGTCAAATTCGCCCATACATAAGCCAGGCAGTTGGATTTAGTGGTTGAAGTTTAAATAATGAAAGCTTTTCACACTTTTAACAGTTGAAAGTGTTGATTCTGCCATTTGAATGATACTTGAC
The DNA here is from genome assembly GCA_021234535.1 of Stichopus chloronotus. Taxonomy (NCBI): domain Eukaryota; kingdom Metazoa; phylum Echinodermata; class Holothuroidea; order Aspidochirotida; family Stichopodidae; genus Stichopus; species Stichopus chloronotus. The sequence continues at coordinate 26,007,900 of CM037843.1, forward strand.
ATTTCGGGGTAATACCTGATACTATCTTTCAGACTGGTCTTCATCATAATCTGTCCCATTCCATCCAATCCAATGCTTTTAAGTCGTTAACAGAGGTTAAGACATCTGCAAGTACGCAACTTCTGACAAGTTTCGGGGGATTAATATTACAAAAGTTACAAACAGTATGTTTTGCAAGGTTGCTTACAATCGAAATGCTGGATATCATTCTAAAGGAATAACTGATACTTTCATCTGCTGAAAGCATTTGGGTTTCAGTATTAATTAAGACTTAAAATAATAAACACGTCTGAAATTCAAAACAAAACCTCAAAGACTGAAGTCAATTATTAATCTCCTTAATGAGAGTATCCGAACACAAGAGGTCTTCGGCCAATCCCTTCTAAACTGTTCACAACAACTTGACATTATCACCATTTGCAGACAAAAAACTTTGATCAAATAATCTGTCAGCTTACTTTCATCTCTGAGTCTCAAGATGACTTCCTCTTTCAGGTCCAACTGCTGTGTCAATCGAGAGGCAGATTCCAGGGCATCCTGTGTATCTGATAACTTCTGCTGTAATTCCATGTTCTGTCTGAAGAGATGCTCTGCTATTTTTTCCTTCTCTTCTGCTCTCTTTTGATAGATTTCAACATCCTGGGCTACCATTTCCTCTTTCTCTGCGATGAAAGAAAAGAAAACTATTCCAAAGAACCAAGCCAGCTGCGAGTGTACACATCAAAGTAAATATAATATGTTTGTTGGAATATAAATGGAGATAAAACGGAAAAATTTTTCATTTGTAAGAAAATGAACAGGTGAAAGAGAAATGATACACTGTCAGCCAGTGTATAAAATGCACTACAGACACTTAGGTGGCACTAGACTCAGTATGTCACAGTGCAACGTCAATGAAACTTAATCTCAAAACGAATGATCTTTGATTAGAATGTATCTGCTGAGACACACATCAAATGAAATTGCATACCTTGTTGAAACTGTTCCAAGACCATCTGTAGATTAGATAAAGATGTACCATATTGCTGGCACTGTTCCTGGGAAGCTGCCAGTTCTATCAGCACTTGTTCCTTTTCATTGGTCACAGATGAAAGCTGGTCCAACAGATTATCAATTTGACTGGATGCTTCTTGACTGAAAAAAAGATAACATAAGAATAATTAAAATGACTAACAAATGCAGCTGGCATCACAGCAATTCGTAACATATTCCAATACAACCTTACACATGTTGTTTAACAGTGCCAGGCGACACATCTTTAGTAGTCAGGTTTCTAACACAACAGCAAATAATTCTTAAGTTCAGTTTGAAATTCTGCAGTTTTGAATACCTCTCTGGACATGGTAACAGCAAGCTGTGGTTCCACATGCAATGACTCTCATAGAATTACATTACACACTAAAACTGAGAATCCTTAGTGATCCTCATATATATCTTCTGATACAAGGTTATTTTTCTCTGAAATGCCAAATCAAATCTGATCTCAAGCTCAGCAGTAGGTGTTGAGCTTTTTCACGCACCTTGTGACAGGATGGAGAGTCGTCGACCATGAAATGGACGCTGCCCTCTTCAATGCTCTTGCTAGTATGGATATACTCTGTCTAGTGAAACATTATTACTCCACGACCAGATACTAACCTTGCACTCTGTACTGCGGTTGAGTTGCTCCTAAGTTTATCCTCTGCTTGAGCAAGTCTGTCTCTGAGCTGTTTCTCCCTCTCCTCAGCTTGGAGGGCCTCAGACATGTACGTCTCTTCCATCTCGATGAGATGGCTCCTCAGTCGGTTCAGTTCACTGTTCAATTTCTTTTCATGTTCTGATTTTTGCCCCAACTGAATTAAAATAATTTGGGAATAAATTTGGGGTAAAAGTGAACTCAATAAAATCAGCACGAATGAGAAACATCAAAAAATTATAGACTGATAAAGACGCAACACACATGCTTTAAAAGTCTTATTCATATTCAATTCCAATTCCAAACAGGTTAAAGATCCTTCTTATTATACTTTTTAAGTTCTGTGATGTACTCATAATGATTCTAACTTACACTTCAACATGCAATTAAAGGAAGGACAAAATCTTTGTCAGGTTGGGCACAAATTCTATTGTCTTTTAGACCTTCCTATACAAATGACTAATAGTAAGATATAATGCAGTTAATTGTATCACAACCTTCATGCCTCCATGAGCATTTAATTGTTAAAGTGTATGCTACATATGATGTCATCCATAATGGCAAATCAAGTACATGTGTGGATATTATACTCAGTTTAAGTTACTCACTTCCTTTTTCAAACTGCCCATGTCTAATTCATTCTTTTGTAGCATTAAGACAGTCTGATCCCTCTCTTGTTGGAACATCTGGGCCTGTCTCTGCATGGCCTCCGTCTCTCGCAGCATCCTCTCCACGTCACCCTGGGACCCTGCTTCCATTTCTTTCACCAGCTGTGTGAGGGTTTTGTTCTTTTCTTTTAGAGCTTCCAGCTCAAACTCTCCCTCCCTCAGCTGCATGGCAATGCGGTTACTCATATCTTGAAGGGATCTGTTCTCCACATCCTTCTTCACCACCCCATGATGAAGGGCCTGGTTCTCCTCTTTGGCTGCTTTCACCTCCAGTTCCAAAGGCTCCACCCTCGCAGAGAGGTTTTGGACTTGACTTTGAAGTGAACCAAGGGCCCTGTCTTTCTCCTGAGATTGATACTGCAATTGTTCTAGCTCCCTCATCTTCTCCTGAAGGATTCTCTGATGTTCTAACAATGACTGATTCTGTATATCGATCTGTTGTCTCAATGTCACCACCTCTGACTGCTTCTGTAAAGATTCGTTAGTCTTTTGATTCACTCTTTCATTTCTATCCGCAAGGGTATCCTCCAGCTTGCTCACTTGCTCTTTCAACTTTTCAATCTCTTGGTTTTTCTCATTGACAATATCTGCTGTGCCATCACTTTCTTGCTCCAGTTTCTCTTCTTCTGCATCCATCTCCTCTGTGATGTTCTGGGCAGTTCCTTCTTCAGCTGTTTCTGTTTTGGTGATGGCTACTTCCTGTATTGTTTGTTGTGATTTCACTTCTTGCAATTCTCTTTTAAGTTTCTGTATCTCATCATCCTTTTGTTTGATATCTTCCACATTTGATCCAGTTTCGGCTGTTAGTCTTTTCTTCGTCAGTTCTTCTTGTAAGCTCTGCTTTTCCTTTTCTAAACTCAAGCAGCTCTTGTTCATATCTTCCAGCTGAAGTTCAAAGTCAGCAAATATTTGTTTGTTTGATGCCACTTCCTTCTCCATCACCCCTAAGGTTTTCCTTTTCTCTTCAAGTTCTGCCTGGGACTCGGCAATGGAGGCGTCTGCCTGCTCCTTTTCAATGGAGAGACTTTCAAACTTTTTCTGTAAGTCAATGTACTTCTGCGATTCCTGGGAGATGACTCCAGCCAACCTTTGGACCTCCTCATAATACGCCACACTCTCATGGTGTTTTTGGTGGATGCTGACAACAAGCTGGTCTCGTTCCTCCTTCAGCATTTTATTCTCCTTCTGAAGTTGTTCCTTCTCTTCCAGCACTTTGTTGATCTCAGTGCTGTCGTTTGGTGAGGACGTCTGCAGCACCTGGACTAGCGTTTCGTTCTTCTGCTTCAAAGCTCCAATCTCCAAATCCTTCTCTTGTATAAGGTAAGAGAGGTTCTGTAAGGCCTCCTTCTGCATTTCATTCTGTGGTCTCTGCATGCTCTTCTGCAGCTCTCTGTAATCCTCCTGCGCCTTCTCCAGCGCAGACTTCTCCGCAGAGACTATCTTCATCAGTTTGTGAACCTCTGTCTTCAGGTTGCTGCATTCTCTGGTCTTCTCATTGAGGACCGCCACCATCTGGTGACGTTCCGATTCCAATGTCTTCTTCTGCATTTGAAGTTTATGCAAATCCACCAAGACGCTGTTGCCCATGATTGTCTTGGAACGGTCATCTAGAAGATTCATGGCAGCCTGGTTCTGTTCTTTCAATGTAGTTATCTCTCTATCTCTTTCCTGAATCATCTTCTCCAGCTGCTTCTCCGAATCGCTGATAGCCAGCGGTTCTCTGTTGAGGTTCGATTGCACAGAAACATTAGTACCATTCATGTTGTTCAAGTTTTGGATGTCTTCGAAGGAGCGCTGACCTCCGTCGATTTGTTCTCCAGTGGGTTCCGATTGCACAAAATTTTTGAGATTATCAACCTCTTGTTGAAGCTGTTGTGTTTTGCTCTCTTTCTCTGAGACTGTCTTTTCCATGTCATCTTTCTCTGATAAAAGGTGACTTATCTCTGCATCTTTGTCTTCCAGCTCCTGGAGCAAACTTTTTATCTTTGAATCTTGAGCTGTTCTTTTCTCCTGCAAAGTTTTCAAAGATTCATCATAAATATCAATCTCTCTCTGAAGGTCCTCAACCTGTGACTTCCAGCTGGTCTCGGACGTGCTTGAATCCTTGACTTGTTGCTCAATCGCCTGTAATTTCTCCTCTAAATCCCTTTTCTGGGATGCCAGCCTTTCACATTCCGATGTTTTCTCCTCCAGTCTTTTCTGGACCTGGGAGGCATTTGCTTCCCCATGATGACCTTGTTCTAGTTGCTCTTCAATGGAGGAACATCTCCTCTCAACACTGGCTTTCTCATTTTCCAATTTTAAGATGATATCCTCCTTCAAGGTCAAATTGTCTTCAAGTGCTTTTATTTTTGCCATTTCTGATGATTCACTCACTTCTCTCTCTTCTTCCAGTTGTTCCTTGAGGCTCACTATTGTGGCCTCTTTTTGACGTAATTCTTTTTTGTAATCGCCAATCTCAAATTCCAAATCAGTGATCAGACCGAGGGTTCTGCTCTCATCTAGACTCTTTTGTTCTATTTCTTGTAACTCTTCTACCCTCCCTTCCAACTGTTCTTTTTCTCTCTGCATCACATTAAACCTACTCTCAAAGTCTCTTATTTTATCCCCTGCAACTTTCAACTCTCTCTCCCTGTCTCTGCCCTGGTTGACTTCCTCCAAGAAGAATGCATTCTCGTCAGCCAGAAGCTTGATGTCGGATTCTTTCTCATTGAGTAACCCTGTGAGCTGCTCATGGTTGGCCATGGTAGTATTCAAGGCCTCTTTGGTTCCTGACAGGTCCATCTGCAGCTCCTCACACCTCATCCTCAGGTCTTCAATCTCTGAATCTTTCTGCTGGAGTTCTTTGAGATGCTTAGCTCGTTCTGCTCTCACTGGCTCTGATTCTGCTCCCTCCAAGTTTTCTGTGACCTCCTTTAGTGCTGTTTCATGGCGGAGTAATTGTTCTCTCATCTGATGCTCCATCTCCTTGACCAGTTCCTTCAATTTCTCCTTTTCCTTCTCAGTGTTCTTGGCTACTTCTTCTGTACGGTGCACTTTTCCTTCTTCTGCATGTAACCTTTGAAACAGTTTGTCCAAATCATTGTTTTTTCTTGATAATTCTTCTCTGAGGGTAACTTTTTCATGTTGTGTTTTGGCTAATGTACTCTCCAGCTCCGAGCACTTTTCCTGTAACCTATCGCCGTGTCTTTTCAATTCTGAACAATCTTCTTCCATTTTGGCAATTGTTTCACTGGCTTCATCCCCACCACTAACATTTGCAGCCTTCAAGCGCTGCAATTTCTGTTCCAGCGCGACTTTCTCTTCGACTAACAGTTTGTTACACTTGGTGAGAATCATGCTGCTCTCCTCCAGGCGCTCAAATTTCTCTCTCTCAACATCAATCTCTGTCTTAAGCTCCTCCAGTTTTTTATCTTTCTCTTTTGTCAGCTTGTCCATCTTTTCAGCACTTTTGGCCAAGGCATCTGAAAGTTTTTCAATTTCAGCAGCAGAAGACTCTGAGAAGAGTGCCTTCTCCTCCAAAGCTCTCCTCCTTTCTTCACATTCCTGTAACAAACCTTTGTTTTCAATCCTCAGGGCATCTATCTCTATCTGCATCGCTTCTTTACTCTCCAAAAGGTGAGATCGTTCTTTCTCCTGTTGAAGGTCAAGTTGATTCAGATCCTCTTGGAGGACGTCCCTCCTCAGAGAGATGTCAAGCAGTGATTGGTTCTTTTCTTCCAGCTCATGAGTGGTTCGATCAAGTTCTTCCTTCAGATGTTCCACATTCTGCTGGGATTCGCTTAGTTGCTGTTGTAAGGAATCTTTTTCTTTCTCAGCTACTGACACCTTGGATGACAACGACTCTGCTTCACTCTGCAGTCGGCCAATTTCGTCGACAAGTCTCTCCTGTAGGATAACAAGTACAGGCGAGAAATAAAGTCTGCTGTGTGGTGCTGTGCACTTACAACATGCAAATGCACTCAACATACGTAACCTTTATTCATCACTATGTGGAGAAATAAAATACCTTTCACCACAACTCCAATCACTTAAACCTTATAAGTTCTCATTGACAGAATCATTTTGCAGGGTAACTCCTCATTTCCCTTTTCTGTCAAACTTCCCTTGAATCACATGGACGCCCTTTTGTAACATGTATAAAATTTCAGTGCAGAAATCATTTTTTCTTTGTACATAATTCTTACTTTCTCTCTAGTGGCCATGATAAGATTTTCCTTGACTTTGGTTTCTGACATCTCTGCAGATTCCAACTGCTGGCGGAGTTCAGTGACTTTGTCTTCCATCTCTTTCATCTCTGTGGCCAATTTTTCTGTTATTTCTTGATGCTGATCAAACCCCCCCAAAAAAGGAAAATGAATTTAAGAACAATTAATTTTTACCACAAGCACCAGACTTACTGCTGAGCTCAAGTTTGGAAGGTAGGTCACTTGGAATTTCAAGAAATCTTGCAACTTTATCTTGAATAAGAGGTAACATCTCCCATCACAGGTCCACCATCCCTATCCCCCTTCTTGATAGAAGAAAGAAGTATTTACTTACAATTAGAAACTGATTACAATTGTCCTACATCCTCTTTGAAATGAAAAACAGTTGGAATTTCAACATATGTAATGAAGAAAAGTGGTAGAAGTGAGATCTTTGCTCCTGATGGTGAAGAATCTAGTTGCATTTATTTACTTGGCACACTTAATATATTTCTTGGTTACCTGACTTTCTCTGAGTTCATTTAAAGCTTGCTCTTTCTGCTTCAATTGTCCTCTCACTGCAACCACGACCTGCTCCAAAGCCTCCTTCTCCATCTCCCAGTCTTTCTGAATTTCTTCAAACTGCATCAGTTGCTCCTGCATTGCACTCGCTGCCTCTGGATATCTGTTGTTAAGGTTTGAAAACAGACACAGACACTCCTATCAAAATGAGCTCAAAGTGATCAATATACATGTTAACTGTCCAACATAAAGGTAAACAGATTTTGATAGCATGGCAAGGATTCCTTGTCATCTGCTACATATCATACAAGATGTTACACGACAGCATAAAAATGCAGAAGAACAATGATGTTTTTCACAAAAATGTGAAGGTGCAGGTGAACTATGGATATCAGCTAATGGAGCAAAGAGACAAGTATACTTTACTATATCCCTAGGTGGTCATGGAAACATCCACTAGAGCTTTTGACACTGAGCATTCTGCGGGCTGAACGGTGGTCATTCATTATGAGGGTACCAAAGTACAAAGCACACCAATTTGCACATGGGGGTTAATTGTTGCACAGCTTGGATCTGTCATCTCATCTTTATTTTTCCTCCATCTGACGGAAGGAATATTTTTTAAGTCCAGATCTAATACAAACACACCAACAGTGCAACGAATAGCTTAAGTGATGGAAGTCTGATAATTCTAGAGAGGAAACAGATAAAAAAAAAACAGTATATAACATACACTGTGACAGGAATTTGAAAAAGTAGTACAAACTCCCATTCAGCCCACCCCCTCTGATCACTGACAGAAGATCCACTTACTTTTGTTTGATGGAAGCAAACATTAAGGAGTCGTCAAATTCTCCGTCAAAACTCTGGGTGTCTGAGTTCAATTCCATACCAGCAGCAGAGCCTTGGTTGGTGTCGTTTGACCTCTCAGATCCTGCAGCACTCTGGCTGTCCGTTGAAAGACCTATGGTGGAGTCCGTTCGGGAGCTAAGGTCACTTGGTAAGTCTTTCCCTTCTTTAAGATACTGGATATCTTGATTCAGTTTGGCGATGATCATCTCGCTTTGTTCCTTGTCTGACGTCAGTGACGCACACGTGGAGTTCAGCCTGTCGAGGTCAGCCTGGAGTCTGGAGACCTGAGAGAGCAGCTGATCATTCTCTATTTGGGTTGGATCATCCTCCGACCTCCCCATACGACTGATCAGGTCAACTGTCTCATCTTGCACCTCCTGAGATGCTGCTTCTAGGTCCTCCACTGACCTTTGACCTTCTTGCATCTGCGATGAAAGAAAACGTTAACATGACACACCAGATGTGACAGTCAATAATGAAGCATTAAGCATTTGTTGTAATGGGCTACTTAGTTAGTAGAACTGATGGTTAATGCAGTCTCCAACTTAAACGATATATATGATACACTTAGCGTCATGCTAACTATGTAAATCCCTCTGTCAAGGAAAAATTGCTCGCATAACATTGATCAGCAAACCCAATATTGGTGTTAATTTTAGATGCAATGCATGCAGCTTTGTTCAATGAAAATGACTTTCAACATTTTAAAGTTCCATAACTTTGTGTTTTATCAGATGAGTTACAAATACATTTGTAATTACGTCACTCAATTATCCCTCTTCTTTTCATATCCATTTCAATGTCCAACAGAAACAAAATTTTAAAGCTGGTGTATTGAAAACATGCTAAAATTCAAACTGAAAGCAAACAGAAATTAATGCTCTCCAAGATCAAATTCATGCAGTGCAGCAACGGCTAGCCCCAGTCTGAGTAAAACATACAGTGGTGGTTACTTGATTGTCACCTATCGTTGACTACTTATGATACACCAAAGGAGTAGAGATCCTAAAAAAAAAAAAAAAAAAAAATGCCCACTCATACATTGCCTCATACACAAATCTGCAGTTATAAAGTGATATTTTGAAACCTCAGGCCATTTTTCAAGACTCCTTACATTAGTAAACAAATTTGAGGTCTCCCATGCAAACCACATACATGTTGAGAATATTTGAAGTGATATGCAAAGAGGCACATACGTGAAAACACAGGGAAAAGGGAAAAAGGTGCAGAATTGGAGAAACTGCTGTCCACTTTAGGAGCCAATTTTTCTTTCTCAAAAAAAGTGTGCATTCACTGTGAATGCTGAAGAAGTGCTAAAAAAAGGGCTGAATTCTGCCAACAGTTGGCAGGCAGTCAAGTTTTATTTGGTAACACCTCCTCTGACTGCTTCTGCAACCTCAAAACTGGTATTTCCCTCTGTTTCCCTTCAGTAGTACTTTGAATTTACGTGCCAAAGTTTTGCACAACAATCCCATGAGCAGAAAATGGTCGACCTTAGTCCTTTGATGAATCTTACGTTAGTAGCTAAAAATGTCGGAAAGATAATGCAAACTGTGTCTACATATATGATCATGCAGTGTAACTATGAGAAGGCATGAGAGCATTAAGAAAGAAAATCTAAAATTGTTTTTTTTTACCATTTCCACTACAATTGAAGATGTCTCCCAGCACGACTATACTAAAGCACTCAAAATGTGAATTCAGACGTACAGTAGCACAGGAAGAGACAGAAGAGACAGAAAGAAGTGAAAGGTTCAATGAAAGTATCTCAGGCAATATGCATCATGTGCTTGTAATGTCTTATTCCCAGTCGAAATCCTGCGAAAGTGAGATCGGCGGCTTGAAAAAGACAAAACAGGAATACAAGTGACCTCGACTCTCAAGAAAGGAACCACTGCCAATGCATCACAGATGCCAAGTCATCAGCTAATAGACGGATGGCTTCTGCTATGAAACTCTGCCACTTATGACAGAAAGTAAGAGAAAGAGAAGGAAATTTTACTCTTGAACACTTCCAAAAATGGTAGAGTGATAAAGAGGTTGTTTGCTTTTTTTTTCTTTTGTGCTATACCTGTTGCCCAATGTCTATCATTGCTTTCACCAATTCTTGTTTTTCTTGAAACAACTTGGATTTTAGGGCAATAGCGTCAGAGTCAAACTTCCTTCGGGCACTCTGAACATCTTTCAACAGAGCACTAGCACTCGCCTATATTAAAAGAAAGGAACCCTGGTTAAATTTCCACTGCTTTCAAATGAAACTGGATTAATGTGAGACACACAGGAAAACACGACTCAAACTTTGGGTAGTCGAAAACAGAAAATGTGCCACATAGAAAACAAATCACAACATGAAATGTGGCAGGAAGAAAATTTTCTCTGGTGAGATAGTTAATGCTAAAAAGCAGCACTTGTTGATCTATAAGCTTTTTCTAGGTGTGGGAGAGGGGGGGAGGGAAAGGAGAGGGAGCAAAAGGCAGGGTAGGAAACTTCTCTTTCATCACAATGACATTTTTTCAATTTTCCTCATTAAAGACATGAAATCAATCAAGGAGTGTGAAAAGTATAAACAGAACACTCCCCCAGACACTTCTCCCAGGCAATTCCCACCCAGACAATTCCCAACTCCCAGAAAATTCCCCATGGGCAACCCCCCCTTATGAATTCCTTCAGGGAAAGAGAATGGAAATTGTCCAAGGAAAATTGTCCAGGTGGAAGTTGTCCCTTGAACACAAGACTCCTATCAGAAACAAAAGACATTTTGCCTGATAATACTACTATAGGAAGTTTTTACATCCGAAGGTAAAAAAAAAACAAATATTACAAAAAGCTGAGAAATGAGAGAATGACTGACCAATCCCTTTAGTACATATTATTGCAGGGACATGAACCTCACCTGTGCTTGTTATAGTGTAGGTGTGTATAAATAAAGCAAAAGATGGTGATTAGTTTAGTTAATGGCAGCATGGTTCAGTATTAACATAATAACATGCAATGTAAAAAAAAGGAAAACGAATTAAATGCAGGTAAATGCTTGATAAAGTTGGTTAGAATGTGAAGAATGTTAATTAAATGTAACACAAATGCACACCTTAAGAATGATATGCAACAGTGATACATAGAAACATAGAAATTGAGACTATTTATGTGTGGTCAATAGTAATATCATTTTGCACTATCTACTCACCTCCCAAACATACACACAGAAAAAAAAACCCACAAAAGTCAAAGCAGTATCATTCAATATCACATTAAAATCAGTGATGTCCCACAGAATGAATCCTTAGTGCTAATTGTGGAAGGGATGGGATCAGAAGTTTGCCAAATAACATCAAAATTGTGATATATTACCGAAAACCAAGGAAACCCCTTACATGATCCAACAAATGTAAGAAATGGCAAAGAGATCATAATGTAAACTGCACCGAATAAAGCCACCAGAAAAAGAAAAAAAAATCAGAAAATGAATTTTAACACAACACTAAGATTACCATAAATACTGTGATCTATGTTGCAGTTTCAATGAAGTTTTTTTTTTCTTTTGGTTGCATTACTCGCTTTTGGTTGCATTACTCGCTTCCTGGAATACTTTAGCAGATAGTCAATAAAGGATGATAAATAAGATTCCCAAGACATAAACCCACAATGAAGGTAAAAACCGTAAAAAAGGTGATGATAATACTAATATGTACGTGATTGTCATCCAGGGAGTCCAAGAGACGCTGTTTGGTCGCGAGCAACTCACTGTTGACCTCTGCAGTGGCTGTGCGAGATGCTGCCAGTTCTTGCTCTCGAACTGTTGATGAAGAGAGGTAATGGTACATAGTCGTGTGAAAACCATTTTGACCCCAATTCCCTTATTGCTAAGATTAAGTAACAATGACTTTAGATTTTCATTTCCAATTTGTAAACTTTTTATTTTGCTGATATTACACTGATAAATTCTATCTATCATGAAAGTTGTCACGTGTTTTACCTCCTTCCCCACATAATAACTAAAGTGGTCCTTGCATATAACAATGGAATACAATTTGATAAACATGTTGCATCCTGGCATAATCACTTCAAAGGTACCTACCCATTTCTATTTTATCTCTCTTTTTCTTTCTTTGATGTGACAGAAAAAGTTCGACTCAAATTTAACTGTACCAAACAGGTATGGAAATATAAATGTGAACCACAATTTGTTCAAAATTATCATTTATAACACAAGGAAACTTCTATCACAAATTGTGAAAATTCATCAAGGAGAAACATCATCAAAGTAAAAAAAATCAAGATGATCAGTAAACATACCCTCAAGCAGTTTCTTAAGCTCTCCTAGTTCCTTTTGTGCTGACATATCATCACTGCCTTTTTTGTCCATCTCCATTGCCTCCAGGTTTCTCCTTTGGTTTTCATTGATTTGTTCTAAATTATCTTTCTCTTTCATTAATTCCTCTTTCTCCTTTCTCAGTTTATCTATTTTACCCTCCATGTCCATCTTCTGCTTGGAACTCTGCCTTTCCTTAAGTTTCAACTTTGCAATTTCTGATTGCAGGCTGGAGTTAACTGTCTCCGTTTCAGCTAGTTCACCTTTAGTCCTCTCCAGCTCATTTTGAACTTGCTGCAGTTTCTCTTTCAGCTTACCCCCCTCCCCATGTGGTGAGGCAGTACCTCCATCCTTGTTTAGATCTACCTCCTGTTCCAATTCTTCTATTCTGTCCTTGTAGCTCTCAATTTCTGATTGGTGTTTCCTATTTAAGTCTGACAGTTTCTGGTGGTGAGCATCTTGCAACACAGAGAGCTCATGTTGGGACTGATCGATTTCCTTTCGAAGGTTGCTCTCGAGTTCCTGCAAAGGGCAAAGTCGAAAGTACCCAACGATGTTTGATAAAAATAGATTCCATCTTCAAGAGGCATTTGTCTCTTGAATTTATAAAAACCACTGAGGAGAAAGAGGATCTTGAAAAGATGACAGAAAAATCACTGCAATACAAATTTGCAGGAATAGACAAGGAATAATTAAGTTTTCAAAATTTGCATAGCAGCTTTTAGCTATGTTAGATATTTTGTTGCAAAATCTCTGATCAAGCCCCTAGATTGCATGGACAAAAACTGCTATGCAGTATTCCTTTGTGAAGCAGTTTGACTATTCTGTGTGGCAAAATGACATGCAATACTGGACAAATTATTCTATGCTAAAGTAAACAGTTCTTTCCTTGCCTTAAAATAATGAAAAATTTTCTGAACCAAAAAAAAAATGTTTCTTTCACACATCGACATCAGTTTTTACAAAACATGATGTGACATGAATTTAATGTACAATGCAATAATCGATTACCTTGATTTTTGCTTTCAATTCTGTTTCATTTCCCACATGGGCTTCTTCCCCTCCGACCTCAAAGGATGTCTGCACGACAAGAAATGACAAAGCAGAATACGACGATATCAACCATCAGTGACACATGAAAAAATTACTCCCCATGTGGTAATTGCTAACCTCAAAGACAACACGTATCATCAGGTAACTGCCTTTCTTCTCTTAAAACTTCTTTAAAAAAAAAAATTTTAAGTCCTTTCTTTTTTTTACGATTACTACATACCATGACAAATAAGCAAATAAAAGCTTGAACATCTTTCTTCAGTATCTCTTACATGTTGTGATTTTGGTATGAAAAATACTTGATTTGTCTTTACGTATTACATTCAATTGTCTATCATTTCGTCAGTTGAGCATAACCAATCTTCCACTATCACAGTCAGACATCAACAAACCAGATCTTTAAAACAACCATTCCCAGCCCCCTTGTCATCTTCTCAAACTATTTTCTCTGCTCTTACAATTAGCGTTCAAGACAGCAACGCCAACGCAGCTGCCACAAGTTACTTCATTTATCATTCATAGCGGTCATGATGTGCAAAGACCACAAAGGTTTCAGTCATCTCTTCAATAGTTTCATATGAAGCGTCAACTCATCGTGGTTTCACCTAACTACTGCTTAAATGACCAGAAACCTGGTCATTCACAGAAATAAATGCTAAGAATGTGACCAACTCTAACATAGAACCCAATAAATGCATGTACTGTAGCAGACAAAACTGACACAGAGCTACAACTTTTACCACCATTAAAAATCCCTCTCGACGGTTTTTGCAATTTAAAGTTAAAATCGTCATGAAATATATTGAGACGACAACAACCAACCTTGAATTTATGTAGTCAACTAATCACTACTGAAATGATTACATTATACTGATAGCTACCACACCTGAGGATGACTCGAGGCCACCTGCTTCCAGTGGTCACATTCTGAACGTAAGTTTTGGACTTCTGAGGATAATTTGTTGATTTCTTGCTGGGCACTGATCAGGTCATCAATGTCATGATCTCCTGGTACTCTCAGGGCCGAGCTACTCAACGAGGATGTTGACGTACTGGTTGCTAGAGCAGGGGGTGATGACGAAGGCAGCATCAGACTCTCCGACTGATAACTCTGCCAGTCATTCTGTTTCTCCTTCAGGAGTTTTAATTCATCCTACCAAAAAAAAAAAAATTGTGCAACCAAAAGAAAACACTTCTATTAAGCGACTTATTTAGTGAAGAGAGGGAATATTAGGGTATCCTTCGGATACACTATCACTGTGTGATGCACAGGCCTCTTGCTGAAGATCCTTGAGAGGAAATGACTGGCAATGAACTCACAAGGGTAAGAAGAAAATAGCATAACTGTTTACACCAATAAATTTTCTTAGTTTTGAATTGGCCACTGTCATACAGCAGTATAATAAATCACAGAATTTGGTAAAACTATGGCAAATGTTAATGTTAACAAAAGGTTGGACCAGTGAACTGGATATGTGTACCACTGTTACATGAATGCTGTGATTAATTTAACTTTAACTACTGTTAACGCAATCTAGTGTTTGCGCTGGGTCCAAAATTTGGTCAGGTACCAGTGTACCTGAATACACAACTTCTGTAAGGCTACAAGTACACTGTGAAGTCAAAATACAGTATTTTGCTTCGTAATGTAATATAACACCATGTAGCTTGCTTACAAGCTGACAATGAGATGTTCTACATTAGGAAAAAGCAACATCTTAATTTTTGTTTTTGTCATATGTAAAATGTATATTCTTGAAACTTTGGATCCAAGTAGCAATTTCAGAACTACTGGGTCCTGACATTGTCGGTCAGGTACCAGGGTACACATGGCCTACGTAGCACCTCTTTGGCAGCCGCCCCTATATGACTGTCACCCTAAAGAGCTTGCCGGCGAATGGTCAAACATTCCTTTCACAGAGCCCAAAACTTGATGAACTTAATACTGATGGCAAATTGGTACACTGGTTGCAGCACACACAGTACCACACAGAGTACCAGAAGGGTGTCCATTATGGCAGCAATGCCATCACGATTGAAAATCAAATTTTCTGCTTGGTTGATCTTGTGGCATAAATGATCCACTAAAGAATTACCAAGACCCACACATTCCAACATATTCATTATCCGATCAGCTGTTCAACTTGAAAATGTGTTATTTACTGATCTTCCCACTTTTTGCGCACAAAATATATTCGACAGATTGTGAATGATGTACAGAGAATCTAAAGACTATTAAAACATTTGGCACAATTCAAGTCAGCTTAAATTGTTTAATTGTAGAATCTCAAGAGAGGACAGTGAGTGCTGATGTAAACTTTACCAACATGTCATTTTAAAATAGTGTTTTGTTCCCACTTTGCAAACAGGTCATGAGACTTCAATTCTATTTAATGGCAGCTGATGAGCAAATAGCTGCTGCAGCATTTCATCAATTAAATACATCCTTGTCCTGTGCGGTCACAAAATACTAACTTTTAGGCAGTGGCTCATCACCCCAAGCTATATTTTTGGCTTCCAGATATCAGAATTTTACACTGGCTCTTCTCTTTGATTGACAACAAATTTGAAAGACGCAGAGTAGCTCGTACTACGCAGTTCACAGGGATCCATATGGAGGAATTTTTATAGACAGTCTGTGTCAAGGACTAGACGTAAGTGGTTGGGGGAATTGAAACTGTTTGGGGTGATGAGTTTTTGTTCTTTACGTTTGGAACTGCAGTGATCACTTCAGATATACTAAATCTGTACACTGATACTTCAATGCAATCATGCTTTTCCTACCGGTGTGTTAACATAAAAAAAAAATCACATTGCACAGACATATATGAGCAACAAATCACTTGAGCCCTATATGAACCAGGCAAACTTGTCCAAAGTGCAGTAAATCATCTTTTGATATAACAATTTTACAACTGTAGACTTACTTCCTTTTCCTGGACCAATTCACGATATTGTGTAGATATGGAATTGATTTGTAGCTCAGAGGTTTCGGCCTTTTCTTCTAGTTCTGAATTCATGAAACTTAGCCTTTCATTCTAGAAAAGAGGAGAAACACTGGAATTGACAAAGTTATAGAATTATCGCATCATCGCAACCTATTACCTTATACTAAAGTAATGCTAAGCATTGTCATTACCAAAAATTTGACAATACTGCTGTGTAATTACTTTGAAGAAAAAAAAACAGCTATTCCACTCTTCAAAAAAGTGATAGCTTGAAAAAGAACACCCAAGTGCAACTAAAATAAGAAGATATTAGCATGCTTTAACATCCATTGACAAAAGATTATTACTTTACATCACAATAAATCTTTTAAGAATATTACTGTGCACACAAGCTTAACTGGTGATGAAGATTTCTTTGACAACAATTGACATACTTTTCACCATCGGCATATTCTGCACTCCTAACCTGTTTGCAGTGTTAAACCCACCTCTGCTTTTAAGCTGTTTATTATTGCTTCGAGTCTTTGAACTTTATCCTCTGTAATTTTAAGTTCAGTCTCATGATCTGTGAAGGAAAGAAAGATACAGATACCTGTACAGTAGAGATGTAAAACCCTCACTCAAAACTCCAGTAATACTGCTACCAGAAAGTGGGTGAGTGATCACTTTTTAAGCACCCATTTTTAAAGTTTTCATCCCTTGGTTATTACGTATTAATACTTACTGAATATTTTGCAATATTCAGAGTGAACAAAACTGCTGAAAATCTGGATAGCTTCACCACTTAGGTTTTTAACAGCTTGGGTCTATTCACACTAAAAACTAGATGCAGTTCCACTTTAAACCTGTCTGCTAGTGGGGGATTGGTGGACTGCCAGACTGAGGAAGGGGTATCAGGTGAGGGAGTTTCAACTTTTTGTAATTTTTGAAGTGTCTTCGCACAAAGAACTTATACATAAGCAGGTGCTAGTGCTGTCAGCTGGCTCAAGTTTTCTTTGTGAGAATTGTGACTACAGGTGGGCTTATTCATACAAAAATTCTTGTATGGATCATCAAAATGCTTTAAAATGTTCAACATGACTCATGTAGACTTCATTCAAAATTTGCCAGGTCTAACTATGACAGGTCTGTCAGATGATGGACTGCTAAAGGGGTTTAAGGGGAAGAGGTGTCAAAATATTTTGAAAACTAGAAATATTTACATGCAAAACAGTTCCTGTTGTAACACATAGAACAAACATGTATTGAAGCACTTGCAACTGATCATACTATGAGATTCGGTAATTTGGTGAATTTGTGTATTAAATTGGAAGGCACAATGTTTTGTTTAAATCTCTGAATCTCTACGGAGGTTTGAAATGTGGGTTTTTTCAGAGGGCTGAGGGCGACTGGTAAGCAGACTTGGGTGCTCCAATGCAGGTCCAAATAGCTGCGAAATGATGGTCATCTAAGAGGTTTGGTAACATTCATGGATGCAGCCAGTGTAAGCTGTCTATGTCCATGGTTCTTTGGCCCATCAGTTTGAAGGACATTAAGGCCTTGGCTGCTGCCTTGTTCATGAACATCAGACAATTTTTCACCTGTGTTTTAAAATCACGCTCTAATTACAATACAATTCAAATTCATGTGTACAAGCATAGCACATCTGCAGAATACAACGTCTCTGTTAAACATACCACTGAGACTCTAGAGGCGCAGTCACAGTCCAGTGCTTCCAGACATGGACTGCCATCGCAACTACCAATGTTACGAATGTGCCTCACTGCAAAGTGGAGGCTAAGAGGACTTCAGAAAATTTCCAGAAAAAAAAGCCACGGGACGTATGCTCAAACGACCACTGTGACTCCATGGTTTTTTAGGGTGAGTTTAAACTTTAAGTGGGGTGTTGTATTCTGCAATTACTCCACATAGCACAGGCAAATAAAGTAGTGTAGGCCTAGTTGAACAGTTTCACACTTGGTGGGCTGGAGAACACCACTCTGTATTGTAATTACACGATAATGATGGTTTGTGTAAGACCTCAGAGTCACTTGATGGTCTAGCCTAATGTTAGGCCATTTGGATATTTGTCTCACTCCAAAACTCAAGAGAAACCTGTATGTTACAGTACATATGTTCCTAGAAAAGACTGAACAGTCCTACTACTAGTGGCAACTTCCTCTGAACATTAAGCGGAGAAACTATAGAATTGCCTGCTACTTGGGGACATTCCAAATTTGAGTGGATTCGGATGCAATATTGTGACCATACCACCAGATGGTTAGTTACTAGGTGCTGGCAGTGAAGAAATTCAAATTCCAATTAAAAAATTTCTAAATGTATGCATCAATACTTGAGAACGACACATCATTGTAGGTTGTTGTTCAAAAATCTCTAAGTCCCCCGCAGATATTTTGGAGTGGATTCGTAGATGGGTGGATGCAATGTGAAAGGTTTCTAAATGTGTATAACAATACTTTGAGAACGACACATCATCATTGGGCTCTTGTTCAAAAATCTATAAGTCCCTGGCGGATATTTTGGAGTGGATTCGCAGATGGGTGGATGTGATGTGAAAGGTTTTTCAATGTGTATAACATTACTTTGAGAATGACACATCATTGTAGTTTGTGGTTCAAAAATCTACAAGTGAAAGTCCGTGGCGGATATTTTGAAGTACATTCACAGATGTGCAGATCTTGTGAGATTGATAGGTTTCTAAATGTGTATAACATTATTTGTAGAACAACACATCATTGTAGGTTGCATCGCTAAAATCTCTTAGTCCCTGGCCGGATATTTTCGAGTGGATTCACGGATGTGATGTGTTAGGTTGCTGAATGAGTATAACATTATTTTCAGAATGACACATTATTACAAAGGTTGAAGTTCAAAAATCTTTAAGTCCCTGGCAGATATTTTGGAGTGGATTTGCAAATGCGCCAATGAGATGTGAAAGGTTTCTAAATGTGTATCACATTACTTTGAGAACGACACATCATTGAAGGTTGTAGTGCAAAGTCCACTGCGGATATTTTGGGGTGGATTTGCGAATGCGTGGATGAGATGTGAAAGGTTTCTAAATGTTTATTATTTTGAGAACGACACATCATTGTAGTTCAAAAATCTCTTACTTTCCCGTTGAATAATTACTTATTTTGTTTTGTATCGGGAGCTGGCTCTCAGATCTGACATAGCCCACATAACAGATGTATGTTACTAATGGCAATGCATCAGCTCTGATTGCATTCATAATAATACCGTATGTACATACAGCATGTAGCATATATAGCATATAGCATGTAATACCTTTGCTGTGACAAAATGGCCTGAGGCCAACAAGTCCTACTGTAACTATTGATTATGACGATGAAGAGTCAACATCGAATCCACACATCCAAATAAAGAAAAGGCATGATTCTGATTACGTTTTGTGTGTAAAAGAGTTACGTGTTATACGTGTTATGTATTGTGTATTGAGGAGTCAACATCGAATCCGTGCATCCTGACGCTACCATACATCTCTAGAGTGGTGGGGTATTAAATTAAGTTAGTAATACAAATAGTATAGTTATACCCACTCATAAATTGAGTTTACTGTCGCCTGGTGTAAGTTTTCTTAGGACCACACGATTTTATTCAGATTGATTCAGAAGCAACAGCTTCGAAATACTGCAAGATTAAGTAACTTAGGCTCCTAAGTTAGTGACAATAACCTTAATTTATCATTTAAATCACCTTCACGATTTAACAATAACAAACAACAGTTAGGCTACGTACCGCTAACTTCGGTTGTACCTTCTGCGAGCACGTCGCGAGTGAACTCCGCGGCGTTTGAGGCAACACTCGTAAGCTGGGACGACCAACTTTTCAAATTATCCCCAAACCAAGCCATTTCTCTAAAAATGACTACGTTCTTGTAGCACGAAACAGAACTTCTGTCACCTGCAGCACGGGATATTAGTCATTATGAATATGAGTACTTCTGTGCTGTAGGACTACTTCAACCTTATGATATCCATATAGTCTATAGTCAGTCTAGTCCAGCGCCGCTCAGCCTAGCGCAGTGTGAGTGTGATTTTCAATAACCATAGTCATGCATACTCAGCTCGACATACGTTGATATTGCCAACTCAACATTCATTGCAATGGTTGGTACACATAAAATTGAACATGGGGGTTTTAGCAGATACAATATAAAATTTTAACTGTACGCATTTTATTTTGACATTGTCTTTCACTTTTGAGCCAACCTGTGCATGTAAAAATATATCACACCGTTTTATTTTCATATTATTCTTTTATTTTCTCAAAAATGCATGAAATTTGATTTAGTTTAGTATTAACTGCAAACGTATCTATAGTAGCAGAAGCTTTCTTTAATTGAAGTCAGCATGTACCAAAATTTTAAAGGTTTACAATTATTAATTACTATATTTATCGTTCAATATTCGGTAAAATTAACTGAAATAAAGCTTTTTGTAACAGAAAATATAATTAAATATATTTTATTCTGCATATGGGCTATTTTAAAGATATACTATATATCAAAAATTTAGCCGTATATGAGCACCCCCTTATACTAATGGAATCATTACACTTAGGGTTTTCCCCCTTTGAAACCAACTAGGGGTCTTTACCGTCTCTCAGCTTACACTCTTTACATCAACTTGATAAGTTATTGATATCCATGCAACATAGACAAGAAGTAGAGTTGCACGACTGAAACCACTAGCATGAAGTCAATTGATTTTGTACAGCGTTTCTATGAGCTGACATCTCAATTTTTAGAGGAGGTATGAATAGTAAAAGAGGCAATGAAGAAGAGAAGTTAGGTGGCAAGGTGTAGGTTTAAAAGTTAATTTTACATAGGCCTAGTTTCTTAGGACTTGTACTTAAGTGGCTGATGCCCTCTCATGCAATTGTCGAAGTTCAATGGGATAGTCAATGTGCAACTGAAGTTAGCATACTTTTCTCAGATCTCACTAACATGCTAAGGGTTTTTGGAGAACTGATATACAAATTGCATCTGACTTTTATTATTTTGCCTGTAACTAGATCACTAACTTAAAAAAAGAATTATACAAAATTATTTCAGTAAATGTGTTTCAGCATTTCAAAGAATCAATCAATTAAATAATATTTTAAATGATCAGCAGCATGTCTCTAAGTTAGTATATTATGACAATCAAAGATCATGCATGTTGGGTAATATTAACAGCCTGACATATGAGCTATAGTGCTAATTGAGCTAGTATAGTTGTGATTGCCATTTATGTGTAACAATTGCCACCTTTTTGCTATCACTAATGAAATCCCAAGAGACTGAAGTCCCACGAGGCTGAAGTCCTAAGAGACGATGATCACTTTTGTTGCAAAGTGATCAAACACTAAGTTTTGTCACAGTCACAGCCAGTGTCGGTTGTAATTGAGTCACTAAAGTTCGAGTATCAAGTCGAGTCTCCCTCTAGTCGAGTCAGAGTCGAGAGTCTTTCGCTAGTCATCTTGAGTCGAGTCATTAACTGAACCAGAGTCGAGTGCAGTCCCTGCAACCACACTCGAGTTGAGATGAGTCGCGTCACTCTGTCTGTTCAAGTCATCTTAAGTCACTTGAGCATATTGACCTACAATTGACCCATAATACTAGATCAGACAAGCAAGTTATGTACACAATTGTTAACATGCTGACTTGGTCACCCCAGATCCTGAAACTGTTGTTGGAGCGAGAATTGTGCCTCCTCCTTTCATCCATATGTCAACGAGTATCGAAATAAGAAGAATTCTATCATTACAGATTTTTTATGTCTTTTTACTTTGTGCAATTCACTTTGACTCTCCATGTCACTTAAATTAGTCATCTAGCTTTTTCTTTCCTTTTTCAAGAATTACTGTACATGTCATTTCTATTTTTGTATCCAGGACTCTATCAGAAGCTGGTGTTGATGTCAGCCCACCAGGTTTCAGTAAACGTATTCATGTAGCAAACCTTCTCTGCAATTAAAAAATATTACAAAAAACAAAAAAAATCAGTGAAAACAAAGGCATTGTACAAACCAAGTGCCACACACAAAAATGATTTCTTCTATTAATCACAATTCAAAATGTCCCCTTGTTTCCTGGACAGTCTTTTATTTGGTGAGCATTACCAAATTAATCATACTTCAAATAAATGGTTTGTTCTTTACACCCAGAAAATGACTACTGCAATATGATCTAGATGAAATTTTGTAGCTGTTCAAGGAAGTAAGACATGCCATAATGCTTGATTCTTTTGTTTTATGTTTTATTAATGTTTTTTTTCTCAATCTGTTCAAGAAAATGTGGAAAGTAGTAAAAATAATCACTTCAGAATAGCACCACCATTTAACAAACTATCAACCATGGCACTGACTGAATAAGACGATATTCCTCACTAAATGACAATAGCTCAACACACTGGCATACATAGTTTCCTTGTAATAAGTAAAATTTGAAAATCTGTTGTTCCTGCAGTCATCAGTAACATGAATATTTATCAAACAATACTCAAATATGTACATGTATTTATCACCCCGCTTACACAAAAAGGGGAAAATACACATCAAACATGAACATCCTACACACGCAATTAGAACTGAAACAAAACTGTATTTGCTACTGTAAATGTAATATCAACCTACGTAATCTATGGCCTACACGCTGATTGAAGCTGTAGGTGTGCGAATACAATTGACGGAGAATCTAGACAAATCTTGATTACAACGGGTCAGCTGTTTCTATTGCCGTTTCTAATAAATCAGCTGGTAGTGTATTTCTTGAAATGTTCACAAAAACAGTATTTAATATAATACTGTTTGCTGATAGTATGACTCTAGTCATTGTGAAAAGACTTGAGTCAAGTAGAGTTATCCAGCATAGTGACTCGATCGAGTCGAGTCCTATCCACACACTAACTCGAGTTGAGTCTTTTGCACTTTCTCAAACTTCTGACTTGAGTCGAGTCTTTAGACACAAGTGACTTGAGTCAAGTCGAGTCCTCAAAAATTGTGACTCGAGTCCGACTCAATTCGAGTCAGTGACCCAAGTCATTTCAACACTGGTCACAGCTGGGATGAATAGATCTGAATGTTTAAAGAAAGTTCTTAATGTAGGCATGTGGGAAAAATTCAATGGGTTTTACAAGGTGTTGCGCTAGACCTCTAAACCTCTAATTGCCTGTACATGTCACCTAATTTTATTACTCATATGGTTTAAAATTATACCGTTGAAACCCAACTATACAATGTTTTATATAAATTGCTGCCATCGTAAATGCGAGAGGGTCATGGGGACTCCGAAAATATTGATCACTTTCCTGCAGCCTGACACCCAAGAAGCATTTTTTCATAATATTTTTCTATCTCCCTAGTATCCATTCTTGACCAAATCACACAGTGCCTAAATTTAAGTCCTAAGTGTCCACTCTCAAGTACTGAACAGCAGGTCACGATTTTCCGTCGGTGTCCATTTTGTGTCATATGTGGGCATTTGGTAGTCCGTCTTGTCTATGTCAAAGTCCCAGTTGGACATTGGTCATGATACCACCGCTGACTGCATCCCCCCTGACTGCTCCCCTCTCCCTCTGACTATGCAGCCCCCAAATTGCAAGGTTAATTTGCTTTTAAAAATCCAGTGCATTCTTTAATTATTTAGCAAAGTTTGGGAAATAATAATATCTTAACATGTATTATTTTTACATTTGTTGCTTATTATTAATTCATGTTGTAACTTTCGATCTCACTGATCCTTTAATACTCACTTTCTGTCTTGTGGAACTTTCAGTCTTGTGGAACTTCTGTCTCACGGGCCTTCGGTCTCATGTTTTAATATACATGTAATTGATTAAAACTTTTGGCTTTCATTATGTGACAGCTTTGCAAACATCACATGTATTTTTATTGTTTACTTTCATTTGTTTTGAACAGTCAGAGTGCATTTTTGCATCTGGTACGTTTATCAGTATAATTCACTAAGCAACAACAATTTATCAGACTTTGTTAAGACATATTTTAGAGTCTGCAGTACTTCGACACAAAAAATCTTCAGTCTTGAAATTGAACTGTCACTGGCATATGGTAACAAAAGTGGAATCTGGGATTTGGCACATGAGCATAGGAATTATGTAACAACCCTGGCACAAGTAAATCTTCCTGGCTATGATGGATTAACAAAAATATGAGATCACGAGAACTTTTGGCCTGCTGAAGTCGAATGCTTTACTACCAGCTTATGCATATGTTACTGTGAAATTCACAATAGCATATATGCATTTGCAACTATAACCTATTCAGAGCACTTAACAATATCTTTCTATCAATAAATATTTTTCCTTCCATCGATTGTCTTTCCAGACTCACCTGTCCACACAGTTGATGATATCTCTCAAACAGACCGTCTCTCATCATGCATCATCATCTGACATTTTGGCAAATTCCCTTGAGAAACATGTGTCAAGTCTTCAGGTAAATAAAGTGTTTGAGTTAGAAATAGTATTGCCCATGCACGGCAGAAAAATTTCTGGAGTGTTTTGAAATGATTTATACATTGCAATGACAGCTGCAATACTAAGTGAAGTATCGTTTTTTTTTTAAACTAAATGTTCTCAAAAGTGATGTGAGTGAGTGTGAAAACTTTAAAGTTGTCTCAATGTGATTTCATGTTCTGAAATGTTTTAAAACATCTTCAGTAATTTTAACATTCTTCATCATGTTTTCTTTCGATATGCAGACACTTCTGAGCACTGTAAAAGCAAGCATGAACACTACTGATGATAATAAAATGGATGGTGTGCACACTACCAACCCAGAATTGGTTCAGATTGTTGCAAGCAGTAGTGAGGTAAGTTTCCAGATTGAACGTCATGTATGTACTATTTTGCAATGATCTAGAAATTAAGAAATGCAATGATAATTGAGAAGGTTCAAATTTTCTCCTCAACCATACAAAGCTTAACATATTGACCACAAGCATTTAGGAATTCATCAGGATTGATGGTAGAAGAACTATGTTTCTGTGGCAGCTACATGATGAATTACTGCAGTGAGAATGGTGTATCTTGTGGAATTAATCAAAGAGGTACAAATTTTTATCAATACTGTTACTTATGTTCATTAAAACTAGGATTTACTGAACTACTTTATATGCAGTCAATTTTTGAGTCATTTTTGGAGCAGTTCTAGATCTCAGAATAACTTTTGCATGTTCTGTGCTCAGATTGTAATCTTACATTCTCTAAAATGCTTGGTTGAGTGTAGTGCATCTATGCATCCTCTTTCCTTTCATCGATATTCATAATTGCCTCTCCCAATCATCTGCTCAAAACTATTCCTGTTGTATCCCCCTACAAAATCACTCTAATTGTTTGCTATTTGTGTTGAATTTTCGTGTTTGTGTCATTCTTTTGATAGCATGTTTGAAGGATCTTGTGCGTATGTTGCATTGTCTGTTGCATTGTTACTTCTTAAATTATGGTAAAAAATTTGCAAAAACCTCTGTGAAGTGTGTAGCAGTTAAATATCAAGTGACACGCATCTAGAAGTGAGCTGGGTTCATTCACCAGTTGCAGAGTGAAATTAAACCCTGAAGAAAAATTTTTTGGAATTGTGTTTAAATCTACTACTATTCTTGAGGTATGGCTTTTCAAAGTTTGATGAAAATGACCAACTGATGATGTGGACTGTTATACAGGTACAGTGCCAGTGTTTTTTTTTGTTTGTTAGGCCTTGTCTATTCAATTCTGGGTTTCACGTTGGTAAATTATATCAATATTCTTACAGAAGACAAGACATACTTCAAAAATGAAACCCTTGTTTGCTTACAAATTGCTCGCTTGTCCTTGAAACTAAAGTTAGGTTAAAGGGTAGCATAAGGAATATCATATGAGTCCAGCAGGATATCATGAATTTGGTTTATGATGATGCATTTGTAAAACAGAAATATGTTTGTAAAATGGTCAATGTTTGATGTCATTCTGATGGAAGCTGTGGCTATTTGCAATGCTTTTAATGTTTAGTTTGGTTAATGATCCAAAATGTGTTTTTCATGTCCTTTAAACGTGTCACACATGATTGTGCAAAATGTTCAAGCACCTTTTGTTTCTAGCAAGTTGTACCGATATAAATTTCCCTCTGTTCTTGACAATTTGTTGTAAAGACTGGTAGCATGTTTGTTTTAAATGACCTGGATGGCATTAGATTTCTGTCAATGGGGTCATCGTTCACTCCCCTGTGAACTTTTTCCACTGCAGATTGACAGACGTATTCAGGCCTTCATGAGTAGAAAGCAGGCTGAGGTCAATGAAGCCAACTGCCGGGAGTTTTGCAGCAGCGTCAGTTCCACCAGCGGAGAAAACAGCTGTGCTCGCACTGACTCCGTCTTTGTGCCCAGAAGCGGAACAAAGAGTCACGTGAAAGGTCTGTAGAGGAGATTAATAACAGTTTACAACTTCTCTCTTATTGTCATATCATGGATTATTTCAGGCCGGTAACCAGGGGGGGTCGGAGCGTTTGAACGACCCACCCCAACTTAAGGGAGGTCCATTTTTCCAGCCTTGTGTTTGAAGGGTCAGCTATGAAATATTCTTTATCTTGACATATTGAGGCCGAATATCCGTCACTTTAAGCAGGGAGATAAAACCTTTCCACTTATGTCATAAAATGTGTACAGGCCCAAACTGACCACAATATCTCATCACCACATACATATACTATGCGGGGTAATGAGATAAAAAGCTCAAAAACGCGCATGCATGATTACGTCATTGTGGCTGTGGATATCATTGAACTAGAGACAATGCAAAACCCGGGACACACTGCTACGACAACCTGCGACACAAAGGCGACCACCCACAGCGTCTGCTGTGGTCGTGGCGGTGTTACCGGTTCCACGAGTAGAGTTCAGTTGTGTCGTAAGCCGTCGCTGGGCCCGATTAAATATGTTCAATTGCAGTCGGGTGCAGTCGGTGCATTTTAAGTCCTGTTCAAACCGCCACGAGTACCAAAGTGTCTACTCAGGTGCGTAGCCAAGGACTAGAGGGGGTGACGGAGGCGACTGTCCCAGTCCCCCTGGGCCATATTGTGGTATTTTTCATTGAGGACTTCACCAGAAATACCCAGGAGCATGGGCATAGCCAGGGAAAGGAGGTAATATCGCTAAATAGTAATTCCCTCAATTTATGCGGCAGGCCTACCAAGGCAGAGGTGGAATGCAGGGTTGGGAGCATGTATATGTATGCATGTAAAACATCAAGGAAGCCCTTATCTGCTGTCTGAGTGGTTTGTAGAGCCAAACGTTTCTTTGAATGCTCATCTCGGCATTGCATCATTTTTCACAGACTACTTGTTTTCTCAGTAATTGCAAAATTGCAGACATGAGATCTATATTTCAAAGCTGGGTCCATGCAGCTGAAAAGACACAGGAAGGGCTATTTCCAGCCATCTAGGGGGTTTGTAAAACTCAAAATTTTCTTGTACGCTCTGCGCCAACGGATGGTGGCGCTCTGCTTAGATAGTCTTCACGAGTTCACACCCCCCTTGGCATATTCCTGGCTACGCCCCTGTGCCTACTATTTATGTAAATTGTTATATTATTGTAAAACGACGGAAGGTTGCAGATCTGCAGATTTCACAATTTTCCGGGGAAGCATCCCCTCGGACCCCTAGCAACTGAATGCTTACGGCATCCCCCCAGCCGCTTCCGTATTTGGAAAAAGGTCCACATCTTGGAAAAAAGACCCACCCCTCCTCATGGGCTGGCCACGGGCCTGTATTTAAATGCATTTTTGACTGTCAAAATATGACTTGTAATATTGACATGTTTAAAAATGCAAACACATTTAGAAATTAAGAGTGTTTCTCCTTCAAGTAGATTCGTTCTGCATCTTCTGATTTATCTGCCAACAGTATTATCTTCTTTCCATTAATGAACATTTTCAGGTAGCTTTTCCCATGCCTAGTGAATGAGAGATCGGAATGAAGGATTGAGTTCCAAGTTTGAAGAATGCTTTGGAAAAGTTCTTGAAAGAAGTAGTTGCAGGATGTGGGGTTTTGTCTTGCAGATTTGTTTACTTGGGGTCCTAGATAGGGATGTAATTGTCCTGATATTTTTTTTTAAATAAACTAACTTTGTTTTTTTCCTGTCTATTGCCCCAGTTTCAAGAGTGGCCCATGCCTATGGACCTCAGACGAGACCTCATCTGATCAGTGCAGAGAACATGAAGGTGGGAATGGATGCACAGAGGTCACCACATAAACGAGAAAGGCACGAAGGAGTAGAAGAGAGGCTTGAAAATATGGAATCATTCTTGAAACTGAGGAAAGGTATGATCTTTCCTTGAAAAGCATAACATATTCTTCTGATACATCTGTGGAAACCAAGATCTGAAGATATTCCCCGGCTTAAGTGATCACCACTGACCATCTTGTTATTGTAACATAACATTCCTACTAAGTGTAAAGTATACTGATTGCTTCTGCTACATAATCCTGATCATATATTTCTACTTGTAGGGAAGTCTAAATTTGGAAATACTTTATTGTATTACATAATTATATATAACAGTGAGTGGCCATGACAGCAAGGCTCTCTGAATAGAGAGGTCAAAGCAACATCATCTCGCTAATATCTCCTTCCATGAGTCTTCAGTCAGTAGCAAGCCTTCAACATTACGAAATGTATGAAAGTTGCATCAGAGGCACAGAGATAATGACTTTCTCTGTGTCTTTACCTGTTTCTTCTCAGGCTTATGTGAAGCAAAAATGGCAACCTCTGTGGCTTTATTTGATCACTGAACACTGGTTTGTGTCAAATGAATGTTAAATTGTCATGTTGTTGATTTATTTGCAAATGATGATTCAGTTTGACTACTTGAATAAAATTGGTTTGATCTTGAAACTGTCAATCTCATTTTGCAAACTGGAAACTGTGAGTACTTGACATAATTGCACAAATCCTTTTTCGTAAAATTTTACATCAATTGTCATTTTCTTTGAGATTTCTATTGCAAGAATGTTTTAGGTGAGTCCAAATTAATTTTAAAAGTGCATAGATCATCTAGGCCCTATTAAAGACCTGCAAGCCTCACCCAAAAGAATATACACCAATCTAGTTTGTTTTACAAGAATAGTGAAGACAGGTGAACGTTTTCTTCATTAAAATCAATCTATTCAAAGAACGATTGAAATAAGAAATTTTCTTCCAAAGTTTTTTCCAGTGCATCAGGGAGTGGTCAATGATAATTTAAACTTTCAGATCCCAGTATTTCTTAATGTACTGCAGAATGTGTTACTTTGAGAATGTTCACCAGTGTGTATATGATTATGAAAAGTGACGAGGTTCAAGACATTATTTGCATAGGTTACAAAAATGCCGATGCATTGGATAGACTGACTGATTTGTTCAAATGCAAAAAGATTTTTTGTTTTTTAATCAAAAACTAATATGAGACTGTTTAACTGAATCACGTAGCCATCTAACCTTACTTCATGTTAAAGTTGGTTTCTTATTTTGAAGAGTAGTGGTTTGTAGTTTCCCTACATTCAGCTATTCTGTGCAACTTTTAAATTCTACATTTTCCATTTCACCATCACAGGACAAAAGGTTCCTGAGAATGTTTATCAAAGAATTAAAGTTCTTGAAGAGAGAATCCTTCAACTGGAAAGTCTGTCACCAGAATATTTTTCAATATCTGTGAGTTTAATCCTATAGCATTGTTTACATTTAATTCACCCTACCCAATAGTTGCCATAAATCTGTAGGAGCAGTTGGTGTCTTTCTCAGTAATTGTTATATTTGCCTGCTGTTGGCAGGCTGTTTGGGTGGGTCGGATGAAAATCAAACTTGGTATGTTGGTCTGCCATATTGAG
Source organism: Stichopus chloronotus (assembly GCA_021234535.1). NCBI lineage: Eukaryota > Metazoa > Echinodermata > Holothuroidea > Aspidochirotida > Stichopodidae > Stichopus > Stichopus chloronotus. The sequence continues at coordinate 26,037,973 of CM037843.1, forward strand.
AAGGTGTGCCCTTTTGTTTTTGGTGTAGATCAAAGGTCATCTGGGGGCACTGGGCACCATACTCTGCAAACATTTGTAACAGGGTATATCCAGATGAAAAATCTTGAACAAAGTTCATATTTGGTATATAGATGCATTATGGTAGTTGTGCCTTCGTGTCTTCAAGACTTTAGGGTCCAAGATCCAAATGGACCATTTGGAAATCATGGAGAATGCCTCTTCTCCTACAGACTGTATGGTATTTAATTGAAATTGTGTCACATTACTACTATGGTAGAGGTTCTCTCAGGTTGTTCAGGATTATTGTGCCCATATGGGCCCTATGGACCATTTCATAAAATCATGCAAAATGTTTCTTTTCTGCATATTTTGCTTTACAGTGTGAAATGTGTCTCAAATTAACATTGTGGTAGTGGAACTTTGGGTGTTCAGGATTTTTGGGTCCATGGTCCAAATGGGCCCTTTCATGAAAAGCATCCAAAGTGCTTGTTCTACTACATATTCTGAGTTATTCAGTTGAAAGTGTGTCTCATTACCACTATGGTAGTGGCTCCTTCACGTTGTCCAGGATTATTGGTCTCATATGGGGCCACACGGACCATTTATGAAATCATGCTTTTCTGCATGTTTTGCTTTACAGTGTGCAATGTTTGTCAAATTAGCAGTGTGGTAGTGGAACCTGAGGTGTTCAAGATTTTTAGGTCCATACACAGTTACATGTATACCTGGTATGAGCACGAGTGTCGGCTTTTAAGTTACTGAACACTGTAAGTTGAAAAAGACCTTAAAAAAATACTAACACAAAATGATGTTTATATTTGAAAGAGGATATTGTCATCTGGTCTTCCAAGATTTCACAGAATTTGAACTTTAAAGAAGAGGTGTAAGCAGTATTATACATTGAGTTTAAGGTTTATTTGGTGCTTCTATAATTTTTACATTAAAAAATTATCAAGGTGGAACAAAGAATGACATTTAAGTATTTGCAATGAAAATTGTTATAAAAAAAAGCAAGAACTTGTGTTTTTTTTTAAATAGTAACATAAAGAGTCAAATGTTACCTTCCAAAAGTGGTCCATGCTAAAACTGGCTTTAGTTCATCATGTTATAAGGAAACTCAGTCGTATGATGGGGAATACACTCCATCTGATATTAAACACATGGTATCTTCACAGACCTTTTGGTCAAGGAGCAATTACTTAAATTCAACTCGAGTACTTTTAACTTAATTAAGAAAAAATTTACGTTTTTTTTTTGTCCAATATGCAAATTGCAAGAGCAGTACTCCATGAATTAATATCGTCTTCCTCGGAAATTTGTTGAAATTCCTGTTGTCATTATCGTAGATGTGGAGATCAATTGTTGTGACACTGGAAACTGAAGAGACTCTCCAGTCTTTTTTTAAGAACAGTTTTCATTGAAGCTGTCCTTTCCATGTTAACACATCAGAGTTATTTCTTCCTGTCACTGACAAGTTGTAGCTTCGGAATGATATCTGTCATAAATAACATCACCACCCCCCATCCCCTCCTCCACTCCCTTCAAGACTGCTGCTTTCAGTCCTGGGTCACAGTTTGGCTTTGAAAGAACAAGAAATGCATGACTGAAAATTTGAGATCACTCCTCTATACAATGCTCTATTTGCTATACTTCATATGCATGACCTTTTTATGAACTACATAATGGATGATGAATACTTTCAGCTGGAATGTTAGTAAGCTGTTCTTGTGAGTACCACCAGGGACATAAATAATGTAGTCTCTTTTGGAATGATTGGAGGTTTTGGAGACACAATGAGTCAGTGAACAGCAATAACAATGTACTAAATATGCATACCTTTGCACATGCTGTGAGGTTAGTGCATGATCTCTGCTTATATGCATATCACTCTTTGGAAATGGATGGGTAGAAACCAAATCAACCCTACAGATTTGAAGGATCAAAAGTGTACAATAAAGCTAACAAGATAATATTATGTAACATGGCTCGAGGGAATACAATCGTTAATTTAAGATACAACAAGGTGAAATTTCTTAGTGTGGACGTAGGAAAACAAAGTGGAAGTAATAAACATAACTTTTTTTTAATGTGACAAAGGAGATACATAAAATAAACAGTACTGCAGCTCTAAACATTATGAAGCACACACATTTGAATGGATTTAGAAAGCCCATATATCTTCTAGTGTTTTTAAACAATCAAACTAAAATTGGAAGAGAAAGAATCTTAAATGAAAAGGAATCCTCAAACATGAGAGTATAAACCCAATTGATAAGTCACAAAGAAAAAATATCTAATGTCAGTATACTGAACTCAATCCACAAGTGCATTATAGCAGTTGTGAAATGAGGGAGATTTGTACAGTGTAGGTTTTCACCAAAATTTCCAGGTTGAAAATGTTAAAGCCACTTTATAATGGTCAAAACTGATAGAGAAATACACTCCTTTTGTGTAGTTCCAGGAAAATACCCCTACTGTAATTTTGTGAGTTCTAATTACGCTGACAGACGTCAATATCTGTCACCAAGGATTTTAATCAAAGCATGCCTTGGTCACATGGATGACATGTTAAAAATGATACAAATCTCCATGCTACAGCTCACAGATCTTTGTGTTACAAATAGACACAATTCTTTCTGTATTAATGTTCCACCAATTTCCTTTCTGATGTGAAATCTCTTTTATTTTGTTTTTTTTTTCAACAACAATCTTATTTTTTGTCTAAGCTTTTTTCTTTCTCATTTGTAAACAGCCATCAGCATTCAAACGTCAGAGACTGAGCCAGTCAACATCAGATGACACCGACTTAGATGAGATCAACGGCAGAATAAAACAACTCGAAGAGTTTCTCAAAAAGAAGAAAGGCAGCCCCAATACAGACAGCAAATCTCCTACCTAGTGAAGATTGAACCTGTAGTTTTTCTCATCAAAGGCAAAGGGAGAAAAGGCAAACAAAGATAAGCCAGTGACATTTGTTTAAGCTCTGAGAGGACCAATTATGACCAAGATGAAGATTTAAACTTCATGAAGATCCTGTGGAGAATGTATTGTTGACAAAGTAACAGCAATGAAACGTTGGGGAAGGCCAGATGTGAAATAATTGCAGTGCCATCAGACATGCCAGCCTAATGAAGACTTATGCCGATGCTGGGATTGGAATTTTAAACTTAGGGAGATTGGCAACTTGTACCATGGTACATGTGAACAGATCTCAACTGGCTGTATGTAAACAAACGTCTGAATAACTTGAGTTCTCTAAATATATTTTGGATTGAAATGGTCTAACTCTTTCTGTCTGAAGTGTCTCTGAATGACTGAAGTTTGTTCATGAATTAATCTTGAATGTAGTTGGTCTTTTGATGAAACTGGGTGACACTAGGGGATGGCACCAACATGATCCAGTTTGGATTTTGGGAACAATCAAATGATGACATTGTTCGCCACTTTTGAGAATCCATCAAAAGCAAAATCTAAAGCTACAGCAATAAATTTCCATACAAGTGTAAAAGTGGTTTACTTCTTTTGTTTTATGCATTAAACATACCAGGTTGTGCTTCTTTGGGACTTATGTTACTACAAGAGTACAACTGCACTTCTGATGTTAATGACTGCCATCCAACTAACAGCCTAACTCAGGAATGTACCAATTTGGAGAAATAGTAGTTACATAATGACTTGACAGAATCAATACATTGATGTGCTGACTAAATGTTTGATTAAAAGAAAAGTTTCACTAGCACTGTACAACTGTATCTCGGTTATCAACATCTACTTATCATATTAATGGCATTGTACTGGTATGGCACAGAACAGTGAGATTTTCAATAGCAGCTTTTTATTGTCCCTGCTCCCTTGAATGGTAAACATTGAATCAAAGGAAACTTGTTACTAATAACTGCAATTTGACAATGCAAAATGTAAAACTTTTGCGAGGAGTAACTCTAAAAGCACTGGAATGTTTGCAAAATTAGATGGTAACCATGGTAATCTCCTTCCTTTCCTCTGTTGTCGATGAAATGCAGCTCATGTCACTGGTTCCTTTCTATGCACCACGACCAATAGAGATCAATCATAAAAATCAAAGTCGTCTTTGTCGTCTTCTCCTCCACCTGTTCCCATGGGAACGCTCATCTCCGACTCCACATCTTCTAGATCTGACTCTTCCCCCCAAAATGCAGAGGACCTTTGCAAACGTTCACTCTTTCGACCAGACGACTTGAGACTGCAGATGGAGAAAAAAAAATAATCACAAGAAAAGTGCAAAAAAGTCTAAATGCTTCCTTGCGATGGGTTTAAGCAAACTTAATTCTAAGAGGTAACTGATATTGCAAAACACACACGAATATTAGTGGTGATGTTGTTTGCTTGACTGCTATTTAATCATAATGCAAATGGAACGTTTCTCCTTATGTAACTTTTGTGAAACTTGTCAACCTTGCTAAGGAGGGGAATACCAACACTAGTCAGATACACCACAGGCTCATTACCATTAGTAGTGACAGATAGATCTGTTACCTGTTATCCATAGCAGATGGAATGTAACCTCCATCCTCTCTGGGAGTCTCTGATGCTGAGCTGATGATGTCACTCTTCTCTGGAGATGAGATTTCTCCACTCCGATCTCTCGGTGTCAAGGTTTTCTTCCCAGTCTTGTTCTTCCCTTCATCTTCTTCGACTTCACCAAACACGTCAGATCCTCCCAGGGAGGACAAAACATTTCTCTTTGGTCTGTGAAGGTGTAATGTTTATGAGTCTATAATGACATAACTGAACATAACTCTTTGATACAAAAATGTTTATAAGCTTATGAAACAGTCTCATTATTAACATCTTTAATGGGAGCTTAAAGAAGGAAAATTTATTGCCAATATTTTGGTTCTTGACTTGACTTTCTACTCATGGTCTCTCCGGGGTGGTTATTTTATGGTTGAAAGGAAGATTGCACCTAGAGGTAAATAAAGAATTAGTAAATCCTCCTTTAATTTAATTTGTAAGGCCTGACCTTCCCTTTGCCCCCCTCCTCACAATAAAAAAAGGAATAAAAGAGTTCTACACAGTGGTTGACATTACCAAAGAACATATTTATCAGTATTGCATGGTTAACTGAATGAAACTCCCCAAAAGTAGGTTACGATATCAGAAGACTTTTATGTTTGCACTGTCTTGGAAACATATCTTTTAAAACTTGGGCAAGTCTAAAATGACATCAGTTAGTCTTATTTCCCAATATTAGTGCATACCACTCCTTCACAGAATCTAAACCATCTTGATACAATGAGATGTAAAACTATCTTCATATGAGGACATGTAAACCATCTTGGAACAAGGAGACGCTATCCTTGATATACAAGGAGACGAAAGTCATCTTTATACGAAGGAATGTAAATAGATGTAAAGGAATATGTAAACCATCTTGAACAAGAGGATGTGGACCATCTTGATACAAAGAGATTTAAGAAATCTTGATAGACTCTTGTAACATTTTCAACAATTCCTGTCAAGTTCAAGATAAGACACTGACCTGCCTCCAGAGGATCGTCCAGATGTCGGAGGAGTGACCATGGCAGCCTTCTCGATATCGTCATCATCCCCTTCGCTGATGCTCTCCTCTAGCTCAGCCAAGAGACCTTCTGCATCTTTTGTCTGATGAGAGACAGTTTCTTCTTTATTATCTTCATCCCTTCCTGACTTTGGTTGCATGTTTTGTAGCATCTGTTTGTAGGCATCAGTTTCTAAATGAAAAATAATCACACTAATCGCCCGATACAATACTCAGTACAGTAATAAATTGTCTTTGATATGGCACAGTGAGAGAGTATTTCGAAGACAATGGTGAAACCAGCAATCAGTTAATACCTATCATATTTACTTATTGACATCGCTAGAAGAACAATTAAATCATCAAAATTTACAAGTCAAAGGTTTATAAACTCCTTCATTTAATAAACAATGTGAAAAACTGTCGCTATTCTTGTTTGCAGTTTCATGCTATGGAGCTACTCCATACGTTGAACGTTACTGATCCTCATGTAAGATATGATCCTTATGAACTGATCCTTATTAGAGAAAATATAGGATCAATCTTGAGACACCCTAGGAAGAAACCCAGTGTCCTCCAAAAGGGGACTTTAATGGGACAGTCACACCCCCCCCCCATTGAAAACTGCAGCTCCTCCCAAAATAGCGACTGCCACAAAAAGAAGAATTCCAGTCCCCTGAAAAAGCTTCAATGGACCAAAAAAGATTTTTAGTAGGCTATTGTCATTTTCTATAAATTGTCCTTGAGTGACACCCTTTTGCATCGCTAAGAATCTCAAATATCAACTAGAGCACCATTGGTGCAGAGGCTCATACCTCAAAATCCTGAAGGTACCATTTATGTATCATTATGTCAAATCATAGGCACCTCTGAGTATCATTATACCTAATCATCAACATTGTACAAGAGAATCTGTAGGACTGCACAATTTTCAGAATTTCATAAACTTGTGCTCCAACAGTGCATAAGTTTGATCTTTGTCAATAAATTAAAGTTGTAAAAACTTTAATGGGTACTACCAAATAACAATGCTTATAATCAGCATCACTATTCACATCCAATAATTATGGAAACTGTCAATTTTTACTAATTTTTCTTATTGGTTTGTACTGGCTATGGGTATATGAATTGGTACTAATGTGGAAAAGTAAATGGTCACGAGTTTTTCAAAATCAATTTAAATCATCAGCAACTCACTCATTAGTGGTCATTTACATGTGACTCATAACGGGCCCTCCTAGTTGAATTTTGATCAGTTACTAAAAGTGGTATGTTTTGTGAAGACTAACTGAAGTTCATGAAACAACTCAAAGTGCCCCTTTAAGTCCATATACTGGTCAACACACCTAAGGGCAATACAGAGTATCAGCTAGCATACCAACTATCACTGTCCAATTACTCAATTATCATTCATGCACGATAGGGATATTTGAGATGTGTGAGACAGTTTAAAGGGGCACTGTAATGGGAGGAGAAGAAATTTGCAGAATTTAATAAAATGGGCCATTGGGTCCACATGGGGTCTTGGACTACCAATTCCTGAACACCCTGAAGGGACCAATAATTGAGTATCATTGTGACAAACCATCAACATAGTACAACATAATCTGTAGGAGAAGAAGCATTTTGTAGAATTTCCTAAAATGGACCGTAGGGTTCACATGGGACCTTAGACTGAAACTTTTTTGTACACCCCAGATGAAGCACCACCTAGGGATTATTGTGTTCAAGTTAAATATAAATCCATGGATGCATGTGTGAGAAACAACATTTCAAACAAGATTTCACATAATGGGCCATTGGGCCCACATGGGACCTTGGACCAAAAATTCCTGAACACCCCGAAGGGACCAATAACTGAGCATCATCATGACAAACCATCAGCATTGTACAATATAATCTGTAGGAGAAGCATTTTGTAGAATTTCATGAAATGGGCTGCAGGGCCCACATGGGACCTTGGACCAAAAATTCCTGAACACCCTTAATGGTCCACCACCTATGGAACATTGTGTCCAAGTTTCAGACAAATACATGAAAGCATGACGGAGGAGAAGCATTTCGAACAATTGTGAACAGATAGATAGAGTGACGCCGCACCATTACAATAGCTAACACCAGCTAGCTGGTATGAGCTAAAAATTTATTGAAGTGAAATTGAAGGCCCATTCAATCCCCTCTTTGATGATTGTTTCATGATCGTGTATGTGCTTCACATGTAGCTGCCTCCTCCTCTTAAATATCTGTGGAGAACACTGAAACCTGTTTCAAACATCATCGCGTGCATATTCGTCTTTCGTGATTCCTTGGCGGATATTTCTAGATTTGTTGTACCTTTCAGCGGGACATCTTGATCAAAGAAACTGTCTTCATCGTCGTCACTTTCATCACTGCTTCTTTTCATCTCACCGGTGATGTCTAAATTGAGAGGAGGTACTGGAAATAATATAAAATATTGAATATTAAAGGAAGCCTTTATCCATCCACGTTCTGCAACTCCTTTTTGGAGAAGGAAGGTTACACATGGCTACAAGAACTTCAATTATCAGTGGAATCAACGGAATGAAACGATGTAATGCACACATGAACAACAACAGAAGCACAAGATACTAGATACAAGATACTATTGTCATCAACCAACCTCAGATAATCTGATGTTTCAAGCTGCTACTAGACACTCTTTCTCTGTTCATTTGTTTTAATCACTACAATATTTCAACTTTCTACTTCACAAATCTCCCCTACACGTCATGTAAAATCATAACTTCACTCTTTCCACATAGAATGAGCAAACATATATTTACATCAATTACCTTTATTCTCTTCTCTAAGTTTGCTCTCTTGGGTGGTAGCCAGTGCTGTTGTTGATGCTGGGGTCTCCTCCAGTGATGTCTGTGTTATTGAGGACTCGTCTAGGGTCGGTTCTTCTGCAGCGTCCTCTAAGAGGCTGGTTACAACTCTAACCGCCTACGTGAAAAAAGAAGACAGAAAAAAAAATTGCACTTAATGAAGCCATCCTTCAGGATACAATAATTTTAAATGGGAGAAGTACAGAGCAATAGACTATGGTCTGTTTGATGGAAGTTTAATGCTTATGAAACAAGCGCTGGACATGAGGAATTTTTGTAGGTCACAATAAATAAACACAATCACTTTACCAAGAAAAAAATTGAAGGCCAGCACTCCCCCAGCAGCACTGAATTAAAGAGAGCAGACAAGTTAGTTGATCTGGCAAATAATGATGCATTGTTAATTTCCAGCATATTTCTTTCATTCTGTACAAAAACCTTGCCCCCGTGCCTGAATACGTGCCTACGAACTATTCAATTTGAGTAACATTCCACACAGAAAAAAGTTACGTTGCCACCGTAACCAGTCACATCAACAAAGTTAAGTAAAACAAAGAAATTTTGAGACTCCAGTACTACCAAATTGTCAGGAGAGGTGACATTCACTGCAAGTCTCTGGCAGAAATGGTAGCTGGTATTTCATGTCTGTACAAGATTTGGCAGTGATGTGCATGTGCAGTACTAACTTCACTAGTAAATATAGTATGGTGTGTGGATATCAACATCAAGATAGTGCTACGCAAGAATTCTTTCCTGCAAGACGTTACTTGCTATATAGATTTGTTTAAGACTACACATGACATCAAAAAATTATTTTCTAAATTGACAGAATGTTCTGAATAAAACCAAAAGTAAAACTGAAAGTTCAGAAAAGGAAAAATTCATACGATGCCAAATAAATGTTTTTCTTTTTTTTTTCAAATTGGCAACCAGTGGATGGCCTTGTGGAATCCATTATTGCAGCAAAACAGAAAAATATTCTCCTTCTTTGAAAACATTTAAGCAGCTCAAAACCACTTGCATCACTTCTCTCAAAGGATGTATGTAAAATACAGTACAATCGATTCATGATCCTCTTTTCATCTAACCTTTTTTGCCATGGTAGAGTCCTTAGATACCATAAGTGGTGCAACCTTTTCAGCGATCTCTTCGGGTTCAAAGTATTCTTTTTTAATCAAAAACACCATGTGCTTCAAAGTTCTGTCCCAGTAAGGTAAAGCATTTGTGGTGATGGCAGACCTGTCAGGGTCGTAATACAATAAAGACCATTTTTGGTTTAAACCACATCAAAGCAATATCGAGTGACAAGTGACTGGCGAAACAACGCTAAATATCAGTAAGTCACTGGTTTCAATTTGAACAAATGAAGTCAAGCAAAGTTGGAAGTGTCCTTGCTCTGTAAGGCAAAAAGGTCTGCTTTCAATGTGTGCCATACAGCCTGAGCATTTGTTCCTTCAATACAAAACTACATATTTGGGAAAAAACAGAAGAAAATGCAACCATCTGACATTATGAAACAATCTGATGCAATTGGAGAAAACCCGCATTTCAACATTTCTCTGTTGTGTGAGTTATACTATTCTCCAATTTTTCAGTCACTTCCGTTGGACACGGACTATGCATGGTTTCATGAGAAAGCCTTTTGCCGAACAGAGTTAGGATGCCACCCAAATTCCTTAGCATCAATCATTGCTCCCTTATATCATTCTGGTTTGTATATTTCTATGGCTAGAATTGCTTGTAGTTGACACAACTGGTAATCAATCAAATATATGATACTGCAGAAAGGTTACAATTGTCATTGCTTACTTTTTAAAAGATAATCAGTAACTAAGGCTGCAAATCATGAATTGCTCATTTTTCACATTATTTAGTGTAGTGTTTGAGGTATTCTGCTGAGAAAACATTACAAATAAAGGCCCATAAGTGTTTAACTTACTGCCATAACTCTATGTTCTTCCACTATTTTGAAATTTCAAGTTCCTGGTTTTGAGCCCAAAACAAAATACCACCTACCTCAGAGTTACCTCGAGGATTGGACGATCTGAGCTTAAGACCTGATCTGATATCAGATATCCCCGTGGTGATGCTTGAACCAGGAGAGGCAGCTCTTGTATCAATACACTGCTGAGGCTGAGAGGGTCATAGGTATCTAGTGGTAACTTAGAGTTGGCATCTCTGGAAAAGAAAAGTAGAGAAGTATCGTTTTTCTGGTTGTCAACAATTGATGGTACTTTCAACAGTAATGCAGCATACTTTTTTCAATATTACAAATATAATTCAGTCTTCCCTTCCTACAGAGTGTTGCTTCATCAGCTTTGAGATAATGCACTGCAGATGTTTTTTAGTTGAACAACAACCTTACTTTGGGGGGGGGGGGACATCAAGGACCCTAAATCATGTTAATCATGGAGATATACAGGCAAGATTTGCCTACTCTTCTCATTCCTCTGTGTATAAACATGTAAGACCATAGACAGTAGAGTGTCTGTACAACCCAGATACACTCATCTGTAATTATCACAGAAAGATAATCTCCGAAAGAAATCATGAGGTCAGGTTCAGAATAGACACTTCACATTCAACAAAGTGAGACATTGTGGCAAGTTTACTGAGAGACAACAGCAGAGTACTTCCAAGATGACTGGAAGAGGATTTTTGCAGTGCTTTTCTCAAAATGAAAAGAACATTCTGCAGGTCTAACTCCACACCACCGTAGCACAAAAACATATTAAAATAAACAGAAATGTTACTTGAGAGTGTCAATGCCTCAGGATGCTTGCAGTAGCTAGCATGGCTATACAGTTAATACTGTGACTTCTCACCAACACAAGTCACAATACTGAAAAACTTCAGACACCACTAACCATCACCATTTCAGGTATATGTGGAAAGGGCAAAAGCCCTTGGGTAGTTTGTTTGCACAGTTAGATACACCACACGTGCTCCCTGATGAAGTACACTGTAACAACCTAAACTTGTATAATTTGAAGGAACGCGAGGAATATAATGAGTAAAATAACAAGAACACTTACTCGACGATGCAAGACTTCTGTTCCTGAGAAAAACCATCATCATCATCATAAACAGCCAGGTGCTGGTCACTTTTTTCAATCATATTTTCTAATTCCTGCAGAAGGTGCAAGTATCCATTTGTGGTCAACTCTGGTCCAAGCTGGACATCTGGTCTACTGGAAGAGAAAGTTTTTGAATGTTTTTTTCATTCTCTTTGTCTATCAGTATTATTGTCAGACCGTGACATGACCTACATCTCACTGCTAGTGGACAGACATTCAAATTCCACTTTCTTTCTCCTGCAAAAACTGTTTCTATTACCACTGTAACCCCCTGTCTCCCTTCCTAGAAAAAATAACAACTAAAAGTATGTTGATAAAGGTATGCATTCCAATGTAAATATAAAACATACATTTCTTCCTTGGTACCATAGTACATGGTGCACAGGATCATGAGGCTCTGAGGAAGATTGGCTAAAATGTGCTTCAATTTTTTAAGTAATCCAGGTACATTATGAGGAACTTACTCATGAGTTGGAGAAGAATTAGCTTCATCATCACTGAGAGGAAGGCTAAGGTCACTCTCAATGTCCTCATCTGAATCCTCCTTGTGTTGGGAGGGAGCTTCAGGTTCAGCAACTGGAAGAGAGGTGTGCTCAAGGATTAAAAACATTTTTTTGTATTTGTAAACATTAACACTCCCATTCGACAAACACATCCAGGAAAAAGAAAGTATATGTCACCTACGGTGTGCAAACAATGTTGTTACATTTCTCAAACTAAAATGACATTTCTTTGAAGTCTTGATGATTCCACCACTCCTCAAATCTACACCATATGACACTCTCCTGGAGAATGACGAAATGGTAACTACTAAATTTGATGGTAGTGTTTGTTGTAATATTCAGTATTCTAAGGCTTGACAATTACCTGTTTCTCCTTGAAGTTTCTGGACCAAGTTCTTAGACATATAAGGGCCAACAGTACTAAAGGAATGAAGTAAGAACTCATGGTAAGAGATATTACACTTTATGATAATACTTTACCTGCTGTAGCTGGAGGGGTCTCAACTGATCTTACGTCTAGCTGGGGGGTGGAACTAGCACCCTCTGCTGCCCTATGTTTCCCTGTGGAACTCTCCCGATCAGGATGTGAACCAGAAGTTTGTGCTTGGTTCTGTTTCTCGAATGGTGACAGTCTCTGGACACTCATTTCTTCTTCCTCATCCTCTGTAGCATCATCACCGTCTTCCTTTACATGACCTTGTTGCAAGTCTTCCTCTGAAGCTGATGAAAATGGTTCTGTTCGAGACGAGATGTCACCTCCTCGTTCTAAACTGTTTCTGCTATGTTGGTGAGATGGACTTCCAAATATTTGTCTGTGAGCAACTGTATCTCTGCTGACAGGAATTTCATACAATGTACTTTCTTGCTCGGCAACTGATGGTTGATTTCTATCTGGCAGACCCACTTGGCTGAAATCAGTAATACCTCTTTGAGGAGACATGCTGCCACACCTATCTATTTCTAATTTTCTACCATGGGTACCCGTCTCCACAGCAGTCCCTCTTTGATTACTAAGAGGCATTCCTACCTCGGAAGCTCTTTGTCCATAATAGCCGTGATGCATACCTCCCTGTAAGACAGTCCTTGCTCCATATGAATGAGGAACTCCCTCACCACCTAATGGAGGATCAGTGACTTTGAACAAATCAGAATCCTTGTGTGATGGTAAGATAGGTTCACGTGAATGATGATCACTATTGTCATGTTTGGGTTCAAACATCTGCCTATCTTCTTCATCTTGTCGTGTTGGGATGTTAAGAGGAGAAACAGTTGATGGATATAACTGATCATGAAGTGTAATCTGGGGTCTCGTGGTAAAATCTTCATGAGTATGATACTTTTGTATCTGCTGTTGCTTTGGTGAGGTCAGTTCAACACTCCCACATGCATCAGGTCTTCCATCTTGTTGTAATTCCGTATGCTGTTAAGAAATCAATGAGAATAAAACGATGGGCAAACCAGATACACATATCTGCAACTTCTAACTAAACCACTGGAATGACAAGGGATACAAAACAGAGGTCTATTTCTAAACCCCAGTGAAATTGTAAGAATCCAAATTAACAAGATGAGATTCAGGCTTGGAAGAATTAAACCCCTATTAAGTGGTCACTACGAAAGACAAAATACAATTGACTTGACTATGTCCCAACTAAAGAGAACGTGAGAAGCTTCTTCCCATTTCCAGAGCAATAGCACTCATCTCCTTTGATTATCTGACAGTGTCTAAGACCTCTCTTAACACCTGAATAAAAGAAACAGTTGACATGCAAGAAAAAACTACTTCTGGCATGTAAAAGAAAGAAGAAATACCACCACGTTGATGTCTAAGGTTCAGAAGTGTGTTCAATGGGTGAAATCCATACGATCATATGATTCCGTTCTTCTAAACGTCTTTCACTAATGTGTTTATATCATACTAGAACAGATTACTGGTGAAATATAATTATTTTAGTTGCTATAAATAAAAATTTTGTAGCTACTTAAAATTATTATGACACATTTGTTTGAGAAATCCAAGTATACTAACCCCTATTGATTGCTGATGCTGTCTGAGTTTTTCAACATAAGTTTCCCTCCAATTTGGGTACCTCTGATCTACTTGTCTTCGGTATTGTTCCTGCGGAAAAATGGAAACATATCGTTGTATTATGACTTTCCTTTTTTTTTCTTTTCTTAGTCTTAACATCCTCCCAGGAATCGCAACATCATCACAAAGTACTCATTAATTATAGATATTGTAACAGATGAGGCAGCTAACTATCAGATGGTCACCAAACAGAACGTTGTACAAGTTCTGCACTTTCGACTGACAAAGAATACACTTTCAACACTTTCCTTTTCAAGCTAATCTTGAACAGTGTACAGCCTTGCTAAAGTCACATTTCAAGAGGTAAACTTAATTCATTGAGCTTTATTTCACTCATTTCCATGACAACTGGTGAAGTCCAAACCATTCAGATTATGAATAAAAAAAAATATTAATGGGTCCAGTCATATTGCACAGTAACTGCCAGTAAAGATAATGCTGATTTCAAGCAAGCCACAGAGTGAGCTTCTTTTTTCCGTCTGGTTTCACACCTCCTTGATATTGTATAAATGGCACTTCAGTGTGATGTGAACCAAAACCCTCATTATACAAGCATTGCATCATACGAAGCCACTGTGATGAACTCAACTAAATGTTGGAAACTAGAAAGACGGATGGCCCAATGTGCACTGCAACTTAACAGGTTACAGAGAATACATGAGAGAGCCATCTGCAGTTTGTATGTTAGTACGAAGCGGGTTGTTCCAATGTGTTGCTTTGGGAAAATATAATAAATGCTCAAACAAATTACTTTAATTAGATGCAAATCAAGGACATTTCATTTTGAACAATCCCGTATTTCATCACTGGCACATGTACTACGTCAAAACAACCCATGTAAGGTTGATACAGAGAATAACGGATCATAGCAAAGTCACTGTGTACTAGACACACAAAACTGTGTTCAAGAGAGAGGGTGGTATTTGGTTTAAAAGGGAACTTTTAATACCATGCCCTCAGGAAATGCTTTTCATTGCAGAAAAATTCAACAACCAATGGCATCGAAATTAAAATAAAGTAGTCCTTACATTATTCAAAATATTCTCATAAAATCCATGAAACAACATATCAAAAAATTTCCATGTACTAAGGTTCTCTGTGTATAGATACAAATCATTTGAAACTGTCAAAACTGCTGAAAAGGCTACCCAAGTCTATGATACAGGAGTCACACAGAAACAAGATCAAACAAAACCATTGTGTGACTTTTACATGATTACATCATCAAGCTGTCATTGTGAATTATTCATGAGGATTCTCAATATGGAGTTTATCATAAAATACATAACAATTTCAAAATTTTTTTTTTTGGACTTTTTGGGACCAGGTGGGTGTTGCTTTGCAGGAGAAAGCCTTGTTGATCAATATTAAATATTCTTCATTTGTGACAAGAGTTTGCAGATGACTTGAACTATTCTTTTAATTAGAGGCACTGGAAGATTGACTCTGTTTCAAACATGTTTCAGAGATATAATCAAATCATCACACCAACAAATAAACGCAAACATTCTTAACATACAGTAACACAGAAATGCCCTGTTGCAGTAATGATACAAACCAATTCAATGACATTGCAGTACGTTGTAGATGTGTACAATATGGATCAACTCTTTGAAATGCTATGATTGATGAAATGAAGACAAACAATAGCCCTAGTACAGTACCTGAACTAAACGCAGTCTGTCCGTTCGTACAGCAAGTGCCGCAACATGAGCTTCGACTCTGTCAAAGTCTTGAAGGAGTTTCTGGTTGCGGGCTCGACTCATCTTTTCCCGTTCACATAGCTGCTTCCAGTAGGCCTGCAGCTTGCTGGCCCTTGTGAATGAACAAGAGGAGTGACATACAAAACTTGTGTGTTGAACAGTTGTACCCAGATAACAGACTGACGGAATAAATATTCAACAAATGTGTTTATTTTTCAGAGCACCTGCAATCTGATGACTCAAGGTCGGTGGAGGTAGATCAATGCTCAGACCTAATGCAGGACATGCTACATATGCAAGCAACGCCATTTTAATTTTGAGATTCAATGTGGATTGAAGACATATTTTCACACAAGAGCAGATGGGTTTGGCATTCTGCATTTTGGAGGGTTACAATCATGAGAAGATGCTCTCAACATGAGAACTTTTTTTGGTTGCTGACAGAGATAAGTCCAATGAATGATGAGATGTAGTCTTCACAGAATTAAGCAAATTGCTTTTCATATTAAATCATCTTCTCCTTTTAGGAGAATAATTGTTACAGCTATTTAAAGACAACAAATCATGCAGTTCACCTTATCATTATTTACCATCTGTTGCCAGATTCATTTTCAGCAACATACTACAACAATTAAAGCAGCTACACAATTAACGCAGCTAACTTCAGCTTGAACAAACCCTGGAAATATTAGACAGAAACACTTTGAAATGTACATTTGAAGAGGGCATGCACTGAAATGAGGGACATGATCACATGACAGTTTATTTCATTCATATTCTGCTGGTTAGTATACACTAACAGGAGACAAAGCAATCTGCAATAAAGTTAAGATCTACGAAAAATGACAACAAACCCATCAAATGTTTAAAACTTATTTTTCCAGGAAAGTAACACCCACTTGGTCCACAAAGATGTCAAAATAGTAATGCATTTTACCACAGATAATGTTCAAGACAGTCTCATTTATAATTCATAATCATAGCATGATGATGTAAAAGTTGCACAATAATTTTGTTGTCCCTTATTTTGTGCAACTTTTTAGGTCATAGGCTCAATTTGGCCTATTCACAAATTTTGGCGGTTTCAAATGATCTGTATCTGTACTTGAAGACTCGGAGCAGACTGAGAGTTGTTGACATGTAGTTTCATTTTATTATGGACTTCACAAGAATATTTTGAATATTGCCTGGCCTCTTCTTTTAACTTGACATAAGCAAGCATTTGCAATTCAATTGTTTCCAACTATAGTTGCTAAAAAGTTTCTGCAACAAAATTAACTCACCTATTTCCATCAGACTTTGTAAATTTGTTAAATTTCTGGTCAAGCTCCATCCTTTTCTCTTCCCTGGTGTCACAAATATTCAAGAGAAATTGTCTTTAAAAGTCAGTTATGATGCATCAAATGATACAGTGTGTCAATATATTGTACTCCTTAAAACTTTTTCCTTTCAGAACTTCCAGGCATGAGCCAGTAATCTCAAACAAAGATTTCATATTTTGGTCACCTTGTAGTCCACTTGCTCTCATCATTTTTACTTTTCTCCATGTAATTGTATTGTTTTCCTTTTACGGTGACTGCCCTATGTTCCGACACCCATGTGTTCCAACACCCCTATGTTCCCAAACACTCATATTTCAACAGCAGCAGTGTAGTAAGACCCTCTGAGTCCCATGGACAAGAGGCAGTGTTTGGCCCCAAAGTCAATGGTATCACAGTCTCAATTGTATGAGCTCTCTCCAGCCATTAGTGCACACATATATACAAATTAGCAAATCACATATGGTACAATAGGCACTGATATTTCGTGCTGTTTAGTGACACAGTTAACACTTAAGTCTTATTAACCATGTGTTGAAACTTATAAGTAAGTCCTGCATAATATGATCAATGCATCATGAATACGCCAAGCATCATAGCTGGGCACCCAAATGGTGTCTGATGTAGGCTGATGGATGTGTCGGAACATAGGGGTGTCGGAACATAGGACTGTAGGTACCCCTACTACTGGTCACAAAATGTTCACAAGCTTATGCAAACATGCTTTAAATGCATAACGCTAGTAATTGCTTTGAAAGAATCTGACACATTGAAAGGTCTGAGGGAATTATGTAAGCAATATTGTGAAAGATTTAATATGTGACCAAAGCATCATCACCACACCCTGTTGACATGAAATGACAACTTTACTGAGTTCATTGTGAAACATCGGCATACAGACTGGATTGTCTCCAGATTTAATGTTTTTAGACGTTCGCTTATAAATGCTTTAAATGGATCTACTATGAAATCTGGTCATCACATGTATGCTGGTGCTGGCTAAACTTAACCAAGACCAACATTACTTGTGTGGTAACAATACTGTCTGTGCACAACTTCATGAGAGTAATGAATGCCAACAGCTGCTTTTTTTTTTAAATCAAAGTACAACTTTTAACAGAATATGTCTTGTCCGGGTGTCCCCCCTGCCGTAATCATCTCTTTAAGTCTTAAGTGATGCCTTTGCAACATGCAAAGTAGCACTCATCAATACAGTGATGACGCATGTCAAAACAGTTTGCAAAGCTACAAATAAGGACTTTTGCGTTGCAAAATCCAACACCTGCACACCCAAATTTTCTGAAAAGTAAGGGCGAGAAACTAGTTTTTTTTTTTGTCCTTGGCCTAATGACTGTCGCAGTTCAATACTTAAACATTTTGGATGAATCAAATTAAGTTTGGTTTACATAATTTTAGTCACCACCATGCCAGTTTAAAGAGGAATATTTGAGAGGTTTTGTTGGTTTATTTTTAATAGCATTGGAGTGGTTTCAATTATGCAATTAAGTTTGTCATAATAGTATCATTATCAAGCATTTGAAATAGCTTAATTTGGGGTTAAGATCTATATCCTAAGTATAAGACTAAAGTTATGCTGCTGGCTTGCATTCCCGTGCACATGTAGACAAATTTTTTGGGGTACTGCAAAGGTAAAATTACTGTCAATGCAGATCACAACAAATAAACTGAACTATCTAGAGCCAAAGAAAGGTTAAAAGATGCAGTCATTTCAACTGAATGTTCCTACAAAGTGCAAACATATCACAAATTGTCTTTATCTGTTAGATGTAGAGTATCAAATTACACTGAACATTTCACAAACATTCCGAAACATTTTTCACATATCACTATGTGACAATTCACTAGACCTGTAGAAAGTTACAGCAGCATTAGGCCCAAGGTAGGCTAAGACGGACATGCCATACAGTAGGTCTATAAAACACAATCACATTTCCAGGCCAGTACTTGAGAAGCATTTTGCCTAACAGTTAGTAGCAAGGGTTGCCATTTGTCCAACTCTCTGCCAGGCAGTCTGGTTTTCTAGCACTCTCCCCTCTGTTCAGGTTCAGTCAGCATTGGATGTTGAGCTGTACATGCAACAATTACATCATTCGCACCTGCCGAGCAAGTAGGGCAAGTGCCGTTTAAGGCCATGTGAGAAGTTTGTGATGTCAAAAATTCTTGTATGTGCCAACCCATGGTTACACTATCAATGATGGCTGTAACGTTGTCCCTCCTTTTCTGTCATTAAGAAATGGCCATCCTACTATACCAGGAGAACTAAAGTCCCATAGATTCAGACCTTCCAAGGACTTGCATTTGCAGTTTGACCCTCATTTGAGCATGCAAACATGGTAACTCACCCACTGAAAAACATGGCACAATTTCTGTACAGTGTTATATAAGCAAAGCATTGTACTGTAACTCTCCAACTAAACACACAAATTTATTACATCGTATGCAGCCAAAGACAAAAACTATTCTCATGCCAATGGTGCCTCTGAAAGCTTCAGGGCATGGAAATTTAGGCCTCACCTGTCTGTTGGATGAATTGCTCTAAAAGTGCTACCAACTTACATGTGTAGACATTTTGTCTAGTGTTAAAAACATTTTGAAAAGGGGAACAGTTCATCCCTCTGCTTAGACGACCTTGAACCTTCCCCAGGGAGATGGTCCATCAACAAGACAAGAGGTGGACCTGCATCTTGCTTGATCTGCTGTACTTGGTAAAGCAGCTACCTACTGTAGATTTGCGTCCACCACCTGCATGATGCTCCAAACACTGTGCCATTCAAAATTTTCATTTTCAAAAGTTTTCATTATTTCTTTGGAAATACCTACATACATAGCCTACCAAACAAAGCTGATTTAAAAAACATGTTTTAAAATAACATTCCTGTGTAGGTATACTGGGAGTACCAAGAGTTGATCACTTAACGAATGTCAAGACCATAAAATTTTCAAACACAAAAATCAATACAACTTTGCAGTAATAATTGTCTGTGTCTCTCTTTTTGTGCTATATTTTGGTGATGTCTAGATTGAGACTTGAGTATTCCATATAAAATGAATTTAAAATGAAGGTTGCAGCACATGTAATGTAGTGTCTACTGTAGCAAGGATGTATAAAACTTTGCGCATTAACATAACATCACAAGTTTAAGGGCAAAGGAGGGCAAAAGCCTGATAAGATGCCCTGTAATCCAGATGGCCCCAAAAACCCTCACCAAACTAATATCCAAGAAAACCCAGCATAATCAGATTCTGCCACATTCCCAATAAACCTTATTAATGTTACCTTTGAAGCTATTTACTGAAGTGGCATTTACAACCCAAGCAGGCAGACTGTTTCACTCATTGACAACTCTATGAGAGAAGCTAAACTTTCTCACATCAAGCCTAGAGAAGCATTTCACCAGCTTCTTACAATGACCATGAACATGGGAATGAGGACCAACCTCTAAGTAATCACAATTAGACAGAAAATTCCTACCAGATAGGAATTTGGAAACCTGCAACTTATCCCCCCTGATCCTTCTTAACTCAAGAGTAGTAAGTCCCAGGCATTTAAGCCTATATCATGATAAGGGCGATGACATACAGTACAGAGGGAATAAACCAAGTGGCCCTCCTTTGAACCTGCTCTAAAAGAAACTTGTCCTTTTCATAACAGGGACTCCATGCCTACACAGCATAGTCAATATGCGGCCTTACCAACTGCTTATTCAGATTCAAGACTATTTACTAACATTACTAAAATTCCTCTTGATCAATCCAAGCACCCTGTTTGCCCTGGCAGCAGCACCTGTGCACTGTTTAGAAGGCTTCAGATCACTAATAATGACAACACCTAGGTCTTTTTCTGAAGTCACATTACTGAAAACACCACCAGCCATGGTACCAAACATAATTCGAATTATTAGTACCAAAGTGAAGAACTTTGCATTTGCCAGCATTAAAAGACATTTGCCAAGTTTTGGACCATGTTAATGATTTATCCAAGGCCCCTAGCAACAATGTTCGCATCCTTGTCATCATTTACTATCCGATACAGCTTGGTGTCATCAGCAAACTTACTAATGCTAGAAGTGAGAGAGCTATCTATATCATTAATGAAAATCAAAAATTTATCCAGCTGCTAAGGTCATCGAATTTTAGGGTTTAATTTTTAGGGGTGCGCGAAGTTTGGCAGTGCGCGAAGTTTGGTGTATGTACTATATTATAAGGTAGCCAACTACCGCGCGGGCCCGTCGAACACGCCTCTAGCCTATCATTTACAAATCACAACTTTTACAAGCTTAGGTTCGGCAGATTGAAATATTGAAGCACGCCACCATTTTTTGTCATCTATACACTAAGTCAATGGTAGGCGCGCTCGACGGGCACCTTGGGGAAAGTTAAATTTGTTTGGATTGTCGTAAAGAAGATGGGATAATTTCACCTTCGGTGACATACGTTTTCGTTGCAATGAATACATATTCATTTGAGACAATACTGATTCATAAGAACACGTTCCGACTTTTATAGGAGGAACTGTCACAAACTTGGAATAATAAATTTCCTTAATAGCGCATTCCACGGTCACCCCTTTATACAGTATGAAGTAAATTTTAGTCAGTCATTAGGTACCACCAAACACAGGTGGTCCTAGCGTTAAAGGGAAATAGGGCGTTTAGAATACACCAACAAGACATGCAAAGAAAATGGCTTTCATCATTGTTAAACCATTCAGTCTCACCAATAAACATCTGCAAAAGTTTCATCTCCTCAAAACATTATGTATGTGATGAGTAACGGAAGATGCATCATTTGAATTTTGAAAAGTTTGGGTGAACAAATTATTGTTGAGCAACAAATAACTGAATTTCTATCTGTGAGAAACATTTTTCTTAAAAAGAAAACCATTGTCCTCTCTTATTTTGAATAATCTATCATTCTCTGTCCACAGACATTGGTTTTGAAAATTTGGTTGTTTTCTGTCAAACAAACGCCTTATTTCCCTTTAAGTATACACTATAGGTGTAGGTAATAGTGTATTGCATACTTAACGCTAGGACCACCTATGCCACCAAAGAGCAAAGAAAAACAACACTAACAGTAACATGATTGAGAATAAAGATGCTTATAAACAACATTGTCTTTTTTTTTTTCTAAATTTGTACAAAAAGCCTCGTCAAAGACATTTTGGTAACAAATTTTTGTAATGTTTGCAAATTTTTATCTCAAATCTGAGAAGAAACTTAAAAATATCATCATCAGTAACATTTTCTCTTTGATACAGTATCATTCAACCGGCGTTCGGGTCAACACACATGACAGTAGCAATTAGTTCACATTTTACATTCGCAGAACCACTCCACACGTTGACTTCTAGCTTTGCAATAAAGACTATCTGTTTTAACTTCGCAATAAAATGCAAACTGTTGCAATACGTGCCACAAATAGTAGGACGTTCTATGGGTCATAACGTTAAACATTGAAGTATATGTCTTACCTTTCTCTCAGAAATTCTTGCAACTGATCAACTTTCGTGTAATATTCGAAGTCGTTTTCCACCTCCATTTTTGCGAGAGGTTGGCCAAGCCCAGCTGTAACTAAGGCGAATGCTTCCTTCCAGCGAAATCAACTACAGCTGTGGAGGACAAGAAGGTCCACTGTGAGGACAATGATGGGAGCTAGCCTCCGATAGCAATTATGACAATCTGATTTTTGGCTGTGTGGGAGATAGACTTTGATTGTTACCGCATTGTTTTGAATTTCGTTGGGATGTCTGAGTGCTCCTACACAGAGTCGGTATTTTCATGAGAACGATTATCCTTTCTGACTTTACTCACAAAACTAAACCAACAAACTCAGTGATCAAGCGGCAACTTTCAAAAGTACGAAGGGGCATTATTACCATTGTAAAAATATATATGGGCTGGACTTTTTCCTCGAAATACTATGTTCGAGCTCCTGTTTTGTCGAAATTTTTTAAACAGTGAGTATATTTTAGAGTTTTTTTTTCTAAAAAAGCTTTAAAATATATTCCTCGAAACTGAAAGAAGAATATGTTTCTCAAACAAAGATTAGGCCTAGAATATATTAGTTCTCAAACAGTCAGAATTGCAACATATATAGGCTTTATTGCAACATGTATTGAATATTTATTTCTTGGAAAAAAAGTTGCAGAAGCTCCAAAATACTGACTCCGCTCCGGGCATTGATGTGCTCCACAGTACTCTGTGTAGGTACCAACAGTATAGTACTACTTACACAGTAGGTCAGCTCAGGCTGAAACTTTGAAAGTCGGCAGAATTTCAGCTGTAGTCTGGACATAATTTTAGAATTCGCTATGAGCAAAGTTAAATTTCTTGAGATTTTTCCTGAAAAAAGGTCTGGTGTTTAAAATATTATTGTTAAGAATTATACGTTCACCAAACTGACTTTTTTGACAGATTTGACAAAATTAGTTCGCACCCTGTAAGTAAATGCATGTGATTCTGTCCCCAGTAGTCATGGGGCAAGATGCAAGATTTTTTCTTACTCCAGCCACCCTTCACTGTGATAACATCTTTCCAGTTCATGCTGGCAATTAGGCAATGAACATCATCGCGTGCCTCCTCCCACAGTGTAAAAAGGTGTGAAACTTTATCTCCTAAGCTATCAGCTAACTGTAACGCTATTGTGTCCCTAGTCAAACACTCACTTACATCGCGCTATGAATTCTTTTCTTTGTTTTTACTTAAGTTTCTTGTTCTGCTTCTCTTATCAGTTTGTTTTCTTATTTCTGCACAGAAAAAATAAAAAATCATCTGTGAGGCAGCGGTAATTGACCAAAGTTATGGACCAGCCCAAGTGTGTAATTTCTACCTGAATGATGTAATAAGTAAGTGTTGAAACAATCGACAATCCGGGAATTCCCATACATAGGTAGGGTTCTGCACACAAAAATTTTGCCCTTCCATTACAGGGACCAAAATCACCTTATGCCAACGTCACTCGGCTTTTACCAGTGTGCGTGGCTCAGTTTTGGGAAATAGTTGGTAATTAACCGTAAGCAACCCAGCCATTAGTTACACCTAGAGTAGACGTTGCCAGTTTAATTGGTATTTTTGCCGCCAAAAAAGGGGAGAATTTGGGGTTTTTTGGCAAAGTTTGGCGAGACAATATTTGAAGGAGACACCAAACTACGATTTGGCGTTTCTTTGTTTTTTTTTCTGGTGTTTTCTTCAGTGTAGCACTTTTTTCTCCGTTGTGTATCAATTTTAATGAGAAATTAGACCAATATTAGCTCTCACATAGTAAATTTTGGCAAACTAGGTGGTTACACCGGCACGTATTATGCACCGTACTGTGAAAAATCGGCACATTTCTTTAAAAAATAAAAAGTGCATTTTTCGGAAGTCAGATCGTAGGTGAAATAGCACATGTCGCCATTAAATCATATTCTGCTTTCACAACGTGTTAGGACATTTTTGCAAAGAAATTTGTAGGCATATGACGTCTCATGCTCTTCTAAATGATATAATGATATATTTGTGGAATGATCTTGACATGTGTTACCATATACGCCGAGTGATTTCTAGAATTTGGCGTTTTTTCAGTCCGTTTGACAGATGATTTGGCGAAGTTGTGACTAATGAAAACCTGGCAACCCTGGTCTTTCCTTAGGCTGAACTGAGAGTTCTAACTGTATCACAGGGACTGTCGTTAAGTTGCTCAACTTAGTCCTGGTTAAATGGGTTGGTGATATGATGATTAATATCATCGTGTGTGTTGTCAATGTGTGTGTGTGCAAGTCTTAGACTGAGGGTATCATGAGTCAATAACCTAACCTTACAGACATTTTGACCTTAAAAATATTAAAATATGTAACTTTACAGTTGCATATGTGTCATTCCATGAGGGTGCAAGGGGCACACTGCCATTTTAGGGCCACAAAGATTTGAAAGTGCCAGAAAAATGTCTTTGAAGCACATTCAGTGGCTGTTGATTGTGTTTATGTCAACATATGTGTCAGCTATGTTTGTCAATTGGTGTGGTGAAGTTAAGCCATAAAAACCGAATGTATGATGAGAGCAAATGTGGTAGTGTTCAAGGGTCACTTCATTTCTTTTTTTGTGACATTATTTCTATCTTATGTTGCCATCACCACTGTCAAAGAAAAAATACTGTAAATGAAGTGCCATATGAACCATACCATTTTGTCTTAAGAAGACCTAATTACAAGTGCTGGCTTTTACATTCCACAATAAACTTGACATCTTCCTGATATCAAGATTGTAAAACTATGCACTCAGAGTGTAATTCATGATGTCCACGTTAAGAAAACAACAGCTACATCCAACTGCAGGAATTTGAGAAAGAGGTTTAAGCTCTCAGCTGTTTTGTTATAGTAATAATAAAGACCAGCGTATGCCTTCTAATGATGTGCGATATTTACAACACTTCATGTGTTTGAATTTTACTAAAACCTCAAAAACAATGTCCACTGTTACATCAGTAGGCCTACTGTTTTTAAACCTGATTAATATAATCCCTCAAACTAAAGCAGGAGGTCCCTCAAATCAACAAAGAAGTGTGATGAATATTCGAAAGCATTTAGTGGCTGTTAGGAACAAAGCTTGGTATGGAATCATACAAGTTCACCAACTTTCCAGCACATTCGTTGCATCTGTCCCACTGGTTACATGTCTGTCTAGAAGGGACCTAATTTTACACAAGGTTTTCAGCAAGTGAGTTTCACTCCAGTCACCAAATATTTGTAAACAATAGCCATGCAATTGGCAAGTTAAGAAAAGGGTGGCGACCAAAATTCCATGTGGGCCTAAAGGTAGAAATAGCAATTACCTTGCATTCACCAGGTGAAATAGTCATGACATTTATGTTACATCTGAGTGGGCCATTCAGTACTTTCAACTAGATGCATAATATTCTTGGTGAGTTACTACCCATTAATATTATATTAATGTATGATATCTGGTATGTTGGTGTATTGATCCGATACATTGATCTGATATATTGATCTGCAGGTATATTGATCTGAGTTGAAATGTTTGGTGAAATATCAACTCCCGAAGAAGTTTTTCCTAATCATTTTGTCTTTAGCGCTTATCTCTTTATTTGGTACATGAAAATGTTGATGCAGAAGAAAAAAAAAAAAGAAGTTTATTAGCATCCGTAACTACATAAATTACTGTGGTACTTAATCGTGATTTACAGTCATCCTCTCAAAAGACATACTTACATTATCGTGACAACAAGGAAAGGGTGGCCAATGTTTGATGACGGCTCAGACATACTTTAATCTGCCAATAGTGTGGATCTGCGGCCATTCAATCAATTGTAATTAGGAATCTCTTTGACATTCAACAACCAGCCGATTTGATCAGCCTTTCATGAAATGAATTGATTTATCAGCTATGAAATGCCACTTGGCTGTGATAACATGTATCGACGGTGATAAAAAATACGAATAAAGAAAAAAATACCAGAAAAATTATCAGTGTAAAAAAAATTATAGGAAGTCACTTCCAATAATAGCAAGGAAATACATCGGCCTATGCATAAACCTGCCTATCACGCTTTCAAAAGAGCATGCTAAGCATGTTTCCTCTCCGGCTGAGGATGTAAATAATGAAATAATTTTTTTTTAAAGAAAGAAATGAAAATATGCTAATGGTGAAAAAGTGTGTAATGTCCCCCCCCCCCCAGCCCCTCTGTAATCCCCTCTTCTGAGTACGCTATTCCAGAGGCAAAAGTTGAATCGTAAGTTAAATTTATGTATAGCCACTTTGAAAAGAGATATCTGCAGTTATAGCAGCGATTTACTAGATCATTAGACAACATCACTGAAAAAATATGGACGAAACAGTTTGACAAATGAGCCAGCTTACATTAAAGTGAAGGTCAATGGGAATCATAAACTCCTAAGTTTGTATTCTTGTATTTTATCTCTTAATGAAGTCGTTTGAGCAAAGAGAACATTAAAGTGATTTGTTGTTTACTCATGGTTACGTTGTTACTTGCCATACAAGATGTTGCCATCACAACATTAATTGATGATACTTTTATTCAATCTAGGCTACGGTAAGTTCACTCGATTTTTAAACAGTTTTGTGAAATTCACTATAGGTAAGATTTCAAATAAGGGTGTGATAGACCCCTTCGGGTGCTTGTTCAGAAGTTGTGATAAAATGACTCTGCAAATAATGTCAGTTTTATGGAAGGGTACCTTAATATCTCACCTTGCCAAAATTATTGAATGTTACGCTCACATGCAAAATGTTGCACATATAACTAAAACATCTGAACTACGTACAGTCGTTCATATATTATTTCTTCTGTAGAAGATCGGTGCATGGACTTAACTATTTATTCCTTAAGAGATCTGGTGATGAATACATTATTGAAATTGAGGGGTTTCTTTCTAAAGATGGTTCAAATGCTATTGTGAGATAATCATTACTATTACATGGACGGTGGTTTTCACGGCAATGATATTACACAACACGTTTACGATTGTTTCTTCTATTAGAAGCATTTTATTTAATCATTCTAGTAAAACGTTTCACTGAACTTTTCAACAGTGATGTACACTCAGGTAACTTGTATTCCCTTTTTAAAAAAGGAGAGAAAAGTACCAGTTTGCTATTTTTGGCTGTTATTTGAAATTAATGATGATTTTGTTGCAATATATAGTTGCATATAGGCCTATTACATGTTTGCAACCTAAAAAGATTATTTACTAGGGTGAAAAAAACAACTTCCTGGAGTGTCTAATACCTATGTCGTTTTCATTACTAATGCAAAAGTACAGTAAGTGAAAATAAGTTACACATATGCAAGCAGTAAAGTTTTTGTTATGAGACTGTAGTAGCACTCATGTTGCAGATGAATTAGTGTATGTAAATTTGACAAGAACAAAAAAGACATGGACAATGGAGCACATACATAGACACATTGGTGTAGCAAATCATGAATGCATCCTGGACTAAAAACCCATGTACTCTTCCATTTAGATTTGTTCAATTTTCAAAAAGGTAAAAAAGTCATTTTAGGGAGACTGTCTGTAATTGATGTTCATGGGAAAACCTTAGATGCATTCACGATTTGTATGCATGTAATCTGATAGTCTTATCATATTTTAAATATAACCATATTCCTGTAGTAAACTGGGAGGACATGCCATCCATTCATTTTAGCTTTAAATGTCAGCAAAGGCCTATTGCAAATAAAAACAAATGATATAACAGTCAATCAAAATATACACATTACTTTTAAAGATTGTGCACTGTGACACAATTTTACTACGAAACACCTATTACCCATAACTCTAACAGAAATAAAAGAAATAAGAAACAATAAGTCTTCATGTAATCCTTACCCCCCCCCCCCCACACACACACACACAACTCTGAATATCAAATTCAATGATTGATTGGGACGGTTTCGTTCTAGGAAAGTAATTTGTCCGCACTGGAAAAGTTGCACATTCGAAGAAAAAAGACTAATCATTGAATAAAAAAAGTCGCCAATCATGAAGACGGATGCTTCCTGGATTAAAAACCCATGCAATCTTCCATTTATATATTTCCATATTTAGATTTGTTAAATTGTCAAAAGGTTGAAGTAATATAATGAATCTATGGAGACTACTTCAGTAATGATAAACTCATGGAAAAAACGTGGATGCTTCTTCCATGTTTTATATGCACAGTCAATCCAAATAAAAATATTACTTTTAAAGATTGTGCACTGTTACACAATTGTACTAGGAAACACTTGTTAACCATAACTCTGAGGGAAATAAAAAAAGAAAAACCTGTAACTCTTCATATAATCCAAGAAACTGTAACTCTTCAAGTAGTCCTTAACCTCTACCCCCACAGACACACACATACGCCTCTGAACATCAAATTGAACATGAATGATATATTTACTGAGAGGGTTTAATTGTAAGCAAAGTAAATTGTCGCCACTCGAAAAGTTGTACATTCAAAGACAAAATGAATATTAATTATTAATTATTGAAGAAAAAAGTCGCCAATTATGAAAACATGGATGCGTCCTGGATTTAAAACCCATGCAATCTTCCACTTATATATTTCCATATTTAGATTTGTTTAATTGTCAACACGTTCAAATAATATCATGAATCTATAGAGAATACTTCATTGATGGTTAACTCATGGGAAAACTCATGAGATGCTTTTTCCATGTTTCATGTGCATGTAATTTGATGGTGTCTTGCACTTACTACGTTATGATGCGGTACTGCCGCTACAACATCATGGATGAGAATGTTATCTATTATAATGTAATTCCATATAACGCAATTCAATAAAATAACTTTGAATTATGATTGTATCGTGACAGTACTAATTCAGAAATTCAGTTAAATCGAAATACTATAGTATACATGAATGCAATATTTGCTGCCTTTTTTCACAAAGAGCAGCCCCCCCCCCCCCCCCCCGCACATACTGACTAGTGGCCCCCTAATGTAACTGGCAGTCGAACATTGAAACCTACACATTACCCAAAACAAAAACACATTGAAAACCATGACTTTGCAAGTTAAGACCAACATTTCAAGAAAACATAGACTAATAGAAATAAAACATTGTTTGTAGTGATATATGCACATTAAAAACAAGTTCATGTTAGTATTTATTTTAGAGAAGTTTGTATTAGAGAAGCTGAAGTAGGCCTGTTTCCATATTTCCATTACTTCAGCTTCTACACGGAGTAATGTTTACTGGAACTTGTAACGTGTAACATATAATTTGTTGTTAATCTCCATGATTTTAGTCTCACAACAATGTTCTTAGAAAACTCCTGAATAACCTTAATTCTACTCACGTTTTAAAGTATTTGCACTGTCTGTTCTCAACTATTCTAAGGATGATTCCGACACTCATCCATGTGACCAGTTTGAGCTGTGAAATATGCTAGATAGCCAGCATATATTGAAATGTAAATAATTTTCATTGAGAGAGTATACAATACCTACACACTTTTGTCTGTTCTTCCTACTTACAACATTCAATACAGATTATTATAAAGAGAAATGAAGTCATACTTCATGACTTACTTCAGTGAGTACAGTACATTTGCCTTATTTTTTTTTTTAGGTAAATACAACGTTATTTTCGTTTGGAATGTACACATAATAAAAGGCACAATAATTGAAAGTAAAATATCTTACAAGACAACGCGTAATTTTGAAAAGTTCTATCCTTAATGAAAAAGAACGAAGTCAGATAGCTGTGGCATCAATAGTGGAGGTGAGTTTCTCGAGTAGTATAGGCCGTTGATGATCACCAAGTAGGATTACTATGACACACAACTTAGGCATTGGAATGTCAGGATAAGAGCCTTTCCTTCTTTGTGGACGAATGCTTCTGGCGATGTTCAGTGCGTGTTTTTCCCTGATAAAATATAAAGACACAAATAAAATGTAAGATAGCCACAATATCTGTGTTGCATTATATGTTGCATAACTATGCAAACCTTCCATTCAAGTAGACAAAAGAAATGTTTAGAAGGAGTAAGATTACCTTATATTGCAATGTAAAGACTCTTAAAGGTCGGTAGAATTAATGATAGACATTTTGTCTCTTGGAATGTATTGTTTCACTAATTCTTCATTCGTGTGGCCATTTGTATCGTTATCTAACTATAGTTACTGCAGTTGATGGCAACGTATGGTAAGAGATGATTAAAGTTGATACTAAAGTTGTCTTCAGTTCATGAAATAGTATTATATATAACATCTCATGCATAAAGCATATCAGCTGCACTTTTCAGTTCTGAAAAATTGCAGAAACTTACAAAGCTCTTTGAACGTCGAAGCAAGTCTTGATCATTTCCTCCTGGCATTTCACAAACTGGGACTGAAAAGGTAATATCTCTACAAAGTCTACACCTTACTGATCACGATGTCCTGTGAAATAAATGAATGGTTGTGGTAAAGTGATGTCGTCCTTAATAGGTTTTCTTCTTTATAAAATACTGTGATATATAATCGGTGGACGACTCCTCCATGCACATACAATCAAGCTTTAACAGGTTAACGATATCAAACGTATTTCCCTCTTTTACTGAATTTCCATCAATATAATTGCTAAACTTATAAAATTCCTGGTACCTACAAAACTCTTCAAACTTCGAAGAAAGTCTTGTCTAATGAAGTCTGCGCCTCCGTGACCATTGCGTCCTGTGAAAAGCAAACATGGGCATGAGTTACATATGGAAATACATGGTTAACTCACGGCATGTTGAGGGCCAAATTGTACCTTCTTTATCTTTAATTTCATTTACCTGATGTTATACCTGCCATTAGCCATATAACAGTCTCTGATGCGGGACATATGACCAGCAATCCCATATGCTTTCTCCTCTATAAACCCCTTGCAGTAATTTTCCACGGGAATGTCCTGCGTCTGTGATGTACCCATTCGTTAGCCAGTGATTTTGGCTAATGAGCAAAGTTTTTGTTGTCAGCTGCTCGGTGCCTGCCATCTTGAAGCATGACAAGATACTGGAAAGATACCTATAGATTGTTAATAACAGCATAGAAGCTATATACTCTAGAAAATAATGTGAAAAGAAAACAAAAAAGATGTTAACATATGGACAAGAAAGTATGATAAAAAGATGTAAAAGAAAAGCAGAACAAAAAAGTATGTCTATTCGCTATAAAGAACAGTAAATACAAATCATTTCTGTTATAAAATAATAGCAGAATACTAAATAGCAAATAATATCATGATAAATTTCTGGTTAATACTGACATAAAAACGGAAAGCCACATGTATAGTTTTGAGGTGAATGTAAACAAGCACAAAGTTGAAAAGTAAAAGTATTTGCTATAGAGAACATTAAGTGGAAGCAATTTAAAACAGAAATTTGATAATGACATAAATTATAAATAATAGCATAATATCAAATAGCAATAACAACCAGTGAATATAAAAAATGGAAAGCCATTCGTATAAAATTGAGGTGAATATAAACAAACGGATTAAAATTTTGTGTATTTGTTTTGGGGAATGTTTCGGGGGTAGGTTTTGAGGATTGTTTTTTTTAATGGTTTTGGGGATTGCTTTTGGGGTTGATTTTTTGGTATTTGTTTTGGGATTGGTCATTGGGTTGGTTTTAAAGTTGGCTCTAAGTTTGATTTGGAGGTTGATTTTGGGGTTAATTTGGTTTTTTGGGGGGTTTGGGTTGGGGGCAATGTATGTAATGTATGTATGTATGTAATGTATGTATGTAATGTATGTATGTATGTACGTATGTACGTGTGTACGTATGTACGTATGTATGTACGTACGTATGTATGTATGTATGTATGTATGTATGTATGTATGTCGCGAGTGTGTACGTCGCGGTATGTATGTATGTCGCGGGTGTGTTTGTATGTCGCGGGTGTGTATGTATGTCACGGGTGTGTATGTATGTCGCGGGTGTGTATGTATGTCGCGGGTGTGTATGTATGTCGTGGGTGTGTGTATGTATGTATGTATGTATGTATGTATGTATGTATGTATGTATGTATGTATGTATGTATGTATGTATGTATGTATGTATGTATGTATGTATGTATGTATGTATGTATGTATGTATGTATGTATGTATGTATGTATGTATGTATGTATGTATGTATGTATGTATTGTGTGAGTGTCGCGGTGTTCGCTACCGTGCTCGTCGCGCTGTTCGTCGCGTGATCTCGCTAGTGTCGGGTCTTCTTCGTGTCGCTTCTTCTTTTCTTCGTGTCGCTTCTTCATTCTTCTGAATCTTCATCCACCTGGTATCTACCTGCAAAGAAACATAAGCTAAAAGAAACAATACAAAAAGAACGATTAATTGGTACCTGTAAAACCTGTTATACCTGATGCCACAGTCCATGTGACATGTGTCCGCTGGGCATCCTGCGTCTTCTTCCTGGTCCTATCCTGCGTCTGTCTTCATTGTCGACGACCGTCTGTGCCTGCAAAGAAACATAAGCTGAAAGAAACAAAACAAAAAGAACGATTAGTTGGTACCTGTAATACCTGTTATACCTGATGCCACAGTCCGTGTGGCATGTGTCCGCTGGGACATCCTGCGTCTTCTTCCTGGTCCTATCCTGCGTCTATCTTCATTGTCGACGACCATCTGTACCTGGAAAGAAACAAAAGCTGAAAAAAAAAAAAAACACAAAGAACGATTACTTGATACTTGCAATACCTGTTATACCTGATGCCACACTCCGTGTGGCATATGTCTGCCTGGGCGTCCTGCGTCTTCTTCCTGATCCTGTCCTGCGTCTATCTTCATTGTCGACGACCGTCTTTACCTGCAAAGAAACATAAGCTGAAAGAAACAAAACAAAAAAGAACGATTAGTTGGTACCTGTAACTCAAACTCATACCTTATGCCACACTCCGTGTGGCATGTGCCGGCTGGGGTGTCCTGCGTCTTCTTCCTGGTCCTATCTTGCGTCTTTTTCCTCGTCATCCCGTGTGGTCCTCTTGGTCTCCGTGGCCTCCGTGTGCTCCCTTGTGGTCGTCCTGGTCGTCGCGGTTCTGGCTCTCTCCTGCGTCTTGTTTCCGTCGTCGTTGGCAACTCCACCACACAAAACCACCACATGCCAATGCCCTAATTCACGCCATCTGTCCCTGTTCCTGATAGCAGATGTTTCAGTAAGACGAAGATGTTGTCTCCTCACACTGACTAATAAGCCGAATTGTTGTCACGACGAGAACTGTGGGATTCGTCTGATCTCTAGTTGAAAGCACCTAGCCAGGAATCAGACCATGCCCATTCTTCTAGGTGATACCTTCCTACCCAAGAACTCGAATCTCTCATCGGCAGCAGAGCAGAGGAAACGTGTCTGGAACGAGCTCTGAAGCGATACTCAAAGAGACAGAACTGCCGAAGACTTCATCCCTCTTCTCATCCCATCATAGCGTCCTTATTCAACTGCACCGAGGGAAGCATCGTTCAGAGGCGCCATCTGGACAATGCATCCAGCAATGCAGAGGAAGAAGAACGCTAGCCCCCTAATTTCCACTGCATCAAATGATACACTGAACAGAGGCGCCATCTGAACAATGTACCATACAATGCAGGGGAAGTAGAAAGCCACCCCCTAATTTCCCCGCATCGAACGATACATTGAACAGAGGCGCCATCTGGACAATGTATCATACAATGCAGGTTAATTAGGGAGAGTGATACGATGGCAAGAAAGAATGAAGACTTTAGCGGTTCTGACTCTCCAAGCACGCTCCAAAACCCATTCCGGAACCCGCCACTTCTGCTCAGCTACTGACGAAAGAATCGAGATCTCAGATAGGTCGATATCCCCTAGAGGAACGGACATGGTTTGAAACTTGGCTAGGAGCCTCCAACTAGAGACCAGCCGAGTCTCACGGTTCCCGAAGTGACAACGGTTCGACTTAGCAGTTAGTACGAGGAGACAACTTCTTTGTCTCACTGAAGCGGTTGCTACCAGGAGCAGAGACAGATGACATAAACCAGGACATGACATGAGTGGCTCATGTGGAAGAGCTGCTGGCTCCACCAGGACCGCTCCAGCTGGGGCTGTATTGGCTGACGGCTCCCTGCGGATATAAACAAACGGAACTTTTAACCATAACTTTTAACCATAAAGTTTAAAAATAATGCTTGGTGTAGTTCACTCTAAAACTGGATCATACAGGGGTATAAAATACATTTAACTTGCTCACCTATGTTGATTTTTACCAACAGAAATACTTTTAAATTCCTGCCAATGTTGTATTAGAATGCGTAAGTTACACAATTACCAACTAAAATACACAAAGGGTCGCATAGTTATATGTTGACTTTCACCAGCATAGTCACCAGCATAAGTCAATATTTTAAACCTTTTAAATAAACATTTTTCAATAAGTATTTTAAGGTAGCTATTTTGCTTGGATTTCATGATCACATGATTACTAGTTACCAACTAAAATGTACGGAACTTGATTATATGTTTATATGTGTTGTTTCCAGACCATGATGAGCATGCACGAATTGATAGCAAATACATACCAAACTTTTTTATGTATTTTGTTTCAGAAGCATGAGTATATGTTACATTTCCTGGGTAAAACATCATCAAATGACATTGAAAAGACGTATTTTACATTAATACAAGCAGTACGTGTTGTCAGTCTTTTGAATTTCCTTTCCCATCATTTCCACATTTTTTTTTTCTCTCAACACAAGTATACATGAATTGATACTTGTCAACTAAGATATTGCTTACGTGTATTTTTAAGAATGTATAAGTATAAACGATTCACTTATGAATGTTGTTTAAAATGAACGAGTAAACGAATTGATGGCTACCCATTAAACTCATTTAAACTTCCAAATGCACTTCCTTTGGAATGTGAGTACACACATTGATGACTACCAAACTTGTTCTAGTATATTGTTTTACATTGCACAAGTACACGACTTGATGGTTACTTAGTGCAACATATCTTTCCTTGCTGCATGTTATTTTGAATCCATAAGTAGAGATAAAATGATGGTTACTAAAATATTTTAACCTTGATGAAGAATGTTGCCTCATACGAACGGGTACAAGAATAAAGGGTTACCGACTAAATAATTAACCAGAAATAGGAAATTATTTCAAATCAAATATTGCACAAATTGATGCATGGTAACAAATGAAACAAAGTCAAATTGTTCTACATACGTTGTTCTCAACAAAAAAAAAATCAGTAAACGAATTGATGGTTACCAACTAAGATATTGTCAACTATATATTGTAAAAATGTTATAAACTTAATTACCTATATTGCTTCGAATTTATGAGAGCTCGGTATACGAACTAAAGTACTTGAAACCCTGAGCTGAGTCAGGGTGTTTAGAATAAATGAGTAAACACGTAAAATGGTTTGCAGCAAAGACATTGTAAACTTCTATGTTGCTTGGAATTATACGAACCACAATATTTGAAATAAACTGACTCACACTGTTCTAATGAATGGGCACATACAAAATTAATGGTTTTCAACCACAATGTTTTAAACTTGATTTTATACGTATATTGTTTAGAATGCACGGGTACGAGAAGTGATGGTTACCTATTCCCTCGCTTGCGCGTCTTGTTTCAAATGCATGCATGTAAACGAATTGATGTAATAAAGCTTAAATATTTTATCTTACTCACTTGTGTTTTTTTGGAATGTATTAGTGAAAGGATTGATAGTTATAAAATTCGAATTTACGTAATTGTGTTGTTTAAAATTTACGAATAAACCAATTAATATTTACCCAACTGAAATCCTTTAAACTTTCTAATACATTTAGCTAAATGGATTAACGGTTAAAACCCTAAATGCAAATTGCTGGTTACCAGATAAAATATTTCAAACTTGCTATCATATCTATTATTTTGAAAAGGCCTACATGAAAACTCAAATGTAGTTTCCTCCACAAAATTGTTGATTACCAGCTAAAACATTTTAAAGCAGCTTACGCACATTGTTTCAACAGCATGGATGTTCACGGTCACAGACTACACTAGTTAAAACTTTTTGAAGTATGTTGTTTGTGTTTTTATGTACACTTTTATTAATTGTAATGACTGTAATACGAATTATCTCAAATATTTGCAGTCAGTTAAAGCGACACTTCTTCCTTAATCAATCCACATTTGTTTTGTTGTCGAGATTGTTCATCCTGGCAAACTTTGAACATTTTTGAAGTGATCAAAAATTGAAATTTGAATTTTACTTTTGCTGTTTTAAAACCTAACAATTTTCTCCATTCCATCTACGGAACAAAATACTCCTTTGGCAATTCATTGTCTGTTTAAGATGTTTTGCAATGTGTTTCAAATTCAAAATAGCCAAAAATGTAAAGGTGAATATTTCAATTGTCAAGAATTTGTACATGACAACTATGTTCAAGAATCAAACACTTTCATAAACAACTACCATTCTTGTGTCGATAAAGCACACAGGCAAATGATATAATAGACAATTAATGTTTAGACAATTTCTTTTTATTTATGGTGCATTGTCTCAGAGGTATTAAAGCACACACTGACACAAAAGACTAATAAAGGGTAAGCAAGTAAAATATACATTATACATACAAAAAACAAAATAAAACGTAAATATACACAATGCAATCTACACAGTGGCGGCACCAAGTTACGGGGATCTCAGCAATCAGAGCCTTTCCTCAGTTACCCCCTCCCCCCCCCCCCACACACACACACGCACACACAAACACACTCAGCTGAAGAACAGTGACCAGACAGATATTAGAATGTATAAATTTCCGGTTTACATACGTATTATATTCATCTTTTTTTAAGAAGTGCCGGGACTTACTTTTTCCCCTGAGATATGCTACAACCATCTGAACCCCATCAGTGGATCTCCTTTTCCATGTTGTTAGCTTAGAAGGATAACTTAACACATTAAAATTATTGGGAATCTTTGCACTGAATGTTGTGTCATGAACGGAAATGTACCTGTAATGATGTATAATTTTTCATTCAGATATAGGCTAAAGCCTCAGATTCCGAGGGTTTCTCCCTAAACCTAGGCTTTGCCCCCCTGGGCCCCAGGAAAGGTCCTAAGACGAACCCCTTTATCCCACTTGAAAACATTTAGTGACAAACACCCTAAAATGTTTTACCACCTCCCTCTAACAGTTTCTTTTGCTATCCACTTGCACTGTCTCCAAAATCATGGTGCCGTCGCTTAAAATACATAATACAGGAGAGATAAATAACAGAAAACTGAACTATCTGAAATTTGAACTAACAGAAATCTGAAAATTGATCTAGTTTTGTCTTTTAGTTTCACATTTTACAACCTGTGAAGACGCAAAGCATCTATCAAAATCACATGTTTAGACAATGTTAACATAGCTACAAATGTAAATAAAAGCTTGCAAGGAATTGTCAGGAGAAAAGTAAAAAAAGGTACTCACCATGCCAGCCACACAGACCCACTGACGCGATTACGTAAGAGCAGCTGAGAATTCGCGCCTTTTGATTATTTGCATATTTTTTTCTTTTTAGTTCAGTCAAGCGCGATACAATGCCTTAGATGACGTTTGAGCATGCGCATAGTAGACACGGAGGTCCAGAGTATGAGATTGGTACTGGATTCCTTTTTTTCACGCCCTATCAATAAGATTTTAGGCTCAGCATAACAAAAGGTGGCGAACACAAAATACTGTCTTTTTGTCACTGGACTTATCTACCCAATGTATCTCCCTATTTCAGAGGACAAAGTTGATAAAGTATTGTAGTCTATTGTTAAGAAAATCAGCTTTATCTGACAGTAATCGATTAACTTTTTTTTTAACGAGTAGGTGTTTTGCTGGAATGTCATGTACTTGTCGTTGCTTTCATTACACGCTGATATGCAAGTGATTATTTCTGACACTGAAAGGATATGGCAG
The DNA here is from genome assembly GCA_021234535.1 of Stichopus chloronotus. Classification (NCBI taxonomy): domain Eukaryota; kingdom Metazoa; phylum Echinodermata; class Holothuroidea; order Aspidochirotida; family Stichopodidae; genus Stichopus; species Stichopus chloronotus. The sequence goes on from CM037843.1 coordinate 26,076,491, forward strand.
AGTGAGGACTAAGATGATCCGAAGATCTAATCCACCTTAATCACCCTGTCCCTTTGAGTAAGGATATATGGGCTCATGTCAGTTATCACAGGGACTTAACTTGAACACCTGAGTCATCATATATAGAAACCCTCTTTCATATGGAAAGAGGAGTAGATTCAGCTGACCCATGGCCCCGACACTATACTTCTATTCACACTTCTGAGATTGTCTAGCTTTTTATCTCACTGAAAAAAAGAGAAAGTCCAGGAGAATGGAGATAAACTTGTGTACTTTGCACCTCCCTGATTTGATATTATAAGCGGATCGAGCGACCATCGGTTGGTGGGTGTCATACAAGAAAAGTTTTGACAACAATAACTGCCAGATCACATTAATGGTACTTCACATGCCCATTTCACTCAATAGAGGCCCCACCAATGTCAAATAATTTTTGATCACATACTGCCATACGGTTATAGTAGGACATATCAGACGTGTGCAGACTTTTAGCAGGGGAAATCTTTCTGAGGGCGATGTCGTTTGGGGATTAAGGGCACGCAGGGCTAAGTGGAGCGCCACGAGAGGTTAGCGCGGGGCATCAAAGAATTTTTTTTTACTTTCAGACCGCAAGATCAGTTGCGGGCAAAGATATGAAATTTTTCACCATTTTTTTTCAAGGTCACATAGGTCTGGCTTGATCTTGAAGGTTAGTGTGGAATGGATAGGGGGCATAAGTTAGTCTGAGAACAGGTGCGTACTGAGGGGGGGGGGGGATCACAGAGTTGTTTTGTGTGAGTGAGTACATGGAGTAAGGTTTATCAGGAAGACTTAGTGGGGGGGGGGGGCCATCCACCGATTGGCGCGGAGCGTACAGAAAATTTGGGAATATCAGGACCTCTCAGACAGCCAGAAATGGCATTTCACTGGCTTGCAAGTGCATTCAGGGCTAAACAGTCGTTATTTTGCACTTTTGTTTGCAATAAAATGTCTAAATTTAAATAAATATTCTATAAATGTTTTATTAGGCTGGGCACTTGAGAGGGGTAATGCCTTCGCCAACGAACGAGCCTTTATGTAACTGCGAAGTTTTGATATGATGGATCTGGTCACTGATTGGAATCAGGGGAGGGGAGGACCCTTTGCAAAATTGTTGATTTTGTATGGAGGACAACATTCAAAATAATGCAATGTTTTATGCTAGGTTTGAACTAAATATATAATCAGCAATTCCCAGTTTTGTTAAGGAATAATTTTACTTTCTTTTTTTCCTTTGTACTGCAGGTGAAATATTCATTTTAGACCTTATCTGATTTGGCCTAATTCAGAATGAATATGTGATGAAACAGTGTACAGTTGAAACTATTGGTAGGTCATTTCCCCAATTCTTTGCCCTTTGTCACGGCAAACACCTATGTCGTAAAGATACTTGTCCAAACACCTCCCTGGTCCAATAATACATATCCGAGCTGGCTTACCTCATTATGTATTAGCAACACACTGATAATCGGCACGACCCCGCGAAACTCGGAGACATAAGGTAGCGCACCCTATACAACACTTAGGGGATTCCGCAGCAAGTGTTCAAATGTTTACGTCGAAGAAAGGCCCTAAAAATAGGTCTTTTCAATATGTTAGCGAATAAGGTTTTTTTTGTAATTTGTAAGTGAGTTGAAGTATATGTAGTGTGAAAATTGATGTTGGTGTTATGGCCTAGTACAACTTTGTAGGTCGGCGGAAGAAAAATTAAATGAACCTCTCCTCGCACATCGAAAATGTTGTTGTACTCAAGCCCAAAACCTAACCACCTAGGGTGCGGAAAATTTGAAAGTGCCATGAAAGTTCAATATGTTAGCTTTCCATAGAGTGTTAGGTTATATGTGGCGAAAACTTCTACAAGATTTTGAACATCAGATTACTTTTTCGATTTAGTGTGTGAATCAATAGGGCAATAAATAGCGGTATGCTACCATAAAAGTCTTCATGTCCGTAGATTATTTCGGAGTAAGGAAAATTACGTTGAACTAGCCTGTAGACAATTGTAATCGAAAACATCTAGTAACCATGTACTTTTTTTTTTTTTTGATACTTTACTTTTAAGTTTAGGTTAGAAAAGCAAGTGATTGCCAATGATAGTTGCACATACCGACAATGGTTGTATACTTTCACTCACTAAACGGAGATCCCACTGCACTGACCATAATAACACCAGCGCATTCACTATCAACCTGCTATAGCGCGGGCTTTCATGTTCTGCGGAACGCGACTCAAGCATGCCTCAAGCTACAGTGAGGCATAAAAGTTACAGTACGAATTATGCATGAAAATTTCTCACAATTTCTTATCCTAGGAAAAATTTTGAGAAGTGGGAGAGGAAATATTATTTCACCAAATTTGCTACATTTTGTCAAATTCCTCCTTCCCCCCCAAAAAAAAAATCCGGGTGGGAACTTGCCTTCCTGTCCTCATTGGCTACGCCACTGCCCCACTGAGATGGCCGGAAACGGCACTTTCCGGGTTTCCTAAGCTGCATGTACCAGTGGCGTAGCTTGGGAGATACTCCCACAAAATTGTCGATCCCCAGGTCCCCCCCCCCCCCCACTGGAGATCTGGGCAAAAGAAAATTATCTGCTCTTGATAATTATAGACTCTGGCCGTGGGAAATCTCTGTTAAAATCAATCAACTGCAATTCATTGGGATAACTCCACTTTGAGACTACTCGAATAGATTGAGATACGCTTAGCTCAGTGCGTTATTATTTATTTGTTCAATCGTCAGGGTGTCTGAATGAAAGATATCCACGACGTATATTGGGAGGGATAGAAACATCTCACCTTACTCAGTTCATGCTCTATCACGATCCGCATTGTGTTGCTAATCTTAACTTAAAAGAGTCTATCAAGAGAGAATTATTACCCTCTGCAGCTGCACTCTTCAGTACTGCATTCCCATCAGTGTAAGGGCCAAACACGATATCTCAAGAAGGGTATAACATGAGTGATCTCATATTTCGTATGTGGATTGGTTATACTAGGTAAATGATCCCTATCCTTTTTGGTGGAGATGGTCACCAGAGGTCAAGCTGTATAAACCTTGTAAACACTTTATCTCCAGAAGGGTAACCATGACTGATGTCATACTTGATGTGTAGGTTGGCGGTACTGAGTAGGTGATCCCTATCGTTTTTTGGTGGAGTTCAAAGGTCATTTGAGGTCACCAGAGGTCAAAGGGTAAAAATCATGTTAACTCTTGCAGTAGTTCAGTATTTAACAGTCAAAATCTTGTAAACACTTTATCTCAAGAAGGTTAATTGTGAGGCACAATTGTCTTCATATTTGAAGCTGATAGTTGTGCCCTCAGGTTGATTTATGGAACGGAGTCTGGTAAGATTTTTTGTAAATATCACACAGTGAGTGCCTCACAGTTTCAATATTAGCAAGATGGACTCATGAATGACTCAGCAGATGTAATCGCAGTCGTCTTAAACTTCACTCAGGAATATAAGTTCTACCAAATATGGAATTTCTTGATTAATTTCAAGACACACAGTTGTTTTTATAATTGAAGGCAACATTTAGCTTCTTGTATCTCAAACGATGAGTTATCGGATATGTACCTTTGAGCCACGTGATGTCTGTAATTTTTTACTAAATTCAGTTCGAATTACTAGAGAGATCAATCAATCCAAAATAATATAGCAAATATGGAATTTTTTTTTGTTTCATGCTGAGACACACAGCTGTGTTTGAATCTGAAAAAGCATTTACACACAATAGGGCTTAGTGCTAGTGACATGATATGTCTCACACGATGAGTTTTTGAAAATGTAGTCTTGAGCTACGTAAGGCCTTCAATTTCTGATTAAATTCAATTCGAATTGTTAGAAAGAACAACTAATCCAATATTATAATGAAAATATGTTAAAACAAATCAATCAATCCAAAATAATTTAAAAAAAAATAAAATAGGGAGATTTACATTTTCTAGAGCTAAAAAATCGGGTGATTAGTAAGAAAATAGGGAGATTGGTACTTTTCAACAAAAACAGTGCCAATTACCCAAATAAGCATTGTGCTATCTGTTTGGCTATTTTCAGAAATGTCGCAAATGGGCTTAAAAAAAAAAAAACCGGGAGATAAGAATATAAAACCGGGAGATCAAAAGTTGTACTTCCTTTAACATAGTGCTAAGTAGCTCCTTTGCCCTTCTTATAGAGCCTCAGTATTTCCGGAGCTGTGTGCATGTTGATCTAGCGTTACTTCATTCAAAATATTCCCTCAGCTCTCTGTGCCCAAAGCCTGCTCCCTGGTAGCAAACTGGAAAAGGGAAGCTGACCCGGTTTAATAACAAAATGTGAAGGCGTTTCTGTATTACCGCGAAAAAGCAAGAAAGAAGTTAAATTTGGAATTAAATTGAAATTGTGACATATTTTCTTTTATTTCTGTCAGTTTTAAAGATACATGTTTGCTACATTAAGGGGAATGGAAATCTTGGGATTTAACGGTGAACTCATGGTGGAAACTAACGTTCTTACAATCTTTGTGAAATAACTTTTTAAATCTGTCTTTTCTCGTTTTGTACCACTTTAAAAATGAGGGCGCTTCAAAAGTGACATCATTACCTCATTTTGAAAGTTGCATAATTGTGCTCATCTTAGTTCTGGTGTAATGTGTTTCTACTGCTGTCAGATAAATGGAGCAAACTTTTTTTTCAGGCAAAAGCTTCTCCTTAGCTACAAAGAATCCAATTACTTCAAATCCACTTACCAGTCCTGTTTAAACTAAAAGTGATTGTTCAAGGTAGTTCGGGAAATTCAAGACTACATTGCCCCAGTTTACATCTAACCTATTGAAATGTTTCCGATGGAAATAATGGTGCAACTTCCACATAGATATATCCAACAGTAGAGTATCAAAATGAAACACACATTTTGCACATTGCCTTTGAGAAGTTGGTGAATTCATTATATATTTACATCCATGTTGACAAACAAAATAAAGGCAATTTAAAAAAGTCAACAATTACGAGAAAACATATCACAAAGCAACAATCAGTCCGCAGCAGCATAGACTAATGTTAAACATAAAATATACATGATCCACTTGTTATGAAATATTTTACATCATCATGTACCTTCAACAGGTATACTTAAATTATCCTCCTTTCTTCTTATTTATCTTTGTGTGTATACTCATTTATTTCAATTTGTAATTTCTCCCTAATATCAAATTTTCAATTTGTTAAATACCATCACTGGCAACAAGCAGTTACAGGAAACACTGATCAGGGACAATCATCCTTCATGATTTAGACCGTAACTTTTTCTATTTATCTATTTTTTTCGTTAATTACTGTCTCGGAAAAAAAAAATCACTAGAATAATCACAGGATAAATTCAGGATGATATTACTTTTAGCAACCATCCATGGCCACTGAATTCACAAACGTACAATTTAAAGGACAAAAATTCTTTGTTCTCTTAACTTACCGCATGACGATATTCAATTTTTCATTCATCAGTTTTTGATTGCATAGTTTTTAATATTGAAATGACAAAATAAGTACATTATAATTAAGCTGTATTAGAACATATCAAAACTATATATCAACAAAGAATACATTAGTATTTAGGCAAACAGTAGTTTCTCCTTTTGTGCTTTCATATAACAATGAATCTTTAAGTTTAATTTATGCAAGCATACATGAAGCAAAGTTAGCAAACAGCTCTGAAATAATGCTCAGAAAGTTACAGAACAATGCAAAGACTACAACAATCTTTGTGAACTTGTCCAAGAAAGATGTTCTAGAAGCAAAAAATGATGCATCAATTTGCCAGGTATTTCTTCCATAACTGCAAGTGATCTTGAAAGCATTTTTAGTCTTTTTTTTTCTCAATTCTTTTTCAATTCAGAAATATGAGTATTCAAGCTAAAGCATAATGGATGCATCCAGCAACATCCTTAATGTGTTTTCATTTCTGCTTGTAGTAAACAACCCATTTGTTGACAGTAAAGTATAAAAATCATTTTGATGAAACCTCGACATCAGAGTTGACTTTCAAATTCATCAGAGAGTGTTTCCGGGAAAATTTATCAAAATGATGATATAACAGTAACAAAACATCAACATTTGTCACATATGTTTGTAGAGGGTCGGTACAATGACCCACAATGCCATGGAGAATGCAGCTTCATTAAATAACAAACCACATCAAAAATTCCAACATATGGATCACTGGTTCAGCAGAACGTGGACACTTGCACAATATGCTTGTGTATGGTTATTAAAATGCTTGAGAAGCTATGCAAATTATGATAATTTTTGAATAAAAGATTATTTAGAATTGTGTGTTTATACTATGTGGGGTAAAACACCACCTGTAAGCTAGCCTGCAAACAGTTTGTTACTTTCTGTAAGTTGTATTTCATGAAGTTCACCATCATGAATATTGGTACATGTAACTCATCAAAAGTTTATTTTGTAAGTGTAAGGTTTGTGTAAGTATTGCTCTAAAACACTGAAGTACACTCCAAGTTCAAGAATTCTACCAAATTTTAATGTAGTTTAAGACTGAAGAAAGAAAAAAATATTGTCTCTAGGGTTAGTCAACTTGGTTGTGGAACCCCTCTGATAGTTACTTATATGTTTTATACTGTTTTGACATCATGAAGCATGAAATTTTATTGCACTGAAAAAAAATTGTAATACAAAAGATAAAATGGAAAAATAAATGGCAAGGTATAATATTAGTTTGGTAATCACAAACAAGTCACAAACATAAGACGTCTGTATGTAATGCTAAACTTTTGCAAAGTTTAAATTAGAAACTGTGTCTCAATACAAACTTGCTTGAAATGTGATTCTTAATACTTTCTTCCCTTTACATCTACAAACTCTGTGGCAGATATTGTTCCCTCCCTTCAAGACTGTGTGGGTTTTGCTTTATTATACGTGAATACACAGCATAACACTCGCATAAGTATTGATTAAATACTCAAGGTAAAATTTCGTTGTAGTGGTTTGTTCAGGCTCTGCAATATACATTGTGGAAAGATCATAATCCGGAAGTCAGTGCACTAGCATGTCTTCACACATTTATGCATATCACCAGGGAAGTGTTTCCTGAGAATGTGTGTGTAGAACATTCAAATTAGCACAACCATAGACCATTATCAAACTTCTTTTGGGGTTTTTTTACCACTGTACTTGATATCTGCATTTCCATAACCTTGTTTAAATAACAATAGAAGTCTTGAGTGGAGAACGCTAACTTGCCTATATAACACATCAACTCTTCCTTTCCAAGGACATTTTGAACGCAATCACTCAATGAAGGAATGTGTTAGGCTTACCAATTAAGTACAGTAGCTATGTCAATAAAGACCTAGTTATTTTACCTAGTTATGTCCAACTTTTGACCAACTTGAATCTGAAAAAGGAAGTTCCTTTAAATTTACATCAAAAATCTTAAATGACAACATTGACTGAGAGGATGATGCAATTGTTTAATCCTAATTCTACTTTAAAAAAATTAAAATTTATCCCAAGCAATCTTGAGCATTTCAATAAAACGATTGATCAAGGTCTTCATTTATGGCTCAATTGTGAAATTACACTCTATAATGTAATAAAAAAAATCCAATTTTAGAGGCATTAAAGTGTCTAAATTATGCCATATCAGCTTAACAATCCAAATATGGGGGTTTGAAGCCATATCACTGTAAGTACCTGTTGTATAAGGAATGGAAAGGTACACTGGCAAGTCAGGTGAAAATTAAGTTCAATTTGTCCCTGGCACAGAATTTGAACTTTGGCGATTGGCAAAGGCAGGAAAAATTTGTAAGTCAATCTCATCACTAGAGGATAAATTTTCAAATAATTCTGTCACTGTTGCAAAGTTTCAGTGTGGAAAAATTTGTGAGTGAAATGAGGTTGAAATGGCAAATAAAAAAAAAAACACTACTTTTTTGAAATCAACATGCCGATGGTACAACTTGAACGGCCAAAGCACTATTACATACACAGCCCCACTAAGTTTTTTCACATCTTGGGATATGTTGCCATAATGATGCTGTTTTTACATACAACCTCATTGGTATTAAAGCACGCAAGCTTTACCATCAGCATCCATGGATGACAAAATACAAAGTTAGTGTGGTGTATGATGCATAGCTAGAGACTGCCTGCAATACATTCAACCTTTTCTTGCACTTCGTTAAATCAAAATCAAAAGTAGCGATCACATTTTCATTCACATGTGCAGTATGTGATCGAAAACCCGAAGAGGATGGACATGTTTAAAAGTAAAACAGGAGGACAGATCAAGGTGAAAATAACTCATGGTGACTCAATCCCAATGGTTGACTCACCGTTGCTTCATCACTAGGACCATCTAGTGGGAGCAGTAAAGCAATACCTTCCCCAATGGTTGACTCACCGTTGCTTCATCACTAGGACCATCTAGTGAGAGTAGTAAAGCCATAATAACATCTTCACTCTCTCCTCAGCTTGCTATAAAAGTGATATATGTCTAGTCTGGCTGACCAATTGACAGTTGCATCGATGTCACATAACAACAAACAAACTCACCCTCGACGAGGCAAACGAACGGTACGGTACACGCTGCTACACTAGTCGTGTATAGATCTAATGACACGGGTACCACAGGTGAGGACGTGCATGTGTTAAACATTGTAGGCTTGTCCCCAAGGAGAGCACTTCACTGTGTCACTGTGATGTCATGTGGAAGGGGTCTATACCATGAAAACTTTACTCAGAGAAAGGGATCAATTCTCAATTTAAGATCCCACCATAAATATGGGTTTTATGAAAATTGGTCAACTGCATGTTGCCACTGCTTGAGCATATCTATCTGAACATTTTTCTTTATACTTTTGGTTGTCCAACTGACATTTATGATTAATCTACAACACATGATTCATTGGTTATAAATCTTATTACTGTTTACATAAATCAAAAGTTACTTGGTTGCTTACATGTTACCACCGATTAAGATGCACCAAGAGGTGTTTAGTGTTTCCTCTAGAAAAATTTCTATCGAGTCAAAATACTGAAGGATGAGCAAAACTGACTCACTAAGAATTTCTGTGGCATAGAACAGAGTACTGTGCCCATAAAAATCAGTGCACCAAATTGTAAGGTCAGTGTGTCAAAATTGTGTTACAGTGGCTTAGCAGAAACACTGATGTCAATGTAACTTTTTAAATGATTAACTTTTACAAGCAACACCTGAGTTTAAGAAAAAATAATACTAAGAATATCTCAAAAAAATGTACCAAGGTGTTTACTTCTGTTGTTATTATGTTAAACTAGCAGTGATGAAGCTTACAGAATGTCGCACTTTGTGACATTAATCATTAAATCCTAGCTTTCTCCTCAGCTGGTGAGAAGCCTGAAATTCCAAGACTGCGATGACAATTTGCTGCTACAGGGATTGATGACAATACCTCCATTGTGATTTGGATTGTCAAGACAAAGACTGCTCAGGACGTGTTGGAAGCCATTGTTCCCCCACTTTGTCCACCTCTGGTGGAGGAAACAAAAACAAAGGTGAAGTTTGCAGACATAAAAATAAAATAATTTACAAATACAAACTCTTACTGACACAAAAGTATTAAGATATGCATGCCCTGTTTTACTTTGTTTTAAAAATATATGTTTGTATTTCTTAATCTTTGTTGTTTACTGTTGAGAACTGTTTTGAAAGCAAAAAAAAAAAAAATTGGTTGAACTAAAACACGCTCATCAAAGACTGCTCAGGACGTGTTGGAAGCCATTATTCCCCCAGTTTGTCCCCCTCTGGCAGAGAAAACAAAAACAAATTTGAAGTTTCCAGCCGTAGAAATAAAATAATTCACAAATACAAACTTTCACTGACACAAAAGCATTAAGATATGGATGCCCTGTTTTATTTTAGTTTTTAAAGGATTTTTGTATTTCTTAATCTTTGTTGTTTTCTGTTGAGAACTGTTTGAGAGTAAAAAAAAAAAAATTGGTTGAACTAAAAGTGCTCATCAAATGCAAAACCTTCCTTCTTGATTGGTATGGATTTCACTACTATTTGTGTCTTGTCTACCACGGGCCTTGGCAGTTATTGTGGTCTTGCTGACATATGACATATTCAGTACTAATTGTTTATTACTTATATCTTTAATTTTAAATTTCATGTACGGTTTCATAATTCTATGCTCATGTTGTACAATTTCTACTTAGCTGTTCTTCAATGTGTGAACCTTTTCTAACCAAACTTACAAATTATGTTGCATTTACTTAAATATGTCAGTCAATTTCATTCATACGAATAGTTAAGTATAGTATGCCATCCACCACTATCAATGACTGAAGCAGTATTACCAGTGCTTTAGTCGAGTCCAGGCAGTCCGAAGCCGGCCACGAACAGAGGCTTGTACCATTACTTATATGGTGGCTTCGAGGCCGTTTCCGGCCGGAGAAGTCCACAGTGATAGAAGTGACAACGCAATTAACTGCAATATAGAGTATGGGCCATAGTGACAGAAGTGACAATGCATTATCTGCATAATACAGTAGAGGCCATAGTGACAGAAGTGACAATGCATTAACTGCATTATAGAGTATGGGCCATAGTGACAGAAGTGACAATGCATTATCTGCATTATAGAGTATTGGGCCATAGTGACAGAAGTGACAATGCATTAACTGCATTATAGAGTAGGGGCCATAGTGACAGAAGTGACAATGCATTATCTGCATTATAGAGTATTGGGCCATAGTGACAGAAGTGACAATGCATTATCTGCAAAATAGAGTAGGGGCCATAGTGACAGGAGTGACAATGCATTATCTGTATTGTATTAGTTCACGGTGACAGGTGTGACAAATCTGAAGAAAGTGCAAAGTGATGCTTGTTGAAAATTAAAGGAATTTTTTAAAACCACTGAGTCAGTCTGGTTAAATCCTGTCCTGATTGGCTTGATTAAGAAGGATGATGACAGTAATTACTTAAATCAAATCATCATTTTGTAAAACACACGATCGAACTTTCCTTGAACTCGATCGTAAAGAAACCAAAGGAAATGGTTATCAATTTTAGAAGAGCCAGGAACGGACCTTGCGAAGTTATAATCAGAGATGATGTGTTAGAACGGCTTTCATCACGTAAATACCTAGGTGTAGAAATGGATGATAAACTAGCATGGCATGAACAATTGAACAAATTGATCATCTGGTGAAGAGAGGGAATCCCAGATGACTTTGTCTCCGTAGATTAAGCAAGTTTGATGTTGATAGCTACATTCCTGCTCTTTTATACAACTCAATGTTTGGCGGCATCTGGAGACATTGTGTTATACATTTGGGAAGGAACGTAATTGCTGAAGATATGGAGCATCTTGAGTCTATTGTTAAATGTGCAAGTTGTATATTTGGTAGGGTTCAATCATCGGCTGAATTTATCAAAACTGAATTTGCAAAAAACTTGATAGCATTCTCACTGACCAACATCACCCAATTTCTAAAGATCTAAATGGTGTGATAATTCCTCATGGTGGGGGGATGAGAATTCCAAAAGCAGTTACAAATCATCACTAATCCACTTTTGTTCTTCACAGCATCAAATTTTTTAATAAACACTTTAACCTTTTTTTCACTGGCTCTCATTTTGTATTAATTGCATCTTCTTTGTCAATCATCACATTCTTGCCTTGTTACTTTATGCAATATTCCCTCTGTAATTAATATCTTTACATCTCTTTGTCAAAATTTCATTCTTCTACTTCTTGATCTTCTTACATGTCTACCTTATCTTTTGTTTTTATGTTTTCATGTTTCTTATTGCTGTATTTTATGGGAGTGTGAAATTTCTTTACCTCAAATCTTTGTAAACTACACACAATACCCTCATTGTGACAAATCAAAATTGGATCATTTCACTGTAGCACAGTTCCTTTCCAAGCAATTTACACAACAGCCTCCCTGCCCTGTTTTACATTTGCCACTTTCAACAACTGTCTGACTCTTTCTACATTCAATTGACAGTGACATCAAACTGATGCTACATTATCAATGGGTGGTGTTCCTAGGATGTGTCCCATTCAGAACAGGTATCGTGACGAAGTTTCCTTCAAACTTACCTGTTTGACATCCTTTTGGTAACATTCAGTCAGGTAGACCGGAGTACCGGGGATGCTGCTGCTGGCAGACAGGCACATCGCCTGCTGTTGTAGTTTCTCTGCTCTCGGGAAAGTCCAGGTCTGCATGAAGCATGAAAGACTCAAGATTAGTCTCATAACTTTACTCCTGAAAGACACTGAGTTTCACAGAGAATGGCTACTGTGGTGTCCACTACTTAGCCAAAAATTTATCTGTACCAAACGGAGCCATCCGATGGACAGACGAGTCCTACCCCTCAATTTGCATTCGGAGGGGGGTTTACATGCAGCAGCACCTTGTTGTGTACATGTGCACCCCACAAATTACGATGGACAGCTGGATGATCCAGATAAAATTGACAACGATATGACTGCATGAGTAATGCAGCGAGGCTTACAGAAACACTGGATGAGATTTTGGTTCAGTTTCTTGTGACGTCTTTGAGATGTTTAAGACTCCGTTTGTGGTGTGCTCTTATCATCTGCAAGACTCTTTCGTTACATGATGAGATCCAATGCAGTGAAAGCAAAAGGTGCTACCAATACATTTTGTTCTCAAAGTTGTACTTCAGTTATGATATCTTTTATCACACACAGGGAATCAAATCACTGTAACAACTTTCACATAAATGGACATATTTATCAGAAGTTTCTTTTACAACCATTCCAGCAAATTACATCTTTTCAGACAAGTCTTCACCTATTTTATTTATATCATTTGTGATAAAAATTTCTGCTGGAGGAAACAAACTGATACTATGCAGCTGTGAACAGCAAAGCTGTTACTCATCTCTATATATCTTTTTTTGACAGACAGATTATGATACATTTTGTGAGGAGGAATCCAACTTTGTTGGTGGGTCAATTGTGCTTCTAAGTTTGAAATGTAACTTTAAATAAACTGTATGATTATATTTCATTCCTGACTGAATGATTTGGGCAAGGTGAAGCACCTGAAAATACCTCACATTGCACATGGAAAATTTCCAAAATCCCTTTTCAGAGGAACAATTAGCTTTAGCTTGAGAACCCAGTGCTTCTCTATTCAGAAAGATCTGTTCCAAGAACTATAACTTGGCATCTTTGCCTTCAATCCTTATTATGACCTTCTTCACTCACCATCTGTTGACTTTTACACACAGAACTCAAATTACCATGACTACATAATTCTATATCAAGAAATTTATTAAAATCAACCACGCAACCGAACCAGTCTAGCTCAGTCTCAACTAAGAAGCACTGGCATACACTCTTGGAATTCTCCTAGTCAGGAGGTCAATTCCTCCAAAAGTACTTCATTTTCCTCTTAAGCAACAGTTCTAAAAAAATTCTGTGTAATTTGGTATTTGTGCATGTGTCAGTCTCTTCTTTTCATTGTTTTCTTTGTTTCTTCTTAATTTCTTTTACTCATTAAGAAAGCAACCAGATTTGAAAAGTTTCTGATTCCTCCATTTCTACCAGATTTTCTTTCATAGGTGTACTGTTTCATTTTGCTCACCGGCATTAAAACTTCGATCATCGTGCACTGTGCCACTGTAAATTCTAAAATTGATCAATAAACATGAGACTGTTGAATGCATGTGGATCATGGGAATACAATTACCTGGACCTTCTCTGAATTGGAGCACGGAGACAAAGTCGGTTCCCAGGCTACCAGGGTGGCCGGACTGACAGGTGATCCAAGACAGAATCCATCCTGTTCAAGGTGTCCATATTGCAGTGCCACAGTTTTGGGGAGTCTGCAACGACAGATTAGCGAATTTTTAATAAATTGACAGGAAAGTGTCAAACTTTCCTCACCACAAGTTCAATATCGGCTGCACTAAATGGCAAAAAAATCTAGATGATAGATACAAAGTAACATGAGAGTTCAAGTAACACTCTCTCCGCATTAATTTGTACGTTATCACCACTGAAAATTATGCCACATCAAGAAATGTCCAATTTGATTAAGCTCATAAAAGGTTTAACTTTCTGTACTGGGTACAAGCATGTCAAATAGTGACCTTTGATTTCCACGGTGATTACTACTTTAGTTTTACTTTGAGCATTCTGGTAGCACCTAATGTCCTCCTGTATGATACTGGTATTCATCTCATGTGTTTCCAAGACATATGAATTATAGAACCAGTTTGCAAGTGTTTGGAGGCCAACTTTAATACCCAACAAAGTGGATAAAGACTGTTTTCCAAACAAGCATGACAGGTTGAAAATCATGTACATAGTGCAATAGATATAGATTAAGGAGCCACATGTTGATGGCTTTCAGCAGACAGCGAGAGTGCCAGAAGCTGAAATCTTCATAGTACATATACCGTAATGTGATCAACATTCACAACATGCTCCATGTTCATATTTAAGCAAACTGAGAGAAATGGTAACATGAAAAAGTCATCTGTGGCTGCAAAGGAAATATTCCTCAGGTGTAAAGGTTGTATTCCTCAGGTGTAAAGGTTAAGCTTTCAAAGGGAACAAAGGATCAACTCTACATTAACAAAAGTTTACGACCACTTCCGGCCTCCCCCACAGCTCCAATTCCATTGAAACATATGTACCCACACCTGAATCACCAAAATGTCCTCTTTGCATTTACCTGTTTGTCAAGGCTAAGTTGTCAGGAACAGGGTTCACCACATGTTGACCTTCTGTATGTAACCATCCACCATTTGCGTTAATGTTATCTTAAGCTTATCATGACAAAACTCTGTAAATACACAGTTTACCAAAGAAAATTGCTTCTCCATCCAACAGAAAAACACACCCTGCTTTTTTCGATCCCACCACCCGAAAAGAAGTGCATTCATGTTATTTAATGTCTGGCTGTCAATGCACTTTTGATCCATACCTAGCAACTGGCACCTATTAAACACAACTAAATTGAGGGCATTATGACTTCCTCCACACAACGGACATCATTCTTTGTATCCTAGTGACTATATAGATGAAGACCAGGAGAGTGACAATCTGACTGTTGACTGTACAAAGTTATTATTATCACACCATCCATATATATATATATATATATATATATATATATATATATATATATATATATATATATATATATATATATATATATATATATATACATGTACCCTGTTGATACTACTGTACATCATGTTATTTAGGCATTGAGAGGTAGCCTTGTCTCAACCATACGAGTGTGCTGGAAGACTGGAGATTGTACACAAATTATATGCTTGGTGACTATCAACAATTTCAGATCGAATTTCCATTCCTTTTCACAGGGTCATTTCAGATGGGAAAACATTCGCTCTTTTGCTCTTGGACAACAAACCCATCTTGGTCTGACCCCCCGGAAATGAAGCCTGTACCTTGTGCTTCATTGCTTCAAATGCCACCACCTTTAACCTTCTGGCGACATTGTCACAATGGTGACAAGATACTGCCAGTATCAACATTTGCTTGCTGTCTTAAATTAACCTGCTAATGACAGTTTATGCATTCTTGAATATCATTCACTAGTAAACAGGAAATTAATTACATTTGGATGTAATATGTTAAGCCTGTTGATATGCTAAGCTTTAAAGTCATGTTCTCTGTGTAAAAAATAACATATACACATTCACCTTAACCTGAACAGTGCAGGTCATTTAACTTAAACTATAAATGAATGATAAACTAATAGGGAAGGGATTCAAGCTTTTAAAGAATTGGCATTTCTATATTTTTTTTTTTTTGTGTCTCTTACTATAATTTGTCTACATATCTACCCCCTGGAGAAATTCTGCTTCATAACAGGGACACAAAGTTGTTCATATGCTAACTGACTACTGGAATGGAATGTTTCCATGTTAACAGAGAGGTCACAAAATAGCTACTTTTTAAAAATCGACCAGCTGTTATGTAAAGATGGTGCTTGTTACTTACATTTCACTTTCAATAACAACTGAAGGAACACAAAATGAAATGGCCGCTTACAGAAACGCATACTTTTAAATACCAGATACGTGAGCCTTTAATCAGGATATTTAAGAGCTGAAATGACAATGACCGCATCTGAAGTACTCAGGATACAACAATTACAAGAATCATGCACAATTTACACAATTTCTACATAGAAACCAACTTGATTTTCATGAAACTTATATTCCCATCAGCACTTAATTTGAAGACAATGAGTTGGTTCTGCATGAGGTCGGGAAAATATTGGTTTTCTTTGTCAGACCTGGCCGCAAATGGCAGTTTTTTTTTTTTTTTTTATTGGTAAAGTTCAAGTTCAGTTGTACCTGTACCACTGCCTCCCATCCTTTTTAGATCAAAAGAAGTCATAGGTGTATAGTCTTGGAAATACCAAAATAAGCATGGTAGGTTACCATTGGACTTCAGTCTTCATTCAGTTCATTACTCAATAGCTCACTCATAAATCACATGAATCAATATTATGTCATATTAATATTTAACAGTAAGTATATTCTACTACCTAAAAGTATTCACTGTCAAAATTTCACTTTTCAAAAGTATTCATTTTCATTTAAAATGTTGACTGTTTCACTACAGGTGCATGCAACAAGCTATGTACCTGGGCGTTTCCCAAAATAAATTTTATATATCGGGTGTATGCTGCAAGCTCGTGTACCCAGGCATTTCCGGTAATAAAATTAAATAGGGTTCTGCATGGCTTTAAAACAGTGTTCAACTACCCCAAACAGTGTTCAACTACCCCAGTGATCATCAACTACCCCAACGATCACCAGAGTCTGATGTAATATCAGATAGCCTGGTGTCTACTGACACATTATTGCTCCAATAGCTAATACTTATTATTGCTCTGGTTATCTCAGCCCTATATGTAGCATACAAGGAGGAGATTTTGTACTTGGTTGAGCAAGTCCAAAAACTGACACTTAAATGGTAGCCCACCTTACACCCCTAGTAGTATTCAACCAAAACTTGGTGGGTCAGTAGTCCTTATGTGGGGCACCCCATGGTGTACAGATGACATGCATCGGGATTACCCACTGGGGTTAGGGGGGTTAGGAGGGGTGTTCAAGTGTGTGTGCATGCCCTTGTTTTTGGGTGGGATCGAGGACCGAAACGATAGATTTTAGGTCCTCTGTAGAAAATTCAATAGATTTCTGCGGTTCTCTCAAGGTAAACAATAGACACTCTATTGTTAAGGTTAGGGTTGAGGAAGAAAAAACAAAAGAAAGTACAACTGTGGTCCTCGGAATGAATGGAAACCAAAGCTGCATGTGTGTGTGTGTGCAAAAGAAAGTGTGTCACAATCTCCTCCTACAGTAGATGCCTCCTACAGTAGATAGTAAGTTGGATGAACCTCAAAACTAGTGGGTAGGTGCCCAGGTAATATATGCAGTGTTTCGCCAGACTGATGATGTCATAGGTCAAAGGTCACACTTCACAAAGAACCCAAAACACATTTTTAGAATTATTTCTATGTGCGAATATCTTAAAATGATAAAACTACCACATATGGATAGTAGACAATTCAAGACTTCTTTTTAAATATCGAAGACATCAAGAGGTCAAAGGTCACATGATTAAATTTCAAATCGACAAAAATGTTTACAAAAATGTGTCATGATCTCCTCCTAGGCAGTAAGTTGGATGAAGTTCAAACTTAGTGAGTAGGTGTCTGGGTATGTACTATAGTGTCTACCTAACTGATGACATCGTAGGTCAAGGGTCACAGGTCATGAAAACCAAAAACACATTTTCAGCATTATCTCAATGTGAAAATATCCTAGAATGATAAAACTACCATACATGGAAAGTAGACAATACAACAAAAATTTTTTCTAAAAATATTGATGACATCACAAGGTCAAAGGTCACATCAGCAAAATGCTCTGAAAGAGTGTGAACAATCACCTCCTAGACGGTACGTCGGATGAATTTGAAACTTGGTTGGTGGGTGCCTGGGTATGAGATATAGTGTATGCTCGACAGAAGTCATAGGTCAAGGGAAAAGGTCACAATTACTATAACGCATAATACAGGGCTAGGTGTGGGTAGTCATAGTGTCAGCATCACTTTTCCATATTTGCTTTTCCATAAATGCTACACGGTATATTACGGATTATGTCTTTGTAGTAATGTCAATTCCCCTGTATTGATAATACCTTCACTGAGTATATGTTCACAGCGTACACATATACAGACCTACTGCACAATTCAGCGAGAACTGGAGATGTTTACGCACAGTGAAGAAAATATTGAACCACGGATAACACCCTTTTCAGGGCACTCAGAGGATCCAGCAGTAGCGGGGCTGCTGATATGAAGAATACTTTGACGCGCACACGTTCTCTGGGAATGCTTTTGACTAACGTTCCATTTCTAGGCACATGTGTCAGCGAATGCATACGTTTGTGCTGTTCGACGAATGTTTGTGCTGTTACGCCATGCACGTGTACACATGCATAAAACCTGACGGGTAAGTAACTTGACAATTCAGCACTCATATCCATTAACGAGGATCTGAATCGCTGATGAAATAATATGCAGCTTAGTGCACTTCTGAAGCACATGAAATGATTAAGGAGAATCGAATTACCAAGCCAAAATGATAGGAAGTGATGAGATTCGCATCTCTGTGTATTGCCTACTTGTTATTGTTGTTATGTCCAATAGCTGGTAACTTTCCATAATCATCAACTTGCCAGTGGTAAATTGTTCAATGAAAAAAGATCCTCAAACTAACCTGCAAGTGCTTTGATGCGCTAGAGCATATCATCTCCTTGGGTCATAAATTTGCAAGAAACTTGAAAATTTTTTAGTTTTATTGGTAAATATGTGGTATTTCTAAATAAGCTACCCACAGAGAGGAATACTTTTACAACAGTGGTCCAACTATGTTTTTGCCAATGACAGCACAAGTTTTAATCTACAGAAACTTTTGTTTGAATCTAAGCCCATATAAAAGCACCTTTTTGAGCGACTGTTTCAGAAATCTACCGACCTAAGATTCCGAGCGAGCTACGGTGTTCATGCAGGAGGGGATCTGTTTAGCAATACAGGACTTCCCATTTCCTACAACTGCTAATAAAGCAGTACAACAGAGAAACAATCTGAGACATCTATTATCACAATCAATACCAATTTGATGAGGTCAATGACTTCCAATGCCATCCGCTTCGAAGCGATACTCCAACGAGCAGTCTAGGGCCTGGTAGAGCATGTGGCGACTGTAAAATACTGACAGGAAAGTCAAACCATAACACAGTGACATGAACCAATAGCTCCAAGATTTAAACTTGGTGAATTCGCAATGTAGGTATGAAGGTCAAGTAGAAACATAGCAGTTATCAATAGTGCAATTGGTGTATGGATAACAACATAAACATATGTTTGACAAAACAAATCCCACGGTCCTCCTCATTGGCTAGGCCAACATTAAAAAGTGGGACAGATACTGACACAAAACTGAGCACGGATCAACTCTATGAACTTTAAAAGTGTAAGATACATGGCAGGTTATGGAAAGATATGCCTGATGCATGACTTGGAATGGCTTTGAGGTCGTTTGAGGCACATCTCTAGAGGAAATACACTTCTAGTAAAAATGAATTTACTACACCTGTGTGCATTATATCCCAATATGGGCAAAAGACTAGCTTTGTCATCGACTGTTAAGTTGGCAAATAAACCACACCGCATTTCATCGCCACATTAAGATTCTAAGAAGTTGTTTAGAAATGGAAGTGATGCATCAAGGAATTACAAGTCCAAGAAATAGTAACATTCAGTTGGCACTGCCACTGGTGTATAGTATTGCCTTTCACTACCATTAAACAACTACACATTTAAGTACCTGTACATGCATACTCACTTTAGTTCTGGGTATATATTCTCCAAGTACCACTTGAACGATTTGCACCTGAGTCTTTCTCTCAACTCTAGTCTCTCTGATATACTGGTGACAAAAGAAATAGTAACAAACTACGTGTAAACTGACAATACAGTGAATTGCAAACACAGAAAACTGTTTGGTTCACAGAAAACTGTTTGGTTCACATATTGAACACTTGCCCTAAGCTGTGACAAGTCAAGTTCCAATCATGGATATTTCTTCACAAAAACTTATTGCATAAATATACAACTGGTGAATGAAAAAACATTCCATATTACTCAGTTTTTGCAAACTTATTTCTTACATTTGTAATTACTAACAAACAAAATATCCAAAGTTTCAAAAAGTCAAATCATGCTTGCTCTAGCTACTTTTAAAGTGATCAGCAAATTTCCGAATGATAAATACAGTGCTTAAGCAACATGCATGTATTTCAAACTTGAGCCAATTATTTCTCGAGTGTTTCAGCCCACCCATGGTATTTCTTTGTGTCTTTTCTTATGGTCACATACCTGTTAGTCTCACTGTGATTCTGACTGTCAAAACATCTTTCTGTGATCATTCTTGTTTCTTGTCAATTATTCATAGCCGGATTAGGAATGCAAGTTATGCTACATAATCTCCCAAGCTTTGAATTCTTAGTTCAACCTAGGCTTTACTTCCAGGGTATCAAATTCACAAATTCTTCTATAAAAGGTGATTGATCGTCTTACGAAATCTTGTTGATAACTCTCCAGTGATGTCACTGATTTACGGTTACTCTTCACAGGTACTTGGGTAGGGTGAAGAATACTATGATTATAGCAAAGTGGCACATACACACACATGCCCTACCGATGTTTGATTGCTACTGGCAAAGGGCGCTTGTAAACAAGTAACGTTTGCAGAGTGTTTCAAGAAAAGACTGACATCACATGAGATTCCAATGAGAAGACCAATCACCTTCAAGTTATACGGTGCCAAAAAAAAAAAAAGGCAGCTTTTAATTTTCAGATTTATTTCGGACTCTTATCTAACCCAATTACCCCTTTGGGATCAATGAAACAATGGCAAGTGAAAAGTAAAAAGTGTAAATGAAAGTTATTGACACTGATCTTAAAGGACATAATAAACGAACTACAAGCATCTGGGAAAGAACAAAAAAAAATTATCTATGTGTCATACAGTTTTAAAGTAATGTTACAACTTTTCACGGTCTTTGAAAGCTGTTTACGTACTGTATTACGCGGTACGTATTACTGCAGTCAGATATTGCATATGTTCACATATAAGGACAATTATCTCACAATGCCAGAGGGCATCCTATGATCTGAGCTTTCCCAGAATTTTAAAGAACCTTTACATTGTGATTGATCCAAACATGTGCTAAGTCAGTAAATATAATCTTACATAGATACAAAGCAGCACAATAGTTGATAGGAAACACTTGCAAACTAGTTTGCCCAAACAAAATGAGATCAAGAAAAAATCTGTTGATGACAAAATTTGACAAAGCTTAAATGGTGCAAACTTCACAAAGTAGGCAAGTGGGCAGCGGTAGCATCAAAGGGAACGGGGAGGGGCCATGTGGGGAAAATATTTTCTGTTTTAAGACATCCTGACACTTAATTTTTCACAGAGAGATATGCTAAAACCTCAGAGCTTCTGAGGACTCTGATCCCTGGATCCCCACCAGAGCTTTACTCTTGTGAAATCACACACTAAACCTTGCGGTACATGCCTAGTTTCAGGCTACATGCAAAATTTTTTGCCCCACCAACAGTATCTTTTGCAATCCATTTTGTCCCTCAAGTCTAAAATCCTGGTGCCGCCACTGGAAATGGGACATGGTACAGATATGACCCTGGCTACCTGGAAGTATATGCTACATAAAATATCAACTGTATGTACCCTTTCTGATTTTCTACCTCAATAAGGCCATCCAGAGGGCCATTGTGAAATTTGCATAAACTTCGCTCTTCTAAAAATGAATCACTCAAGCTTCGCTTCCATGTCAAGCTTCTCTCCTATGTCTGTTGCTCTTGGTGAACTGATTACATAAGAACTTAAATTCAAAACTAACAGTATTCCGTATTAAAAAGGTCACTGGCAGCTTTTGTAAGTGAGCGGAATTTTCAAATGAACAGCTTTTCACTGCGAAAAGTCATACATTACAAAAAAAAGAAAGAAAAAAACAGAAAGAAAATCATCATGTAGAGGGTGAAAAGAGAGATATTGAGTGACAATGGCAACAAAACAATTGTAGATACAAGTTTCTGGGACTTGCAGGCTTTTGTTTCTGTTGCCCTAATTGTTACTATTATGAAAATACTTTTGTTTTTGCTAAATGCAAATATTTTCATCACTCAAAGAAATCCTTATTGTGACAAGAATTGAAGAGAGAAGATCAGTGTGAGGATTATGAATATGGAGAGAAAGGGACATAGTTAAAGAAAGAACAGCTGATGAAATATCTTGACGATTAAATGGTTAAATAGTTCTTCTTACTCTCCATATGACCTCTTCTTAGCTTTTGGTCTGGCTTCATAAAAGTACTGCTTATATTCATCCATCCATACTTCTGCCACCCTTCGTATATTTCTGTAAGAAATGCAATAATTTGTTACTTGTAGATCAACAACAGTTCGAACAGCACAATTACTGTACTTTTGGAAAGTTCAAACTTGTGAGATCCAGTATATTCACAGATCACATTGGTTTTTCAAGTTATCCCCCCTGCTACGTGCCTTCATTGTAACTCAAACATGACACAGTATGTGACATCTGAAGCAACCTGAATGGCAATAACATTACTTGCTCAAATCATGAGCAAAAATATCTCAGCAGAACTAGGTCAGGGCTGTTCCGGCTGTGGTTTTTCAATTCGCAAACACATTTGGTAGACTCATTCAAATAACAGTGTTTAAGTTAACACAGCGCTGAGCAAAGCAATCTGTGAAATACAGCAACTTCTTTGAACCAACCTCGATCCAGGTGCTGTTCCTAACAATATTGTTTTTATTTTTGTTTCCTAGTTCCACTTTTATGCATCCCCTTAAGAGCATCCAATCCTGAACACTTTCTTTCGGTGCCATAATGGGCTCAGAAATCCATTTCACTTCAAGATTCATAAACCGTATGAGTTGAAGGGACAGTCTGAGACTTGTGTGTATCAAAAGGAGGCAAGCGCATACTTTTTAGCAGATATATCACTTACCTTTGTCATTTTGTCTCTAGAGCAACTATGGACACCATACGCATGTTTACAGCTGAATATTAAAAATTTCGATTATAAAACAAAGCCGGCTGTGGCCACGATCAAATCTACCTGTTTACCAGTGATGTCGTTCACTAAGGATGCGTTACAAATTATTGTCACTTCCAGATTGGAGCAAGACATCTGAGTCCCCAAATACGCACATTAAATTAGCAACAGTAACGTATGCATTTTATACCACCAATTTACTCTGATATTCCATGTAGAATATAACAGCCATGGCCACAGAGTACAATACATGGTCCCACATGTGGCCATGTGCACCTTACCATGCGTATGAGCATACTCCTCTCACATTCACAAAATACCTTCTTAAAATGGCTTTGATCACTGACAATTAAAGGTTAGAACTCTGTGAAATTATTTCATTCACCACTGTCCAATCTCATAATATGTATTGAGATCCACTGTGATTTAGCTGAGTGAAGCCTGACTGTAATGTGATAGTATTCTCAAACTCCAATCCCCTAAAAGCCCTCTTCTTTTTCGTTTGGTGGGGGTGGGAGAGGTTATCCATTGTTGTTTGCCTCTGGAACAACCAACATGGTGACTGAAATTCAGAAATATTTATCCTCAAACTCAGTGAATTTACATGTGAAAAAGCGCCCTTTAATCGCACTACCATTCCGGTTTTCGTTGCCCCAGGCACATATCAAGGCAACCGCGTCATTCCAAAGAAATTCAATACCGCTCTCCACTGGCTGACTGGCCTCCTTTTTACAAGATGACACACAAAAAGTGAAATTTAGAGTAAAATATGTCCAGATACGAAATCTAATGGCGATTTAGCATTGAACTTGCACTTTCAAACGAAAAATCTGGTTGGGTAAGAAGCAATTTAACAAAATATCATGGTCTTCTTTTGTTTTTAAATGTGTTCTTCTCGCAAACAAACTTCCTCCCCCTCTGCAGTATTGTCAATATCATTAGCTCCATTCGGACTGTACCATTAAAGTGAATTTCCAAGTAAATATATGTTCTTGCACCCCATCAAACATAAGATTTCAATGACAGGCTTTTCAGACAGACTGATGTTATATTTTTATACCTTATTACTTATATTTTATGGATTTAACTTCATAATTTCAACCTTAACATCACACTATAAATTAACACCCAAAGTTATATCAATCACACCTTAAGTTTGTGTTACCTACGTGGCATACAAACTTTTCTACTCCAACAATGTTACACAGCATAAAGTCTAGTCCTAATTGCACTGCACAGGCACTACACTCTGTACAACGTAACTGCTGCGGCAACGCTTCGCGCCAAAACAAACGTGTGGTAGGAGATATTTTGTAAGGAGACTGCACACTTAGGGAAGAGCAAACCTTAAACGATTTTTGTAAGGATTAAACATCTGGAAGTAAGTATTTTGACGAATTCTGCACCAAATTGAAAAATTCAACCACATAATCGGGTGTATATGAGCCATCAAACACTATCTTGGTATACTTCATCCAATAACATGCAAAAATAGTGCCACGTTTTGTTGTGTGGCTGAAAAATTCTGTCAGCATCGCGGAGGTAGCGGTTACGTAATACGTCACCGACTAGGGAAAGAATTTGTCCTTCAAACTGTGAGTTGGAAGCCAGTGGCTTCCAACTCACGGCAGTGGAACTAGAGGGCGCATTCTCACATGTATACTTCAGATCCAGTTCTTTGTAAATACCAATGCCACATGAGAGCTGCATGAGAAGTATCCAACAGAGAGTGCCAAGCAGTGGCATTAACAACGGCAGCTGCACACCTAAAACAATTGCAACCAGTGATAGGTTGCCCTGTACACTACACAATAACACATCTGCTTGTTTTGTGACCTCTGACCACCACCAAGTGCAAAAACTTTCTTTCTTATTTTTGACTTTTATTGTACACTTTACATATACAACATGTGAGATTTTTTACGAATTTTCTATCCTTTGATATTGCTTTAACATGTCCATGCAATTTAAAACTTTTTCTGTGGGGTCAAAATGAACTCAGACCCCAACCACCACCAAAGGTTTGTATTTAATGTGGCACACCCACATACAATATTATCATGCAGATCTATATGATCCTCGTATTGACAACATTTTCTCGATTTGACACCAACTGAGCATGTGTGACCTTGGCATACACCAAAAAATACGGTGGATTCAGTACCGAATGTATTTACTCTACCATATAAGTCAGAGTTTAACTTCTTGAAAACATGCATTTTTAAAACATTTTCACAATTTGACATCTCTTCACCACATGCAAACTTTGACCAAGCTCCACCAGGATCCCAAAGTGTTCCTTTTTTGCCCTCAATGTTGGTACACCAACATACCTATATGAGAGATGCCTCCAATTAAGCTTCCCTTCTTGAGACATCATGAAAATGTGTTCATGGTTACTATTAAAGCAAACACTGTTGCTTACCTCATGTAGGTATTGGCATTGCCCTCTGGAAAAGTGTAAGGGTGTTTCTTACGGAAGACATGTCCCACTCGACTGCAAGGTACGATTTCTAGCTTTCCGCCGCATTGCCAAACACGAAAAGAGAGATCTGATGTGAAGGGAAAAAGAGAAGGTGATACGTCAGGCTAAGCACAACAATTTGAAGAGCAAATTAACCCATCCACAATGTAACTTACAGCTCAACCAAACTTGCCATTCGATATCGTTGACTCTAGTATCAAATACTTAAACCTTTCCATGTCTTTTTTTCCCCTGTCTTTAGTGAGTTCAGCTTGAATTAATTCTCATTCCTAATCCAAATGCTTTTTTTTGATGATATGGAAAAAGAAGGCAAGCATACAACAATAATATACCACTTTCAGCAGTATCAGCTGTTGCATGCTTGCTGTTAGTTTGGAAAGGTGAGAGACACCAAGGGTAGAAGATTAGGAAGAAACCATTTGATTTGGAACATAACCAAAACTGTACTTGGTGAGTTCCACATGAACAACTGAAAGTCAATGTTCAAGAATGTACAAACTGCTTTCAATCCCTATACAGCAGAAATGCCATAAGCATTTCACTTTATTTTTTGATGCAATGGGCTTCCTATGCATGTAACCACTTGTCCTCGAGGACGGTAGAAAACCCGTTAAAAAAGACTTAAAAAATTAGTAGGCTACTTCGTAACTTAACACACAGAGAAATTGGATGCCTCTTTTTGGATGGAAGAACATTCCTAGGGGGGTCTCTAATTGCATTTACATCGATTTGTGTGGCTTTTTCCTGCCAAGATGTGCCATTAAATGTGCCCCATAACCTGAAAACTATTTACTGCGGCAATCAATATCAATGCCCTGAACAGTCTCACCAGAGTATTGGAAAACAGCACAGCAAGATTCATGTGGCCAAGGTTGAACTTAAAAAGATGGAGTAGTATCCAAGACACTACAGAATAAAGACAACCTATGTAACATAGACTTGAAGGACAAACTTAAACTGACAATTTTGTCAAAAGGGGGCACCATATCCAGAAATTTTTGGGGGAGGATGCACTGGCCCTGACCTGATTGTTTCTTTCGCTTGTACATGTGTCCTCAAAGATCGGTGAATCAAGTGAACAGACCTATTCTGATGCCTACCTCAAAGCAGCAAGTGCCACAGCCGCGTTTTCAAAAACACACCAATCCTGGGGTCTATGTTATCAGTGCGATCTCCCACAAAAGGAGGTTGCAAAGTTCATGGGAGAGCTAGTCTTTATCATTAGGACTGATCAAAGCCTTTTTTTTTTTTTGAAGAACAATAAACTGTTGTGAGAGATTTGAAGAGCAATAAACTGTTGTGAGAGATGACAATTAAGAGCACAATTAGGTACTTTTTCCATTTACCTTGTTTTCTTTCTGTTCTGGCTGCATTTGTCCACAAAAGGCATAAAATTGGGACACTCTGTAGCTACGAGATTGGTGACAATTGGTGTACTCATGAAGAAAATGCATATGTAAGTAATCTGTGGCAAATCAACTGCCATTAAATTGACTGAGCATGAGTGTTTGTAATTTGATTTCTATTCAACAAACAGTGAAATATAACTAACTTGCAGTTCACATGAGAATATATGTACTGCTAAGGACAGTTTACGAAAAACCACGATACCACAAATTGTATTCCGTACAAGCCGCTTACTTTAATACTGGCAACTATGTTTCAAATGCTGTCAAAAATACCATAGTTAACTTCGGCAGGCACATACGCAGCAGAGGTGTTTTCAACCATCAATAAAAAAAGGCACCCATTTTCTGTGTTAACATCATTTCAGGGGTTCAATTAGTTGGCTCTTCCTCTTCACAATCCATCAGTGAGCTATCTAATCCAGCCCTTACCCATCCCCCACTCCCTGACTTATCAGAAAGAGACAGAGATTGAGGAAAACAGCAAAAGGAGTACACTCAAGATGAAACTGAAGTAATAAGTGATTGATGATCATGTAACAGTCAGAGTAGTACATATCATGGATAGTGTGCAGGCTGAGACTGGCTTTGCCAGCATTAACTCTGCAGGCTCATCAATTATAGCTATGCAGTACCACATACAGCATAGGCCTATTACCAATTCTAAAAATTTGGTTATTACATGGTACTCTGGACTCTGGAGTAATTGTATTCTATCACTAATCAGCTACAAGCTAACCAATTACTGGAACACTCCTGCAGTTCTCTCTGCGTAGCATACCTCATTTGGCAAAATGTACTTTCATCTCATTAGCGGCAATAGGGCTATGGGCTATTATTGGCTGATGATACGGTACATTCTGTGGGGTTTCATCGATCTGTTGCATACCACTTTGGCCTCACATAATTGTACCGTCCATACCAAACTCCTGATCCACATTATTATTATCAACCTGCCATGGTCATCATGTGACTTCCAGGCTCTGCAAATTAGCCAGCGGTGTTCTCTTCCTGCTCAAAAAAGATCTGCTGTCTGAACCACTTAGGCAGCAGTCCTGTTGTATTCCTTGAGTGTCAGCTCTGTTAGGTGTGCCATAACTTGAACATTACAAAGTGTACGTAGTCTTGTAAATGAAGTCTTGTAAATATGGGAATAATTAAGTACGAAAAGAAATGCTTAAATCCAGGGAGCAGAGGCAGAACCCCTCTCCCATTTTTATGCCACTAGGCATACAATTGATGGCCTTAAAAAGGTCGAAGAAGTGCCACGATTTCCAGCGATCTGGAAAGCATTTTGGGCCAACAAATTTTTTGCATGTTTCGAGTCGACTATATGCTTAGCTAGTTTCTACAGGCGTCGTCCCGAAAAATTTCTGGCTTACTTGCACTGATACATGAAGAGAACCTGCATATCGCTGGGGACAATTTAATACAGCATTGAGTCCGGATTCATTGATTCATGACCAAATGTATCTAAAGTTATATTGACGTCTTTCTGCGTAACTTTTCGTTCTGGTAAGAGACCCTTATGATAAACAATTGATGAAGATACAATCTGACTTTGCCCACTTCATCAAAATCTGTTTCTACAAAGTCCAACATAATATGGTTATGTGTCCTTCTTCAAAGCAACAGTTCCTCTGTGTACTTACCAAAGTTTTCCCCACCCCATATTTCCATCTGGGTGTCATATTTTCCAAGTTTATTGAACCAATCTTTGTTGATGACAAAGAGACCTCCAGCTATCATAGGGGTTCTATAATTAATCAAAAAAAAATTATGATCACTTGGATAATGATATTCTTTATTATTTGAAAATAATTTGGCAAAAAGTAGGAAAAACAACTGAAAGAAACAACAAAAATGTGTTCCAGAAGTAGTGGCATATAATATTTGCAAGAGATATGAACTGTAACATCTTCTCTGAGAAAAAATCTCAACATATTAGGTGATAACAATTCTGTTTCAATTTATGTTCATCAGATGCTGGCTGATGAGAAAGTACTCCCAGTTTTCCTTTCTTACTCCTGTTAACATTGACCTGAGATAAAGATTGAAAAACTCATCATGTTGATCAATGGAAAATTGACTCACTTAATTGGTTCTGTAGCATCCGTACGTTCTGCCTTCGTGTGGGGTGATATGTGTTCCCATTTAAATGTGAGGCTCCAAGAAAATCCTAGTGATTGATCAAAAGGAAACATTTGTTTGTGACAAAATGAAAATTCAGTCACTTCATTAGCTACAAGTGACACCATGGTAATTACTTCTGATAGGTTGCAATGACGTAAATCCTGTTTGTACAAATAGGGAATGAGGAATACTAATATCAGGAAGAGAGTTACGAACTGTATCTCTTTGAGCTTTAGCAGTTTCTTTCCCCTTCTTGATCCTAGTACCTCTTGATCCTCTCCTCGTCCTTCTCCCACACCCCCATCTCATCTCTATTCCTCCTTTTTTATTACACACACTATCCATTTTTTTCCAAAGCAAGAACAAAAGTTACCATCCTCTCTTGGCTCTACACCCTTAACGCTCTTTGATAGAATAGAACGACAAAGCTATTGTATAAATGAACTGTTTTCAGTAACAAAAATTACAACACAACACCAGGGAATTCCAACTACACAAGATCCCGCAATTACACTGAATAGCCCTGGAGTACACAGCAATGAATTAATGATACTCATCATCACTCTGTTTGCATAGGTCTAATTGTACTTTTGGCATTACTTTTGTTGCCAATGTTTGCACCAAAGTTGGTCTAATTACAATGTTGACTCTGAGGCAAAGTTTACAAGCACATGACAACAGCTGGTTGGATGAACTGTGAGTTGCCCTGACATGCTTTGAGTTTCCAAACTGAAACTTTACAGTTAATAAAGTTTATGAAAATCCCATTGTTCCATGTACATAATAAGTTAGGTACTGCATAATAGTATGGTCATGACAATGCACAACAGAGTAGGATATCTGATCTGAAGCAGAGAGTACTAACAGGCTGCACAGTTTAGGGAAGTGTGTCACCATCTCGAAGTGTCATGATTGGGAGACAGTGTACAACGTTCACATATCACCAAGTAGCTTACATTCAAGATTAGCAACAGGAAAGCAACTGACAGTTCAGATATAAACAAGATGGCATACATTATAATACCAGAGTGTACCTCCAACTAAAGGCATTTGCGAAGCATCGTATGCAAAAGTGTCTGCAGCAATCACATCTATTACTGGACAAGCAACATGCGAAGGATTCTATACGAGAAAGCAAGCAAGAAAAGAAATGAAACTGCTGTGAAACAAATGCAACAATATACAGGCAATATAACAAACAAAAAGTAGCGAAGCAAAAAGTGGAAAAATAAAATAAGGCAGCAGGTAATACATTAAGCAAGGAATATATATAAAATTGTATATATTTTATCAAGCTGTCGGCATTAAAGAAATTACAATAAATTGAAATCATTGTAAAGCAGGTGTGGTTCAAAATGAGCTATGTGGGATATGTTAAATCTAAAATAACAATTACATCTCAATGTTATTTTCAGGTCCTTTCCAATTAACAACAGGCCTTTAAAGTTACACTTTTAGCCTGGCAAATCAAAAGATTCAATACAACAAGAAAGATCACAATAGCTGGCATCCATAGCTCTAGGGTTCTTCTGACATTGTGATGTAAATCCTGTACGTGTCCTTCAGCTGCATACGATCACCTGCCACATTGGACTCCTATGTGACTGGGGCTTTTTGAATATTTCAGAATTAAGTATGCAATAACTTGTAACCCGATTTATGAAGCGACATTTGCTCCAACATCTCAGGCTAGACTATCCAACCAAAATTAAACTACTTATGAATGATTTTCTGCTAGACCAAGTGCTGCTCCTTAGTCAGAGGTGTGTCTACATGCTAAGACTCCTTTACTTCTTTTACACTATCAAATAACGACTTCAATAATTTATCATACATACTTTTAAAAAATACCTTTTTATTTTAATAAAGGTAACTAATGCTTTGCTGATTCAAGGACAAGTTTAAAAAAATATTCCACTGACAAGTGAAGGGGTTTTCAAGTGAAAAAGACTTATTTTTCACGGCAGGCACTTCAAACCCCACACCAATGAATATGTTGTTCGTAACTCAAGATATTGCTGTTTGAAGACTTTTTTCGAAAAGGGAGATTTCCAGTAATTAGGCTAGCTCAAAATTGCAAAGGGAGGCGAAATGAAGGCAAATTACTCCAAGAAGTCATTACTGTTCTCTGAAATTGAAGAGCTGCTTTAACTTTGAAATCTGACAGTGAAAAATTCAGACTGACTTCACTGCAAATTTTACTCTAAAATGTAGGGAAATTAAGGTCACACCTCTCTGACCGTCGCAACGTATCTATTAATACTGTCAAGATCATGAAGGAATGCAGAGGACATTCCAGTAGTTCTGTCTGTGTGGCATCACAGATTTTTAATAATGTAACACAAAATTCTGAAAAAGATCTTAAAAAATTCCATGACTTCCAAAGCAACATGCTATTGCAATATGGTTTTCACCAATAAAGAAAGGAAAATTTCAAATTTAAGCAATATCAATCTTTTTTATGAAGATGATCCCTATCATGAAATGACAGAGATTCATGGCGATGATCTGCATTCATGATATTATCACAACTGATGGATCACATGGTCATAAAAAGTTTCTGTTTCATCTGGAAAACTGCTAAAAAAAAAAAAAAAAATAGGGCAATGGCTGTTTAATGCTCTTTCAATTTCCAACTCCCACTTTACAACTTGACAACATGGAGCCTTCTGACGAGCAGATCATAAACCTGTTCTCAATAATAATTCACTGTATGACGGTGCTAAAAGTCCAAGTTCAAGTTAGGTATATTTCATAAAGATGCAGGACAGAATTAAAGTATGGAACAACACTAAACATAGTTTAGGACTCAACACCTATATTTAATTTGACTATACTGCTATGTTTGGGTTAATTTCCCCCCAAAGGAACCATGTTCCCCCCCCAAAAAAAAATAATACTCATATCTTGACTTCAAATGTCAGAGAGAGTCCACACTTAAATGTTAATAACACTAACATCTAAAAGACTAGCTCACCAGCTCTGGACAAAACCAGGCTCAAACATCAATGTGTACTTTCTCAACAGACAATGGCAGTATTCAAAGACAAATAAATGTTGCAATTTAATCCAACTGTGATACTTATATTGCCCCATATGATATATCCATGGCTCTATATGCGCACCAGCTGCCATGCTTTATCTGATGAGTATCAAGAAAGTGCATTCCACTTGAAAAACATAAAAGCTTTTTTTCTTTTTCTGTGTGGCAAGTTCACAATTCCTACCCCTTAGCGGTCGCATTTAACGACTGAGTGCTTCAAATTTCAAAGGCAGATGCATTTTATGAGAGAGTAAAGGTCAGAATAACTGATATTGTCATGAGGATGTTGGATTCATTCTGCTGAATGATCTCTCTCTATTTCACTCGAAGATTACAAACACAAGATTTCTGTCCTTCCAAACCGCACACACATACGGCACACATATACACACCATACATTCAAACAAACAAAAACAGGTTTCATCACTCACATACTATAAAGTAATAGTAGCTTAAGTCTTTAAGAAAACTTTTCTAAAGTGAAGGGAATCATGTCAAAATTGTATATGCCTTTGAATGTCCTATGAAAATTATGAAAGACAAAAGTACTGTACTGTGTGATTTCTGTGAATGGGAGGGTTGATATATAGCAGCCACATTAAGTATACCATGAACAAAAGTGATAAAAAGTCCATCAGGTCACTACAGCAACTCATTAACTAATAACGTAGTGTACTTCATGTGCAACTCCACCAGCTAGCACCCCATAAACATTTCATAGCAATCACATCGAATATGTTGAATCATGGAACCCTCAGTGCCGAAGTCCTCAGACATCATACTATATTACCCATATGGTTCGTATCTTTCTGACTGGGATTAAGAGATCCTTCGTCACTGCCACTCATAGCTCTTAAAGGGAAATAGGGCGTTTAGAATACACCAACATGACAGATAAGAGAAATAGCTTTAGTCATTGTTAAACCATTCACTCTCATCAATAAACATCTGCCAAAGCTTTATCTCCTGAAAATATTATGCATGTGATTAGTAATGGAAGATGTATCATTTGAATTTTGAAAAGTTTGGGTGAACAAATTCGTGATGAACAACAAATAACTGAGTCTCTATCTGTGAGAAACTTATTTCTTGAAAAGAAGACTACTGTCCTTCCTTATTTTGAATAATCTATCATTCTGCGTCCGCAAACATTGGTTCTAAAAATATGGATGTTTCCTGTAAAACAAACGCCATATTTCCCTTTAATTCTGACTTCTGAATGTTGCTAATAATGTAAAAAGAGCCAATTAAACCATCTCTGGGAAAAACTTTACACTTTTAAAACATCTCCATTTCACTCCCCCTCCAGGCAGCAATCTTTTCATTCCCTTGCTTCTTCACAGCATGAATCTATTTTCAGATCCAGGTCTCATAAATTGCACGCTTCAAAAAGTAACGTAACGTTATATTCACCCAGAGGCTCTTTGCATGCAAATGACGTACACGGCTCTAATGTTTCTGCAGCCATTTGGTATTTATAAACATTACTTGCCTTGTTAAAGTGTCAAGCAATGGAACTTAGAAATTCTGTTTGTCACTTTGATAAAGAACTGATGAAGTCCTTCAAGCATTCTATTCCTCTATTTTGCTTTTTTACTTTACGAAAATCCCATCTCTCAAATGTCATTCCACAGAAAGATTCCTGTTAAGTGTCATCACATTATCTTTCTGTAACTGGCAATATTTCATAAGCCTTTCAAAGTAAATTGGTTTAAAGAGCCTCCCTAGCTCTTTCTCATAAACCTTAAAGGGAAATAGGGCGTTTAGACTATATCAACATGGCATACGAAGAAAATAGCTTTCATCATTATTAAACCATTCAGTCACACCAATAAAAACCTGCAAGACCTTCATCTCCTCAAAACATTATGCATGTGGTGAGTCACGGAAGATGCATCATTTGAATTTTGAAAAGTTTGGGTGAACAA
The DNA here is from genome assembly GCA_021234535.1 of Stichopus chloronotus. Taxonomy (NCBI): domain Eukaryota; kingdom Metazoa; phylum Echinodermata; class Holothuroidea; order Aspidochirotida; family Stichopodidae; genus Stichopus; species Stichopus chloronotus. The sequence goes on from CM037843.1 coordinate 26,110,693, forward strand.
ATTATTGTTGATCAACAAATACCTGAATTTCTATCTATGAGAAACTTATTTCTTGAAAAGACAGCTACGGTCCTTCCTTACTTTGAATAATCTGTCATTCTACCTTAACAAACACTGGTTTTAAATCTATGGTTGTTTTCTGTCAAACAAACGCCTTATTTCCCTTTAATGCATAAATACAACAGGGGAAAAAATAGCAAATACCAAAAGCAGAAAAAAACCCAACTCAAAAACAGAAACAAAAAAGAAGTGTATAGTGAACACTGAAAGCAAGCATGCCATGGCTTTATAACATTTGCATGTTTTATTATAGACCAAAAGGAAAAGTTAGGTTTTATAAAAAATTCCTTCAAAACTGACAATTAAAGAAAGGTAAACCAAAGTGATATGATATAATTAAAAATAAAACAAAACAAACAAATCTACGACACCTCTGTTCTCCCTGGAAGAAGTGGATACAAAAGCAAGCAAGCAGATCAACAATTGTATTTAGCAGTTACACACCAAGATTGCACCATGAAGCTTGCAAGCAGAGCAGCAGGCAGGAGGACACTCAATTTCTGGCTTTTACATGTCAGCGCTGTAACTTGAAGATACATGCACACCGCTAGAGCGGCAGCAGTTGAGGAATATATGGGCAGTACCTCCTCTGAGATCCTCCATTGCAGAGAAATATTTGAATGTTGAACTGTTGATTACATCAATGATGGGACTAACTACAACGTGTGGTTCCTTCGATGAGAAAGAAAATTGATGCAAGAAAAGAAAAGAAAAATTCAACAAAATGGATGAAAGACATGACCAACACTATGTAAATGTACTGTACATTAGTAACATTACACTACAGTGACTGACATGATGGGATGAAACTCAAGACGGGAGTACACTGACATCGTAACCACTCAATTTGACACCCCTCTTGTATGTCCTGGATTTATTTTTCCATCTCACCAGTGCTACAGTGAAACATGTTTCTTACTAAGTTACATTTGCATTCTTCAAGTGACTTCATTGAATATATAAAGTTGCAAGTCATGTTTTAAAAGAATCTTCATTATGTATTTTGTTTACCTCTGTTTTGAGAATTCACAAAAAACCAACAAGATTAGACAATTTTGGAGAAATGTTTACAAAGTATATCAATAACCTTCCAAATCTTGTCATACTATTCCTTGTCATGATACTTGTTCCAGAATGTAGGCTATAAAGTGTCAATAAATTGGAATTAAAACAACTAACTTTTTGGTTTATCAGCTTTAAAGGACATTATGTTCCCCATTTCATGGTCGTTATGGACTAGACTTGCAAGAATACTGGCATCATAGCATTATTGATTGATATGTTGTCAAGAATCTTTATGATAATGAGATAAAATGTCAACAAACCAAGCATGGCCCAGAGGTGACAAAGGTACACAGGGCCTCAAATATTAATGATCTCATTCAGTATTTTTTACTATCAGCAAGATCAAGACATGTGCTGAAAAAAACTCAACCTCTTGGAAGAAAATAATTAACTGATTAGTAACTGATTGGTCTGCACCTTGAAGTGGAGTATATGGCTCCTGAAACATTACACTGGTAGGGCAACTTGGTTGTTCAAAAGTTCAAAAAGCATTGGTGGAGTCCTCGAAGGGGTGTCAGGTCAATAGATTGGTAGGTCTTGCATTTTTCTGCCAGAATTTTATGGGCACCAATATCGTTAAAAAACAATGATGCAAGAGATGAAGAAGAAAAAACCTTCACCAAATCCACATGAACACTACTGAAATTGACTTGTGAGTTATCAAGGGGCCAACAGATTTAAACATAAAGGTAAAAACTCCAACAGTCAACACATGAAGTTCCTGAAGAAGATTTTATATTTTCTTTTTAAGGACATTTCCTGTCACCTCAAATCTGTGCAACTATGGCAGAATGCTGGTCAGCTGAACTGACATTATACAGGGCACAGTTGGCACCAATAGAGCAATACAGAATTAAGTGACCTAAATCGTGAAATTGCCTTGTGTGAGGGAGAGATTATTACTGATCTATTCTAGATCACCTTCCTCTTCTTCCAATTTTCTCAGAGGCTTTGTAGTAACAGAGAGTTGTGCAAAGAGGTTCTCCAAAGTCAATATTCCGAGCATTCTATGAACATGGAAATAAATCAGTTTCAAAAGATAATGCAGCTCTGCAGATGGTTAGTCCTAGATCTGATTGATTAAAGCTCGCTTGAGAAGAATATTGAACTGATCCAGACGATGACGCCACTGTCTCCTTTTAGACAACTCCGAATGAGGTAATTAGAGCAGAGAAGCAACATTATGTTGCATGTTTTCTCATCATCAACCGTTGTACTGATGTATCCAGGCCAGCAATTAAGCTGGCCTTGTAGTAATAACAATGGAGCATATTATTGGGGCGACATGCACATCAGAGCATATATTGCATCGAACACAATGCTACCTTGAATGGTGAAGTACATACCATGCTTTGATTTGGGTAAAAAGTATCTGAAGTTAAAGTTAGCTGTTATGTTCATTATGTTGGATTATCTGATTTTGATTACCAAGGTTCAAGTATTCCAGGATAAATGAGTAAATAGGTCACAAATGAAAGAACAGTGGTTATCAGCAAAAAAAATAAAACAGGGTTTAATCAAGTCTGATAAGTTACTTTCTTCAAAAGAAAATCTCGTTTGTCATTGAACTGAGTTACGGTTTGGGAATAAATACAAGGGCCCAAGGTCTTAAATTTCAATGACACCTCAATAACAACATCATCATCAGTCTCAAATCAAACTCACTAATCAGATTGTTGGGATTTCTATGATAAGTGTTCTCCAATTATACTGAAGTATTCTTATATAGTCACTTTTGGAGTTTTTTAAACACAATTATGAGGGAATTCTTCTCAAATAATTTTTATCCTTCTCCTTTCTGTTCATTTTCAGTGTCTAACAACACATCTGATACCTAAAGAGCTCAAGGTAAAGGAAAAGAAAAATCATCTAAACATTTAAACATACTTCTTCTTCAAACATACAGGAAAAGTTCAATAACCTTTCATGACCTGCTTTTAATCCTGAAAGTAAACTTTTGTCCGTGTTGTGTGAAAAAATGTTTGGTATCTGTAAACACAGCCTTTAATTATTTATCTTTCAAAAGACAAGAGGAACACCCATGCACTTTGTTCAGTTTTCATTTCTTGACAGGATATTGTTACAGTCAACATCTTGCACAGGGCTGAAAGACAGCACATTTGTAACCATATGAGAAATGGCTGCTAAAATGTGCCTTGTCAGCACAGGAAATTGTTCTTCTGAGATTTGAAGATATGGCAATGTAAACTGGAATGTCAATTACGACAAAAACTGACATTTTCTTCCAATCCAGACAATTTTCATAGACATTTCTGGATGTAGTGGCTCTAGCTGCTCTGAACTGAACTGACAATTGACCTTTTTCACTGTCACGACAAAATGTGACATGCCCTGTGTTCACATGTGACAAATGTGCTCCTGATCAACGTTTCGGGAGATCATTGTGGTTTCCTTGATCACATGATACTGCTTTCCCATCTGAGGACGCGCTCTCGATCTGACGACGAGCTCGTCAGCAACCTGTCTTCCAACTGGCCTCTATCGCGTTTGTTCGCAAAATATCAAGCACTAATATATATATAGTTGAAAAATTAGAATAAATATGTATGTATATTGTACTGTATATACAAATGCTTTGAATGCTGGGGTTCTACACTGTGACGGCACCATGGCACACTGAATAAACCAGACATCAAAATTCTTCTCCTGAAACCGAATGTCGACCTCCCTCAGTTAATTTTCATTCTCACCAAGCTCAGCCACTTGCAAGCGTGAGAAACAAAATCGTCCTTGTTACAAACACCGAGAAAGGTCTCAGCACATCCCTATTTCCATCCATGTCTACTTTAACAGACCGCAACACTACACTTTACCTTAAAACAATATCTTGAATACATACAAGACATAAGACGTAAGTTTTGGGGGTCACAACTCATATAGTTCTTATTTTTTCACACAAACTTACTCTGACGCTACTTTCATATGCTAGAAGCATGTTGACTAAAACCCCAACCGCATACGACAATCTGCTACTGATGAAGTTGCGCCATATTTAACACATGACAATAAAAACCCATGTAGCTTTGGTCTAAAGCACTGACTACTTTATCATTCAACCCCCGACCTCCTGAAGGAGCCATTTACTCTTTCGTATTAAATTATGCGCAATGACTTCGGGACTCTCCTTAAAATTGTGCAACCGCTCACAGATAGGCCTAAACAAAATGCCAGATAGTGTAATGCCTACCCATAAGTACTTCATTGATGGTATAGGTACAGGGTACACGCACATGCTGGTCCTACCACTGTGGTAGTATGTTTTATGCATAAAGGGCATGCAACATCTACTGGCCTTGGCTAGTGTAGTTCTCTCACCTCAACGCATGCCGATATATGTACACAGAGAGTCCTGTGACACTGAATTTCAACAAACAAGTGATCCAATCTCATAAGCATTCCCATGCAGCTTCCGGCTGTGATCTGATGACGAGTATATGGTTAGATGACTTGACGGACTGTGATCATGATCATGGGAGCTTGATGATGACCACGGGTGCGTTCACGTGGATTTTTTATTAGAGTTTGATGACGAGCGCACGATCTGGTCATGGCTTGTTGACGGGCGTATCATCACATGTGAACACAGGGTCTGATACGATCGCTCCGTATGGACGATACTGGATAAGAAATGTAAATGCCGACAGCTTTTGCTGACAGACTGCTTGCAACTTAGAAATAAACTCAAATTGTCAACTGAATTACACAAGTATGCATCTAAAGATTCTCATCACTTTAAGTCTTTGTTAAATTTCCAGGACAAAAACTAGTGCCTCATGTTCTTACCTTCTTCCCCCCTCACCCAAGTCCAAACTAGCTGAACTGCAACTCAGGTACATCTTTGAAGTTATAGTAGGTAATGCTAGAAGAGGTCTAGTGAGATGCTGTGAAAACCTCTGACACTTAGTCTCCTTCCAACTTCTGCTAGACATGCATGTCCGTTTAAGATGGCAAGAGATTGTGAGGGAGGGAGCACTTATGTAGTCAAAACAATGTATCCTTCTACTAGCTGGAACTGAAGATAACCTCTCCTGGAATTATTGTAGTAATCTTGTGCTGCTTAAAAACATGAATTGTTTGAGCCAGTAGGTCACTCACCTCCTTTCTGTAAAAGCTTATATTGGACATACCTATATTATGATGACCACAGAGAACTAAACACACTTTTGATCCCACTTATCCCCTCTCCCTGACCTCTTATTAACGACCAACAACAGCTTTATCCCAAATAAATGAAAGTTGTTTGGGAAAGTAGCATTTGAAAATATGTCCTACTATTCTAATAAACATAATACCAAATGACCAATTATACGTATTGCACTACTCAACAATTAATCATTGACCTCAATTTCCAATCCTGCATTGACTGCATTTCTTTTCCTGGATGATATACAGTATGACCTCTGACCTATTTTGTGTCCCAACAATTAAGAAGTCCCCCCCACCCCCTCTCCATGCAAAATGGGACTTTTCTGTATGGATTAAAAGGCACCCAACTGTGACAAAGCTTCATTATCTTAACCTGTTAAGTTCCACACTGCGCAAGGATATCTTTTTCCTGAATATGCTCCAGTTTTTATCTGGCCATGTGCTGTATATGTTCATTTACCTTCAAATATGCTACTGCCACAAGAGAGCATTTTCCACCACCATTCTGTGTGTTCCTCTTTGATTTCTGAGAATAATTTGCCATGGAATAATGGTATTGAAGAAAAGATGAACAATGTATCAACAAATAACAAGTATTCATTGCCATGTAAATCTTTTTACTTGCAATAATTTATTTCAGTCTAGCCAATCTGGCAATCCTTAAGGACTACCCATCAACTGCATCTGTCTTTTGTATTTCTCAGATTGGATGGCAAAACCTTTGCAAATATTTTCCCAAAAAATAAATGTCTTTGTGTTGTTGTTTTTTTTTAAACATGCAAAGTTCAATGCTGGATACTTTTTCTGATCATTTTCCAGATCTCCACTTAATCATACGCTCGACCAAACGTAAGCAAGGTATTACATTACTATACTTTACTGTTGTTACAAATGTACCAATGTCTGTGGCGGAGAAGATGAAAATGCCCAAGGCGAGCTGCTACATTTAATAAAAATATCTGCCTCCTTCTGAATATCTGAGGTCAACATGTAGGAAGAAGTACTTTATCAAAGGAAGCTATCCACTCCCTATGGTAATAATTTCTTTCCTGCTTCTGACAATCAAACATTTGTCTGCTTTCAATTAAAAACAAATTCCTCAGACAAGAAATTTTAATAACATTACTTTCACCAGCTTCAGTTTCTACAGGGTATAAAAACTAAATTTTTGAATGATATAGTAATTTACCTCAATGGCTCACATGGCCAACCAATGAAAAAGTGTGAGATAAAGGTTAAAAAAAAAAAATGTGACAAATTCATAAAACTTCACTTCGACGGATGTTAAACCTAGTTATCAAAGCCATCAGCTCAGGAGGAATTGTATTACAACAACGAAATATGTTAAACAGAACAGTTACAAATCTATTTTCTTCCAAGACAAAAAGAAGGGGCAATAAAAAAAGGCTTTGGGGGGAAAAAGATTTTTGAACTCTGGCAAAGTACTTTCAACTTTCAGTTGTTGTCCCATTTGAGATGTTGGTTTTCCAAGCAAGGAATTGATGCACACAAAAGACCGTGCAATGACTACAAATCATTAAATGTTCCCCAAAAGAAAAATCCCACTTTCTTTGAAAATTTCCACCAGTCAAATAATGGAAGCAAAAAGTTTGTTATTTCTATATGTCATAGCTATGTGATATTTGGCAGTATTTGGTAAGAGTTGCACAATGATTAATTGATATGCAAAAGTAACATTTCCGAATGTCTGTTGACCTGATAGCAGCTAATACTCTGTTTCTTAGTTCATGTCCTCATTATTGCATTGATCTTAATCGTTAAAATTTCTGGGTGAAAGGGACAGAGATCAACTTCTGTCTCCCACAGATGTTGGTCTTGATTTTTTCTGAAACCTCTTTACCACCTTCTTCTTGATTAGTTGAAGTTCATCTTAAACCAAGTGTAAATAGACTATTACAAAATGAGTACATATTGTTTTAGGTCTGCTTAAAGTGGCTACTGTTTTTGTTTTTTTTTGCTAACAGCAGACAAACAATGATAAAATAGTGGTACCTTTGATGGTAATTTATGTGTTCACTTTGATGACACACAATTTTGAGTAAAGATTTCTCGATGCGGTAAAGTCCTTAGAGATCAATGATTTTGAATACCATCAATACAATTGGGTCAATTTGTGTCCAACTATTTTAATTCCTTGAAAACCTGGAGAAATATGTCCACATGTGCATTAGAATTACATCATACTTCAACAGTCATTGTGACTTACAGTGCCAGCCTATGCTTACGATGCATTATATAACGTAATCTTAAATGCCATACATTGAGCAATGGTGTTACGCTATCCATATTCTCATGACTGGCTTTGTTTTGTCCACGTTTATGTTTTCTCCCTTGGTACAGCTGGTCCTACAAGGGAGCTCAGTAACAGCCCCCCTGTTAATTCCTGTAGTGCCAGCTGCCTTTACAGTGGTTGAATACAGCATGACCCTATTCTGTATCATATTTACACTTCTCACCTAGAATGGATGAACACTTGCTGTGCGCATAGTCCTTTGAACTGCAGTGACCTGTAAACTTCATAGAAACTCATTTCCAGAGCTTACAAATTTCAACAAGAAGACACTTCATTCTATGGCTGTGTGTAGTAATGAAAACTGTTAAGCTTCCTGTCGCACCATGCAAAATAGCACCAACGTTTTTGAAGAAGGTATTTCACTGTAGCAACAATCTGCAGCCACCTTTGAAATTACGCCTGATCGATTTAAAATTCATGTACAGTGAACAACATGGCTTCTTTCCCAACCACCACTGGTTCAACGTTGCGGTATTTGTTTGAATGGATGAAATAAAACCAGTCGCGATGCTCATGTGTCAATGGACCCTCACCGAAAGACAATGCAAAAATCTATTGCATTCATGTAAGATGTGGTACTAACTATGTGATCACGTCTGCACAAACTATCAGCTCACTTTCGCTGTAGCCATGTTGTATGAAAACCAACTTCAAAAGAGCTAATACTGAGAGGTTGTAGAGTGAACCTCAAATGACAAATCTGTTGAAACTGTTTTTTATATTTTAAGAGATGCCTTTTAAAGGTTATGTGACATGCTTCCAGAAAAGAGCTCCCTTCATGAAAACGTTACAAAGTAAATCCCTGAGTGAAAATTCGTTGGAATTTTATTTGTATCTATTACCCTTTTTGAGATATGACTTTTCAAAGTTTGAAGAAAATGCAAAACAGATGACGTGGAGTGTTGCACAGTGTCAGTTTTTCTTTTGTTAACCCTATATATTTTGCATCTTAATTACTTAATCACTGAGTTTCACACTGGTAAGTGATATTGATATTTTTGAAGGAGAAAACACATGCTTCCAAAATAAAACCCTTTGGGCATATAAAATTCTCAAATGACCTTGAAATAAAGGTTACATAAACAAAGGATTAACATAAGACATATCCTGGGAGTCCCTCCCCTGACATCACAACTTTGCATATTTAGCCAATGTTTATTCAGGACACAGCTGTGACACACTAATTTGCCTGTAAATTTGTCAATTTTTGACAGATGTTGATGCAATTTGTGGCTATTTTCAACATTTTGAATGCCTCATGCACCCAATACCTCAAAATGTCATTATCATGTCACAAGACCTTTAAACATTCAAAAATTTTTGCCACGACTGATTACCTGTAAATGTGAAAATTATGATGTGGTGTATTGCACAAGGCACAGTGTCAGTATTTCTTTTAGTGAAGGTGAGACATGAAAATGACAATTTGGAGTATTGGGTGCATTAAACATCGAAAATATTAAAAATAGCCACAAAGTCCGACAAAATCTGTCAAAGGTTAACCAATTTATAGGAAAATTAGTGTCTCACAGCTGTATCATGAATAAACATTGGACTTAAAGTATGCAAATTTGTGACATCAAGAGATGGACTCCTATGATATGTCTTATGTTAATCCTTTGTTTACAGAATCTTTATTTCAAGGACTTTGAGAATTTATACGCTCGGAGATTTTCACTAAGGGTTTAACTTTGCAACTTCTGAATGACGGGTGCTCTTTTCTAGAGGCATGTCACACAACCTTTAACCCTTGATATATTGTCGCGTAATAATTTGCCTTCCTCTTTGCATACTGGTAATTGATATCAATATTTTTATAACGAGGACAATATTAACTTCCGCAATAAATCCCTCTGCACAAAACAAATGTTGAATTGTCATTGAAATGAACAGAAAGAAAACAAGTCAATTATAACATCATGTGAGTCTCTCCCTTGACTTCACAAAATTGCATCCTTACCCACGTTTATTTATGATGCAGGTGCAATATTGAAATTTGCTTGTAAAATGATCAATATTTGATAAAATCTGAAGGAATTTGTGGCTTCTTTCATGTTCACTAATAATATACTTCCAACATGTCTACTGTAAACCGTCACTGTAGTGTCTCATGACCTTTAAAATCTCTGTCTTTGATGAAATATGAATCACTTAAGTGTTTGTATGCATCATTGATTTGTGCCATTAAGAAGTTCAGCCATCCATTAAACTGATGACTTCTGTCAAGGCCTCAGGTTCTAATAAGATTGCTTTTCCACTTGTGGATGATCACTCGCTTGCAAACCAATCGCATTCTTCCGTCGGCCAGATTGGATTTTCATGTTTCCCATCTAGCTTCAAATGGTCTGTCTTTGCATGCACTTCCTCATGAAGTAAAAACAGACAGATGTAGATGACATCAAGTTTGAATAGCACCAAATATTTTCTGTCTTTGAACAATCTGCACCAATCAATAATTGACAAAAGTAGCTAAACTTTACATGATTCCCTCAGGACAATTTATGGGCAAAGCAAACTGAGTCATCATTATCTGTCTGGGTCGCTAAAGTTCAGAATTCAAACTTCCTGTCCAGTTCATCAGTCACAGAGACATCAGCATGCAAGTTTCAACACCATGTATATTTTTATTTGTTTCAATTACATATATGTATGCATTGTATCCTCAAACTTGGCTTCTGCCTTCAACCTGTTTCACTTTATTCTCTAAAGTGTTGACACTTTCGGTTGGTGTTTACTCAGATCTGAAACACTGCTTCAAATGTTCAAAATGTGCTTCAAAATTTTGCACCACTTTTTGTAATCTAGGCAATGTTTATTGTGGGCTTTAAATTGACAAGTGGTTGGAAAACTAACACAAGAGTCATTCCAGAGCAGCTTCAAGCATCATTCCTTTCTAGCTGTCACTCCAGTTTTAGAATTTATTTTACAGCAATTAAAACTTATTTACTTCACATCAATTGTATCATTTTCATTTATTTTACAGCATTTTATCATTTCACAGACTTTATTTCACAGCAATTAAATCAACAACAGAAAACATTTTTCTGTCAAGAAAGGCTTCAAATGGCCTAATGTGCGCTAACATTTCACATGCTGTGAAAACTATGTGATTATCACTGCAAGTCGCTAATCCTTTGCTGAATTTCAAACACATAAAGTTTGGTATTTAAAACATTCACTGTGGATGTGAGAAAATTTGGAGAACTGGACTGATGTAAGACATACATTTTGCGACAAGATGAAGACCAAACAAAGATCCATAGATGAATCATACCTGAGTTACCCTATGCAACAGCGGTTGCAGCCATCCAACATTTGCCTCACAGTGACTGTCTAAGAAAGTGAGGACACTAGCCTCTGCAGCATCTGCTCCTCTCACCCTTGAACGGATAAGACCTGTTGGTAAGAAAACGAGAAAGTTGCAGCTCACTAAATCAGCGTAATACACATATATAGGAGAATGTGCAGAAGACAAAATAATTCCGACCTCTTCCGGCCCACCTTCAGAGACCTCACTTTATTAATATCATGATTGTGTTCCAATCTTTTTTGGTGATCTATTTTTTGACCAATAAACATGATCTTGTTCTAGTGCACTAAAGTCATTCTGTAAGGAACCTCAAATATTCAAGTCCTATTCCATGCCCAGTAACTGTGAAGGACACGTAAAACTCATCGATGCAAGAGGTATCACAGACAAATTAATAAAGGAATTGGAAACATCTCATGGATACTTCAAAAATGATATAATTACCGACTTAACAATTTCCTGACCACCTTCCTACAACCTCAACAGTGACACCTCAAGCAGACCTTGGGCAGACTGTAAGTTTCACAGAGTTCTTTTTCCTTTGCAAGCTGTCCTTTATTACCTTGAACCGTTGCCGCCGTCATGATCTATTCTGTACCTATTTCAGGGGTCTCAACGAACAGTTTAGTGCACTGCAGGCAGGCTACCCTGGGCATTCCATACTTAGATCTGAGATCGAGGTAACGTCACGGCAGCGGGGACTAATTCACTAAATGTGATCAGCATGTAGGGAACAGTGCTTTGACAGGATACGTACCCAATAAAGAGAATTTTCTGCATGGTTGGCAGTGCCCCTATTTATCTGTATCATGACACCCACACATTTGGGAAATTATTGCATGTTACAGTTGACCCTCTGATGGGAAACATGTGTTAAGATGCACATAATATTTTCATTTAACTTCAGCTGGCTCAGACAAAGAGCATCTTGAAGATTTACTTAAGTGTTAGTTATTTACATGTCATTTCATTTCCTTTATGTGAAATCACTTTTCACCATTTGAAAAAGCGACGTGATGATGCAGTGGGAATGAAGTGATGTTTTGAAACATTACCTTTATGACACTTAAATTTACTTCAGAAACTCATTCAAGTCATACTTGTGCTTCTGTAAACTTACTGTAAATTCACTGTAAATGAGCAAAAGCAATGAAAGCAATAGTTCTACAAACATTTCAACATCTCTTCACATAAATTTCTGGCCATTTTCACACGGAGAAATGGTTTTCGAGAATCCAGAAGGCATTGCAATGTGCAAGGTATGGAATAACATTAGCAATGCACCATTACTGAGGGGATCAAATATTTTAAGAGAGTTTTCAGTTGGGCCCACAAATAGTTGAGAATATCTGAGAACCTCAGTCATTATTCATCACTGAGAGTTGAAACTTGCCCTTCTCTTCGTTCCTCTCATTGCTAACTCTCTACTCTTACTCCTCCTCCTTCTCCAACTCTCCACCAACCCTCCATGAGGAGTACTGTTTGCTTAAAATTCAATTGTTTTTAGGGTGCACAACTTTTTGTCTAGCCACATGTCATCGATTTGTCATTTCATATCATTCCTGTTACTTACCTCACTTCTTGGCAACCAACATTTGGATTGTAGGACATAATTTGCATACTGAAGAGTCTGGTCTTTATATGATTTAAGGTAACTTTCTACTTCATTTTGCTGCATTTCAGAAGAAGTAGTGCACTGCACAATTTTTTTTGGCAAACTTACTTGAAAACAAGGATCAAACTGTGTAACTTAACTACTTTCTGTTAATGGCATTCGGGAAACACTACCAAGCACAAATGTTCTCATGGTTGTTGCGAGTAAATACTAAATAAGAGATCACTTGTTGGCCTGATAACACTTCCTTTACAATGACAATTCATCAGTCATTTAACATCGATGGATAATCACTTAACGATAACCCTTTGGAGTCAAATTTTTGTCTTTCAGTCCATAAATGGATTTCCATACATGCTGATGATGCTGATGACCCTCAAACTTCTGTGACATATTCAAGCTATCAATCCCAGTCCTACTTCGAACTCCTGATCCCACTTAATTCCTTCTTGTGATTTGAAACAAACTGGAAAAGCCTTTAATTCTGTTTTGGAGACAACTTGCGATGATATTTTACTTTCCACCTTGCGACACTTTAATATACCTACACCTGAATACCAAGAGACTGTGTTTGTGCTAAGGAATTGAATCTAGGAGGGATATCCCTCTCCACAAAGGAAAAAAAAAAAAAACAATTGGTGGAGAAATTTTCAAAATCAAGTAGGGAGTTGTCACTTCATAAAGACTCTATTGCAATTTATTATCTCGGTATTCATAACTGTAGCTACAGACCTCAGCTGCAGAAAAGTGCACAGGATTTTCCATAAGATATTTCTTTGTGCAGGACTCAGCAGCCAAATGCCGGATTCACACAATCCCACGCCCTTAGCGCTATAACTGGACTATACTGTCTGATTAGATAGCCCGCGCTTTGAAACCATTAACAAGCATTTCCACTTGTGACATGGTAAAATTGTCATGGTCAGTGTAATCAACCAAATAGTATGGAAACTTCATGTTTTAAAAAGTCTTGAACATTTTCTCCACTGTGCAGGCTAAAGCATAAAAATCTTTACTTTGTATTATTCTTAAGTGATTTATGGGTCAGGTACAAATGACATCAAAATTTTTCCTGAAAACTAGAGGGAGAAAGCTTTTCCTTAGAAAAACTTACACTACTAAATGGCACATATATAGTTATACTGCATATCATGCTACAGGAAATGTACCCACAGACTGGAAACAAAAAATGAAGATGACCCTCCATCATCATCTAGAAAAAACTAAAGCTCTAAATTCTGAAGGGTTGGAATAGACCTGATGTTAAAACAATTACAAAGATTATTTCTTTCTCTCTTGTCCTAGTTTCTTTGCACAGGCTTTTCTCCTCCCATTCCCCCCCTTCCCATCCTCTAAAGTTCCCCATTTTCCCTCCCAATGCACCTTCATCTCCCATTCCCTTTACCACCCTTTGGTCTAAGTTCCTTGTCCCCTACCCCTCTCCTTTCCCTCCCCGTGATGTCCCTGCGGTGTACACAACCGGTCTTTGAAAAAAAACCTTTTCATTTTTGATGACATAGTAATGTTAGCATACATAAGTTCTTCGACTACCTCTCTCCACATGCCATTAGAAAACTTCTGTGTCTTTGAAAAGAAATGGAAGAAAGCAATATGGAAAGAACAACTCTACCTTCACGTCTTGAATTTCTCAAAAGTTTCACCTTTGGTATTTTGGAGATTGTCTCGCCATCCAGAGCTGTTGAACAAGCATTGAAAAAATTTATTCACACCAAAGCATTGCATACAGTGTTATTTTCCACAAAAGTTTTACAGACAACATTTTCAAAAAGCTCATAAACCCAAGGTCTATCTTCATGCAACCTTGTATGACCTATACCAGATGTGGTAAATCCTGTTTGTTTTGTTTTTTTAACATGGTACATGAGACATTTTATAAACACATGAGCGCACCATATGTGGCACTGCACATTTATCACATCATTTACTGTCATCACGGAGGAATTTGATACATTTGCAGATGTCCACGCGATGACTTCGTCCTGGGAAAAGGGTAGACAGGTTCCATCAAAAGATTACAGAATTAACTTCCATTTTGGATAAGAGAAGTTTCAACCATTCGCACAGAGATACCAATTACTAAAAAGGCAATGAATAGTACATACAAAGATACAGTGTCATCATAGCAGTCAGCTAGATGGCCACAGTGTCATCGTATTATGTGTTACACGTACGCACTACTCGTCCAAAATTTCTTTTGCCACTCTGTCGTATTGTGTGCACATGCCTATGTCATAGTATATTCCACCATATTGTGATCTGCACTCTTGCACTCAAACCTCAAAAGAATGGTCGAAAAGATAATCAGAAACAGTAGAAGCATCAAAAATAATCTGAAAGTTGCATTCGGGCTCTTAACTTCCGTGAATTTTGCTTTACGAGTGCATGGAAATCCATTAAAACATCCCACCATTTTTACAGGGCAAATTTGAACAATACTGTTCATAAGATGCACCAGCTTCCACTGATGACATGCTGGATTCTTCACTATTGATTGCAAGCACTGGCTAAGTACTTTCAATTCGTTACCAGTGCTTTTTTACTATGTGAAATGCCCATGAGTGACTTATTTGGGTGTTCAAATAAGGCTTCAAAAGAGTCGAATGAGTGTTTTTATTGCCGTTTCAAACCCTACGAAGGATCCAGTGAGATGTCGAGTATGGCCTCTTACCATCCGAACCGAACAGTTTTCATTCAGCTTGTATAAATGAAGCAAAAGTTGGGTCATCTGCACGATCATTTTGAAGAGAATTATTTTGTGCAGGACAACTGAACTTGTTCTGAGCTCACCGAACTTCCCCGAAGAAATTACTGCTTTGAGTGCCGTGCGAATAGTTACGTGCATGAGGTGATGGTGACAACAACTCAAGAGAGAAGACCAAGGAGGGCATGAAAATTATGATGAATGTACGATGAGAAAAGAATAAGTTACTACTCTTTGATTGAACCTTGTTTACATTTAAGTGCTACATGCTCACATTTACCACACGGCAAGATTATGTCAATTGGCCTCGTTAATAGACGTTCTTTCGATGGCAGAATTGAGCATATTTTATTGAGAAGGCTGACATTGGTTTGTAGCATTCTACTACAGTCACAGGTGGATAGTTGGTACCAGTTGTGTTCATTAATATATCAATTACATATCCTCCTGTAAGATATCAAAAACCCATCCACCTATATAACACGTTAACTACCTATAATTCTATAAGATATCAACGAACTAACCTCTTTTAACATATCAACTTACAGGACTATGATAAAATATCAACTGCCTATCCTCTTGTGAGGTATCAACTACCCATCGTCTTGTAAGCTATCAACTACTGTCCTCCTATATAGCACATCAACAAACTATCCTCCTATCCTCCTATGAGATATCAACTACCTGTCCACCTATATCAACTACATATCCTCTTGTAAGATATCAGCTACCTGTCCTATAACATATCAAGTACCATACTACCTATTAAATATCAACTACCTACCTATCCTTCAATATGATATCAAATTCCTATCCTCCTGAAGGATATAAACTGTCCATCCTTCGGTTAGATATCAACTCCTATTTAATATCAACAACCTATCATGCTGTAAAGAATCAACTACCTATCCTCCCACTAGATATCAACGACATATCCTCCTGTAGTATAATCCATCAACTACCTACCATCCTGTAAAATACCAAACAGCAATTTACACCTACAAAACTGTATCCTGTAAGGTACCACGTACTTACCTAGGACTCCTGAAAGATATCAACTACCTATCCTACTGTAAGATTTTGCACTGATGAAGAAGTCTCACAATCTACTTAATTTGCCATATCCAATCAAGCTTAACAACCCCCCAATAATGGTAATGTCAACCAACGATGATGGTGCCAACTTACAAAACAGAGGAGAAGAAAAGCCCAGTGAAAAGCACCCTAGAGAATATTCCATGTTAGATGAAACCATTTTTTTTTTAAAGTATGGCTTATTGGCCACCCTGGAATTAGATAATCAATCACTTAGCAAAGGAGCCAATCCTGATATGCTTTACCCCCTGGGCTATGAATGCAACTTCTCTCCCCACAAGGTGGAAGGCCCCTGATGACCTCTGTTCAAGGTTTCACCACTGAAAATGTTATCCTGAGGCAATCAGATCTGGAAACAGTAACAGGTGGTGAAGCCTTTTTGCTGAAAGTTTGGAATTGCCAATAAACTTAATTTCATATCTTTAGCTGAAAATGTTGAACACATTCCCCAGGCTGCCTTAAAAAGCAGGTACCAAGAGGCCGCTGATGCAGTGAATTAGGCAGTCACATTGAACAAAATGAAATACACCATGATAAATTTAACCTCTCATTTCCTTCGTGGCGAATCTGCCATAAATAGTGGATGTAGGCTATATTACTGACAGAGCAAACATTCAACAGACTCTCTTCACATATAAACCAAGATCTTAATGTTCAAGTACACAAACACTGAGGCATGATTTAATGAACACTATTACCATATGTTTTCAAACAGTGCAAGCTGGAAAATGGGAACAGAAAATCTACTTCAACATATGTGCCAAGAACTCGTTTCTTTTTTTTTTTTTTAAAATCTGTCTAGTAATCTCTCATTCGCAAATTACATACAGTTAGACTACTTGTGTAGAAGACAGGCAATACAACATGAGAGCATGACAACAATCACTATCAAAGTGAACTTTTGACAAAAGTGCAAAAGATGACAATACATAGCTGGCTTTTAAATCAACGGGGTGGTGGTGGGGGGACCTGGAGAGTGTGAGGAAATGGGATCCTACCTACTTAACAAAAGTAAATAAGGATCAAAACAGCCGCTCCTCCAGGATTGCAAAAGTCAGTAGACATAATCTTGAAACGACCTTCATAATCAGACAAATGGATGTGACCATTTTGTAAAATTTATAAAACAGATGTCTGATCTTTAAATGAGGATCCTTGAAAGAGTGTTGTCTTTGTTGACATACAGTCTGGTCAAGGCATTCAAAATGTTTCAAACCATTAAAGCTGTAGCAATTTGTGTTATTGTCATTTCAACACTTTGGTCATGTTGCATAACTAGAAACAATTTAGGACGCCATGAAATTATTATGTAGCCACTGAAACATTGCCTAAGATGAAATGAGATCATGGGGACATGTGCCTCCCCACTGAGCCAACCTCCCAAAACGAAGTATTAAAGTGATTGTGTGTGTACTGAAAAACCAAAAAGATAAGAATATGTTTGATTTTAACTTTTTCTTTATTTTTAAATGTCCACGCGAGGTTGTAGATAAACGGACTATGTCTTTCAATGAAGGAAAATGGCAGTTACTACTTTGAAAAGCAATGGGATTGGTATAAAAGCAGTAAAAAACAGAAATCATATTTGAAAATTAACGGTTCTTACTATAACCGCCTACATAATGAATATGCAACAGTACAGGTCTCACTAGTGTATCAAAAACATAGTACTCAAATCGTCGCTCTCTGGTAGGTATCAGGAATTGTGGTATTTGGTGAAAGGAAACACTGTATTTACAAATAACCTACGAACTGAACACAACCTTGCCCGCGGCGTCAGTGATCCTGAATTGTTAACTATATTCGATACTAGTATACTTCCCATTGGCTTGTTCAAAGAAGCACACCATTGATTTGAGTGAAAACTGTCAACCACTACATTATCGTATTCTACACTTTTTGTCGTTATGTTAGAATTTGAAATCATATGGTAAAATTAACCAACTGAAACCTATTTATTTTCCCAGATTGTCTGAATGGTGTAATTAAAAGCCTCACCAAACTTTTGGAAATGAAATTTCAATGTTTTTACTTTTTGCCTACGCACGCAATCACTTTAAGAATACAGATGCACAAGGCAAACGAAGGCAGGCAAGGCCTTAGAGGCGCAGTGCTAGAATTGGTTTTGAGGACGATTTACGCATAGGGTCAAATGTATGCATTAGTGAGGCAAGGGGTATTCTATGATGTGAATCGAAGTATTAAGAATACAGATGCAATGTACAGGAACAGAAAAACTGAAAATTTTAGTATAGTTAAAAAAAATGGCAAAGATTATCCCACTATGCAAAAGCAAACTTTTTTCAAAAGGGCTAAGGAGGATCCCCCTGGACTTACACATTTCACAGGTTAGCAATTAATAACTTGTTGGCCTTCCCCACCCTATCCCACCCCCTCCCCAAGAAAAAGACACCTCTGGCTACTAGCCTGCAACCCTCATAATTAGCATGTTGTCACCACCAAAGTCAAAACATTTAAAGCGAGCACTGTCCTTTAATGTCAAGCTAAAATCTGTATGAATTGGTATGAACAACAAGCCTCCTCTCCAGGTATTTCATCATTGTCTATAAGAACAGTTTTGTTCACATTTTCAAGCTGCTCTGTTTCAAGGATTGCAAAGGTCGAAACTTGGCTTTCCACATCGCTTCAATGGTTTGAATTGTATTTAACAATCTGGACGCAACTCTGGACGTAAAAGTGAGAATACTGGCATGTTTTAAGGTAACTAATGTTGAATTTCACGAATTTAGGCATGTTGTCCAAAGGGCAATTTTTTTCCAAAATGAAGGTGTTCACCAAAAATGCATGTCACCCAAAATGTTTTAACTAGGCTACTGCATCATAAAACTCTAGGATCTTCCACTGCTCTATCTGCAAGACATCAGGTTTATATCTGAGGAGTGATGGCCAGCTGTATCCAGCAATGACAGTTGCCAACAAGCATGGAGGGCAAATCGTCAGCCTTAGGTCGGCACAAAATTCAACGAAAATTCCATAGAAAATGTTAGGAAATTTACGGAAAAAAATAAAACTGCAACATAAAACAACCCACAATTTTATCTGGTCAAGTGTTGCCAAGCGAGACATTCATCCAGAGACCCAAACCACCTCTACTTTTGTGAGCAAAATTTTCTGAAAGGCCCATCAGACCCCCCCCCCACCCCCAAATCAGCATTCACACTACACTGTCCAAGCTAATACAGACGTCACTCAGAATCCTCCAGATAGAACTTCCCTGCAAGACATATTGCCTGACCACTCTTATTCGTTATGTGCCAAAATCTTAACTGTCATTAAAAGCCCCATCCCCCTCCCAACTTAAAATTGGAGAAAACTTTAATATCTCAACGTATGGTTGTCTCTCTTGAAGTTTAGAGTCTTGGACACCGGGAGAACACACTAGTCATTCTCGTTGCAAATCCCTCTAGTGTAGGCTCTTGGTATTTTAGATGATGGTTTCCTGTAGACGAGTAAAGGCACGGTGGGGGGAAAATGTAAAGTGACAGTAATTTCCCCCATCTGTGTGATAAAAGCCTGGAGATCAATATTAAATTTCATCACTAGCAGCAGTACATTACCAAAAAAAAAAAAAACAAGAGAAAGTTCGTACAACCCACAAGAGGAAATTAGTTACATGCAAGTCTAACTCGTCATCTCTGAATTTTCTCTCAGTTTTTTCTCATGACACAGGTCTATGTATGAAATGAAGCACCTTTAGAACATGACTGACACGACCTTCCAACAGAACCAGTATCCCTGCACAAAAAAAACAAAACAACAACAACAACAAAAGGCTGGAATCCCTAGGTGATAAAATTCATTTACAAATGGATTAGCCTGGTTACAACCCTACCATCAACAATTAACTTAGCCCTGATTTCAACTTTCTATCACCTGACCAGTTCTCCCTGGAGACTCCCTAGATGAAGACTTTTGAAGACTAGGATTCCTAACAGACAGCAAAGGTTCTTGAATGTGACCTTACTTGCACACCTGAGTGACACACTGATATTTCTGCTGACATATTTACAATGAGATACATATGGTAAGTGCAGTTTGGCTGGTTGAAAATCCACAGTACCTAGAGGAGAGACTGTGTGTGACTGAGGGGGCTGGTAAACAGACCCTCAATGCAGAGATGGGCAGCAGCTGTAAAATCTGTGTTGTTACACGAACTGACCCCTTACATTTTAGAGGCATTTCAACTGAGTAAAAATTGATAATAAAATTTTTTATAAGTGACAAGTTATCTATTCCTCCAACCGCAATATTGAGCACTCTTGCTGTGTGGTATTCTGCTTCCTCTTAAAATAACCTGGATACAGTATGGGTCAAGAATCTTGTCCTTATGAAATGAGGGATGTTTTAGAAGGTAAATGGAATGCAATCTCCACAAGAGTGACTGACATACATGAATGAGGTGAAGTTCCGCAGGGGATCAAGGGGGCTAATTTACTTCTTCCCACCAAAGCAGAACGCCACCATCAGTTGGCACGTAGCTTACCAAGAAATTTTTTGCAAAAAGCCTCAAATGGTTCTTCTCAGGTCACTATGTCTACATTACTCATAGCTTATGTAAATCATTTGGCCAATTTTGGGGTACTGACGAGACTTGGGGGGGGGGGCTAAAACACCCATAGACCTCCCCTGACATGAACAGTGTGTAAGTCTGTGTGACTCCAGTTTCCTGAAATATTTCTAGCCTATACCAGTGTAAAAAGAACAAAATATCCCCGAGAGCATATATTCATGATGTAAACTTAAATACAGACAATGTCAAAGTCATGGAGTATAGGAAGCTACACTGGGGTGCAGGTCTACCACTGGGAGGAAGCATGATACAGCAACAGCAGGCTTCAGATATACCTTGCTGTTTCTTTCAATTTGCCAATGCTGGGGAGGGTATAGGGGCTCCATAAGCAAGGTTTTCTCCTGGACAGCAAATGAGCTTACAGTGACATTTGAAGAGAATCAGAAAATGCTGTTTGAAGAAAAGCAATATGGATTTGGAAATTTCTCCTACAACTAGGCCTACCGTACTTGTCCATCACAAAAGCTCATTGCTAAATTTCCTGAAGGCTGTGTAAATGCATTGACTGGACATGAGGTCAAAATTCCATTTTTTCTCAACTGGTGATCCACAAACCGAATAAAGACAGAATAAACCTTAATGTCTAGCACATGAAAACTGAGCAGTGACTTGGATAGCATAACTGTTTGGGACTATCGGCAAATAACAGGAAAGGTTAAAATATTCAGACATGCATCTCCAAGTATGCACAGTCAAAAAAGTGGGGTTGGGTTAAGGTCTCCAATCCCATCCGTCTCTTCCTCAGGTCCTGCCGATTAATGAACAAAATGTCTGGTGTCCCAGGACAGGACCATTGGACAGGAATTTCAGTATCTCATTACCTACCCATAGAGTCATATCATTATCAAGGGTACCATTACCTAACAGCGCCCTTTCCTCTCATCAACATGATTACCAGTGACTGTCACTTCCTAATTACAGTCACACTGAGCAAATTCCTTCCCCCTAACTCTCCAGCATGATGTCACTGAACAATGTTATCCATCACTTACTGGGAATACTAGAATGAATGAGTACAGATGTCCTCCACCATTTATAAAAACCTAGTTAATGTATCAATCTATTTCACACACTTACTTGTGTACCATTTCCTAAGTACCATTACCTCCTAAGTCTAAGTTTGACTATCAAACTTCAAATACAACTGAAAAATATCAAATATTATTGAGCAGCCTCTATGTCAAAATTTCCCAACCAAAGAAAAAAAGAGACTAAATATGGGAAAAAAAAATACAGAGTAAACAAAAACAAAGTTGACTTACGATCATCACTGAAGTCATCGACCAATATTATTTCCTGTATCAGTTCAGGAGGGCTGCGACTCAACACACTGAAAGGAGAGAGTATACCAATATCAATTAAAGTTTCTGTGCCACAAGATGTAAAACGTGTTCATGTTCACATCAATCAAATAAGTTACCAAACACAAACAGGAAAATCAGGGGGATGACACAAAACACAACTGGAACTCACATCCTTCAATGAGAGATGAAATGCCTAACTTTAGCTGTGAATTAATCAGCACTGAAGTAGATATAGTGATGATGATTACTTATTCAGTGAGCTGATTACTTCATAGATATAGGTAGTTTACTTTGGTATAGACATTGAATGTGCAGTAGTTACTGCTACTGTATAGTGTGCACACACTGACTTGGGTTTTGCAACAGTTTTTCACTAGATCAACAGTAGCAAAGAAATTACTGAAGTTGTTTACAAGATTCATCTATAGGCATAAGAGAATGGTGTGAGGTGGGTGGAGGCAATAAAATTAACCTTATGGTAGCCTTCCTCATCCTACCTCCCTTAAAATTTGAAAGTATGACATTGATGAACAATGCATCTTCAAAATTACATGATTGTGTAAGGTTGTACATTTCTGATCACTTGCCAAAGGCAGACAAGGAATTTATGGGATGGCAATGGCATATGTGTGTGATGCCTCAGCATAAAGTACATGTGATATGAATAACACATTTTGGAGTATTGACCAAATTTATCTTTAAAAATGTTGAAATTAGTCACAACTTTCGGGAAAATCCATCAAGCACTGACCATTTTACTGACAAATTTCTCTTTTACAATTGCATCATGATTAAACATAAGCCAAATATGCAAATTTGTGACATCCAGGGAGAGATTCACCTGATATGCATTATGTCATCCTTTGTTTACTTAACCTATTTCAAGGACACCTGAGAATTTTACCTGCCCTGAGGGTTCTATGTTGGAAGCATATTGTGTGCTTTAGAAATATTGATATCACTTACCAATGTGAAACCCAGTAATTAAGTAAAGAAGAGATAAAATGTAAAGGCCTTACAAAAGAAATAATCACACTGTGCAACACCTTACATCATCTGTTTCGCTTACTAGCAAACTTTGAAAGGCCATATCTTAAAAACGGTAATATACAGAAACATAATTCCAACAGATTATCACTCAGGATTTCACTCTGCAACTTCTGAATGAAGCTATTTCTACATGCATGTCACTTAGTCTTTAAAAACAAAATATCTTAAGAAGGGAAAGTTGCTTGAACATTGAAGCTGGTGTGTAGGTAGTCCATTCTTTTTCAGGTGAAAAGTAGATGATCATCATCCCATGTGAGAATGCGCCCTTTAGTTCCACTGCCGTGAGTTGGAAGCCACTGGCTTCCAACCCACGCTTGAAGGACAAATACTTTACCTCGACAGTGACTTATTACGTAACCGCTACCTCCCCGATGAAGACAGATTTTTTCAGTCACACACCAAAAAGGGGCACGATTTTTACATGTTATTGGATGAAGAATACCAAGATAGTGTTTGATGGATCATTTGCACCTGATTATGTGTTTGAATTTCTTAATTTGGTGCAAAATTCGTCCAAATACTTCGCGATGCCTAATCCTTCAAAAAATCGCTGTTCCCTAAGTGTACGTCCTCCATACAAAATATCTCTTACCACACATTTGTTTTGGCGAGAAGCGTTGCCGCAGCAGTTACATTGTACACAGTGCTAGTGCTTGTGCAGTGAAATTAGGACTAGACTGTAGTACTGTACTGCGTAACATTGTTGGAGTAGAGAAGTTTGTAACCCACTTACATAACACAAATTTTAAGGGGTGACGGAGGTAACTTTGGGTGTTAATTGTATAGTGTTAGGTTAAGGTTGAAATTATGGAGTTAAACCCATAAAATATAAGTAATGAGGAATAGAAATATAAAATCAGTGTGTCTGAAAAACCTGCAATTGAAATCTCATGTTCAATGGGGTGCAATAACATATCTTTTTTTTTTTTGGAAATTCACGGTAATGGTACAGTCCTAATTGAGCTAATGATATTGAGAATACTGCAGAGGGGAGGAAGTTTGTTTGCGAGAAGAACACATTTGAAAATGAAAGAAGACCGTGATATTTTGTTAAATTGCTTCTTACTCAAACAAAATTTTCGTTTGAAAGTGTAATTCAATGTTAAATCGCCGTTAGATCTCGTATCTGGACATATTTTACTGAAAATTTTTCTTTGTATGTTGCATTGTTAAAACGAGGCCAGTCAGCCAGTGGAGAGAGGTATTGAATTTCGTTCGAATCATGCGGTTGCCTTGATATGTGCCTGGGACAAGGAAAACGGGAATGGTAGTTCGATTAAAGGGCGCTTTTGCACATGTCTCTGTCAAGTTTTAAGGAGGTCGAAGGTCACATGAGGTCAATGAATGTCATGAGTTTGAAAACCTTGTAAATATGGTGGCTCAATGATGGAGAGTTGCTTGAAATTCAAAGTTGGTATTTAGGTAGTTCCTTGTGAGTAGATGATCCCTATTCTTTGCCAGGTAGGTAAAAAGTCTTTTGAACAGAGTGCCCCAACTGAGGAAATTTCTCAGCCACTAAAAGTTGCTGGAACTTCAGTTTCCAACATTGTTGCTCTTCACATCTTATATCTGTCTTGTGAGGGCAAATTGTCACACAAGGTCAGCAAAGGTCATAGTTTACACACCTTGAAAACACACCATCTCTAACTTCAAACTTGGTGTATAACTTCAAACTTAGTGTATAGCTGTGTCCATTGTGAGTGATCCCTATTGTTTTCATGGTCAGAGGTCATTTGAGATCACCAGAGATGAAAGTTTGAAAACACTTAAAGGGAAATAGGGCGTTTGTTTTAGAGAAAACATCCATATTTTTGAAACCAATGTTTGTGGACGTAGAATGATAGATTATTCAAAATAAGGAAGGGCAGTAGCCTTCTTTTCAAGAAATAAGCTTTTCACAAATAGAAATCCAGTTATTTCTTACTCAACACTAACTTGTTCACCCAAACTTTTCAAAATTCAAATGATGCATCTTCCGTTACTCATCACATGCATAATGTTTTGAGGAGATGAAGCTTTTGCAGGTGTTTATTGATGAGACTGGATGGTTTAACAATGACTAAAGCTACTTCTTTTGTATGTCATGTTGGTGTATTCTAAACGCCCTATTTCCCTTTAAGGAAGAAATCTCAGCAACTGAATGTTTGTTGGAACTTCAAACTGTTAACATTGGCAACCCTTGAGGACTTATCACTTTCTATGTTGGTCAAAGGTCACATAAGGTCAGCAAAAGTTATGGTTTGAAAATCTTGTAGACATGGTCTCTCAAGCTGGGTATGTTGATTGAACTTCAAATTGGTACATTGGTTATCCTTTATTTTATCAAAATATTGGATAGGAATCACAAATTCCTTTAACTTTCTAGTTATTCCTGCAATGGTTATGGTATATATGTGTGTATGTGATGCTGTAGCTTATAAACATGATATCTCACGAAGGGAACGTTGCTTGAAGTTCAAAGTTGTTGCGTAGTTAGTCCACTGTGAACGAATGATCCATATTCTTTTTCAGGTAGGTCAAAGGTCACCTGAGGTCACCAGAGGGGACAGTCTCAAAACCTATTAAAAGAGATATCTCAGTGATGGAATGTTGCTTGAAGTTCACACTCTAACCATTGGTAGCTCTTGATGAGAAGATGATCTTTGTCAACTTTTGGGGGGCCAAAGTTTACATGAAGTCAATAGAGATTACAGCGTGAAAACCTAAATATGATATCTCAATGAGGGAAAGTTGCTTAAACTTCAAAGTTAGTATGTTGGTGGTCCATTGTGGACAAATGAGGTCAGCAAAGTCATTGTTTGAAAAAACTGGCAGACATGATATCTCAAGAAGGGTAGAGTAGCGAAACTTCAAAAGCGGTGTGTGGTGTGTCCGATATCCTTTGTTCTTCCCATAAATTTTCCATAAATATAAGCAAGACTTCACAGAGGCCTGTGACAGTCTGGTTTTACATCATTTTGCATTATAATCTCCAAAGACATCTCCAGATTGGGATGGTCCCTGCCAAAGATATACCATCAGTGATCCTGTGTCTGGGTTTCACAGTTGTGCTCTCACTCTCTCAAACCGAGGTCTTAAGTGCCTAAAGTAATTGGATCAAACCATCTTGACAAGGTAGTTCAAGATAGAATCATCATGAAGAGAGAAATTGCTGGCTAAGTTGTCTCACATTACACTCTCATCATTTAATTTTCTAGATTTTTTCCCTTTCCCTTTGGTTGGTTGTGATGTAGTAAGCTCATCAGCTCACCAAGCTCACCAAAGGGAAGGTAGCAATAATTTCAGGGTCTTTTAAAAGATGGGAAATGTAGGCTGTTAAAATGTAATATTCATGGCAAGTGGAACAATATGAGGATCACTTGAAATTTATTTTCTGACATCTTCCTTGTTCGATCATGGAGGGATCAAACCCAGGGACTCAGTCCATGGCAAAATGTCTAATCACAGGAACAATTTATAAGTTTTTCAAGGACTTCAGTGAAGCTTTTTCTTTTGGATCATCAGTCTGTAAACCTCTCATGAAAGATATTTCTGATTTGCAAATTTAATTACAACAAATTCTAGTGAACTTTGGGTGGTCATTTATAATGCAACAATCAAAGCTAAGCAGATGTTTTAACCCATTCACCCAATCTGATTAATTTGGAATGCAATCATTCTATGGATATTTTTAACTTGGCACAACTTGAATACTTTTTTTAACTTTGCACACAGAGTCATTTTCAAATTTATGAAGGACAGGTGACTGACTAAATAGGTTTTCTGAATTACCAAATTTCGCCTAACCCAAAATCATCTTGGGATGCACAGAGTACACATCAAATACTACTATCGCCTGCGTATGCGAACATACTACAGCTATTATTTTGCAACAGTTTTCCCTCCATGTGCAGTCACAGATATCTATCTCAGATATCTTTCGATCTATCTCAAGAGGCCATTACAGACCAGCTGGAGGCCTCCTGCATAACATTCAAACAGCCACTTCCCATAAATTTCACTTGGAAAAAAAAGAGCAATAAATGATTGATGACTCAGGAGGACTCGCAAGAACAGCCCATGGTAAAAATCTAAAGAAACTAAAATGAGCAGACTGCACATTTATCATACCCTCAGATCGGCATGATTTCAACAGAAAAAGCAAAACTATATATATGAGAATGGAATGAGCTACTATGAAAAAAAAAACACATTATGCAAACACACTGCTGTTCTACAAAGGCTTAAAGACCGAGTGACATGCATCCTGAAAATAGCTATGGAGAGCTTCATTCAGAGGTTGCAGAGTGAAACCCGGGAATGATAATCTGTTACTTAGAATTGTGAATTCAGTTTTATTACCATTTTGGGGATAGAGCTTTTCAAAAGTTTGATGAAAATGCATGAGCCAATGATGCTGAGTGTCACACAGTGTCAGACAATTTCCTTTGTTAGGCCATGTAATGTATGAGTTGATTTCACATTGGTAGGTGATATAACAATCTGTTTAAAGAAGACAATACATGCTTCCGAAATTATCCCTCAGGCATCTACCTCATTTGTCCTTGAAATAAGGTTAAATAAAGAAAAGAATGACATAAGGCAACTCTTGTCAATCATTCCTTAGACATCACAAATTGCATTGTTTGACTTATAATTATGTTTATTCAAGATACAATTTTATCGCAGGACTTTGTAACATGGTCAGTGCTTAATATGCTTTGATGAAAATGGTGGGCTTTTTTTTAAACAATTTTTGTGATTAATTTGGTTGATATCTAAAATGACTTTTTCATGTCACATGCATTGTTTATGTAAAACTCTGAGACAAGGTGTATTGAGAACTGTGTAAAAATACTGCTATACAGGCTACATGTACCATTTATTTACATTGCAATGTTAAACTGTAGCATACAAGGGTTGCTGGAGAAGGAACAATGTTGCCAATACAAATCATTTGTTTTAAGTTGATAAATTATGTTCACACCTTTCGTACCAAACTCAATGGCAACCAAAATTTCTAGAAGAGAACACCGGACGTACAGGACACTTTATACTGCAATACCAGTGGTAACTTGTGCTATAGACCCCTTGCACTGAAGTCACATAACAAACAAACAAGAGTGCCCTATCTGAGGAAAAAAAAAAATAAACAGTACATATGGCAAGGGTTTGCACACATAGATCAAATGGCAGAGACTAATACCCATGCTAACTTTAGTGGCTTTAAAGGGAAATAGGGAGTTTAGAATACACCAAAATGACATACAAAAGAAATAGCTTTAGTCATTGTTAAACCATTCAGTCTCATCAATAAACATCTGCCAAAGCTTCATCTCCTCAAAACATTGTGCATGTGATGAGTAACGGAAGATGCATTATTTGAAATTTGAAAAGTTTGGGTGAACAAATTAGTGTTGAGCAACAAATAACTGGGTTTCTATCCGAGAGAAACTTATTTCTTGAAAAGAAGACTACTGTCCTTCCTTATTTTGAATAATCTATCATTCTGCAACGACAAACATTGGTTTTAAAAATATGGATGTTTTCTGAAAAACAAACGCCCTATTTCCCTTTAAGGAGGGCACTTTACTGGACTACTGTGCCATCACGTGCAAGAGGTCTATCCCTGAATGTAAAAAGTCTAGGTAAGGTTTTATCTAAAATTTTAACCTACTGCCATGTTATCCCACATTAACTAAAATAAGAATGATTTATGGTATGTGTGATTTTTTTTTGCATCCACTTGATGTCCATTGTTTCCTCCAGGTGTTGCACATGCACAAGGAATAAAACTTGTGAGAAAAGAAAGAATTTTTGAGAAGGGTTGGGCATTAGATTTACTTTCAAGCATTAAGAGATCAACAGGAACAAGTTCACCTACAGAATCAATGAGCATTCAAATGAGGTTCAGACACACAGATACTAGATCAGTTCAGTTGGTGAATTGTGGAGTGTATGAGTGCAGGCACTCTATCACACCATTCATATCATCACCATATGGGTTCCAGGACAATTCCCAATTTTCCCTGGACAATATCCCTCGGTACAATTTTCCCTCTCCCCCAACTCTCACCCGGAAAACTTCCCCCCCCCCCCGGACAATTCCCGGCAAGGACACTTCCCAGGATGGACACTTCGCATTGAGAAATTTCCCAACTCAGACAAAATCCCCTCCGAAAATTCCCACCAGCTCTAAACTTCAACCTAACCCTATTCTCTGATGGAATTCGTCAAGGCGGAGTTATCTGGAGAGGGATTCTCTGGGTTGGGAATTTTTCAGGCGGGAATTATCCGGGCAGGGTGGTTGTCCACTTGAGGGAATTGTCTTGGGGGGTCAAAATGTCAAAATATGTCTAGTCACATCACATGTAGGCTATACATTCCAAAAGTATACAATCACTGGATTTTCAAACACAAAATTTACAGAGAACGGCAATGCTTTCTCCAGACTGGAGCAGCAAAGCCGTTGAATCTCAATGCTGCTGATTGTTTAATGTTCCTTTATGAAGATGTCCTGGATATGTAAGAAGAAGTTCATTTGTGACTAAAGAGATTAACAACGAAAAACCAGAATCGGAAAAAAACGAGAATTGGAATCTGGTTGATCATCTGGTGTAGACAAAATATTACTCTCCTGCCATTTCAGTTCACTGTTAACTGAAGTGTAAAGAAATAATTTATGCCAATTAAACAGTTTTGAGCGGCAAAACACCTGGGATCAAAGCATTGTTCTGAGTGAACTAATTGTGTAAGGATTAAATTTGTGTAACTGATGTTGTTAGGTGAATGCTATTGAACTGGAATTGCTTCATAAACTGAAATACTTTGGAGCTAATTGAGCATGCTCGATGTGGTGGGTTTTGAAGTATTAGCAGTAACTAAATTAAATGCCCACCGGGCATCTGACATTCTTCTTTTTACTTAATCTTTCATGACATTCTTAAATCTTGACATAATTCTTCTTTTGAAGTTACAAATACACACAATCGAAGTGAAAACCACAATACCATTCTGTCCTATATTATTACACACTTCAATCACAGCAAATTGAAGGCGGCACTTAGGCAACTATATACTGCCCAGGACCACACAATCCAAACAAAGGATGAAATATCTATAATTTATGCAAGTACCATGTGCAAAAGTGTGAGAAATTTAAGATCTACCTTCACTATGTTTCAGGCACTTTTTTGGTCAATAATTTGCAAAAAAGCCCTATTATACATATCTTTTTGACACCTCAACTAGTAACATCTTTTGCTTACGTGCAAAGAAACATGATGGAGAAATTTGATACACACTGACAATGAATCAAGACACAACACCATTTTAAAAGAATATCAGAATGTCCAGGTAGCATGACAACATCTGTATAAATATATTGAGATAAATGTAGAATGCTTTCTCAGTGGCATTTCACTCTCTTGGTCTTTCTTCCGTAAGCCTATAAATATCATGCAGCATCTGAATAACATGCCAGACAGAATCATGACCATGCATGCACAGTTTGCATACGAAATGGTGGCTTAGGCGCTGTGATGACTTCCATGCAGCTTGTAACTTATTACCACTCCCTGCACACTAAAGGATTACAGGAGGATTCTAAATTTGTGTTCCCTGGCAACTTGAGGAAGTCTGACAGTTGGAACATATGTATAGGCAGCACGTCGCAGTTCTTGTGTTTTACTACATTCTACGTTATGTTGCTTTGTTTTCCACATGATTACTCTGACAAGTAGGTCTAAATGCTCATTTCTTTTTAGCTAAAGCAGATTTGAGATGGCAGTTAGAAGACTGGCACTTAATCCGATTGGCTTCCTGAAATGTCAAGGTAAACGATACATGACGACGTAGAGTGCTTAAAGTAGTTGTTACTCACTTCTCACATTTCACACAGTACTTAATAAATTAAAAAGAGTATCCCAAAAGTAAGCAAACCTGGTGTAATTAATTACCAGGGATACAGTGCATCACAACATCTTGTTGCAGTGTTTGTAAAGAGCTCTGTGGTTATCTATTCATCAATGATTAATGTGTCTCGTACTAACTGAGATGGTATCTAAGTCATCCAGTCGGTATCAAGGTATCTGGTATCCAGTCCATCTTCACAGCGAAATGCAACTAACACTACATGCACATAGTGCTAATTATACACAAAGATCTATGGTGACTGCTTTTCATACGCTGGGACATCTTACTTTCAGAAAATTGCAAGAACTGAAATGTTTCATGAGGTCACTTCACAGAGTGTAAAGCCATTTCTGTCCCTTCTGCAACTGTGTTATCACAGGCAAATGTTATAATGCGGTTTGATTGATGGAATGAATGCTTAGTCAGTGCTTTTCTCCTTGATTGGAAATGTGCTAGAAATGAACAGAATGCTCCATTAAAGGCTGTATTGCATCACCCTAAGCTACATTTTTACCTCGCGGAAAGCAAAATTCTCAACTGGTTCTAAGTTACAGTACTCTAAGATTGACAGCAAATTCGAAAGATGCAGAGCAGCTCGTATTACACAGCGTACACAGGGTTCCATTGTTTGATTACACATGTGAAGGAATTTAAAACAGGCTGAGGGAGGGACTAGAGGTAGGTGGTTGGGAGAATTGAAACTGTCTGGGGTGATGAGTTTTTGTCTTTAAGTTCTCATGCAAGTGTCACCTAGTTTACTATGATCATATGGGGAGCTGTTACACCTTGAACACAGTAGTTCACTGTTGAATGCTTCTACTTGCATGGAACTGGAAATGGACCCATCTGTGTATAAACCTCATTAAATCTGTATGTTCCTTTAAAAACAAAGCTGGCATTACCTTGTTGCAACTTTGTACAAAATACACTACAGCACTGAGCACAGACATTCCTGTATGTCCTTCACACTTTATTCAGACTGAAGTATGCAACTGAGGAGGATCAGCCTTTCATTGCTTCCAGAGCAAGTTGGTGTAGAGGGGGATAAAGTGATCTGCCATTTTCAGCCTTCAGGTCATGATGAACTGGAGCCACTGATGCCAGTGCAAGTAGAAAAGTTGGACTAGACACAATTTTATTTGCCCAACACATACTGTGATGTGCTACATCTCCACAGTGAATTGTATAATGCTTTTGCTAGAAGACCATCAAATTGAAAGAAAACATCTTTAGAGATTAAATTTGGTGTATCAGTGTATGTGCGTGGGGGGGGGGGGGGAGTTGAGGTCTTTGGGGAACAAACAAAGAGAATACATGTATGTATGTATACAAAACATTATTACACTTTTTCACTACACTTTTTCATTTGTGCAGCAATTTGGTCTACTCCAAATTGCCATACGATACTAAAATTGTTGGGTGCTGGATAAATTATTGCTTGGAAGATGTTGCATTTCATTATGCTTCACAAAATAGTCAAATTGCTCAAATGTAATATCATGCAGCAATTTTTGTACTATGCAACGAAAGGGCTTTCACAGATTTTGCAACATAATACCCAAGAAACATGAAATCTGCCATACATTTTTTGGAAACCAAATTATTCCATGGAAGCACAATTTCAGCTCAGATTTACTTGGTCATTCAACATGCCAAAATACAGCCCTTACAAAGGAGACATTTTTCTTTCTAGCGCCCTCACTCGTTCGTATGATACGTTGTGACGTCCTTCTAAGGGAGGGGGGTCTCCATGTTGGTCTGCACATGCCTTTAATTACCCATTTCGGAAACCCTCACATTATCTCTATTGTTAACCTTTCCGCTGCTTGCAGCAGTCCAAAGAAAGTTATGAATCATTAAAACCTCAGATGTTCAAAATGCACACATGTGAGAGATCTGAACATCCTTGATGTTAGGGCGCGGAACTGTCATTGACTCTGAGTGGTCTCTTTATTTTTCAAAATATTACATTAAATAGTGTTAACAGCTTATCCCTTTAAACGTAAAGATATAGGCAAGGTAATTTTTAATTATCGCTTCTAAATCATCTTGTCCCCTTAGTTTCATCACATTATTTTCATCATGCATTTAATGTAGAGGGTACCAAGAGCAAAGTGGAAAATGTCTGGTGCTGTCTGGTATAGAGCATTGAGTTCAGTGAATGCAGGGAGTTGCAATCAGAAGGAGATACAACAGGACTGTTAAGTTATGCTAACCCTGCTAGATTTTCTCCGGCGTGATATTTTTTCTCAATTGCACCTCCCTGGTTAGAGGAGACACACAAGGGGAGACTTCTCAAATACCATCACAACCTGTTCATAGACAAGCCCAAAAGATTAGTAATTGAACTGGATCACCATTGCATGCACAACTTGAATTTCAATGGACACCAGTCGTACTGGCTTTTTGCAGATTGAATTTTATTCTTACCTCACAACTGTCCTTAATAATGTCGACCTGGCTTCATTATGGAAGGTAATTATTACAGAGGTGACTGGCAACTTGGACACATCATAATGTTTCCCATGGCACCTGAAAGTTAGATAGGAGAACATTTATAATTTACATACAGCATAGAAATATACACAATCATATCATGGATCCAGATGGGACTGATGTGAGAAAAGATTCCAGGGTCATCACAAAAGAGACGGTCATTAACATTTGAGGGTAATATTTCGTTGTACAAAAAACAAGTTGTGGTAGTTGTCTTGATTAGAAACTTAGCAAAGAATCCACGTACAACAACTCCAAAAATATGTGGTGGATTCAGGGGTTCATACGAACCACCCACAAGATCTGGAGTCCCGCTCAGCCTAGGATAGTAGGCCTACGTTAGCAACATATGAGTTTTAATTTGTTGGTCATAATTGTTGGGTAAAATATCCCACTTGTGGTAGAATCGAACACCCCTACTGAAAAGGCTGCATACATGTCCGATCTCCCATGGCTTCCTCCTTTTTCCCTTCCATGCCAATGCCCACTTTTTCTCAAGACTTAGTGAATCTTTCCATGTTCCTTTTCACATTCCCACAACGTCCATATTTTGTGTTGGTAGCACTTACTCATGTGTACAGCCCCTTCTACATACTGCTCTGCTTTGAACTGTTATATCCTCGAAATCCTTTCAGTCCACTAAGTCTCGGAAAGGTACTTCTATGTCCATGGGTGTGTGTATGTTGTGACAAGGGGCACAGCCCATATATTCACCATTCCATGCTGTGTCAATCACATACTGTCAATGTGCAACAAACAGTAAAATCCATCTGAGCTAGCTACCTCTTCGACATGATGCGTGCATTGAAATTTGCCATGTCATAATGAATATTCAAGTTTCATTTACGTAATGTGATTGGTTTCTTCCTAACTGGAAGGAAAATGGCCTGATTCCAATAAGAATCATAAACACCCTTTGACGACTATGACAAGACGATGGTGAACGGTGAA
Source organism: Stichopus chloronotus (assembly GCA_021234535.1). Classification (NCBI taxonomy): domain Eukaryota; kingdom Metazoa; phylum Echinodermata; class Holothuroidea; order Aspidochirotida; family Stichopodidae; genus Stichopus; species Stichopus chloronotus. The sequence goes on from CM037843.1 coordinate 26,145,326, forward strand.
TCGTATGTATTATTGCATTAGGGCGTGCAGTGTGTAAGAGTTTCTAGAACTGTATGGGATGTATCAATAAGGTTACTGGAAGAAGAAAACACTATCATCACTGTTCCTACCTTCCACTCTACACCTTTCTCTTGCCTTTGTTTCACTGCATCGTCCAAATTGCCTCAATCTTCTGCTCAATGATCATGGTACCAATCATCTTAATCAACTCATTGTGACAGACTGCGTGGGACTAGATATCACTCTTCTGAATCTTCTACACCTCGATAGATCTGATTTTGATATTGCACCCTATCATATCCTTTCAGATTGAGGCAGGTGATAGCCTTGGTCCATTGGTAGAGCTTTCCTGTCAAACACTGCTTTATTTATTCAAGGCCAGGTTAGGCAATGAACCTGTCCTGACTTATCCAAACATCTTGATGCATGGTAAAGAACTAAAGATGGATGAATTTTCCTGATAGTCACCAACCAACCCTGGAAACGATATCTGTCAGACAAGAATAGCTTAACTTCTGCCTGCCAAGGTCACCAGAACAATAGAAGTGCAAACGTTTTGTTTAGGCACTATTTTCTGAAGAAGAAAGGGGTGTGAAATCTGGTAACTTTAAAGGAAAACCGTAATACAACCTCCCAGATCGTCCTGACACTTAAAGTGATTGCATGTGTACTGAAAAACCAAAAAGATAAGATTATGTTTGATCTTAACTTTTTCTTTATTTTTAAATGCACACGTGAGGTTGTACATGAGCGGACTGTCTTTCAATGAAGGAAAATGACAGTAACTACTTCGAAAAGCAACGGGATTGGCATAAAAACAGAAATCATGTTTGAAAATTAACGGCTCTTACTATAACCGCCTACGTAATGAATATGCAACAGTACAGGTCTCACTAGTGTATCAAAAACATACTACTCAAGTCGTCGCTCCTTGGTAGGTATCGGGAATTGCAGTATTTGATGAAAGGAAACACTGTGTTTACAAATAACCTACGAACTGAACACAACCTTGCCCGCGGCGTCAGTGATCCTGAGTTGTAACTGAATATTTAATACTAGTATACTTCCCATTGATTTGAATGAAAACTGTCAACCACTACATTATCGTATCCTACACTTTTTGTCATTATGTTAGAAGAATTTGAAATCATATGGCAAAATTAACCAACTGAAACCTATTTATTTTCCCAGATTGTCTGAATGGTGTAATTAAAAGCCTTACCAAACTTTTGGAGATGAAATTTCAATGTTTTTCTTTTTGCCTATGCACGTAATCACTTTAAAATGTAGTTTTTCAACCAAAAAGATAACATTTGGTAGTGCAATAAATTCACGTCCAAGAAAATATGAAGTTTTTATGAATATACATTCTGTTCACTCGCAAGTCGTCATGTTGTTGCAAAATTACGTCATTGGAGACATCACACATGCACTGCACATGTCAAGTAGTATTGCCAGTGCATGTAATTCGTCATACATTTCCAAAATGGTGATATGCTGTACAACAATGGCGGGATGCTTGAAGTTTAATTTGGAAAGAAGTTATTGCAAAAATAAAACCAATACTGTCTTGACTGTTTGTAAATAGATGTGCACTAACTAAGTGTAGGTTGAAATTGAAAGACCCCCTACAGTTCCTCTTTAACAGTGTTGTATGAGGTGGCAACCCTTTCACTATTTATACCAATACTAGAACAACTCTCAAGAAAATTTGCTTCTCACTTTAAAACTGATAACACTAACCAGCTCCCTGCAATAAAACATCATTCATGGTATTACACTAATTGAGCTGATGTCAAGTTTGACAATGTCCAAAACTTGACAACAGCCCCCAATGGGACAAACAGTACAAGCACCGTAAAATAAATTTTTCCTGAAGTGCCTGTTCATAATCTGTCAGAAAAACTAGCACTTCCAAAGGATTTACTAAGTCAGAATTTCTGTCATCTCAACTCTTCAAAATCAACATCACCTTTCTTACAAGATGCATGCTTATGGTTTACAGTTTGGGAGAATGCATGGTGCTTTGCAAAAATTTTCTCACAATCAATTACATTAATTTAAAAGTGGATATATGGAGTGAAAGGTGTTTAAACACGATTGAGATGTCTGCATTCAGATCTTGGTTATGGGGGTAATGTACATTTTTCTTCAAATTAACCCTACAATATTTCCATCATCAAGGAAATTTTGGGCAAGAAATGTCATTCACAATATCCTAGGTTCAAGGAGTTTACTTTTCATCACACAACTGACAACTAATTCAGCAGAGATGGAAGTAACTTGTGAAATTCACTGACACTTAGTGAAGAAAGGAATGGGTATTACCTGATTGAGATATAATATTAATTTAGCATGTTGTGAACCAAGGTGAAAAAGGTATGTCATTGGGATGAATGCTTTGCAAAAGAATAATAGCTAATAAATCAGAAGCAGCATCATATATTATTTCAAGTTAAATAAATCTCAAATATTTAACAAGTATAAGAAATTAATCCACGAAGTGTTAAATCTCATCCCTGTCATTCTGCATGGTCATTCGACACCCATCATTTCATGTACCCCCATCATTTCATGCATGGCCAGAGTTATAGGCAGTGAATTCAGGTTGCAAGTTGAGGATAGAAGTTGTGAATATTCACCTTGTTGAGTGGTCTGATGTACTGCAGGCATCCTGTATGCATCGAAATGTTAAAACTCCCGCATAAGTTCACATGTGCCTAGAAATCATATGTATCACATGTAATCAACAACAGTATTCCCAGATACTGTGTTCACATCAAAGCATTTCTTAGATTCATACACGCTCTAAATCTGGGCGTTTTGTAATACCCTGAAAAGCTTGTTGAACATTCAATTTTCTCTGCAGTATGTTTACATCTCAGGTCCTTATCTAGCCATGAATATACCACTGATTATAAAAATTATACTAAGTGAGGGTACTACCAACACATGGAAAATGACCAGACACAATCACTCATCACCCAAAACATGGTTGCATAGGTTGAAATACTGCGTCACGGTCACGGAAAAGCAAAGACGTAAAAAGCCATGTTGATACCATGTACCATCAGATCCTGCCACACTCTAATTATGTGCTATGATAACCACGACCTTTCAACTTTGAACTACGAAATCATTGGTCTAGAAGACACTCCCAAGTTGTACTCCTGCACCTATGTACCAAGTTTTAGGTAAATCCGACAAAACCATCTAGGGGACACTTTATCAGCACATTCTACCAATTCGAGCTTGTGACATTATCACTATTTTCAGAAAAATTTTCTATCATCTTCTTTACTCATATGGTTGTTTCACAACTCTAGGACATCCACACATGAAGATAATGCTAAAAACATGTTTTTTTTATTTCCAAGACCTGTGACCCTTGACATTCATAGTCATGAAGACACTATACCACACACCCAGCCACTTACCTTCTAAGTTTGAAGTTTATCCAACCTACAGGAGGAGAAGGTGACACACTTTTTCAGAACATTTTGGCCAATTTACCTTTGACCTCATGACCTTTGACCTTGTAACATCATGAAAATTTTCAGAAACCAAAAGTCAAATGACTTTGAGATTCCTTGCCAATATTCATAGAAAACAAAGGACTATACTTAAGAATGTTGAAGTTCAAACAATACTCTTTGTGGGATACCATGTCTACAAGTTTACAAACTATAATCTTGACAGACTTCAAGATGACCTTTTACCTACATTAGAAATGACAGAGTTCATCTCCTCATCAAGGTCTACCAATGTTAACAGCTTAAAGATCCAGCAACATTCAGTGGCAGATATAGTTCCTTAATCGGTTTTTATACTTCAACCACTCTAGTGACCTCAAATGACCTTTGATCTCCATGAAAAATGGTAGGGATCATTTACTTACAATGGAATAGCAACATGCTAGGTCTCAAGTTCCGGCAACGTTCAATTGCTGAGATGTCTATCTTAACAGATTTTCAGACTTTCACTTTTGGTGAACTCAAATGGACTTTGACATCCATGAACAATGATAAACATCAGATCTGCTTACAATGAACAATCTACATGTCAAGTTTGCACTTCTAGCAATTTTCCCTTACTGAGATACAATGTCTGCAATGTTTCCAAACTATGACCTCTACTGACCTCATGTGACCTCCATAAAAAGTGGCAGAGATCATTTGCTAAGAGCTACCTATGTTAAACATGTGAAGATCTAACAACATTTAGTGGCAAAGATATTGTCCTTCACTGACTTCTTCCTTCAGACTGTAACCACTGGTCACCTCAAATGACCTTTGGCCTCTATGACAAACAAAAGGAATCATCTACTCACAATGGACAACCCACACCCCAAGTTTGAAAATGATGAACCTTTATCTACCATTCACACTGTATGTCCAAGGAGTGTCAACAAAGAAAGCTGTTCTGAATTTGTCTTTCTTACTAATCCTTCTTTTCGACCTGTAATACATGGAGAAAGAACATATGGGGGGAGGCAAAATGTAGAGAAACAGACTAAAGGATACTCAGGCATATGGGAGCAATTGTCATCTAACCTTGACAAAATAAACAGGACACCATCCCCCATCCCCCCCCCTCCCCATTCAATGTTGAAATTGTTCAAATTTGGAATACCTTTGCTTAGGACAACATTGACCTATTTCATTCCAATCATGATCAATAACAACAGCTAAAGTAAACAGCAATCCTAGCATGTTACAGAGTCCTTCCCAACATGTGAAGCAGCTGGTTGGTTGATGTTTCAGACTACCTCAGGTCACACACAGAAAAATATTTATCACCAATACCATCACCTTGTTACAAATTACATCTAGCCATGGAGCATTTTAATCTCAATCTACTTTGCTTTTCTTCTTTTACACTGGACATTCCACATGCTTTACTAACCTCATCAATCAACGGTATATTTGTCTCATCAAATTGTGTCAGCCAGGAGGGACTATGGGCAGCAGACTGTTGGTTTAATAATACTGTGTAAGGTAATTAAGGGCTACTAATCACATTCATCTCCGAGCTCACTACTAATTCACAGAACACGACCTCCAAACCAATCACATGTGACAAGATGCGAGTCTCATAGGCCCATGTTGTGCTTGAATAATGTCCAACTCTTCTTTAGGAATCATAAAAGCTGACACGAAAGAGTGCCATTTAAATTATTCAGCAGGATGTTACACTGTGTGATAGGAGACTGGGTTCGTTTACAATCCTGGAATTCAGCAATGTTTGTAATTTGTAGAACAGTAATCAACAGCAGTATTTGACCCAGGGGAGCTGAATGTGTCAATAAAGTACAGACAGACACAGTGTAGAAATCAAAGTACACACGGTTGTAGAGGATTATAGTTCTCATTTCAGCAAGTTACATCTATTTATACAACTCTGCTGTAGGACAGGAATTCCAACTAAGTGTGATGGTGTCGGACTAGTTCTGCTTTGAAACTGATAAAGGAGAGTTATTAAACTACTAGTTAACCTTGCTTGAGGAGGATTGCCATCACTGTTCTCCACATCAGAATTGTCAAAACCCTGAAATTCTTCTTTCCTGAAACTCTAAGAAGTGAACAACAGAGTTATTTCACTTCTAGTACACGATGTATGTAATTTTAACTTTGAGAGTTTCAAGGAAAGTAGACATCAGTAAAGTTGCAAGAGGATGCATGGTGCATATGAGAGCCAGCTGGTCTCATTCACAAAATGTTTTGTCCTTTTCGCCTAAATTTGCACGATATTCTTTAAAATAATTTTTGTCTCCCCCAGACGCAGCCATGCGGTTTCCAGATGGTCCTGAACCCTCGACGGTTTGTACCTTCTCCACTAGTAGCACTGCGAATGAAGTCCTACATTTGAACAACCGCGAATGAAAACAGGTGTAATGAAATTTCTATCCAACAAAACAACTAGACATTGTTGATTTGTCACTACAGCAATAGTCACTTGCAAAGGTCTTTGAATCTGAAATCAATGATTCTCAAATACAACCAACCATTTACCCTCAGTGACAGTAGGGTACAGGTAGAGGAAGAGTCCTGAGCAATATATGCAGCGCATTCACATGGATGTCAAAATTTACCTAATAAACCAGCGTTTATCAATGAGGAAGGACTTCATTAAATCTAAATGGTGAAATGGTGTGAAGAATGACCTCTCCAGATGGATATTTAATTATTTATTTAATTACAGGTTTGCTAGCTAAAACTTATAACCTTATTATCCTCTGTCAAGCAGCCCTTGTTCTAAAAGGGAAATAAGGCGTTTGTTTTACAGAAAGGAACCATATTTCTAAAACCAATGTTTGTGGACACAGAATGATAGGTTATTCACGATAAGGAAGGACAGTAGCCTTCGTTTCAAGAAATAACTTTCTCACTGATAAAAATTCAATTATTTGTTGCTCAACAATAATTTGTTCACCCAAACTTTTCAAAATTCAAATGATGCATCTTCCGTTACTTGTCACATGCATAATGTTTCGAGGAGCTGAAGCTTTTACAGATGTTCATTGATGAGACCGTATGGTTTAACAGTGGATAAGGCTAGTTTCTTTGCATGGCATGTTGGTGTTTTACAAACCCCTATTTCCCTTTAAGACTACAGTAACAATTTGGGCGCTTTACAATCCGTGGCAGCTCCCTAGCTGCTTTAACAACCTTACAGGGGTGAATGGATGTGGTGAATGGATGTGGTGAATGGATGTGGTGAATGGATGTGGTGAATTTGGGTCTTCATGAATGGAGGATTGAATCGTAACAAGCAGATGACCGGTACAGTTTGATCAGGGAGCTGCTGCCTGGTTTGATGCACTACATTATGGAGTGTGCGATAATTAAAATATGTACATGCTGGTTCATGAGTAGTGCTAATGGGCAACCTTCTACATGAGCTTGATTACTTGGTTATTGCCAGTGATCAACTACAATGATGATGCCATTTTTACTGTAATATCATTCATTGACGATATGCTTCATAGGGAAAATCACATGGTAGATCTCACACTGAAATGGTGACTCAGGAGTGAAACTTTGAAGTGGAGAATATGTACAGGCCTACAGTAGCTGCAGTGGGATTCCACTCACTGCTCGATTGTGAGCACCATCCTGTTGCAGCACAAGATTGATAACTACCATTCGGAAAAAAAAAATTACCAAAACTCTGTGAGAAAATCATTGAATGTGATATTTTGTCCCCAAAAAAATGTTTTCATTTGAAGTCTAGTTTTCATTGACAAGAAATCACACGTTAGATTCATCGACCTCTCAAAACATATTCTTCCAGTATGGCGAGTACTCCATTATGACCATCAGCACTACTGAGAAGTGAAGTCAATTTATACTAAAGTAATTATCAATGATAGGTGTTGACATAACAGTTTGTAATTATACTATGTAAGGAACCAAATCATCTCTTCAACGGTGACGAAAAAATTCTATCACATAACACTCTGAACTTGCTGTAAAACCCTCTTTCATAGATGTTGGTGAAATTCAGGTTCTATTACAGCAAATGTCAGAGATACCACAAAAAAGAAAAGGGAATGTACAATTTGTCTTGTAACAGCAAGACAGTATACATGCATAAATCAGCACACAACTGCATCAAACATGGTGCTCTAGAATCACTTACAAAAGCAATTCAACTTTTGATGTAAAATCCTCAAAACCAAATCAAAACTCATTCATTTCCATGGCAACAAGAAAACAGGTTTTACAGGTTCATCCTAGGGGCTCTGTAACAATGCTGCATGCACTAGTATTGCATACTAGTATTGCTGCTATGTTGCTAGGGTCACTAAGGGATAAATTACCTGTTTGATTACCATGCAAAAAAAAAGGGTATTCATATTCAGCTTGCCTAAGCTGCTATTGTATATATGTCACCATGTGAGGTAAAATAATTATGGCAACCCACAGAAAGGTGTTATTCATCCATTTTCCTACCTTATCTTTTCTATCTTTAGATGTTCCAGACCCACAAATATTCCACTTTTTTGATATAAAATATACAAAAAAGCCGGAATCAATGACTTCCATATCATGCACAATGTCGCAATCACTGCGGCGAAGGGGTACAGATAGAATACACGATGCTTAAATGTCTTATTCCTTTGTACTCTTTGTTTCTGTGGATATGCAGTCAATTTGGTAGTATTAATAGGGACTATCTATCAATTACAATTTTGTATTGTTCCTGTCATGGGAAACAAAAGGGTACTTGCACAACCACCATCCACCACACGTTCAAAACCTTTTGAACCTAAGTGCTTGTGTAAACCACTGGTGAGGACACAATGTCAGAGGGGCCAATATTGTATACAGCAATGTCCATCCTGTGATAACAGTGTGATCAAGGTGAGACCACTGCATATTTTGGATTTTTGGTAGTATTCCCAGGCACCCCTCTGTAAGTGCTGTTAAATACTTAGTCCTTTTGAGACTACAAAGTTTGCAAGCAAAAGGAACACAGCAGTGCTGATATAGGCCACTATTCTGTAAGAAGTGCACATGAGCGAAGTTTAGAACTAAAAAAGGAACAAAAACATTACTCAAAATGGTCAAGTTTGAGCTCATCTTTGTTTACAATCGATGGACTGCCCAACTTATGTCTGTCTTTCATCTGCCACCTTTCACACAACAATGAAAACTGGTTTGAAACACAAGTTGCTAACGGTCACATCCTCTTTCAGTTTAGTGTGTGATTGCTCATGATAACCACAGGACAATGCACATGTTCTAAACATATTTACTGGAATGGTCAGGAAGGTAGTAACTACTTTTCGCTCTTTCATTATGTTCTTAGTCCTCTCCATAAGGAGTCTGACACCATCGTGATAAACAACCACAAACTAGCCTTACTATTGGCCAATATTACGAATGGATATGAGTGCACCACAAACTAGCCTTACTATTGGCCAATATTACGAATGGATATGAGTGCACCACAAACTAGCCTTACTATTGGCCAATATTATGAATGGATATGAATGCAACAGAATCTTTGGTGTGGAGATGGATAAACATTACCATTTCAAATTTCAGTGTAGGATATGTCACCGTAACTGTTTCTAGCTTCCCTCTTCACTAATATTACTCTCCCTCCCCCCTTACATTCCCGTCAGTCAATGGCACTGAGATACCAATGATATGCCAAACAAGGGAAAATGTCACCTGAAAATCTACTATGCAGCACAATTATCAGGCATGTTTGTTTACAATGTGGATTTACAAATTTTCTGTTTGGGAGAACTTCCGATATTTGGAAAATCCAGATTCAAAACAGAAAGTGATGACAAAAACCAGCACATTTAAGGCTGTAACACTCGGAGTGAGTGTTCCTGTCTCTGCTCTTTTCATATTCTCTTACCTCCCAGTACCTCCATCTAGTCTCAGACCCATCCATGCTTCTCACCTCTCTGTCCTCCCACCATTATGTGCTCTCCCAACACTCTCTCTTCCCTAAGTACTAAAACTTTGCAAACGTAATGATACTCATAAGGCATAATATCTCCAGTGTTATTTAGTTGTAGGCTATATCTCTGAAAAAGATCTATGCAGCAAATACTCTTCACACCGTTTTCCGTTTCATCTAGTTGCTCCATAGTATATAACAAGTATGTAAATTGCAATGACCAACGGACCATAATCAGCACTCCTTCTGAAGATATAGCAGACCCCTGTGAAGACTGATTGGACTCCTGTGGGATCAGATACACTGCTTGGAACCTCTTCTAGCATATTACTCTCAGGAGAACTTCAACAAAAAGAGAGAGACTTTCTCATGATGGATAAATTATGAAGCAGACAGTTTTTGCACAGGCAGCAGCTATATATACAAGTTAGTTCGTCTGGCTTGTGATACACATACTAGTGTGCAAGTAACAGGGTAGCAGACATCATCGTTTGCAGCAATGAGGCAGATGTTTAATAGAAACATGTTTGGTGTATATTGCATAGCAATCCCAGGTAGAGAAACATAATGCTGCAGAATTCTCTTATAATTTCACATCTTGTACCCAGCTAGTTCATGTGGATTAACAATCTACAACCACTGACCATCAGAAAACACTACTCAACCATCAAACATAAAGTTAACTAACATTCTTTTCTTCTTTTCTGGAGAGAGAAACCCTACCTTTACTTTCAGAACAGAGATGGCTTTTTGAACGTATTGCAACTTTAGTGAATTCTTCTTATCTCTCTTAAATCAATACACAATCGACCAAAATTCCCTCACTTTGGGTCTTCAGACTGCCATGACTCTGCCCTTTGAGGAGTGACTCCTTTTGTCCCCACGTCATTTACAAGAGCAAAGTGTTACCTTGATGTTCATCAAATTTTTATGTTCCTTTGAATAAATTTAGGGTCAGGTGGAATAATGATCATAGGAATACTGAGCACGAAACTCCTCCCATGCACTCTGGAGAGTTTTCTGCCACCTTCCTTCTGTCCCACGCCTGTCAGTCATGCAGGAGTTACATCACAACGTTTGTCCCAACGGAATGTAAAGGATTGTGAAAAGGCTTCTTCATTCAGTCATGACCTACTCACCCCTGACCCTACTCGCTTTCCATGTAGGCCTTACATTGACAAAACTAATTCCTGTATTGATGCAGACAAATTGCATCCATCAACCATTATATAGCAATCTTCACTAAGTCACTATTCTGGACTGTCCGTCGATAGATGCACTTGAATGAACCTCAATGCTGTGAGGGATGATATCAAATCTTAGAGCATTTGACATCATACACCATAATAACTCCAGAACATCACAATGAAATACCAAGATTTCAAAGCCAAGATCTCACAAGACTTCTAGGAATTGTTGAAAATGGATATTGTCTTAGACTTGCCCCAAGTCTCCCAAGATTGTCCTATGCCAGCTATGGCAGTTAATAGGATCCCTGTGGTTCTCTACTCCTTTCACGGACTGCCCCTTTACAGGTACACACTCCCAGCTTTCTACATCGAGTCACGGTAATCTTGTTACACTGTGCTACCGTCACCAGCGGGCTGTCCACGAGAGACTTCCATCCTTTGCGATCAGTGACGTCATATTTTCAGTTTTCGTGCCAGTTGCCTTTGCAACAGGCAAGAAACAGCAGAGGACTAGTAAATAGCGTGTTGAGGCACTCGAACGAAAGGCAAACGAGCACGGTGTTAGAATTGGTTTCGAGGACGATTTGAGCAAGAGTCAAATGTATGCATTAGTGAGGCAACGATGTGAATTCACCAATTTGTTGCAGCCAATGAGAAGCTTTAGTTTGTAAACTGACAGTCTTATCACCTTTCACACACTGGTAGCTAGGGGCATCTGTATTCATATTTGCACCAAATTCTGACTGTCGCACCATGTCATGGATTGAACCAAATAAATTGATGTGTATATAGGCACATAGACATACAGCAGGAGAGATAGAACAGAGATTTCAGAAATGTTTTGTTTTCAAGATTTCTTGCTTTCGAAGAACGGAAAAGTTCACCAGGTCAATAGTCACTAACATTAGTGCGAGTTAGTGCAAGTAGCGACACTGTATGTGCTCGTACTGCGGTAATATGTGTGATATACTACTGTTGTGCTCAACGTTCAGAGCATGATACGGATATTTTTCTCATTGAATGTCCAGGAAGAGTCATAAAATACTCAACGCTGATTGGATGATAAACAGCTAGTTATATTCAATATATTAATCCTGAAATTGAGATGAATAAAACGATAAACAAGTAAAACATGATGATATCAAAAGAAGCAAAAGATACAAGTCTCTCACACATGGCGAAGCCACTTCATTGAGCAGTCTGCTACAATATGTGTGTGTTTGTACAAGAACTATTAGAAATAACAGTGCTATAGTTTGGTAGAGCTAGCTGTAGCAGGAACTGTACGATTAGTGGTGTATTCAGAAGAACTCTTGAGCAAAGGCAAAAGAAAAATTCATGAGAGGTAGAAGAGAGAATGACATGAGAGACTTGAGGCAAGTCTTCTATGGTCTCTAGAAACTAAAATTTTCCACATGAAATTATCATGAATTCCAGCATTTACCAACAGTGGAAGGAAGAAATTGTTCACCTTTGTTTGATGTACACAGTGTAGTGTATGCAATCACAGGGGAAAAATATGGCCTGTATACCATCTGAAGCCATGTGTAACATTACACACACCACTGGCAATGTACATGAAAAACACAATTACTAACCAGCCTGTTTTGTCATTCAAAAGGTAACAGCTTTAAGAGAGGCTGTGTCAGTTGTTTGCACAACTAATAATGTTCAATATAGCTGTATTCTTTTTTTTTTTCTTTTTGCTTTCATCTTATATAGCTGCTGTTCAGCTAATATTTTCTGTATTGCACTCTGGTGCCCAGTGTATTCCACGCAATTGACCATAGAGTCCAATGGAAGTGCTTGACAAAAATCAATTACATGCCAGTGGGCTGTTCTGGCCCTTTCAGTTTCTTTCATGATGCAAATATGTATCACTGCAGTGCAAAGCTTGATCTCTCTCAAATTGTTCTCTCACATTCTTAGATCCTCTTTGATTAGCATTCATTACATCTTCAATATATCCTAAGCTTTAACATTAATTTGTGACATTTTATTTCTGGATTGAGACAGTATGGCCTGCATGTCAAGCTACTCCCCATTAACGACAACGTCTGAAGATGCCGAGTCCAATGAATCAGTCCACTTGGATTATGAAACACAGACTATGTCATCGACGACAGCCATGATGAACGTTGTTACGATAATTACAACTGGCAAGGGAGCAATGCCACAAATTGGAATCACATGGTTATCAGGAATAGCACATCATTATTACACCTGCTTGTGTTTATCACCTGCATAGTATGCAAGAAGTAAGAATACTAGACACATGTCATGAACCATATTAAAAAAGACACTGTGTAACAAGGATGTATACACTTAACATCTTTTACACAGTAATTCGTAAAGTTTGCTATTAGAACTTAATGTGTGAAATGTGTGAAAATTATTTCTCTAATGCTTGCAACTCCTCTTAAAACACCCATCCTCCTTGAAAAAAAAACAAAAAACAAAGAGAGAGAAAATGTAAGAGAGGAGTTCAAACATAGTTTTGGACACTGAACAGCTAGAATAAACACTCTGCAAATTAACCTAAAAAAACCCGTATTATAGCTACTTACAGAATGTTCTTTGCATTCTCTAGACCTGAAAACACAACATGGAAACACTAAGGAGGAAGGCCTGTGACATTAACATTGATGTCATAAACAAATTCCAGGAATATCCAGACATAGGGGTGCAGATTTTTCAATCATGAGATGCAGCTCCTACATTGAATGCACCCTACAAATGAAAACGGTTTATAATTCATTGACCATCATATCCACGACAAAACATACACACAGGAGCACTCAATTCATACTGTACCTCACAGATGAGACAAAGATAGTACTAATTTAAAGCAATATCCAGTTCTTTGCCACGCTGGGTAAATCTGGCTCATACACGATGCCCCAACAGACATAGAATGTTATTGAATTCCCACATTTTAGAACAGATCAATGTTGCAGCATCCACAGAATATTGTGCTAGTATTTTGTTTGTTCAATTTTTCCCCAGAATGGGCCAAAGGTACATGATGTTCTACAAACATCCAGTCCTCAAAATCATCCATAAAAGCTTCCTCTGGATGTGTGATAAATGCCAATAGGTATTTTCACAGGTGATTAAAAATCATTTCTTTACAAATGTCAATCTTGTGCTGGTAATAAAGGATATTTTCGTGTACTTTAACATCCCAGCAACAGACACTATGTAAACAAGACAGACCTGAATGCTGCATATATGGACATCCTCATGTGATTGTAAGTAACCTATTTGGCAGAAAGAGCTTTTTTTTCAAATGCTCTCTTTTTGAAGCCCCTCAAAGTTGATGCATCAGCAATGGAGTGACATATACCTATTTTAGAAATGGAAGTGTCCAAGCTTGGTTTTTCCTACTTTTGTATGCCAAGAGGCCTATGTGCCTGTGACACCAAATTGTGAATTTAACTACTAAGGGCAAACAAATATTTATTTGGCACCACTACTATGTGTGTTTGAGACCAACCTACAGAGTTTCCATGGTAACAACATGAAACGAGCAGTAATACAAGAAATGACTAATGACAAACCTGTTCTCATACAAAGATATTTACATCGAAAAGCTTTCAGTGCATTTGTTACGATCCGATGCGAATTCGTGCTTGACAAAATATATTTCATCGAAATTATCAATGTAAAAACAAAATCAACATCGAAGGTGGCCAAACAAGTATTTAAAGGTTAATCAATGCTGGACTGTGTATTAGCTGCAGGATAATGCATGATTGGTGGGTTAATGTAAGAGATGCATGAGGGGTCATGTCCAGGCCTTTCCTGTTAAATTTTTCACCATATACACTTTAAGACCTATAGGCCGATCAATAGGTCTAAATTATTTGTGCTGTGGAGTTCTCTGTCCTTAAGAATATCAATCTAACGGTTGTAAGGATACTCCTCAAGATGGCGATGGATTGCAGCCCTTAGTTCTCTAATGATTTGATTGCATAAGGAATTGTTTTTGGACATCTTCATACAATCGTCAAAGAAGGAAATCTTATTCAGGTACTTGGTAGGCTATCAAACTTTCAAAGGTGTTCAAAAAATACTAAATACACTTTTGCGGGACACAATTCTCTTAAAATATTCTCTGAAATTTTTCTGAAAGTTAGAGAGGTAAGACTACCATAAGTCAGAAGAATTACCACTGACAGTATCACTGTGTTATTGTTACTCGGATAAATACTTTTCAGCAGTCTTAGGCCCTAGGTCTACGTAATGTTAGATCTACGAACTTCAAATCAACGTTATTTCACTAGTGCTAGTTTCAGCCATTGCTTTGTGTAAGATATAACAGACCGAAAAAAAAAAACACTGTCCATCTACAGTTTTATCGTATTCATCCGCCACTGATTGACTGTGGTTTATCCACTAGGTTTATCAGCAGATAACCCACTGTCACCTGACTGAAATGGGCCAAAGGGAGTTGAGAATTCTTCCCAAGTACGTATGAAAGTATGTTAACAATAGTAAGTCACTAAATTGGTAGATCTGTGTTGCTTGTCATCAAAGTAGACTGAACTTGTGGAAACAGGATTTTCACATGTACAGATTTTGATCAGATTACAGCTTATAAATTTTTTTCTATCACAAACATGTTAATAGTCACAAAAATCAATCTGTTGAGAGGTCCTGTTTATTTTTTACTTCAAGTCAGTTTTCAGTGTGTTCTTTCTGAGCTACGAATCATGTATCCAGAGAGTTCTTGTCAAGTCGGCAAGCAAGTGGTCACAGGTACAGGACCATATTTGATTGTGGGGTTTATTGCGGGATTTGGTTGGAGTGATTTTGGGCTATGTATTCACGTGAGAAGCTGTCAGAAATGATGTTAGAGATCATAGTTTCATAAAAAGGGACACAGGAACGATATTGCATCAGACCATATCTTTTTAATAAAAAAAGTTCTAAAAATCCACCAACAGTCTAAAATCGGCCCAGCCGGTGATGAGAATCAAGTAATATCTTGTCTTACATGGCCTACGGCCAATTTCACGTGTAGATCACTTGTAAGTCAAATGACTTGTTGATTCTTTGAAAATATCAGCTGTAACTTTTGATACAATATTTACCAACCTTTTGCATTAGTGAATGGATAGTGAAAAGTTCAACCAGTATAGCCATTCTGACATCAGAGGTGTTTATGTAATTTAAAGGAGAACACCAGCAGATGCTGTGATAAGGTCATCCTTTCAGACAATCAAAATCAGTTGCATTTTTAACAAAAATTAGAAATTACTTAAAACATTTAAATTGCAATTATGACAAATGGTTATAAATTTGCATTAATGTAAACTGAGCAATGCAGGTGTGGAAACTACACAGCGACCAACATAATAAAATTTACTGTTTAAAAAATTAATGACATAATTTACGGAAGGACAAAGCCAACCACCATCATCTTGAACATGACATCCAATGTTTGCCTGTTCTGCACCATCATTGAAACCAATTATTTTTTTCTTACCAATTCAATGCTGACAGAGACATGTTTGTGAAGATTTTTGCTGATGTATACCTGCACATGTGACTGGATAATGGTCAAACCTCTGAAACATGCATTCAACAGCTATACCTCCTTGGCCTTGAAATGTTGCATTACATATCAAGTTTGAAGATAATGTAGTCACCCTACTAACAAACTATGTTCATAACGTTTCAAACATTACGCTGTGCAGACCACCAATGAAAATTGACAGGTCCAACTAAAGTTCAAGCAACTGTCCCTTTTGAGGAGGACTCGACACAATACGGCTTTAGACTTTGGTAAAGTATCAAAAAGAAAATCTGCTATGTAAGTAAAACAGCTTGGACGGTGATGTAATTCACAGTAAACAATGGTGATAGCTAATAGTTAGAAAGGTTTACTTTTATTCAGTGACACTTTCATTGGTGACCAATGTGACAGAATTCAAGCACTTGCACAAACAGAACAACAAAATGTTGAGTACATACCCTTCATTCCTTGAGTCAGGAATTTCTCTGTCCACTGGTAAGGCATCACTGCGGGCCTGGTTGAAGGCATGACGGCTGTAGGCATCTTTGGCATCATTTGGCACAGCTTTGATGGAAACATACTCTTCAACATCGAATGGAATAAGAACTTGGTAGAAATCAATCTATGGAAAGATTTAAGATGAAATAGACTTGAGTGTCAGTCTAATGCAGGCCTACAATACAGCACATTGTCACCACAGATTTAAAAAAAAAATCCTGAACAGTCTATAACAATGTAAGGTTACTTAAATCAATGCATTTTGTGGGGCATACTTCAGAAACTATTTTCACTTTCTCTATAAAACTCAATTGTTATAATCAAGGTGTCTGACTGAAATGCCTTTAGCTTTTCCAATTTCACCACTAGATTTTCAAATATGGTTGTCCTTCGGATCCTACTAAATACTCATTCTGGTAACGACTAAAATCAAAATCAAAGACATTATAAAAATTTGTGGGATATAGATAACCTTCAGTGGAAATGAACAATTCCTGGGACATTTTAATCAATTGATAAGTCACAAGTCATATGCACTTTGAGTGCTTTTGGAATATTCACAATTGATACGGACACACATATTCACACATTTGCATTTAATAATGAACATAATGAATGTTTTTATTTATTTGTTTGTTATATGTCTAGTAGATGGTTTTAAGGGTCTTAAATTTTGTCTAACGGATATCCTAACATTACATTCACCCCCACTATGGTCAGTTCCACTTCAAACTGAAAGGCTCATTGTCATAATTCAGTAGCAAAATCCAATGTTGTACTTTGAACGAGTTTGAATATTTACTACTGCTTCTTCAAAGGTCGAGGATACTGTTGTGCATGAATAAGTATTTACAAGGCACCTTGTGTGTGTGTGTGTGTATGGGATATCGGTGATCTGGCCCAACAGGGTCTGGTGGTTACAGTGTGTCATAAACAGAGACTAATGGAAGGCCATACTATATTATAACAAAAACAGACCAGGGGATAGTTCAGTTGGCCATCACTGCACTATTCTTGTGCCCATAGAAGAGACTTAAAAAGTGATTACATGCATAGGCAAAAAGCAAAAACAGTGAAATTTCATCTCCAAAACTTTAAATAGGCTTTTAATTGCACCATTCAGACAATCTGGAAAAATAAATAGGTTTCAGTTGGTTAATTCTGCCATATTATTTCAATTTCATCTAACATAACGACAAAAAGTGTAGAATTACGATAATGTATTGGTTGACACTTTTCATTAAAATCAACGGTGTGCTTCTTTGAACAAGCCAATGGGAAGTATACTAGTATTGAATATTCAGTTAGTCAAAACAACTCAGAATCACTGAGTCGCAATGTTGCGTTCAGTTCGTAGGTTATTTGTAAATACAGTGCTTCCTTACAAAAAATAATACTACAGTTACCAATACCGACCAAGGAGCCACGACTTCAGTAGTGTGATTTTGATGTACCAGTGAAACGTGTACTGTTGCATATTTATTATGGAGGCGCTTATAGTAAGGACGGTTAATTTCTCAAACAAAAGTTGTCCTTTCTGGATTAGCATGTTTCAGTCTGTCCGGTATTTTATCTCAACCATTCAACTATACAAACTTCAACACCTGGCAGGTAAACTGAGAAGTTAAGCTCATTTTGTTCGTTCTTTGTCTGTTACTGACTAGACAACAATAGAGTGAAGTTTGTCTTATGCATCTCAAAAACCTTTGATTTCATCTTGTGTTTTGAGAACACCCATTTGATGTACAGTACCAGATGTAGTGTGAGTAATGAAAAGTAGCAAGCAGATTCCCCCACATTCCACATCACTAGCACAAGCACATTGAAACTAGCACATAAAACATCTCAAAAGCTTTAATTTGACACCACACTTTGTATCATAGATGTTTAATCCTTATCCAGATATTTGATTTTGAAATTTAATGTCTCAGACATATGACCTTGAATCTGAAAATAATACTGCTAAGTATACACCTACCAGCCCCTCCCCCCCCCCCACCCCGCACCTTTGTCATTAGTATAGTGTCTCAGTATCTGAGTGCATGACAACTGCATATAAATGAGTTTGAATATACAAAAAAAATAACACTAGTGTCCATGAAGCATGACTGTAACACTTTGCATAGACCCTGAATTTAAAGTATAATGCAGTGCCTACATACCTCATCTTTGAAATCCTTAAAACTAACAAGCACTGAGCTGTAAACAACAACTTTGAGTCAAAGTGTCAACCGTAGTCTGTGCTTCATGTAAATACTCGGACTTGTTGACAACCTTTCAGCTGTTTGACTGTTTTGATCATGAATACCTAACACTGGGTTAAACAGACATAATTAACCTGATAACTTGACTTTGTATTAAAGAACAAGTTTGCTTGCAAAACTCCTTTGAAAGTTTACATCTGGTATGTATGATTTCAATACTTCCCTTTGTGACTATTGTACAATTTCATACAAAAGACTTGCTGCTGTGACATAAGAAACAACTGAGTAAATTAAGTGGAATAAGCAAAAACTAGTACAAAAATCCTAAACAATCAAAACAAATGCATTTCACCACAATGTTTTAGCAAAAGGAGAAGCCACATACCCCCATATGTATCTCCACAGTTATTTTATGAGTGCCACTACAGACATGGCAAGGTGAGAGAGCAGCTGGGAGTGAGGTATAAGAAAGTGACCCGTGGCGAGTGCGAAGTCCTTTCGCTCTGGGTCTAGGGCCCGCCATAGATACCCTGGAAGCTCTGAACTTCCACAAGCTCCCTGGTGCAATCTGAGGCTCATTTGTTACCCTTTCCTGCTAAAGTGTTATAACCATACTGGTTTTAGAAAGATCTATTATTTAATTTTAGTAGGGCAAAAAGACCAACTTTACATTAATAGCTGTCATGGTCTTTGACAATTATTCCAGGCATGAATATTAGACTGCAGAAGTTAATCATAGTTTGTAAATAATTTGTTTAAGAAAATCATGATACATGTGTTACAGTGCAACTGACAAAGACAGGAATGAGTTAAAGAGTTTAGGGGTGTCAATAACTGATCTCTGTATTAACAGGAGTGACTACTCCTTGCTTCTTAGCACTTAGCCAGCCTCCTGTGTACTAGCCACCCACGTGTGTTTTAAGCAATGTTTGTGCACTCGAGAGAGTAAGTTTCTGTGGCGTCATTGCGAAGATCTGTTCCATCGATTCAGTTCATCAGCATATCCAACAGCTGAGGATTCAGTACATGCAGCACACGTACTATACAAACTTTACAACGTAAGAAACGCACTGTATGGTACTGGTGTACGTGCTAGAGTCCATTGATAGACAAGAACTCTAGTACCTGCACATGCATAGCAACTGCAATTTAACTTTACGTACGTTCAGGTCAGTGCGATGCATGATGTAGATTTGCATGGTAAGTTCGGTTTTCATGTCAGGAATTTCATCCACAAATCTGGTGCTATTCTACGTTTCCCTCCAAATACAGCCGTAAAATGGTGTGATTGTGTTAGCTGAGCATGTGAGTGTGAGTTTTGACTCTGAGGTGTGTGACACACGCCACAGGCGTGAGACTTGGCATCTCTTCCACTGCTGTCACATACAGAACTCGGACAATCCCTGGGTTGACAATTATGTGTACAGATTACTGTATAGGTCTATCAATAGTGTTAAAATTACTGCTGTAACTTTGGGCTATGTACCTACTACTGTAAGTTGAACTAGTTTAAGTGACCTTCACTAATTAACTGTGAAGGTCAATTAACTATTTAACTAATTAACTAACTAATTATCTGTGAAGGTGTTCTCAAACTTTCAATCCATGTTGACCATGACTGACAGGTTCTACAACTGTCTATCATAACCAACAACTTTAAGTACAAGTGATTTGACATGCATTGAAACTGTTCACACATTTCCAATGTAAGACCTTTCACCATGCTAACCTCAAATGACATTCTACCATAATGCCATCATGGTATTTCTAAACAGTGCAGAATTTTAATCATTAAAATGTTTCAGGATTGCTGAAAAATAAAAAAATTAACGAATCTGAGTATTCTTGAGATTAGGATTAATACTTAGACAAATTATGACTTGCTAAAGTACAATTGCAATGATGCCCCCCCTACAAAATTGTTGTTTGTGACATGGCAGGCTACCCACTCATAGTACAGTCAAACCATGATTTCACCTTTCACCAACTACATTTCAAGTGTGTATACCAGTGGCACAACAACATGGAACATGTAGTGTTCATCACATCATTTTTGGTACTAGAACAACTTTACTTTGGAAATGTCACATTTTCTATGACTTAGCGATCATAAGAAAGACAAACCACTGAATGAATTGCCTCAGGATACATACCAACATTAAACTGGATTTGTTTAAGCTAAACTGCAAGTTTATAAGCTAGAAAAAATGTTGTAAATCTTACCACCTTGAACTTAAGCAAGTTTTTTCCTTTACTGGGGTGTAGCACATTTCAAACCTAGTTTTAAATAGCCGGATTGCATACCACTTAAGTTGTATTTCAAACACACTGAAGACAAAATAAAACAAACTTTAGTTGAAATTTTAGGGAAAATTGTAAAACAATTTGCCACATCCCAATCTGCATTATACTGTAGGACTCACTGACACTCAGGGGCAAAGGACATTCATTTATTTCATTGTGTGTGCATGCAATGGCATTAAATAATTTACATGGTCTATGGCCTCAATCTTCCTGTAAGGCTTTTCTACCCAAGTACAGTAATTATATCCATCTTTTTGCTTTAATATCTGAAATTAAAGTGAAATAAGGCCTTTGGTTGACAGAAAACAACCATACTTTTAAAACCAACATTTGTGGACATAAAATGATAGATTATTCAAAATGTGGAGGGAAAGTAGCCTTCTTTTCAAGAAATAAGTTTCTCACAGATAGAAATTCACTTATTTGTTGCTTAAAATAACAGTTTGTTCACCAAAACTTTTCAAAATTCAAATGATGTATTTTCCGTTCCTCATCATATGCACGATGTTTTGAGGAGATGAGGCTTTTGCAGATGTTTATTGGAGAGACTGAATGGTTTAGTAATAATTAAGCTATTTTCTTTGTATGCCCTTTTGGTATTCTAAATGCCCTATTTCCCTTTACGTCATTATAAACACATCCAATGTTTTATACTGACAGTATTTCTAACCTGCTCACAAAACTGGAAAACTGCTTTGAAAAACACATAACTAAATAAAGAAGACTTAATTTTGGGTGTTGTCTCTGTCAAAGTTGGCCTGGATACTGAGTAGTATGAACAGCAATTAAATTTGCTACTCAAAATCTATCAAGAAGTCACTTTTTGAAGGAACATATCTAAGCCCTATACAGTATAAATACCTGCTGAGATTGACAAAAGTACAAGAGCTGAAATTTCAAACATTTAAAGGGACACAGGGCGTTTGTTTTACTGAAAACATCCATACTATTAAAATCAATGTTTGTAGACACAGAATGATAGATTATTCAAAATAAGGAAGGAGAGTACCCTTCTTTTCAAGAAATAAGTTTGTCACAGGTAGAAACTCAGTTATTTGTTGCTCAACACTAATTTGTTCACCCAAACTTTTCAAAATTTAAATGATGCATCTTCCGTTACTCATCACATGCATAATGTTTTGAGGAGATGAAGTTTTGGCAGGTCACGTTTATTGATGGGACTGGATGGTTTAACAATAACTAAAGCTACTTCTTTTTTATGTCATGTTGGTGTATTCTAAATGCCCTATTTCCCTTTAAATGCCACAGATAGCATGGCTTCATATAGAGTCTTGTACACTGAGTGTGCATCAAGCCTATGTGATTTATATGGCACAAATACAATACCCATCAAAGTAAGAAATTGACTTTATGAAATTTATCTTTTCATCAGTACTGGCTTATACTAAAACGCAACAAAGCTTTGAAAGAGTTGCTTTTGTCAAAGTGTCCAATCACTGTAGGGGTCAACTTTTCAAACCCTTTTTGTTAGTTCTACCCAACTGAGCAAGAGAACAATGCAACATTTAAATTTGTAAGACCAAATTAGAGTACAGCTCAACAAAGTCCAAATAACTTTTGCACTGGTTGCTTTTCAAAGTAAAATGCTAATTAGTTTAGTAGGCCTAGCACAACAAAGAATACCCCCTGTAGGAATGGCACAACAAAAAAACAAAAACACTAGGGATTGAGACACCATTAAAATTTACCACTCAGTATGGAACAGTGGTGAGAGGTCGAATGGTTGCATGCATACCTGTATAAGGAGTGAAGTGAATACCTGCAAGAATGTTTTGACTCTAGTTGTGTTCTCTGTATAACTGCACACTAGGGCCTGCATGTGATACTCATAGATGCTTTGCAGCTGTATCAAACCTATCCACAGCAATAGGCAAATACAGACACTGAACTTTTCTAAGGAAATTTACAGAATTTATCAATTTTAGAGGAATGTAGCTTCTGAAATAAGACACATATTAATATTAAATTAGTAATACTAAATTAGTAACAAAATGTACATGCTATGCATTTAAGTTTCCTGAACAAACTTTTTACTGATATTAAAAAAAAAATTATGGTGAAAAGGAATACCCAAGTACCATAATACCTGTTTAATTCCCCATGGGCACTGACCACAGTATGGCTAGACTTGAATTTTGAAAACATGAGGAGGTAAAACTGTATCACAACCTTAAAGGAAGCCATCTTTCTACAAATTCAAAACTTTGAATCTAGGTAGTTAAAGCTTCTGGGATTAACAAACAATAAAACATCATTTAAACATTTCTTCAAGTAACAGGAACTCAGTAATTTACAAATAGCCTGCTATTCACTTTCACAGGTGATGAAGTGCATGTACGCAGTCACCAACATGGCTAGGTTATTCGATAAGTTGAATTCACTTAACATTTAAACATGTTTGGATATAATTATTGCAAATTTTCTGGAAGCTACACAGATCATTTGTATTTTTCTTTCAAGATACACATTTGAACATGCTTAAAAGATGTATATGATAGTTTGCATTACATGAAATGTACAACACTTTAAGTTCTTAAGCAATACTGAATGATTTTTGCTGACTAAACTTTTGTAATGCTATAGTCCTACACTGTTTATAGCAAAGATTCTACAGCATCACATGCCCTCATACATACACAGGGCATCTTGCAAAAGAAAATGAATGTCACAGAAGATCATGGAAATTGCAATTGCCAATTATGTCTGAAACAGAAATCCATGAAAAAAAAGGAAAGTTGAATATGCAAAAAAAAAAAAAAAGTTGAAAAGTATTGAAAAACCAGTTTGTGACAAAGTAACATGTTAAATGGACAAAGTAATGAGCTCCCCCAAACCATCCACACACATCTCTCATGACAGAGGAATCTTTTCAACATCAGGCAATGTGTATCGTTCATATTTTAATTACTTTTAAAGCTGGAATATGACATGTTCTGGCAATCACCCAGTCATCTATCTTCTTTCTTGGTCAGTGTTTCAGGTAAGAGAAAGTAGGGGAAAAGATCACCTGTCACAAAATCTGAAAGAGAACTATGCATTCATCTTCCAGATATTTGAATATGAAAATTGTCTTGACATTTTTGTTGGCCCTACAAAATTCAGGCTCTCCAAGAAAGCCTAGCCATCGATCACCTTTACTTGAAATCAAACAGACCAATGGAAATGGATGAATATTCATGTATGCAAAAATGGGGCCTAGAAAAAATTTTTTTGTAGTGGCCATAACATATTTGACTTTCAGTGGCAAGATATGACAAAAGTTTTAGCTTTATAGCTTAAAAGTGAAAGGGGTTGAACTTAAACATTAACACTATCAACAATAATACTAACCAAAGAGCAAGTCATTACTCAAAAGGCAGGCAAGGAAGAACATATATGCAAAAAAGTAATTAAAATACAATCTTCAAACAAATATTTTTAGTTTCAGGTGAACGCTTTTCTGAGAAGTGGCATTACTACCTCCTCAAATTTTTCGAATTTAAACATATACTGCCAGGGTAATGGTACTAACATTAACAAGGGACCACAAAACATGGTTCCTATACCAGGAAAATTTACTACATGTGGTACCTACATGATTTAACTCTCCATCTCACACATTGCAGATTCTAGCAAACTTCACCAAGAACATTAAAGTTCTGTGTGCACTTCCTTTGAACTGAAATAAAAATGTTTGTAGAGATTGAATGGTATTATGGAATAACAGTTGTCAAGGAAGTATTTGTTTATATGTCAACCAGGGACATTGTTGCTAACATCTCTTCCAGGGGTATCTGACCAAAATCTAAGATTGCCAGAGTTGACAGGAAACAGGTTTTTTCACATTTTAGGCTGACCTGCAGACATTGAACTTTGTAATGAGCTGAAGAAACTGGAAAGAAGAAACTAGAAAATATCACAAAATGCAGACACACTATAAATAAAAGTCATAGTTACATTATGACATTAATTACTGAGGTTAAATGGGCACAGTGTTAGAAATAGTTTGCCGCAAAAGTAATACAAGTTTAAGAGTGAAAATCTCAACTTTCCCAGGCTGTGACAGTTCAAAAAATTCAATGAGAATACTTAACTTTTAATGCATAATCAGTTCAGATGTAAATTAAGTGATTGCATAAATAGGCAAAAAGTAAATAACTAAAAGTTCATGTCCAAAAGTTTAGGATGTCTTTTCATTGCACCATTCAGATAGGTGGGCATTTCAGGTGGTAATTTCTGCCATATGATTTTGAAGTTTTCTATGGGAATGACAAAAACTGAAAAAAACGATAATGTAGTGGTAGTAAATTTTGTTCAACTTAACCATGCACCACGCTTCAATGATCAAGCCAATGGGAAGTATACAGGAAATGAACATTCAGTCATTCAAAAGAGCTAAATGATGAGACCTAGGTTTTTTTGTATACATATGCTTCTTTACACTAAATATTACAATTCCTGATACCAGTCAAGGACTGACAACTTGAGAAGTATGTGTTTGATACTCTAGTGAGACCGGCACTGTTCCACAGTTTGCAAGCGCCTAATAAGAACTGTTTTTTTCTTTGTTTTTTTTTTCAAATATGATCCTGCTTTTACTGGTATTACGCCATTTCTGTTGCTTGTCAAGTGCGTACTGTCAATTTGATTCATTGAATGATGTAATGCATTAATGGACAACCTCACGTGTGCATTTGATAAGCAAAACAATTACGATTAAACATAATTTTATCCTTCTGGTTTTTCTACACATGTACAATCACTTTAAAAGCCTTTTAATTGTCCAATCTGTGGACCTGTTCATGTTACTTTCATGTAATACAACATTTTTGTCCTAATTGTCACATAAAAATACTGCTAACTTCAACTGTCCAGTGGCACTTTCAACAGCCATGGCAAACATTGACAATTGCTATTTTTTTTCTTATGTAACACTTTCTTTTGAAGGGTTGTTATTGTTGTTGGCCTTCTTTTTTTTGTGCATAATAGAGAGGTGTTCCATGCTAGGTATAAATGTTGAAAACCAATGATTCCATCAACCATGAATTAGCTTATTTTCATTTTATGCAAACTGTGCAAAAATGTCAAAGTTTGATAAACTTGAGACAGCCCTCCAAGTGACCCGTATTTCATAGGGTTTGACCCACATTTGAACATCCAAAGTTGCTGACCCTTCCAGCTCTAATAAGAAACCCACATATCAAATCTCCGTAGAAATTCACATGAACAAAACATTCGAGCTTACTTCCACCTTAATACACAAATTCACTGAATTACCAAATCTCTAGTACATTCAGCTTCATGTGCTGAAAAGCAAGCTTGTGCTATTATGACATGAACTAATTTGCATGCTGATGCTTCCAAAACAACCCTCCCCTTATACCCCTTCATCATTCAACCGACTGATGGGTCAAGGTTGAACCTGCGTCTTGCATCACTGAACTTGGGAGCAGCTATGCTGAAACCTTAAAATGATTAAAGCCCCACCAGGTTATTTTTAAATCCTTGAGAAATATAGGGCCTAAGCTATTGCACTTGAATGTCCAAATTTGCTGTTTTTGAGACCTGTGTTTTTATCACCGACCTGATTTTACAGAGCAAGCAAAGGTCAAGACAAATTATAAATTACCAACCATACATGTACAGCAATAAAGAGAGTCCATGTTTGACTTACTACATGACTTAGAAAACTGTTATACTTAATCAGCATGTTCTAAGCTTTCATGACCAACAATTCCCTTACAAATTTTACTTCCGGGTAGACTCCTTTTTCAACCAAATACCAAATTTACAGTCAGCTTTGTGCAGTTGCCTTAAAAATCTTGAACTCCCTATGGTGTTTTTATACTGTTTAGGTAAGTCCATGGGTAATACTTAGCTCCCTGTTAATGGCCCCTCTGTTGGTCACTAACACAGGTTTGCATGTCAGAATGATGAATAAGAGACTGAAGCAAACCTGCAAGGGCACTTTGAAATTTACAAGCCTGTAATACTTCATATGTCACTTTTTTATTTTTTAAGGTTAACAATACTTAGGTACTGGTACTACACAACAGAATAGTGTCCTCCATCACCAAAGATCTATCAGGGAGTTGTAACAGTAAAGCCCAGGATTACAGTAAGTTTTAAGACTTTTGTGCTGCCATGTTGGTCCCATAAGCTCCATCGGTATCCCAGAGAAAGTGATATATTGGTAGATTGGCGAGAAAATACCAATTTATAGTGCGGGTACTGTCTGCTGTGCATAGTAACAAGGTAAAGGGCAATGTTTGAGTCCTAACAGAACACAAACTGGAGGGGAATACCTCTCGGTATTAACTATATGATAATCAATTCTACATATATTTCATCAGGGTATATTATCAGTATTTTTCCTAGATTACATTGTTGTCATTCCAAAACTCACCTGGTTTGGATATTTACGAACGAATCACTTACCTGTTTCCTCACAACAAATACATTTGGAAAAACTTAGTCTACAACTTCCACAAGAGAGTTTCCAACATCAAAAAATTTTATGTACACTTGTGAAAAATGTCCTGAGAGAGGGTTAGTGCAAGTATGTATCCTTCAATATGTAGCGACATTATTTCACCATTGGTATCATTTACCACCTCATTTGCTATTTAGTAAAATTGACTGAAAGCATTTGGCAGTATATTCACCAGACAGAAATACTGCAAATTTGGCCATGAAAATTCTTTGCTGAATGATTGTTACATCAGAGTCTCTTAGTTTGGCATTTTTTACTGGTCAATGCAAATTATTGTGGCCTGAACAGTGTGTTAGCAGCATGAAATGTGTGTGACGCACTAACATGCATGTATCGGTAAAGTCTGGCCTAACAAAGAATTACTGTTTATAGGAGAAAACGAACAAAGTTGACTAAAATATGGCAACAGACACTGATTCAAATATAGGGCATTAATCTCAATCATCAAATGGATACTGTAAACATTTGCTATGAATGACACAAATCTACCAATATGTGGAACATGGTTCCCATAACTTCTCTAAACAAAACGACCAGATGCATAGCATTTTCCGCTTTGAATCGTTCTTTCAAGGATAGCACAACTGCTGCTGATACAACTTTATCTTAGGTCACAATTATCATAAAGTAGGCAATACAAAAGGTTCAAAATGATGAACTATACTTATCTTACATGATAATAAGCCTACATGGAAACTTAACAATCAGTCATTTTCTGTCTGAAAGCAGTTTAGTTTATGCATGAGAGCCTTTGAACTTTTGCGCTTTTACCCTCGCCAAGAAATCGGTGGAGGAGTTAACTCTGGCAGTGTCAGTGATGAATACAGATTTTGGTATGACAAGACAATTCCAAGCTGTTGGGGAGGGGCTGAAAATTGCAAGACACATACTACTAAGGACAGAATAAGATATTGGTTCTTTGCAATTACAGTGCTTTTGATAATTGTTCAAAAAGATTCTGCAAAAGAGAATTTCAAAGTCTTTTGTATTGCACTGGGGGACATCATTTGTGACCTAACTCCACCATTCATGACAGGTGCAGCTGAAAGCCAGGAAATTGGTGGAAAATGCTACTGTGATAGCATCAGGGATGTTGTATTTATACTTGCAGCTTCATTGTGTTTCTTCTTAAGTAATTTTTTTCAGTGAATTCAAATTGACACACATATTTAAGATGCCTGAGGCCACACTTTGATCTTGTAACAAAAGCAAAACCAATCACTCTAAAAAAAATGGCAAAGTCATAGGAAGAGCAAAGCAGCAGAAGTTTGGGGGCAAGTTTCGAGAAAATTGTTGAAGTGATTGCATGCATATGCAAATTTCGGTTCAAATGTTACATCTTTAAATTCCACTATTCAGACTACTTCTGAACATAAATAGGTTTTAGGGGATCAATTCTGCAATGATTCAGAACTCATAACATAATTATACAACCAATGTACTACTTGTTGATAAAGTGGTTGACAGTATTCATTTAACTTAACCGTGCCCTTCTTTGAACTAGCCAATCGGAAGAACCCAATCCATACCATGGATCATACATTTTGACTGAGTCTTAAGACTTGTACTTCCTATTACCTTTCCTAATGTTTGTGACCATAACCTGACCTTGCCATGTATATAGGTATAATATCTTGAGACACAAATGAAACCTAATAAAACACAACTATGGATTTGGTGAAAGGAAGTACACTAGTAATGAATATTCAGTCTGCTAGATCAGCTGATTGCTGACACCATGATGAGCTGATCAGGTTTAAGTTACAAATGGTGCTTTGGTGCACTAGATACTACCATCCCTGTTGCTGATCATACTTGAGTAGTACGTTTTTAATACACTAATGAGACCTGCACTGATATTCATTATGAAGGCACAGTCTTCTATAATAAGATCACCACTTTCGTGTGTGTGTGTTTTTTTTTAAATAGATTTCACTTTCCTTAATTTATGCTGTTTCCTCCGCTTTAAAAATCAGTACTTGAACATTAATTGAATGACACATTCCATAAATGAACAGTCTTGCTTGCACATAAGGTGATAAAGAAAAAGTTAACAGCAAACATCTTCAATGGTCTGCTAGTTTTTCCACTTAGGCCTGCAGGTACAGCCATAAGCGATGGTACATAACGTACAACAGTAACAGTTAAAACAACATAATATCCTGGTTACATGTAACCAAACTGTGTTCTTTAATATGTAGCATCACATTCGGTAGTAGTCTCAGCAAATTTTCATGTTCTCTTGGCCTCTGAGGATCAATCCACCTGAACATTGAACTTGATCTGCTGCCCCAAAGATGTTCCCAGCAGGCAGTTACTTAGCTATTCATGCTGACTGAGATGTCAGGTCTGTACTTTATCACTTCTGGGAAGGATCTGAATTGGCCATTACCACATTGCTGAAATAGCCCAATTGAAACTTAATTAGGCATGAATTTATATCTTGTCAGACTTGCTCAGGTAAAGTCTTCAAGATCAAGGGTACATGCAAGAAAGACACCTACGAGGGGGATTGAGATCAGATTAGTTCATGATGTCTCTAAAATCCCCAACACTGAATCAGATCAAAAGTCTTGCAGTTTTATTTCCCTTGTTTAACTTTTAATGTTCATTTTCAGGAAATCCTGTCTCCTCTCCCACATGTTGCAGCTACAGATGGCGAATGACAATCTTTGTAAATTTGTTAAAGGTACAAAACCAAACAAGGATTTCTGATTGTAACCTTCCTTCTAGCATTCGACCATGAAGTTCTCACAATGAGGTAAATTTTCAGGTAAAGTGACTGAACAGCTGAAAATAATCTTGGTACATATCAACCATCACCATAAGTTTTCAGCTTAATGTGATCAAGACTGGTTGACAACGTCTACCTCGCTGTTCCGGAGGGTTACTGATCTCTGTGCTAATATCGTTTAACATTTCAAAGTACCCTGTGATCACATTCCGTCTTGAGAGTTGTAAGTTCTTTCTGACACAATATTGTGAAGCATTTTAACAATTATCATAATTTACCCATACAATAAATAAGTTTAAAGATGTTGCTATTAGGAAAATTAGCAACTTTCAGCTGATAAAAGACCATGCACCCAATGAAATATATTCTCATTTCAGATTGGATGTACTCCCAAAAGAAGTATCTCACATAAATGTCAGTTTTGACAGCTATTGTGGGCAGAGAGCTGCCAGTGATCCTTTGAGGATACAGTATCTCTATTTTCCCAACCACTCAAATTGATTGATATTACTTTCAAAAATAGGGAGGAATGGCCTGGGCAAATGTTATTCTGGTTACTTTAAGATTTCCCCAGTTACAAACAACCTGACATTTGTTTCATTTCAAATTTATTAGGATAGAATTTCCTCCTCCCCCCAAAAAAAACCCAAAAGGAAAACATGCCACAATTGTAAGGACTATGAATAAAGGTTCACATCTGTCAAATGTCAAGAAACTGGTGCCACACTTTCTTCAAATTTTGGACACCACTGTGGATCTGAGCTTCAAATTCTCAACTTCAGATACTTCTAGATCCACAACTACTGCTGTACTGGTAACATGCTTTTATCTGGAACCTTATTATTGAATGATGCTGTATTCTATGTCTTTAGTGTAGTACCTGTATTGTTGCTTGTGTTCTGGAGCAATACTTCCTAAATTTTGATAAATATTCATAAAATGTACCCTAGGTGTGGTGAGAGAGCTGAAAAAAAAGACACAGCAGATCATATGTCATTTGTACACTTTTACTTCCGATGTATGGACTCAGAGTTCTTTCTCAGTGGATATTGCAAAGCACAGTAAGGTGTCCAAGATTTACTGTTGCTATTAAATTCTGACAAACTAAAGATCTAGACACACAGTTTATTGCTTATTAGCTTTCCACTGGGAAAACTATTTGCGTTAAAAGTATTCCCTATAGAATTTCTGACATGGCTCAGCTACATCTATATATCCCCTGTCTATAGATGTACCAATGTAACATCACACTATAGCCCATTACTTCACAAAAGCGGTCTCTCTTGAGTTTTGTTTGACACGTATCTGAGTGTACAACTATAATGAAAAAGTCATTTAAACATCCATATTGGAACCTCTGAGTTTAAACTGGTTCATGTTTTGTTAAGTTTCATGATTCACAGCATGACCCACATGTGGATTAAGTTTCCTCTAGTTCAAAGTCCTGTTAAAGATGCAATGTAGTGGAACACTTTGAGTGATTGTCTGTTTTTGACAATGAGAATGCATCGTTAAGCCATTGTTCAGGTAAGCTAGGCAACATCCGCTTACAGTATACTGATAAATCATGCATGACATAACATGTAAAGCACTGTATGGTCCTACTTACACACATCCAGTCATGCACACACAAATTTTTCCGGACAGGTTCACTGTGCAGCTTGCTGCCTCATTTATGGCCACTCTTGAGGGACTTACGAATAAGGTTCAATGTGCTTCTGCAAAATTGCATCAACAGGTCCACAGTCCAGCAGGGTTGGTGGATACATGTCTGGATGAACACCACTGCACATTAGCACTGACTTACGATACCTGAAGCTTCCTTCTATAGCTTTTGGCCATTTGATACCTTAGGCCTCTAGTTTTGTAACTCTGTAATTGATTTACACTACGGACAGTATATCCCCTATCATGTTATCACTACAAAAAGGTAGCCACTTTGATCTTGAAGCAAACTGTACAGTTTATGTTTTCACCTTCTTTTTTATTTAATGTTCTGAAATTTTCAGCTACCAAACTACTGAAAATATACCTAGTAGAAAAAACCACTCATGTAGCTAATTCAGACAAAAATTAGTGTCAACTGTCAGGCCTGATAAATTATACCCAAAAAAGTATGAAAAGAAAAAATCATTTGACGTTTTTCTCCTTATGCCCATGGTAGGAAAGTGATTCCTCTTTAATATGAAAGATCCTAGAATGGCATCACCTAGGAAGAAAGCGGTAAAATGTCCACTGAGAAGCGAAAATTCAGTCAAAGTTATAAACTGTGCTGCAGGACCCACACAGGCAAATTTTGACATCAGTATGGATATAAAATAGTAAATAGAACAAGCATACCAGAATATGCTGAACGTCAATTTGGACAGTGAATTGAAACACCTGTTGTAATGGAAAAGGTATCTGACTAGAGAAACTAGATCAGCACCAACGGTGCAGAGGCTGGTACCTGAATATGCTAAAGGTAACATATACACATCAGTATATCATATCATAATCATAGAAGTATCATGAATCACCAACATTGCATGTATAAGAAAATCTGTAGGACTGCATAAGTTGCAGAATATCATAAACTAGAGGACAAACAGTGTAGAAGTTGGATTTTAGTGAATAAATTTGTGATACATTTAACAGGCACCACCACATTACAATGATTATAATTGTATCACTTTTCAAGTTTGACATCGCAATAATTATGAAACTCATTTTTGTACATATTCTACGTGGTTTGTACTAGCAGTGGGCATATGAATAAGTACCACCACATTACAATGATTATAATTGTATCACTTTTCAAGTTTGACATCCCAATAATTATGAAACTCATTTTTGTACATATTCTACGTGGTTTGTACTAGCAGTGGGCATATGAATAAGTACTCATATGGAAAATGGTTGCAAATTTTCAAAAGCCGATTTAAATCATTAATCACTAGCTCATAGTGTTCATTGGGACGTGTCACATGGGGACTACAGTAGCTTAACAATTGATCTGTGAGGAAAAGAGCCCTTATAGGAACCTTGACACAAAGTTGAAAGGTTTGAGAAGACTAACTGAATTAAATCAATGTGGCCTTTAGGGGACATCCCTATGTTTCGACATCTCTATGTTTCGACAGCCCTGTATTCCAACATCTCTATGTTCCAACAACCCTATATTTCGACATTTCAATATTCCAACATCTCTATGTTTCGACGTCTCCATATTCCGACAAAAATTTACCTTGGCGCCGAAAATAATACACTTTGCCGCCGGAATTAATGCACTTGCACGCCGGAAGGAGTTCTTTGGCGACGACAAAAATGTACATTGGTGCAGACAAAAACGATACTTGGGCGCCAGAAAGTACTTTAGCACTGCCAAAATACACATTGTGTTCAGCATCAAAGTATATTTTTAGGGCATTGAAGTACATTCTTTACCGGTGCCAAAGTAAGCTTTTATCTGTTCCAGAGCACACTTCTATCGGCGCCATAATACATTTTTGGGGCGGCGCCAAAGAACACTCTTTATCAGCGCCAAGCGCTAATGCACATTTGGCACCAAAGTACACTTCTTATTGGCGCCAAAGTAAATCATTTGTCGAAGCATAGAGATGTCGGAACATAGAGAAGTCAGTATAGAGTTGTCGGTATATAGAGATGTCCAAATATAGATCCCTAAATGAAATCTCTTTATTCAGACAAAAAATGTACTGTGGTGTCGATTTGTTGGAAAACGGAGATGTCCGAACATAGAGATGTCAGAACATAGAGATGTCAGCACACAGAGATGTCAAAACATAGAGATTTAACCACCCCTTTAATGTGTAGACTTACATGTACCTCCTCAGACTAGACTGAGTTTGAGTTAGGACACAATCTGACCCATTGCTCGATTACTCAATTATCGTTCATGCACGATAGTGATATTTGAGATGCTGTACGATATTTAAACGAGGACCTTTAAAGCAGGAGGAGGAAACTTTTGTAGGAGTTAACAAGATGGGCTGCAGGGCCCACATAGAACCATGCACACCCTAAGATAGACCACAAACAGGGTATCATTATAAGAAGATAGCTACTGCTGGTTCAATTGACTATATAGAATGTAACGGAATATGACTGGGTGTGAAGGCTATAGCTGCAACGGTAGTAAACTAAGGGTGCTTTTAATATACTATATCCTGATCAGATCCACTGATGTTATCAGGAGATCATGTCACCAGGGGTAATAAAATGAATTGATCCTGATGCATGCACACTTGGGTCCCACTCTGATTTTCCCATGCTTGAACCCCTGATGCAGCTACAAAAGTTGTTTGGAGATGTGTTCTGCACAAGCATTGATCAGGTACGAGGCAGACATAAAAGAAAATATATGGTCCCTGATATTTTCCGTTAGTTAACCATGCCAGGCTCGGTGTTGAGTGCCCTCTATGCCATGCATATAACATGTGTTAGTATACTAGTAAGTACACAGTATATTCATACCATAACAGAACAGCAAACCAAGGTATTCAAAAGCAATTTAGGCTAATGAGTTTGTGCTATTCTATGCCAATTCTGTATGGATTGTACTTGTTTCAGGAGTTTCAAACATTACCTATGACTGCCATCACAGAAGACAAACAAAATGTTAAGGGTAAATTGGTACCACATACTTCAACATTTGAACAGAGAATCACTGAAAAAATCACAAATGAAGAACTTCCACTTACATTGTAGATGCTCATTATGTGACATATGAAAAGTGCATCAAAGTGTATCAAAACTCACCTACAATGAGAATGCGCATGTCTGTCCCGGACATACACAAATTTCAAATCAAGCAAATATTCTCGAAATTTCACACTTTGCGATAAGATAAATGCAATGCATGTGCTGCATTGTGTGAGAGTAAAAACAGCATAAGACACTTCACGGAATACAGAGAATACACATGTCAAGTACAGAGTACACCAGATATCTGGCGTCACTGTTGATGCGGAGCATTTACACTAGAATATTGATCTTGACATGGGGATCAGATCCTAGGCCCTGCCAGCATCAAAACAGGAGGATCTGATCTGGGACTGAACTGCGTTTACATTACAGATGTGATCTCGACCTGCAGGATCTGTACCTGACATCGAGATCTGAACCAGATCTAGTGTAAAAGCACCCTAAATATCTCAAAACATAAAATATTCAAGTGAAATGGTGACTATATTACCATTTCTAACATATTTGAATGCAATGAAGTTAAACTATAAGTATCTCCTACCTAGTTACACAGTTCAACTTCTTATAGACCTACACTTTTATGGAGGGAGGTTCCAAACATTGGATGTAATTCCTGTGCTTTTAACCACATTGTCAAACTGTCAACCTGATGATCAGCCCGTGCTGTTACAATACAACTCTATTTGGACGGCCTCAACAGGTGGTTTGTGGGGGCTGTTCAGTATGCTATTGTGTCCTGTTTACACTTTGAAGTCACCGGCCTAAATAAGTAATGGGCTAATCCATAGGAACGTGTGACCCCATTTTAGATGATAAAGCATCTGACCTTGTTAAGTCAACATCATAATTTTGAAGATGGAAAAAAAGTGCCAGAAGTAGAAAACAGTAATTAAGTTTCCACTATCCCTAGTATTTGGAGGTATTCATGGACCTCAGGAAGATCAGGAAAGAACTTGTTTGTCACTAGTTTCACAGACTTAGAATGCACCACAGTTACACACTGCTCACATCCTCAAAAGATCTTTCTGAAGTATCTGAACTGCAGGGATGTAGCCTCAAAAGAAAAAAAAAACCTTCAGGGTATAGAGATCTTGCAATATGTATCAGAAAATGGGTGCATACATTAAAATGATACTGTGGCCTTAATTTGTATCTGAGTCCATCACAAAAGCAAACTTTGTTAACAGCTAATCCAGAATGGCAATAAAGAACTTTGCTATGGGCCTGTTGAACTGTACGGCAATCACCATTGGTCACATGATGTACATTACCAATATCCCACCCTGATTTTAATGCTGCTCACAGAGGCAGTAGTAACTAACAATATATTAGAGCCACTGAATACAACAAAGTTGCAATTTTTCCTCTTCTTAGTTTGCATTCTTAACCCATTCTAAAAACAAATGGCAATTGCTTGCACTCTCCGTCAAAAATTGCCAAGACAAGTCAGAAATTTCATGCTTTACATAACAAAAACATGAACACTAATAACCCACTAAAACTTCCTTCAGAACAATATGCCATCATGGTAACACAAGACACCACCAACTGAACTGGTTCAATGACCATGGTGGAGTTTCACCTGAGTGACCACATTTTTTTTCACACAAATAAACCTTATAGAGGAAATGGCAATAATTGCTATGAATACTAGACCTTCAAGGGCCAGGGCAATCTGACCGATAGAGATAGAGTCTGTGGCACCACCTCAACAATGGATAAGAATTATTTCTGACTAAAATTTAATTAACCATTTCAAAGTTCAGTTTATTCTAGCAATGGCCACTTTGACCTGAGCTTGTTGAGTATGCAGGTTAGAAGACTATGCCTGATCATGGGAAATCAGTCTATAAACAAGGCATCTAAAAGGCCACTACAAGGGGGAAAATATTCAAAATATCATATCAGATTATCATTTGAAAATTCACCATAATATGCACATTAAAGACTCTAACTTCCTCAATTACATTCCTTAGAGCAGGTCTCCATTGTTAATACCAGGAGAAATATTATGGGGAGGTCATTCCTTGCTGCAATATTGAATCATTTCACAAGCATTTTCAACTTTCTGCTGCTGGTTTGGTGT
Source organism: Stichopus chloronotus (assembly GCA_021234535.1). Classification (NCBI taxonomy): domain Eukaryota; kingdom Metazoa; phylum Echinodermata; class Holothuroidea; order Aspidochirotida; family Stichopodidae; genus Stichopus; species Stichopus chloronotus. The sequence goes on from CM037843.1 coordinate 26,182,486, forward strand.
GTAATGTCCACAAAATTTAGAACAAAAAAGAAACAATTCTAACAACTTCAGTAAAAAGAGGTGATGCTAGAGATCAGCCATAAAAATTAAATTCTGCCCTTCCTCCCCCTCACCCACCTTTCCTCAACTTGATCATCACCTGTACCCAAACAAAAGAGGTTATACCTGGATCACGGAGGGATGTCAATGTGTTAAGTTTTTTTTTCCTTCTGACTACAGTACCTCAATGATTAGTTGGTAAAATTGGACCTACAGGAGGAGCACTGATGTGAATCTCACTCTAACCAAGGTTCAAATTGCTTAACATAGCTCCTGCTTCCTTCTCCAAAACGTAATTTAGTTTTGGTAATTCTTGTGAAATTGTGAACATTAATGCTATAGCTATGATTCGATACCCTTCCACTATCAGTTCCTAATTCTCATTGCACCATCTTTATTCCATAGATGGGACATCAATTGGCATAATATATGCTCCCTATATCTTCCATTTGGCAGTATGATGCACATATTGAGCCCCTCTCCAGCAGATCATTCAGATGCAGGTCACAGACTTGCAATATTGCAATGAAATAGTGACTAAAGTAACACAAAAGTCATAAATAATACCAAACTATTTTGGCCAAGTAAAAAAATTAGTTTGTCATCCCTGCTCACATGCTTTTTCAAGTCACACAGAATTTTTTAGTACCAAAAGAAACTAAAAATGTCACATCTCGACCTAAGAAATCATTTTTCAAGTCTTTAGCATTATGTCTCTCAACGTAGTACCCATACATAGTGATGAGGCAATGTAAACAGAACGGTGCTGCCAATGGGCCTGTCAGAGGTTGCCTAAAAAGAGAAAGCCTGCATATATAAATTTTCTGACAAGTTAGGAATAGGATGTGACGCTAGTTTCTAGTTTCTTTTATTTTTGTCAACTTGGCCTTATCAGACTGGATACTTGGACAAACTGGAGTGAATCATTTCACCCCAGGTCAACATGACCTTAAGCCAACGAATATAAATTGCATAAATTAAAATATCTTTATGTTTTTCATTCTTTCATTTAAACCCATTTATTTCAAAATAATGCAAAAAATTCGCAAAATAACACATACAGGTACATTTGATTTTTTAAAACAAATTGATTTTGATGAACTTACAAATGAGAGAGAAAGAAAGCTGAAGGCTTTAAGTCGTAATGGCCCATGAACGCTACCTACAGAGGCTATCAGTTGATCAACTATTTTGAGGTCAGTTAAAACTCAAATTTTGTTGTCCTCTTTTGCTGGATTATGCCAGTCAGGCACTGTACAACTGAGTCCACATTGCAGCACAGGGACTAGGCTAGGCCTTTGCATATTTGGTCATGTTCCATTTGATGACTGTGGCAAGTACAAAGAACTGAATGTTAAAGAAGTTCTAAGAACAAGTGGGTCCTCTGGGACACACACAGGCAGGCCTACAACTTTTCGGAATAGGAGGACCTTCAAAGTCTAAGTGGCACAACAAAACGCTAGCAGTAGCAGCCAATGCCTACCTGTACTGCAGGAGTATAGATCTACGAAATGGGTTGGATTCATTCGAAGGTTGCAACGCTCAATAGATTTGCCAGTCCTAACAAAATGAAGTTACAGAGATACTTCTAGAAAACCCTGCAGAAAACCCGTGCCTGTCTTGAGTCTAAGTTAATTTTCCAACTTATTATCTCAAAGGCTATTGCTCCTTAAGACCTTTGCTTCAACAAAAATGGACTTACCGACTGTGAAGTTTGTTCCACATTTAACAGAAGAAATGTAAAGGTGCATAGAAAAGTACATCCAAGCCAAAACCACAAACGTCTTCTTCGCATGATGATGAACTTATGATGATGATCTTGTTCAGATCAACTCACACACAAGTAGTTTGTAGGCTAATGTTCACATCCGAACAGAGAGTGATGTTTTTATTTGTTTCATTATAGTTCCTTCCCTGGTGTATTATCACATAAAGTAAAAAGATTCCCTCAGTTTACCATATTAACTGCGCCGTAACTTGCACAAAACACAAGTCAAATCCATCGTCTAGTCTTCGTGCGTGAAGTTTTAAACTAGGCCTACAGTATAACGTACGTCAAGTGTCCCATTTCATTTGGTCCACTGCGATGCTAAATATGCTGGGTAAGTGGGGAACAGAAAGAAAATTTGACAAAAAGAGTCACAAAGTTCAAGATTTGTCACAAGTCCTTCAAGCTCAATAATCTTACTACAAAAACAAAAGCAAGGCTTCAACAACTTTCAACAATGAAGGTTCCCGCAGTGTTTCCTCTTTGCCAGAATATTATAACAAGTTATGATTGATGCACGCAACGGGCGGTTCAAGCCACGGTGCACTTGGACAGAGAAAGATGTGGAGCATATCAAGATTATTATAGTACAGTACATGCAGCGTATTATCTTTGAGCGGCCGTGCGGCCGGGCATCAGACAAAATCAGCGCAAAGTACGTGCGCATGGCACGTGACGTCTATGCGCAAGATGCCTGTCTAGCTACGACGTAGGCCTGCATAATATCTATGCGTAAACCCCAAATACCACATGCAAACAGTTATTTCTGAACAAGACTACGTTAACAATGTATGATTCTTGTCACAACTCTTAATACTAAAATGGTACTAAAAAAAATGAGCAAAAATATAAAACTTTCGGCGCCTAAAAAAGTGACCCCTAATGCCACTTTTCCCTACCAGATATTTTCGTATTTTGTTTATATTTATGCGTGATTAACATCGGGCGGAATAAAAAAACAATGGGGGGCTACAAGTCAACTGGACTACAGGCCCAAGGGAGATCTCTAGAGGCCTATATAGGAACCCCTGAGGACTATATCTAAGCGGAGCGCCACATCAGTTGGCACTGAGTGTTCAAGAAAAAGTCTGGCCTCTACAAGTTACTCACATGGATGGAAATGACATATCCCTAGTGTTTTAAGCTGTATTTACCCTGCCTTAAATTAGGCATACATCATAGGTGTACAACTGAATTAAACACCCTTTTGCTTGATTTTTTTCTGCAGTCGCACTTGACAAATATTTTCCTTTTTTCGTGAGAGAGAGGGGGGGGGGGGCTAAACATGCTTTAGTGCCTCACTGTATTAGTGAAGCGACTGAGTCCTCAAGCCACTCCTCTGCAGGTTCCGCGGGCACTGATGTTTATTCTGCTAATGACCTATACACTCCTTTTAGAGGAGGGTCTGGCATGCTAACTTTTTATTCCCACTGTGATATGAGGCACCACATGAGGCAAGAAAATCGCTCTGATGGGGCACCATATGAGGGGGGGGGTGTGTAAAATTGATAATTGATGTAAAAAGTACATCAGACATTCCCACTAAAAAAAAAATGGCAGAAGAGTTTTTCAAATTTTGATGCGGCATTGCAATTTAAAGGAAAAGTGCAGGCTGGTAAAATGGAAGTTGTTACAATTTTGGCAGTACCAATTAGGAAAAAAAATAAGACAGCAGAATCAAAGGCAAGGCAGACTATTCTGTGTGTGTCACTTCACACACCAAGCTACACTTTAAAGTGTGGCGCACTCACATCACAGACCAAAGCTTCACCAAGCAATATTCTACTGTATTCAACTGTCTCACTGACACTCCATATGTTATCTATATTTTGCTGTCAATTGTCCATGCAGTAGAATTTTACTCAGCATGTAGACCTAACTTAAAATAACCTAAAGATTCAAGAGGGAAGCTTTGGATTTCTTTTATGGTGCCATTTCAGAAATTGTGAAAGGTACAACCCTACTGCTTACAATAAGTCTAGTTAGGCCCTTTCAAGTTTCACATGAGTGCATTCAGCAGTTACTCAGTTACTTAAAACTCAGTTTCGACAGGCTTGTACTGGCAGAAGTTCATGAGATGTGGTACCATGTGAAAAAAGTGAATGGTCACTGAAACCAACTTGAACTGAATAATTCACTCACTAATGTTTATTGAGTGTTACATGAGTATACCCTCTTACTTTGCACATTTGTCATTAATGTATAAAGGAAACTTGACATGTAATTCAGTGAATCTCACAATACACCTCGATCAGTGCCACTTTAAACTTGAGAAGCATTATTAAATCACCTGGTAGTACTAACTGGGATAAAGTTGTCTTTGGTTTAGCTAGTCTCTCCTCTAGCACACATGTTTTTTTTTTGTTTTTTGGGGGGTTTTTTTTTTGGTTTTTATTCCTATTGTAAGGAAGTATTCACAAGTTGTCCGAAAATTGTATAGGATTTTGCCGATTCGTTTAGAGTTGGGGAATATTGCCTCAACCTCCTGCAAGTACGCCTATGTACGCACACACAAGGACAGTTCGTGCGTCAAATTGGGATTTCATGGAGAGGGAGCCCAAACGAATAATTTATCAGTCACAGTCACCATTTTGCGAAAAATAGGCTTACAAAGTCTTCCCTTAGCAAGAGGTTCTATCATTGACCACCTCAAACATGATGGATTAATGAGAGTGTTCAGCTAAAGAGGGTCGACCCCTCCCACCTCCACTCAGGCCAATAATCCTTAGTCCAGAATATTGCTGAATGGTGCAAAAGAGTCCTTGATGTACGAGGTTTGATGAAATTTGATTAAGTTTTGCATCGTTGCAGAAAATTGCAGAAAACTTTAATTGTTATGCACGAGGCCCTTCCAAACTCCATGATAAGAAATTTACATTTATTCCCCGATTTAAAATACCGAATATATTACTATACATATAGTGCAATACAGTTTAAGATGTTGTATTCCGTGCCAAAAAGCTCTTTATTCAGATTTTCTTTGTCTCTTGAATATGAAATACTACAGTTGGTGAAATTATTCAGATCTGAGCGAAAAGTGACTAGAAAGTGACCGTCATATATTTAGGATCATACCATAGAAATATGTTATCACTATATATTGGTATGGATCATTTTCCTTTAATAATGCAGATCATTGCCAAACATATTGTGCAACCAATTTGAGCAGTGCATAGAATGTATAGGTGCCTCATGATTAAAAATAAAGAAGAAAAATATTGGAAATGTTCTCTCGTCCGAACGGAAGCATATATAACGAACATGCAGGCATGCACATTACAAGTATCTGCTATAGGATAAAGGGATGTACAAATTATTTCCAATGCTGCTGGTGTTTTTCCTTCAAAATCTGTATACTATTGATTACCCCATCCAAGCTTGTGAATTGTGATTCAAAGGTGATTTTATAGTGATTTCAGTGAGCTCCAATTTGCCACTTTACCTCCGTAGTTATTCATAAAAACTTTCATTTTGAAGTTCGACGCACTTTCATTGGCGCTGGCAGGCAGGCAGCATTGAAAGAGGGAGACAACACGAATTTCACGAAACAACCTCCTGAAGTCAGAAATGTGTAAACTTCGGTTTTTATCAAACAAAAACTGAAGAGAGGGGTCAATGAAAAGTGAAGTTTTGATGATGTCACATGAGCTCATAACATGAATATCCTTTGCCTTCACTGTGACATGACAAGTTTGAACTAGTTTCATCAATAAAACTTGCACAAATGAGGGCGTTTCCGAAAATCCTAAAAAAAAAATATATATTTCCTCATGTCCCTCTCGATTCCCGGACTCCGTATATACCTCTGCCATCGTTTGGTGAGTAACGGAATGGAATCCCTCTCAAAAAAGCTCCATGCTCTAACTTATCATAAATACATAGGCTATATGTTTCCCAACTAACCTTCCTGCTCTCCTCCGGCCTACTTAAAAAGGTACATATGCCATGCAAGTTTAGTATGGGCTGTAGCAGCCAATCCTCACATGATATCATACATGATAAGGTTTCATCAAGGAACAAACCTTAACCATGATGGTATGACTCAGTATCGCCTCATGTTCTATCATGCAGAAAAGGGTTTTCTCGAGATATACTTTTAGCACATTATGACTCAACACTGTTGCTATACCTCTGTTCGCCAGTTCCTTTCTATTGTATATTAAAATAATATTGAGTGAGATTGTGTTTTCACTGACAGTGACGGCACAAGGACTCCGAAAAGGAACGGGCTAAATGGAGGACAGAAAAAGTGTTAGGAAGAGGAAAGAGTTCGTAACTGGAAATTGTATAGCGTGAGCTCTATGCTGAGGTCACAATTAACCCGGCGTCAGGCCGATTTGTCCGATGGAATTTGAAAGTTGAGGATCAGGAAGCCCCATATGTGCTCGTCAAGGACCCTATACCGTGTTGATCGTGGATGAACACCGGCGAGATTCGCCTACTCATTCGATAAGTGTCCAGAGGATATCGAGGCAGGGGTGAAACCAGACAATCGCCAATGCAAACCATGCAAACCCAAACCTGCTCCCGGGACCGCCATTTAACGTCCCCATCCGACGGACGAGAGTGTATCCCCCAGTCTTTAGCCACTTTCCCAAAGGCTGGGAGGGGTAGAGAACCTGTCCAGCTCAGCAGCCCATCAGCTGTACCAAGCAACCTGAAGCGGACAAGAGCTAAATCGGACAATAGGAACCCAAATAACCCCCTCAGCACCACTGTAAACAGCTTTATTGAACAAGTCAAATTTGAATCCCCAGAAAGTTTTCCAAGTGGTTCCACCGGGATTTGATCCGGGGACCCTTTGATTGCAAGACGGATTTCTAGGCATTGGCCGGCGTTTACAAATCGGAGAAAACTCGGCCGATAACGCTTACACGGACGGGCACATTAAAAAGGGGTCCGTTCGAAATTCGCAGGGCGCCCGGATAGTGACAGGTCGATTTTCTGGATATATGCCCAGTCATGAATGGTTCTCGGCCAGTCTCCAGCCGGTACTTGTCCGACACTCGAACGACTCTCTCCCGATGCCCCTACGGTCCCGACGGATACTTGAGGACCAAACGGTGTCCGGATGGGCATCGGTAAGATGTGCTAAACGGGCGAAGAACCGGGCGAATAACAATCGGAATCCGGTGGGTATTTGGCAGTTTGAAAAGACATAAGAAAAATTCATGAAATAAGAAAATTCAAGTTCTAACGGTTTTTCTCTTCACTGTGGCGCTCTCTAAAAAATGGTCCATTAGCAGATCATTCTTTACCATGCACAAATCTATTAAACAGGTTATGCGTCTACTCGATTTTTTAGAAAGAAAGTGCAAAAAGTTATGTAAGATGTATTTTAGAACTATCTATCTTCTTGAAGAGGATATGGTAATCAAGGAAGCTCTGAAATACCCGTATAGATTTTCTTTCATATCTTAGTCTAGCATATTTTATGACTTCAAAAGATGTCAGGTATTTCACCAGATTGTGTTTAAGGTTATCGGGTAATTGAAAAAATTCTCAATAACTCTGAAATGCCTGGCAAAATTTTTCATATTTCATCCTAGATGCGACGATAGTCGGAATGTGTGAAATACCAGTTGGAATTTTTCATATCCCAGTCTAGCACATTGCATCTACGGTTGTATCTGGTATAGGTGAACAATTTCTCAAAAGTGGATGGGGGACACTTCCATCGTTACAACCCTTTCCCATGCCAACCATCACTCATCTCATACTTTCCCCACCTATCAAAATACTTTATTGCATAACATTTCTTTCTCATCAAGTTGGTTATCATTTACAAAGTAATCGGTACAAGAAGCAGCTGTATACTTTATTATCCAAGCATCGTCGGTTGTAGCAAAGTAATAACAACTAATTGCCACTTAGAGTAAAAATTGTTGGAACTTTACTGTGACTATAATTTTGTCGAGAAAAATTGATTGGAATAAATGCAAAATATTGCACCAGATTTTGTCTAAGGTTACCTGGTAGTTGAAATTTCTCAAAAAGAAAAGAACTGTTACCCTTAGAAAGTGAAAGCTGTTGAATTAAATTTTCTGGAAAGGAAAATAGCAGAAATATTCTAGATAAAATCGATCCAAATTATTGCCATTATTCCATGACTTTTTATCGTTAATCGAGAAATTGCAGACATCCTGTTTTAAGGCTGGCCACACGCAGCTCAAGTTCACCCTAGAATTGCCATTTACAGGTTCCCTGCCATCTGGAGGTTTTGAAAAGCCAAAATTTGTCAAGTACGCTCCAACTAATGGTGGTGCTCCTCTTAGACAGTAACTTAGTTCAAACGATCGCTGCCTCCTACTATTTCTAGGTGCTGGTGAGCCAAAGTGTTCATCAAAAATATATTGGTCATGAACTAAAATAAATAAATAAATAAAAAGTAAAAATAAAAAAGTAAAAGAGTAGCGTAGCTTATTATTGGTTCTTTTATCACCTCAAAACACTGATTTGTATTACCAATTTTAATAAATTGATTGTTCTTTTCGCATGAATTGAAATTTCTATATGCTCCGCGGCAACCAATGGTGGTGCTACGCTCAGGGAGTTGCAACAGACTTAGGTAGTAACTCCGCTAGTGCGTCACAAACATAATTCGGGGAAACAATCCACCCCCCAGAAAAAATTCTAGGCACCGATGTGCCAATGGGTTCAACCAAAAGATCATTTTTTTAGTACGCAAAACAAAACAAATAAAAGATCTTAAGAAGAGGATGCGTAATTCTTGTAACACCTCAAAAAACATGATATGTATACTGTACCACTTGTAAAAGATTGTTTCTCCTTTTCACATGAGGTGAGGAATTGCAGACATAGATTCATATTTCATGGCTGGGTACAGTCAGCTCAATTAAGTACACCTGGGATTAAGTGCCGTTTTCTGAGGGTTTTAAAAAGCCAAACGTTATCTTGTACGCTCCGCGCGAACGAATGGTAGAGCTCCGCTAAGACATATAGTAACGTCGCTAACAGGCCTAAGTTACAAACATTATTCGGACAATCTCAGTCCCAGCCAAATCTAGGGGTCGGTGTTCCTATGTGTTCAGATACAAAGTTTTTGCCAAGTTCCAACGAAAAAATGGAAGACGATGTGCAATTCATTATTGTATCACCTTAACCCACCCGACATGCATTACAATTTTTCCATAGACTGATTTTTCTTTTCATATGAATTAAGTAAATTGCAGACATGCATGATATACATATTTCAAGACCGGTACATGCATCCCAAGTACACCCGGATAGTGCATCTGCCATCTGACCCCACCCTTCCCCAACCTTTTTATTTTGTTTCTTTCGCCGATAATTTGTTTACTTCACCCAATAATGCTCTTTCGTAAAGACGTACTCCACCCCTTTAATTCCTGTTAAATCTCCCCTCCTGAGAATTGTGTTCCTCGTGTCTGAAACTATCGGGATAGGGTCGCCACATAGTTGGAACAACATCCAGCCTGTCGTAAGTTTTTACCTTCACAACCCCCTAAAGATGTGACCCTAGCTCTGTCTCGCGCTCGATGCCATACACTATAATGATGACGATGATACTTTGTAATATTAATCTTGGTTACTTGAACGCAAAACTGGGGTACACTTTTTTTTCGAAAGGCTTATTTAGTCAATGATCAATTTTTATATTTAACTTGCTTGAGGTCCAGAAAAAAGTAACCTATCAAGTGACACGCGTAAGGTGCCTCTATATAAAAGCATATATCACAGAGTATAGTGCCTTGTGCGTATAGCAGCAGTCCTCGTTACTATTGTCTCATTATTGTTTATAAGGTTCATTATGTGCCAGGCGCGTCTTGTTTCGTGATGAAACTCATTAATGTCAGATCTATGATGGGTTTCCATAATTTCATTGATAGCTGGTTATGGTTTTTAGTAAATCCACTGATGTGTGAGTAAACCTTGTATCGCAATTTGATGCATCCTATATGAAACTGCTGGAGACTCTCCTCGGGGTGCGACTTCATTTCTTTGTGCAATTATTTTCTTTAATTTGTCCAATAAACGTCCGTTCAGCGACTACTAGTAGGCCTACAGGAAATTATGCATAACTTGCAGACGGACGACAAGTTGAGATATTATTAAAACGTTACACACACTTTCAATGCTTTGCCCTTTTTTGATTTAAATAATCAACCGATACGGTCGTTTTAAAAGCTTTGAAAATTCTTTTAAGGCATAGATAACAGTCAAAATTTAAGAATCAAATGATGAATTACATCCTCGTGTAAAGGCTCTACACTTAATTGGAGGAGAACATAATTTAGTGTAGTGCAAAAACTATTGAGATGGCTTCCCTGAACGCTTATTTTCAGTACTGATAATCACATGAGGATACCAACTGATGATCGATTTTGTCACCGTTTGGACTACGTTTGCTTGTGTTAGAAATATGCAAACGTATTAGAAAAAATATCTCAATTGGAGCCAAAAGCCTGGTAACGCAACTGTTTCCAATCTAAGTTTGGGATAACAAAATACGCACACCGATGATAATCATAACCGTGTGAGCGAACAAATAAGCCAGACATTGGCAAATTGTTTTTTGATGAAAGAAGCAGTTTCGACTCATCTGAACTGTGTATTGTATTCTTGCGTAGTTGAGGCAGATTGTCACCCAGGTTCCAACCCCAGACCCTAACAGATACAAGATTGCTGCAAATCGGAGGGCGCCCCGACAATAACAAATTCCCACGCCCACAAATACGGGCTTTGTGCATTTGCAGTACCACACTACGGACGTACAACCATGTACCCAGCTAATATCATATGAGTAATATGCACTGTTCTCCACATACTATGCGTGTCTTATGTATTGCGGTTTGTGTGTATGTGTGTTGTATACAGTATTACATGTAATAGGCCTACGTATTGCCGCGAATTCTACGAACAACAGGACAGCTTAGAACAGCGGTAAACAAACAGCATCTCGCAAATTGATGGTCTCAAAACAAGTGATGAGCTCAAGAAGTGAACATTGTCTCGTGGTTATGACCTAATGTCCTAAGGAGTTAGTGTTTGTAAGTGTTAATAAAAACATTGCCAAAATATCCGCTTTCTTTGAAGAAACAATAACGATTCTGTGTATCGTCAGATAAGCCTAACGTTAGGTCTACCTAGCAAACGTGGTAACCGTTAGGCTAGATTATTTAGGCCTATGATTGCTTGACATAACTATTAACTGAGCGTAGGCCCTAGGGTAGAGGCAGTAGACTACCTGTGAGTAGCGCACTAATATGCACAGTGTACAGGTTCTTGTGTAACGTATGCATTAGAAAGGTTACCCCAGTGCTGCACCAAGTACTATCCATGAAAATGATGCAAGTGCTGGCATTAATTAGTATTATACTAAAGTCTCTGAGACTAGCCTTACGCCCTTAGCTGCAACTACTGAACTAGGCTGTTGTGGGCCTAGGCTAGGCCTAACCTATAGACAACATAACAAGTTGAAGGACAAAGGAGGGCAAAAGCCTCATAAGATACCCTGTAATCCTAACCCAATCGGGCAATCTGTTCCACTCATTGACAACTATGTGAGAAGCTAAACTTTCTCACATCAAGCCTAGAGAAGCATTTCACCAGCTTCTGACAATGACCACTAACATGGGAACTAGGACAAACTTTTTAAGTAATCACAATTAGAGAATTCCTTCAAGATAGGAATTTGAAAACCCACAACACATCTCACCTGATCCTTCTTTATTCAAGAGTAGCAAGTCCCAGACATTCTCAGACACAAATCCCAGGCGTGAGAATGTATTTGTGGTAGTGTTTTCATTGATTCCTAGAACTAGGTACATGACCACGAACATGGGAATTAGGACAAACTTCTTAGTGATCACAATTAGACAGAGAATTCCTACCAGATAGGAATTTGAAAACCCGCAACACATCCCACCTGATCCTTCTTTATTCAAGAGTAGTAAGTCCCAGACATTCTCAGACACAAATCCCAGGCGTGAGAATGTTTTTGTGGTAGTGTTTTCATTGATTCCTTGAACTAGGTATCGGGTGTATTTTGTCATACCTGTTGGGTACCTGACCAAAATGGTGGCTTTGTTTACATTGGTATTTTCCAGTACAGTACATCACACTTGTGTGGAGGAATCTCACTAGTTTACTATATACACTTGCCTCCTCCTTTGGAGCATGAAAAGGACCACACATTTTCCTTGAAAAAGAAAGGAAATTCCATTTTGAGCTTCTTTCTGTGTGTGATAGGTGAACTTTGGCAACATGACACTGTGTTCACACAGTGGTTGTGTCATTTTTCACTTTATGAAAACATCAGGTAGTAATTTTGGATTCTTGAAATAAAATGCCTTTCGTGTACCAGGTTACTCGTGAAAATACTAATTTGTAGGTTAGTCCTATGTTGGGCTCTAATTTAAGTATTTTTCATAGAAGTAGATAGATTAGAATGAATGATGTCATGGAACAATAAGTGAAGCCTAAACTGTGCGTGGCAAAAGGCATTCTCAACTCATGCAACCATGTACACTTTGGCCTTGACCAAGATTTTGGATAACCTCGCAAGCAACAAAACCATAAATGCTGAAACGCACTTTTCCCGAAAAATTATGAGATTGGCTCAAAAAGTCAAACAGTAACACTTTTGTTTTCCTTAGGGCCAGATTGGAAAGCTTGCAAAATGAGTGGGGGATCTGTATCTTTTTGCATAGCTTCTCAATAATGCTGAAATCTTTGCACAGGGGATAAATCCCCAGGTTAAAGCAAAGTTTTCAATCTTGTTTGATTTAAGTCAAGCCATTAAAATCACGATTAAAATCTTAAACATACAGAGCAAGTACTGTTTATTGTTTGGCTTCATTTGTTGGGTGTGTGAGTGAGGAGGTAGCCTGACGTTGTTCTGGTTAATCTCTTTCTATGGAAGGCTTAGGCCTAACTTTAGCCCTAATTGCAAAATATGACAGAACTACACTGCAGATTAGTTGTATTTCCTGCTGGAAAAGTACTGTAGCCAAGTCAAGGTTGTCTAGTAGGGTCAGGTGGTATACCGGTACTCAAGTTGGTCTTTTTTGGGAATCAGCTCTACTTTGTTACCAATTGAAATCATCCATTACTACTACTGTTACTACCTGGTACCTTTACAAATCGGTCTGGTACTTTGTTTATTTGAAGCGGTACCATTTCAAAAAAATTCACAATTATTCTTGAAATGTGCTTTGACATTCTGAAACTTCAAGACTGGATGTTAACAATACGGTCTACAGGATGTAACAATAATAACATGTACTTCAGTTTCAGTGACAGGTAGCAGGTAAGATTGAATAGGGCCTGTCTGTATGACAGGCCTATGAATAGTGCCAAAATTTTACCAAATGAAATTATGATAAAAAATAGGCAGTATATTTGTGTAAAGCAACAAGTTTAAAGCTATTATTCGGTGTTAGTAGTACTATGTATCAATTGTGTAAAGTTTTGGGATGCAATTTAAAATGCTGTTCTGTAGCTAATTTACCTAGCACAGTAATGTTAGAGCCTATGTGTCTAAAGTTAGTAAAATGTTAAAGATAACACTTGGAGATTAAAGTATGTCGGCCTAAGTAATTTCATCAACATATCTCAAAAACAGCTTGGTATGGGCTGTACATCAATATTTTGGTTTTTTATTTAAAATTGGTTTCTCAGGATTTCTCTGCTTTTATGAGGAAACATTTACAGTAATTGTAGAAATGCAAGCTATTTATGCAATCTAAAGTCACTTTGCGGACAGTATGTGTTTACAGGCCTACGTTTACATTTTTCCAGTTGATATTGAACATAGGATATCCGGAACACAGAATCTTGTGGAAACATGTTAACATTTCTTGTCTTATAACTTAGAAAATATTAAGTGTGCATAAGATAGAAGACCAAGATTAAGAACATGAATAATTTTACTTCAATTTATGCTGAAGATATGAGGGTGGATGGGTGATTTTAGGTACATTTTTGAGTGGATCAATTTATGGCTTTTTTTCCTAGTTAACATTTCAGAGGTGACCAAAATTCTCAATTGGTTCTATTCTTTGATTGACAGCAACTTGAAAGGCTGCAGAGTAGCTAATATTACACAGCATACACAAGGGCCCAGTGTTTTGATTACACATGTGGAGGAGTTTTAAATATAATATTCTGTGGAAGGATTAGTATTAGTAATAAGGATTACTGTAGTTGTAAGGGATTAGTATTAGTAACTGGTTTCTTGTGACATTTAAAACTGTCTAGAGCGATGAGTTACTGCCTTTACATGTTGGGAAGTGTAGAACTTAATTAAGAAGTTGTGGATCAGAAAGTCTGCGGACTCATCAAGGATCATGGATGAACACTGGTAAAATTTGCCTACTCTTTTCAATCAGTGTTCAGAGTGCAATGAGTCAAGGGTGAACCAGTAATTGGATACAAACCCAAACCTGTCAGTCCATGGCAGTCCTTGCCGGACTGCCATTTGACATCCTCATCCGACGGACGAGAGTGTATCCCCCAGTCATTAGCTACTTTCCCAATGGTGAGGGTGGTGGTGGTGGAGGACCTACCCAGTGCTGCAGCCCATTATATTCGTCCTGAGCAACCTGAAGCTGACTAGACCCGAATTGTATGCCAAGAACCCAAATTGAATTCACCAAAAAACCCCTCAGCACCACTATAAACAGCTTTACTGGACAAGTAATTTTGAGTCCTCAGAAAATTTTCAAGTGGTTCCACTGGGTATAAATCTGGGCACCTAGTGATCGCAAGATGGACGCTCTAGCCACCAAGCGAACCCTCCACTCTCCACATGTTCCCAAACATCATTAGCTTGCTCGATGACAATATTGGTAGGTGTTAGTTTCCAAAAAGAAGACAAAACCCATTTCCGAGTTATGACCCCTGCAAAAAATGTGAAGGCTGGGGGCACACTAATTCACATATCTCAAGGTACATGGTTGCATGGGAGTGATTATGCATGGCTATTGGTGAGTTTCTTGTGTAGTTTAGATGCATTTTTATCTCATGAACTGAAGGGACTCTGAATTTCCATCGATCCACTTTGCACATACTACGTAGTAAGAAAATTTGCTCTGTAAGTGTGTGAAAGAACTCATTTATATCTAATGTGTAATTTCTCACATAATATGCAGAACTGTGATCATTGACTTGTATTATCTAAGCAGCCTTCATGAACATACAGATAATCATGTCCACAAGACCATGACAAGAACTAGTTTTAAAAAATTCTGTCAAAGCTACAACAATGGCCTGTTGGAGTGAATTGATATGGTGAGCTCCCTTGCTGGCAAGTTTACTCAGATTTTCTCAAAGTGAAACTGATTGTTATTTTTATGTGTCTGTTTACTGTGTTTCTTCCTCCAAAATATGTCACCAATATCTAAATAAAGATGGATGATTGTGGTGAACAAGCCACTTCCTCATCTGGCGTGTCAAGTAAAGAACACACTGGAATGCCCTTAAGTGTGAATCATATGACTGAAATGTGGATCATGTTAATTGAGGTATTGTCTCAGCAGCTGGCTACTAAATATGGCATCTTCAAGAAAGTTACAGTACCTTCATTTCTGTTTCGTCAAATTTTTTAGTGTATGCACACAGAGTGTCAACAGTTTCTGGGGTATAGACTTAATTAATGTAAGTCAACCTTAAACATACTTGAGTAGACCCCTGCTAATCCTTTTCAGCATACTGTAGACTATTCAGTCTATGCATTTCCCTTCTGATGTCTATTCACTTGAGTCTGAGGTAGGCTTACATGAAGTACCTCCCGTTTCTTGGACTAGCTTTAGTTGTAAGATTGAGCTCGCTCTGCAAAAAAATCGCAGACGTTTTCTACATGTGGGCATTGTTATCTATGTCATAGAATAGTGCTTTTTGAAACTGTTGTTGGAATTGAACAGAACTATAAGACCATGTGATCTATCATGGTCCAATGGTCTGCAGTGAGTGGTGGTTACCATCTGTTTGGCAATGTGCAGGATTTGATTTGGGGAACCTGTGACAGACTTCAACTGTTAATGTGACTGTAGACTGCAAGGATTGATAGATTGAGACAAGTATTCAATAAGTAGGATATTGACAGTCTACTGTGTTACCTTCTATAGTTTTATTTTTAAGAACTGAGGCATTTGGAAATGTTAAGTAATATTACAGTCCTGAGGCTGAGCACATTCATCAGTTACAACATTGGTTAACAAAGGTTGTAATATATGTTGCACAATTAGGAGTGTTATAAAACTACATCTTGTAATTTGGTGCACCTTTAACATGGCTCAGTGTAGAGTTACTTCATTAGTTGTGTGACCAGTGTTTTCACTTTTAGCAGAATTATGATTTAAAATGAAATATAAGCTGGAATACAACCTATAGTGTTCTCCACAACTTTTCAAGAGATGGCATGACCGTATGTGAAGTGAATCCTGTATACTGTTGCAAAGTGATTGTGGAGGAGGGATTTGAGGGAAGCCATTGTAACAACCTTAACCGTAGGAATTTATGATTGAGATGCTAAATGATACAAAATGGTGTCACTTAGGGAAGGTTTTTAAATCCCCCTTTGGAGAACAGTGCTCTACAATTCCCTGAAATTTTTGGGGGAGGGAATTTAAAAAATTATAGGAGATTTGAGAAAATTATGCATGAATATTACTGTATTTCCACTATTTGTGACATTTTCCACTGCTGCTTTTGTCTATAAGTTTGTATATTTGGTACTTTTGAAATGGAATTCACAAATTTGTTCAATGTTTTGTTGAAAATGTAATGAATGTAAGGAAAAGGGGGGGGGGGGGGGAAGCAGGAGGTGGGGAGACATGACTCTTCAGCTGTGAATTGGAAAGATGTCGAGACACACACTATAATATCATTGGGAGTGTTTTGTTCCTTCCTTTTTTTTTTTTTTTTCTTCAACAACTGAGACCTTCACATACCTGCTGGTACCGTGGTTTGCATGCACAGCAATTGTTTGTATACTGACATTCCTATATATCTCTCCTTATGTACCCAGCATTTTTTTAACTAACACATCTAACCCACTGCATAATCTCCCATACAGTGCGTATAATATTGGTGGGCTTCACTTACATCAGCTGCATGTCACGGTTTCCATTTATCGATGAAGGTGAGTGCATTTACATCATGCTATTGCTATTTATCGTTTTGTTCACTCCATACATGTCGATTACATTACCGCACAGGGTAGTTGTAACATTTTCAGGCAGTCTTTTACCAAAGGAATTATTAACATGCATAGACATTAACATTTCATCCAAATCATCCCAAAATGAAATCCACGTAATTTTTGGGTTTTTGGATAAAGTTAGATTTTCCCCCGTAGGGTGGGACATGGGGTAAACTTGACATGAAGCTGTTTTCTGTTGACTTGGGAAATTCTATTGACAAAGAAATTGTACCACCAAAGCTTAGGCTGTTGTATATCAGTTTCCAGATTTGGCTCTTTGCAGTCTTACCAAGATACTGTGGTATTGTGTATGTTTTTGTTTCATTTGGAGGGAGACTGTACTGAGTGGTATGTGACTGGACAAATACCCCCAGGACATATGCCTTGGAAAGTAGCCCCCCCTCATAGCATGTTATTTCAGCTGGTGGTAAAAGATGAGGGTGTCTTGTCCGGTGGGGTATTTGTCCATGGATAATTGTTTGGCAATCGAACAGTAGTCTTTCTGGCAAGTAATCTACTATATCTTCAGGGAATGTTCAGGCCTGTGATTAGACTTCACTATCAATTTATTATTGCCATAGAGATTGCAGTGGTCATCATTCACTGTACAGTACGTACATCACTGCTTAAACACTGCTCCATTGTGCTTGTGAACCTATTCATATTGGCAATTGGGAAGTTTATGTTGTTGCAAAATATTGATTTGTGAATATGGGATCAACTTCCAAACCACAGGGTTCTTAGATTTTCTCGCCACTGATTTGTACAGGACTTAAGTCGAATTTTATGCTTGAATGATGATTTTATATGATGTAGTTGTCAGGAGTGATGATGTTTGAGTCAGTTCATGACAGAAAATCATGTCACTCTCAAGACCTATTCATCCATGTAATGAAAGTAACAGTAAATTGAATTTCTCATTAGTTTATCTTTGTTATGCTTCAGAGTTTGGTTGTCTCACCAAATTTTTTACACAACACGAAACTAGTGGTTGAATGGATTCCATCATGTCCACGTGTTATCTAGCCAGAGGGTGTAATTGTGGCAGGTTTTTCTTTTTTTGGCTGCCAAAAGCTTTTGTGTATCTAGGGCATCTTGCCAACTGTATTCAAGATTTGGAAACATCATCAGGTACTGTGGGAATTTTGAAATTAAAAATGTTTCATTAAATGGAAGCATGATATCATATTTACACCAGTTCTATTTTTGTTTGTCACATTTAGACCAACATGTTAAGTGGTCATAATTAGCCTACCATTTACGGAGTGACCTCGGTGCCGATACAGTGCCCCTATAGCCAGACTTACAGACTTTAAAATTATTAAATTACATTCTGAAGATGGCCACAAAATGCAGATGTATATCTCTATTCATATTTGTCACATTAGAGCATATCAGTGTTCTCAAAGACATGTTGTTAAGTGGTTATCTTTCAAACATAGAGACTTGTCTCTTGTTTGCACACACTTCACGTACCTTTAAAGCTGCATATTTATACATCTGACATTGAAGTGAACTGTTCCAAAAGTAAAATGTAAATTCTAAATGTAGGTTAATAAATGATCTGGTGGTAACTTTGTTGGTGACAGTTCAGTAAACATACAGTAGGCTAAATGCATTGCAAATTTGTGGTGTTGTGGGAATGAAAGGATAAAGTCATACGCTTTGTGTTATCCCTAGTTTTCTTAACATTTATTTCTAAGACATGTGAGAATTTTATATGCTCAGAGTGTTTTATTTTGAAGGCTTGTATTGTCTCCTCTCAAAAAATATTGATATCACTTAGCAATGTGAAACCTAGTAGTTATCAAGAGACGATAGAAACACTGACACTGTGCAACACTTCACATCATCGATCGTGCGTTTTTCATCAAACTTTGAAAAGTCATAGCATCTCAAAAATGGTAATACAATGTAGACATAGAATCCAATGGATTGTCATTTAGTGTTTCACACTGCCACTTCTGAATGAGGGCAGCTTTTCTGGATGTCACTCTGTCTTTAAATAGGAAGGATGTTAGTGTTGGTGGCAAAATCTGTTCAAGATGTATTGCTTTTGACTTGATGCTACTGTACATTTTGCCACTATTTGGAGATGAAACATTAAAATTTACTGTGCATACTCCCTCACCTCATAACCTATGCATTACTGTATTGACCCCGGTCTAGTCTGGGAATTACGGAAGGGTGGTTACCAGATACACACGCACAAAATTGGCAGATGCTAGTCCATGGTCAATACGGTAATGCATTGGTTATATGAGGTGAGTACGTTGCTAACGAATTCCCAAACTAGGGAGTTTTGTGGATTCATTGTGAACTTATCAAACAAAGGAAGAATTTAAGCACACATCAACAAGTAAAGATAACTGGAGTAAAAATCGATATTCCTGTCCGAAGACAGGATTTCTGGTGAAATTGTTTAACGTCTGAGGCGGTACTGTATTTTGTATAGGTAGACACATTCACGCTCTGGAGAAATGAAGGAAATAGAAAGCCTGAAAATTGTAGGGAATAACTTTTCTAGCACATTTCTATGTACTTGAATAAACATGCAACAAAGAGATCATGCGAATGCTATGAAATATTCAACTTTTCTGAAGGTACTGCACACCTTAATCCAGGAAGGTTAGTCAAGTACAGTATGATGTCACACACTGGTCATACCAGCTATCTCTTAAAGTGATCGCGTGTGTACTGAAAAACCAAAAAGATAAGATTATGTTTGATCTTAACTTTTTCTTTATTTTTAAATGTACACGCGAGGTTGTACATGAATGGACTATGTCTTTCAATGAAGGAAAATGGCAGTAACTACTTCGAAAAGGCAACGGGATTGGCATAAAAACAGTAAAAAACAGAAATCATATTTGAAAATCAACGGTTCTTACTATAACCGCCTACATAATGAATATCCAACAGTACAGGTCTCACTAGTGTATCAAAAACATACTAAAGTCATCGCTTCTTGGTAGGTATCGGGAATTGTAGTATTTGGTGAAAGGAAACACTGTATTTACAAATAACCCACGAACTGAACACAACCTTGCCCACGGCGTCAGTGATCCTGAGTTGGTAACTGAATATTCAATCCTAGTATACTTCCCATTGGCTTGCTCAAAAAGCACTCCGTTGATTTGAATGAAAATTGTCAACCACTACATTATCGTATTCTACACTTCTTGTTGTTATGTTAGGAGAATTTGAAATCATATGGCAAAATTAACCAACTAAAACTTATTTATTTTCCCAGATTGTCTGAATGGTGTAATTAAAAGCCTTCCCAAAATTTTGGAGAAGAAATTTCAATGTTTAAACTTTTTGCCTATGCACGCAATCACTTTCACTGCATGTTTTTGAACTTGCAAACATATCACACACTCACTTCTTAGGCAAAGGTGAGAGGCCTTGCACAGTGATTGGTATGAATTGAATTCACTGACTTTGCCATTGTCCTCTTATGTAAATTATATGGAATCATGCAGCTTTATGGTATGTACATTAAGTCATCATTTTGAAAAGGCAGCTGTTATCAAATTCTCTTTGACCTTCTAATTTACATAATCTTGTTTATTGCCTCCATTAATAGTCTCCCTGCAAGTAATTTTATAGTCGTAGTATTGTTGCCTGCCTACTAAAGTTTATTATGTAACAATATGAGCCGCTGAGCTCTTCAGCTCGCGTAACTATCAAAAAGGAACTGATGTTTAGGTATCTGCACTACATCTAAATCTATCGTAGAAGTGACTTCATAAAAACTGAAAATAATTGTTCCAAAAGTGAAGCTGATATCAACAGTCACTGTAGGGTTAAAGCATGTCAAACTGCAGGTTTGTGGTGGTTTTTGTTTCGTAGATATCCTTTTTTTTCTTTTAAATCTGAGACATAAGGCGTCACTGTGTTGCCTTTTCAGTGCTTGTGAACTGCAGAAAATAACAAGCATGTTCAATAAGAGTCTTATTAAGACCTTAACACCTGTGTGCTTGTGAATGTGAAGAGAGACTTTATACGGAGTCCGAAATTTTCTCAGAAAAGGTAGTTTTAATGAAGAAATACTGTCACAATATTCTCAGTTGCCCTTTTGGCTCGAATGATCCACTGTTGAAATACTACAACCACAGATATCAACACACTGCATATTCGTAGATCAGTTGTTCATTGTTTTTGTGAGTCTTCAGTTTGTTGATTGCTATTATCTTCTCTGTTTTCATCAACAAAAAGACTTGATCGGCATATATTCTTCTTTTTTAATGAAGATACGGAATGTGCAGAGGCATTTATAAATGTGGTGAATTTACTTTAGATCTAAAAATTTTTAACCACAGAATTCTCAGGGAAAAATGAATAATTGATGTTTTAAGTTAGAGAAGTTTCAGTTTATATGCTCTTCTTAGCAGCAGCAGTAATCCTGAGCTTTCACTGAATTTTTTTTTCAGTTTTCAAAGTACAAGGAGGTAGACTTGAATGCAAATAATCATTTGGATTAAACATATGTTGTTTGGTGCTGCGTTAATTGTATCATAGTGTATATATGTGACATAGAAACACAACTTTCAAAACAGCCTTGTAAACATTCCTCATAAATTTTGCTTTGTCCATCGAAGTGTGTCGTTGATATTAAGTACTACATTTACCTCTCTGGGGGTTGCCCTCTGAACTGAAAGGTTGCCACAAAATGTTGCATTTGTATTATCAAGAATTTGAATTGCATAGGTCTCACCTCAGAGCTTGAGGCCTCAATTAGCATATTTTGTTTCATTCTGATCTTGTTTGTCAAGTGTAGGTCCTTTGCTGCAGTCCATACCTTTAGCCGAACAGCACTTCCTAATACCCAAGCAACCCCCCTCATTCTGTATTCCTTTCCCTTGCACTGCCAAAGCTGTTTAGTGGTACAGAAATGCATCAGTTTTTAACAAATTGACTAATCGATTCTAATCCAAGATCAGTTTTGCTGTGCTGGATGAGAGATCAGCATGAAGTGTACAATAGATGCTGAGACTTACAGTAGACTTTATCTTCCATTGTTTGCAACTCCTCCCTCCCCCCCCCCCCCACATTTGCTTTCATTCTGCCACTTGAATCCTCACCATCTTTTTTTCCACCTCCAGCAGTTCTTATTTACAGTACTATACTGCACATTGCCATCCTCAGTTAACTGTGTGCTGCAATTAGTTGGTCTTTTTTGTATAATGCACAAACCATTGCCAGGCACCGGGTAGGGGTAACGCTCCCTTAATTACTGAGAACGGTAGGAAACTGGAGTGCCCGGGAATTGTTGATCTGTTACTCATCAAGATTAGTCATTGGAAGCATCAAAAGCTACAGAATGAAATTTCTGTCATCTCGTAATTGAGCAGTGCTTGGCTTTGGTAGTGTGACTTAAAGGGAAATAGGGCGTTTAGAATACACCGATAAAACATGCTAAAGAAAATACCAGTAATCATTGTTAAACCATTTAGTCTCATCAATAAACATCTACCAAAGTTTCATCTTCTCAAAAAATTATGCATGTGATGAGTAATGGAAGATGCATCATTTGAATTTTGAAAAGTTTGGGTGAACAAATTAGTGTTGAATCATAAATGACTGAATTTCTATCTGTGAGGAGCTTATTTCTCGAAAAGAAGGCTACTGTCCTTCCTTATTTTGAATAATCTATCATTCTATGTCCACAAACATTGGTTTAAAAAATATGGATGTTTTCTCCAAAACAAAAGCCCTATTTCCCTTTAAATGGAACAAATCACTTTAATACAGTACTTACTAGTAAGTAATTCATGGAGGAAATGTTATGCCAGCTGTATCAAGAAGAAAACCATAATCTTCCAATCTTACTGAGAGTTCTTGTGTTTTGGCTGTCACAGTAGGGACTTATCAGGGACAGCTTCCTCGTAAGTGAAATGAAAAGTAATGTGAACCAGTCCCCTTTAGTGACATAAATATCGATGTAGTCGAATCTCTGAACATACTGTAGAGTTTTATTCATTTATAGATGCAGCCCACTGCCAATTATTTCTGGATGAGTTTGTGTAGAGATGGCCGATAGCCTCCTGGTTGGTCACACCCAAGTGAGTATGATGCTTTTCTTTGATACTATCAAATACGTGTGTAATCTCTAATCTCCTTAGACAGCGAGATTGTGGTGGATTAATAGAACTTGGTGTGGATTTGTGTCAGAATCCATCCACATGTCGCAATTCAATACGTAAATCGCTTTTACTCAAAGCTCTAGATGCTGGGAGTACTGTAAGGAAATGTGTGAACTTGAAGTGGCGTACTTGTCAGAGTGGGTGCAATGCATTGTTCGTAAATGATCTCTGCTTGGTGGAGACAAAAAGCTGTAGGTTAGTTTGAGTGAGAACGGACTGTGATCCTTTTGTTACATTTGTGACAGAGGACCTTCGTCTCCCTCCTACCAAAAAAGAAAGGAAAAAAATGCTGATGTCCTCACATGATGAAATTTGGTATGAAATACTCCCTTTGAACATTAAACTTTTGATCATGAATGAAAGATGTACGTGCTCTCAGTCTTCCTTCCAATTTGGGACATCTACTGTAGATTGTTTTGGGGACTTCCTTTTAAACTGTGTTTAATGTCTCATGTTTTATACAAGCCATACAGAATGTAGAAACAAACTGAAGAATGTAATACAGTCAAGTTCCCTCTTTCTTTACTCAACACATAAGGGATTGACAAAGCAAGCAGTTTTTGTGCCACTTTCATCTTCAGAATGGTTTTGAATTCAACATGTGGACAATAATAGCCCATGAAAAGTAAATTAACAAAAGAGAATATCTTGATGAATTAACCATTCCATGACTGAAGTCACGTGATGTATTGAGAAAACCTTTGTGATTGGTCACTTTACCGTTACAGGTAAAGGGGTATTGAAAGTGAAAGCTAAACAATCTCACAGTGTGGGAAGACCTTCCTCAATTTCCCCCGCAAACACACTCAAAAAACTTCCGATTTCCCGCCAGTGTTTGTTTACCTCAATAAGCACACGAAGGGTGCAAATATTGAAACAAATTGGCTGAGGTCTAGGGGCCCGCCATAGGTCCAAAGTAATTTTTGGTGATATTTTACAACTTGCTTGTTTTTTTCCTTCTTGGTTACAGTCTTTTCTTAATTTTGTTTTCCTTTGTCCGACTATTTTTATATTTTGTCTAAATTTTTATTGTGTGTGTCTGGTCCTAGATTTCACTTGAATTTGTATACCGCAGATCTCCACAAACCAGGTTCAGGTGGTTTGCAAGTGGTGTCGCATCCTTTCTTAATTATGCTGTACACTCAATGGACATGTTGCACTCTACATATGCAGTATCTGTAATGTAATATATATATATACTTTGCTTTTAGGAGAGTTTTCAGAAGCTTGAAAATATCTGCTGGTTGTTAGCTGTAAGATGATATGACTTGCATCTGGCACTCAGAGTTGGAGACAGATCTGTGTTATGATGCAAAAGCGTGTACATTTAATTATGGCCTCTGTGTGGTGGCAGTACAGTAGTCTCTTGGTTGCT
The DNA here is from genome assembly GCA_021234535.1 of Stichopus chloronotus. NCBI lineage: Eukaryota > Metazoa > Echinodermata > Holothuroidea > Aspidochirotida > Stichopodidae > Stichopus > Stichopus chloronotus. Next base: position 26,207,004 of record CM037843.1, read on the forward strand.
CTTGGTTGGTCTGTTTAACAATACCAAAGGGATAATGTGGTGGTAACATAAATGTAGTATACCATAGGGTAAACAATGGCTCACTGAAATACTGCAGCCTCCTATATTCCCAAGATTGACATTTGGTTGATTTTACTACTTGTTGATCACACCTAAATACCAAAGACAGTTGTCCCTACTCAAGCATGCAGTCATATTTAATACTGAACAATTCAATAAAAACAAAGTATAAACATAGCAGTGCATCTACTGGTCCCCTGTGAACGCATGATGGGGTCATTTGATTTTATGCCGTTTGTAACCACAACCTGAAATTGAGATAAGTAAAAAAAAAAAAAAAAACTGTTCTCATTTTGGCATTATTGAGTGCAGTACCAAGCCAGTGAAATGTGTCCAAATGAGCAAGATTGTTATGCACCTGTTTGACACCAGCACACAATAGCAGCTAGGTTGATTCGCTTCATTAAGATGATTGTTCTTTTTTTGTGTAAGTCCTGGCAACGTTTTGGGAGATGGTATCACATTAAGGAAATCATTCTCAGGCATTAGTTCTGATCGTGAAAGTGAAAGCTAAGGACTGTCAATGGTGTTGTGAATATTAAGTCACTTTCATTGTTATGCATGATGACAGGAACTGACAGATGCACTGTAAAAGACAACAAGACTGAAAGCTGATCAAATTTGTCTTTAGGGCAGTGGAATGCACTTGTGCTGTGCAGAGAACACAAATTGTAATGAAGTGCAGTTTCCATGTGCAAATTCATGTGGATTTTGAAAATTCAGACCTACTGTAGCACTTTCTGGAAGTTATTTCAGAAACTTATGTGTTTGTTTTAAATTTTCCGCTTTGTGACCGACCCTCTTTTGGTCTGTGGGATTTCCTCTTTTTTCTACAGAATATTGATCTGAAATTCAGTTCAGATTTTCTTCTGATTTAATGTATTGTAGGTGTGTTGTACAGTTCAACAGACTAGTCACCACTATTCAGAACTCATCTTGGATAAATGTGCAAAACACAAGTTTTAACAAATTCAGTGCAGTCTTAAATTGTGTATGGATGAAGTTTGTTTTGCTCCAGTAGGCGCTTTCCAATTATTCGCCTGTACCGAGCTTCACGTAATGAATGTAGTCACTCGTGAAGCCTGCAGATCTGGATCAATGTATGTTGGAATTTTAAATATAGATTACGTTGCACATGTAAACAGTTCATATGAGGTGTTGGTGTACAGCACGGTACTATAGCGACCACATAAGGAAGCACACAACTTACCTGCAGTACCAGCAAGCTCAGTTAGGCTATGTCAAAATCCACCTCTGTGTCAGTTATCCTGATGTTCAATGTCCATTTGTAGTTGCTGTCTATAAAGGAATGTGCCTTCTTTTTTTTTTTTTGTTTGGCTTCTGTTTCATAGTTAACTCAAAAGCTCACAGAAATTGTCGAAAACTTCACCCTTCTGGATATTTTGAGTAAAGAAGAACAGGAGGAACTGCTGACAGATAAAATTGACAAAATAAAACAGGAAAATGAGAAGCGGCTCCTGAGGCATCAGGTATGTAAAATTTTGTAATTGAGTGAAATAACTTTTCCCATCATTGTGAATTGGTGTTTGAGTGTGTTGTTGTTTGAAGAGCAACAGGAAAAAGTGTGATAAGTCACAGCAGATTGTGTTATTGTTGTGGGTTGAGCAGTTTTTGTAAATTGTTGGTGTTATTTTGTCATTTCTGTTTTGTGAAGTATTACGTGTATAAATGTACCAGTTTATTGTAATTTGGCAACATCAGATAGAAAAATTGTTGTGTGGAAGACAAACTGAAAAACAGTTTATGATCTCCATCTATGCATGATGCAGTTTATTTGTCAGAACCTCTTTTCCGAATTTACCGTATTATTATGCACATACACAAGCGCTTTGTCCAGAGTTGCAAATTTTTTTTCAGCTTTTAAGGGTTTTAAGGCTTAACAGTTTTAAGGGTTGGGAAATTGAAATTCACAATAGTGAGCCAGTGAAAAAATATGAGTAACATGAATGGAGTGCGGACCTAGGGTGTTTACAACTGAATGGTAGCTGTGTGGGGGTTTGTCTACACAGAGTTAAAGGGAATTGTCAAAAGTAGGGCCTAACTGATGCGGGTCTTTACTGCCCATCTGATGTCTGATGTTTCTTCCACAACATGGGCCGATATCCGATCTTTACACTGTATCACAGTGCGATCGGGCATTTATCACCTCTTGAGCTATGTCTACATAGATGTACATTGCCTTCACATTTATTCCTTCAAGTAATCGATGAATATATACATTCAGTAAACGAGTAAAATAAAGCATTAAAAAATACGGGGCCGCTTGTCATAGGCACTAAGCAAGTCATGCTGCTGCTGGTCTCTGACCTTTCAGTTTCAAATTAGGCTTAGGTTAACAGTGTAAAGGTAGCTAACACTAATTTTTTTCTGCTTCCATCTTCTGTACAACCGTACAAAAGATAAAAAATCTTGGTGACTATTACAAATTTACAATTCCCCCAGTTGGAAAAGGAGGAAAAGCAAAGCCTGAAAGCATTTTAATTTATTTACCTCGTGAAATGATTTGGTCACAAGCGACATCTAACAGCCACTTGTGAGAACTTGTGAGAGGAATTTAAAATGATTGTGTGTGTACTGAAAAACCAAAAAGATGAGATTATGTTTGATCTTAACTTTTTCTTTATTTTTAAATGTACAAATGAGGTTGTACATGAATGGAGTATGTCTTTCAATCAAGGAAAATGACAGTAACGACTTCGAAAAGCAATGGGATTGGCATAAAAACAGTGAAAAAAAGAAATCATATTTGAAAATTAACGGTTCTTACCATAACCGCCTACATAATGAATATGCAACAGTGCAGGTCTCACTAGTGTATCAAAAACATACTACTCAAGTCATCGCTCCTTGGTAGGTATCAGGAATTGTGGTATTTGGTGAAAGGAAACACTGTATTTACAAATAACCTACGAACTGAACACAACCTTGCTGGCAGCGTCAGTTATCCTGAGTTGTAACTGAATATTTAGTACTAGTATACTTCCCATTGGCTTGCTCAAGGAAGCACACATGTGATTTGAATGAAAACTGTCAACCACTACATTACCGTATGCTACACTTTCTGTCGTTATGTTAGAAGAATTTGAAATCATATGGCAAAATTAACCAACTGAAACCTATTTATTTTCCCAGATTGTCTGAATGGTGTAATTAAAAGCCTTACCAAACTTTTTGAGATGAAATTTCAATGTTTTTACTTTTTGCCTACGCACGCAATCACTTTAAAGCGCCGTACAACGTGCATGAGCAACAAACGCATTGCACATGCTGAAGAACCAAGACCGTTTTAAACGTTTTCAAAATATCATTTTCGCATACCACTTGTACTTCCAGCCATGTTTATCTTGTACATACCATGCTTGTTTCGAACTTTCAATCACAGAATGGTACATGGTAGAGATCATACATGTAGTTTCCTAAATAGTTGCTTCTGAAAATGACTGGTAAATAAATCTATTCAAATGTGTAACTCAAATGCCCCATCCACGTTCAATCTTCCCCAAAAGTTGAAGTAAATTACTATTCCTGTAAATGTATGTACTTATTTTTTAACTAATGATCAATATTTTTCAAGTTATTTATGTGAAAAAAACAACATCGGCAAATGTTTCCAGGTGATTCTACGTAGATCTCCTTTACTACATTCAATGTCAATTAAATAGCATAAGCTTAGGCCTGCCTTAGGTCTGCATACGCAGATTATCTGCAGAATGACAGTTAGGGGACATATCGCAAACCCACACAAATACAAAAATGAACGCATATTTCTACGTCCAAAACCCCTCACGAAACCAATAGTCTGCTTCTTCAAACCTTTAGTCTAAACATTTTAAAGTGACTGGGATCAATGAACAAAAAAAAAAAAATTCAACGTTCCTCGAAAAACTCTGAAGCCTGCAACTTACATATGTCGGTTGTTTCCTGTAATACGGAAATATAAATTTCCAAGGTGGTTAGGCTGTTCGATATACACCCACTATGTTAGGATATCATTACTTAAAATTTTCGGAAGACTGCACTTGATATATGAGATTCTTTTCACGAGACTTTTAGGGACATTTCAACTTAAAAAATGTATGTAGTACAGTTTGCTCTACATGACAGAACTTTTTGATTTTGAAGCAATGTGAATGAGTTTATAAATAATATAATACGGAATAATACGTCCCCCGGTGCACCGTAACTACCCACAAATTTCAAGTGTTCAACATCGGCAAACATCGGAAGGCGAGCTTAGGCAAAATGATCCGATGTTTTACCAATATAGTCGACTGTCGGCCCGATCCGATGTCCGAATCCGATTATCGGTTAAGCCCTACCACTTGAAGGAACATGACATGGAAAGTTGAATGTGGTTGCACCTGTAGATGGAGAGAGGGAATTGACTGTACTTGATGTGGTTAAATGAGGTGACTATGAACTGTACACATACCTCCGAGAGTGGTTCTTCACTTCTATGTGTGATTATTTTGAAATTCCTATGCAGAATAATAAAGTCCTTAAAAGCTTATAGATTACTGTCATGTATAAATTTGAGTTCCCTTGCAAGCTCTTATTGCTGCAAACCTACTGCAGGTATCATCTGAACACTTTAACAGGTCTAACAAAGATGCAAGCATCATGAGTAATTATGAGTAATGCACTTTAAATGTTGTTGTGTGAGAAGTTGAAGGTTGCTGCTGCTGTAATGGTAATTATCCTACCTGTACAGCAAGTGATGAGGCAAACCTAATCTGACACATTGGGTATGGTATCAAGGTTAAATAAAGTGTGGAGTCTTGCCTTATAAGTGAATCCTCTGTTCACAGTACCAAGCCTGGAAATGAATACCCATCTATATCCTTCTTGTTGCAGTGGATTGTGCATTGTTTTGCCGTTCAAATTGTTTAGTTAATACTAATCTTCATCAGCATACAGAATACAAAGGTGATACATGCTGATAAAAAGAAAAAGCTAGACAAATGCTGTGCACAGAACCAGTAAAATGCCAAACTGAAAATCCACAAGAAGGAGGAATGGAAAAAAAAAATTAAACCATTGAAGGCATGTTCAGGTCAAAAGCTGTATATCAACAGCGACTTCTAGCCGTTCAAAGGAACCGCATATTAATGTTGGATGTTTGTACCATTAAAGATGGAGTAGAAGACTCTGTCATTGTTCCATTTTAACCGGCAAGCAACAAGCACTCATGTCAAAATGGACTAAATTCATTGGTAAATACTACAGTAGATCACTGTTGGTGTTCAGGAGAATTGTTTTAAAATACCATTTAACATTGATACTACAATTCTCTTTGTTTAGCATTTTAACGTCAACTAGTGGGTGTATGTTTACAGTTGGTATGTTCCTGACATAAATACTTAATGAGGCAATTTTTTAAATTGTAGACTTTACCTTGTGTCTCCTACAGGAAGACACTTTCAGTCTATTTTCATCATTCCAAATGTCATCATACTGTAGTATGGACATTTAAGGTTCAAGTTGCTCAGTAAAGATGACATTTCAAAAAACCTAGTGCGTCTCAAAGCTGTATGTTCATCCCCGTTCGTGGGCTTCCATGGGGATTAATGGGTTTTGGTTACATAGGGAATAGTCGGTTGTGTGAGGGGTAGTCTGCAAACGTCACTTGGTGTGGACAATATTGTCATGGGAATGCATTCATCACTAGCCAAACATCTGATCAGTCTTGAGTCAGTGTGAAAGTACTCTCCATATAAGCACTACCTTACACTATGAAATGACTATTTCAAACCATGCATGTTTGAAACAAAATTTATTGAGACTTCTTGCTCTGCTGGTAGTGTATTTGCATATCATGGATTATCTCTAGTGATGTGTTGTGTTGTATAATTGAAGAGCAATCACTTGATTTGTACCAAAAGGAGATAGCTGATAAAGTGATGTAAAATGAAACTAATGAAATACTGTACATAGCACCTTACGAAAGGCATGCACAGCTCCATAAAGTGTGCAAAAATGGTGGACTCTTTCATTTTTTTTCAATAGAAGCTGCCCTAAGGTATTACATTGAAGCTTCGACTGGTAGACAAAACAGAAATATGAGTAAACCATGTACAGTTTAGTTGTGCTCTTCTAGACAAAGAAAGCTTGAAAAGCTTGACTGGCTTCCCCAAGTGCATGTTTTGAAATTTTATCCTCTGAGTAAACTGTTTCTTTTTGCCGTGATCGAGGTCGTGTGATCCCACCTCCAAGGGCTCAAGGACTGATTGCTAAGCTCCACTGTACCTTGTCAGTACAGTACGTCAGTACGCCAGTACGCCTTAAGTGTTACGCTGCTTTTGACGGTCCATCAAGAGGAGTGAAGTTGTTTGCTTATGATGTTTGCAGTTTCATATGATGCAGTTTTCCGATTTTCCAGCATTTGTGAGATGTCATGTAAATTGTAGTTGAAGACATTACTATCAGCAAAACATTGAACAGAAGATTGAAAAATCCTGTAACCGTGCCAGTTGACAGTGACAGTTGAAGTTAAGAAGCCAGTAAATCATCTTTGTTTCTCGTTTTGCATTGATATTTATGATTGTGTTGTTGATGTTGCCTTCCAAGAGGAAACACTGTGCTTTTATGATTGCCTCATACATGTTCTTCCTTGTTTTTTTTTATTATTTGATCTTTCACATTTTTCACAGACTAAGTAGTTTTTTTGTGTTGTCTGTGTATGTCTGTTTCTGTTATTGTAATAAATTATTTGTAAACATCTTGCATTGTAAATGTGTGATGGAAATGTCGTCGTATGATGTACCTGTTCAGCGAATGTCCTCAAGGGTCATTGAAACCAGTTTAACAAACAGTTTACACGATCCTGGATGTTGCATGTGAGAGGGATTTCTCTTTTAGGCTACTGCTTAGTAGTTTCAGGATAATTGCAGTATGTTCTAAATCTACCATGCTCCTCACTTACCTGCCTCTGCACAGCTATTGCATGCCCACTACCTAGTCGAAACAGCCGATAACTTTAGAAGGTGGCAAGCCCTGATGTAGATCTATGTCTGTGATTGAATTTGAGTGCAGCGATGTATGACTAAGACTAGTGATGAAAATCAAACAGTTTTGTTTCGCCACAGATAAATTTTAGGATTTTAAATGTGCACAGTTCAGATACTGTGATGTGATGGGTTTATGGAAAGTGTACCAGTACTTACTAATCTGAGGGAATTCAACATCATGTAAGTGTCTGAGCAATGGTCCTCCAAATGAGGTGTAAACAAATATACACTCATCATGCAAAAATTATGGATGGAAACTGACTTGATGGCCAGCTTTTTGTAAAATCTTCTTTTGTTTGACTGAAAAGTAACACTTAAATTCTGACTTGCCTTGAGTTTATGTCCCACTCTCAATAACCAGAAAAAAAAAAAAAAAGTGAGGATGTTTTTGGTCAAAAGCTCATTTCAGCCATTATTTATATTCTGCATAATGAGATGACTAGTGCTGCACTCCCCTCCAAGAAATTTTGTGGCTTTATTGTTCAGTACTTGAGGCTACAATGCCACCCAAAATGTTCATTTTACTTCACAGTGATCTTGTATTCTGTCTGATTTAAGGAAGTCGAAGCTGACAGAGAATTGGCCGCTGGTAGAATGTCATCAGGTGATACAAAATTGTCTGAGGAACATCATCTTGAGAGGCAGTCCAGTAGCGACTCTAGTAAGAGATCACAGAGGTCTTCTCCTAGTAGGGGAGGAAGCAGCAGAGGAGGAAGAGGTTCATCCAAAGGGCGCCAGTCGTCTGCTCCTAGATCACCGGGATCGTCTACCACAAGCAGTAATCCAGATACTAAGATGCCTGCTTCTTTTAACAGGAGACAGGTTTGGACATGATTTTATTTCTCAATACTATTAGCTAATAGCGCATCTTACAACTTTGCAAATACTTTATGTGACGCTAGATACTTTGGTAAAAATTAAATTTCTACAGCAAATGTTGTTCAGTAGTTATTTAATAGGACACAAAAAAAAACATATATACATGGGTCACTTGAAGACTTTGTCTTTTCAAGTCTGAGGACAAGTCAGGGCTAATGTTTCTCAATTTTTTTACATTGTACTTTTGTGTAATGCATATATATATATACAGTGTTAGCAGGAATTTATGAAAAGTCAGGTGAAACTTACAAGTTTGAAAGCATCCTGGATAGGGATTTTCCAAAATTTTTCTCATGTTTCAGTCCCAATTTATATGCACATCATGTGTTGCATTACACAGGATTTGATCCTCAGATTTTCAGATCAATGTCTTGAGTGTCAAAATTGGTGATGTCTCCTTTTCCTTAACCATAAGCTTTTTCTCCATTTCATTATACATGGGGAGGAGATGTACCTCAGATGTTTAAAATGTTGACATGGTGTATCATCTTTTACTGTGCTTAAAATGTGTCATGTGGGACTTACCGTGGGATCTGTGCAGTATTTGATGGATTGCCGGGTGGTTCTCCATGAGGTGACTGCACGTGTCAGTGCATTGATATCAGAAAAACTAGGAAAGGTGCTCTTATTTCTTTTCTAAGTGTATTTCAATCCAGCTGAGTTGCATGCTAACATCTCTGAAGAAAACCAGAAAGACACGAATGGTTTTTACTCATCAGTGCAGATGTGAACAGCCCTGCCTCCAGAGTGGAAACTCCAAGAACTTTACAAGGGGGTTATTGAAGGGCTTCTCACAGTTAATCAATGGCTGAACTTAAGTCTTATGTGACTGAACTTAAAGTCGTACATAACTGTATTTAATGGTTGATGTTGTCTGTCGCAATGCTTTTGGGGTTTGTTCTTGCTATATGGTACAGGTTTCATCTCCAGTTGAGCCTGTTCCTGGTATGCTACAGCCAAACACTCTTGATATCTATCTCCACAACCACGGCAAAGGCCTCGGCTTTGGTATCATAGGAACCCCCGCAGGAGTGAACGTTAAAACAGTCCTAGAAGATGGTGCTGCAGCAATGGTAGGTACTTGCCCTTGATCTTGCTTCACCATGATTATTCCTCTTGATGCCATCACAAATTTTTCATTTATAACTAAGAAAAGTAAAAAAAAAAATAATTTTGCTGCTCCTCCTCATATACCTCTCCACACAACTGATGTTTATTGTCAGTGTCAAAGTTCACCAGTCACAGCTGAGACTAAAGAAAATTTGTGCACTTGTCTTTTGCAGACAGATAAGTCCATTTGCAGTTGTGAGAACACCATAAATGATGGAACTGAGGCCAAAACCTATATAAATACACGAGTGTGTTTTAGCTAGTGTAAAAGTGAAAGATGCACATATGCAAAGTATTGAATAATATGATAACATGACTGAAAATGTATGGTACGCTACAATGAGAGCTTTTGAGACATGTTTATGTAATGAAAAGAGATGCAACCGTCAAGTAGTTATATGGAGACAGGTAAGTTGATGGGAATATCCAAACCAGGTGAGTTTTGTGATGACAGATAAGCAGTCATTCATTAGCTGTGGCTGTAGTGACAGTTTTATTTACATGGAACTACTTGAGCTCCTGTTTATCAATGGTGCTGTAGCTTTGTAAACTTGTGTAATTTGCTGAACACCTTGTCTTGATGGTGCTTGCAGAATTAGAAGGTGATCCGGAAATGCTTTCTTATGTCTTCATGGTTCCCTCACTCCAGAGTGTTACCTGACTTGTTATGAAGTACCTCATCATAGAGTGTGAAGGAAATGTGATAGCAAGCATGCTGTTAACGTGTGTTCACTTTTCTTGCATTAATGGAATTATTTAGCATTTCTTTTTATTATTTCAATTGACTTTAGTTGCATGTTCCTAACGTGGGGATGTGTTTGTCTGTTGCATCAGTTTTGAAACATCCTATTTTTTTTTCTGGTGGACAAAGCCAGTTACCCATCCTGTATTCGTAAAATACTCTCACAGCAAAGATTCAGTTTGTCAGGGTTTGATCCTGTTTGCATGTCATAATGCTTCGCTTGATGTGCACCTTGCACTTGAAAAATTTATTGACGTCATGGCGTGAATAATGTTATCCTCCCTCTCCAGGAGGGTTCTCTCAGAACGGGGGACACGCTTCTCTTTGTTAACGATGTCGATGTCAGATGCATGAGGAGAGACGAGGTGTTTGATATCTTGCGGAGAGAAGTTGGGGAAGTCCACCTGGTTGTGTCCAGAGATGATGAAGAGGTAAGAGTGATGGGAATGGTATGCTATTCAGTAACTATTTGTTCTGGAGGATTTATTGTATCCATGGAGGAAATCTTAGTTGCAAAGAATTAAATTTCTCCAGATATATTGCATTGAGTGGTGAACTGCATTAGCAGTTCCTCAGATGTTTTGGATCATTTCAGTTACAATCAGTGTTAAAGTCAAGTATACCATGTTCAAAAAGAAAGAGAAAAGCGATGAGATCCCATGAATTTTTACACTTGCTTTCAGTCACCTTTGGGAAGACCGGCATCTAGAAGAAACGATAACTTCAGCCAGAGAGGAGGGTATTCTCGCCCCGAAGAGGTTGAAAAGAAAGAGGTGAGAAATCTCCTTTTCTCATTTTCCCCTTCTGTCCCTCTTATTTCGTACCTCTCTGCTGTTTCACGTGAAGCCTGAGAGTCTGCAAGGTTGTGTGAAGTGAGATCTTTCTGTTCCATCACATCTTTCAACAGCTACCGTCTGTCCGAATGCTACAACAATCCCACGATGTTGCAACTAGGACCATTGGTTGTCACTGGTTGTTGCTTGCAGAACCAGTTTAAGTCAACTTATTCACAGTTTTCTTCACATTTTTTGGGTTGTATTTTCCCCATCACTATCACTGGTAATGTTCAAACTCATGGTTATTGTTGTCAAGGATAGGAAGTTGCAGCAATTCAAATGTGATTACTCTGCTTCAAAGTTTGCACTTTGTTGGATCTCCCTCCTTTGGTGATCATTTCCCCTCCAACTTTGTCTCTGTAATATCAGTGATAGTTTTTGTGGAATGTAGACAGCAAACAGTACAATAATTCACAAGTGTGCGGCATACTATCCTTCAAAAACACAGGCACATTCGTATTCTCCCGTCTGTTCATGTAACCTTCTAATTGAAGGCTGACATTGTTGAGTCATCACCCCTGTTTCCATTCTGCTTCATCAATGTTTGTACTTCACCATCGGCTGTGGTTTAAAGCAAACTCAAATTCAGTGAAGCAGATTAAGGCCTGAATATAGTTTTCTACCATTTATCTTTCAAATGTGTCAATCACAAATCATTCATGACAAACCAGTCAATACCGTCCGTGGGATTATGAATCCAGCGGGGCTCAGGAGAGGGGAATTCTTAAGCCTCTGTGTAACATTTCAATTTAAGTACATCCTTCTGCAAACACTGGGGGCCTTACTGTTTCTTTTGTTTCATTTCTTGGGGTAGAACTTGCGCATAACCATTCCAAATGATCTCTGGGAGTCTGAAACGGAAAATTATGTTCGAACCGTGTTCACTGCTAGCGATCAGGTAACCATTTGTGCATGGGCATTTTGCTTGCTGTAGTCATTGATACCTGATTTTAACACGGCAGAGATGCAGTAGTAGAAACCTGTCAGACATTTGATGTAGAGGGTTAAGTACATTGCTCAAACATTTATGAAGTCACACATCCCCTGCATGAAATATACAGCAAATAATTACCAGCCGTTTGCTCTCTATCTAACCGAGGGACATTCTCCTCTGTGAGTGGTTGATCATGTGTGGTCTGTGTGGCCAAGTTTGTTGTAATTGTCAAAGCAGTTACCAAATGTGACAAGTGTACAACAAAACAGGACTTCTTATCAAAAGAGCTTCCATTACTTCCCCCCCCCCCCCACAATCACCAAACTAAGTGTTATTTGGTTTCATATCAAAACATGTTGTAATTACTCTATGGTAAGACAATTCAGAAATTTGTATGTTTAACTGGGGCAAAATGGACATTATATACTGTGATCTCCACTAGAAACAATACTGAAACATGTTCTGTATGAATGTGTATCCTGCTTAAAGTGAAAGCCTTTTGGTATGATATCTCTCCTTTATTTGTTGTCAGTAAGCAATGTTAGCACAGATTGTTAACAGAATTTCAAGCAACCAGCACAGCATTTTGTATTATCTGTCCCAAGTAGCAGCAGAAGCATGATGGTACCATCCAAACCAAAAGCTTTCTGTCAGCTGAGGCTAGTGAGATTTTAAATATATCAACCTAAATGTATCTTTCCCTAAGCAGAACTGTTAACGTACAAAGAATATGTCATTTTGTGGAAGGATGTGATGTTGATTGTTAATATTGTTTTCTATAGTAGATTGTGCTGCACACTTCATTCGCATTCAGTCTTATTTTGAGTTGATAAAATAAATTGCAGATAATTTGATAAAATACCTTACACTCTGCATGTCCTTTGCTGTGTGTTACTGGTCCTGTAATGTGCTGCCTCCTGCCAGGTAATGACCTGTAGATTTTAATATTTTGTCAGTCCTTGGCATATGCGTAATGTTGGCAAATTAGATTTGTCACACCTCTGTAAGTTCCTCAAGCACTTGTCTTGGTAACTCATGAAACAGGACATTTGTGTTTAATTTGGAGAAAGGTCAAGTAGAGTTGTTACAAACTACCATATATTTATTTCAAATCCACCTGTTGATGTGACACATTACGCAGTTCATGCAGATAAAACAACCAGAGGTGATAAAGTGGTTTCACAAAAGAAGTAAAGATTTGATATCTGTAAAGCAAACGAGATACAGACAGTTGTTGATAAAACAAGTCATTACAAAGTGATCTCCCAGTCTCTGGGTTTTTGAAGGGTTGTTGAAATTAAGCATTCACTCACTTGTAGCCCATGCACCAGTAGTCTGTCTGTGTGTGTCAATAGGCTGTGGAGTCTGTTGGGCTTCTTCAGATATACATGTATTAGAGACAAAATTTGATATGGCTGTTTGAACTGTGTGTACTTAATGTAAGCCAACCTCAGACTGACTTGAAAAGACTCCAGCTGCTAATCTTTTTTCAAGTAAAGTCTATTCAGTCTATTCTTTTCCTGTCTGATGTCTATTCACCTAAGTTTGAGGTTGGCTTACATAAAGCAGCGCCTGTTTGAACTGTTTTGTTGCATCTCTTTTGGGTTGGTGCACTTTTGCAAAAAGTTTGAAGATGCAGGGGAAGTAGGAGGTGGACATTAAGAATGGGTATCTGTTTCATTACAGAGATAGTGATGTCAGAGAAATCATAAAGAATCAGGAATCATACTGTTAGGTACTTTGAGGACCACATAGATGTGTGTTATAAGTTAGGCAGTCCTGATTAGACCCCCTTCCTTGCTTAACTCCTTCATCATACCAAAAAGGTTTGTCTTCAAATTTAGACAAACCAGTGACAACTATATACTTTACTGTTACTGGTATTTACTGATCACATGCCATTAGTTTGGCTTGCTGTCTCTCGCATTATCAGTAATGTAGTTTGCTCAGTTAACCAGTTAATTGGTATCAATTTCAAAGTTTTACAGTAACCTTTAGTGATGTATGCTGCAATGCTGCATTTGACATAAGCCAAAAAAAAAAAATGTCTAAATTTGTGTTCTTGTCATAGCATACTACCCTTTGGAATATGACCAGCTTAGTGAAAAGTATTAAGCTAAACATATAGGATACATGAACTTTGTTTGAAACTACCCCAGTGGTAATATTTTGCTGTGTAGCCACCAGCATTGACTTGTGTTAAGCACAGAACAAGAGACAAATAAAAAGTTTGTGGTACCATTCTTTCTCATCAGTTGTGTCTTATCCTCCAGTACTGGTGCTGAAAATGGTCACTGTCCTTAGATGCCAGTTATCACATAATTAAGCGGCAGTAAAGCCTTGTATGATTGTCGCCAGTTTTGCATGTATCTTTTAACTCTTTGTCGTCACATGTGTAGTTACTGCTTACAGGCTTCGAACTTTTTGTCTCATTGACACTATTTACTGACAATTTTTGTTGTTAGAGCATGTTAAGATATGTGGTTGTCTGTGTTTCTCTGTGTGTATGTTTATATGTATGGCCAATTAACAGTAAGTCAGTCAGAATTGATATCTGAGAGGGTCGCTGGGTAATCTTCCTCGGTCATTGTCCCCGCTTTACCTTTTACAGACATTTCCCCTGATGATTTCCCGCTCACACCCTCGATTAAACACCAAAGAGTTAATACTTCCAGCAGAATCAAATGATGCAGTTGGTCTCAGAAAAGTTCATAAGCTCCAAGGTCAAAGCCTGAATATTAGCCATGTCTGATTATAACGAAAATTTTCACCTTTGTCGCGGTTTTGCATGCCGTTGCCAAACTTGCATCTTGTATGCCAACCTACAGAGCACTGGTCAGAGTATCATAACCCTTTGTCAATTTCAAGGGTGACACTCTCTTAACTTTGTATACTTGTATCAAATGTTGAATGGTGAGTAAAAGGTACTACAGTCTGAAATTTTGTTGTTGACACTGTACTCTCATCTTGTACAAATCACATACACAGCTGCTCATACGAGTGTGTGGATTTCTTCTCAATTTTCACTGAGTCACTTGATTTCATTATTTTGGTAAATCTGCTGCTCAGGAGGTGTGTTGTTATGGCTTTTGTAAGGCTTGGATGACCTGTCGGTCAGTAAGTCTTAGGCAGTGTTTCCACTAATATCCTTTGACAAGATTTGGATGCAATACCTTGTCAATTTGACAGATTGATGTTCGTGAAAAATAATGGATGAAAGAGGTTTTATGTAATTTCAAAAGTTGATGTACTGTAAGTGGCAGTGCATTCCTTACACATACACAGTTTTATGAAATGTCTATCGATTTAGACATTCTTGTGTCGAGTTTATTGACCCAATTATTGGATAATTTTCTCAGAGGAAACATTGGTACTAGGTAACAGGTATCAGGATACCTGTCATATATCCAAATCCCAGACAAAGAACTTCTGAATATCTGTCGCAAACTTAGTCCCAGGACAATGTTCATCTGGACATCTGTCACAGACCTCAGTCTGAGACAATGGATTTCAGAATACCTACTGTATTTACGCGTACATGGTTATATGTTTTAATTTCATGATTGCTCATCTGTTCGGATCTGCAGTTTGCATGAATTTAACATAGGAATTTACAATCTGTAGGAAGCCACAAATAATTATACTTCTTCTCGATTTGCAGACTCTAACAATATCAATTCCAAATGAGAGATCCTCCGGCTTTGGAAGTGTCGGTAGAGGAAGAGGCAGAGGGAGGGGAAGAGGAAGGGGCATCGATGCAGACAGAGTGGTAAAGATGACAGCGGAACAAGTCCGACAACAGGTTGGTTAATTCCATTGATCAGGTTTTGACATACCTCGTTACAGAAGAAATGTTAATAAGCTGTTGGCTGTGACTCAGCAGTTGTTTCATGTTCGTAATAAATGATGAATCTGCCTTTAATTGCCACACTTTTTGTGCATTGTGGTGACTGTTCTTCTGACCGAATTATCAGAGTGGCATTTTGGCATATTCTTGTGTGAACTACGTTGTAATTTTTAACCTAACCTTCCGAAATATAATTCTAGTTGTGATGCATTTAGTCCTTAAACTGACGTAATCTTTAAAGTAATTGCGTGTGTACTGAAAAACCAAAAAGATAAGATTTTGTTTGATCCTAACTATTTCTTTATTTTTAAATGTAGAGGCAAGGTTGTACATGAACGGACTCTGTCTTTCAATGAAGGAAAATGACAGTAACAACTTCGAAAAGCAATGGGTTTGGCATAAAAACAGTAAAAAACAGAAATCACATTTGAAAACTAACGGTTTTTACTATAACTGCCTACATAATGAATATGCAACAGCACAGGTCGCACTAGTGTATCAAAAACATACTACTCAAATCGTCAGTCCTTGGTAGGTATCGGGAACTGTAGTATTGGTGAAAGGAAACACTGTATTTACAAATAACCTACGAATTGACCAAAACCTCGTCCGCGGTTTGCTCAAAGAAGCACTCCGTTGATTTGAATGAAAACTGTCAACCACTACATTATCGTATTCTGCATATTTTATCGTTATGTTAGAAGAATTTGAAATCATATGGCAGAATTAACCAACTGAAACCTATTTATTTTCCCAGAATGTCTGAATGGTGTAATTAAAAGACTTACCAAACTTTTTGAGATGAAATTTAATGTTTTAACTTTTTGCCTACGCACGCAATCACTTTAACTTTGTTTCTCTTAGCGATGCTCATTGACAATTATGGGTATTGATTAACTTTTGATATTCTTTTTGGCTGACAAATTCACTCATTCTGTTTTGAATCATCTGCACATCTCAATCCTACATAAATACATCCATATATTGAATAAACCTGTTTTTTAGTTGTGTCATATATGGCTCGACAATGCTTGAAGAAAATCTAAAATGAAATGCAATAAGCTGCTTAAAGAGGAACCGCTGATTGGGTACAATACAGTTAAACCCCTGTTAATTCGAACCCCGTTTATCCGAAACCCTGTTTATCCGAACTGGCCGTTTTGCAAATCTGGCATCATACACAAGCAATGTAAACTTTCAGCCTAGATTTGACAACATATTACCTCTCTGTTTAACTTTTTGCGATCCTCGAAGATCTTTATTGTAGTTAAACCAGCTATTGTTAATGTTTATCTCTATTACCAACTTTAACCAGCCAAGCCGGAGGATGAATACATGATTCAGAAATACCCGTCTTATTCTCGGCGTGTTTTCTTTCTTTGTTGTCGGCGTAGAATCACAATAGCGTCACTAAGTCCATACTTACAATAGCCTGTCGAAGTGTATGAAACTTAGGCTTTTCATGCAAAGCCCCGCGCTAGCATTAGCGCTGCCCAACAGCTGTTCTTTTCACACCTAACAATACAGTGATTGGAATAAATACGCGTGTGGAAGAATGTCAATCACACTTAAATCTGGGTGCAATAGGTGAGAATAAAGTAAACTGGTGGCCCCAGATGAGAAAGTTAACAAGCTTTAAAGCTTGAAATTCAAAACAAATAAATCCCGTCTTCGAACATCTTTCGGCAATATCTTTACATTCATTCATGCATTGTGGCAAGGGAACTGATAGCCCCATTAACACTTCACGAGCTTGTGAAAGATAGCAAGCTTCTAAAACCTAGTTAAACTTCGGAGACGATTATGCCATTTTGATAAAGTCAATCAAAGTTTTCAAATCTCCTAAATATCCAATTAAGGCGATACAACAAACGATTCAAACAAATAAAATGAGCTGTAGGCCTACTCAAGACATATGGGCGAATTATCCCTTGCCACGTTTGATTCCAATCATTGTTTAAAAAATTAAGCAGAGCACGTTATTTTTCCACTACCGAGACTCCGGCATTTCGATAAGCCTAGCTTTCAAACAGTACCAGGCAAGTAACCACACTGTTACTGCTAATGTTACTGTACATGTTGTAGCTAGCGCCCGCCCGAATTCGTAAGTAGCGGTAACAGCGCGGGATAGACTGTCGGGGTTTTTAAGTGACATGGTTCTCACTTTACATCTCCCTTTTCCATGTCGGCAAGTGTTTATACCATTTGTAGAGGTAAAATTTACATACATGTTCGTTATTTTAGCGCATTTTTTGAAAATGTAGGCTACTGTTGCTTTTGGTTTATAATGTTAGGATTCCGTGTGTAGGCTATGTGTAATCCTGCCGCCGAGCAAAGTATCGCAACCCAGACGGACATCCATTGCCCTCATTCAATTTATCCTCCAAAGAAGAACACACGAAACACTTTGAATTTTAAACAAATATTTATTTTTTAATACGAAACCAAAGAAATAACACGGAGACAACCTAACAATGGTTAATTTCACTTTGTTGATAAGCGCGTGCTTCACTCAGGGGTAGCATATGAACGATGAACATGAAACCCCGTTTATCCAAATTTTTCCGTTATCCGAACAACATCTGGTCCCGACGTGTTCGGATAAACGGGGTTTTACTGTACTGACAAAATTATTCATAAACTTTGATTTGGCATTAAAGGGGGATCATTTATGTGTCTGACTACATCATCACAAGTACAATGTGTACAGTGGTGTAATGTTTGATGCATTTTTAATTTGCAACAAAAGTGATACTGATAATCTTGTAAAAGATAAAGTGACAAAAATAAATCTATCTGCTGTGTCATGGGCTGTTGCTTATAGATGCCATTTGTGCAAAACCATGTATGGATGATATTCAGTACTAGCATGGTCTAAATTCTATTAAAGTTGGACAATTTATGGTATAAAAGATTTATGGAAATAAATATTTAATCATAACATTACAAGGCAAACAAATGCCAAGATGTAAGTTATGTGGAGAAGAATAATTCAGAATTGCCGATCAGACCTGATATACTGCACCAAGAGAGAACAGCAACTGTCAACAAACTGCATATACACTAAAAACACCTGTGGAGGAGAAAACAATAGAACAGGTTGGAATGACATTTCAAACCTACAATATAAAGACAGAGTATTTAAGTGTAGGGACACAAAATAAGTAGAGATTCAAACAGCGATATAAGTGGAGGTTCAAACAGCAAAAATTGGAACAAAGGGAAGGCGGAAAAGGATACCTACCCAGGATTGGTGGGTTAAAGTGCATTAGTGCATTAAACTACAATTTACACATTGCATATTGACTGTATAGATAATGTCTATAGTAAACATCATTACTGAGCTGACGGATGTGAGGAGTATCTTCATCAGACATCGATCACGGTTTACATTCATCACTTGTATAATAGTCATTAATAGAAATGTTTATGTAAAAAAAAAAATGGAATGAATTAATTCCTATTTTATCTGATGTTTGTCACTCCGCCAGGAGTATGAAGAAAAGAGACGGCAGAATATTGACTTAGTGGAGGCGGAGATCAGAGCTATGAGAGAAGCATATGAAAGTCAGGTAAGATTTTGGAGCTGTTATCAAAATAAGGTTCCGGCATTGATGGGCAGAAATACAGCACCTGGCTGTGAAAGATAGTTTGACCACAATATTGTCATCCATTTTTTGTGTTTTTGCTGATTTTGAAGGTTTCCACTTGGAGTAAATTGATAAGGGTACTCGCAAATCTAATTTCAAGATTTTATAAATGTTTCTCTCTGGGTGTGTTAAAATGAAATACTGTAGAAATCAACTTTTATCGAGGTGTGTCCTTTTTTTTTTTTAAACAACCGGTCAGCTTCCTGTGTCAAACTTTTTACACACAACCTTATGAACACAAGATGAATTTGAAAAAAAGGAAACATTGGCTCTTGCTAATACATATTGCTCATTTTAGAAACTCATGGAGACAACTGTTTGTAATCAAGGCATTACTCTAAAATATGACACAAGACTATTGGAAACAAGTGACATCCAAATGCTCACCTGTTTGTAATCAAGACAGTACTCTGGAATATGACACAAGACTATTGGAAACATGTGACATCCAAATTCTCATAACTTTGTTTCCCCATAAAATTCTCTTTGAGAATTGCACATAATTATTTGTTTTTAATCATCCATAGCAGAAAGCAGCTGGTGGAGGCGGTGCTGCTGCTGCCATGTATGACCCCCCATCATCAGGGAGCTTCCTCTATGATAGATCAAGGTTTGGACCTGACTCATCCCAGAGTTCTGGACCTCAGGACCGAAGAGAAGGTAGAAGGAGAAATCCACACAATTGGGGTGGACCCACAATAGAAGATGTACACCAGAACATAACAAAAGCAAGAAAAGGAAGACAACAGCAGGTAAGGATGAAAGTGAAATGCAAAGAAAGTAATTGAGTAACCTCTTGGGGATATTGAATTGGCAGAGACGTTATGCTGGAGACAGCACTGTAGGGGTTAGCATGGAAGGGATTTTACCAGGAGGAAGTTATCTTGGAAGAGCTTAATAAAGCTTGAGTTTTGCTTCTGAGTGATGAGTTTGGAGCTTAGCTTGGAGGACTTTATTGTGGTGGTCAGCTTGGAGAAGGTCAGCTTGGAGGAGATTCCTGTGGTTGTTAGCTTGGAGAAAGTTAGTGTGTAGGAGATTAACGATGAGGAGATTAACTAAGAGGATGTTACCTTTGAGTTGCTTAAAATTCCTGACAATGTGTTGCCATCTCAACAGGAAGTCATTAAGTCAGAGCAAATCTGATGTAAAACAGTCTTACTGTTTGAAAATGATAACAAATTTGCGTAAAGGTTGCAGTTTAGAGTTACACCACATCTTCTTATTGTATTTAGTTAGTGAGACAGAATGGCATAAGGCAACTTGCATGTCAGGTAGATGTTAAATAGTTTGGATTTCCGCAATGTCAAAGTGCGTTTAGCAAGAGGGCACCACTGTCTTATCTGAGACATTATGCTGCAGATGAAAGCCTGCTTAATCAGTGGCTTGAGAATGATAAGAGATCATCCAATTGAACATATCGAACATATCTCATGATGGAACCAGATGCAGTTAGTAGAGTTGAAAAACAAACTGTTATTACCCATCAGTTGCTGAAAGTGGGTTGCCATTGCAAAAGGTAGTTATTGAGTTCAAGCAATCGTGATGTTGAGCAATCTCAGTGTTCGTTGCTCATTTAGCAGTTGGAGGTAGCAATTGTCGAAGCCAAACATTAAGTGATTTGAAATTTCCAGTAGATTTGGTAAGTACTTACATTTTGTGCTGATTCTTAGGCATTGGCAAAGAACACTGTAGATGTAACAGTGTCATGGACAAGGGTTGGGGGGGGCAGGAACAAGTTGAGGACAGCTGGGAAGTAGACTTGGATGGATTACTCAACTCTTCTTCAGTCTTGACTCCTGGCTGGGAGTCTAGTTTCCCTGTTTGGCCTATCCTATACCTGACATTTATCATCTACCAGAAGCCCAATTCTAATCCACCAACACTGTTTGGAGCCCTACATTATCTACGCGATAATTCCTGCTCAAAATGTAATGTATAGGTGGCAGTTATGATGTAATTGAAACCATCACCGAGTAGGGGGCGCAAGTAGCTTCAGAGACGTGACTTTTCAGACAGCAGAACTTGACTTAAAAAATATTGGAGTCACTCCAGGCCCACTGGGAAGCAGCAACTGAATGTTACAGCACACTACCTGTGAGCATGTGATGTTTAATGTATCACACTACAAGTATGTTGGCTGCCAAGATAGTAAACATACACATTGACTTATGATCAGTTTATGCAGAACTTTCATCTCTGAACCAGTGAGGGTATTTTGTCAAAAGTGTTAAAATTTACTCAGAATTCTTGTATCATCCAGGTTAAACCCATCTCATAAAGTAGAAGATTTGTAAGTTTTTGAGGGTGTAAAAGCCAATTTCAGAGCAAGTAGCGATGTACTATATACATGACCAGTGTCTGTAGGATTGAAGTCTTTGCTCCCTTCCGTAGGTGTAAGGGAAGACATTTCACAGGTGGGAGAGGGTGTGTGCCCTGAAAATTTTGCAATTTGTCCTGATTTTCCCCTTTTAGCACAATAGCACTCAAGATGGCTGAGTCCCCCCCCCACGAGCTGTAAGGAGAGATACTATTTCAGGAGTGTTGGCGGTTACTTGTATTGAGATCATGCATTAGGTGGCAAATGCCAGCACACTGCTCACTGCACTACCCCTTTGCCCTGAGTATACAAGTCTCAGTGCCATGAAATGAGCATTTTCCCTTCTCTGGGCGGGACTGCAGCCCAACAACCCCTGTGAACCCCACTCTCCCGCACCCGCCCCACCCGCCTCATATACCTATGCTCCCTTCACCTTGAGGTGGACTTGCATAAAGTATTTACATTTACACTTTGAAATGTAATGATCATATGTTTATCAAGTTAATGTCATTTGGTGTAGTATAATATTACACCCATCATAAATACGTAATTTTACATAAAACATTCCACAGTTTCTGCATCCTGTAGTGTAAGTAGGTTCTCTTACTGAGACTATGGATTTCCTCATATAACAGCAGTTACTTTGAAGCAGGTAACTACTCTGAGAGTTTCTTTTTTAGGGCATTGTTTTCAACCTAGTGCCACCTAATGTTTCTTTGAGAGCAGTTAACGATCAAAAGGAATGAACCTGTGTGTTTTCCAGTCTTCTTGTATGAACGGAATGTTCAAACTTGTTGCTCAGTGAGAGAATACAAGGGCAGACATTTGTGAAAAAAAAATGTGTAAAAAAAAAAAAGGGGGAAATGTATGGCCAAGTGCTGTGAGGCATTAATCAAAGCAGATCCTGACTATAATGCAAAACATATTAACTGTCGCTATGATGTACCTTTGTGGGAAAAGGTCTGAATTGTTTTTTCTTCATCTCTAACACGTTGAAACAACATTTACTGATCTGTATGCATCAGCAGCCAATTAGCAACACAAGCAAGGTCAAATACTGCACATAATATTGTTTCTGTTTTCAGAGCTGCCTGCTCAAGGGCCTCATTCCACTGTGAAATGTTAGCATTAAGTGACTCATGGGAATACTGTTTGTCATCCCAGCAGTACATGCTAGTCAGCAGCGATCTTGCTCTCATTCCTCGTTCGGGTCACAGTGGTGACAAAACTTGAGTCATCCCATTCATTCAGTTATCTCTGATTATCTTCTGGAGATTTTCACCTCACAAACACTTCTATTCTTAAGTTTTTGAAAAAAAAAAAAGTCTGAAAGATGCTCCTGATAGATTTCAAAGCATCTTTATTATGTCATCATTGCAGTATTCGGGATCTCAGTCAAAACTGGAAATGACAGCATCGATGACCGGTAAGGAAAGGAGGGACTACGAACAGTGGAAGAGCGACAGAGAGAGGGTGGACCAGCAGCGGTTAGCGAGACATATGAATGAGTCAGGAGAGTGGCGCAGAGAATGGGATCGGGAAAAGCCCAGCAATCCCGGGTATGCATCTAATCAGTTAAAGAGTAGACACACAGAAGAATGATTACCTTTTCATGACAGTGTTTAAGAACGATATTATGGCCTTTTTGTTGTGTGTTTTGAAAGTTTTTTCAACAAAAACTGTCCCAACCGGAGTGTTTGCTTTTACTTGATATGAAAGAAGTAATTGATTAATTGTTTTTTTTTTTGCTGATATCATGTTTTCCTGACAGTCACATGAGGTGACCTTGCTTTAACAGAATACTAGCAGCTTGGTCATGTTTAGAATTAGACTGTCTTGGGTTTTCATACCACATCAGTTACATCACATTTAATCACATCACATTTGGTAGCAAAGGGTTTCCGTGTGTAATTTAAATTGTTATTGGGTCAATTGATGAAGTACTGTGTTCATATTCAGGAACTACCAACCTTTAGATTATGTTAGATTAGTACTTCAAGGACATGCACTTTTTCACTTTATACAAAGGTAAAAATAAGTTTCTTTGCAAGTTGGTGTATAAGCTGGGCAAATGAACTTTTTTTTTTATGTCCAAACTTATTAGATCTTTATCATATTTCATCACTTTTGTGGAAAAACTTGTTTTAGAAATGTTCCAGCTACAAATATATGATCTGGTTTTCTACTTTACAGTTTCAGATTCTCAATTTATAGCCTTTTTAACACTCATGGTTTCCTCTAAGTGGTATTAAAATCAGAATTTGGTCTGAGGCGATACTTTCCTTCCAGTTTGTATTCATATTAGTGTTTTCAAAGTTGCTTTTTACTCAACGTCTGCCAAAACAGAAAATTTCATAAACAAAGTTACGCTGTAGAAGTGATTACCCCAGATGAGTGACAACTAAGAGACAACAAAAAGGGGGATATTTACATATTTGAAGTTTGTTTTACTGGCTTGATGCAAGATTTCTAACAAATTTTGATTAAAAGTTTGTGCTCTGGAGACTTTCTGTTTGCTAGACATGTAACTGTCTGCTTTAAGTAAAATTATTAAGTTTATAACACTGTTAATGTTAATCATCACTTTGTTTAGCATCACATTATAATTTAGAAAAAAATTAATGAGAATACTAAAGCAATAAGACAAACAAGAAGATATTCACAAAAGACAGTAGTAGCCAAGAGAAAAAAAAAAAAAAAAAGTCAAGTGAAAAACAAGTGACGGCAATCATCACTCATCTTTGTCCAAGAGGTGCTTTCAATGAAACCCTTCCACCAAAGCAGCTAAGAAAATTTAGAAACAATATGGGTTTGAACCTAGTTCCTCGTTCTTGTGTGTGTTTTTTTTTGGTTAGTTGAGGTAGATCTATGACTTAACAATAGTGAACAGTTTCCCCATATACCTCGATGTGGACACCCAATGTTTTCATAAAAATACCATCCATTTATACATTTAACAGAGGTAAGTTTTTGAACAAGTTATGTATCATACAGCAATGGTTTAATTAGTTGGTTTTTTTCTTACTTCTTTGTGGGAGTAGTTCATTGAAGCACCCTTGGCAAGGGAAAAGATGGCTGCTAGGGTTGCACACTCGCTTTTCTGGTTGTTAGAGACTATTTATTTATGTTCAGATGGATTGGGGATGTTAAGAGTGCTAATTTAGAAATACATAAAATTATCGTGCAATTGTTATCTTTTTTTTTTTTAACAAACTGCTCACTCAAGTCTTTGATTGTTTTGCAGTGCAACTCAAATTGAGTTTTCCATGAGAAAGGTTTAAAAAAATAATTGTGTACTACAAGAGATGGGTAACTTTTGCCAAGAGTCACTCTGTTTGCCTTTGTTCAAATTAGTAGCATTCTTTTAATTTCTTCTTTCAAAAGTTTTATAAAAACTGCAGTAGTTTTATTTATTTATTTATTTATTTATTTTTTTTGCAAGTTGAGTCAATTTATTTGGGATTAGAATAATGAGAAGCAAAGTTGATAATTGAAATCTTAAATCTTCCATTGTTAGGTAGTAGTGTAAGAATATATTTTTTCAAGTTGTCCCTTACACAGGAGAGATAAACAAGAGATGACATAGAATAGACATGTACAACAAACACCATCTAAAATGAAAGTTTTCTCTTTTTTTTCTTATTTTGAGAGGTGACTCCTTTGGTAATAATGGTGAAGATAATGGATAGGATATATCATGCATTGTGTAATGAGGAAGCGTGAAGGCATCCCAGGAGAATGTTGCACCTGCTTATGGGGTACAGAACTTTTATGCATTTGGGAGGAGAACTGTGCCAAGAATGGCTTTCTTCATCCTCCTATGTCAGTTTTTCTCTTGTTTGCAAGAAATGTTTATAGCAGTGACTGACCAGAAAACATTAAAAATTGTTTGTCTGTGTTTTATGTTTTCTTTGTTTTATCAGGTAAAAAAGGTTATAACATTTTAGTGTATTGTCAAGGAAGTTTTGCTGATAATGCCTTTAAAGTAAACAATGTTGTCACCATTGCAGAATGAAAGGAAAAAAAAAGTATGATAAGAAGAACATGTATCTTCTTTCATTTTTCATCATCAGGTGCTGGTTTCTAACAGTCAAATTAGCTTGAGATTAGTCACTAATATCTTCTGAAGTCTGTTCAACATCTTCATTATTACATTATGTGTTTATTTTCCTTTTGAGAAATGTGTTGTTTCACATATTTTCTTTGTGTACTATTTTTTTCTTTCTAAGTTTTAACAATGTCGAGAAGACTTGTATCAAATCCGCCTGCTGTAGGTAATAGTCACTAATATCAGTGTATGACTTCGAGGGTACCACCGAATAAAAAGAGGGTAAACGTTGACGGATAAAAAGATTCTAAATTTTGAGAGGTAAACACAGAACGTGCGTTCCGATGCATGTGAGCGCCTTTGCGCTTACGTATGCATGTTGTTTCAAACGCATGTTGTTGATCGGAGCTGCTGGTCGACGGTGCCGTCAACACTCTGCATGCCCTTCCTATGCTGCTACTGCTGCCACTTGCTCACAAACAGCTTTCCTCGCTGTCTGACATTTGGAGGGCTGAAACACCAGTCCTTCTGTATGTTACATTAGTCCAGCCAAAATCTTTGAGAGCCGACAAAACTTCAAGAGGTAAAAATGCAGGTTAGTCTCTGCTGTATATTGAATTGTATCTGCCTGTCCACACCAATCAATTGGAAATGAAAATTAAATTGTTTTGATGACTGAGAAATGGTGGGATAATGGGATTCCACCCAAAAAAATAAAAAATAAAAAGGGCAAAATGTCGAGAATCACTTACAGAGCAGGCTTTGTTAGATTCCATGGTCCTAATTATGTATTAAAAAAAAATGATAGAAAATGTAGACAGCTAAGAATTGCAAATGATTTATGATTACATGGCACTGACACATTGTCATCTTTTCTATAATTTGCCCATATTAGGAGGCAAGACAGACCCTATACAGAAGGACATCAGGTGTCACACCAGGTTAACAGAGGTCAGATATTTTCATTCTGTTTCTCTGATTTGTAGTGTGATAGATTGCACTCGCCCTCTGGGGCAAGCACATTCCCCATCCTTTTGTGTTAGAATCATTGGTAGCTTTAGTTCAAACACTCACTTCTATTCTTTCATCAAGCTTTGCTGTTCTGATGGCCTAGGTAGTGGCGCCTAGTTGCTTTTCCTTTTCTTGAAACGAGAAATAACATAAGGAATTAAGTAAGGTTTTCAGCCACTGAATGAGCCTGAATCGTTTCAATGGTCATTTCTTTTCGAGCAAGCAGAAAAATCGGTTAAATAAGCCAAAAATGCTGATTTTGAACAGTAGCAATTGGAACGGAGGAACATCGTGTATTTATCGCCCACGAAATCCTTCAGATGGGGATTGTGGGGGGGGGGGGGTGGAAGAGCCTACTGATATTCATGGAGTTGTAGATCATGTATTCTGTTGAAACTGTCAAAATAGATCGACGGACTACACAGCTTAGTGAAGGATAGTAGGGGAGGCCAAGTCGGTGGATAGGGAGAGGTCGTTGGATAGAAAGAAGATAAGATAGGTATGTATCCATTGCAACGAGAGATAACCAGGACAGATATTTTAACTGCTTTCACAAACCGCTGTGCTTCGCTCACATGTCGATGTGTGGTCTTGTGTGATGTCTTCTTTGCTCTCTGGTGTGTGCTTTTCTTTTCCTATTTACTCAACAATTCCTGCTCTAACTGTTTGCTGTGAACTCATCTATTAATGCACAGATCGTGAATTTCCAAGTCAGCATGTTTATTACGTTTGTACTCACTGATGTATTGCATTGTGTCATCAATTGTTTTATTTTCCCCACTCATGCCCCCCTCCTTTCCTCAGTTAATACTTGAGTCAAGCTGAGGGGCTGTGAGAGCAGGGATGTGCTACCAGTGTCTCCCTGATGAGAGTCTATCCGATACAGCCTTTTGTTTGAGGGGGTAGCTGAAAGAAACTAGGTTCCAACACTGGATCATGAGCAATTTCCGCTGTTCTTTTTTCACGTAGAGTATTCTTGTGAATGTGGCAGATCTGTCAAAAGTGTGCACAGTAGCAGCACTAACGCACCTGGGCTTTCTAAATTTCCTTTAGCAATTCAGCTCAAGTTGTCTTCAATATGAATATTGTGGGTCAATAAACCTCTCAAAACAACACGACAATTTTACTCGATTACTGTGCCACAGATTTTCTTAAGATAACTGCATTTATCACACTACCACCATTTTGTTCACAAAATTTTGTGGAAGTATGTTTGGAATTTTAACCCTATACGTAGAAATGGCCGACATATTTTGAGCGTCACTCTTAAAAACGACATGAACCTCCTTTGCATGTTTGTTATGTAAATTGAAACCCATGTCATTAAAGTGATCCACTTTTGTCATAACCTGCATAAAAAACACTTCAGTGCATTGCATGAAAGTATGCTTGCCTTTCTGTTCATCGTGGTGGAATAGTCTCGCCATCTTGACATGCAATGAATTCTTGCTGGCGGTGTGATGTGTACGTGACTAAACTCGGCTCTTCACTCTACCGTGCTAAAATGGTCAACCACTGCGCAGAGGACTGTTCGGTATCATGCAGTGTTAATGTGGTCAGAATGTAATTCTAAAACCAGTGACAAGCATCACCTGTTGCACAGAGATGCTGATCAGGAACAATGTGCATTGCAAAACAGTAAAGTATTTATAATTTTTTTCCCCTTTTTTGTTGGTTTTATGTTTTGCCTTTTTTTTTGAGGGGGGGGGGTGCTTAAGGAGTGACAAAGATATAACATTGTTCTCTTGAAATTTGTCCATTGCCCTCACACTGCCTTGCAGTTCAGTCTGCTTTAACCATTGGCAAATGATAGATGGTCTTGAATTTTTTTTTTTGTCCATTGTGCCAGTTTTTTGGAGGTGGAGGATAAAGCAAGGACAGAGATAACAGAATTTTGTTTCCTTTTGCTAACATTTAACAAACTTCATGATAATTCTTACAGTTTTGTCAGATGGTTTACCATAAACAGAAAAGTAAAAATACTGTGCTTTTTTCTTTTCTTGGGAGTAAAGTGTTAAAACCCTCTCGTGGCTATGCTGGGATTCCAAAGGATAGCCACACTACATCTTGGAGGCTTTACTTTGCCATCATTTGGGTATTTGTTAAAAGGGATATTTAACAACACTACCATCACCTTTAATCTCTGACAGGGATGTAGGTAGGATAACCTTCAAATGTTAAAGTATTCACTGTATGATTCAATGATTGCAGCATCCTGACTTTTTGGGAAATGCAGATGGATTTGAATTTGAGCCTGTTTCTACTTTTGTTTCTCATGAGAAACTTCTGTTTCCATGGAGGTTATTCAAAACATTGATAAACTCATTGCTGTGATGTCTAGATTTCATGCATGGGCTACCTTCTATGAAGATGCTGCTCTTGATGTGGTATCTTAAGTGGTTTTCATGTATGTTGTAGCCCCCCCCAAAAAAAAAAATAACAAAAACACTACAATTGTATTCAGAGCAAAGTAAATTCTAAATTGATTTTCCGAAGAATGAAAATGGAAATCTCAGTAATGGATGCAATTGAAGAAGTTTTGCCGCAATTACCATTCAAATTAGCCCTGTCCGGTGCCTATCACAATGGAAATAGTGCATTGCTGTCATGACAAAACAGTCTGTACTATCAGCCAGTGGCATTTTAATTACTGTAAACAGCTTCTGCGGTAATGTGTGACATTAATGTTGTGGGTATCACAAGCATTTTGTTCCATCTCTTTAGCTGAAAAAGGTAAGACTGCTTTTTATGCTCCGTCTGGATGCGTTTAATGTCGTCGCTGAAATGGAGGCATTGGCTATGCATGTTGATAGCATGTGCTTGGGTTAGGCTGCATTTTTGCTAAAACTTAAGGCTTTAATCTTTTGAAGTCAATCTTCTTGGTAACCCTGCTACCTACAACAGGTGAACAAATGGGAGACTACTGTAGTTGGGAAGATAATTAAATTTTATGAAGGGAAATATTTTGAAAGAGAGTGGCTTACTTCATGTCAAAAAATCTGTTGCAGAGGTTTGACGAATGGTAGAATATGCCAGTGATTGACAACTATAAGAGAAATCCTCTCTAAAGTAATATTAAAGAATTGTTAATATGCATCGTCTGCGTCAACTGTCTTTTATTATCACCTGGAGTCATCACTATTTGTTGTGTTTGGTGCAGAATAGCAGCTTGCTTTGAACTTACTTTTTGCTTAACGTGCATGTTGCGTCGATTTCCAGCGAAACAATTTCAATTTGGACCGAGCCTCTTTCTCTTCCAATTACTTTCATGTGTGCAACAACGACGTCAGCATAAACGTAGCTGACACAAATTTCTTTCACACCTTTCGTAAAACATCAAGAAGCTGAGACAGCTCATGGTCGTAACAGACCTTTGCAGAGATTTTTTTTTTACTGGTAAATAGCATAACTGGACAACACCCCCCCCCGGACAATCCTTCCCAGGACAGTTTCCACCAACAAAATCCCCTCTTGGACAACTTCTCCCAGACAATTGCTTCAAGAAAAGAGGTTTAAGGAAAGAGGGGATTTGTCAGGGGGAATTGTCCGATGAACCAGTAAACAGCTGCTTTCAGATTCAGACCCCATACCCTTTAATTAACCTCAGTAAGTTTATAATCACACAAACAAAGGGAAAACATTTGGTTGGCATTCATTCATTCTTCATCTAGTTAATAATTTGACTTGATCAGTTGGGGGAGGATGGATTTCATTCTTTATTGAAAACTGATATACTTGCAGTTGAACAAACCCTATTTTCAACATTTTTACCAGATTACCACTGCCTTTGTATATACCCTGGTTGATATGCTCAATTTGTTTCAGAAGTTTGGAAAAGAGTGTAAAGTTAAAACAGCAAACATTGACTGCCAATCTTTAAAGAGTAAGATACTCTGTGAACATTTGCAAAGCCAAATATTCTTATCTGGGTGAGTACTGTACGCGCATATGGGCACTTACGATTATCTGTACCGTAGACACCAGTGTTTGCAATGTGCCAAAAATTTGGATGTGGGTACTAGCAGTCCATTGATGATCAGGCATCCAATAAACTTAAAATGTAACTTACTTCAGGTCATAATGCAACGATTTGTTTTGCACTCATGGGTAACTAATTATATCCAGGTCCTGACATCATCAATTGGTTATTGTGGGAACCAGTGCAAAAACGAATAGCCACCTTGACGTACTAGCCATAGTGGATTCTTGTAACAGCTGTTGGCGTGGACCTCGCAAACATGACATTGTACATACAAAGTGGTCAAGTTTGCCTGATGCAAGAAGATTCACACACAATGCAATAAGAAATTTGGTCAGAATTTTCATCCCTGAACTGGTACATATTGTTGGCCAGATTTTCATTATTTGCTCAGAATTGTATTAAGTATCATCAAGGGTGGACATCAGCATGGCCATGGAGAACTGAAGCTTTGCAGTGAAGACAAGCTAATAAAAAAAGCAACATCAGTGTACTACATATGTGTACCCTTGCTTGTTCAACTTACTCTAGCTACAGAGTACAGTATGACACCTTAGTGGCACATGTTAGTGGAATGACCCTTTATATAGAATGTCTGAGTGGGATAGTGACTGCAGTATCTTCAAATTTAGAAAGAAAAGCAAGCACCTATCATAATATCTATTTATTCATCTGTTTCCAGTTTTCGTTCCACAGAAAACTTGAAATTGTGACACGCAACGATTCTAACTTTGGCATCTTGGGGGGGGGGGGGGTTATTACATTAATTCACATGTTGACATTTATGTACGAGTTTTGGACAGAGAGGAGCCGAAATTCGGTTTGCATAAGAGTGATACCCAGTTACATGTCCGAGAAATGTGGGTGCTTGAAAATCTTAAACACAAAACAGGTCCCTGAAAAAGATTTGAATGCTGTCGTAACTTTATCAGTGGGGAAAAGCAGCACTGTTTATTGCTTTGTCTATTGAAACATTGCCAGACAACATGACCAAGGTGTGGATGGTAACCCTCTGAAGAGGATAAAACATTGAACTGGACATGTTAGTTTTTGTTTCAATGCAAGTTAAATGCATGTTTATGTTTGAAATAGGTTTGCAAGTTTTAATAATCCAAAATGTCGACCCTTGGGCACACGTGACAGCCTAACTGATGGATTTTCCACAGGCAGAGAAATAATTATGTTCACAAAGTTCACACTGTTGTCATTGTGTCTGCAGGTTACATTAAAAATTAGCTCTTCTAGTCTGCAGGTTGGACATTCTCATTACATGAAAATGTAAACTGTTCTTTTTTCAAGGAACAGATTTCCTCCATTTCACCGAAAAGAACAGTTACAATGTTTTTTGGTTTTTGCTGGTGGTGCGTGGTTCTGTAGTCCTCAAAGTTTCAAAAGTCCCTGCATACCTCATTAATGAGTATAACTCAGATTGAATGGTTCTTAAATACTTTGCTCACATCAAACCAGAAAGTGTTGCACTGTCGGTCTGTTGAAAGTTACAAAGTGCTTTCCTCTTTTTGATTTCTGGAATTAGAATGGTAAGTATTAAAACCATTAGCTTGAAAATAACACGTCCAAATACTCACAGGGATCTATTTACAGACAATGCATATGTAGGGCAAATCACAGAGTGAAATGGTTTTTATTACATCCAGGATGTGGTTGGATTTAAAACTTAGGAAGTAAACAAAAGAAAAAAAGGATATTATGCACTGACAGATTTGCGTAGATTTGACTTCACTGTTAAAATATTGTATTGAGCCATCTTGTTGTACTTTGTCATGAAATACGAGCTGTAGTTCTGTTGACTTCTTAAAGGTTGGAAATTCTGAAGCATTTCATTGTAACTCACCTAACAGTCTTTAACCATATATTTAATCTGTACCGTGAAAGGATGGTACACTTGCTAGGAATATCAATAATACACATGCAGAGAAATAATTATTTTCACAAGTATTACATAGCTGTCATTATGTCTGCAGGTCAGATTAAAGTTTAGCTCTTCTAGTCTGCAAGTCGGACAATTTCATTACATGGACAGATAAAGTTTTTTTCTGGAAATTCTGAAAGTATTTTTTTTTTTTCAGAAACCCTGAAACATTTCACTGTAAATCACCTAACAGTCTGAATCGTTTACTTAATCTGTACTGTGAAAGGACAGTACACTTGCCAGGAATACAAAATATTTTAATGTTAAATAACTGTGGACCACCTTCCAACAGTGACTCCCTTTGGGAGTATGTACATGCCATTAATTTGCACCATTAACAACTGCCGATATATATTGGCAAGTGATTGTAGCCTATACCTTGACAAGTATCTCATATATATGGACAAGCAGGACCATAGCCAATTCAGATGTCAAGGGGAGGGCAGAAGGAAATTATTGGCACATATGACGCGAATGATATTGTCACATCAAGAAATTTGAGAAGGGCAGAGAATATTTTAGAGAGAATTTTTACCCTCGTTGGTTCTTTGACTATGAGCCCGTGGGCAACTGCCTCATATGTGTACAAGTGACTCATATATTTACAAATGTCTACATTTGCCAGCAGTCGTTCATTCCACTCCAAAGCCTGTAATACAGTCATCAGATCTCCGAGCAAATAACTCCCACTGTTTCTCCAGATGGCAGCAGACTTTTTCTCGAGTTGTTAGAGGTTACTTTGTCACCATGGTCCATCACCAAGCAACACATTGCGGAGAGTAATTAGCCATGCTGGCACTCTGTGAGGTCAACGGTACATGTAAATATCATCTCCCTGTGACACATACCTGTGATGTAATATGTATTACGTTCCCGGCGGTGTGATAAGAAGTGAACAGGCTGGTTTTGGTCTTATTCAAAAGAAAAAAAGTCATCAGTGCCCCTGCCATTTGATGATCCTGCTGGTTTGACTTGACAGATCTTTCTAAATTAGAGGGACCGTCACTTGAAAGATGGGAATGTAAATAAAATTCCATGCATTCCTTGGTTGGTGTCATACAAGTATTAAGTGATACAGATTTTCCCTCAGGTAATCGCATCACTGAGCTGCTTAAGCTGTCATGGTTTGTGGAATGTCCTGCTTCTCCATCGTAGGTAGCTCACGTAGGCCTCGTCAGCCGACTTTTTTGGATTGTTTAGTATTTTAGTTTTTAGTAGAGAGTGAGAAGATCTCTGGTAGAGTATGGAGATTTTTTACAGTGGTGTCAGCTTTAGAGGAAAGGGATGAGCTATTTGGATGAGTAGATGCACCAGAAGGACAGAAAAAAAGGAAAAAAAAAACAGTATTTTACCCAACCAAGTGATGTCGGTGCTCTGTGCTCAGATTTTGAATTTGTTTTCCTCTCATTGCCTGCTACAGTCACTTCTCCTCTCAAAGAGGAGGCATTGAGAGACATCTGGAGTTGTAGAGTTGTTATGCAGAGGCTCACTAAAATCCTTGAAGTACAGGCAAATGCAAAGTCCACACACCCACACACATGTAGTAATATGAAGAATGGTGCTTATATACACCAGTAGATCATTAATAAAACTTTCCTGTGTAGACATCTGAGTTCATCTCTTAGATTGTAGGCAAGAAATAAAAAATGATTGAAAAAAACAAAAAAAACAAAGGAGAAACCTCCCTACTTCATCTCAAAACAACCACAAAAAGCATTACTTTCATGGAAGCATAAATTTTCTATATTTTTATGGACATAGAACCGTGGTGACTCTTGATATATAGCTGGACAATGTATCACGACGGCTGTTTCACAGTTAAGGTAATAGTCATGGGCTATTATTATGTGTCTGTCCCCATGGCTAAGAGCACTGAGTTGCTACGGGCACTCCCTGTCAATCACAAACTTCCTTGGACCACAGGCACTCGATGAATGAAATCAAAGGGCATTCTTGACTTTGTTGCTAATCTGATCCCTTTGGGTCACAGTAAATCTTGCTTAAACTTAAAAAATTGGAGTGTCTGTAAAATTTGCCAAATTTTAAAGCAAGGCATCATGTTACCATCCATCCATCACATTGTTGAATTCGGAAAACTGAGAGGGCAAAACTTTTTAACTGAGGTAGCAGAGACTTAATTAGTGAACTTGTCAGAGGATGTAAAAAAATGAAAACAGAAAACAGCGCAACGTCTTCGTCTTAGAATCTTGTTTGTTCCCGCAGTTCTTCCCCTCCATCTCAATTAAAGTGGTATCATCATCATCGTTGTCCTAGTGATCCTTCAAAATGATACTTCCAGATATTCAATCAAAGTAGAGAATGCAGAATTGCCTATTCAAATATTGATGTTGACTGTGTGTGTTGTAATTATGTAACAGTAACTGTGTCTGTAAAAGGGAGCTGTCCTGTGTAATCAGGCCATTGTCACTTAATTCTCTAATGATGCAATTATTGTAATACAACAGTTCCCTTGGTGGTGGAATGGTCATTAGCTGAAGCTGCATGTTAAATTTCAAGAGTATGATGAATCCTGTTACAAACAAATTAGCAGAAACTAGTGTAGCCCACTTTCGATTTGTAAATTTAGAGCATTAAAATTGGTTCTTTTGAAGGGCGTGTTCGTGAAATTGAGGAGGTAAAAATTGAGCTGAAATTTGCAGTAAAAACTGAAATCTGAATGATTTGCAAATTATTATGTACAATTTTTGTCGCAGGCCCGTGTAACTCTTAAACAAGAAAAGAGGAAAATATCTATTTGCTGTTTGCTGAAGTAGATTTGAAAGAATTAGACCATTTCAAATAGGATTAATTTGACTGTTGCATATCGAGAAATGTTACAGTATGATATAAAAATAATAGATGATTATCTCATATTCTGTGCTGATTTTGTTTTGAAATCTTCAGTATTATTGTGAAATGCAGTCAACATAATTGACTGTTGGTAAAGTGATATCACTTTATTTGTGCCACCTTCCACTTCAGTGTACTAAGACGTGATTCCTCTGGCTGTCTCTTCTAAATACAGTACCTTAGAAATTTACTGATAATAAATAAGTTACATACCTGATATAGCAACAAACTGGCAACTCTTCATCCACCTTTGCAACTGCTGACCCACCTTTACATTCATTCTTTTCACCCCCCCCTTTTTTTTGCCTCTTACATATTGAACGTCTCACCAGTTCATTATTGTAATTGTAAAGCATGAGAGAGACTAAAAGGGATGAAGAAAACATGAGAGAGACTAAAAAGGATGAAGAAAAAAAGAATGAAGGGGAAATTATGACTTAAGTCACACATGCGTTGTGATGATAAATACCCGTGTTTATACTCTGATGATACTATATGATACTATACTCAGATGTCTGCAAAACATGTCTGCAAAACACACAAGTAGGATAGACAATGTACTTTGCAAAGACAGGTGAAGACTCCAGTCTAGTGAACACTTGTTGCATTAGGTTGGATAAAGATGTCGGCATGTGGACCTGGTGAGCAAAAGATGAAAGACAGAGTACATTTGTATGAGTTCATTGAAACGGACATCGCCAGAGATCCGTCCTCCATCTCCATGCATCATCTTTTATTGTGATGATGGTGACAAGTTCCTCCATCAGCCATCATGCCTCCATCATTCCCATTGTGCTACTGCATTCATTCCGCCTTTCTGATCATCGTCGTCTTAAAGATTGATGAGTTGCAGTTTGCTCCTGATGATGAGGTAATTCCATTCTGCTATGACAGGTTTTTGAGAGATAACCACATCCCATGGTCATAATAGTATATCTTTCACCTTTATAACTTTTGAATTGATAGTGACAGTGCAAATCATCCTGAACTAGTTGAAACAGACCTGTCAACCTGTCTGACCTCCAAAATAGGGATAATCTACATTTTTCAGAGCCACAAAAAAAGGGAGATTAGCTAGGAAAAATAGGGAGGTTGGTAGTTTGTGACAGAAATGTTATACTATTGCAATGAGTTACCCAATACAGTAAGAGGAATTATCACATGCACATAGGAAGTGAAAATTGCCTTTGTTGTAGCCCTATTTCTGAGTATGGTGCAGTACCATGTACGTCATAATGTATATTCACATATAGCTGAGTGGCACATGCAAACTGACAAAGCAACTTGGTACTGTATTGGTGTAATTAATTAGTACTCTACCGTTTTACTCTGACAGCTGTAATTGTAGACAATAATTTGATTTTAGAATACACTACCTTTATTTATGGACAGTTTGTCAAATAAGTTTAGTACAGTCAACTGAATGTTTTGGCTATTTTCCAAAATGTTGCAAATGGGAACATTGGGAAAAAAAATACTGTAAGAACAGAATAAGTAACCTAGAGGCTGGGTGATCTGGACAAAAACTGGGAGTCTCTTGGTGAAATCGGAAGAGTTGAATGAAAATATTCCCTACACAAACAAGAAGCTGGAATTCCTCATATGTGGTCTGTTGTTACACGGTTACATGCTTGCCCCAAAACATGACTCCGTCCAGCTAAGCTGAACCACTGGCACTGAAACAACTGGCATTGACAGCATCTCTGATGTTAAGTCATATGTTAGATGTCCAAATCTTATCAAAATGCTGCAGACACTTCTCCTCATTTTACCAATGTGGTCCAATTAACTAACATGTCACAGTACACAGACTTTCAGCCACAAATATAGCTTCAATATGATGAAGATTAAGTAAGTCTGACCATTGCAGTGAAACAATTCAATTACCATGTGTGGTTCCTGAGATATGAGCAGTTGAATTTGATAGATTTGTGACCGCAAGTTAATTTGAAGCAAGCAGGAATGGTGTCATCTCCCCACATCGATGAAGCATTTTCTGTTTTTCTTTGAACTTTACACCAAATTTAATACTTCAATATCTAGTGTTATCATAATGTGACTGCATGAGGGGTATGATGGTTTTGCGACCTTCACATGACCAGCACCTAAGCTGACCACCTGTTGATTTCAGGATTAAAATAATCAATTCAGTAATGAAGAAAACAAAAGACTCTCCATCAGCGTGAGCAGAAGATGGCACTCCTGCTTGCTTCAAGTACAATGTAGGTATCAAAGGGGGTGACTTCAACCGATAATATCTAGAGAGCTACGCATAGGAACTGAATGGAAATATCACCAGAATGGCTAGGTTAACTTACTCTTGGACTCATCAAAGCTAAATTTGTGGCTGGATCATCCTTTTAAAAGGGGTCTAGGCAGCATAGCATAATATCAACAGGGTGACTACACATCAGTTGTAATTAAAATAATATGGTTCGGAAATTTTCAAAACCATTGAAATATGTTTCTTAGGTTTTTCATGATGATGTCCACATGTAGCATATGTTGGGTCTTTATACTATATTTTACTGATCACTTACAGCGTCAGGGGTATCACTCTTCAGTTGTGTAGTGTGCTTGGTGACTGATATCTTGCCTGTCGGAGTAGTTTGTTGGAGTAACTTGGAGAATCCTTTTTTTTGTTGCAAAGATGTATACTTCATGGGTGGCACCATGTTACGCAAATCTCATCTTGACTGAAAAGACAGTGTGGGACACACGTTATATATCCACTCTGCTTATGTTTTGATTTTCTTGATTTGAAGCAGACAGTGACGTGGATTTTGACCGTACCTTAATTGTAAAAACTTTTGAAAATCATGACAAACAAAATGTATTGAGAGACTTGCAACCAACGTCATTCAGGATGCCCTTCAACAAATAATGGAATTATCCATCGCATTGTGGTGACCCTGGTATGGGTTCTTGGATTAGGTATGTATGGGAGAGGCATGTATCATTGATGGTACCTGGTACAAGAGATACACGTATAAAAAATCTGACACAATTTTCAAGTTTCATTTGCTTCCATCTTGGTAGTTTGGTAAGATTTATTGTTTTCTTTTTCTCGTTGTTTTTGATGAATATGTTTTACTGTCATTGCCTTCCAGGGGGATGGTTTAACGGAAGAGGACAAACCAACCAAGAATATAGTGGTGGAGGGAGAGGCAGACACTTCAGAAATTACGATGGTGACAATGGAAGGGGAAACAGAAGGTTGAGGGGTCATAGGAACTACCATCGAGATGGAAGGTCTGGGTCAAATAGAGAATGGAACAAAAACCGTATTAACATCCCTACTAGTGAAGGAGAAGAATGCCACTCTCCCCTTAGTAACCCAATGGACCAATGGGAACCCAGTGGTGGTGAGGACTGGGAGACCGCTGAGGATAAAATATTGGCAGAATCACCGTCAGCACCTGAGGGGGAACTTTGGCAACCCTCGCCCAATCAAGACCCACTTTCAGGGCCCATCGGCACATGGGAACCCCCCGTCGAAGAACGACAGTGGGAGGAAGACATGGAGAACAACAAAATGTCTGTCGGGGAAAAAGTCAAGCACTGGCAGAACTTTGGAGTCATAGCAGCAGTTCCTGTGGACAAGAGCAGCAACTGCGTCAGTCCCACAGAGTTGGTTTCATTGTCACCATTAGGGGAACTGATCTCTCAGGAGGGTGTTGGTGACATTGACTCTGGGGAATTGGCAAGCCACCTGGTGGACAATATTGTACTGGAGGATGAAGGAAGTGAGAACTTGAAAGCTAAAGAAGAATCACATGATGCAAAGAAAGTGAAAAAGAAATTAGAACCCTTGATAATACCTAAAAGAGATGGCAATCCTGGCAGACCTACCACCCCTCCCTCAGCAGGGTCACTAAAGACACCCACAGACCTCCAGTTGGACTGGTCGGTATCACCAGTGGACCCGCCTCTCAGCACAGTCCAAGAAGAATCAAATGTCTATCGCTTCCAGCCAACGTGAAATTACCAAATAAAGTGAGCGGACTTCATTTCTTTAGTTTTTTCTTTTGAGCAGTTCCTCTGATGCTAGATCTATTCGACACACCAATACAGAGAACACTGGAGGTAGGTAAGACACAGTCTGTAAGAACAATGATAAATAACAGAAGGATGGTCTGTGGTATCTTGAGCAATGATGTATGACATAAGGATGGTCTGCAGCAGTAAGATCAATGAAAGAATAACCTCCACAAGTGAGAATACTCAACTTTTCTGTTTCGGTATTTTATATGCAGATGTTACCTTCTTCTCTACCTGCTGTGTTCAGAGAAAACTGAGGTCTGTGAATTAAGCTTTCGCTGTTTTTTTTCGCTTTATTTTGATTCTGGAAGATGTTGAAGAATGTTTTGTTTTGCTGTGGTATGGATCTTATTTTATTCAACTTCACAGAAAATGAAGCATATCTGGGGAGATTTTAAAAATGACAAAAAAAAAAGAAGAAGTTATTTGGCCATTTCAGCTGCTAGTGATACTAATCAATCCACACTCCTCCAGCTGACAGCTCTTCGCCATTTTGTGGTTGAAGCTGCTGTAATTATCAGTAGAGCCATTTTTCCCTCTCATTCTTAGTTTGTACTTTGTCCAAAAAATGTCATTACAATATGAAACACATTTTAAGTTTGTAACCTCAATTGCACAAACTTCCTATACTTTTGCATCTTTCCATTTTTTTTTTTTTTTCATTTTAGAAGATTGTCGAAGTTTCAGTGCATGTAAATACTCTTCAGGTATTTTTCTTTATATATTTCTGCAGTTAGTAACCAGGTACCTGGAATTTTTTAAGATTTTTTCTTCATTGTAATTTTTATGATTTGTATATAGGAATTGATTTGCAGCCAAAAATTGGGTCGAGGTTTCTCAGTCTGAGACTGCCGAGATGGTAGATTAGTGACGAGTCAGACGTGACGTCAGGGAAGACTTTGCCATTTTGTAACAAAAATGGATTTGGTGCTTCTCTGTCTTGTTTTTCCCATCGCAATTTGAGTGGTAATGGTTTTCACTTTTCAGAATGAAGTCGAGGTGAAAGCTGGCTACATAGAGGGGAGAGATAGCAATATTTATAGCATGATAGTGGTTGGATTATGCAGATAGTGAAAGTAAAAATATGTTGCTGTGATTTACAGACTGATAGACACCAAGGACAACATGACCCTGTTGCAGTTTAACACAGAGAGATATCAATATTGGAAGAAACTGTACAAATGTGTACAAAAAGAAGTGAACAGCAAAAGGAGAACAAACTACTCTGCAGTAACATTGTAATTTCTCCTGGTTGTACGGAGCAGTTGTCTACATTTGGTGACAAAATCGGGTGACTTGACAGTTTAAAGAAATGGACAGAATTAAAAAAAAAATGAAAAGAAATTGTTGGTCAGAAGTTAAAAGCTTAAGATGATGCAAAAGTGGTATTAGGAATAGTGGGACGGTAGACTAGGTAGATAAGAGACAAATTTGAGATAAATGAAATGGTGAGATACCAGGAATATTTACTGGTGGGTATTGAGTTTATTTAAACCTAGATTTGTTTGGAGGTTTGACCTCTATTCTGTGATTGGAACACAGACCACTTCTTACATGGCCACAAAACTGAACCAATGCAGACACCCTGGTAGCATCTACCTTCAGAATAATTTCTCTTCAAATCAGATCATTGTGCTACAGGAGTTATTTTTTTCCAAGATTGTCACATACTTGCTGTCCATTGTTCTTTAGTGTGACTGTCTTTTCAAGTAACCTTGCCCTCATATGGAATGAATGCATTGAAGCAGTATTAAGCACTGAAACAGTATGAATTCAACTTCAGATTGAGAAAACTAATAAAGTAAGATGGAGAATGTGAAAAAAAAAATTATAAAAAGGACACACACAATCAGAACAGCTTACCATATTTGTACTTGTATTCTTAAAATAAATAATGAGAAAATAATGAATCAAAAGAACATTATGTTGACATTGTTCAATAGTTAGAAGACAGATTAACAGTTTGTTTATTTAAAGGAAATAATGGAGTTAATTGAACCAAAATATGTAAGACATTTCTATTGTTGATGCTGTCATGAACAACATAAGTTTTTACACCTTGTGGGACAAAGTTTAGTGTTGTCATCTCTTCGATAGTTTAATTGGAGAAGTGGTAACAAATCTGTATGATCCTGAAAAGAGATACAGAATGTAAACCTGAGAGAACTGAAGGTGAAGGTGTAGATAGGATAGGGGTACAGTTAAAAAAGACTGTTTTGTTTTGGAAAACTTTCTGTCATATATAACAAAAAAAAAACGGTCGATGTAAAAAGAAAGCACAGGCTGTCTTTAAATTAAACCCTCTATCCGTCTGTGACAGTTTCAGGATAGTCTATTATGTGCTAATGTATGTAATATCACGGATGTAATGTGTTTGAACAGAGTCATTTTTTTTCTAAATGACCAACTTTACATTCACAAGTAAAAGTGTACTGCAAGTTTTTTGAATGATTGGCTGCAGCTAAAGGCCTCTTGAGCTCTTATCGGTTGTATGTTTGACTTTGTCCTGCTTGGGCATGGATGTCTTTTAGCGAGATTTAAACTGGACTAGTAAACTGTTTATTGATAATAGGATTAGCAATCTAATCTGTAGGCATCCCTTTACACTGTGATATTATTGTAAATGAGGATGAAAAAAAAAACAGTTTAGAATTATGTCAAAGAAATACAAACAATCATGCAACCTATGCAATTTGTCAGTGAACATCAGTTCCGGATAATAAAATGTGACAGTATTTGTTCTCAAAGTCACAGACAGGATTTGTGCAAAATGTTGTACATATAGAAAGTTATACAGTGCAGACTAGGTTCAAGTAATATGGTGAGCCCCACTTGACCTCTGTCACAGACAGCCATATGACTTCTGTCACAGCCAGTTGTATGACCTGTCACACCTCTGTAACAGACAAACCATTTCAACTTTGAGTGTACTATCATCATCATAATGACCATCATAAACCATTTACTGCTGACTGGACATTATGGAGATTTCATGTCACTGTTGTGATGTATTTTAGTTTGTCTTCAGTAGATGAATCTTCACTGCTGCTCACAGTGGTGAAAATGGGAGAATGTAAATGCAAAAACAAGGGGTTAGCATTTGAGGAACAATACAGGTTTTGACGAAAATGAGTGGATTGGATTTGAGAAATCAATGTGGGGGAAAATTGAGTTTCTTTGTCATGTCAAATTTGTGAAACTACCAGCAGGAGATTGTGTTATATGTGGTATCAGTGCATTCTTTGTGATAACTGGT
The DNA here is from genome assembly GCA_021234535.1 of Stichopus chloronotus. Taxonomy (NCBI): domain Eukaryota; kingdom Metazoa; phylum Echinodermata; class Holothuroidea; order Aspidochirotida; family Stichopodidae; genus Stichopus; species Stichopus chloronotus. Next base: position 26,249,522 of record CM037843.1, read on the forward strand.
TTTGAAGCATTAAAACTGCTACAGGTGATTTGTTTTTCTTAAGGGGGGGAAATTGTGAAATGTTCTCTTAAATAGAAATCAGTTAGAAAAAAAAAAGAGTGGAACAAATTCAAACAATCTTCATAAAGTTTTTGTTGCTGAATTTAGATGTTGGAGAATTGTTGGCATCTTGTTCATGTGGCTAAAGATTTGAGGAACTGTCAGAGGGGACATATTTGTTTTATACCAAAAGTGCCTTGAGTAATGAGTATTGTAAAAACAATAGCAATGAATCAAGGATAGATTGTTTTTTCAAGGTAAATTGCAAAATGTGTTTGGTTTGACATGAGGTGATTTCTGTAAGGAAATGTAACGTTTGATTGTTGAAAACCTATATTAGGCGACAAATTTTGACATTTTGATGTGATATTTGGACAAATCTTTTGTATGGACTGTATATTTATTTTACAATCTATGATGTTTCACTTACACACAGGTGATCCTTCATGAAGGATTGTGATGTGTCACTTTTTCTTTTTCCTTATTGATATGATGTTATTTACTACATAAATCTTCACAAAATGTTTGAAGTAAACTTTTAAAGTATTTTCTTTTGTAGTGAGCTCCAGAAGAGTATATACTTATCAACAATGTTTCTATGATTATATTCATTACTTTCTGCTCATTCTTCAAACAGCCATTAAACTGTTAAGTCTTTGTTTTTGCCTGTCTTTTATGTGATATTTTTTAAGGTACACACTTCATCCACAAATGATGAAAAAAAAAATGCATTTGTAAAGTGTAAAAATTTTTCTGAGCTAGTGAAATTCATGTTTCAAAACCAGGTGAACTGTGAACGTGGAATGTCATTGTTTTTCCCCTTCACTTTTGTAGTCTTTTACAAGGGAACAAAGAAGAAATATGTTTTGATCAAGTGTTGGAATTAAAGTGGTCATCTGATTGAGGGCATAACTATTGAGAAGTTTCAAGTTTTAGTCACAAGTAATTGTAAGTAAAAATATCACAATGCCTAGTGCATGCATCTCTTAGTGCACATTTTACCCCACCCCACCATAGCATTCTTGTTTCATATTCGGCTTACATTTATTGAACATATTTGATGTGCCATGTTCAGAAAATGTTACAGAATATTGTTGACCTCCAAGATAATTGACAACCCCCAAGATTTTTGACATTTTGTTACAATCCGCTCTTCATGTCTCATCAATGTAAGTATTAGTAACATTTACACTCTGTATGTGAAAATTTTGATGTGGATGTTTTGGGTTACTTGAAGGATAAATCATGGGATATTTTCCATGATTAGGTCAGCATTGTTTTTGTCTTTGCAATGCATACATTTCTCCACTGTATGGAAGGTTCATGTGTGGTGACAAATGTTACACTCAATCTTTAAATGAGAAAGTTGAACAGTTTTGCGAAGGAATACAATCCAGAGGGTTAGTCCAGAGGGTATACAAAAGTTTGTTCTACGTAAATAAGCATGCATGTATAGAATGCTACAGTTTGCAGCCATGGTTTTATTTCTGAGTACGTTGAACACTTTCATTTGAAGAGTGATTCATAAAGGCTCCTGATCATAACTGACAACAGGAACCTAATTACAAGAATGCTCATTGGTTAAAAATGAACTTGATTGCATTTCCTTTGGTTTGGGGTTAGAATAAACTATTGTACAGGGAAGCTTTGTCCCTCAGTTGAGAATCTAATTATTGTTTTTCATGAAATGCAACCATCCACTGGTCGTTACTCTCCTTTTATACAAATAAGATGCAACACACGCCAGTGTTTGTTTGCATATGAGAGAGTCTGCTCTACTTTTCATGTTTGTTGGAGTATCTTCCGATTGCCGATTAATGAAAGATCTTAGCTCTATTGATATTCTCTATAATACTAAGGTAAGTGAACATTGACCCTCCTTGATCTTGCGCCATCCCCTTCTCACTCAGCAGATATTAAATTTTGGCCTGAAAACATATTTATCTGCCATACGATCAAAGCTTGTGAATTAATTTTTTTACCAATGTACCTTCATGCAATGATTTCCAAATGTGGCTGTTCTAGTGCTGAACTCCTTATGTCCTTGTTTTATTTTTCTCAAATGCCCTTTGAAGTACTAATTGTGTTGTTATGTTGCATATTCAAAGTTTCTGACATAAGGTATATTTTTAACAATAACCCTTTCACATAGTGACCTGCCCAAAGTGACTGTTCAAGTACCAAACTTTTAAGTCCTTCTTTTATTTTCTTGAATGCTCTTTGAAGTAGTGGTTTTGTTTTTATGTTGCATGTTTATTCATGATTGCATGATATTTATTCATCAGTGTGCTCAGTTGACAGTGATTCCAAGCTATCATTTTTATGTCTCACTAGTCTTGAAGAAAAGAGCACTATGCACTGACTGAACAAATGGAAAACTAAAATACAAACTGAAAATGTTCTGGTAGTTTTCTGTGTCAGAATTCTAAAATATCTGTTAAATTCTTCCCATTTAGTGAATATTTTTTTCAGTTCCAGACTGAATATTATGTCCGATTGGTCATATAGTTTTTTCTTCAACTTTTATTTATCATCATAATATTCTTGATGTGTACATTGTAACTTTTTTCATTCTTTGCTTATACTAGTTACTTTAAGCAACGTAAAGTGAAATTTGCATGTTTTGCAACAGTCATGTTACACTTTAAGTTGCTTAAATTACCTCAGTCACCTGCTGTATCATACCATGATTCTTTTTTTTTTGTATAATTTTTTGTATAATTTACCATTTTCTTTTTTGTTTTTCATGCTATAAATTCACGGATAGAAAGCCAGCTGTATATTTTATCGATACTGTAAATATTATTCACATTTGATCTTTGAAGAAATGGAGCATTTATAACTATCGGAGAAGTGATGATGAGCACAGAAAATGTTATATTTTGCATAGTATATAATGGAAAATTTATGGTTTTATGAGGGACAATGAGTATTTTTAGACAAGGATTGTGTCTTATGTCACTTAGTTTATCAAATAAGTTGTAAGTAAGCAAAGCATTATATTTTTCAAAACATGTCGTTCACTTATTGTAAAGCCAACAATAAATTTTGAAACAAAGGACAAAAACCTCTAGCTAGTTTTTCATTGTCTACTTTGCCCCTCTCCAACCCACATTTATCATATTTTCTCCTTCTCCCCCTTCTAGTTATTTTTAGGTTTTTGCAATAAACAAAGTTTTGTTATGCAAACATGGACCAGCTGTGGTTAGTTAACACTTTTCTGTGTTGACTGACAGGGAGGTGAAGGGTATATCTCAAAGAGAGAAGCTGTCAAAATTGCCCTTCCATATTTTTGTACAGGTCTTTCAAAATGAGGCGCTGGTTTTAATATGTTAAGGTTACTCTATCCTCAGTACAATCTGATTTGGTACGTGAAAGGGTTAGAGGTAATACAAATTCGTAGGAGTCCTTTAATCTGGTGTGTCAGTTAAAATTTCTGGTGTCAGTATTATGGGCGTGGTCAACTTTCGACCACTAATCTAGAAGGATGTAAGTCTTAAGTAGCAAATAGCTGTTTGTGCCCACTGTGCCAGCTACTTGACTGCAATATGCTTCTGACCATGTAACTTACAATATGCTGTTATCAATGTCTATTACCAGTGTTCTCCTACCCATTCCACAATCATTTTTTGACGCAACATCCAACAGTGCCACCCTACATGCATGGCTGTTCGGAGGATTTTCAACAAATTTACAATATCAGAATAGAATCCCTTCTGCGATGGCGAAAATGCTTATATTCCTACGGTAACCTTTCTCCCTCATCGCTGGGAGTTGGAGTGAGGGGTTTGGATTACACAGATTCAATCCTAATTGATTGTCTTTGATGGCTGAAGACACTCGGTTTTGTGAGCTACTCTGAATCACACCCTACAGTACCCTCAGTATTGACAAAAAAAAGTGGGGTTCATTTGAGTGGGTAAAATGAACCGAGATGAAAGCATACAACTGAATCGGAGAGCAAATACAGAGAGGAATCATTACAAAAGTATTGTGCTGTTATGTGGTATCATCTTTATTACACATCTCCTTACTATTCTGTACATACAATATCCTCCACTCAAGAACATCAGTATTGTTACACAATTCTTAATGTATCAATGAATGAGGTTCATTAAGGAGCTGTCATCATCTTTACCGCTGTTAAATATCTTTAGATGGCGTTTATTGACATTCAGTTCCCATTTAGCACCGTCATCACCATTACAAAGATAACACTCTTGAATAACAATGACTATATGTTGTATATATACTCACTGTACAATAGTGGTAGCTACATCTGAAAGGCTGTATTGTGTGGTAGTCTTAAAGTGCAGGGAGTGCAGATTAAGAAGCTTAAGGTATGTCATGCATCACTTCTCAACGAAATAAACCAGCTCACCCTCTGATTCCCCCTTCTCCCTCCTCTGTATTAAACCTTTATGTTTCATGGAGAATCAAAACACCCATCTTTTTAATGTCACAATGCACATAAATGTACATCTTTAATTGTGGCTGTTAGCAAAAATCGTGTTAGGGAGAAACCACATAGTTACCATTAAAGATCATCTCTTTCGTTTTAAGTGATACTACCCCTCCAACTCAAGTGTTTGCACAATCACATAACAGCACGCCATCCACCCATCCATCCATCCATCCATCAATCCCAACTTCCCCTCGACACCAATACCATCATCTATGGATGAATTTAAGAAGTAAATTAGGCATCACAGGCATGTAGATATAAATTATAATAACTTTAATAAACAATGTACCACATTTAATCCCATTTCACACTAACTTGAACCTAGTTTTCAGTGTAAAGAATTACACAGTGCTCACTACCTTTAAACAAGTATCTGGCACAAATTAAATTGCATTGTCATGTAATCTTTGAACCAGTTACTGGTATAAATTATGCATGAAAACAATACTTGCTTAATCTTTGCTCCAAACTTTTCAGTTCCAATTTTGTTACTATGAACTACTGCATATGGCATATTTTTATTACTCCGGCCATTAGCAAGCATAATTGGTACCGTTACCTATTCAAACGAGTTTGGAATTTACACGATGGGCCTTCTTTACAGGATAAGTATGTCAATTGGTACTTTGAGGAACAATCTTTTTAATAAACATGATTCAACATGTCATGACATATTGCCAATGTATTCATTTTATATGACACTGGCCTATGCTCTGTTCAGCTTTTCCTTCAACGTTTTTTATGTAGGCCCAAATGATCTGATGTAAGTAATATAGTACAGTGGAATGATATAGTACGGTATGTTAGGAACAGACATGTTGTAAATCCTTTTTGTATCTAAGATATAGAAAACACCTACCTGTTCATTGTGATTTAGCAATTACACAAGGTATGAGATTATGCAAAGCAAACAGCTGAAATGAGTGTACAGCTACGATGATTGCTGCAGGTGTCCTGCACTGACTGCATGATATGTATATACATATACCATATAAATGCTCTGTGTATAGTTTTATATATATATATACTTGCCACCCACTCCAGTCCCCCCTCCCCCACCCGTTAACATTAGCGATTTAACGGTCAGAGGAGCCCTTTTGTGCCAAAGCAATAACTTTGACCGATTGAAATTGGAAAATAGCCTGATTTTTTAGCAGCGTACTCTAAGCCCTGATGACCTCAGTGTAAATTAAAGTTTGATATTTGTTGCAGTTAAATTTCTAACCTCCCATGATGCATTGTTACGTAATCATTATACGACCTTACTTGTGCGTGATATTCTAATAGACTGGTAATGTTACAACAAGTACTCACATTTGCAGTGATATGATGTAATAGTAATAACAATTTAATGCACTGTATTAAATTTTACGCGTGCGCGACAGTTCTGTTCAGGCTGGTATAACATTGTGATGATTCTGGAAGTATACTTGTGGGTCTGCATTTTATGTTTATTTTGAAGCTGGCGTTGTTGCAGTATTGTTTTAGTCATCTATTTAAAAGGCCTTAATACCCAAAATGTCGGCAATAAAAGATTCATTCATAGCATTAGTATCATTCGTCTTCTTTAACACTGACTTTTTCTGTACATGCATTGCATTTAGGTCTACATTAACTAAAATATATACAGGCACATTAAAATTTAACACATTCATGCAGTTATTACTAGTTGATATTTTAACACTTCAGATGATGGTGATATTTGGTGAAGACACACACTACTATAGAAAAGGCACTCTGTATACATCAATTAACCATACATACAGCCAACATAATTTATAAAATTTTTATGTACAAAGATGAACATAGAAATGAAGAAACGTGGTTTCCTCAGTGATCATTGTTTCATTAATACTGTTGCAACTGTATTTGGATTGAATGTGTGTGTGCAAATATTTTTTCAGACTTTGATTTCTACATGACTCAATCTTTCAAGTATAGCCAGCGCAATAAATACATTCATGACTGTAAAAAGCATGCATCTCAACACATTGCGGTTTAATTTTGAAGCTCATAATCAAGGTTTTATACTCAATGGTCAGTCTTCATGTAACTAATAATCCGACAGCTGGGATGCCCACACAACACATTGTAAGATAAAGATGCTGTCATCATAGGCGACCTCCTTTAGTCAATATTGCAGGACTGAGTGTGATATTAGCAGCACATAGACCACTGGTTGTGTGTCAAAATATAGAAAAAATTTTTTTTCCATCTTGATTTCACAAAAGACTGAGCAAATGGGAATGGAAATGTGAAACCTCATATATGGTGAAGGGTGCATAGCAATAACGTTCATCACACTGATTACAAATCATAGCGTGAGGAAATGTCTGTAGCTTCATACTAGAAGTTGCTATATGAAAATTTAATACCAAAGTAGGAGAGTACTCCAAGTAATCTGTGTATGTAGGTGTGGATAGAAATGCATACACTAGTTTAATACTAAAGATTAGGCCTTAAACACTATTACGGAGATGATACATTTTCGATATTGAGATGTCACTAACTTAATTCCTTTGAACAAAATTTTTCCAAAGGATTATAAATGTGACAAAAAGGGCTTGAAATTTGCTGGATTAATTTTGCAACTCACAGCTACATCTTCAGTCTTGTTACGCAAACATGACTGAATAACCTATCTTCTTCCATCCATGCAGAATCTTAAATCCTCATCAAAGAGACAACACTGTTCTATATGTACCTGCATACTATGATTGCTCTCCACAAATCCTGCACCTCTAGCAAATACTGGTATTATTTTATTAGAATAATTGTGGTTATTTTTGTAATTTTTTTTTGTCCAAATTCCTGTATTTGCCAACTACTTTGCCACTTATTTTTTTTTATAAAAAAATCTTTCCCTTTTCTCCATGTAATGCGCTGCCTATACAAATTGCTTTATCACGCTTAGATGCAAAATGGTTTGTAACATATTATAAAGGCAACCTAATTGAGGGGATAATCAACTTCATTAAATAGGAAACTGATGTCCTAACATCTGCCCACAGTAGGATTTAATACAGCAGCAACGGCAAATCTAGAAAACAGTACAAGAGGGAAAAGAATGATAAGCCAAGGTATCATTTCAGGTGACAAGGTTTAACATTGTTGGAGGGTGGGGACATAACTTGCTGATAGCTGTATGTCACCTAACCAAACAGACTATGATTCATCTTTCTATATTTTGGATAAATACCAGATCTAGGTGATCCAACAAGAGAACAAGGAAATGTCTGCAAAGGGAGGTTGGCAAATATAGCTCCCTCTCATCTAGCAAACAGGGTATGTGTAGCCAGCTACAATCTTTACATGGAAGAGGCTTTCAAGGATGTGATAAATTGCTGCCAAAAATTAGAAAATTACACACATACCACAGAATAATGAGAGACAGCAGTTACCCCACATGATGAAAGATTACATAAGGTTAATAAGTCTGAAGGTTAAAAATTATAAAAATCAAAATTATCCAATCACCACAGACATTTGGTAAAGCAAGTGAAAGTAGCAAGCAATTAAGAAGTGTTGGCAAAAATTTCACCAGACAGCCAATTATGATAAAACATGAGCAGTTCCAGAATGACCTGACAATAGAAAAATAAAATTACAGTACAAAGACTAAAACACCAGGCAAGAAATATGTGAAAGATTTTAACTTTAAGTAGTTTACTAGCTCAGAGAGTAAAACTCCTGCTTATCTTACAAAAGAAATATTTTTAATAGAGGGATGTTCACAAAATCTGGACCAAAGGTATCACAAGTTAAGCCTTAAACACCCCTTCCTAGGTAGAACACTGCCAATACTGGGGACTTGATCTCCACAAATAAGGTTAACCTACATGAAGATAGATATCCTATCATGTAGGATTACAGAAATAATTTACTTGTATGTTTGTAAATAGTCCAAACCTGCATTATGTCCAGGCCATCTAATTGGGTGGAACATGTCAGTGCACCATATTTTATGAAGTATGACAAAGTCAGTGTTTCAACTCAGAAAACGGATCAACAGAAAACAAAAATAAAACTATGTTGTAAATCAATAATTTGCAGTACTAACTTTACTCAAGAAAACTAAGAGGCAAAGTTACTCTGCCATCATACAAATTCCTTTCCTTGGCACGTCAAACTCATCCACACTTATTCCATTTTCCCGAAAATAACGCTGAGATATGTTAGAAACACATATCTGGTGAAAAAAACAAAAACTTTGTTGAACTTGCTTAAATTCCTATGCTGATTAGAAATTTAATTTGCAGAGAACATTACTTCAATGATTTTGCAAAAGCTATCATTTCTATCCATCACTTTTAGGTCCTCTGTGAGCATCTGATGACTTTAATGAAAATAAAGCAAGAACAAGATTAGCATTCACCCCACAGAGAAATCAAACGGCTGTACAATCATATCACATGACTGCATTCATCGAATGTTCAACTCTAAACATGGCAACTTTAGCAAGGCTGAGAGAGAAAAAGGGAAAAGGTACTGACTTCAGCCCCAGGTGGATGAAAAAGCTTTCCTGGCGATATTACTGATGATACTCTCCTGAAATTAAATTAAGGGAATTTCGGGAAGTATGATTATGTGTAAAGTGAAAAGCTGGGAATGGCTTCGTCCCGCAACATATATTCATGTGATTTTTACAAATGGATTGTCTGAATCAGAAAATGAATGAATTTATTCACGATGCAGTTGTCGTACCTACACGATAAACCTACCGTACCATGCGCACTTTTCTTGTTGCAGATTTTTTTGTACAATTTTTTTTTTTCATTTCTGTACAGATAATTCACAAAAACAAAAATTAACATCAAAATTACATGTACACCACATTACACACAACCAACTTAACTCTTTATACTTGTAGTCTACATGTTGACATCAGTCATGCATTTCATGTATGTCACATAGAACTGTTGTGAAGGTTGTGGTCACAACGTAGGTTAGGCACACCGGGTGTACAAATAGTCATGGTAGGAGTATTATTAAATTTACCTGCCAAACCAACAAAGCACATGCTTGCTCTCAAGCAGCACACCTGAAAGTTTCGTCAAGTAGAATAGTTCACATGTATATACATTCTGTACAAATTACACTTGAATGTACAATATACACACCAACAAAATACTGTGAATCCACATACAGTTGCCACAAACATTCACATCTACTCCAGATACAACTAAATTGCTTCGAAAACATATAAGGCAATGCAAGCAAACCTAAGATTCGATCATGTCACTTTTTACTTTCAATTCTTTAAATGCACCAAAATTTTAATCAAGAAATACTTGTGAATTAGTTTACACCTTTGAGGGGCGAAATGTCATCCGATGATTTAACACTGTCCCCCTGCCCCATCGACCGAAACGCACCCAGCTCGGAAAGTGATACCGTCCATGAAAGCAACCAGCTATGAACTGATGATGATCAAAAACATGAAATGTCAAGGCCCTTGGAGAATTAATTCGATATAGACTATTAAGTTTCCCTCATGATTACACCATTAATATTAGTAAAAGTTGTGACTGCTTCCTTTCATTCCGAGAAGGTTCGCTGCGGCGGTATCTTCGAGGCAGACCGTGTTTTATGTGACATGATCGATTTTTCCTCAAAGAATTAAGAAAATGAAACGAAGAGCTAAAACCTACCAGCAACAACAACAATTATTCAACCTCTGTGAACAAGGATGTGTACCGTGTGCAACTCACTGCATGATCGATAAATAATGTGGGTGCTGAAATAACAGTGTATGTGATTTAATGAAACTTGATAGTCAGCTACAGATGTGATATTATAGTCAACACTCGAAGAGAGATGCAGAATTGTGTAAACCCTGATAACCACAAGTATCAATGTGAAATTGTCACGTACACGGAAGGATGCAATATGGCCCTGGATAGAAAGAAGTAACAATCCAGTATTCAATATCTTATGTTGGATTTTACTGTAGATATTGACAGAAGGCATACATGGATGATGTTCACGTTTTATCTAGTGCAAAGAAATACAAAATCACAGAGCAAGGTCAAAACTAATGGTAGATCTAGAGGGGCAGTGGCAGGTGGTATCGCCCCCCCCCCTTTAGATTGACCGAGGAAAAATATATTATTAAACTTTACAATACCCTTTTAAAATGAGATGTTTCTATTTATATGCATGGGGTGTATAGTTAGGCATATTCAAATAACTTCAGTTCAAACTAGTTTTCTGTGTTCTACTTGTTTCATATTACAAGAGCTTATGAGGGGCTTTGCATATACACCCCTCTCAGGCTGGACTGAACTGGGACTATTCTCCTGGACTCCATTAGGGGCCTTCAGACAAGCCCCTGAACAGTAGCCAGGCAATAATACGTGTCCATAAAGCACCTTTGACTTTGCCTGGCCCTTGACAGCAATTGCTGGATCTGCCTTTGACCAAAACTGTTGGTGAAACTTATGTCCCTATATATACCTTCAGAAGCATATTCCCCACAACTAGCGGGAGCCTAGTCTTAGAGGACTTTGAGCGATTGGTTTTGAGCGCACTTTGAGTGGAGTCACACGAATGCATTAGTGTATGCACAAGAGGTAGGTATATCTACGATGCGAATATTAGCACAATAGCAAGATTCTACAAAGTAGCTGACAATACTTATGACAATTTACCCATCCACAATGACCCATACAACATCATTTCAAACTTTTGATATGAAGTAATTGTATCATCTGCACTGATCATGATGCCATCCAACATGTTACAGTTTCATTGCAGGAAACTGTTTCTTTTTCAAACCAATCATTTGGCAGTATTTTCTTTTTTGAACTCTGTGATCAATCAACATGCTAGTTCAGCGACAAGGCAATTCAGATGATAATAGTATTGTCTTTCACAAAAGGCCTTAAAATAAAAACGTACCAGGCCCTTAAACAGTGCCAGCATTAACAAAGTATGTGTTACCCCAGTGTAAGTTTCTTGTAAAGCTTAACCTCAAAGTAATGCAGAATGAGGGATACATATGACTCTGTAACCCAATGAAACACCAGGTCTTTGAAACACAAGCTATGTATATTTAGTTTGGACATAAGTTACTATGTGCATTGTATGATATGATCGTGATATAAAGAATCTTCTGGTTGGCTGTTATGCATATCATTGCTTACTGAGATGAGCAGTTTGTATCTGAGAATCTGGCCAGTTAGTAAAGACCACACAAAACAAAAATTGCAGTGGCCTATTTGTGCATCCTACCATGATTCATCCTATCATGATTTTAACCTGGCTGGGTTATCATAAATTATAATACACACTCCATTAACGATAACAAGGAACAGAATCAGGGATAGAACTTTGGGAAATGTTTTCAAGTTCCCACCAATTATCAGCAAGAGAAGAAATGATAGGTGGTAGAACTACAGCAGAGATACCCATTTAAATGCTACCGTGTGCTGGTATCTTGTCACTTAACTATTGACCTGTCCATGTTTTCCTCTGTGTCACTCAGTTGTGAGCTTGATTGGAATAATTTATTACAATACACATAACACTTTTTCGAAGATATCAACCTCTCTCTACCTCAAGAATGTGTTATTTGTATCTATGCAATTAAAGACCCATGGGTGAACCATGCTGTTACGTTACGTTACGTGTATATTCCTTGCTGTTTGTTGACCGGTTCATGGATTGCACCTCACTCACTGTAAAGCTCATTATATGACAAACTGTCAGCTGGCAAGTCGATCGTTGTCATTTTTGCAGGGAGAACCCTTTGGTGGGCTCTATAGCAGAGTGTGCTCCCTGGTGAACTGCGCGATAATCCATTTCAGAGTCTCTCTCGCCTGCGGCAGAAATGAGCGACTGAAAATTGAAATTCATCTCGCAGATTACTCTGAGGCAATCGTGGTATCATGATCTGTCCTATTGGCACTGCTCAAAAGTTGACTGAGAATTAAAGACATCCAATCAGGAAATGTGATGTGGGACAAAGCTGAATGTATAAGTTCTTAAGGAAATGCCAAAGCTACAGAAGACCAATAGCTAGAACAGGACCAAATGTTTGACAATGATGTAGACTATTGTTGCAGAGAGGCTCAAGCCCCGAAACTATCGACCGAAGATGACTTTCACAGTTTGTCAGTCATGTAGTGTCATGCTCAACTCTAAAGTAGCAGAAAAAGAAATTTGAACCATCCAATTTATGAGGATCACAGGATTTAAGGGAGTTAAGTATTGACAAAGATGATATTCACATACTAATTGGACTAAAAAAGGTATGACAACAACATGCATGACATATGAATAAAACAAGAGTTATTGCTTGCAAGAGTGAATTAAATAGCTTGCTTTTGTAGTTTTAGCAAACAAAGTACAACTGTAAAACCTATTAGTGTATGTTGTAGCCAACATGAATTTATACAAAAACAAAACTTTTTTTCCACACATGTTGCAGACTATCCACTCACACTGCTGTGCAGCTGCTTCCATCAATAATTAATATACATTTGTTTACAAAGGTACTTAGTATAAGCTTATATGGATACACCGACACAGGTACAAAATGATGGCTACCTAGATTCTGTAGCCCAATGTTAGAAGTATTAGCCATTCTCAAAATGAAAAAGATAGGAAAATGTTTATGCTTGTTCTGAGAGGAGAAATTTTTCAAACTTGTTTAGCGGGCTGCCATCTTCTTAGACAGAGTTTTCAGTGGTGAAATACAGTAACTTGTAGAAACTAACTGCCAACCAAGAGATACGTCACGTAATGGTCCCAGTTGAAAGAAGGGGCTTATCCACTCATATCTGGAAGGTAGAAAAAAAAAGGGAGAAACAAATGATGCTGTGACAATCTTTAACAAACATCTGAAGATGACAAATGAATTTAATATTAAATAAACTAAAATATATTAATGAGAAATGAGATTGCAGCTGATAGTATTCTTCATCGTTGCAAAAATGTTTTAACAGGGAATTGAAATAATTATCACTATGTATATAGCTCACCTGCAATACCGATGTTCAACACAGATTTAAATGGCAATCAGTGTGCAATGAATTATATGTGCATTAAGAAAAAGAGGTACTCAAATGGCTATGAAGACTTTATCGTATGGGATGACAATATTCATGAAGCAAACCTTTCCAGAAAAATGAAGAGATTTCTTAACAGAAGAACGATCAACAATCGAATAAATTAAAGAAGAAATGAGACTTAAATTACAGTGATGTAACTCCTACGGGATCAGACCATGCTGAGCCATGGGACAGGACCAAGACAGGGACCCCGCTACACATGCACTGAAAAGAAGGGAACCTCTTTGGATTGGGAGAGCCTGTTTTTACTGGAATGATTTACTCTTGATGTTCTTTGGCATACTGCTCAACTGGAAACAAAGTGTAAATGGCCATTCAAATGTTCTAATTTAAGGAGACTCAGCTGAATAGCTTCTGCATTAATCCTTGAAAAGTAGACTTAATACTGATGGCCAAATTCATCATTATCCTGTTACTAAAGGATTAGAAGAAATTCATTGGTGTTCAGGTGATTTTCTGCCACAATTTTGCTGCTGACGAAGTACATCTTCAGAATCAGATCTTGTTTAGATGAAGACATGTACGATTTGTGATGGAACATCGATATCACAGCCTGTGTGTGTGTGTTCTTGTATTCTGATACTTTACGAGGATGTGAGCAAAAGAATTTCAGGTCCTCAGAGATTTCGTAGGTTTCTAAATTCCTAAGAAAGACAACAGTAGCTGGGAATGTATTACACTCAGGGTTCAGGGAGCGACAATAAAGCAAAATTCAATGAAGTCTTCACTTCATGTGTAATGTCGACTTGCGTGTGTGTGTGTCTGTAGGCATGAGATAAGTAATTAGAGAGACAAAGAGCCAGCTGTTCTTAGACACAGTAGTGGAAAAGATTTCTATATGAAGGGCATGTATTTGGAAGTTGTGCTGTCAAAGTGCTGTCACAGTGTACAGTTATTCAACAGGCCACAACTAAAAATGCATTTTTAATAGGTATCATCAGCACATATATAATGCCCGCAACTTCTTTGTTTCCATCAGTCACTGTACAGTAATAACTAATAAAAGATAGGATTAAAGGCTATTCTTTCTAAGAGAAGCAGCAGGCAGGCTGCAAGCTTACACACAGGTACATAGCTATACCAAAATTTGGCTCACGAGCTGGATATTAACCTTGAAACATGTTGATGTATCATTTCAATTAGAGTAACCCTTGCAGTGTGACATAAGGCATGTGGTACCATTTGCAACACTCCACCAGCCAAGCAAAATTCTCATTAACCCCCTTATCACCAAGAGCAGAGAGATGTTGCTTATAATACCATTTCATACAATTTGCATGACTCAAATGAGATCCCATCAGGTTGGAAAACATATCTTGATACATAACTCTATATGGAATCGAGTCAATCCATTATAGCTGAAATATATATCATATGGGGGCATATATAAATAATTAGCAGCATTTATCATCACTTATTTAGTTCATCCTTGACACATGCATTGCCACTTCTGGGGAATTTAGTGTTGGCTGATGTTGGGTGACATAAACCTGACATTTTATAACAGAGGAACACAACCATATATAGCAAGAAACAACAATTAGGTGATCAGGTATTCTGGATACTAGTCTTTTCATTGGCTGCAGGCCAAATTGTTGCTAGGTGATTCATTTGTGAGAAACTTTTACAGTTTGACCACACAGGATTCATCTAATAAGGGATACTGTAGGTGCATTCATGGCAAGAGCAGTGCATAAAATGGTTAGTGCTTAATTTACTTAACAAAAAACAAATTAACAAAACATTTGTTACAAAAAGATCTAGACTTGTTTAGAAAATTATGCAAATCTGCTGGGGTCGACACATACGGCCAATGATGTGTTTGGTAACATAAACAGCTGACTTCCATTTGTAAGATAATTACTATCATTGTGAATTAGCTGGATAGCAATCATGGTACCAAATGCCTTTGATAAAATAATTTCATGACCACATAAATTAAACCAGGTGATGAAAATCTCCAGCTTATCATCTGAAAATGGGAAAAAAAAGTAAAATGGAAAGAATAAAAACAGGGTCCAGGGTGACACAATGGAATAGTCTTTTGTTTTGCAACTGATCTCACATGTTTACAGCATCAGATAGGGAATCATTTAGAGACAGGAAGCACTGACACAGATTCACTTGCAATGATCCTGACATGACATCCAACAGCCATCTTCAGAAGATGAACAATCTTCGGCAAATACCTGCTGCTACGATTTCAGTCAGATACCAAAAATTCTTTCGTAACAAACATTCTTTTCGTTACTTTTTTTCCCCAGGGTAGGCCAGTTGAGTGAAGAAAGTGTGCAGGACTCAGTGTGAATGACACCTACAGGAATTCCAGCTCCGATCTCGTTTCAAATTATCCACAGGGATACGATTGAGACAGAGCGCCATAAAATTGGAAATCAGGGAACATAATCTATGTGACAAAAAATAGAAAACATTTCGTCCTGCAGTAATTGTATGCTCCAATTACGAGGCCATCAGTCCTTGTAAAGTAGACAAAGGTAAATCACACTTTGACGTCACTGGTAACAATGAAATCCTTCATTTAGCAACAAAGAGAAATACAAAACTCTGTATGTTTGAAAACTGCTCTCTTTTCAATTTTCAGGGAATTCAGATTGAAAGATGTATTTCACGGCCAATTTTGAAACTTTTGTTCCTTTCTGATATTTCTAGAGGAAAACTACCTACCCAGTAAATGATGAACTGGTTCTCTGGAAAACTTTGATTTAGAGTTGAAATGTATAGCAAGTCTGCAGTGTAGAGTAACATGCTACTGTACTTTTGTTTGACAATGTACTTTTGTCGAAAAATTAAAGCAAAAAGAGGTAAAATGGTCTCATAAAAAGGAGCTCTTTTAATGCTTCTTGAATAAGGTGGCGATGATGGACTAGTGTGCTGGTATCATGCTGACATCCACACTGTATTCAGGAGGTGTAAAGTCAATAATTCGCAATTGAAAGAGAAAGAAAAAAAAACAGAATAGATCATAAACTGTATTCTCATCATGACAACTAATGACATTTTAAACCTTTTCTCTCAATTATTGATTCTTTGATGAGACAATGAGCAATGATGGTGGCTTAATTGAGAATACCACATCAAGATAAACTTAAAATCTCTACCAATAGTCAACAGGTCACCATATAGTTTAGCCTGGGGTAGAACCTAAACTGCATCTTGAATGCAGGTGCATGAAAAAAAAAATGGACTTTGTTGAAGGATTAATTGAAGGTCTGAATGTAATGATATCTTTTGTCTCCATCACAGTATCTCAACTAACAAGAAAGAGGTTTGCCTATAAATCGACAAAATAAACAGACAAAAAACTGTTTTCTACAATTTGAAAGTGAGTAGTTTATCGTAGTATGAAAACCTGACCAGTTTTATTAGTTACTCAATTTAAATGCTACTGGCTAAATTCAGGAACATATTTCCTAGATTTAGGTACAATATTTATTGAAGAAATATACACTGCTTATAAAGAGATTTGAAGCACAACGATACGTAGCAAATGTGATGTATTCCCTGCTTAGGAAAGTCTCAAAAATCTAACAAGCATAAGATCATCTTAGAGTGAGCCGTTGCTAACAATTGTAAGGAGGAGAGCAACCAGCCAGTAATGAGCCATGCTTCAGTGTATGTATCATCTGGCTTCACAGAGCCCCATGTACATATTGTATGCATTCAAGCACATAGGTTATACAGGATGCATAATGAGGAGCAATGTGAAGCATTGTGGACCTAAGATGATCTTAGGTTAAATTTGTTAAGCTTGCCTTAAACTGACATATATGGTGCTTCATAGGCAACAAACGTTTTTTATAACGTCAGTCACTTATCGACCAGAAGACTATAACTAAATGGCAAAATGTAATGCCTACATAAGCATGTCTTTTAATGCTATACTGTACCTAATTGATACAACATCAAAACATGCAGTGATGAATGTTACCACCTCCAGCCCTCTATCATGTTTTAAAAACTCCTGTTCAGGCAAATTTCATAATTCATTTATCTAGGTCAACAAGATCACTAGTATCTGAACTTAGTCAAAAACTTTGAACATGTTTCCTTTCTCAAGCAGGTTAGGCGGCAATGTCCTTGTTGTGGTGATCTTGTCGCAAATCAATATACCCCAGTTTGACGATCACCTCGAGTCAGATTTGATGAAAATGGCTTTAAACTTCAAGCACTCCCGACGTGGAAATTAAATTTAAATTTACCCATCGGGCTGAGAAGTGGCTCGTGCACATGATCTTCTCTTGTTTCATTGTCAAGGATTTTCCACCACCTTCTGGCAAAGCTGTCAGTTTTCATGTTACAATCAGTCTCCGAACTTTCAGAAGGGTAAAAAGCTTTACACTTGGCACTATGCTTCTTTACAAAAGTAACAAACTTGATGCAAATGTCAATACATCTAAGAACTCTAAAATAACCGGGAGTGTACAGAAAACAACATTTGAACATTTGTTGACCCTGACAGTCTTACACTTTTTCCACTTTCAATTATTGCTAAGTTTCAGAGCATGGTTCGTTTCTGGAAGCCAACAATTTGTTGCACTTTTTTTTCTCTTTCTTCACGTTGGATTTTCAATTTTTTCATGCAAAGGCTTACTCAGAGAACTTTAAAGGTTGTGTTTAAAGGGTGTTTAAATGTGAAACTAAAAATATAAATGTTAATTTATGGGAGGGTGTTTAATTAATGTGTAGCAAATACGATACAAATAAAGAATGCTTATTAGTGCAATAGTATCGATAATTCCATGAGTTGATGGAGCGGACACTCTCTTCAGTGACGCAAAGTGGAGTTGGATAGAATGTTAAAACAATTTAATGAATAAAATTATTCATTTTACATAACACCTTATTAATTCACCTACATCTTAATGGCAGACTGGTGGTCACATGCCATGCTTGATTTGGCACTATAATTACGATTGTGATGCTTGACTGCAGGTTAGTATACAAATGTTGAATGTTTATGAGTGCAATACTGTAAATAATTACGTGAGTTGAACAAGTGGATGTTCTATTCAGTGAGGTGAAACCAAAATGAATAGAAGGATCAATTTTTCAACAAGGTAGATAGAAGCAGATGCAAAGCACAGCTAGAAACTTTGCTGGCAATTACAGAAGGGCGGTGAGCAGATACACACACGCACACACACACAAAATTGCCAGATGCTAGACCATGGTCATTATGGTAATGCATAGGTTATATGAGGTGAGGGAGTATGCACTGTGAATTTATTCATCTTATTGCAAGAATGGAAAACAATGTTTCTTTTATATAACACCTCAGAATTTGGCAAAAACTAGGTTCAATGAGACAAGAGGATATAGTCAAACTAACAGGTATGTTATGCAATGTACGATCCCACATGCTGCAGTGACACATTGAGTTGTGGCAATTAAGAAGGTGTTAACCAAACCAAATGAGTCAGCAATTATTGCACTGTGATACATACAAGCATGCCGCTGTGATATATGCATGCATTGCAAACTATAGTAAATACATGCACCCCGTGTGCTTACGACAACTGAATATAAGCTGTCTGCTTATGCCTTGTCTACAGCCGTGACTCTGTATATATCACTAAGGTAAGGGTGATACAGCAATTTTTTCCCATTTGTGTGATAATATGAATAATTTATTCATCGAAAGATTAAACTTCTATCCAGCTTGAATTCACCTCGTTGAACAGAACGTCCAATCTTTGAACTCATGCAATTACTCATACTACTGAACTCATAAGCATTCATTGTTGGTGTATTATTGCGCAAACGGAACAACACCTTCAATGCATGTGAACTGATGTACTGAGTTGAGGTTAACTTTTACTTGCCGCAATGCAATGATCACTGACTTGTTGCCGTGAGTTAGTGTATGGACTAACCCACCGTCGAGCATCACAATCATGATGATGGTGCCAAATCAAGCATGGCATGTGACCATCGTTCCTCCAATCAAATGTAGAGGAATTGATATTAAAGGTATTTCAGGCTGTGTTAATCCATTTCTATCTAATACCAGTCTCTAAAATCAAGACAAACTCAAGCAACTTTTCCAATGAATCATTGAGATGAAAATATTTTAATTGTAAGAACCCAGCCACAATTGCTGTTGACCATACTTGCTATTCTGAGGTACACGGGGAGTTGAGGTGATTTTCAGTTTTGAAACTCAGTTTTGAAGCTTTTATCCTGTCCAAATGTGCTGAGATCATTCCTCACAATTCTTTAAGGTACTACATAAAATTTGCTGAGATGGTTGATGTATTTCCCATGCCATCAAAATTTATGTTTTACCTTTCAAGTTCTGTCTTGTCAGTAGAGAACAAGGAATACAGGGTTGTATCCACAACCACTAAACTTTGAATTACAAGCCTTTCGTTTGTGGTTAAGCATTCATTGCTGACATAATAATGTATATGATCCATTGACTATTTAAAACATCTCTATTATTATCTCTTATTGAATATTTAATACAAGAGAGTATTCATTACAGCATTCATATTAAAGGCCTTCTGATCTCCTGATATCAATTTTGCTAGATTTCCAAATAAGGTCAACATGCACTATTCTACAATTTTTCTCCCACCCATGAACACTATGCTCCTTACTAAAGCTTCAAATTTCCTTACCATGTCTCTGACAGTAATTCGTAGGAAGTGTAATTTTAAGGATCTAAAGGTTGTGCTTAAATGTAACAATTTATGTAAAAGTCTCAAGCATTAACAGGGTATTCAGACTGGTCATTATATCCTCTGTGTTGAGCTGAAACAACTTCCTGTAGATAAAATAAAAAAAAAAATGACCACGTTAATGTGATCATGCACTGATCCCATCATTGCAAGAAATGTTCTATAAAAGTGTCATAGGTGAACAGAATTAAAAGAAAAAAAAAATGAAAAATGCCCCACTCTCTGGGTTATCTCTCACAATGTGGTTCTTATGAGACGTACAATGTAGACAATGTAATCTGATATGAATGATTTGGACTTAATTGATTCGCTACTATCACTGCTGACATCATTTCAGTAACAAGTAATTGCAACTGCAAGTAAGTTAACTCAAAAAGAGGGAAAACAAATTTTACAGCCTGCCACATGCTATGTAGCAAAATGTTACAAATATCTGATATGACGGTAGTGTTACATCACTAAACCAGGTTAGTCCCTGAAGAGTGCCCAAAAAGGAAATTGGATTTTCAAAACTAACCCTTGTCTCCCCCATTCCTTTTGATTTATACAGCTAGTGTATTGATCACCACCACCACAACCCCCCACCACATGACCCCCCACACTGAAATTTTTTTTTCCTGTCACAATTGTTGATTGATGATATTGGTGAACTGTTATTTTTCAAGCGTAAAGTATAGCTATCCTCCAAGAGGATGTTTGAGAGGATACCCTTGATTGTGATAATACCTCACAATGGCATGTAAGAAACCATACATGTGTTGAACCATTACAATGTAACGTGTCATTTCCTTCCCAATACAGTCACAAAATGCTCCCTGCTTTTCATTACCATCAGGCTGCTGCTTGCACAGTAACCCGGTCACATACATGCTGCCAGAGTGCCTTTTCGAGTTTGATCAAACATACTACTTTAATTTTTGCATATTCCAATCTCACAGGGATCATTTGATTTAATATCATTTCACTGGGTTGTTTCGTTCATTTTTGCCATTCGTTTTCTCATTCCGTCAATCTGCGAGATGGTGTGGATGTCTGTTGGTTAAAAGGGATAACCTTGGAACTCCCAGTTTTCCGGTTTGTTTCTTACATATAGTGGTAGGGATGAAGCATCAGAGAATCAATCAAAATACCCAGCACTGCATTTATCTTATATTAAAACAGACGTCATCAATATCTGTGGAAACAGATGACTGACGTAAACTAATTACTCTGAAATTTCCGCAAGGTAATGGACATACGTCTAGTATCTCTTCAACATGTAGCAGTGTCATTATATTCCCAACTCCAAACACGCATATAAGGAAATCATGCTAGTCATATTATAGCATCTCTTTTGATTGATGGCATATTTCCTACCATCAGAGACATCTGGTGCACCTTATATGCAGTAGTTTATGTACTTCATTTCAGGTAAGTCAAAAGAAATAGGACAAATTCAGATAATTCAAAGCAATGAGAACTGGTCAGTGGTATGGAGCTGTAACAGAGGGAGGCACAAATGGACAATGTAGGGGCGTCAGTGAATGCCTTCATGCAGTGCAGTTCAGAAAATGTACACGCATCACTGGCACATCATTGCCTTAATTCAGTGCAGCACAATGTAGGGCATTAACGCATGACCTAGGCGTAGAGAATGCACTGTTTCAGTGCATAAATTACTCACAACTGTGCAAAGAATGAGAGTTCCTGAGCGATATATCAATAGTACAGCAGAGAATGTCAGACTTCTACAGGGAACAACTGTTTTGTTCAAACCATGGCAACAAATGTTCTTGCTTTGTAAAACATGAATAACTCTCATGGTTTAATTGTTTGATTAAAGTTTTTAATCCACTTGTGAAATGGCCAAAATTTTTGAACCAAGGTATGTCAATGTGGAGGAAGGTACTAGCTATCAACCATGGATGGCTTGCTTTTTGTTTAGCTTGTTTGCAGGAAACCCATTTTAGGACATATCACTAAAACTTGATATCATATCACCCTATGTTCTATGATACTTGTAACCACATCATTATAAGTGACAGTAAATTGAACAAAGAGTCCTGTGCATGTGTCTGGAAGAAAAGCTCCCCTCACTCTCTCAGACAAATCCAATATTTTGCTTTCCTTCCACAGATTTATCATATGTTACTGCAGGCATATATGGCACATTCAATGTGATATCGATGTTCCAAATTGCAATGACCTAAAATATGTAAGGTTAATTTGCCCAGATGTTAAAAGATCTTAGCACTTAAAAGGATTGTTTCCTTTGGGCATTAAATCAATCTGACCTCAATTTCTTTTATCTGCATGACAGTGGAATCTTCAGTGACAGCAGGGGAATTGATTTGTGGCCCTTCATGATGACGGTGGCCATGCATGGACCTCAGAAATGAGGTGAACCATGGCCACCTATGAAATAATTTTTGATCTATAAAAATCCTCCTTTTCATAAAAATCCTCCTTCAAAGCTTACTTCAAGCCCTGTAAATGGATTTGGGGAAAACAATCAGAACTTGGAATCCTTCCAAATGTAATCATTCTCAATCCCAAAAACAGATTTTGTTTGGACAGCTTCCACTGATTCCAATCACTTCATACACATGCAGTGTTGATGACATTTATTTGACATGAAAGACGATTAGAAATATTCTCAAATCCTGATGAAAGCATCCACTCTCACAGATCAAGTTACACTTTATTGGATAGGCAAATTGACAGGAAATGAACAAAATATGTGTAATAAACTGTTTCTCAGAAAAGCAGTTCGAGATAGTCAATGACATGTTGCCTCAATTTAACTTTCTGTTTGTAAAGAAATAAATTTCAACTGAAAGAAAAGGGAAAAATGGAAGATTTCATCAAAACTTTTAGGACTATTTTTTCCTCATTGTTACACCATGACTAGAGATGACAACTTTTTCTTGGGGGGGACTTATCAAATGAGAAACCATCCAATTGTAAAGAAGTAGTTAACTTTGATAAAAACTTTTTTATTTTGTTTTAAATATTCTGTAAATTATATTGGTAAATTGTAAAAATGCTGATTTCAACAAAAAATTGTGTACTCTGTTTCATGAAAGTAATTGACAATCAAGCTGCAGCAAATTGCTACATTACTTCAATTTGCTTCAGATACAGCAAAACTGTCTCCTGGAAATTTTTATCCACATCAAGGTCAATCGTTTTCCCAATAGGCAAAAAGTTTACAGCATGTTTGAAAAAGCAAAGATTTCAACAAACACCAGACAGTGAGAAACAACAGTGAATATTATCCTACACAGGAAGGCAGGGTAGTAAATTTTGCATTTTGAAATATACGATCGTGCTCCAGGATTCATCAATGTTATTGCGCAAAAAGTTTCATCAAGACAAAGAAAAGCTATACTTATTTTGAGAATGTAATCATATCATGTGATATAAATTAGTTCCCAGTCTCATGAGCAGGTATAGACCACCAGGATGATATGTGAAAATGGTACTCATCGACAACCAGCTAATCTGTGACATACTACCTGGCCTTCTTCTGGGCTGCTCATGATTGGCAAAGGTTTTGATTTATGTCGATTGGGGAAAACTTACCTCGCCCCAATTTATTATATTGTAACATATTGGGGTTCAGTGATTGGTGAGATAAGTAGATATTCTAGCCAGCATAGTTTTTACATGTTCCAGTTTGCTGGCTTTATCGAATTATCAGAATGCATGCACATGTGGTTCTGTTGATTACTTGTATACCTTGATTAGATGGATTTCTTATAATTTACCTGTGGAGGTGGTTGCAGGAATTTCATATGTCTACCCATAGGGGCAATATGAAACAAATCCCCCAGTGGTAAGTTTTTGTTAGTTGTTAAACTAATAACCATGAAAATATTGATAATTTCAGATACATTCAGTCAAACTCTTTCACTGCCTCCTCTGTATCTCGCTGTAGGTCATTTGTTTACCCCACCCATATCGGTACTCCAATGTCCTCACCCTGTGCACTTTACTGTCAACAATATGGGATCTGCTTGTTTTCAGGTTATTAAAGGTAAGAAATTATTACTTTAAACCAATCTGTGTATTTCACGGACCTGTTCAGCCATTTCTAACCCTCAAGTGGATCATGTTGTTGCATCATCTTTTTCAGCAGTTTGTGCTCTAACAAATAACCAACTGTTACATTAATGTTAGCACATTTAATGTTCATCAGTCTCACGTGTGAGATTGATATAAATGTTGACGGTTGCTGACTGCAGTGGCTGCAAGCATATCTCATCATTCTCACGGCTTCCCAACATGGCTCAAGGGCAGAATTTGATTGATGAACGAACACATTGTCACATCTTACTAGTTTCTCACGCGGGTTCTCTGTTGTCATGAGTGGGTTCCCCTCATAAGATGAATTCACAATTTTTTTGCAGATGCTCTTGAAAGTAAAACGCTAAGAAATTTGACACCTAGGCAGCTTGTCTATACTCACATCAGCATGAAAAATGGAACTTAAGTGACGGTATTGAGGAGACAATCAATTTTCCCATCCTGCCATCTGCAGATGACAAGTGTTTAACTATTTCCTCTAATGTTCCCAGTGATAACATGAGCAGGTATCATTTAATGAGAATAACAAACCCCCTTTGTAGTTTGTATCCCGACATCCAACCAGTAACAATGCATTATAATTAAGACACTGGCATACATCTATCTTTGCGTTTCATTTCTTTGTGTTTTACAGCATTGCTTTTCCTGGATCGGTTTGTCTCTGACTGCATCTCCAGCGCTGTACGTGACAAAATGAGATTGGAAAAGTGAATGTTGCATGATGACCATATGTTGTTAGAATTCCAGTGCGCCCACAATTGATACATAAATTACTATCAAATCGTTTTGCACACCCTTATGGTATTAAAGATGGTAAGTGATTCATGGAACCAGTAGTCAATACTTAAAGGACAACGTAACTAATGAAAAGTACATTGTTTATCACTGTCTAAAGTATAATTACATTTTCTGCTAATTTTTAAACATACTTTAATAGTTTTCTCAAATTTCACTAAGCTTCTTTTTTAATATGTTCTGCCTGATAGGAACTGGATCCCCTTGAGCTGCTACACCAGGGAGCAGCGTAATTGTTTTATATGAAATGCAATTCTTTTCTCAAGTATAATGGTCAAAAGTTTACTAACTACACAGAAAGAATCTAAGACCTGTAATCAAAAGCATTATACATTCTGCTTCTTTACTTCCAAAAAGAAAAAAAAAAGCATCACTTTTGCGGCTCAAAGATTTGATGATTTGTACGTTAATCTAGTTTCTTTGGGTATTGGAAAGATTCAGTTTAATAGTTTTGAACAGAGAGGAGGGAGAGCTGTCTGTTTGACTCCTGCAAAATCAATTAACTTTGTTGGAATCCGTCAAACTTCTTGTGACATATATATAAAATAAAACAGAATGGCCCAGAGTGAAAAGAGAACAGAATCCTGGTAAATTAGAACAACAATCCTTTGGGCTACAAGGTTTACCTGCAAGTATCTAGGTCTGCAAATGAACAAAAGCAGCATCACTTTTCCACAGAATGGAATTGCTTTGCAAAGACAATATCAGAAGAACCACTTTGTTCTTAAATTAGTTCTGAACTATGTTGATACTGCAAAAGGTAGTGAAACCAAAGGCTGCTTCCTCATGCTGTCAGGTACCATTTAACTTGGTGTTCCCAATGTTAAAGCTGCATGTTTCAAAATAGCTGCAATGCCATTGATTGTACAGACCACCATGTTAAATGAGCCATCAATAAATCGCCACTTGATACTTATTTTGAAAAATATATCACTCTGGTCTGACTGCCCTGCAGGCCCATGTCACCACTGCCCATTTAAACTGACAAAATCAAGAGGTCCTTGGTCTTGTAATTCATGGCAAGGTTAATACAGGTGGGTTAATCTGTGGGAAATGGTCAAAATTTTCTCTAAACACTGAGTACAATTTAGAGTAGTACTGTAGATATTTCGATCAGGACAAAGTAGGCATTTTGTGACATAAATGGACTATCAAATGCGGAATATATTGTAACCTCATCAGTAGTACAGCTAAAGGAGAGTATTATTCTGCAACAGATGAGTTGAAAACACTCGTCACAGGACAAATAATTTTTAGCATTAATATGACCTCAGCCCTTTGGAGTACTGTGAAATACATAATGCTTATCCTACAGTTTGTTCAAATTATTTTCACCTGGTCAGATGCTTTTGAATTTCATTTTTATGGTTAATTAGATAGGGCAAATGATATGTTTAAATTTGAATGAACTTACTTTTACACAAAACCAAAATGTTTGCACATAAATGACTGTGATTAAGTTAAGATACTGGCACTGAGTCTTTACTTCCTAGAAAGTACAAATGTCGATATACAAACGATTGTTAACAAGGGAAGACATTCAGGTAGGAAACTTCAAATGCTTCAGTTCATTTGTACTAGGGTCAATATAACATAAGGTTCTCCCAAGACTGAATCACTGGAAATCACATCTCTTAAACCTGTAGATCTTAAACATGTCTGAAATTTGAAGTAACTTTTCCAAAGTAGGAAGATTTTAGATTTTTCACCCTGTCAGTGAAGTTGATCATCTCAAAAAGCCTACCAATTGTCGAAGGTAATTTTCACTGTGATATATGTCAAGCAATTTTCTCCATGAGATATGGTGAACTGAAACCATGACAGTATGGGGTTTGATTCCACTGCTACTTATTGCATGACTTTCAGGACACAAGTACTCTCACACGCACACAGATACATGTAATTGATCTACCAAAGGACAAACAAAAAAAAATGAAAGAAAATGCATAAGTTAAAACACTATAACATAAGCAGTACTGATGAACACATTTCAGATTAAATTTCAATTGATCAGACTGAAACTGTTTTTGAAGTATTTTAAAAGGTTTAAGACAATCGAATGGAGCGATTCAACAGTAGTAAGATCTTTAGGCTGACCTGCTAAGGACACTAAACATTGAAAGATTAGTATATACTTGAGTGAGATAGTATACTGAGTAATTGCTTGGTCTGCAGCCATTGAAGCATGAGATTTTTACCCTAAGGTGCTTGATGTGCACAAGGAGACACTAATTGTGAAATCAACCTTGATCATGATTGACATCTGTGGGACTGAATAGGCCGTCTAATGATTTCAAAGAGAGTGCCCAATTCAAACAGAGTGCCCAAATGACCCATCAATAGATCTGTGGGGCCACCAACTTTCGGTCACTGAAGTTAGAGGGAATGAAGGAAATAAAACTTTTCCATACAAATTCATGAAATTTACCAATTTTGGAGGAAGTTTTTAAAATCAGATATAGAGTATAAAAAAACGTTAAATTGGTAACAAAATATACATGCTGTACAACTGTATCAAGTTTCCTGAACATTGATATATTGTAATACAATGTGAAACAGGATTGCAAGTTGACCCCCTTGCAAATCAGCTGCAGTCAGCCATATAAAAACTGTTTGTGGTATGCATTGCATGAATGGCAAAATGAAAAGGCCTGCATATGCACATGAAGCATAGCGCTACAGTATATCGCAATCCTCAGCAATGGAGCTGCATCCAACAAAACCAACCTAATTGTTTCTACAAATTCAAACCCTGAATCTAAATATTTTAAGCCACTGAGATTGATAAACAATAAATATCACTTAAACCTTTTTTTTTTTTAAATTGTGCACATTCAGCTGTTCGCTTCCAACAGCAATGAACTACACAATTGGTATTTAGGCTATGTTTGCTACACATCTCACCATGTTAGGATGGTGTAATTATTGTAAATTTTGGGATAGTAGCACATGACCTTTTCCGTTTCTTTTTTTTTCTCGATACACCTTTGCACATTTCAGCTTAAAAAATGTATGCAATATAGTTTGCTTTTACATGAGACAAACTTTACATTCTGTGGGGCATTTAAGTTTTGAAGCAATATCAATGGTCAAACTTTTGCCATATTGAAGTGGCTTTCATTGGTACAGTAAACAGCACTGCATATAGAAGAGATTTTTAGTGACTAGTGCTTTCAGCACTATCCCTGGTTTTAACAACATGGACGTGCTTCGAAAGTAAACTTTCTGATTTTGGAAATAAAAAGAATTTGCGAAGTAATGAAACAAAACTCCCGTTTTTTTTTTTTTGTGGAAAATTGGTTGCTCTGACCTACCATTTCTGAATGTCTTATATGAACCTCTACTCATGGTATATGTAAAGTTTACGTGAAAAACTGAGCACAAAAAAAAGGAGAAGAACATCAGGAAATTTCAGTCAGGGGATCAAAATAGCCTCACAGAAGCCATTCTAATTGCCTAAAATAACCAGTTTTCAGGGGTCTTCGCTTTGTGGACCCCCAACAAGGCCTCATGTCATCTGCAAAATTCGGTCTTCTGTACTAGAACTCTACCTAAGAGAATCTCTCGGTACGTGCCTGGTACGCAGGCCTACAACTTGCATTGACCAAAAATAACCAATCAAATGATCTTTGACCTGACAACCATGAAGTCGAGCCATCCAAGGTATATGTACATGGTGTCCTTGTTTGCCAAATTTAAATCTATCGAAATATATACAATAAGTAAAATGTCTAAAAAATATGTCCTAAATGTTTTTGAGTAAAACATCAAACACATTTAGGAAAGATTAGCATATCTATTCTGCATGATTGCAAAAGGTCCATCCAGAGACGAGAGAAAATTAATAATGTACCTGCACTCAGGCCAGTTTATCACTCAGTCAGTACAATGGGACGTTGTCAGCGTATCTATCTCCTTGGTGGCACCATAACTTGTACTCTTCTTCTCAGCCCTACCTTTAGCTAGCTGTGTACATTAACCAATTGCAGTGAAAGTAATGTGGTGAGATTATAACCTAGCGATGTTACACTGCTACAAACTATCATGTACAGGAATGGAGTTGCGCAAGTTCTTTTGTTGCATGTATTAAAGGCCTATACTGCTGTATTTAAAGAGACTCATTCGAGTTGATAACATCTGCGTGGTGACAAGTTTCAGGGAAACCATTACAGAGAAAAACCTTTTAATTAGTCTCATTAGTTGTGTATATATGAGTCATGCACTGAATGTAAATGAGAGAAATTGAAGTTTTTAAATATGAAACTGTGGGTTTCACCCAGGGTCATGCCACTCATAACCTTCCACTGTACCCCCCCCCCCTGTGGGAACACTGTCCATGGACATTAACCATGTATTAACCATACTGGACAAAAATGCATTTTGAGTGACTGCAGTTAATTGGGTAAAATTTTGGAGGAATAAACTCAGTGATAATTTCAGAGCTCGTACAGCATGTACAGTGTGTGTGCTACCACTTTTAGAACCGATCGTTGAACAAAACTGATCCACTTTGTCCACCTTGATGTGATCTCCACAGTTCCTCACAAGAATACAAGTTGGGATGCCCCTAATCCTTTTTGCTTACATTTTTTTTATTAATCACAATAAAAGCTAGAATCCTTCAAACTTTTCTTGGATTGTCATGCCTCTTCCACGAATGGAAACAGTTTAACATAATACCCACTTGCACACACTAGTCAAATATCTCATTAAATGCTTCCAATTCTCTGAAGTCTCCTAAGTTTGCCTACAAGCAGATGATAAAATTTGAGAATGAAAACAGACAATTCTTCCCCCACAATTCAGATTATACAAAATTGCAAATCAACCTCCTAATTTGGCTTTGGTTGTTTTTCACCCGCTCTGCAGAATACCAACCAGTACATGTTAATTAGTCAACCTGCATACAGGTGAGAATGAATCTCCCAGTTTGCTGTGCAATCGTACACTCTCCTGAAATAGGGCTCTGCGGGAAAAGTCGAATGGAGAAAATTATATATAATTGTCTCTGTTGCTATGGTGACAAAAAGCATGGCGATAAAAGCTCATGCCAAGTGCATGTCTTTTGTATTTGGCCAGTGGTTAAAATGATTGAGTACTGTAACTTCTGTTGCACAAAAAAAAAACAAAAGTCAGAAAAAGCTGTTCGTAATGCAGGTTGAAAGTGCAAAATTCCATTGTGCAATGCGTAGTGCCATTCTGTTAAAAGTTTTATCCTCCCTGATGTGTTTTAACTTCCCCACGGGAATATCCTTGTTGGATAGAAGTAAATTTCCATAATGGAGTATATGAGGGAGATTGAAAATGATTTATGAAGAAGAGGACTTAGTATTTCTTTCCCTTTTCAAATGCAGAGTTTTAGGTTTTGCGGACGTAAGCTGTGGCAAAGATACACAGGGTCAAAGAGAACTACTACAGGCAAAACTCGATTTGCCTCAGAAATTATACCATTTTCTGTCTCTGTCAGTACAACAATGTCATACCTCAAAATGGAGCACATACTTCTGACACTTACTGACTTCACTGAGTTTTGAATTATGACGAAAAAAATATCTTAACCTAAAAGACATCAGCATAAACACGTGCCCCCTTTCAAATATCTTGTTGCAGTGGTATCGAAGATATCGTTTTTCTTATTTTGTTGGAGAGCATTATTTAGATAGGCATGAATGTACATAACTACCATATTATGCATGTCCTGTGGGAATAATTACTCATTTAGAGACTGCTATTCCTCTGTATTTCTCAATGCAATGCTCAAGCCTGTCAGAGCATATAATCCTATCTGTAACAACATTCACAGTATGAATTGTAAACATAGAATGATCCATTTTAATCAGAAACTGCTGGTATATGGTTACACAATGTACCATACATTGGAGGACTTGCCGAAGCCATATTGGAAGTAGGATATGAGCTGATGAACTTGCAATACACAATATTTAGTTGTGTACAATATGAGATAAAACAGGACTACAAGTAAAAGATTTTAAACAATACTAAATGTTTGCAATTGCACAATTTGTTAATAGGTGCTGTATTTCTTGCTGGTGTTCACGTTTACGTAACGTAAGGCAATACTAAGCAAGTAAGGAGAATGAAAGAGTATAAGGATAGTCAGGAGAATAAAAGATTGAAAACTAGATTGCAATGAGGTTTGGTAGTTAAAGAAGGAGAAGGTTTAAAGGAGAGGGACCCTTAGACTGATCCCCTTAGACTTCTCTTCTGATACTACTGTACCATTAGCTTGGCCCATCCCAATCAAAAGAACTTGGATCCAAAAATGTCTACAACTTGCACCACTGGAGGAAGAGCAAATAAGCAACAACAAAAGAAATTTTCCAGCACCTCCACCCTTTTGGCACACTAGGATGGCAGAATGGGAAGGAGACGATAGTCCGGTATAAAACCGGACAGCACCAGCAGCAATGTTAAAGGCTCTCAGTACTACTCGGTAAATGGGCATGCATTTATTGTAAGGAGACATGGAAGGGGGGAGTGAAGTGTGAACAGGGGCATAGCCAGGATTTTTTTGTGAGGGGGCAAAATCAACACATCATCCCTATTCTTGACTGCCATACTGGGGAGGGATAAAAGGGAAGGACGAATCCCTCTGCCAGGACTTAAGCCAGAATCCCCCAAACTCCTTGGTTTGGGAATTTGCTAGTGACATACTCATCTCACATAACCTAAGCACCACTGTACTGAGCATGGTCTAGCACCTGGCAATTGTGTGTGCGTGCATCTGGTCCCTTCTGTAATTTCCAGGCTGCAGGAGCCAAAGACAGAGGACAAGGCAGTCCTGTGGAAAGGCAGGCTGACAAGAGCATGGCACGTCCTGCCAAGACGAAGTATAAGCCTAGCCAGTGAGAGTCCGCTAGTTCGCAAGCAAGGAGGCAGGCAGGCAGTAATATGAGGTGGGTACGTTGCTTTAGGGAATTCCCAAACGGAGGAGTTTTGGGGAATTCACAACGCATACTCCCTCACCTCATATAACCTATGCATTGCTGACACAGGGGTGTTGGCGGCAGGTCTAGCTAGATGAATATCAAAGT
Source organism: Stichopus chloronotus (assembly GCA_021234535.1). NCBI lineage: Eukaryota > Metazoa > Echinodermata > Holothuroidea > Aspidochirotida > Stichopodidae > Stichopus > Stichopus chloronotus. The sequence goes on from CM037843.1 coordinate 26,281,719, forward strand.
ACAGCACTGGAGAAGGCGCTGTTGGAGGCTGGAGCATTCGTAAGATACTGTGAAACAAAGGAGGATGGTGTTTTTCATGGGGCAGCGGTGAGAATGTCCTCTAAGGTAATGTCGCGAAACGAGGACGCAGGCAAAGCGTGCCCCTGCAATTCATGCGCTCGGGCGCCTTCCCCAAGCATAGCATACGGATGAATTAGTGCAACGATCCAACGTGAAAGCCATTCCTTCGAAGCTGGCACGTATGGTCAGCGTGATGAAAAGATGAAAAAGATGACCTGGGAATGTTGGCCTGACTTAGACTGTTATGGACAGCAGCCAATGACAGTTGGGACTGAGAGTCAGCAGACTCAGTAGCAGCCTGCGGACAAGGACTTATCCCGGACATGCTGGGTGCCTCGGCATGGAGGCCAGGGGTTGCTCCATCCCTGATGGAAGCCTGTGGATGGGAAGGACTTATGCCATCTTTCATGGCTGCATCTTCGCTCTGGCTGGGCCTTATGCCATATCTCCAATGGCGGCCTGGGCGGAATTAGAAGGAACCCAAACACAGGACCAGGTATGGCTTTCGATTGCTGGCTCTCAGTCATGGCTCGGATCTCGGGTATGGCTTTCAGTTGTCAGTTCTCAAGCACTGCATGAGTCCTGGCTACGGCTATCCAATGCCCAGTCTCGGGCATAGCTGGAGTCGCAGGTTCCGTCTTTGGCTGTCGGCTCCGGGTCACAGATACGTTTCTCGGGTTACCGGTTGAGACTCATGTGAAAAAGCGCCCTTTAATTGCACTGCCATTCCGTTTTCCATTGCGCCATGCACCACTTATCAAGGCAACCGTATCCTTCCAAAGAAATTCAATACCCCTCTCCACTGGGTGACTGGCCCCTTTTTTTACAAGATAACATACAAAAGTGAAATTTACATTAAAATATGTTTAGATATGAAATCTAACGGCGATTTAACATTGAATTGCAGTACTTTGAAACGAAAAATTTGGTTGGGTAAGAAGCAATTTAACACAATATCACTGTCTTCTTTCATTTTTAAATGTGTTATTCTCACAAACAAACTTCCTCCCCTCTGCAGTATTGTCAATATCATTACCTCATTCGGACTGTACCATTACCATGAATTTTCAAATAAATATATCTTCTTGCAGCACACTAAACATGAGATTGCAATTAAATTTCAGACATACTGATTTTATATTTTTATATCCTATTTAACTTCATAGTTTCAACCTTAACATCAAACTGTACAATTAACACCCAAAGTTACATCGATCATGCCTTAAGTTTGTGTTACGTAAGTGGGTTACAAACTTCTCTACTCCAACAACGTTACACAGCATACAGTCTAGTCTTAATTGCACTGCACAAACAGTAGCACCGTGTACAACTTAACTGCTGTGGCAACGCTTCGCGCTAAAACAAACGTGTGGTAGGAGATACTTTGTAGGGAGGACGCACACTCATGGAACAGAAAGCCTTAAATGATTTTTTTAAGGATTAGGCATCTGGAAGTAAGTATTTTGACGAATTCTGCACCAAACTGAAAAATTCAACCACATAATCAGGTGCAAATGGTCCATCAAACACTATTTTGGTATCCTTTATCCAATAACTTGCAAAAATTGTGCCACTTTTTGGTGTGTGACTGAAAAAAATCTGTCTTCATCGCAGAGGTAGGGATTACATAATAAAGTCACTGACTAGGGAAAGTATTTGTCCTTCAAGCATGAGTCTGAAGCCAGTGGCTTCCAACTCACGGCAGTGGAACTAAAGGGAGCATTCTGACATGTTGGCTCTCGAGCAAGTAGAAACCGAGGCTTTCTTTTTCTTTGTGAGCAGCCTTGCCCTGTTGTTCCTCACATTTGTAATGCCACTCCGAAGGAAAGGCCCAACGATCAGACAACCAAGAATGACAAACGGTGCATGGAAGACCTTCCTCATAAGGCTGGGGCATTGGAAATGGCCGTCCCTTGCACTAAAGGGGCGGAACCTCTTACACAAGGAACAAAATGTCTTGAGATCTCTCCATACCTGAAGGAGAGGCTAAGAAAAACAACGTATATATACAAAAAACAATATTGGCCAGGAACCACCGAAAGGGAAACGAATCCCCACACCCGGTTCCCTGTCTAAATAACACGGAAAAACAAAGACCAAGGCACCACGGGAGAAAGGAAACGCTCCAATCTCATGATTTCAAGGCAATTAAAAGCTAAGAGATACACACAAGCATGGCTAGTTTTAGAGTCTAAATTACGTTACGTGAATGATGCCACAGACATCGAGTTACAGTAGGAGCAAACCCAACACACACATGTAAAAAGGGATTCACAATAACATGCAAACGAAAAAGGATACTCATCCAACAGGCCCTAGAAAGGGAATCCAAATCAGGCTTGTTGCAGAATCCTCAAAAGGATGTGAAGCGGATTGAGATGGATGCAGATGTACATGGAAAACTTCGCTGCGAGACCAAAAGACTGGCAATTTCGGAAGGATGGTAACCAGATACACACACAGACACAATTGCCAGTATGCTAGACTATGGTCGATGTGGTATGAGGTGAGAGAGTATGCGCTGTGAATTTTCAAATCAGCCAGTCCACAGATATGTGGCATTCGGAGAGGACTATAGGGGATGGGACATCCCTTCCCCATTGCCTAAAAAAGATTACTTTCGCCCTTCTCAGTTGCCCAATCACAATTTGAAATTGACTTTTGTCGACAATTGCACCCATGAACCTAAAATGAAGGTTACATGACATAAAAGTATTTCAGGGCGCTGAGAACGGAAAGTACAGTAGTTTGGTTGTCACTATCTAACGCTTGGCATGGCGTGTACAAGCTAACTTTTGACTTTTCAAGCCCAACAGATGGCCGAAAGAGACACTTCCAGGTGTTCCAAGCTGCATGTACTGTACCAGCCTTGAAACAAGGATTTCATGGATGCAATTTTTTTCAATTAATGGGATACAAATCAATGTACAAAAAAACATATCAGATAGGTTGAGGTGATACAAGAATCATAATTAATGTTGAGATAAAAAAGTAGTGGAGGGGGCTGAGTGCTAGCAGGACTATCTGAGTAGAGTGCCACCAACGGTTGGCGTGAAAGGAACAAGGAAAGTTTTGACTTTACAAACCCTCCAGATGGCTCGAAATGACACTTCCTGGGTTTTCCAAGCTGCATGTACCCAGCCTTGAAATAAGGATTTCATGCCTAAAATTTCTCAATTAATGAGACAAAAATCAATGTATGACAAATGCAAATACATACCAGATGGATTGAGATGATACTAGAATCATACTTTTCATGTTCTTGGGAGAGTTGGCAAATATTGGCGGGCTGAACACTTCTCTATTGAACGATAATGACCCATGTTAAGCTAGAAAATAAAAAACTGGAGTAGGCAGTTGAACATTACCTAACACAATGAAGCAACACAGAACCAATTGGAATATTTTGTAGGGGAAATGCTAGGATAAAACATGAGCTTGTTGCTTGTACCAAGCATACAGTGAAATGTTTTCAATATTTTATAAAAAATAAAAATGACCCACTTTTAAGTAGTAAAATTGAAATAGTAAATTGGGGTTGGAAAAAAAAGAACATTGTTTTCAGAATCTACGACATTATTAATTTGCACGGTTTTGATTGACTGTTTGGGGAGGCACATTGATCCTTTCACAGTTTTTTTTTGCTCTCCTTTATTTTTCAACACCATCCATCATGTCCCCAGTGTCCCCTGCCCTGCGGCCCCCCCGACTATGCTACTGTGAGTGGAGTATATTCAACTTTCCCGATAATATATTTACGTGATAACCCTCAATCATGTTTCTCCAAAGACAGGTAATAGCATTAACATCGTCACCTCATTTGACAGATGCATGCTTCTCTAATATCTGCGAACAAACTTCCACAAACTGTTTGTTGAGAACTTTTGAAGACCTAGCTATCTGTAGCTAACAGATTTCCAATGCAAATGTCAAGGTGCCACACAGAGATCTATATGAACAGAATTAAGTTGCAGTCGACTGTAATTCATGGTTCTCAAGAACTGTGTCTCACATGCTGGATTTGTTCAGCCAAAAAGATGTTAAAAAACTTACATAAATAAAAAAAAATACAACCTTGTTTGTCCATGTGTACAAATTTAGATTTCCAACTCACCCATTTTTCACATAATACATGATAAAGCCATCATCTTTCTGGTATTTAACACAGACAATGAAACTGCATAAGAGAGGACAGTCTGGAAAATTACTTAAGAATCATGGACGAGTTTTTTGTTTATCTTTGCTCTTTCTTAGAGAGATGGGATGTACTTCAATTTATCGCAGTGATAATTCCGCATTGTGATCAGCACTGGAGCGAGATACCATTGGATTGTTTAATTAGCACCTGAAGGAATAGAATTTTAATCAATGGGTCTTAATTTGCATATAATGTACTAGTAAACTCAATTTATGCACATTGC